>OX421468.1:7128814-9528814 GCA_949126895.1 Eilema caniola | reverse complement strand
CTCGTGTGCCAGTGTAAACAAACTTTTAACTACACTATTTCGTGTTATATTAAATTTCGAATCTATCCACAATGGCTATCAGTAGATTGTCGATCATCAAGTTCTTGGAGCTTGTAAGTATTTTATTATCTTAACTAGTAGTATTTATAACTTGTTCATGGTTTTATGTACCTTGGTGGTAGCATGTTCCATTGTTTGTTTTGGAAACGAACCTGTTTATTATAAGATGCTAACTTTAGCCCCGGTCAAGAAAGCTGGAATCGTATTACCGCTTTTTCTCCATAATTACTTTTTTACCCGTGAAAAGTAATGTTACATATGTGTTGACCAATAAAACAATATATTATTGTTGTAACTAAATGAAACTTCGAACGAAAATACTCTGGAGCATGGATTAAAAGTAATAAGCATAGAACACAATGCTTTTGTATTTCTGTAAATAATGTCATATGCGTGGTGTAATGCTCTCTCAACCACACCTTTGTTATTCAGAAATAACATATACATGTACCTATGGGTAGCTTGCCGGGAACGGGTGCGTCTCTTCAGGTGCGCAAGCAAATCAACCTCCCCTGAGGATTCAGTAAAATAATAGACTAGATACCTGCTGATATTAGTCATGATTGAGCATAGGTATGTGATTGAGTGATTGAGTCAGTTGAGTCATAAAGTCAAGGGATGTATATGGCGCAACAAATCTGATGTAGGTACTCTGAAGTCTTATGATTGGCGACTTGCTTGATATTTTGTTTCTGATGATACGTAAGGTAATCATCAGAATTTTAGGAAAACACAGTGTAAGTGTTGTTAAATAGTCATGGTCTATGTGATTGTTTACCTACCATTATAATGAAAAACGAGCTCACCAATTATAAGAAGCTAAAGGTTATCTCTTAATAACACCACGGAGATTAAAATCTTTCACTATGTGCTGAACTTTATTTCATACACGTGTCTTAAGCAATATTTGTGATTAAATTTAAAATAAAAGGAAGTCTGTTAAAAATGACATAAACCCGAGAATATCCCTACAACATGGGGACATTTTTTAGTCCTGTAAAACTCGTTTAGTTTTGTAACAGAAGGATTGAAGGGAACATTAAAGCCATCAACCGGAAACCGTGGGAGTTACGCAACAAAGAAACATAAATAAAACATTTTTAATGGCTGACCTAATTATACATGCCTATTTATAAATATTTTAAGTAATCATTATACCTACATATAACAAGTTCTTCTTATAATTTATTCCAGTTCAAAATAATAATTAACGTTCTTCATTAAAATGAGTTTGTGTTAGCGCACTTTAAAATGTTTGATAAAATTATTTTTATTACAATCGCAAGCAAAACAACTATAGCGCCTATGTTATCGAAAACTGTAGGACGTTGACCCCTTTCACTTTCAACCTAAAGGGAAAGTCTATTTCGGTACATAAAAAAACATTGATGTTTTCGAAATTATTCTCGTTTATTATATTTGTTGTTTTGATAAGAATCCAAAGAAGTAGTAAAATAAATTGAATAAATTAATTCTACGGGTAAAATTTATTCTTAATTATTCATTGCAAATAAAAAACCATATACGAACACATAATTGATTGTACTTTTGTTATTTATAAATAATTAATAATTATAATTATTGAAAATTAATAATAATTAAATAATAAATTATTAATAATAATTTATTAATTAATTATTAATTAATTGAAAATTAATAATAATTAAATAATAAATTATTAATAATAATTTATTAATTAATTATTAATAATCAATAATTATTAATTTTTAAAATTATTAACTTACTAAATTTAAGATCTTTACATCGATGTCCTTGACGCTACGCTCTACCATGAATAATTCAACCTAAGGGATGCGACAGTGATTAAGACTTGTTCACACTCCCACTCCCGTTTAGGGAGTACTCGAAACGGGTCAGCGCTCACATCCGCTGTCTTACTTCCCTCTTGTATAAACTTTATCAATTTGGGTCATCAAATGATGGGTTTGAATACTTCCAATGGCTTCAAAAATCATATTATAAAAAATCTGTTATGATATGAGTCTTGATGCCTGTAATTGTCATGTTAGAAATACATTTACATATTTGAATGGTATCTACATATTCACAAAAATATCAGTGCATTTTGTATACATATGCAAAAAGTAGATCACAATCTCAATTTCGGCGTGAATAGGAGAAATTAGAGATATCCTTTCAGAGTCACTAGCGGCAGAAAGTGACAATTGCAACTTGAATAAATTTTATATTTCGCTTTTTCACATTTATTCAAATTAATGTTCGTTTTTTATTACTTCAGGAAGACCTGTGTCAGGTCACGCAGTCTTCGCATAAGCTTCCAGGTTTTTATTCGAACTAAAAGATGTTGACACAATAATATGGTTGGGCTGTATCCGAAGCCAGATAACGTATTCGTTTCCGTTTGTAATCGTTAATTACCTTGAGTCACTTAACCACAAACAACACTGTTTAAAAAACATATCACGAGCTTATTTCATTTATTGACGCTATTCTTAGCATCCTGACCTAATCGTGTCTGTGCATGTCATCGTATTGTTGACGATTTGCGTAGGTTAGGCACACTTGAGTGGAAATAAATTGGATCACCGACTATCTCAACTTGTGGTTACTAGCAAGGACTTCTTGGCTATTGAACCCAATAAAGTAAAAAAAAGTAATGAGATGATAAATTTATTCACGGGAAACTACCAAAAGTTTATATGTAATTTTACAAGTACGTACCTACGCCGTATTGTTGTAAGTGTAAATATTTTCACTGCAATTGACTTGTTTCAAATCTCATTTTATTAGTTATTAAAAGTTTGTCTCCTAGCTCTGTAAATATATAAAAATAGAATCGTAAATTCCAGACCGATTTGATTCTGCGATCTCGTCTATTACCTACATTCGATTTTGCTTTGACTATGTCTTACGACTACGAATCTTGCCTTTTCTGTACAGGTATACCTACATAATTCACGCTTCAGAGCACCTATTAAAAGTTTGAAAATGAATATACAGTGATATGAATAACTTTACTGTCATAGACTTTGTTTATTATAGGTTCTTTAATGTTCAAGTTTGAGTAAACAACTAACAATGCTGCCCACGTACCTGCCGTCAGAAATGGGCCATGGACTCTTGGTCCGATTTAAATGATTGAGTAACATCCATTTGACGATAGTATAAATAGCTTTATTTGTATATACTTTTTTTATTCGGGTAAAGTCCTTTTTCATATTTTACTTGATATTTCTCCTATGACCACACCCCTGGTTATATCATTAAGAGCATAATGAAGGGCCAAAGCCTTATTTTAGTCAACATCATCTAATCTAGAATGTTGTAAAAAAATTAGGTTAATGCTCGATTTTTTATTTGTATTGTTTGTGTAAACAGGTTTGTCACAAATGTCGCGTCATTGAATGACCAAGGAACCGATGAGTCTTACTGTTATCGTAGCAAATATTTGTTTAATGAATAAACTATTCATTCTTAGTACTGTCACTGGGTCCCCACTACGAACAAATTTTATTAGTGACTAATAAAATATTCTAGATGGCGTTATGTGTATCAATTTAACATAAAATTCTAAATGAACAAGAATTGAATCCTATAAATATTATTTTCTCATAAAACTTTAATATTTGTTCCTCATAAACATATAATAATGAACTTTTAAACCTAATTTCGACAATTTGTTATAATTATGCAGCGCCCTTCCCGTCTTTTATCGGTACTATAATGATACTGCCGATACTGTGCACTACGTTACACACAATAGATGGCGTGTTATTCAATTCTCTATATTTTCACGGCTGTTACTCAAACAAAAAACATATCGAACGAGATTTACTGCAATTAAGAATTGATTAGTTTCTATTTTAATTATTTTAGGAGTATGATTAAAACTAACAATTAAAAAGTTACTTCTGTTCTGTATTTTTTTAACTTACCACCTTTATTGTTGAAGAAAACCGCTGTTTTTATAATCTACGAAATTTCGTAGGTATCGCCCTTTGTTCCGAACATACAACGCCGCCAACTTGAGTGGTAGGGTTGTCACTTTGTCAATGAAAATTAAACAATCCTATAAAACGTTTAGAATGCTTATTTATTTTTAACCCCCCACGCGAAAAGGATAAGTCATAATAATATTATTTGTTTAAAATTAAAAAATTATTATAACTCTCCCCAGTGTTCTAGGGTACATATTTGTTCATGTTAGTTCACATATTAGTACTTGGGTCAACAAAAGCAAAACGTTGGATTTTTGGCGCCAAAATGTATTTTGTCATTTTTTTTTCGCTCTAACTTATCAATAAGGTTATTAAAATAAGGGAAAATTAGAAGGCACTTGCATAATACCTTCTGAGGGTGTCAGAACTGTCAAACTAGGGACAGCATTTTGTAATGGCGGTCACTATTTTATGGATTGCACCCCAGTTTACCATTAAGCGGGGAGCAGTCAATTTGAAATATTTAAAGCAATTTAAACAAATTAAGAAAAATAACGCTCCTGTGGCGCGCGCCTTGTGTAGATAATACTAGGTTAGGTAGGTAGTACTAGATAGGTACCTGCTTCTTACCTATTAGAAATAACAAGGGCTTTTAAATATGCTGAGTACGGATTTGAAAAAAAAATTGATATTTGGAATATTTCTCGCATATTTCTACTGAAATAATAACGGTAGGTACCTACTTTCTGCCTCATTTTTTAAAGACTACCTATCTACTGGGGTACTTTCTGAGTTGGTGTAGTGTAAATAATGAATTTATATAATTTTGCCACAGGCATTTTTCCAGTTTCCACTGGAGTTAGAACTCTTAAAATTACTTTTTCAATCGGTAAGTACCGGGTTTTGGAGCTTAGGCCCCCGGTGGCCGACGCCCGACTGAGAATCCGTATCCAAATTAGTATTCTTTCTACTTTTGCACAAACCTGGGTGACCCTTCTTAACATTTGAAGTTTTAAGCGATATTAGCCAGGTCGGTTTAAGGATGGGTGACCGTGAAAATAACAAGAAGGTAGGTAGGTATCTACGTAATACCTTTTAGTTAAACGGCTTTATTAAGTAATTGAAAGTATGACATCTCAGGCAGGTATATTGTCGTCTGAAAAGACACACGCCTTCCTACTTACCTACCTACCTATCAAATTTAATATCAGATCAATTACTCAACAGGAATAGGGTAACATTTATACCTAAGTACAGGTAGTCAGTAGTAGTAGTACCTACCGCACATACAACAACACACGGCGACATACCTACCTATAACCTACCTATAACGAGCTCCTATGAGACGACTTTCTCGCTCGCTTGATCGATTCATCCTATCTCGCTCTGTAGTGTGTCGCCAGCGCAACAATAGTCTCTGTGGCTGCCGGCTGCATTTTAAATTTCTATACGAATATCGCAAATGCGAAATGGCAATCGTTAAAGAAAGTTGGAGCCCTTCGAAGACCGATGTCAAATCTCTCATAGGATTGTTGACTTGGTGACCATTCCTCAACTAAAGAATTTTTGTTGAAAGATTCCATTAGCTCCATTAGCTCTTCTACTGTCCTAACAGTAGGGGTAGGACCCGTAGGTCAAACGGCAGTCGCTCATGTAAAAGTCAAGGAGTCCGAGTCATTTTGAGTTATTCGTACACCCCCACTGATAAACGGATGGGACTCTAGCGCAAGCTTTCTTCTTGAGGATAGTAGGTCAAACGGCAGTCGCTAATGTAAAAGTCAAGGGGCTGAGTCATTTTGAGCTATTCGTACCACCCACTGATTAACGGATATGGCTCTCGTGCAATTTTGCTTCTTGAGGATAGTAGGTCAGACGGCAGTCGCTCATGTAAAAGTCAAGGAGCTGAGTCATTTTGAGCTATACGTATCACCAACTGATTAACGGATGATGCGGCTCTGGTGCAAATTGGCTTCTTGAGGATAGTAGGTCAAACGGCAGTTGCTCATGTAAAAGTCAAGGGGCTGTGTCATTTTGAGCCATTCGTTCACCCACTGATTAATGCATGCGACTATGACGCAAGTTTTCTTCTTGAGGATAGTAGGTCAGACGGCAGTCGCTCATGTAAAAGTCAAGGGGCTGAGTCATTTTGAGCTATTCGTACCACCCACTGATTAACGGATGCGAGTCTGGTGCATTTTGCTTCTTGAGGATAGTAGGTCAAACGGCAGTCGCTCATGTAAAAGTCAAGGATCTGAGTCATTTTGAGCTATTCGTACCACCCACTGATTAACGGATGCGAGTCTGGTGCAATTTTGCTTCTTGACGACAGTAGGTCAAACGGCAGTCGCGCATGTAAAAGTCAAGGGGCTGAGTCATTTTGAGCTATTCGTACCACCCACTGATTAACGGATACGAGTCTGGTGCAATTTTGCTTCTTGAGGATAGTAGGTCAAACGGCAGTCGCTCATGTAAAAGTCAAGGGGCTGAGGAATTTTGGGCTATTCGTACCACCCACTGATTAAAGGATGCGAGTCTTTTACAATTTTGCTTCTTGAGGATAGTAGGTCAAACGGCAGTCGCTCATGTAAAAGTCAAGGGAATGAGTCATTTTGAGCTATTCGTACCATCCACTGATTAACGGATACGAGTCTGGTGCAATTTTGCTTCTTGAGGATAGTAGGTCAAACGGCAGTCGCTCATGTAAAAGTCAAGGGGCTGAGGAATTTTGAGCTATTCGTGCCACCCACTGATTAAAGGATGCGAGTCTGGTGCAATTTTGCTTCTTGAGGATAGTAGGTCAAACGGCAGTCGCTCATGTAAAAGTCAAGGGGCTGAGGAATTATTATACGTCGTGTCGGAACAAAATGGCGAGAGCAGAAACCTAGTCATATTTATTCGTGTTTATAGGTGCATAGATACCTACATACGATATTTACATATTCTTGTCCCATTCTAGGTATGCCCACGGCCCACGTCGTTCATAAGTACTTATGTGAGGCGGGAGTGTTTATGTCGTACTCGACATTATATGCGGTGCATCCGCGACGGCTTAGTCGGTTCGAGTTCGAGTACGACACCACTGCGCCGTGCCACTGTGTCAGCCGCCGATGCTATGCCAATGATAACAGTTATGTTGAACTCGACTGGATATACCTACTCTGGCATGAGGTGTGTGTTTTTAATCGGTTCGAGTTCAACATAACCACCAAAAATGACACCAAATTCGTACTCAGCACACCTACTCAAAAACAAGTTAGATCATACCCGTATTGCGATTTTGTATAAATTGGACTTTGATTAACATCTAATTCATACTCAGCATACAAGAAGTGTGAAGTAGTAGCCCGATTGCAAGTTTGAAGATGCGATCTATATTAATTTACCTCTTTGGTAATATATATTATTAATAGCTGTTATCCGCGGCTCCGCCCGCGTTGATGTCCGTTATCACGGACTGGAGTATGAAAAATAAATAGTAGCCGATTCTCAGACTTCGGTCGAGCCGTTTCGGAGGAGTATGGGAACGAATATTGTGACACGAGAATATTAGATTAATTATTTATACTTCTTGACAAAATATAGTACACCACCATCTAGAAGCTATTACTGCGAAATGTAGACTGAACCTCGGGATATTTCGTTGACATCTAGTGGCGAAGAATAATATTTAAAAATAATGCACAAATTAGCCCGAGTTATGATGTATAAGTCTTCAGGCTTTCACGGCCGGCGTTGCATGTAGAATATACTGCTTCCGGGCTGTTTGGCCGTGGTCGACCACGGCCAAACAGCCCGGAAGCAGTATATTCTACGAGTTATGATGGTCTCATTTTTTTTGTATGGAATGGGGTATCTGTACTTTAGTATTATGTTATCTGTGCCCATATTGCAATTGTCTACCTACAGCGCGGCGGCCCTATTGGAGGCCAAAAATGACGTCAAATTCGAACTCGGCATACTCGAAAACTCATTAGACCATACCCATATTGCAATTTATCTAGGATACCGCGGCGGCTATATTGAATCCCAAAAATGACATCAAATTCACACTCAGCACACTCAAAAACCTATTAAACCATACCCATATTGCAATTTTCTACCGACAGCGCGGCGGCCATATTGGAGGCCAAAACTGACGTCAAATTCGAACTCAGCATACTCGAAAACCCATAAGACCATACCCATATTGCAATTTAGCTAGGACACCGCGGCGGCCATATTGAATTCCAAAAATGACATTAAATTCACACTCAGCATACTCAAAAACCTATTAAACCATACCTATATTGCAATTTTCTATCTACAGCGCGGCGGCCATATTGGAGGCCAAAACTGACGTCAAATTCGAACTCAGCATACTCGAAAACTCATTAGACCATACCGCGGTGGCCATATTGGATTCCAAAAATGACATCAAATTCACACTCAGCATACTCAAAAACCTATTAAACCATACCCATGTTGCAATTTTCTACCTACAGCGCGGCGGCCATATTGGAGACCAAAACTCAGCATACTCGAAAACTCATTAGACTACCCATATTGCAATTTATCTAAGTCACAGCGGCGGCCATATTGGATCCCAAAAATGACATTAAATTCACACTAAGCATACTCAAAAACCTAATAAACCATACCCATATTGCAAATTAGCTAGGACACCGCGGCGGCCATTATGGATTCCAAAAATGACATCAAATTCGTACTCAACACACTCAAGAACCCTCTTATCTGGCAAACGAGGGTATTACCCTTTTTTTCTTGCGAAGATCCGCTGTTTGAAAAAGCCCGATTGCGAGTTTGGAGATGCGGTCTCTACTAACATCACTCACAGTCAATCTTCTTAAATAAATAGTAGTCATAATGTGCCTACCTATGTTTATTTATATTGTCATTTATGTATGACACTTCTTATCGTTGAAAATATAGTACACCACCATCTAGTAGCTACTACTGTAAAACGTAAGCTGAACCTCGGGCTATATTGTTGACATCTAGTGGCGAATATTAATATTTAAATTTAGCCCGTAAAATAGCCCGAGTTATGATGGCTTCATTTTTTTGTATGGGATGAGGTATCTATCTGTGGTACTGTATTAAGTACCAATTACACAAAGTATCCCTAAAAAATTATGCGCCTTCTAATTTATAAGTAACATTCCTTATTTTGGTACATTCTTCCCTTACCTGGGTAATTCGTCTCATTCCCGTAAAAAAGTACCCGGAAATTTTGTAGGTTTTTTTAAATTTTGGTTTGGTAGGGAGACGTAGATATTTTTTACATACATTACACCACCATTACTTCAGGCACCTCTTTTTTGTAAGTTTGGTCTTGATTAATTATGTTGTTACCGTGGTTAATCAGTAAGTACCCGTTGACAATGAATAGCGTTGATAAATAAAAATGACATTACCATCATGTTTTATAATCTGTTGCTTCACTGCTACACGACTACTACTTTCAAATTACATTTGAAAGTTATTTTATCGGCTAGGTTAGAGCTGTTTGAATTGTGTTTGTAAGCAAAATGGAAAAAAAACGTACCTAATACGTTTCCTATTTTTGGACGGACAAACTTGCGACCGGCGAAAAGTAAAGTTGGATGCTGTGTATGAGGACCTTTCACCCTTATGACAGGTACGGAGACTTAAAACGTGATAACTTATACTCTGTTTAGGTTAGACCAACTGTTTTCGACTATGAGCGGCCAGGACGACCATCAGACGTAGTTACTGACGAAATCGTCAAAAATTCCACGATGATATCATTGTCGTTGATCACCAAACGAGAGTCCGATAAGTAAGCATCGCGTACAACTATAACAATGTTAACTGACAAAATTGGTGTTAGAAAATTATTGGCGTGATGGGTACCGCGATTGTTAAAACCGGACCACAAAAAGACACGAGTAATAAGATCTAATCAGTGTTTGGACCGTTTGTATCAAAACCCGCAGGTTCAGGCAAAACCCTCGAGTTGTAAGCGCAGATGAAACCTGGATCCATTATTACATTCAGAGACCAAAAGACAATCTAAGCAATAGATCTTTCGGAGCGAACCTACTCCTAAGAAGGCAAAATTGATCCCTCAGCCAAAAAAGTAATGGAGACGGTATTTTGGGATTCCAACGGTGCAATTCTCATCAATTATTTAAAGAAAGGGAGAACAATTACAGGCCGGTAATATAAGTGATTTATTATATAGATTCAATAAGAAATTGAAGGGGACACGGACCGCTCTTTCATAACGACTGGGCCCACTCACATTTTGGCGGCTAAATTGCAAGATTTGCATTACGAATTACTTCCTCATCCACTTTAACTAGCTTGATTTAGCTCCATCCGATCTTACTCTTCCCCAACATGAAAATCTGGCCCGGGGGACAAAGATTCCACACATATAAAGAGGTTGTATCCGAAACAGAAGCATATTTTGGAGAGTTTGAGAAATCTTATTTCTTGAATCGTATTTATTGATCAACCCACGTATTTATCAAGGACAATGAGGATATTGTTAGTTCACAAATTATAAGTCACACAAAGGGCTAAGGAGCGAGTTATACAGTTTCTTTGATGGATTCGATTCGCAATGAGGTCTTAGAACAAAGAACGAAAGTTACCGACATAGCTTGCAGAATAAGCCAACTGAAGTGGCAGTGGGCTGGCCACATCTGTGGAAGGAGCGATGGTCGTTGGAGCAAAAGAGTCCTACAATGGAGACCGTGAGAAGGCAAACGGTAGATGCGTGGGACATCGCCTAGCAAGATGGGCTGACGACCTGCAAAAGGTAGCTGGGAAAGACTGGATGCGGAAGGCGGAGGATCGGAAAAAATTGCGCAGGGTCAGGTCTATTTCCAGCAATGGACTACTAAAGCCTAATTGATTGATAGATGTTGACAGGTTTACCTATCACTATCAAATAACGGTCAAAAATTGATAATGTCATCACCATATTTGTAATAGGTACCTAGGTATATGTATATTTGCCCATACTTAGTACAAATAAGAGATAAGAAATAAGGTAACTCTGATTGTCGTGGCCATACTGTCACATGATTTGGTGGGATTATCGTTCAGTTATAATCCGGTATAACGTTTAGAAATAGGACGCTCATATTGTTGGGTAATTTGAGAGTTTTAGGCAACATACCTATAGACTATAAAATTGAAAAGAAGGTATACCTATTGAAGACATGCAACAGAAAAAATATTTTAATTGTTCAGAAGTTTTATCAATCATGATATTCTGATATCATGATTAACATCTGATATTATGTGATTTTAATAACTAAATACATAAAAGAAAATAGTATAAATGAAATAATAGAAATGCCATTCATGTAGGCTGTTATAATGCTAAATGGTGATAACTACCTACATATTTTTGACCTTTTGCTTATACCTACACTGAAAGGTTAAATACCTTATATTTCTCATTGTTTGTGGTCACGGAAGTTATATTACACGGTGATTTACCCGTGAACACTAGTGGAATTGTCACGCAATTAAATCCTAATAGTAGTGACCATATGGTTGATTTTCCCAGATGTATGTAGTCACACCAAGGCTTTCGTTGCTGAAGGCAATCTCACTTTGACGACTAAGGCTCTAGCGCCATTGATGTATATATGTATATTATTACTAAAGTAACAAACTTTCCTCTCGGGGATGAGAGTTAGACAGCGGTCACTCCCCTAAAAGCCAACGTACATTACACACGATCACCGAGAGTCCAGCGAGGGAGGTGCCGAGACGGGAACTGGTGGCCCTGGAAGTGAGAGCTCTCACGCTCGCCACCTTGCTCACGGCGATGGTTCGCTGCGCGGATGCGTTGGCGGCCGGCGCCTCCTTCTGCGAACAAGTAATGCTTGTGAAGGAGGCGGCGGCGCAGGAGCGGGACTGGGAGCGAAGGGGACTACCGGCCGGCGTTTTCCGCCATGTGAGGAAACTCGAGCATCGGAGTTCCATAAGCGCGGGCCTGGGTGTGACGGGTGGAGCCGCCTGTTACCCTAGCAGAAACAGGCCGCGCTTCCCCATACCGGGGACGAGAAGGGGACTCCGTGGTATTCACGCCCGAGGAGGCTCAGATTGAGAGAGATGGCCCTGGGTCGGCCGACGTGCAATATGAACTAGCAACCTCACCTTCGGCTTAGTCGGTTCGAGTCCGAAATAACCTTACCCTCCGGCTTCGGCGGGAAGGAAAGAAAAAAAGAAGGGGAAAAAGAAAATTTACACATTGGGAAAGATGGACTAGGAAAGTGAACTGCGTTCAATTTACCTTTCTAGAAAGTACTTAATTAGAGAGAGGGTAAGAAAATTAGAGAATTTTAACAACAGTCTTTTGTTTCATTGCAAATGAATACCCAGTGTTCATTGATGTAAAAATAAGTAAAAAAATTAGAATCACAGGTACGCTAATGGACACAAAGTGGTGATAATTGACTGTACAGTGTGGCGAATGAATCTATAGATGGAGATAATTAACGAAGCAAACAGCTGGATTGATTCGTAAAAGGTGATGCCGGTATAAAAAGCTCGGCCCGATGTGTTGTCACACTTGTCATTCTGTTAGATTGATTTTACCGGTTAAAGAGTACCTAGTACCTAATTACCTGCTCTGTTGTGTTCATAAGTACACACGTAGACTTCTGTATTTACAATCCTCCAAGTTAAAGTCGAACAAGGAACGCAACAATATTCTACACAGCCGAGGCTACAATATTAAGTTAATAAAATATGAGAAATGTCATCATCGATAAAAGATCATCCATAAAATGTTTTTATTAAAGCTGATAAAAACGGGATTTAGGTACCTATATTATTTTCAGCAAAACGGTTAGTTTTATCGACTGGAATAGTCTCGTCCCCTTTTATGGTGCCAAATTAAAGCCACGCGGCATTTCTCCACATCTGCCTGTGTACTGAGAAATCAGATATCTACATCATAGGTCAATGATCTTCGTGCCGTGAGCGCGGGCCTAGGGGTGACAAAATTAACTCAAGCATCGGTAGCTTAATGGTTACGAAGTCGATCGAAAGGTCCCTGGTTCGAATCATGGCCATTACACTACCGAAGTGAACCAACTCCTAAAACAAGCAATTTAGCTTAGCTGGAGGAGTTAGTCAGAATCATGAAATTTGGGAAGAAGCAAGATATTATAGCACAAATTAATAAAGGAGAACGATCGAAATCCATAAATATGTAGTTTGTTACCATAATCTACCGATCTTCGGTAGTAGTGAGGGTAGCTAAATATTTACTTTGCTTTTTCCTATATTTCATGATTCTAACTCAACTAGAAGTACCGTTAAACCAAAGTTATAATTTAACGCAATCAAAGTATAAAGTTCAGGCCTCAATTAAGTTTCGTACAGAATCCTTAATGTGCGAGTCCGACTCGCACTTGATCCAGTTATATACATTACATGGTCTTCAATTTTGTCTCAGACATTTTTATGATAAAACTTACCGGTTTGCTGACAATCGTGAATACCCATATTTTGTGACCTTTAACCCCGAATTAAAAAACTCCAGGTTTTAGATCAATGAGTACTTTTTATATTTGATTGATAGTGTTTTGAATAATTCGACCAAATTTCAACTGGATGAGAATTATTGTAGCCTCAATGTTATATTTAGTTTAGATAGACAGGGTTATTAGGGATTTATGGTTAGAGAGTTTTTACGAGAAACAGTAAAATCGGCACCATTGAATTGCAGTGTAGGCGTTTATTTATTTACAACAAGTAGAGAATTATTCATGACTAGTTGCACTAGTTGTAACTATTTTCACTACCGCTTACGTCTTGCGATAAATATTTATAATGCATAGCACTCCTAACGTAACATTATATTGAATGAATACCAGGCCAACTTTCTATAGGCCCCTTCTCCTATTTTTATTATACCTACATCTAACTGCCTTGCCAAAATTGGATTTTAACATATATATTTATACGTATAACGTATATATATTCATTTTCAAATAATGTCTTCGATATACGGACTAAGTATTCAACATAAGAAACTTGTTATATTCGAACTAGTAGTACTTGAGATAGCGCATCAATCGAACAAACAATGTTAGTACCTATAGAATTTGTTACTTATCGACACAACAACTTTAACTTAACTAGATAATTTTATAAATGAGGGCGCTTGCCTTTAAAACTTAAGGCTACGCCATTAGCCTCGTTTCGCACTTGTTATTTGTCGTTTAATCACTATGTTAATTTGTGGTTGTGAACCAAAACCAATTAACAGACATGTTTCAATTTAAATGTATAACCTACATGATATTCTTGGATATATAATCATTCGACCTCAGAGACGTACGGGTACATATCAATATTATTTAGCGATAGAAATATTATTAGGATATTGATTTGTTGACAAACCGATGCAATATTTCGAAAAAATACCTGGATAGGGCCGCTAAGTTAAGTCAGAGTGCTTGATAATTTCTTGGTATGATGCAGTTGCTTTGATCGTAATCGGTTATGAATAGGGTAGGTAATACAGGGAATTGAGACAGCGGTTGAAGGGGTTTATAAAAGCTCTCGCCATGTGACTAGCCACTAGTGACTACAGCTGTAAAGCGCTATATTTTTGTATAACTAAGATATTACGGTATACGTTGTGTCTGATGGGAAGCAGTTAAGAAATACCAATAAACGATCAAACTAGATCAGAGTTTTCACTGCGGAATTGAATCAAGCGGCTTTGCTGCGGGAAATTACGCAGACAGATTATCACTACCATGACCTATAAAATTCACCCTAGCTGTTTTGCGTAAAAATATTCGACCGACCGAATGAAAAAAAATAATGGCAGAATCGGGACTCTGCCTGATTCTGCTATAATTTTTTTCATGGCAAAACCACTGAGGTTCTAAAATTAAATGACAAGCTTGTACAGTGAATGACAAATGTTACTAATTCTTTCTCTTTTCATTTTGGATTTTCAGACTCAGCCATAGTCTAAAATTTTATGACATTTTATGCAATGTCAGCCGTATGACAGTGGTTTTGTTATGTCATTAAATTAGCAGAATCGGGGGCCAGTATTTTAACAGAATAAAATTTATAAATACCTTTTAATAAGGTCCTTACAAATAATAATTACACAGGGTATATACAGATCTCATGTCATAATTTTCCCCAATGTGTTATTTTTTATTAAAGGCCACAAAGGCGGATAAATATTTATTAAAACACTGGATAAGTCAAGGTAATCTGCATAACCCTGACGTTAATTTAATGCGTTTTGTGTACGAATCAGAATTGCAATTGAGTTACAAATATTCTTTCCCCAAGGTCTGCACAATTAGGATGTAGATTAAAATGTAGATCATGCTCAATTATATACTATAGTCTCAACTACAATGCTTGTAATGTTACAAAGCATCGCAAATAAGGATATAGGTAAGCATACCTCCGTAATTAACCACTTCAGTCATTAATTTTATTAGCCTTGATAAATAAAATACACGTGAAGTCATTAAAAGGCATTTAATTAATACTAAAAAGGTTTTTAAGCTTGTTATTTTATTGTACATATCAATCTAATTATGAAAAACAATTAATAAACTATCAGAGAAAGGAATAACATTATGCCAGGATCCTAGTAAGTGGAAAGTTGTTATCTCTACCTACCCCAATGGAAGGAAGGTGTTTATTGCAATAGAATGCAGATACAGCTATACTTTTAAATTCTATACGCGTTCAATTGGTCAAAATGGCATTACTGAACCAAATATAGACACAGTGACATGACACAGTTTGGCCTCATTTAAACGTTCATCCTCAAAGACAAGGTCTTCAGTGGTCGGCCTCGGCAGTTTTATGAAGGCGATCGCGTGTTGATAACATCACCCTTGCAAAACTGGTTTAACATTATATGTATTACGTCACTCTTTCATTGATAGACCCATAGAGTGACGTCATTCTTAGCACGCCTTTTATGGTACATTGAAGGTTTGTATGATTTTGGGGGACAATCGTGAGCAAGTTCGTTAATCAATTTGTTTACCCACAAACGCTGTCTCATCTTCTAGTGATTACGAATGACTATGATGATGTCATCATAAGTATCTAAACGCAGTAAAAAATCATGAATGGTGAAAATTAAGATTTTGAAAGGTAAAAATTAAGATTAATAAATGAATAAAAACCAACGTTACTTTATGCGAACTTTATGTGACCGTTCATCGGATTGGGAGTGAAAGCAAATATTGTGTGAAAACGCTAATATGCATCGTACCTACATTTATTAGACCTACTGGGTTCAATAATATAATTGAAAGCGGCTGTAAAATTTTCAGTTAGTTTAGATACTGTACACAAATATGATGTCAAATACTTGAAAATCCAGACGGCAGTCCACAGCTGTAACAACCGCAGCGAATGGAGAGCTCGCTGTTGTGGTCGCGATTCTCAGCATTGAGGGACCGAGGAAGAAGACACAATACCATAAGTTCATCGGTGAAGATATGCCGGAGAGCCAGAACATGTTTCCAGTAAAATAAAATTGAATGAACCTCAGTTGTAAGCTGTATTGAATCTAGTGCTCAAGAATATCTTCTCTCTGAATATACAAGCAGAACATTGTCGCACTTTCTAATTATTGATTTAAACTCATGCTTATGATTACGACGACATGTCCTTTAAGGTTACGATCCAAGTTCTGGGCCGGAAGGCACGTTTGGAAATACCTAACTAAATAGCTTCAAGGTGGATATCTATAATGTGACGTGTGACAATAAAAGTAGCAAGCCATAAAAAACTAATGACTCGTATCCGTCGATACCTGGCCACGAACCATGTTCTACGTTTGTGCCATTTGTACAGTATTGTTCATTTTCTCCACTTGCCATGATTTTGCGACGTTTCATATTAATATTTTTGCAGACGATTTAAATTCACTTCTATTCCTTTCTATGACAGCATATGTTTGCGTAGATCGACCCTTAAGAAAAAGGCGTGACAGTGCATACAAAAGCATAGGAGGTAGGACATGACGGTATTTCCGTCCAATTGAGCAGTCTGAATGGGGAAGTACCTCCGCCCTACAGAATACCGCGGCCATAATAACCTCGTTTTGTGTTTCCGGCAGTGGGTAGGGTAGCCAGAGCTCATTCTCATAACTTGATGTTAAATACTTGGAGATAGGAAACTATATCTAAAAAATCTTAAATCTATAGTAAAGAAACAAGCACGCGGTGCACTTAAATGATACGCGCTTAGGATACCACCTGAATGAATTGTGGAATGAACTTCCAGCTGTAGTTTTCCTTAACGACTAAAATATGAGGTTCTTCAAGAATGAAGGGCATTAGAAGGTTTCTTCAGGGTCGGCAGCGCGAGTGTGACGCCTCTGATGTTGCATACGTCCATAGGCTACGGTAACCACATTCAATCATGTGAGCTGTGCGCTTGTCTGCCACCTAAATGGAATAAAAAAAAAACCTGAGTGGCATTAGTAACACAGCCATGGTCGTGACTGCAGACTTCCTAAGTTTCCTGTTATATATGTTTAACATCATGAAATGATCTTGCAAAACCAAAAGCCTCCTTTTTTATTTATAATTGTCTCTTTCCAGGCTCTAACATGCTCGTGTGTGGCCCTACACTACCACAGCTACAACGGTGAGCCGGACATCGGTATGCTCGTTACGGGTACCTTCGTCGGATACCTGATCATCTTCGCAGGAGCCGCTGCAGGTTGGTACACAAAATATTTAAGTATTTACGAAAAGTCGTTCAAGATTGATAGATAAATTCTTTACTGTAAAGCAATATTAATTATTATATACAAATCTACATATACAGTTAATTAAATGTACAATGGCATTATCAATAGTTCATCTTTGAGGCCCAAGTCATTCTTACCTGCTAGGCTTTATATAATTATGTTAAAAAGCTATAACTATAACTTCTTTTGTACTGGTTATGATTATAGGAGTATTTACCTTGATAACTTTGTAAATCAAAAGGGATAGCATTTTTGCTATCCTCATTAAAATCTATAGAAACAACTCAATAAAAAGCTAACGTATCCAACCTACGATGATAAAACATTCTTGTAATAAACTTTCCCCACTAACATCCCGATAAATACACCTCGTACTGCCACCAGGTATCTACAGATTATAACTGTAACCAGTTTATCACATAGCTATCTAGAACAGTGTATTCTACGAAGATACGCTAGTACTCAATATCTGTTCTGTGACGAAGACTAAATTCCTTGTCTAATACCTCACAAAGCTATAAAATTATGTATATTTAAGCACAATGATGTCACGTTCCAGGTTACATCATGCAGACGCCTTCGCACAAACGCATTGACATATTCTATTCGCTTGTCGGTGTCGCCTTGTTTGTGGCCAGCGGTGCTGTCATTATTGATAAGTATGTTGTTATTTTGACTTTAAAACGCTAGTTAAAACTTTAGTGTAATGCAAATCTACCAAATTCATACTTCTATACTAATATTATAAATTCGAAAGTAACTCTGTCTGTCTGTATGTTACGCTTTCACGCCTAAACCACTGAACCGATCTTGATGAAATTTGGTACAGAAGTGTATTAGAGCTTGAGAACGGACACTACCTTTTATCGCGAGAAAGGTGGTTTAAGGAGGGGAAATAGGGGATGAAGGTTTGTATGAAAGTTTGTCATTTTTGTAGATATCCTAATGAAATTTGGTACAGAGGTGGATTAGAGCTTGAGTACGGATATAGGCTACCTTTTATCGTGACAAGGGGGGTAGAAAGGGGGGAAATGGGATTAAGGGGGGGGGGGGGGGATAGGGCATGAAAGTTTGTCAGGTTTGAAGAAATCCTGATGAAAGGTGGTACAGGGATGAATTGGAGCTTGGGAACGAATATAGGCTACCCTGTGTTGCCAAAAAGGAGGTTTAAGGGCGGAGGATAGGAGATAAAAGTTTGTCACTTTTGAAGATATCCTGATGAAATTTGATACAGGGATAAATTAGAGCTTGGGAACGGACATATGCTAACTTTTATCGCGAAAAGGGGGGTAGAGGGGGAGTAGGGCTAGAGGATCTAAGTTTGTCAATTTTGACGATATCCTGATGAAATTTGGCACAGAGATAGATTAGAACTTGGATACAGATATGTCTACCTTTTATAGCGAAATACAAGGTTAAAGGGGGAGGCTTTTTTTTTACCGTGAGGGAAAATCCTTCATAGATGCTATGCCGGACTCCTACCGACTAAAAACCCTCACGTACCGCCTAATAGCCTGCGGTTGGTAGCCCCGGGTAAGCCCTCGGAAGGATGTCCCAGGACTACCAACAGACCAGCGGCCTCGCCTAAGGGGTGGTGGGGGAAGGCGTAATAGAAGATGAAAGTTTGTTATTTTTAAATATTGTTATGAAATTTGGTACAGAGATGGATAGGAGCTAGGGAACGGACATAGGCTACATTTTATCGTGAAAAAGGAGCTTCATTCAGGTTGCTAAGAAGGAGGAGGGTAGGGTTAGGGGATTAAAGTTTGTCATTTTCCAATCGCGCAAAAAAGGGGGTGTATAGGGGATAAATAGTAAGAACATTTTTTTTTGGATCTTCCTGAAATTTGAAACAAAGGTGGATTAGTGCTTCGGAAGGGACATAGTCGACTAACGAGCCAAATATAGAGGCGAGTATCTCTACTCGTTATAGGGGTGAGTGGATAGGCGTGTAGAGGTCAAAGTTGAGTAGAGAGGCGAATTTAATGCTCAGTGAGTCGGCTCAACACTAAGCGATAACCGACATCCACGCGGGCGGAGCCGCGGGCAAAAGCTAGTACTTAACAATAATTTAATTTTTTAAAGTATTCAAATTCAAAGTAACTGCGATATCCTTACTGTTTTCAACTTCCAAAAGTCACTCCAGTAGTTACGGTTTTTATCGTATCGACGAAATACTGAAATATTTAGTGTTCATATCTGGTACCTAATACAATTGTCAACACTGGAATTTGCGACAAACAAACTATAATAGCACTAGTCTTAAAAATCACAGTGTACCTACATACTTAACGGCGACTACCAAACTGTTCAACTAGCATAATCCATACCATTTTTCCTTCCAGATACCAGCACCACGGTAAGGGTGAATTAAAAGACAAGAACTTGGCAAAGGCATCTCTCGCCATCATCAACGGAGCCGTCCTTCTCATAGATGCCGTACTCACCCAGCGCGGTGGTTAAACCATAACTTCCGAGATTCAAACCTGAGGTGTGGTGGCAACGTGAAACTGACCAAACAGTAAAATCTCAAAGAACTTTTTCGTCCATTTATTATTATGTCATTTGTAAACTAGTAAACTACTATATTAATTTCACGTCATTGTGTCATTTTAAGCATGCTTTTTTGTATGTGGTCATACTGTTTGTTGGTAAGGTAAGCTATGTTCTAGTGTTGAATTATGTTAGTTATATTGTTAGTGTCGTTTAAAAATAAAGGGAATTTAATACGTTTGAAACATGTTGTTCACGGATAAAAAGTCATCTTTTACATTTGTGAACTCGGTTATTTTTTTTATTTTTTACAAGTCATTCATTACAAAAGAAGAATGCCTTTGTGCCTTCTTTTAAATGTTTGCTACTACTTATACCTATTTTAGATAGAATATTTCTACAGAGGGAAATACAATTCCGTCTTCTAAAATATAAATAGACCAGTGTAACAAAAAACATTTTTAAAAACAAGAATGTGAAGATTTGAAAGGCCTAAAGCGTATATGATTAAAAATTATAACACTTTATAATAAGCAAGCGCAAATTTTTATGGAATAATTGTGTACAAATAGTGCCGTATGTGTTTCAAAGACAATGTTAAATGTTGATGAAATGGGAAGTTAACATGACCATTTCCCCACATTACTAAAGAGATTTATATGGGGAACACAACGCTCTTAAGCAATTCTGCTACAGTTCTTGTAATTTACGAAAATGTGTTGAACTTTTTTATTGTTTTAAACTTACAATTGTTATTATTTATTTTTATTCATTTATTTAAAGTTTATGCACCGTTTATGCAGTACTACCGAACATTGTAAACTACTTCAGATGTTGAAACTTAGCAGTTATTTTACGAATTGTTTTGATGTTTCTATTAATTTAAATTTAGATATTCATCATGCAATTTAAAATTGTAAGGAATCTGATGGATATTTCAGAATTAACAAAAGATATTCTTTATCCCTCCAAATAAGCATGAATTATTTTCGGGAGAGCTCTTTGTTAAAGTCATAATAATAGATTTTTGGAATAAAGTATACGCAGCGAATCTACTATTGTATTCGTGAATTACAAGAACTATAAATACTCATTATAGTGCCTAAGATAATTTATTACCTAACTTATATCTAAATGTTATTTAATATAATGCATTTTATAAATGTATCATTATATGAAAAGAAATCTGACAAAATAAATATTCTAAACCACAGCTTTCGTACAAGAATTTTACATTATACACATTGTATATTTTTTTTAACAATAAAAAATAAAGCAGTGTACTGATTTTTATTCGCTGCATTTGTAATGAATTCGAATGCAGAATTGGAGAGACAGAATTGGTTCCAAGTCGTGTCACCTTTACAGCTGCAACACCGTATGCAAAGTATCTAGGTACATATATCTCAAATGTTATGGTATGCATCGTAACTCTATGATTACTAAAATTCATGTTTTTTATTCTACTGAGGGGGCAGACAAGCACACGGCCCACCTGATGGAAAGTGGTTACCGTGGCCTATGGACGTGTTCAACACCAGGGGAGTCACACTCGAGCTGCCAACCCTGTAAACACAGAAAGTTTCTGTGCCGTCAGCGTAGAAGACAAAGCAGGAATAGATTTTGGTCTTCCTACTGACAGCACAAAAACTCTCCTGTGGGCTTGACACTTACATACAACAAATAGTATGATTTGAAAAACGTGCATGTATTAGAAAATACTTAATAATATTTCATTATGACAATCACTAATCTATATTGTAAAGTAATGCAAGTTCTAAAAACTTGTAATGCAAGCTTTTCAAACATAACAGTAAGAAACACAAATATGTTTTATGAATAGAACTGCTAATTAAATAATCTTAACTGTATAAAGCCGACATGTACAAATATAATACTTAGATGACTTTTATTTATAGTTGGGTTGTGTACCAACAACAGGTCAATATGACTGCACCTCGCCTGTTGGCAAGCTGAAGGTAAATTTGAGGGTCACTTTTGCGGATTAAAATCATGCTATAATGGTCGCCCTCAATTTAACAGCCTCACCAGAGTGCAATTGCGAGATTTTCTCACCTTCGCCAGTGACGAAAAGTAACTCACACATTAACTGTGATTTGTATGTGCAAGATATATCACTAGCTTGCCGCCGGGTGGCGCTAATTCAAAATCATACAAATGACCATTTACTCATCACCGGAGCCCATCACAAATATTCTTTGTTTCATTGTTTAGGTACTTTGTGCTACTAAGTCAAAGGAATGTTTACACTTACGTATTTACACTTAACTTTTTGGTGGAAAGTGGATTATTTCATTTATCATACAATGTTATTGTCATCTATCAACGCTTATTACGCCTATGTTAATTTAAACAGTCATAATAATATATATTACGACTCTAAAATAATGGCCAATATGCTATCACACGCTATCATACATGAAAGTAACAGCTACATACCTACTGATTAACTGCTTTAACACTATAGTAAATAACTACTGATTTTCCATGATTAATATTAATGACACAAAGTAATTTTGGTCGTGGCACGCAAACATGGAATATCATTTAAAATGTTATAAAATACGACTACATACTACATTGTAATCAGCTCTACTGTAGGAACCGAGAATGATGACGTATTTGTTAATATTCGGGTTGTTAAATATAGTACTTGCTAATCAGAATTCAAGATCTCAGTTAGTAGAAAAAGCTGTCCGAATAACTAATCAATATTACAAGGATCGATTTGTGACATCTGTAGTTTGGGCTTACAATGATACAGAACAAGTTAGTGATTTTCTAAAAAAATATAATGGTTCTGTAATTCTTACACCTATTTTTGATAATGATAAAAATAAGGCACTACTTAATACTATGGAAAATTTTGGGTACCGGCAGTCAATTTTCTTCGCAACTGAATCAGGAACATTCGATATCTTCATGTCTCTTATGAGTGCAAACGTCAAGGTATCTATTCGACTAGTACTTATTATAGAAAAGCCTATCAAAGACATTTTGGAGCTTTCAACATTCATGAAAATAGCTTGGAAGAATGACTTGGTCAATATAGTGGTATTGAGTATAGACGACAGTGGTGAAGTAATAATATCAACCTATTATCCATATAGTAATGGAAAATGTGGCAATCATTTACCAGTAAAATTAGATCCTGACGAGAACATATTTCCTAACAAATTTAAAAATTTCAATAAATGTCCTATCAGAACTTTAGCACTAGTTTTTTTACCATATGTGGATATGAATAATACAAAATCAGAGAATGGTATTGTCACCGAAATTGGTGGTTATGATGGAATTACGCTTTCACTTATAGCACAGAAATTGAATGCCACTCTAAATATAAATACTGACAATGTTAGGGACTATGGAACTTTTTCAGAGGGAAATGCGACAGGCGGTTTTTATGATTTGGTTTACAAAAAGGCAGATATGCTAATTCCAGCTGGAATACTGACATTGGACAGATACTCAGTATCTCAATCAACTCATGTGTACCATACTGTGGATATTAGATGGATTGGACCAAAACGTCGAGAAATTTATGATGGACTCAAGCTCTTATTACCCTTTATAGATATTGTGACCCCATTACTTTCTTTGACATTCTTTACTTACGTTATTGTAGCGTTATTAATCAGGAAACGTGATAAACATAGTTATGAAAATAAGAAAAATGTAAGCTTGCAAACATTTGCACTGTTACTAGGTCAGACTGTTAACTTCGAAACAAAGATGACACTCCTCAATATTTTTTTCATGATTTGGATTTGGTTTAGTTTCATAATTCGTATTGCGTATCAGGGAGACTTGGTTCAGTCTCTTCAGAATGAGCTTTTGGAGCCACCGTTTGACACTTTGGAAGATGCAGTGACTAGAGTTAATGGATTCGGAGGATCTCCAATTTTCCAAGATTATTACAAAGGGACGCAGTTCGAACACAATTATAAAATGCTAGAATTAGCTGATATTGGGAATTATTTTGAAAGTATCGCTGTTGGGGAAAGATTTTTGGTAGCAACAGATACTTTTTTGGTTCGTCATATTCGACATTGTGTTCAAATTTTAGATACTCAAATCAATAGTGCCGCTGCATATTTGTATATGCGCCCTGGATGGCCAGCAGCTCAAATGATAGATGCTGTTATCGTACATTTGGTAGAATCAGGCATTGTAGAACAAATAAGAACTTCAAAAAATACTGTGTCACATCAACAAATAAATCAGGACTCCAAAGTTCGTGCTTTAGATATGACACTGCTTTGTGCAGGCTTTTATGGTCTGGGTTTAATGAGTGTGCTATGTACTGTAATATTTGTAATTGAACTAGTGTATGACAAATACATGTGTGTTAAATGTAGGTATAAACGATCGATAATAGCTTAGTATTGTTGCATTTCAAGTTTAAATGTATGCATATTTTTGTGTCATGGTTAAATTGTTTATTATATTTAATATAATTCAAGCATTTGTACTAATTTTATTTGAAAGAAGGCATTTTGCTTAAAAATATTTATCACTTATGACCATTACAATAGTATGTAATAATCCGAAAAAAGTAACTGGCCTAGCCTCTGACTGCCTCTGTGGCGTAGCGCGCCGCTACGCAGGAAGCGTGGGTTCGATTCACAACGCAAATATTTGCATGAGTATTATGCGCCGCATGGTTCCCGGCAGAGTAGAATTTGGGCCACCCCTTCTCTTCCCATGTGGTGTCGTACAAGGCGACTAAGGGATAAGGCTGATTAACTTTAACATCAGACAGATATGTACAGCCCAGGCTCAGCCTCAGATGCATGGCTCGAGTCAACAATAGTGCCCGGAATACGGCATTAGACTCACCCCCTATTACATGGGACCGAATACAGATTGGTGAAATGTGGGTGTAAATTCACCTCTGCCTAACCCTCCGGGGATAAAGGCGTGATTATATGTATGTATGTCTTATGCATATTATATCGGTTTATTATATTATATTGGTATTTGCAGTGGTCTGGGGTACTTCAGAGACCACGTGAATCCGTCGGTCTCGGTTGCCATACGAACATTTATGGCCGTCTTTATGGGTAGTTCGAGCCCTAAAAAGTTCAACAACTGATCTAAATTACAATGCTGCAATATCGCCTTTGGGTTGAGGAGGTTAGATGGCAATCTCTTTATGGAAAATATTGAAATTCAGACAAATCCGCAGTTAGACTGGTAAAGCGAACCTCAAAGTTGAAAGCTTCGGAAACCACTGGGATTAATGAAGAAGAAGTAACTGGCATAAACTGTATGCGGAAGCTAGGAGATCGTGTGCAGTGTTGTTTTTTATTTCCTGTGGATGAATGAGCTAAATGATTTTACAAAGAAATGTTTCAGTTTTTTTGGTACCAAAATTTATGTTAATAACTTTTTTTTCCCTAATTTATCGAATAGAGAAAATAGAAGAAATAGAAGAAGATAGAAAAAATAGAAGAAGATTACAAAAATATATATTGCATAACTAAAAAGTATAAAATAAAATAAATTAATAAAAAAAATATCGGCTGATGCTGAAAAGTTTGAAACAAGCTTTATAGCAGGCGGTACCCATTTGCAAATCTTAAACCAGATGAAAATTAATGACTACCGCCTGCTATAAAGCTTGTTTCGATCTTTTCAACATCAGTCGGGTTTTTATTTTTATTTTTGAACTTATACTTCTTTTGGTGCGCTAAAGTAAAATGATGAAAGTAAACTTTACGATGCGCACGCACACCGTCACGAAAAATCAACACCACGAAGTTAGCTATAGTCAACATTTTAGTTTTTCAAAATAAGTATAACTTCTAACGCGTGACTTCAGGCCATAACGGTCAACGGGTGATCTTCTGGCGTATGTTATCTATCTTTGGGGTGAGGCCGAGTCACTGGCAGTTGGTTTTGAGATTGCCAAAGCTTTCGATAGAGTTTGACACAAATCGCTTCTGTAAAAGCTACCAGCCTTCGGTCTACCCCCTAGACAGTGCAACTGGGTTGCTAGCTTCTTGCAGGATCGCCGTTTTCGCGTCCTTTGTGATGAACGAGCCTCGGAGTTCTTGCAGGTAAATGCTGGTGTGCCGCAGGGGTCCGTCCTGTCACCCACTCTCTTTCTTCTGCATATCAATGACATGCTGCCTTCCGGCAGCATTTAATGCTGTGCAGACGATAACACCTTGCACGGGAGGTATCATGGATGTCCTGCGTATCTGATATCGCGGATAAAAGGCAACTTCTTGTCACTGACTTGACCGGATCCTGAACAACATTTCCCAATTAATGCCAATAACAAGCATGTATGTTCACAGTGAAGGTATCTTCATTCTTTCCCCTTCCCACTCTTCAGAGCACGCCACTGCAACTGCAGAACAACCTCAATATCCTCGGTATCGATATTCGCTGCAAACTGAATAACAAAAACTACGTCGAGAGTATCATCAAAACAGCTTCGCGTAAACTCGGAGTCCTGAACAGAGAGAGACGATTTTTCACGCCGGAGCAATTCGGTCCTGCGTGGAATACTATACACGAGCCTCTGCAGATGCGTATAGATGTTGCCTCCTTGGCAGTATTTTACCGTCTCTACTCTGGTGAATGTTCTGGTGAGCTCTTCCAATTGGTCCCGCCTTCTCCTTTACTACACCGGGCAACACGAGCAGGGCTTAGATGTCACCCGTATACGGTGCAGAATATTCCTTCAAGAACCAAGCGGTTTGGTGTCTCCTTTCTTTATCGCACCATTAAGACCTGGAACTCCTTGCCAGCTCACGTGTTTCCTTGTTTCTACAATCCCGGGTCCTTTAAGCGGGGCGTGAAAAAGCATCTGATGAGGCCGTCGAGCTGAGTGCCACCATTGTTAACATGGTACGTGTATGTAATGGTGACCCTCTTTCCTGAGACTTTGGCTTTAGTTTACCATCAGGCGAGGTGAAGTCAAATTGATGAGTCCTATTTAAAAAGAAAACATAAGTACACACTCAATTTTTTTTAATAATATATTTTATACTTTTTACCATACAGGCATTCTGACTGGCGGTAGTGGTTGTATTCGTCAGTGCGCATCGTATCGGTACAGGCAAAATATAAATTTTTTCATCATTTTAAGAAGCTTCCTTTTCATTATTATTTTAATGGAACTTTTTTACACATGAATTTATAATAGCCCCGCATTTTTATCTCTGCTTAAACTGCTTAAACTGAGCCAGATGTTTGTCCTCAAATATTTCAAATTATATTAATATCAATATACAATAGTTGCAAATCCACTTCCTGGTTACCAATTCAGCTATAATTTTGCATAGGAACTTCGCAATTGAAAGGAAATAATCTCATTAAATTTTAATTTTGATCTTCTCGATGAGTAATTTATCATTCAATGTTAACCAGGATCTGATGATGGAGCTGGTAGGTGGTCATAGGAACTCTGTAATAAAATGACGGAACCCCATCGAGTTTCTGCTCGTTTGATTCGTCTTGGCACGTACTCTATTTTTTATGCTTACCAGGTTCTGATCTTATGATGGAGTAGGAAGGAAGTTTATAGGAACTCAGTAAGTCTCAGTAATGCAAAAAGCTTTAAAACGATTCTTATACCAAGGTATTAAGAGAAAATCAAATCTTGTTACTCTTTCATGTAAAAGCTCTTCCAAACATTTGTACTATTACTCGGTGAGACTGTTAATTTCGAAACAAAGATGACACTCTTGAATAATTTCTTCATGATTTGGATTTCGTATTCTTTTATAGTTCATATTGCATATCCAGGAGACCTGGTGCAGTCTCTACAGAATGAGGATTTTTACTCCCAACAGATGTATTTGTGGTCCAGCAAATTCGGCATTCTCTCCAAATTTTTGATACACAAATTGTTAGCGCCGCCGCATGTATATATTTACACCCTAGGTGGCCAGCAATTCAAATGATAGATTCTATTGTCGTACATTTGGTAGAACCAGGGATTATTGAACAAATAAGAAATTCAAAAAATACTGTATCTCGTCAACAAATATATGAGGACTTAAAAGTACGTGCTTTGGATATGACGGTGCTTTGTGTATGCTTTCATTGTCTGGGTTTGATGAGTGTTTGATGTGATAACTACGCATTTTTTAAATATAGGTATAAACGATCAATAATAGCATAGTATTGTTGCATTTTGTGTCACTGCTAATTTATTTAATAAATATGATTGAACCATTTTTTACTATTTTTATTAAAAAAAACTGTAATTTTTGCTTGATTATCCCCACTATCGTTGCCATGCTTTATAGTTATGGTTCATTTCATTCCATTCTATAGGTAATGGTTGAACTAAGTGCATGCAATAAAACAATATTACTTCATGAAAGCCGGTAATGTTGATGAACAGCAATGGAAATATTAAAAGCTTTACTTTTCAGACAGTTGTAACCTACAATTAGTATCTACTATAAAATATGCATTTTGTTCAGTTTAAAAAAATGTTTGTTAGTTTTGTCGGCTATAAAACTAGTACATCGCAGATATGGCTGTACCAAATCAAATATCTCTTTATTGTATGGTACACAAAAAAAACGCATTAATATATGGTAGATATAGTTTCGCAGTACACATGCAATTGGCGGCCTTATAGCACAAGGCAATCTCTTCCAGGCCAGCGTGGGGTAGAGAGAGTCACAGAGAATATAACCACTAATTTTCGAATTAGACATTTAGAAAATTAAAGGGGGCAGTTTCCTAACAATTATGTATTTTCTTTTGATTATGATCCATACTTAGGTATATTATTATATAATATAGATATTTATGACTTACTATATGAGTTATACTACATAGATAATTCATAGTGAGACAGTCCCTGCTGTACTTAAATAAAATCCTAAATTACATGAATAAGGGAAACATAGAAATAGAAGGCATAGGGCCATCACTCTTGCAAGCAGTAGGCCGTAACTTGTTTTAAAGACAAGCAGAGATTGCGCACGTCTAATGGCAACGGGTAAGGTATTCCACAATCGGATAGCTTAAACAGCATAATATTTATCCATGAATCTCGCGGACATCCTCAGCCTCAGATTCTCTGATGATCTCAAGACCGTCGAATGCGAGTCCCGAAGGAATTCGAAGCGATCTTATAGGTAGATGGGAGTGAGGAGGTGAAATAGAATATTGTATAGTAGATAAAGAAAGTGAGCATTCCAGCGAAGGCTTATAGCACGGTATTCGGAGATATGATCATATTTACGAAGTCCAAATACAAATCGTATGCAAAGATTTTGGAGTCTCTCAAGTTTATTAAGTTGGTCGTCGGTGAGACCGTATAACTGGCATCGGCATAATCATGCATGGGAAAGAGAAAACTTTGTGCAAGCGCAGTTTTCGTGGTAATCGTAAAAAAAAAATTAAGGCCACGCAGGGGTCCCACTGTGGCAAACATTCTGGAGTTGATCTCTTGAAGTTGAGGGCTCCAAGACAAGCTGCGGTATCATACATAAAGATATCGGCATATTTTACAAAGAAATAAATAATAATAATGTTTTGTTGTTAATCAAAATAATTTGATTTTCTGTGCGTGTATTGTATGTTATCTTTGTATTATTAATTTACGTGTAAGTATTTTTTCGTATAGGCTATTTACAGTACATATTTGTCAGCTTTCAGTACTTGCGGCAAAGTCTAAGTTTATTTTGTACAGGTAAATGATAATATACGTACTCACCTTATTTCACTCAGTACTTATGTTACATATGTGATAATGACTAATAAAATATGTCTCGATACCATACGTGAACATAATAGGCACATACCTATCCATTTAGAACTTAAGTAATATAATAAAACTACTGATTTCTGTGATTCTGGTTTATCGACACCAGTTAATATTTTACGTAGTTTGCAAACATAGACTATCATTTAGAATGAATGGTATAAATATGGCTATGAAATATGATATCCCATTTTTAGCTCTGAAACAACTGAAGTAACCGAGAATGAGGAGCTGTTTATTAATAATCGGTTTTATAAACATTGCATTTGGTAGTAAGAATGCAAGTTCTCAGTTAATAGAAAAAGCTGTCCAAATAACTAATAAATATTATAAGAACCGATTCGCGACATCTGTAGTTTGGACTTACAATGATTCAGAAGAAGTTAGCGATTTTCTATTCAAATATACGGGTTCTGTAGTGCTCACATCTATTTATGACGTTAACAATAATGGTACAATTCTTAATACTATTGAAAATGTTGGATACTGGCAGTCAGTTTTCTTCGCAACTGAACCAGAAACATTCGATAAATTTATGTCTATCATAAATGAAAATGTCAGACAAGCAATTAGACTAGTACTTGTTTTCGAGAAGCCTATAAAAGATATTTTGGAACTTTCAATTTTCATGAAAATAGCTTGGAAGAATGAACTCGTTAATATAGTCGTACTAAGTAAAGACTACAGTGGTGAAATAATAATATCGACCTATTATCCATACAGCAATGGAAATTGTGAAAATCATTTACCAGTACACTTAGATCCTTACGAGAACATGTTTCCAAATAAATTTAGAAACTTTAATAAATGTCCTATCAGAGCAAGTGCACTATTTTTTATCCCATTTGTGGACGTTAATAATATCAAATTTGAGAATGGCAATATTACTGAAATGGGTGGTTATGACGGTATTATGCTCTCAGTTATAGCAAATACATTAAATGCTACTCTAAATATAAAAATTGACATTAATAATGGCGACTATGGAACTTATTCAGAAGGGAATGCGACAGGTGGTTTTGCTGATTTAGTGCATAAAAAAGCTGATATACTATTTCCATCTGGATTATTGACACTGGGCAGATATTCAGTAACCCAATTAACTCACGCTTATCATTTTATAGATATTAGATGGATTGGGCCAAAACGTCGAGAAATTTATAATGGACTCAATCTCTTGTTACCATTTATAAGTATTTTAACACCCATAGTCTGTTTAGCGTTCATTATATTTGTGATTGTAGCGTTATTGATAAGGAAACGCAATAAACGCAGCAATGAAAGGAAGAAAAATATAGGCCTTCAAACATTTTTACTGTTACTCGGTCAGACTGTGAACTTCGAAACAGAGATGACATTCCTGAATAATTTCTTCTTGATTTGGATTTGGTTTACTTTTATAGTTCGTAATGCATATCAAGCAGACCTGGTGCAGTCTCTTGAGAACAAGCTTTTGGAGCCACCATTCGAGACTCTGGAAGATGCATTGACTAGAGTCAATGGATATGGTGGATCCCAAATTATTTCAGAGTATTTCAAAGATACACCATTCGAACAAAATTATAAAATACTCGGATTACTTGACGTTCGGCATTATTTTGAAAGTATCGCTGTTGGAGAGAGATTTTTGATAGCGGTAGATACATTTTTGGTTCAGCATATTCGGCATTCTCTCCAAATTTTTGATACACAAATTGGTAGCGCCGCCACATGTATATATTTACGCCCTAGGTGGCCAGCAGCTCAAATGATAGATTCTATTGTCGTACATTTGGTAGAATCAGGGATTACAGAACATATTAGAACATCAAAAACTGCAGTATCACGCCAAGAAATAAATAAGGACGTAAAAGTACATACTTTAGATATGACGATGCTTTGTGCATGCTTTTATGGTCTGGGTTTGATGAGTGTGCTATGTTCTGTAATACTTATTATCGAAATAATATACGCAAAATACACATGTGTCAAATGTCAATGATCAGTCATAACATAGAATAAATAAGAATCGTTCTAATTTGTATTTGTTATTTAATGATCTTGATAGTACGTAGGTAAAATGTGGATATAAATGAAATGGATAGTATTTCTGTTCTTTACTGAAGTTAACATGTGACTGATATAAGACGCTAATATTGAAGAATCAAATCGTTATTTGTTTAATATAATTCTATAATTTCTATAACCTATAGTTATTTATTATTATATTGATCTGCATATTATGGTAATACATTATGCATTCATTTTATTAACCATCAGGAAAATCACTGCGGTATGTTGGCGCAATATGTTATTTATTCTACGTAACAGATAAAATATATTGATGGCATAGAATGGTTACACTGTAATGTCGTCATATTTTTATTTAATAAATATTATTGCATCCATTTGCACTAGTTTAATTTAAAACGATTGAGAACGTCCGGTTGAAAAATTCAATACTTTGGCCTATATTAATAATACCCAACGACCTAAGGTTCATTCAACAAATCAAGATGTGAGTTTGCTTAAATTCATCACTGAACTTGATCCATCAGTTGAAACTGCTACCGAACTACATGCTATGAACTGCTATATACTACCTGCTTTCAGTCGCATTGCTCTACCCGGGTAATATTATAAATTTGTTTGGTCGGATACGGTTTTTTTTTATAAATAAGACTGACGCCACTAATTTAATTAATTCTAATTCATCAAACGTTTAATAAGACCTTGATATATTTATAGATAAGAACCATTTTGATGATTTTTGATGATGTCAGCTTTAAAACAAAAATCATGGAGTCATAATGCCACAGACAGATATAGCAATAAAAAGTTCAAACTTACAACTAATCTCGTTTGAAAAATTAAGTCAATGTAACAGTGTTAATATTAAGCAAAATAAATGCATTTGTTGCAAAAAGTATTATTTCATTTCAAAAATCATTTCACTAGCTTATGTCTACATGATACACAATTATTAATTTTCCATGTTTTACAATAACTCAAATCTTTTTGTCCTCAAAATAATATAATAAAAAGTAAACATAAAAAAGCAATTCGTAAAGGCATTGTGTTTGCATGGCAATGTTTTCAACCACTCTCAAATATTCAACGTTCGCCACAGGCGGCAAGCGAGCCCACAAATGGACCTAATTCTATTTCGGTATTATTGTGACATCCATGATCATTAATTCATAAAATTTCATTTAGATTTCGGAAGATTTGAATTTTCTATAAAACTTTTGCAGTAAATAGTACAAGATGAAGAGTTTAGAAGTCATTAATAAGAGAGAAATTTCGTTTATACGGTATACCAGAGCGGCCCGTACTGCCTTTGCCCTGGAACGTCTCGTATTTCACCTCTTTGAGATTACTTTTGAAACAACCTTCCCAAGTGAATGATTTCTACATAATAAGCATCAATCTGTGTTGACGATTTAGTCGGGATGAATAGATATTTAAGTAGATTACATCCTTAAGGGAGAGGGTAGAAAAGTAGAAATAGCTCATCAATAACTACATTATATGTTCTTGAAGTATGAATTTCTGACTAATACTCTTATTGATTTAGTTGAAATTCTATATAAATAACAAAAACGAATGCCAAACGCGTTACGTTGCCTTTTTTATATAATATATGCGACCCAACTAATTGATTGACCCAAAACCTAAACTACTGAAGCTACATTCATATTCCAGTTACATAATTATTGAAATGGTATCAGAAATTGAAGTGGAAATAGGCAAACAGACGTCGCAGTGGCCAAGTATAGATTCCATTTGCCAATGAAATGCAAACACAGGTAGGCCACATTTGATCGAACCAATCTGAAGTCACCCTCAGGATCGTGCATAATTTAACTGCATCATGAATATCTTTGATAGAGAACTACTCCTTGTACTTGTAAATTTGGATAGAAGTCTAAAGCATATTTGTATTTCAGCAAATTGTTTGAGATCGGTCTCGAATAAAACACTGATCAAATTATTGAGATCTTTATAAGAAACGGTGATCAGAAGGTCCTGACACAGGCGAGTCTTGGCAAGAAGTTTATAAAACCGACTACCTGTTACAGCCAAGAAAGCTTTAGTGATATATTACGGTAGAATAAATGGAGGACTAGCATTTCTTCTAACTCCTTCAGATAAGTTTATTTTGCTATTGTGTGTGCAAAAAGGAGTGTATTCATGACGGTAACAATGTGGCGGAGATTCGGACCTCTCGGTGTAGCACCGATCATTTAATCACTGAACTACTGAAGTTTTTCTTTTAATCTAGTGCGGAAGTGCTACCGGAACTGAAGCAGTTTAAATATGTATAACGAATTTATATCTTGTTTTACAATTATTCAAAATTTTATTATCTGAAACTTAAAGTACTTATTTTAGTCATCATATCGTCGTATTTATTTACTTCTATACATACCTAGATACGGCATCAAAGCAGAAAATTCTAAGTTTTAAATTCTAACCAAGAAATTCTATGTACATGTATCTACATATTGTTGCCGATTTGTATTCAACGGCATATATCATCTACATCTCGTGAATGCTGATACTGTCTGAGTATTTATTTGGTAATAGATACGGTAGTTTAGTTTACATGATCTATCTATATTTTTGTTTACGTTATTACTTTCAGAACACGCAGTGTTGATACTTGCGTAAATAGGTCATTTGCATGCTGCCTATTTTGAAGCCAAGGACTAATTGAAGGACGAGGTAATGGTTCAGACTGTCGACCACTCATTTGTGCTTGACACATCATTCTCATCATTCTCTGAGCTATTTCCCAAACCACTTGGGGTCGACTTTCTAGTGTAACTATGAGGCGGCTGACGGGCTGAACTTCGATATTTCCCACGAAATAGCTGCTGTCATCATCTGCCAATATTGTTTTTACTTGCTTAAAAAGAACTGATCTATAATTGCAGCTAGATTCGATTACTGACACATTTGCATGACAATTTAAAGCTATGAAAAGAACTGACATTCCATTCCATTCCACTTTCAATTCTATGTCGTGCCCCAAAATTTCATATTTTATAATCTGAAATGCATGATTAAGGCTTGATTCGAATTTAAAACATAAATTTTACATAATTACACATCTAGGTACGGAAACTTAATCTAATTTAGAATATGTAGCAATGCAAACGGCCGTTAGGTCGGAACTCTCATCCGTTCGGCGGCTATCTGCAGCGGCCCGATAACCATAAATCGCGGGCCGGTGTGCGACCGGTGGCCCGGCAAACTTTTGTCTCCTACCAATTCTTGACTGATGATACATTATTATCTTTATTGCTCATATTTTTTATGAGTTATGTTATCGCACAAATGGAATTTTCCATATAACCTTGCAGAAGGTGGATATTTGGAATTTTCTTCTCGGAATATGTCTTCCAGGTCAGACGACACTCGTATTAGTAAATGTTTTGGATGCAACTGGGTTTGGCGTATATATGAAGAATAAAATTTACAGTAAGGCCTCTGTGGCGTAGCGAGCATTCGACTGCCACGTAGGGGAAGCGAGGATTCCATTCCCAATCAGTAAAAATATGTATATGCATGAATATATATATTTGCATTGATCTGGGTGTTTCTAGTTAAGCTAGGGTCTAGGTAGCACTGTGTAGAACGTTGTACAATACTTATTTATATTTATTTATTTATATACTGTGTGAATCCAATGCCCTTAGCATGGATAGAAATATAATGTTTCAAGACTGTGTGTGTTATTGTACGCACCCATAAATTTCCCATGATCACTATAACCCACATCGATCGAAGGCCCACATTTCCATGTAAATGAATTTTGAAACGGTGCGTGTTATCAGTGCTTCATATCTTTAATAACCATAAATCTGCAAATTGAAACTTCTATGATTATTTATGGCATAGAAAAAATCATTTAAGCTCAAAAATAGTGTAGTGTGCCACTGAAATACAAACAGTGAAAATAAGCAAGGATTTTAATCCCCCTATTTTTGATATGTTATTATAGTTTTGTAAACTGCTTTTCAATTATAGATTACTAACTATACGAATTAAAGTCTTTATAAAAATTTACTAAATTACAAACTATTTACCCTCTCCCCGATATAAGGTCATGTAGAGATTTTGGAAACGTCTTCCCCCTTAGACTCTTCGTAATTTTTTAACCGTCCCATGTGTATTGTACGTTATTTTTGCGCTGAATTGATTTTGTGTCTGATTTTCTTATGAGGGCAATGTAAAAATGGATTCAAATTAAAAATTCATACTTAATTTTACAGCAATACTAAGCATGTCTGTGCCTTTATCGTGTATACCATATACAACATCATTTGTCACTTTAAATAAGACAAAGTTCTTGCACTCTATCCCTAAAGATAAACTGTGGTGGCAAATATTTCCGGCAGGCATATGGTATCGATAAGCCTTAACGAGTTTACTGATAATTATAATGATAATATATTGTCAACATCCCTATTCTTCAAAGAATGTAAGTAGCATATATCTTAGGGTTTACATTTTTTGGATTTGCTGGAGATTTTATTTAGGTTCTAAATATACAAGCTGATTAATGGACCCGAAGAGGACCAGCACGAAACTTGAAAGAGAAGGCCTTTCGTCAGCCGGGGTGCGTGAGATATATCTCAGACAATCTGACCTCCGGCAACCTACGACCCACAGACGGTTTGCGTGTACATCATAACTATTCGGTCCCCTTATTCATTCTCCTTCTTTTGATTTAATTTATACAAATCTGGTAGTAGTGCACACATTGCGATCGATAACGGTGCGCACCGTACGGTTTGAAAGGAACTTCATCTCACGCACACTCAGGTTGTGGAATGAACTTCCTACTGTGGTTTTCCCAAGCGACTACAATATAGGGTTATTCAAGAAGATTACTAGAAGGTTTCTTCAGGTATCCAGGGCAGGTTCAGTCAAGAAGATATACCGGCTTCTCCCTGAGGCTCCTGGTGGGGACTTATACACCAAATATGTTGTACCTATCATCGATACATAAATAACAGGTCCTATATATATGTTGTAATATCAATGACAAAGTGGTTAGCACGTCATTTTCAGCATAGCTCATTTGTAACGTGGAGCTGCGCTAACAATGGCATGTGCGAATGCCAGCACCAAGTGACGTCAATAGACACGCTGTTGTTGTCGAAGTGAATTGTTGTGCTGCCGACTCCCGTGCTCGCATAAGCAATAAATCGTGTAGAAACAATAGCATAGTAGGCGCCTACCGTCGAACCAACGGACATTCATAAATCAGTCGCTTTACTAACGTGAACCGTGTTGTATGGACAAGCGCAGCTGTAATAAAAGTGATGTCGAAGCATGCTCCGTAAATCTGTATCTATACTATTATAAATCTGCCTTTGCAATCCCTTGGTTATTCCTGTTACGTTAAATGTATTGTTGGCAATCAATATTCGGCAATATTGTTTAACTAGCTGTTGCTGGTGCCCTGAATTCTGATCTAATTTTCCTAACACATGGGCAGCTTTTCCAGGGATAAAAAATAATCTATGTGTCATTCCATGCTATAATCTATCCCTGTAACAAATTTCAGCTTGATCCATTTTGCCGTTTGAGCGTAGTCGCGGGTAACAGCTAGCTTACGCTAACTGGTTTAAATACTGTAGACTGTAGAGCTTTCATTCCGTAGCAGTAGTTGAACAGTTAGACAACTTGCTACGAGTATACAGGATGTTACAGATAGCTTCGAACACACACCTCGCTACGCAAAGTTTGTTACATCTAAACAATATAGGAATAGGTAGGTAGGTACATACGTATTTTATTTGTATCATTCGTGAAAATACAAATTACATTTATTAATATATTAATCAATCAATTAGCCTAAAATCATCATACTCATTAAGCTTAAGCAGAAATTGGGAATCACATATTGTGGCTTAAGTACAGACTGATAATAATTAATTTAATCTCCGTTTTTATGGTCTAAGGGGCAAAGTGAGCATAATAACTACACATGTATAATATAAGCAGTGTGCATGGGCAGACTGATGTCCAAATACTCTGTTTATATCATTCATATATATTGTTAGATGGTTCATAAAGTATCATAATACTTAATTACGTCATCCTCTTCATTTATTTCATTAATCCCAGATGATATAAAATAGTTAATTATCCGTTATCTATCACCATAGCGAGCTAAAACATGTACCAATTTTCATCTAATCAAGAAACAGATAACCTATAACAGATTATCGAAATCGATCGAAATAGTTGTGTAGCTGTCAAACAAAAACTGAATGTATACGATGAGTTAGACACATTTTTTTAACTCAATACAAGGGCCTAATTCAATAAAAATACGTTTTTGAAACGTGTAATTTCTCCATGATATTTTCTAAAGTTTACGCGAATATCGTTCATTGAAATAAAACCACTTTAACGGATTCTATGGCCATTCATGATTGCGCTGATGATGATGATTCATCGTCACGGCTTGGGTCAACCCGCGACCATAGCTACTGAAAAGTAACCGAAACCGTCGGGCTAAAAGTAAATAATAATAAAGATATCGCGATAGAATTAATTAAAAAGTGCTTTTATTTCAATGTGTGATTTCAAGCTTACAAATACTTACATTTAGGTCCTAAATAAAAAAAAGACGGGTTGCACTCCGGGAGTGCCGGCAGAAGTGAAAACGTTTTCTTTCTTTCTTTCTTCGTTATATACAGAGAAAAAGATAAAGAGAACACACCATACCATACCTATAAATAGCGCCAATCATAGAACCCATCACTAAGTCTGTTAGAAAAAATATAATGAATTACAAAAAGAAAAAATAGTCACAAAAAGTAATAAATTACAAAAAGAAAAAATAATCACGAAAAGTGTCAGAAGCCTTACAGGCGAAGCGCATACCGCTAAACTACGAAGCTTCTTAACGCATCTAACAAAATAAACAATCTGTAGCTGTTGTAATGTTGTATGACGTCGGTCGTCGGTTACGGTTCAAAGGTCAAGTAATCCTGACGCGAGTTTAACACTTTTTACCCATCCAACGCCGCTAAAGAAGTTTTCACTTCAAAAATTAAAAAGGGTATAACAGCTGTAGGTAATGGTGATGGTGCAGGTAATAAGTGGTAAATGGACTGTATAATTTTTTAATAATAAGGGCCATTTGGAGTCGCACTCAACAATGAGTGATTATGAAGGTTTAATAACCGCACGAAAACGTCACCAGTTTAAAAAAAATAAAAATATGAGCCTTCGAAATGATCGAAATTACTAATACGGGTTAGAGGGCAACCCCTCCAACTAAGCTAAATTGCTTATGCTAGGAGGTGGGTTCACGTCGGTAGTGTAATGGCCAGGATTCGAACCCGGGACCTCTCGACCGTAAGACCGACTCCTTAGCCACTAAGCTACCGACGCGTGTTTTGTTTTGACGGATCATACTTATAACGTTTTTTGCGTTGTGTTTTTCTAACCGAATGAAAATACGTATTTTGAACATGAGACTTTATGAAATTGAGCCAGATGCAGTGTTATTTTATACCGTTTCACATTATGACATACCATGAGGCGAGTTACCCTCAAGGAATTCTCGCGGTCGGTCGGTTAAAAAGATGACACTTTTCACTGACCTGGGACTGGTCCCAGGTCAGTGAAAAGTGTCATCTTTTTAACCGACCTGTAAATCAAACCCGAATTGAGGCCCTGGGTTCGAACAGCAATCGTAGTTTTACTACTGATCCATTGAAGATTAATATACAATTGAAATACTTTTAAAACGACTTTAGAACGTCTTGTAATTTATTGCAGAGTAGTGAATGACTGAACACACAATGAGTACAAAGCAAAAATTTATGAATCATTCTCAGCTGCTTGTTTTAATTAAAGAAAATCCAGTATTTTTGCCATCAACTTCATAATAGCTATGCCAGGATTGTAAGCAACAAAACAATTAATTATATGAAAATGTTCAACAACGCTTCTAACACGATTTTAATTCAATTTTCTAGAGTAATTTCAGAACTCATTATGTAGATGAGTATTAAAAATAATATTATGGGTCCGGCTGTAGTCTTAATGCTTGTAATAGTCATAATATTTCGGCTCGACTATTCGAAGTCAAGAGGTTGTACTGTAAGAAAATGTCGACAACTGTCGTCTAATTTCACAATTGCTGCCCCGTTCGAATTTTAATAGTCCCTTTTATTTATTAAAATACTCTTTTAATACTTCCGTTCTGCTCAAAGAATTTCTCGAGACGATAATGTTTGTTCTTAATTTGAAAATCAGATTTATTTTGCACAGAAGGGTTTATTAGGAAACGCCATCAAAGAAGGTCCTTAATTAAAATTTTCTACTTGACTTGCTTATTTCGTACTAACTAATACCCGTGGCTTTACGCGCGTGGAATTATATTCCAGTTACCCGCGATGAATGGATTTATATTCCAGGGATAATAAGTAGTCCCTGTGCGTGTCCCTGTGTGTCCAAATTTCAGCCAGGTCCATTCAACCGTAGTAGAAAGTAGGCTTATAGTCGGGGCTGCACACGCTCACCGAGTGACCGGCGTTTGAGACGCCGAGGCGGGAGCTTGTGGCCATAAGCTCTTAAGTGCAAGATTTTTCCAATTGTACAAACATCTTATATTCGTAATTCATACAAATTACAACTTTTTTAAGTATTTCTAAGTATACTTATGGTTATGCTGTTTGAGAAGGTTATAAAAGATCAAACCCAATAAATTAATTTTAATAGCCTGTAATTTTCCACATTCAAATGAGCCTTTTCTGAAAGCCACTATAAACGATCAGGGCCATAATATAATAACTGCTACGGTTAGCGAATAGCGTTTATTGTTTCTCCCATACCTATTACTGTAATTTTAAATTTTATTTATTGCTTATTGCTTGCTACTAGGTAATCCATACTTATTGTCTCTTGTAATCTAATATTGGTGTACAATAAAGAGTTATCTATGTATCTCTCTATCTATCTACTAGTTGTAAGCTACAAATCCGACATCCACGTGGGCGTCTAGTTATGAATAAATGAATTGTTACCTGAAAAAAATAATTTGAATTTGAATGTATTATTACAGATTTTATAAGTATTATGGAGCTAAATCACGTTTTATTCGTTTCAAGCCATCGGACGAAGTGAAGCACGACAGCTTTCTACATCTTGGCCATCTATAGTAGTATATACGTGGCGACTTCGTTGCTCAGACCTCATAATATTTTTTTCACATCATTGATAATTCTAACATATTTATAGTCAAATTATGAAATTAAAATACATTACTACTTAGATGAAAAGTTAAATGGTTATTACAGAAATACGTATATCTATGTTTTAAACTGGATTAAACAGATACCTGGTAACTATTTAAGGTGATGATAACTATTGAGATTTTCTTTCTAGTAAATTAAAGAAATCCCGTTTCTCAACTCACAAGTCAGGATTGTCAGTTTGCTGAACGGCGTGGGCCTGTACCAGACACAATCTGCCATCTTTGATTGAAATCGCAGGCGGCGCAATCCATGCGGTCCGCCTGGAGTTAAAACCATAACTGCCGCTTCAAAAAATATAGCGATAACCATGGAATTGAAAAATGTCCATGGCGACGACAGTATATTTTAGAAATTATTAACCACAGACAGAAATAAGGGACGTTATATTAGGGGTTAAAGTATGAAATTGCCGGTTTGTACTGACAAATTGAAATTCGTTTTTTTTTTTAATTTAACGTATTTATTTAATCAAAATAATTACCATTATTATCTATACATTGCTGCCATCTAGTAAGAAGGTCATTTATGCCTTTGCGATAGAACTCTGGTGATCTAGATTCGACAAACTGTGTGAAAGCATTTTGTACTGCCTCCTGAGAAGAAAACTTTTTATCACATAGAAAATTGTCCAAATCACGAAAAAAGTGGTAGTCTGTTGGAGCAAGGTCTGGCAAATACGGAGGGTGACGGATAGTTTCTAATTGCAGTTCCTGTAGAGTTAAAACGGTTTCTCGTGCTGTATGAGGTCTCGCGTTATCATGGAGCAATAATGGTGAAGATCGATTCATGAGTCGGGGCTGTTTCACTGCTAGTTTTGCTATCATTGTTCGGAGTTCGGCACAGTAGACATCTGCCGTTATTGCTTGACCAGATCGTAGAAAGCTATAGTGAATAACACCATGCTGAGACCACCAAACAGTTACCATTACCTTTTTATTGGTAAGCTTTGCTTTAGGACACTGTTGTGGCGTTTCACCTGGGGTCAGCCATTGCATTTTTCGCTTACGGTTATCGTAAAGAATCCACTTTTCATCACATGTCACAATTCGATCCAATATTCCTTCATTTCTGTATCGATTCAACAAGGCAACACAAGTTTCAACACGCATTTCTTTCTGCAGATCAGTCAAATCATGAGGTACCCATTTTTCACATTTTTTTATTTTATTGATTTGACGCAAATGAGTCAATATTGTTGGTAAGGTAACGTTAAACCATGCAGCTAATTCCTGGGTAGTTTGGCTCGGATCAACTTCCACCATGTCTTTCAATTCATTGTTATTCACCTGTGTGGACGGCCTTCCTCGTGGTTCGTTCTTCAAATCAAAGTTTCCATCACGAAAGCGTTTGAACCAAAATCGCACGGTGCGTTCATTAGCAGTCCCCTCTCCAAACGCAACATTGATATTGCGAGCTGTTTCTGCCGCGTTAGTTCCGCGTCGGAACTCGTATTCAAAAATCACTCGAATTTTCGAAGTATAAATCTTTCTTGCCTAAGCTGAATAAAAAAAACAACTGAAAGTCGATAATCGAAAGTTGCACATTTTTAAATGAAGAACTACATAGGTACCATGTGGAAAAAGTTTCACTCAAAAATCTCAAACCATGAAGGTTCTATTTCAATTCAAATAATTTGGAAGGTGTGATTTATTAGTTGAATAAACCTGGGTTATGTCCTTTTGGACCAGTATATTATATTACCTTTTTAGAAGGGTCAATACGAGATACAGAAATTTAAAGCTAAGTTTTCTAGCACTTGTTTTTCTAATCTCGAAGCGTCGGTAGATAAATGATCAAAAGTTGTCCTTACGATCGAGGGGTCCCGGGTTCGAACCCTGGCCATTACACTACCGACGGAAACCCACTCCAAACACATACAATTTAACTTAAGTGGAGGGGGTTACGGGAATATTAGAAATTTTTTCCATTCAATTATAATTACATTCAATAATCATATTTCCAATCCATAGCTTACCAAATTATTCGTTCATTAGGAATGGAAGTCCAGTCAGTATTATATCATACATTGAAAAATACTAATATTTTGTTAGCAAAGGTTTATAAAAAAAAATATTTGAATGTTTTTGACGTGACAACGTCTTATAAATTGGTTTGCCGGGTGACACTTCAAGAAGCTGCGTTACGCTCAGGCGTTACGCTCCGCGTTATGCGCTTACAATGAGAGCGAGTGAGAGGCACGCGTCCCTTCCAGCCCGCCTAAGAGCGAGAGAGACAGACATAACATCCTTCTTCCTACTATACGAATGAATATTCACATTAAAATTATTTTACCACTCAAAGTCGTTGTCACGTAAAACTTTCGCCTGTATACCGACTTTACAGGCAACCAATTTTTTTTATGTTGAATAATGTGCTCAGGTTAATTTGCTGTAATTTAACAAACACTTACTATGTACCGCTGGACGTAAACGATAACTATTTCTTGACCACTTCTAATAAACTACAAGCCAGCAGGTTAATACATAAAGAAATACTGAGATTGAAATATAAATGTAATTATGGAAACTATCTTTCAAAATTGACGGAGGTGGAATCATCTGATAAGTGTTACAGTAATGTGTATGTGCAGACTGACTATACAACATGTACGGAAAATGTATGTAGGAGTGTGACCACACAGACAGACTTTGAGACTATTTCTGTTCCTGCTACAATACAAGCTGATTTTCAAACTAGTGCCACATCTGAGTTTTTTCGAGGATAATGGCTTGATGAATTCAAGTAGTAGTAACAAAAAGATTTCTTTAAACATTTTTCATCAGAATGTCTGTGGCATTAGTAATAAAAAGGAGGAATTTGAATTATATATTGATGAGTTAAGAGATGTTATGCATTACGTTTGTCTGACTGAACACTTTTTAAACGAGCCTCTATCTGGTTTATTTATTATTACAATTTCCATAATTTTAAGCTCGTTTCTCTTAATTATCGAGTAAATAAAGTGCGAGGGGGCTCTTTGATACTTGCACGGTATGATAGGCAATGTGAAGACCAGGCAGCTTTATGCAAAAAATTATATAAAAGAGATGCATTTGAAATAACAGGTGTTAAAGATATTCAGTCTGGAGTATGTTTTTGGTGCTATCGCAGTCCATATGACAATAACTTAGACGTCTTTAATAACATGTTTGAACGATTATTGGAACACCTTTTTGATAAGAAATGCATAATATGTGGAGACTTTAACATAGACCTCTTAACTGACGATAAGAAAAAAATTGACTTAATAAATTTACTGACGAGTTATAATTTTAGACCATTGATAAATACTACAACTTTTATGAATGATAAGCGTTCTTGCCTGGATAACTTTTTGACGAATCTTGAAGAGGATAGTGTAGTGGACTGTATAGTTGACCACAATGGGTTAGCAGATGGGCATGCTGGCCTAATTTGTAATGCTACATACAGTAGCAATATCTTTAAAAATAAACATAACACTTACATAACGGCATATAAAAGACTTTTTAACGAAACAAGTCACAACAGATTTAGAGAATTGCTAAGAACTAACAACCTGAATACAATGCACTTAAATACGTTCATTTCAAAATTTAATGACTTCTTTCGAGATAGTTTTAAATTAAAAAAAAATAAATTATATTCTAAACGTGACTCTGGTCTTAAATGAATTAGAACATCCAGTAAAATGAAACGGTTTCTTTGTGTGAAAGGTAATCTACACACCTCTTGGGTTAGCTATAGGAATAAATATATAAAGATATACAGGCGAGTAATTAGAAATGCGAAAAGATTGGCAGTACCTACAAACAGCGTTGCGTAAATCAAATAATATAACTAAAGATGTATGGCGTATAGTCAATAAACATAGGAATTTAAATACACGAGGTAAACATAGTTATTCCCTTATTAATGGGAACTCCGTCACATTTGATCCTAAAGAAATTGTGGATTTGTTTGCTACTGCTTTTGTCTATGACTCTGGAATAAATGGCGTCGACTGCGACCACCAGAATACCAATAGAATAGAGAGAGATATGAATGTTGACTTGGTTACCCCTAAGGAAGTTTACAACGTTGTACAGAACATGAAAACCAAGCTATCCTGTGGCTATGATGGTATACCTATTACCATTATCAAGGACAATATTGACATACTAGCTGAACCATTAAGTAACTTCTACAATCAATGTATACTAAGTGGTATTTTTCCAGATCAGCTAAAAATTGCTAAAGTTGTACCGATATACAAAAAAGGCTCAAAACAAGACCTAAAGATGTATCGACTGATCTCCCTATTACCCACAAAATCTAAAATATTCGAAGTTTTACTAAAAACTAGATTGTTAAGACATCTTGTTTCTAATAATATAATTAGTCAAAGACAATTCGCTTACCTTAAAAATGTGGGAATGGTAGATGCAATCAACACTTTAATCAATGATATAGTCACTAGGCTTAATGATAGGCAAAGAGTTGCAGGCATATTTCTTGATTTGAGTTCCGCTTTCGATGCTGTCAGACATGACATACTTATTGAAAAGTTAAAGCACTATGGAGTAAGGGGCGCAGCTAAACAGCTATTTACTTCCTATCTAAGCAACAGGTATATGTTTGTTGAGATCAGGGCAGAGAGTTACGAACAGTTGGGGACTGTTCACACTAAATGTGAGAAGACTTTTAAATCCAGACTAGTAAAAATTAAAACTGGGGTTCCTCAAGGTTCTACACTTGGTCCCATCCTTTTCAATGTTTATATAAATGATCTGATAAATAGTGTGGTAAATCAGTTACCTGATCATTTGAAACTTACCATATTCGCTGACGACACTAATGCAATTGTATCAGCAAATAATTTAATAGATTTAAATGAAAATGTTAATATTGCACTTAAACACCTCAATAATTGGTTCACGTTAAACTACCTAAAAATAAATAGCAGCAAATCGAAGACAATATTATTTAAAACTACGAGCAATACTTCAGACAGGCTGGCTTGCGAACTCATGGGTGATAGGCTGGAAACAGTTGATGAAACTAAATTCTTGGGTGTAAATGTCGACTGTCTCCTAAACTGGAAGTGTGAAGTAGCAAGTATAGTGGCTAGCATTCATTCAGCTGTATGTGCTGAGAAGCCTTAGAGATGTTGTACACATGGAGCACCTAAGAAGTGTGTATTTTGCGTTGGTAGAATCGAAATTGAGGTACAGCATCATTTTCTGGGGGGGGCAGTTATGCATATAATGCTCAAAAGGCATTCGTCGCGCAGAAAAGAGCCATCAGAACTATGGTGCGCATAGACCAGCAACACTCCTGTAGGGAACATTTTAGGGAACTACGCATTTTAACAGTGCCCTGTTTATATATAATGGTTACATTGACTTTCTTCGCAAAAAACATATACACCTTCGAAAACAAGGAAGGCAGAGCACTGCGTGAAAGCACGAGACGGAAAGACATGCCTTCAATAATTGCACCCACGCTAAATGTAGTTAAACACAGCCCATTCTATAGCGCAGTCAAACTTTTCAACAGCCTTCCTTTAGAAATTAAGAGCGCTGTATATACGAAGGAGTTTGAAACCCTACTAAAGGCTTTTCTTATTGAGAGGTGTTTCTATGCGGTTGACGAATTTGTGAAATGACATAGGTATTTTTAGGATGCATGCAAGGACATTTTTCTCTCTTAATTTGTTTTTTATTCAGTTTTTTGTATCTATAATAATTATGTATTTAAATTTAATGTAATTTGGACATCTTTTGGCAATTTTTCTTTGGACATGCAACTTTGATACATTAATTGTTTTATTTAATCTTTGTCGGTTTCTTTGTGTATATATTTACACGTTGTTTGGATGGTTTTATATTGTTATTAGCTTTGTTGTTATTAGATTAAGATTTTTAATACAATGTAACATTGTTCGAGAAATAAATGAATATGAATATGAAACTAAGGAGTTCAATAATGAGAATAACCTCTTTATCACGTTTTTAGAAACTGATAACAAGAGCGGATAAACAGACTGTTTATACTGGAGACTTATGGCACTTGGTGGAATCTACTACACATAGTAGTAATAATGACACTTGTACTTTTCCAAGCTTAATTTTATTTTTAACCTGACTGGTTTCTCCTCGCGACGTTATCAAAGGTTTTGATAAAACCAGTCCGGTTAAAAATAAAAATACAGTGTGGAAAAGTACAAATGTCATTATTATTCAAGTATATCAAGCTGAAAAATAGTTTAATCACGCATAACGAGACGAGAATATCCTTACTATCGTCTTATTGTGTGTTACTCAAAATACTGCATATTTATTAAACAACAAACTACCGTAAAGTCATAAAATATTGTATCAAATATCCTACTATTCCTATTACAGTTTTTATAGGAGGGACTTTTCTGTGCTTCTACAGTTTTATGTGATCTTTATGCGACAGCTACGGGCACACTGACCCGAGATTTTCTTTCATATATTCCATATTTGTAATTTGGTTTTGTTCGTTCAGAGTTATAGGACGATGCCTCTAAAATTTTGACAGGAAAAACATGGTTCTATTTCCGTTTATAGTATGAGTTCCTAGTACTGTTAAATATTTTTCTTTTAGGGTCTTTCAGATGACTGATCTTATAGACGAATTAACAATCCTCCTGATCTCATCTGCATACCTTATTTAAGGGATGAAGATTAAATCAGTATTTATAGAGAAGAAGGCAAAACAAATACAGACAAATTACGATATTATTTTCACCAACAATAACCTATTCTTTTATTGATTCACTACTTGTTATATTTCTCGATATGACTCACTCCATAGTCGATTTTCTTAGGTACGACTAAACAATATCAATGGTTTCATCAAAAAGTAAATAAAACAATACTACTAAATCTCTTTAACATTTTAATTTATAAACAGTCAACAGAAACATACATCCGAGCATCACAATTTTCTATACAACAAGCTTATACATCAATTTTAGGTACGTCTTTGGCAAGTCGACTCCTTAAACCCCGAAATTATTGTTAAAATCACACATCCCATAAATTATACACTAATTAACACTACAACCAGGATTAAAATAAATATAGCTTGTCTTAGCTGCCCGTATTATCCTAACCATCAGATTCAAATTAACTAATAGACAACTTTTTCAAGTTAAAAGCAACACTGTAAGTAAAATCTACGTAGAATTTCTAATTTGTAGAACTGAAAATAGTTCTGTTTTAGTAAGTAGTTAACATTTCAAATTTATGCAAATGAAATGATCACCAAATTAACGAATTAATGATGCATGAGATCAGCTTTGAAATTAGTTAGTAAGAAACTAGTTAGCAAGAAGTAAAAAAAGATAAAAGTATGTATGATTGCATTGATGATATAGCCTCAGAAGAATACAAACTTAATAAAATGGAATCAGGCAATGTTTATCACACGAAGCTTATTTATGATATGTTCCTTCTTGAGCTTTCAGCTATGGTAACAGATTTCACAACGAAATATAATAAAGTAGCAGAGGATCTTAGCGTTAAACTTAGACAAAAACTGCATTTTACTATTATTATGTACAGTATCATTGCGCCCACCTATGTAAGTATCACCTGATCTCGAAAATACTCAACCATTAATTATTCAAAATATACAGATAGAACGAATTAAAATAAACTATCTACATATTAAACTAATTCATCAATACTGTTAAATTTTAATCAACGGAACCGTCTTCGCCAATCACGTAAGCAACTTGGATTCACAATTCCTCTATATATTTGGCATACACAATGGCTTATCAAAATCCAGTGGAATGGCTCTAAAAATATTCTGTATATCTCAAAATTTATTTGGACAATCTTTGGCACTAAAATCTTATGTCTAATACAAGTCTTGCAGACAGAACCAAAGAGCAGGTTTTTTTTAACAATATTTGCATTGATTACAACTGTCCTTACGTACTAAGTTTGTCTTAAGTCACAATTTATGAGAGAGTTCGACTAGCAAGTCATTTTCACTGATTGCACTTCCTTTGGAAATGTTTGTACAATCGATTATCACATAGACACTTCAACACGAAAGTCCTTCCTGTAAGTTCCATAGCATTTAATTGGTAATAGAATCTGTCATACGAAGTCATTGATTTCGTTTTGTAGGGGAGTTTCGGCTTTGTCTACGCACTTCCTAATAGCGTCCAGTATAATCACAATGCGCCGGTCAAGGGCGGCGAGATGAGGCTCCCATAGTATAGGGTTTACTGGATCTGATTTTAATGATTCACGAAGTAGTTTTGATAATGGAGTCCCATTATGGTATCTGTGGATAGTAAAGAAAGTTTAACAAAAAAGATAATATAGTTCGAAATTGCCACAAGTTTACGGACAGTACCACCATTACTGACAGTAGGTAAACGATCAATGGGTTAAGTTACCTCGCGAAGGTTACCATTGGGATGGGTGACCATTTAGTGGTGTTACATTTGAGCGCTTCCGTGCTTCGGAGAGCACGTAAAAGACGGGTTGCACTCTGGGAGTGCCGGCAGAAGTGAAAACATTTTCTTTTTTTCTTTCTTCGTTATATACATAGAAAAAGATAAAAAAGAACATACCATACCATACCTATAAGATAGCGCTAATCATAAAACCTATCACTTATTTTCTGCTAATTTTCTGTCAGAAGAAATTAATAAATTATAAAAAGAAAAAATAATCACAAAAAATAATAAATTACAAAAAGAAAAAAATATCATAAAAAGTAATAAATTACAAAAAGAAAAAATAATCACCAAAAGTAATAAATTATAATAAGAAAAAACAATCACAAAAATCCCTGAAGGCCAGGTGGTTTGAACCCGATACTATCAGAAACTATAAGGACTTACAGTCGACGTGCTTACCGTTTAAGCTACGACGATATCTATTGTAACTTGCAAAATACATAGTCTGTACCTAATCTTGTATGACGTCAGTCGTCGGTTACGGTTCAAAGGTCAACTAATCCTGACGCTTCCTTAACATTTTACACCCATCCAACGCCGCCAAAGAAGTTTTCACTTCAAAAAGTCGGTCGCGGCTGTAGTCAACAGTGGTAAGGTCAAGACGGAGGCCTATATGGGCGACCTGAACAACTCCGTCACAGGTCGGTAGTGGGAAATCTGTGACCACAAAAAAAGTAAATATTTTAATAACTCACTTTAGTAGCTGTGATAGCGTAGTATGGCGCACGAGGCAGCACTGAAGTAATGGTGCTAAAATGCTCAGCTCATCATGGTATGCCTTACCAAATGCCCGGCCTTGATCCAAGTGTAAAGTAAATGTCTCGTTGCCGAACATTCTGAAACAATAATTCGGTATATCAATTCTTGCTCGATCATGGTACAGCAATATTAAACAGATATCACAAGTATATTTGAGGTGTTAACGATCAACAATAAAACCTCCGTCCAAGTCCTTATTAGAGTAATCTTATGTTGGACGAAAACTTTAAGTTTTCAAAATCTTGCACATAGATAATAATAATAATGATGCTCTTGGGATTTACATTTAACAGGAAATGATATATATGTCGCAGCCAACTAGCTTAATCAGCCGTTCAATTGATCGCCTAGGCTGTTTATTGAACGGCGCCATTCAATTAGCGGCCTATATGGTGTTCAGCTATTTCATTAAACGGCTAGGCAAATAGCTTGGATCGATGACATAAACTTCAGCAGCTAAAAATGACTTTTACGGCATGGTTTTAAAAAAAATCTGTGAATGTATATCTGCCTACCCCTTCGGGGATTTACGGATGTGAGTATAGTAATTTGCTGTCTTATTTCGGAGTGGTGCCCCATCTTACGAATCGCCTAAGCATTTGCCAGTCAAGTTATTAAATATCGTAATAAACGTTACGGCGGAATATAATTCAGGCCGTTCATTGAATGGCACCGTTTTGTTAACAGCCTAGGCAGTTGATTGAACAGCTGATTAGGCTAGTTGGCAGTGACATAAATATAATTACATCTTAATATATATAAATCTCGTGTCACAATGTTTGTCCTCAATGGACTCCTAAACCACTTAACCGATTATAATAAAATTCGCACACCATGTGCAGTTCGATCCAACTTAAGAGATAGGATAGTTTAAATCTCAAATTATAGTCCGATTCGCGATAACCGACATCCACGCGGGCGGAGCCGCGGGCGATAGCTAGTATATTATATAACTAGGCTTCATATTTATGTGTAACCCCTTAAAAATCTATGGTATCTAGAACGTTTTTGCGTAAGAGCTAGGCTGTAACGTAAATACGTTTTAAAAGTATTTACAAAGGTTTGCAATCTTGGTGGTCGTAAAAAAGTCGTTAAACTTAACCAACTTCAGAATGCATATTAAGCCTTTATGTAGTTAAAATGGATCAGAGCATTATTTTTCTGGAAGATAAAGAAGAAGAAGAAATAATATATTTAAAACGTGATATGCCGTATGGTTCTTGACGAAGGAGAACACATGGTAATCAGATACTGCCCCTCTAGACAAGTGGCAATTCGCTAACCGGCGTTTGATGGAATAGAATGACAAATGTATGGGATTTGACGTATTTGACATGCGTTAACGACTGTCAAATATGTCAAATCCCATACATTCGGCATTCTATTCCACCAAACGCCAGCTAGCGAATTGCCACTTGTTTAGAGGGGCTGAACAGAAACAAGTATCTAGATGACGATAATAAGCTCATAAGACACTGCCTACCATTTAACAATAAATTTATAAGCATGAGTACTTATACGTATATGTATTGTGAAGGCAACGGACATATTATAGCAGACAGAAAAAATTGGAATAAGGTTTTTGTAAACAGCCTCATTAATATTAAAAACGAACGGTATTTGCACCGTATCCAATTTAAAAATTTACTTCAAAATAACTTGCTGCTAAAATTAAGTATGCAAGGCTGCAAACAAGGAACTAAACTGTCATGATAACAAGCCACCATAATTTATTTTTAGACCAATGACTCAGGATGCAACCACAATTGCAATAAATGTGTGCAAATGATAGAGGACGAATGACGGTGCACAGTTAACAACGTCATTGTCTTACAGATGACGTAATTATGCCAATACATACTTGATATCACTATTTTTTATTTCAAAGCAGTTGTTCGTTAACACTATAGATTCTGCATTTCTGTGTATTGTTAACGTTGGAAGTGCTTTTTGAATCGCCTTGGTTTCAAAGACACGCCGAGATTGCGGCGATAAGACCGAGTGGCTAGGGAGGCCACACTGTAGCCTCGTACCGTCAGACGCAGGTTATCAACGGACACGGGAACTTCGGGCGGTATCTGCATCTGATGGACATTCGCCCGAGTGCCATTACTGCGACGCGAGTGAGGACTCGGGGCTGTACACGCTCACCGAGTATCCGGCGTGGGAGACGTCGAGGCGGGAGCTTGTAGCGGCCCTGGGGGTGAGACTGCATATGCTGTCCACCCTGCTCGTGGCGATAGTACGCTACGCGGATGCGTGGGCGGCCAGTGCCTCCTTCTGCGAGCAAGTCATGCTCGTGAAAGAGACAGCAGAGCGAGCGAGGCGCGATGAGCGAGACAGACTCGCGGACATCGCTGCCCGCGTTCGTCGGTGGCTCGGGCGACGGAGAGCGCAGAACGACATCCGCCCCTTATGAGCGCGGGCCTGAGGGTGACGGGCGGAGCCGCCTGTCATCCTAGCAGAAGCAGGCCACGGCGGCGACTCGCATCGACCGAGGGCGAGTCCGGGACCGAATGGTCTCCCCTCCAGAGGACGACCAGACCGTGAGGGATGGCCTTGCGTCAACCGAGGTGCGACGGATATGTCGTCTGGCAGCCTCACCTTCGGCCGAGTAGCCGGTTCGAGTCCGACATAACCTCCCCCTCCGACTCCGGAGGGAGGGGAGTATCCATGGGGATTTCCCACACGTAAAAAATAAAAAATATAAGAGCCTAAAAAATAATGTGCAACATCTCTCTGGCCTCGTCAATTTTGTGACAACGCGGGGTATTAGGTATGGGGTACAATACGGTGTAATTTTTTTTTCGAAAGTGTGCACGAAGAAAATCATCTGATTTTTTTCGCTATCTGTAATGGTGTTGGAGAAAGTTTTACCTTTATGCGGCGGAGTTTTCGCGGCGCGCGGCTCGCGCCTTTACCAGCGACTTTATGTACCTACTAGTAATTTTAACATCTTTATTTAAGTTGTGAACCTAGTCGTTTAAAGAAATGTTAAAATAAATATGAATGATAAAATTTTATTATATTTATTTTGGTTTCCACAGACTACTAGTCCGTTTATAAAAAAATAACGGTTCTTACCGGTACCTGCTACTAACCCGTGTGTATCCCTTGCGCATAGAGTTGTTTTCATTATAGTTTGTCCTATCTAAGTGCATTTCCTATGTACCTACTAGAAAAGGTCGTGAAAGACGCGAGATTTGTGCTTTTTTTTCAAAATGTAACTATTCAGTACACTTTTTGCAATTTTTCGGGATACATTCGCGAAAAGCTTTTCTAACTCCTATTATACATTTTTACGAAAAGATAAAGAAAATTTGGTACCTATAGCAGAAAAAAACTTCATCAAACGAAGCGATATTTCACCAAAGACTTTCATGAAAATTTATAGGTAATCTAATCTGGAATCTTAAATTCTTAGCTTTGACGTCTTAAACGCTCCTTATGTTTGTTAAATGTTTTGATAATATTCAAATGTAAGTCAAAACGTAACATTATGTTATGTACAACTGAAAGTAATGAAATCTGAACGGTACAATTGATGAGGCAGGTTCCTTTTGTCCGTGTCAATAGTTTCCTTATTTGGCAGTTTAGAAGTTTTCATTGACTGTTTAAGGTGTAATGTTATATATTTCAAAGAGAAGCCAAACTTCGAAAGTCTGGGATACAGAACTCAAAACTAGACCACTTAGAAATATTTCAATGGTGAAATGTTGATTTGTGAAAATGCATTATTTGAAGTAGGTGCTTGGCCGAATGCACACGAAGCTGCGATTGGTCAATTATGTGAAATAAATAACTCTGTTTGATGTTCACTTAATTGCTATATTACGTCAAGATTGTCAGATTTAGCAGACTCCAAACCGGGTTTTTTATTTCATAAGTCACCATTAACACTAGTAGAATGCTGTTCTCACGTCACACCTAACAGTGTCTGACCAATTCCTATTAGACTTTGTAATCGGTTAAAATTATAAATTGATAATTATCGCCTGCAGCGATATCTATAATATAAAAATGAATCGCAAAATGTGTTGGTAAGCGCATAACTCAACAGCGCCTGGACCGATTTCGCTAATTCTTTCTTTAGAATATTCCTTGCAGTACGAGGATGGTTCTTACGCAGAGAAAAAATAAAAAAGTGTTAAGCCGTCACGGGAACGGGAACAGAATTCCACGCGGGCGAAGTCGCGGGCATCAGCTAGTTATAGATAAATATTAGAAATATTATTATAAAAAGGAACTGGGTTAATTCTATTAATACAGTGCAGTAAGAAGCAACATAAGTGAGACTCTAAAATTGATCCAGGGGTGTCTTAAAGGTATTCATTCATATTACGTACTTGAATGTTTCGTAATGATGTCGATCCATGTTCCCCGTCAAAAAGTCGAATATGGCCATGTCCATAAGATCCAACAGTCGTCGACCGGAATCAAATGGCGGGGTCGTGCGGACCTAGAAAATATAATAACTAACTTACAGAATGTGATTAAATACTTAGAACTACAAATATAACAATATATTCAAAATCAAATTCCAAATACATATGTAGAAGAAATGAACTAAGAGCTTAAAACAGATTTCAGAATAATGGAAATCTTCCTACATATATCTACCTATGAGTAGACGTGAGTGCGATCTTACAGATTAAATTCACTACTATCCCAAAACTTTAAAATTTTATTAGAAGTAAATATTCAATTTAAAATTCTCGTTTAAATTACTGAAAGTCTACAAATGTAGTTACTATTTCTCAGTATATATAAATATAGTAAATGACATCAATCTATCCATTATCCAAAAGTGAATGAAATATAGAAGCCACAGGTATCATTTACCGTATCGCAATAGTCAGCTTGAAGTTCCCACGTAGCTTTTCTTCGTTTGTGGTAACTTCTTCTCCAGGGATGTCGCCAAATCTGTACAGTACAATAGTTTCAGCATGATTATATTTTGTTGGTTTTCGTCTTGTTAATTTATTATGAAATAATTATATTATATTTAATTGGGGGTTATGAAGGATTTTAAGCTCCACCAAAGTCTTTGGGTCATCTACAAGCCGTGAATCGGCAGGTACACACGCTGGGAGGTCAAATGACAGTCGTTCCTAGAAAAGCCATTCAAATATATTTTGATGAAGACGCAGATAAATTTAAAGTAGTTGTGTTTATAATCCAATTAAAGTTTAATGTATTCGATAAAGATCTACTACAAGATATTGTAACTCTTGAATAAGTCGAAGGCGTGACCAATAAATTTACCAGTGTTTATAAACTCGTTTGACCTTTGGTTTTAACAAATTTAGTATATGAATTCTATAGCCTATAATAATTTGGTACATATGTAATCGCATATTGAGAAATCTTGATTATAAATGATTGGCATCAATTCTACTGAACTATGACTAAAGAATCTAACCACCCACAACAAAATAAGAGGCAAGTTAACAAACAGCACTGTAGATACAGCATGCAAAATGCCTTATAGTGGTGTCGTATACCTATTCGTATAAAGTAAGATGTCAGCACTGCCGAAGATATAACCTGAAGACACCAAGTAAATAAATCCTCACGGATAACCCCCACTGAAGTCAGCGGGGGTGCTTACATAGAACTTGAACCGACTAAAACCGCACGCCATCTTAGTTTATTTGTTACCGGAAGTGAAATTTTCGCTGAATTATCTTTCGCACTACGGCTGACGCAAAGCCATTGAAATGGCGACAAGGTGACAGGTGGGCCTACTTGTCACTCCCAAGCTCGTGCTCATGGCGGACAGAAATCGTTGAGTGACCTTTGAAGCCCGAGTCGCACAAGTTGCCTCAACTCAAAACAAAACACATCATAATAAATGTAATTGAAAAAAATCTACCAGTTATGGAATTACGTTCAATATGGATATAAAGTTTTTGTCGAACATTAGAATCAAATTACCAATTAAAATATCTAGGTAGAGATACTAACCTTTCGTTCAGCTATATCTGACGACGGTAAAAATGCAGCAAAGCTCCCTTCAAGCATGTCAGGGTTGCCGCAAATCGCATGTCCAGTATCGCAATAGTACGAACACTTGCCGTGGAAACAAAAATTATTCGCTGGTGACACAAAGAACGTTTTGAGAATGTCACCTTCAGTCACATCGTAGATCTCTGTCGTCATATTGAGGACTCGGCCCACGACTGGCATCGCGCGACGGAAACCGAGTATCCTGGATAACAGTTGATTTAAATTAGACATCTCTACGAACGAAATGTACTTATGCATCTCGCAAATAGTTACGTGAGTTTCCCAATATTCAGTATACAGCAGACTTTATATGTCTTGAGTTTTATATAAATGGGAATCATTTTAGCATTGGACATAAGCCCTATCATTAGGAAACCACTCAAGACAATATTACGCAAAATTAATGACAAACCTCAAGTATGCAGTAAAATTCCTCATGAATGAGTCGTAATTATGAGGCAATTCCAGATTTAATATGTAACTACAGTTAGTTTTCAATGTCGATGTAATAATAGATATTATTTTATACATACAATATGAAAACTTACCTATCTAAATGAAACGCTGCAATTTCAGCGTTATGACGTTCATAATCCGAGAAATAAAAATGATTTGGTAATGTCTGTACGTCTCGGGCGAATCTGTGGAAAATTGTATACACATTAATATTACTATATTATTCTCGTACTAAAAGATCGTTACTTCAGAAGATTACACTAGATAAGGCACGATGCTGGTTCGTCTCCCTACTTAACCACCAGTTGATGACTATCTACATAATTTGCAAACCAAGCATGCAGAATAGATCGAACACAAAGTATTATAGACGGAAGGTCTTACTTTGTACTGAAAGCTTACCTGATGTAAGCCAAGTATACTAAAGTCATTAAAATTAAGGCAACCATTCCAAAACTCTGACAAGGGCAAGGTGAAATATGTTTAAACAATCAGACCGAAGTCACTTCCTCAAATAACATTCCACTTAAACCTATAAGGCGATTCAGGTACGAAGTAATTTTACAAATTTTCAACATTATTTTATCAAATTCTTGCCAGGCACTTATTCACAGTGTAAATTGAAACCGAGTAATATGAATCCATTAAAGAGAAATATCAAATATCGACTCAGACAGATAAGGAGCCCCTGTCCTTTTAAGTAAATTTATAACCTCGAAAAATTTAAAATTACACAGTTTAAGTAACAAATGGAGGTATAATTTTCTTTTAGTAACTAATGAGTCGAATGTAGGTGCTTAATCAATTTCTCGGAAACAAAACGATTAAAGTGGCTCCTAAATCGTAAATCTGGTTAGATAGGAGCAATCCCGGTAATATACTGCACCCAGTGTCTACCGATTTATTGTCCTCACTGCGAGTCGTAAGTGAGATAGTACAATTTAAAAAGACTACGAATAAATGCTTTAGTTTCTGACTCTCCTCTATCGTTTGGAAATTTGTGTTCGGTGATTCAAAGAATCTAGATTGTGTGGAAATTCGTACCCGCCCTATAAATAAAAGTTGTACAGTGAGAAGTGGCTGTCACGGTGATAAAACTAATAGATACTCGTGTAGAAAGGGTTAGTACCGACTGTCTCGTGATTTATAGCCCCTTGTGAATCGTGAAAGATCCACGAGGGCCTCTTGATATGTCGTCGGGGTAACCCCTCGAGTCTATAATTTTCTTAGAAAAGTTATCTAGTCCGCTAAGAAAGTTCGTTGCGTATGTTTAACTATTTGAAGGCGAGAATAATTTATATTGTTTTCTTTACACATCTAAATCCTTATGCAAGTTTCACGACCGTAGTATGAGATGTAAAAGTATGTACATACATAAGTTAGTTGCGACCATACGTAGTATTTTTATCGCTTTTGATATTCTCATCTATTTTATATGAAATCTATACTGTTAAAATAAAGGTGGAGTGCTAAGATGGCTGACACTCGATCTGTAAGTCTGCCGGGAGCCTCACGAAATTCCCTTGAGTACAGTTTTGGGAATACTCTTTGTATTCTTTGTCACGTCAAACTGTATCAGTTAACATTACAGAATATTGAATGTAAAATGTTTGTAATATTCCAGTGATACTTCTTATTATTTGCGAATTTTAAATACTACAGTGTAAATCATTATAGCAAGTAAGTACTTATTAGAAATGCTAGTTCAAAAGTATCTTTATTATAAAACACAATTAACATAATTAAATCTCTTCATGTATTTGTAGAAGCTTTTAGTTTTACGTCAGTTGCCGTAAAACTAAAAGCTTCTACAGTAAAACAGTCTCTTGATAGATTGTTATGGGTACCTACTCGATATTGAATTGAAAAAAAAAAACAATCAACTTTAACAATGGTAGGAAAGTAACAGAACTTAGGAAACTCTCTACTTCAATGGTACTTGTAGTTGAAAACCGTGTGGGCAAGCCGCTAAGCCGAAAGAACTCTTTCGAACTTTAGTGAATAGGAGCAAACACAACACACACAACAAGGTGACAGGAAAGTTCCCAGAACTCCTTGAAGAGCATGCACGGTCTCTCGAAACTACGACCCTCATGCCCAACTTGTTTACTTAAGAAAATAAAACTTACGTATTTCGGATCATCACATATGATAGACATACGCTTAAGGCAAACTATAGATAATATAACTCAATCACAGTTGTATTTACCTCATCGGTTTAAATAAGGCTTGGACTCCATTGGGATAATCAATAATTAGTTTCAGTTGGGTCCCTCCTTCTTTTTGCTCTGTGAAAAAAATACGATGTCAAAAGATATTCACTCATTAGCATTATAGTTGAAATAGATAACCATTCAGTATGATAAAACTTTGATGCCAATAAAACTGGACGTAAAAAATAATAAAAAATAAATATTTTAGTAGGTATAGATACCTTAATAAAGTTAGATCAACAATGAAATCCATTTAAATTGTTTAAATATTTAAGTCCAATTTGAAGTAAAGGGCGAGCTTGTTGTGGCACTATTGTCCGTCCAACCGCTAACCCAAGCCACTGATTGCAGACCCAGTTTCATTTAATATACATACCTACCTGCTTTTGCTATTTACTAAATTTAGAGGAAAGTGAAAAGGAAATGAAAATCATACAAAATATACGTCTCCTAACGTAAACGATAAAAATATATCGATTACGACATACCACTTTGTACAGATTTTACACTATATCGATCATAACGAGGAAGCGTATTGAATTTATTTCAGAAGCATTAAATTGGTAATTGTATTGTTATTATATGGGAATATGTATCATAAAGTCTCAATAACTTAGGCGCGTTATTATCGGTCGATAACACCGCAGGTTTAGTTGTGTTAACGTGTCTCTATTCCTTCAAATAACTGTGTGCTCCGTTATTATCGCTGCAGTATGTTATCGTAGCCACTTCCTAATACATAATCAACAAAAACAGAAATCATAGTAATGTGTGCCGTATTATCGGTCGATAATAACGCACCTGTGAGGTTGAGGCTTTATGCTGACAAAGCAGCTGCTTCTATTTTCGTTATTTTCAATGTTTGAAAACGTAAATTTTCCCTTATTATGCGACTTCAAGTAATAAGGTCTTGTATCCTGAATTCTCGATTTAAACTTTTAAATACTTTTGATGACTAGTAATCACAATTTTTTGCGTCATGGATCAAAATAATAGCTCTCGAAAAGCAATAATAGTTTGCCTAATGGTGTGCTAAATATAAATGTGATCATTACTTATTTTGAACGTAGATAAGTCATTAAATTTGTAGGCTGCGGTTGTCCAGCTATAGACAGGGCCGTGGGGTGGAACGGTTGTCTGTCTAAACGTAATTGCTTTTCTAAGTCCGATCACTGCCACATTGAATATTTAATATGTTACAAATACATTCATATACTCACGACTAATACAGCAAATGGATAGGCGGAATTGTTTTAATACATACAATTATAGCGCTATATCATACTGCCATGGAAATGCTATATAAATGTGAAAAATTATATGACGGTTAAATTATTGAATATTGACACAGATATAGATTACATTCTGGATTAGCAATAGAGGCTTATTATCCAAGGAATACGCAAAACTTGACACGGTTAGTACCTACTGTATCTATATGACGCCGCCAATTACCTTAATCAGCCGGGCGATTAACTGTCTATGCTGTTTACTAAACGGCACTATTCAATGAACGGCCTGAATGATATTCAGCCGAAACGTTTATTACAACATTTAATAACCTGGTTGGCTAATGCTTAGGCCAATCGTAAGATGAGACACTGCTTCAAAATAAGATAAAAAATTACATACATACATACATATACTTACACCTGTTAATCCCCGAAGGGGGTACACAGAGGTGTATCCACAGAAAATTAGTGATAAAAATTTATAACCATGCAGAAGTAAGTTATTTTCCTAACTGTTTAATTAAATGGCTAGGCAAGTAGTTAAACGTCATCGATCCAAGCTATTTTCCTAGCCGTTTAATTAAATGGCTGAACACCACTCAGGCCGTTAATCGAACGGCACCATTCAGTAAAGAGCCTAGGCAGTTAATTGAACGGCTGATTTAGTTAGTTAGCGGTGACATATATACACCCACTTTGTTTTTCAACAGAACACTCTGTATTATGACTATTGAAAAACATATTATTATTATTAGTTCATTAATCAATTATACATAATTGTCACTATTATTAAATTGTTATTATCTATACCTACTGTTAAATTAATGTTATGAATACAAATGATATTTAAACTTACCTACATGTAGGATGGGCGAGGTGACCATATCTTTGAGTATGGCGTCTACTAGTGGCTCACCATCTTCGTACAACTCATGTTGAGCTATCTTCATTTGGAACTTTTCCAAATTTGACGCGTTTACGCTGCAATAGAATTTTTCGGTGTTATTACGCTGTATTGAATAATTTTGAGTACGAACATAATTATCTAAACTAATATCATAAAGAGGAAATATTTGTTTGAAATGAATAGGTTCCGAAACTTCTAGACTGTTTTGAAAGTTTTTTTCGGCTGAAATATCAAAATATATAAATCAAAATGTTACTCTCTGAATCCAGAGGGATGTGAAAACTTGTCCTTAGGTAAGACAATTATATTATTCTTTATAATAATTATATTTAGAGCCGAGCAGTTTTGCGTGATAAACCAACAAACAAACACATGAAAAAGCTCTCTTTCGTATTGATACTAATAGTGAAAATGTCAGTGGTCACTTATATAGATAATACTGTTAGCACCAGCTTCCCTTTTTAATACGTGATCAGTAGAAACTCTTTGACAGTTAACCATTGGTACTATGGATGTTGTAACATATCAATAATCCCAAGATGGTTTAGTCACGTAGATAGCATGGATGAGTCAAGGTCAAAACTGTATGTAGAAAATCTATGACGACCTAGAATAACATTTACGGACCAAATAGGTCACGTTCTCGCAAAAGTTATGCAGAATTAACGATGGTAGTGAAAGTAATAGAATATATGAAAAGGTTAATCGTATTTCTGTGTGTCAGACGTTGGAGTTGCAATCGAGAGGTTAGAGGTTTGAACCCCAGATATTACAGTTGCTAGAATCCTCTGAATATATAAATACTCTAATATTTAGCGTAGCTGGAGGGTGGTTGTTTGAAAAAGAAGAAGAAACATTGGGTATAAGGTATATAAGAATCGTACACCGCAGCCCTCTATTGTCACCTTATTTCCTTGAATTACTTCGTACCTATCTACCATTTGTGCCAGTGTTATTATTTAATTTTCATTTAATCAATTTGATCGTATCAATTCATAGTCTATTATGTCTTTTAAATCTTTTACCGACGTTTGATGAAAGGATAAGTGTTTATTTTTAGTGTCATTGAAAACATTATGTAACTAGAATCTATGTGTGGTTTAATATTTGGTAAAGTTTCAACAACATTAAAAAGAGTTCTAAAACTTGTCCACGTTTGATACCAACAAACTATTTGAATTTCGTATCAGAGTAAAATTGTTTGGCCTCCTGAACCGATATAATATTCTTTTAATCATTACAAATATACCCAAATCACTATACACAGATCATCAAGAGGTCCCTAGATTCCTCCAGAGAAACATAATCCACCTGGAACTACAAAGAAAAAGATTTCCAGCGACTGAGAACCTTATCTCTTTCAAAGTCGGTTAAAAAGAGAGTTTGGTTACCTAAATACAAGTGAAACCGCAGAGTAGAACTACTTTGAAATAACATGTACAACAAAAGTGAGATTGGTATGTCATCGACATCTTTGAAGTTACTTTAAATTTATTGCACACGCTCGTAAACCTCGTCGTTAACGTCAAGATTTACAGGAAGATTTTCCGATGGAGGCATGTTGGTTTTGGCTGCGTGGAACACATAGGTGGACGTGATTTGCTTACTAGCAGTAGGTGCGACACTCCAGGCGACACGACGCAGCAAGGAACTGAATACTAAGAAGCGTACGTGTAACGTTTTCGATTTGTGGCATGCTCCGATAACCTGCATTTAGAAATCAAGCCGGCAGCTACTATAAAATTTATTGAGTCTTTTTCGGTGTGAATTGTGCTGGCACCGCGAGGAATTCTAAAAAAGCGAGGCTTGATGAAAGCGGAAGAGAGACAAGAATACGTTAACGATTTTAGAAAAATCCTTACACTTATTTACAAATTACCTATCCGAGCTCATTATGTTGACGACAACAAAGAACACTCTTCTGTTCTGAACGACGAATGTTCATCTCCTTTCATATTTACATAAATTACACCTATTTTGAACAAATTACGCGAAAAATTTACATGTATCAACGCAACCCTTTATATGAAACATGAATTCAGTCATAACAGGTCCCGTCATATTACGAGCGGCGCTCTAAGGAAGCCATCATACATTCATTCCATTTAGTTTTATTGTCAAAGACCCGCGCCTATCTCGGTAGGACCCCGTAACTGGATTTTAAATAAGATTCCATGTAGGTCTTGTGAAATTTGCCTCCCAAGATAAAGAAAGGTCGCTTGTCTGTTTCATATTATAGAATCATTCCATGCCGAAAATATGATATGATCCTTTTTTATAGTCTTGTATCAAACGGAATTTTGTTGATAGTGTACCTAAATGCGAATGGAATGTGATATTCTTTTCATTGCTTTCACGGTACCTTGTGAGATTTGACCTAATATTTGCTTTGGTGAAATTACGTGAACCACTGGAGGCCGGTCGCGACCTACCTGTTTGATTTTGATGCATACTTCAGTACTCTGCGAGGGCATTCGTGGTGGATGAAAAGCTAGTCTTTAGAACATGCGCCGGTGACGTGTTAGTTAGAACATTATATATTTAGTCGCAACGTTGCATTTAGAGGTGGGACGGCGGAAATAAGTAAGCAGTTGTTACACAGCAATGTTCGTGTTATCAAAGTTTAATTGCTGCAATAACGAAAGGACTAACTATTTAATTTGGAGACTCGCGGCGTGCTACATAAATCGTACTTGTGGATGTCAGCTGTCGACAACTTTGCGAAATTTTCCTGTAATGTCCTTTTCGCGTCGTTTTTCGTAGAACGTTTTAATTAATATTTCTTAACAGACTGAGCTTTTTAGTTTTATATTTAAACTGTTATAAGCAATTTTGGGGATCCAAAAGTATTGTATTTCTGAAGATTGCTTTTCTGAGAACATTTAGAATCAATTACCAGCCGTCGCGCTCAGTAAAACAATATTTGGCTTTATGTAATTAAAGTCTTTAAATTGAAACAGCCAGAATTATTTTTCTAGATTTTTCACGATATAAACTTATGTTATTGTTTTTTAATTAATTCAATAGGGATCTATTATATACTTTTACTTACTTTAAATCCATGTAACTGGAAATTTGTACAAAGAATTAGTGTGTATTTAGTTTAGTGTGTATGTATATATCTGTATAAGTCCGTAAAATAATGTAAAACAAAGTTAGAAACAGATTCGAACACGAGTCCATCTTTGAACATTTGACCTTTTAAATTTCAAAGTGTTTATTTCAGTTGGTTTTCTATTATCCTTGATGACTTCCATTCGAGAAATATTACCACTAAAATATTTTCACATCGGGCTGTTGTAACTTATTCATTTCTATGCCTTGTTTCTGATTTTGTATTTATATAAAGCAGCTCGATACTCTTTTGAAAATTCTCAGTCATAGGGTAATGTAATATTATGGTTCAGCAATTTATGTTTCGATTCTAAGTGAAAATTATATTTCTTCTCTTTCTAACCTATATACATACATAAACATGGTTGACCAATCTGCTGCTCAATTCTTTATTTTTGAAATATGAACCAAAATGTAAAAGAATACCGTGATACCTTACCTGGGTTCTAGATCTTCCATCTCTCCAATAGTAGGGTTATCTGGCCTCAGCACGTTAAGATCTCGATGTGGAGGTGTAACAACACTGTGATCCTCAAGTTTTCCTTGGATTTGCGCGAACAATAGCTTCTGTAAATCCTCGTATCGGTCAGTGGGAGGGGCGGGTGTCCGAGGTTCGGTTTCTGTGCCTCCACCACTGGTCTCGCCTGGTGCTGACTGCTCATATTCTCGAGAACCATTGCTGCCGTTACTGTGGATAAAAAACTACTGTTATTTGCCGTTTAAAATACCTTATCGATCGTTAAATCAGCTTTAAAAATAGATGAAGATGCAATCTTGTTTACAGCCTATGAAGCCAACATAATAATCAAAAACAATTAGTGGATCTCGTTCATAGGCTCCAAAGTACGGACTGTGGACGTAACTGTGAAATCAATATGAGGAAAATGATGGTGACTCAGCTTGTACTTACTTCTGACTTAATATATTTGCAGACCATTAACATAAATAGTAAACTCAATTTATCAATTAGTAATGGTAGGTATTACAACAATTTATTTCTTTATTTTTTAGCTGGTAACTTAATTGTGCAAGGTTGACTTCGGTTAGAAGATTCAAACTGGTATCAGCCAGTTCGAATTGAAGGAACAAACATTTTGTCTTTCTCTTTCAATCATTATCGTCATCATCTATGTGCAGCTCTTGGGGTCCCCGGGGTCTGCTTACTCATCCTTTAGACTTGGCTTATGTGATTTATATGGGACAGCCGAAGTCAGTGAATCAGCAGGTTTACAGGCTTACAAGTGACGTTGGCTTATTATAGAGCGTCTTAGTATGGCCCTATACACTTTTCTCTTTCAATACAGTCCAAATTTTCATAACTTTAAACCGCAAAGTGCCCAGTTATTTGAATATACTCGTACATGAGACTGAAAATTTAGCTCTGTAAAGTGTAGGCGTGTAATATAGCAATGTCTGTGCCTTCGGGAACATAGAAGCGTGGGTTTATATCGTAGTTATCGTTATATCGTAAATCGACGTGAAAGCAACTAGTAACTATGTTCTGTTAGTAGTTGTTTGGCAACTGCAATAACCACTGCGTCGCGACGCTGCGTCGCTTGTGTCGTTGTCGTTTAATATACATTGAGAGTTATACTAAACTTAACTGCATAAATACTTAGTTTCATAAAAGATTTGTTATTAAGTATCAGCTCTTAACTAAAATATACATTAAAAAATAATAATAATAATAATAAAATAAAAAAAACTAGCTGATGCCCGTGGCTTATCCCGCGTGGAATTGGTGAAACGTCGGTAGCTTAGTGATTAAGTAGTCAGCCTTTCGATCGAGAGATCCCGGGTTCGAATACTGGCCATTACACTACCAACTTGAACCCACTCCTAACACAGGCAACTAAGCTTAGTTGAAGGGATTAGAGGGAATATTAGAGATTTCGGTTGCTAATATTCTTAAAAAAAAGTTCCCACTGAAGCAATCTATGGGAACCTATTCCAAATAAGTGTCATGTGGTTGGTTTAACCATAAATGTTTAGGTTGGTCTCTATACACAAGGGGATATTGGGACCAAGCAAGTGATAAGGATCAAGCCTATATGTTATTCCCGATTATAATCTATCCCTGTACCAAATTTTCGCCACCCACATTCAAGCGTTAGAGTGTGATTGAGTAACAAACAACCAAACATCTTCCCCAACTTTTACACCTAATATTAGTAGAATTTATATACGTACACACTGTTCTCTTTCTCTAGTAATATTTTTTTAAACACTGTAATATTTTTTATTCTCTGTCATCAATCAATCAATCAATAAATTAGTCCACTGCGAGTCATAGGCCTCTCCCAATGTGTGCCATTTCGTACGATCCTGCGCCTTCCGCATGCAGTCCGTCCCAGCCACCTTTTAAGGTCATCGGTCCATCTGGCTAGGGTCCATCGGTCTATCCATAATTTATAACAAAAGCAAATTTTCCATTCCTGCTCTCTTATTTTTCCACACACTCTTCCTGTAAAAGTGGCAACACGCGGATGTCGTTCATTTTCCATAATAGTATAAAATAATTTTTCGATTGTTTGATAAGAATTCAGCTAACAGTAATGCCAGTAAATGTACAGATGAGTTCGTATATAATGAGTATTATCATTCATCGTCATCATCATCATTATCTCATCCCGGACGTCTATTCAATATATAATAGTTGTATAAGTTAATTTTTATACGACTGTAACGTGTGGCTGGTGGTGGAGTAAATGAACATGCTACAGTAGAAGTCTGAATATCTCGTAAAGAATTCTCGCATCCACAAAATAGATAACCCTTTTCAAATACGGACCTTCAGTTTCCAGCATCTTTAAAAACCATATCGTTCATTGAGTTAAAGCACACATAAATATATTATTATAGTAGTTTATGATACTGTTGCATAATAAGGGTTCTTATAACACGAGTGTGTTTTAAAAAAACGAGCCGTAGGCGAGTTTTTTTATATTATCACACGAGTGTTATAAGACCAAGTTATGTACAGTGTCATACACTACTTTATCTACTCTCATACTATAATACATAAAATAATTTATTTTACAAACCAAACCAAACTTTTTTTAATTTAAATGTATAGAACAAAAAAAAAATTGTTCGCGCCAAGGCGCAAACGTCGATTGCGCATGCGTGTTTCTTTTTTTTTTCCCGAATCGGCGGATTCTTTTTTTAAAGTTGAGGTTTGGTCCAGATGGAGGTTGTATAGGTGTATCGTTATGATTAAAAAGTTATTTTATGATATAGGTGTCCATACAAGACCTGTATCGTAATAAAACTTTTTTTTTGGCCTGTGCGTAATGTTTGTCATAAGAGTTTTGATTTCAATTTTATAATCTTTGTATTATAGTATCAGAGTAGATAAATATATTTATGAATGATATAATAGACTTATTCACTATCAAATTCAATCGAAATTCACAAATATAATCATTTTGAGAGACATTCTTTGGCTAGTCTCTTGAGGAGTCTCAGAGAGAGAATTGATGATGATGATGAAAATTAATCAGTTAAAAATAATTCAATAAGCTGTCACTTCAATATTAATACAGAAATCTTTAAATGAATAGTGAATTATTTGCTAATTTTATGAAAATACAATACGTATTATGGTTGAAGGTATTCACTACTCCGACAACTCAAACATTTGAACAAAAAAATTCTGTTAATCGTCGTTATTCATCGCCTAGAGGTCTATATAGGCTGTTGCTACTCTATTTATTTAAAATACCGAAAACAAAGGTAGTTAACATACATCAGCTCGACATTTCCTTACTCCTCACACACTTCCCGAGCTTCCACTCATGTTTGTTATTTAACCATTTCTATAAAAACATGTGCTTTCAGGTATTCTTTGCCTTTAATTTATTAAGAAACCACAACATAGAGTAGTACTTAAGTATTTTCCACTTAAAAGGTATGCTTTCATAAAAATACAATTTAATTGAAATTTATAAAACGAGTGAGCTTCGTATTGTGCATTAATTTATAATAATTTCATGTCTGAATACCGTATTGTCAGCCTGCTATCAATTAAGTTTGCAAAAGCAAATAATTGTTGAGCTTTAAGCGTGATTACAATTTATGTTCTATTGAGTCTCTTTGTTCGGTTATTTTCAATTTCAATTAATTTTGATAATAGTCATTGTTTGGGGTATGATTGTAAGAAAGTCAGATTAAAACAGGAAGCACTTTGTGTCTATAACACAAAAGGCAATCAAATAACAAGTGTTTTAAGTCTATGTTTCCATAAGAATTGTGTTAGAGACGAGAAATAATTGTTTACTTAGAGACCATAAGAGAATGTAGAAGAAACCAGAAATCGCGCACACTGTGAAATACCTATGTCCAGCAGTGGACTGTGGTGGGATAATTGATTAATTGCAAATAATGCAATAGATGAGCTTACAGGCAAAAAAAAATGTGTGAAAATGTGTAAATAGATAAGATTATTAAATTTGATTAATTATTTACTTTATTCATCCAAAATACATATCAATTACATTTTTAAATATATACTAAAAAGAATACAAATTATATTTAAAAATATAAAAAAGTACAGCATCGAGTACAGGTACCAAGCTACCGCGCGGCGGTCAGAGCTCTAGAGAGAGAAACTTCCACACTATGCGTGCCGTGTCGAGGAGCACCGCCTTCTGTATCAGGCCCTTGATTCAGCTGCCTAATTTTTATTAATAATTTATAATAATTTATTAATATAACCGCGGTAGCCTAGTGGTATGGGTAATGGACTGCTGAGACGAGGTTCGATCCCAGGTTTTACCCTGGCACACACCAATGACTTTTCATGCTTTTATAAGTGCCCGGTTAATGGCAATAGGCACACCACCTATTACATTGGGACCTAAACATAAACTGGTGAAATGTCGGTGCTAGCACCTCTGCCCACCCCTTTGGGGATATTATGTTATTTCATATTATCAAAGAAGTCTAAATTTTGTAAGTGTCTTTTCATTTACCATTCATAATATCTATTATTTGGGCCCATGTGCTGGTCTGAGTGATTATGTAGCACATAAACTGACAGCGCTTATCTTCTCTACAAGCTTGGTAACGTCAATGTTGTCACGCATGATTCTACTAACATAACATATAGCAACCTTAATTAGGAACTCGCCTACATGTTATGTTATGTACAGGATGTGGTAGGTACATGCTGCAATACTTTTTTGTTTTTCCAATGAGCTTAGGGATTATACAGTCAATAAATATTGCTTTGTTTTATGGCGACCGTGATCCGACGTCATTCTAGGTATGAAACAAACGAAAACTTCCACATTTTTTAAAATGCATTCTGTATTAAGGAATTCATTATAATGATTTTTGAATGAAAAAACCTTAATAGCTTAATAGTGGGATACATTCATAAAGGCACATGGGCACTGATGAAGGCTCGTTTAGAAATTTAATGTACAATGATGATTGAAATAATTCATAGTAAGAACCTCTCTCTAAAGGTGTCATTCTAGTCTATACAATATTGTAGAGAAGGTAAACATAATCGATGTGATTTTTATAGGCTAAGAGGATTGTTACCATAGCTATTTAGGCCACAAGCTCCTGAATAAATAAAGTTTAATAAAAACCTTTAAATTATTATAAAAGCACAAGTTTGGACGAATGGACGATTCGCTTGACGAATCCGGTTGAAATTTGGCTCAAAGATAAATTATGGTCTGTACCTATTAATCCCGGAAGTAGCCCTGTATCGGTCACGGGTTCGAGATCAGTATTTCACACGGGTAGAATCACGGGAATAGTATATTATTTTAACATTGGCACTATACAATTCACAGTTACAAAATATTTACCTCCAATTTTAATGTCAAGGTGAACTACTGTCTTTCCTGGCGTGCGATATCGTACGTTTTATATGTACATAAATACATTTGTTATAATTTATTTGCAATTTGTAATTGTGTCTTCGACCCATTTAATATTATCATTTCTTTTTTTTAAGTAAAGTCGATCGACAATCTGAAGTATGTAGATATGGTCGGAGGTTTACGCGAATATTAAACACACCTAATAATAGAATAATCCATACTAATATTATAAATGTGAAAGTGAGTGTGTATGTGTGTCTTTTTTCCTTCTTTCATGCCTAAACTACTGACAGGATTTTGTTGAAGTTTAGTATACGGGTAGAATAAACCTTGAGAAAGGAAATAGTATGAAATAAATCGCGATACAAATGATAAAATTAGTTAAAACTTATATAGAAATAAATTCCAAGTTCTACGACATACTACAAAGTGGTATGTAGATCCAATGTATATGTAATGTGTATAGTGTAACTAACTTGTAATATATGTTCTAGAATGCTGAAAAACATACTTTTATGCATAATTTTATAACTACACATAATACATCAATACAAATATTTGGATTGAAAGGGAATCGAACCCGGGACCTCCGCCATAGTAGATGAACCAACCACCATGGCAAAGCAATATTTAGCGATAGGTGATACCCAGTGTGAAGCCAGCTAGTCTATATATATAAATGACTAGGGTGTTTGTAAACGTACTTACAAACATACATACATACATATAATCACGCCTTTATCCCCGGAGGGTTAGGTAGAGGCGAATTAACACCCACATTTCACCAGTCTGTATTCGGTCCCACGTAATAGGGGGTGAGCCTATTGTCGTATTCCGGGCACTATTGTTGACTTGAGCCATGCATCTGAGGCTGAGTCTGGGCTGTATATATCTGTCTAATGTTAAAGTTAATCAGCCCTATCCCTTAGTCGCCTTGTACGAGACCACATGGGAAGGGCAGGGATGGCCTAAATTCTTCTCTGCTGGGAATCAAGCGGCGGAATAATTAGGACTTATAAACGTAGATACTTATAAGTCCAAATTACCGACCGTTTATTGGAAATCACTCGTTCTCATTGCAAGCATTAAGTTTCCACTGTTTGTGATTACGCACAGTTTGTTTACACTTGTAATCATTACGACTTCGATTATACAATAGAATGAATCACTGATAGTATTATACAGTTGCATTGCAGCAAAAACTTGAAAAATGTATATGATTTGGCCTCAGTGGTTATTTCGGTTATGTATTGATTATTTAATCTATGTGAGATAATGTGTTACGGTAATGAAATATAACGCATTGTGATGCAGTTATTATTTAAGTTATTGAACAATTGGAATTTATTATAATTGATAAAGTTTAAGTGGGTGATATTGGTTACTTAATCATGCCATAACAGCTGACAGGATTTAGACGTTTTTTTGTAAAGAGAGATCTGTAACAACTTGTCACGCTTTATAAAACGATTCCTTGCTTAGTATGTTAAATCAAACATGGAAATTAGTAGGATTGTGGAATCCGCGGTCCCGGACACCTAAGCAAGGTTTGGAATGATAGCGAAACAGAACTGTACCCACAAATTGTAGAACTATTGTACTAATCTCTGTAGTCATATATTAAGTTTTCTAAAATAGCCATCTGTACTATATGAATAAAAACATTATTAATATATTATTATTATAGGGATTGGGTAACTTGATTGATAATGGTGCTTGCCTTCCTTCGCAAAGTTAAGTCTAAGTCATCCTTGATGATGAAGTGACTATCATATGGGCTCCAAAACCAGCTGGCGATATCGAAAATCTGTAGTCAGGCTAGGTCGTCAGACTTTTTGGTCTACAACTACCCGTAATGACTGTCACAGATGTTCGTATGGCACCGTACTCTCCGAGGCACGGACGGGACTTCCAAAGTAAAGTCTAAAGGGTGTTTTTTATTTGTTGCGTGCGGGAAATCCCCACGGATACCCCCCCCCCCCTCCGGACCCGACCCAGGGCCATTCCTCTCGGTCTGGCCCTCCTCGGGCACGCATCGTCCTACAATGCGCGCCGCCGCCGTGGTCTGCTTCTGCTAGGGTGGCGAGCGGTTCCACCCGTCACCCTCAGACCCGCTCTCATGGGGGGTGGAGGTCGGGAGGCGCTGGCCTGTCTAAAGGGTGTTCCGGGTAATGTTGCTCTCAAATATAATTTGAAGTTAATAGATTTCATCGGTAACTTTCTATTCATCTCCAAACAAAACGAGCCGCGTAGCTTACTCGCGCGTGCGTAACAAAATAAAAAGCGTGTGATTTTAATTTGCGTGTAGGTTTAAAATAATGTTTAAGTTTAAATGTAAATACAACAAAAGCGCCGACTTAGGCGATAGTGTCACAAAAAAGAGAATGTCATATATTTTAATAAATTTGGATATTAAAATAGGAAGAAGTCGAATTATGACAGAATTCGCAAATTGCGACGTGTAGAATTAAAAAACAAGATACATTTTTTAAGGTTGATGCTCATGAAATGTACAACATTTATTGACATCTACATCAAAAATTTGTACGTTCCTAATTTAATTGTGTTGATATCTATTAACCTGTATTATATAAATTTTGCCACCTGATAATTTTACAATTACAGCTGAGTGCTTGTTCGATTTTTCAATTATACCAATCTTTTGATCGATATTTGACAATGTGAATCTGTTTCATAGTGCCCCTATGCGATTCTTTGATGACCCTTAGAAGGTTTTAAATTGCACACCTGCATTGGATTTACGTTTATCTTCTTTTTTATTCAAATGTATTTACACAAGTGCAACTAACAACACTGTACAAATATTACTTTTGCTTAATCGCTAGCGAATGAATAGTAGGTACTATGCTACGCACGCGACAAATAAACAAAGAAACACTTATTTTTCTTTAAATAAATAAGTAACTATTAATAAAATTAATGTTACTAGTGAAGGGATCATGCTATTGCAATATAGCTGCTGGGCAAACATCTACAATGTGAAAAGAATTATGTCGATTCACAAAACTTGATAGATTTCATTCATTTAATATACAAAGTAAATATTATAAATAATTATCCACTATAATCAATGATACAGGTAGTTGAAGCCCAAAAGAGCATGACAACATGGTTTAATAACATAAGTTTAATATGGCCAGTGGGTTGTGGATGTTAGATGGCACTCACATAGTAGGACACGGCGGTATTTCCGCCCAATTGAGCAGTCTGACTGGGGAAGTACCTCCGCCCTACAGAATACCGCGGCCATAATAACCTCGTCGTCAGAGCTCGCTGGAGAGTTTTTGTGCTGTCAGTGGGAAGACTGCTTTGTCTCCTACACGAACGGCACAGACACTCTCTGTGTTTACAGGGTCGGCAGTACCAGTGTATAGGCCACGGTAACCACTTTTCATCAGGTGGGCCACATGCTTGTCACCCCAGAGGTATATTTAAAAAAAGTTAGGCTGAAAGCGGCCCCACTTCGTACTGCGTCTTTCAAGTTTTATGTAGTTTCTTTATATATTACTAATTGACATTTCATTAAAATGTTATTTGCGTGAAACAGCCTGCACGTGTGCTCACGCAAGAAGCAGCGGATAGCCACATGTAGCTTAAAGCTTAAATTCGAAATTGGAAACTTCAAGCCATATTCAGTATGCTATGTGACAATAAATTAAATTACAGTAAATTACTTTGTCTTGTCTTCTAGAAATTCATTTACACTATAGTAAGTTTTTTCGTATAAACTATATTCTAGTTCAAGTTCTTGCATTACGAGTATTACGTTCGATGCAGTAGATCAGGACCCCGATTCTACTAATTTTATGACCTAACAAAACCTACCGCTGACATTGTATAAAATGTCAATGAATTTTAGACTTTATTGCTGAGTTTCAAAGTCTAAAATAAAAACAAAACGAGTACCTAATGTGTTTTATTTAAAAACTACAAACTTAACCGAAAGGTGCTACGTTTCCTAGCTAGTAGTTTCACTTTAGCTACCTCGTAAAAGTTACAACTATGTAATTATATTTGCCTACTTGTAACGTACCTTAGACTAAGTATGTAACTGCTTACACTAGAAAGCTGAGGATTCTGTACCTGTTGTGAGAAAAATATATTCGACTGAACTTATTAAATTAAGAATGGTAAAAGAGTGATAACACTGATAACAGTTGTGTCAGTTTTTATTTTACGTTTTTGAAGTGAAAACTTCTTTAGCGGCGTTGGATGGGTGTAAAATGTTAAGGAAGCGTCAGGATTAGTTGACCTTTGAACCGTAACCGACGACTGACGTCATACAAGATTGGTACAGACTATCTATTTTGCAATTTACAATAGATAGCGTCGTAGCTTAAACGGTAAGCACTTTGACTGTAAGTCCTTATAGTTTCAGATAGTATCGGGTTCAAACCACCTGGCCTTCAAGGATTTTTTGTGATTGTTTTTTCTTATTATAATTTATTACTTTTGGTGATTATTTTTTCTTTTTGTAATTTATTATTTTTGGTGACTATTTTTTCTTTTTGTAATTTATTACTTTTTATGATTATTTTTTCTTTCTGTAATTTATTATTTTTTGTGATTATTTTTTCTTTTCATAATTTATTAATTTCTTCTGACAGAAAATTAGCAGAAAGTAAGTGATAGGTTCTATGATTAGCACTATATTATAGGTATGGTATGGTATGTTCTTTTTTATCTTTTTCTATGTATATAACGAAGAAAGAAAAAAAGAAAATGTTTTCACTTCTGCCGGCACTCCCAGAGTGCAACCCGTCTTTTTTTTTATTTCATTTTAATCATCCACCCAACCTATAACAGTAAACGATTTGACTATTAAATATTATGACGTCATAAATAATTTGGCCGATGGAAACGTGGTGTAGGACGCCCAACGGCCAGGATGACGGACGACCTCATCAAGGTCGCCGGGAAGCGCTGGATGCAGGCTGCTTTGGATCGGTCATTCTGGAAGTCTATGGGAGAGGCCTATGTTCAGCAGTGGACTATGTGCGGCTGATATTATGATGATGATGATATTAAAAAAATAAAAATTCGAGTGATATGATGAAATCACGGAGGACGTCTTCATCATAATGTCTCTTAACAAATTTAGTGATTAGACCAAACTCCGAGAATGATTTATCGAAATGACTTGATTATAAGTTTAACGTTCTATGTGTTTTTATAATTTTCCTGCGACATACATATATAGGACGGTACGCCGCTGTAATACAATTATTCAAAATTACCAAAAAAGTTACTACTTGCTCATAAAAACTGGACACCTTTAATCATACATGTTTGCGTAATTCGCTTAAATAAGACAATATAATACTCACATATCCTATTGTTGAAGTTTTTCCTGTATACCGTGAGGCTTACATATTGTGCATTGTGTGAAATAGCGTAGGGGCTTAATTTAATGAATAGCAACATCATCGGTGCCGATTATGTATGTATCATGAACAACTCTGGTAGTCAAAGCTGTTCTAACGAAAGTGACAGGAGAGTTAGTCTAAGCATTTTTCATCAGAATGTCTGCGGTATAAATAGTAAAAAGGAAGAATTCGAAATATATATTGAGGGTTTAAAAAATGTTATGCACTACGTTTGTTTAACTGAACATTTTTTAAATGAGTCTCTATCAAATTTATTTCGTTTTTATAACTTTGAACTGGTTTCTCTTAACTATAGAGTTAACAAAATACGAGGAGGCTCCTTGATCCTGGCACGACATGATAGAAATTGCGAGGACCAGGCTGCCATATGCAAAAAATTGTACAAAAGAGATTCTTTTGAAGTTTGTGGTGTTAAGGATATCCAGTCCGGTATATATGTCTTTTGTTGCTATCGCAGTCCCTATGACAATAATTTGGAAGTTTTTATGAACATGCTTGAGCAATTACTGGAACACCTTTTTGACAAGAGGTGCTTTATATGTGGAGACTTCAACATAGATCTCTTAAATGACAATAAGAAAAAAGAGAACTTTATGAATATTTTGACGAGTTACAATTTTAGACCGTTGGTGAGTGCAATCACTTTTAGGCGGGATGATAGGGTTTCTTGTATCGATAACTTTTTGACGAATCTTGAAGAGGATAGTGTAGAGGACTGTATTGTAGATCACAATGGGTTAGCAGATGGACATGCAGGCATAATATGCAACTCTTTATATAGTAACAACACTTTTAAGAATAAATATAACACATATAGAACCACTTACAAGAGAATATTTAACACTACAAATAATAATAGCTTTAGGAAGTTACTATTGTCAAATAACTTAAATGCGATGCATGTTAATACATTTCTTTCAAAATTTAATGACATTTTTAGTAACAGTTTTAAATTGAAAAAAGTCAAAGTTTATCCTAAACGTGACCCTGGCCTAAAGTGGGTCTCTAAAGGAATCAGAGTATCCAGTAAAATGAAGCGGTTTCTTTGCGCAAAAGGTGATCTACATACTTCTTGGGTTGGTTACAAAATTAAATACATTAACATTTACAGGCGGGTAATTAGAAATGCGAAAAAACTGGCAGTTCAAACAGCTTTAGCGGGATCTGACAATGTTGCAAGGGATGTTTGGCGTATAATCAATAAACACAGGAACATAAAAACAAAAGACAATAAACTTTATTCCTTAATTAATGGGGACTGCATCACTTCTGATCCCAAAGAAATTGTTAATTTATTTGTTACTGCTTTCGACTATGATTCTGGAGTAAATAGCGATGACTGTAGCTCAGCCATAGAAATCCTCAAGCAAAATACAGTTCGAATAGAAAGAGAGATGATAGTTGACTTGGTAACTCCTAGGGAGGTTTTTGATGTTGTCAGAAACATGAAAACTAAACTTTCGTGTGGTTATGATGGTGTGCCCATTACTGTTATCAAAAATAATATAGACTTGTTAGCTGAACCATTGAGTAACTTTTTCAATCGATGCATTCTGGGTAGTATCTTTCCAGATCAGTTAAAAATTGCTAAAGTAGTACCTATATATAAAAAGGGCCCAAAACAAGATCCAAAAATGTACCGACCGATCTCCCTCTTGCCTACAATATCTAAAATACTCGAAGTCTTACTAAAAACTAGGTTACTTAGGCATCTTGTTACAAATAATATAATTAATCCTAGACAGTTTGCTTATCTCAAAAAAGTCGGCACAGCAGATGCTATAAACACGTTAGTAAATGATGTTGTAACTAGGCTAAACGATAAGCAAAAAGTTGCAGGCATATTTCTTGACATGAGCTCTGCTTTCGATGCAGTTAGACATGATCTACTGATTGAAAAGTTAGAGCACTACGGCGTGAGGGGCGCAGCTAGGCATCTCTTTACCTCATATCTAAGCAATAGACAAATGTTCGTGGAGATCAAGTCCGACAGTTACGAGCAATCTGGAACGATTCGAACTAAATTTGATAAAACTTTTAAATCCAGGTTTGTCAAAATAAAAACAGGGGTTCCTCAAGGATCGATACTAGGCCCTATATTTTTCATTGTTTTTATCAATGACCTGATAAATCATATGATGAATAAGTTACCGGAACAGGTGAAACTTACCGTTTTTGCCGACGATACCAACGCAATTGTATCAGCAAATAATATTATAGATTTAAATATAGGAGTAAATTCGGCACTGGGGCATCTCAATGAATGGTTTACATTAAACTACCTTAAAATAAACAGCAGCAAGTCCAATATCATACTATTTAAATCCACCAGTAAAACGTCAGATGTGCTGGCTTGTGAACTTAACGGTGACAGGCTAGTCACAGTTAACGAAGTTAAATTCTTGGGGGTATATATCGACTGTTCTTTGAAATGGAAACATGAATTGGCAAGCATAGAGGCAGGTATTCATTCCGCCTGTTATGTATTGAGAAGCCTTAGAGATGTTGTAAACATGGAACAGCTCAGAGGTGTGTACTTCGCCTTAGTAGAATCAAAACTGAGGTACAGTATTATTTTCTGGGGGGGTAGTTATGAGTACAATATTGACAAAGCTTTCGCTGCACAGAAGAGGGCCATTAGAACCATGGTACGCATAGACCAGCAACAGTCCTGTGTAGAATACTTTAGGCAACTAAAAATTTTAACAGTTCCTTGTCTGTATATTTTAGTTTTATTGACTTTTTTTGCGAAGACCATACATAAGTTTGAAAGTGAAGAAGGTAGACGGGAACGTGAAAGTACGAGAAGGAAACATATGCCTTTAATGATTGCACCCACTCTTGACGTAGTTAAACATAGCGTGTCTTATAGTTCAGTCAAACTATTTAACAGTCTTCCCCTAGAAATAAGAAGCGCTGTATATAAAAAGGAGTTCGAAGCCGTGCTTAAGGGTTTTCTTCTGGAAGGTTGTTTCTATTCTCTTGACGAATTTGTAAAATGACATAGTTATAGGATGCATGTATTGACATTTTCTTTTTTATAAATATTTGTAATTGGTATTATGTTTTATAAATAATGTGTGCAATGTTCAGAACATGGTTCTCTAAACTTCCATAATTATGCGGAACTTTTGACATGTACACTTCTATAATTTAATTTAATTTTTAACATTATTATTTATAATTTTTTCTATGCAATATAATCATATCAATTTATAATTCCTGACATCATTATTAAAAATGTATTATTTAATATTTTAATTTAATTTAATTTTTTTTTTTTCTTGTGATTTTGTTGTTTTTTTTAAGGATGTAATTTTCAATACAATGTAAATTGTTTATGAAATAAATAAATAGAAATAAATAGAAATAGAAATAAGAACTTTATTAAACTTTTGAAAGGACTAAAATGTATTTCACATCTACTTTTTGATGGGAACTCACATACATCCGCATTCTTATGACATGAGTGCCAATAGTTTTGCAACTATGGAGGCCGAAGATCGTGCGAAGTTGAGAAGTAAAATCTGGAAAGACGACCCTGGATTTCGAGGTGATGACCAGAGATGCGACCGGGACTAACATAAAAATGTTAATGACAAATATTTACTACTGAAATTTAACCTAAACAGAATAGTAAAATAGCTATTTTATATGGTCGCATGATTTCCGGTGACATAATTATGTAGGTTTATGAAATTCATATCAAAATATTATAATCAACTTGCCAAGATAAATATAGGATTTGACCCTTTACCGTTGATCGGAAATGTAAGTGTCTTACATAGCCTTTTGTTTTTTTTTTACGTGCGTGACATCCCCTTGGATACCTCCCTCTCCGGAGTCGGAGGAGAAGGTTATGTCGGACTCGAACCGACTAAACCACACGCCGTCTGTGGGTCGTTGTGCTAGGCCGAAGGTGGTGTTGTTAACGACATATCCCTCGCACCCCGGCTGACCTAGGGCCATCCCTCTCGGTCTGGGGGGGGGGGGGACGTGATCCTCGCCCCCGGTATGGGGAGGAGCGCATCGCGATGCGCGCCGCCGCCGCTCTTACATTACTACATTACTTATGCAATCTTTCTCAAACTAATATCTAACTCACTATCACGATATCAGTTGCACCGAAGTATTGTTAACATGAATATGGTCAGACTATTGTGCATGGGGCCCAACCAAGATCTTCGGGGCTTAAACCAGCCTCGTGATGCGATCCGGTACACCTAAAATCACCTTAAGAGAAGGAAGCGTTTAGGACCGGACTCCTAGTCTCAAAACGAAAACCTACACCGGCTCCACATTCGACGTTTAGCTGGTGCAGTGCTGGGTGGCACATAAGATTGGACGGAGCTTTAAAGACTCCATTAATTGCGGATCATTAAAACTTACTATCATGAATGTGATTTTGTGACGGACTACGTGATTAAATCATTTCATTAGCAATAGGTTGCACTCAAAGAAACAAAGGTTACACTAATGATCGGTGGGATGATTAGTGGAATATTAATTTTGTTGGTCAATAGGATCTCCGATGTTACATAGCACAGTAAGAAATAGCAAATCATATTAATCAGAATTTTGTTACTAAAAATTTAGGCCTGAAAGGAATTACGGTGACCTAGAATATTCACGTATACCGCCAAATATGGTAGAGTTATTCCCGCCAAATAATGTAGAAGTAACTAAAGAGATATTATTAACCATTGACGTATAAACAAGCAAAAAACTAAAAAAAAGAGATCTTCACACTTCGGCTCGTGTCCCACCGTCACGGACTTTTAGTATGTTCATTTGGGAACCTTAAGGAATAACTGTATCAACTTTCAAAACTACACTAATTATTTTTTCTGATCTATTTTCACGTTAATTTAAACAGGGTATGCAAGTATAAATGCAAGTCAAGATGATATAATCGGGGAACAGTGATATAATTGACTTGTACATTGTGGTTTATCTACATATACCTGTTATCGGGTAAAAATATTCCATGTCCTTGTCAAGATCGCGGCTAACCTGTGTGTCAAATTACGGCCAAATCTATCCTGTTATTTTGGCCTAGTATATTAATGAAAATGAGGAGTTTTGACCAGTGCAACCTGGTATAATGGACTAAGAGCCCGTAAACGCCAGATCTTCGTCATTCTATAAAAGCTGAAAGTTTGCCAGCACATATTCCTAACAGGTAAGAACGATGACCCATTATAAAAAATTTGGGTAATATTGGCTTTAGCATATTAACTTATTCTAACTACTTATCTTTTTATGTGTAATACAAAAATATTTGTATAATGTGTAGAAACAGTAAAAAATAAGTACGAATATACTATTATTATTCTACTGATCAATTTGAGATTGTATTGTATTGCGGAAGGAGATGATTGCCTGCCTCATATTACACTTGTCATTGTTCTGATCTGATATTTGCGCTGATGGTTATTGAAAGATGTTACATTTGCAAATAAACATGTCTTGGAGAAGTAGTAAATGTTATGTCTTTAGCCCGTGTACACTTTTCTATTTAGTCATTCTTTAAGGTATTATTTCAAACTAGCTGTTACGCACGACTCCACTCTCGCATGAAAGGAAAAGTCTATTCCCGAGAAAGAAGTGAAACTTGATTTCACCCTTCTACTAGTTCGGTGTTTTCAGTTGATTCCCTTGACACATTTTATTTTCTATAAAAAAAAAACATAAGGCGTCTTAAGCTTTACATAATAATGAACTTTTTTTTCAAATAAGCTTCATTTTCGTAAGTAATTGTTATTTAGAAATTATATTCAATTTAAATTTCTTGTGAACCAAGGGGATCAACGGAATACGACGAACTTCAAGCTTCACCCAGAAGCCAGTGTAGGTACCTACTACTTCAGGCTATCCTACTAATATTATAAAAGCCAAAGTTTTTAATTATGGATGGATGGATGTTCGTTACTATTTCGAGTAAAAATTACTGAATGAATTTTAGTGAAATTTTACAATAATATAGCTTATACATCAGAATAACACATAGGCTACAATTTATAACGATAACCGATATTATAGCATTAACCAACACCCACGCGGGCGGAGCCGCGGGAAAAAGCTAGTAATAGATACATATTCTACTTTTGTGAAAGAGTAACAACATCCATCCGCATAAACCTTCACATTTACGGTATTAGCAGGTTTATGACTCTCATTTGTAAGTCTAACTGGCGTAGTAACATTAGATAAGTGAGATAGACGCTCTTACTTAATGTCTACGTAAATTATATCGATTGGTAATCAGTCTGCATTTCGGAAGTTTTACCGTAGAACTTACGTCTCTTCCTATCTAAACTATACGTGTTTCTATGTATAATATCGCTTCCAAAAAGACCACACAGAACCATTACGGTATGATGAGAGGCTGTTTCAGGGATGCTGCTTGTCACCATTGGCATTTAACATAGTAATTATTATCTTAATTACCAAGTTAATACGTTACGAAAAGAAATGGGGTTATCGGTTTAAAGTAAATAACATAACTACTGAGTCTATCTTAGCTTTTGCTGAGCACCTTGCAATACTGACGCGTAATCCAAAACAATGTCAGGAACTAGGGAGGAAAAGGAAATGTTCGTGGACAAATGGACTGAGAACGAAGCCCAGTAAGTGTCACTGTCTGTGTCTGGGTAGACGGGACACCAAATTTACCTCCTACGACCCGGGACTCTTCATAGGGGTAAATCAATTTCCGTAGTCGCTAATCGGTGCCATTTAAATTTCTTGGGAGAAAGATAGACCATCAAGGACGCACACCATCCTTAGATGAAGTTGTCAACATGTTTATAAATGACCTAAATAAGATAGATCAGTTACCACTGAACAATATCAAAAAAGCTTGGATATATGACAACTACTTAACATCACGTCTGACTTGGCCTTTTTCTGGTATATGATTTCGGCAAAATCTTACTCGCGAAAATACAATAATGAATATATATATATAGAATAATGCAACTGACATAAAATCATTAAAATCGTGGCTTGGTCTAGCGCACTCTGCTGATCCCTCTGCTTCATTTAGGGATCAAAATAATTTTGGGATGAAATTAAAGAAATCATCGGAGCTCTATAAACACCTTGAATTACCAAAGCCTACATCTTAGGTAAATCCCAAGACGACACAGTCAGGGACCTCCCGAAAGATAATAACGCGCCCGAGCTTGAATCTATAAGACTCATATTCCATAAACGATTTAGGTATGATAGGAGCCTAGTCGAACAGAGTGGGGTTGGAAGTACGAGAGCCAAAAAGGGACCAGCATATACATAGGTCCTTTCTGAAGCAAGATGAAAATGATAAATATCGAGTGCACGCGATGAATTTGGAAATCCAAAATGAATGATCGACAATGGAAGAGTTCTGCATACCGATAGCCTTAAAGTGGTGCACCTCGATCTATGAGTGATCGCTGGCCCTGTTAAAATTCTATCTTAACGCATTTCAGATGACCCTCCCAGACCAGAGTAACCTGGTTAGGTGGGGGAAGGCCACAGAAAAACAATGTTATACTTGTGGTGAGGCAATAGAGACAGCTAGGTACATATTAATAGGATGTAGGGTGCTTCTCGATAGAGGTCAATACTCATGCCGCCACGATAAGGTGCTTTACATCATACGCGAAGCAATGAGTCTGGCAGTAGCTAGAGCCCGAAAAGGATTGACTACTAACGACGTCAAATCAACTTTGGTTTGAAGGTTCATCCATAAAATCCAGGAACAAACCTTATTCAATCCTAGATACTGCCCCTGATTGGACTCTCCTAATTTGCGCGAATGAAAATAATTATAAAATTCCGGAGAATGTTGGGGTTTCATCATCTAGACCTGACATATTTCTTTATTCAAAAACGATTAAATATGTGGTCCTTGTGGAGCTCACTGTACCGTGGGAAACAAATATACCGAAGACCACACACTAAAGAAAACTAAATACAATGATCTCACAAACGAATTAATCAAAAACGGTAACGTGGTTCATTTGTTAATTTGTATGCAATAGAAGTGGGTTCGCATCAAATTTGGTTAGGAAGGGAGGGGAACTCGAGTAGTGAAGGTGAGTGTGGATGTACATCAACAAAAGGGGCCACTTCTAAACCTACACTTGGGTCGCAAGTCCAAGGCACTGTCCCGAGTTCCAAACTCAGACCCGGCACCCGCACGGAGAAACCATGGATTGTTACGAATATGTTTATCCGTATTCTAGATTCCATAACACAAGTTAGTTAAGCTATGCTTACCATGGGTCTAGATAGCGTTGTGTAGAATATTATAAAGCTTTGTATCCCGTATTTTCCCCTCTGACTCTGTACCTTAAAGTTACACCTTGAGGAACACTTGAGTGCTCCAATCGTTCTCAGGCCTCGCTAAAGTTATCTGTAATTAACTAATACGTCAAATCAAATCAAATCGAGTTATCAAAGTATCAAAAAAATGTGTACTGCATATATATTTATAGCTAACTAGCTTTTGCCCGTAGATCCGCCCTCGTGGATGTCGATTATTGCGACCAAACAGAGCCTTTGTTCTTTCTGAAGATCTAATCTACCCCTATACAGTTCAGTACAATCGGTTCAGTGATTTAGGCGTGAAAGACGGACAAACAGACAGACACACCCACTTTTCCATTCATTATATTAGTATGAATGGCTAAAAATATTTGACGAATGCTACTAATATAGGCGTGAGTTTATGTTATGTTATGTTAATTACTAAAAATTCTAGTATTAAGTGTTCGACAAAATTTAAATCTTCAAATAATAAATAGATATTAAAGGACATTAATATTAATATTGAGCAACATTTAGCCCAAAATTTGGTGTGCCTTTTCAGGTTTAACATGTTTTTTGACTGGACATACACACATTTAAAATTTGCTCTTGTATATTTGGAATCTTACAAACATTATTATGATAGCTGAAGTTTATGAATGAGTGTGAGTGAATGCTAGTTGGCATATTTGGTGCACCTTCACGCTGTAACGGATGAACGGACGTACAATCAAACAGAATTATGCTGTTGAATGGAATGATGTTGTTGAATTACTGAAGGGGAGGCCTTTCGTGAAAATATATAATGTCAAAATAATTTGTACGCACTGTTATGCGAAGACGGCGTGGAGCCACAGACGACGGGCAGTTTAGTCGGTTCGAGTCCGACATAACCTCCCCTCCCGGCCCCCATTATAATTATCGATAACGATTTTCATTATCGATATAGTCCGAGTTCAAATAAGTAATGTTGTTTATTATCTGCATCTATAATATTGTGATAAGGAACAATTTAGGTACGTGTCAATATTGTTTGTATAATGATATTTGTACCAAAATCATATATTTGGACTCAGCTCAGATACTAATTCTTGACATCATTGGGTAATCGCTGGTTATACTCGTAGCAGTAAGCGAATATCTGAAGGTCAATGCCGTATTTAGCATCAAATATTTTTTAATAGGCTTTACTACACCCACGCTTCTTCTATCACTAAAAGTCTCTTAAAAGTTGGCATAACTTCCAATCTGTGGTAAAGACCTTCAATAATATGATTCATACATTTTTGTATCTTCAGAAAATGGAACCGTCTAGTAACCTGTGATTATCATAGCCAGAAGTCAGGCAGGCTATGCAGACTCCTTGGCGTGGCATTACTGAACGCGACTACTACTCATGGGGTGTGGGTTCGATTCCCGTTCAGTGCAAATATTTGTATGCGTTAATATGTCTATTTGCTTTGATCTGAGCTGAGTTCCCAGTTTTCATGTGAACTACGTAGGTAACAAATATTTATGGTATGATGATACTGAGTTGCCCAAACATTTATTTATTAAATTTTATTTGGGAGACCAACAGCTAAAATTACAACATAATATACATTTAAAATATACGTGACAGATAGCTAATACAAAATTAATATAAAAAAGAAATGTGACAGACAGCCAGTTATTAAGGTCTCCACTAATAGAAAATAGTGCAATATCAAATGACAGTGAACACATTATGACAGCATGTAGAAGTACAAGTTTAAATATATCATGCATTGAGGTAGGATGTACCAAATAAATACCAATGCCATCAATATAAATTGTTCTGTAAAAGAAGATTGAGAAAAATCGAGACTGAACACCCGTCTAAATTCGTGAATTAAATATATCGTAATTAAACTGTAGCGAGCAGCAGTTTGAATGAGCGTTTCATCATTCAAACTGCTGCTCGCTCGCCGCAGAAATGATTTCCGTTTGTAGTTCCTAATGGGTGATATATAGGTGTATAGTGTCTGAAGACTTTGACAGGGACTGTGAAACCTATTTCAGATAACAGAACTGGGCAGTCAATAGACTCGTTCAGGCAAAGGAGAAAATACTTTAGCTGATCTAATGTATTCCTTGCTTAAAACTATTTATTCAGTAAGAAAGTAAAACGAATATTTACACATAGAGTCACACCGCACTTGTAGTCAGCTGGGTGTCATTTTTTATATGAAACTGCATCGCATGCGGCTGGATGCATGTCTATTACCTAAACGCCATACTAAGTTGTCTGCAAACTCTGCACTTTAATCTTAACTTTAGGTTAGTAGCGCTCTACTTTACGATGTGAGTAAGAGAGTTTTCTAGAGTTTTTTTTTATACCAATGAGATGGTAGACAAGCACACGTTCCACCTGATAGAAAGTGGTTACCGTGGCCTATGGACGTGTGCAAAACCACGGGGTTCACACTCGTGACGCTGCCGACCCTGTAAACACAGAGAGTTTCTGTGCTATTAGTGTAGAAGACATAGCAGGAATAGCCTTTGGTCTTCTCACTGACAGCACAAAATCTCTCCAGTGAGCTCTGGGTACCCTACTCACCGCCGGGAACACAACACGAGGATGTTCTTCCTCAGTCGGATTGCTCAATTTTTTTTTTTGGGCCACCTACTTTTTGATTCCCTAGAGGTGTGCAATTTTAGTCGGTCTGACTCCAATATAACAAAGTCCAACACAACATAACGGGGTGGAATCCGTGGGATTTTTCGTACAAAAAAAGTAAGATAGTATTAGGTGAGGGAATTTCTAGTTTGGAGATAAGATCTGATAAATGGATGAGGAGCAGAATATACAGATGTTGTTTGTATGCTAATCCAAGCTTTCACACTTAGCTTTCTATAACTTCTATCAGAAAATACCCTCACAGTTTTGAAAATCATCACTCAGTGAGGCAAGGAGTGTGAGAGCCAATGACGTTAAGTATTGTAAACATTAGTAATAGCCAAAAAAAAATTAAGAATTACAACTTTCTGGCACTGTCCAGACTAAAACTATAAGGTTACAAAAATATAGCGAAAGTTGGTCAACTTATAGCTTACACTTGCACGAGAGAGTTAAAGGTGGTGACAACAGCACCACCCCCAATTGAACGCCATCCTGCCAAGTGCATTCCAATCGGTTTATATAGGTTTCTTTTAAGATTTTTTTCCGTGCCTATCCGGGAAGAGACACCAACACTATTTGATGACCCACAAGTTCGAGTGGTTTCTAGTTTTATATTATAAAAATATTTTTGATTTTTATTAAAACAAAAACTAACGACTTTAAAACCAAGGAGAAATTCCAAAAACATTTTGTTACGCATTGTGATAGCTGTACTCAATTTTAATAATTTTGTGTTTAATGGTTCAGTTAATATCATTTGAATTTAAATATTCCTATTTTCCTTTCATAATTTATATTTTCTTGTAGTATTTTTAGTTCAGTTCAAGTCATTATTTCTGTGAAAGACGTGATTATGTGTTTATAATCTACTACATCTAATATTAAATATTCATTTATAATCAATTTATTTTACTATCCTATTTGTTATCAAAGTTTCGGCTGCATCCAAAACTTGCACTTCGGACGTCACGATCTGCTTTTTCATTTATTCATTTATTTTTATTTATTCATTCATTTTTAGCAATATACCTAAGCTTACAGTTTGCACCAAAGCGGTTATTCTTTCCTGTTCCATTTCCTAATATAGCATTTCTTCCCTTTTACAGGAAAGACTACCAGGTCTGACACCCAACTCAAAAAGTAAAGCGTGTGCTATAGTATCACCTCATGGGATTCATAACCTAATATTTTGATGTGGTCCCAAACACCCCCAATATTTCAACTAGCATGGAAAGATTAAAGAAATCAGACCAAATAATTCGTGTAGTTTTGAAAGTTTCTACAGTTATTCCTTAAGGTGCCCAGATGAACATACTAAAAGTCCCCGAGTTTGCTATACAATATCTGATGCTCGAAATCAGAGAATCACCTTTTCTAGAAAAATAATAGTTGCTGCTGAGTTGATTTTGTCACGAAATACAATTTAAAGTAGATATTAATCCTACAGTAACAATGTCGAGACACAATTTGTAAGAAGTTTAATGTAGATAAATAATGTAGAAGTAACTAAAGAGACAGAGATATTTTAAAACTTTTCAATATAATACAAGAAATAAAATAATATACAACCAAAATACTGAAAAAAGCGACATTTCCCCACTTCCGGCTCAGGTCCCACTTTTTGGGAGACTTTTAGTATGTTCATCTGGGCCCCTTAACGACTAACTATACCAACTTTCAAAACTACACGAATTATTTCGTCTGATCATAAATTTTCCCGTTTATTTAAACGGGGTAAAGCCGTTCAATGCTGATAATTCCTGCAAAATTTTACTGAAAATAAATTATTATGACCATTTTCTACGTTATTTTGTTTCCTTGTCAACAGTACTGTTATATAAAACTGTTAATTCAGGTTACATTGTTATATAAAACATCACGTGTACAATTTTTAAATCATTGTTTCTGATAGATACGATTTGTTGCTGTTATCTTTTGCCGATAGACAATCTTGAAAGTGTAAGTATTGCGTTTTATTTGATATTAGTGCAGTCTAAGAAGTTCAGAAATGTGAAATAAGTGTGAAGTATTGATGTACACGACTGTATAACTTTATCATCGTTCTATATTTTTTATGGATTTTAATTATTTTGAATACATATTTTGTTTATAGTCCGTTCTGAAGCATAAGCAAACTGTGTTATCTACAAAGACGCTGTCAAACCAGTAAACATAGCGATAACACAAGATAGCGGGACGCATAAATTTATTATTAATAGAATGTTACTTATTTGTAACACAAATTATTATATATTCTATTAATTAACTATATACCTACGTGTTTTGTAACAAATAGCATATTTACAAATAAGTCTAGGTCCGTTCTTATCATCGAATCTTATCATCAAAATAACTACAAGAATTACCGTCATTATCAATTCACAACACGTAAGTACTTACTCATTTGTTTTTTATGAGAACAATGGCAAACTTATTTATTTGTCATTAGAACATGTTTTGAAGTTGTATTCTATGTTATAGAAATACAATCGTTATATAAGAAGGTACTCACTTTAATTTCATTGGTATTATTTTAACTAGGGAAACATAGTGACTATCTATATTCGAAATTGATCTTCAAATTATATTTATTTAAAACATAATATATTTTAAAATCCATAATTTCTACTCATAAATTCGCACTCAATTATTTTACTTTTTACTACTTATCGCGACGTAATAAGTATTAGGTACTTATCTATTAAACGACTTCTTTACCTTTATAATTTTCCATGTTTTTTTGCTTAACTTAAATCTATATTTAAATACTTAAATTTACAACACTTACCTGCGCGCCGAATGTCCAAGGCAATAAAAACTTTCAACAACAATATATCACACAACACAAAAGCAAAATTTTGCAACACTTTACCGCAAAAACACAACACCAACCTTTTCTGGAGGAACCGCTTCCGAAACTCGATGTACGCTGATCTGCCTTTATCATCTGTGTCTGCTATCCTCACACGTCCATGTAAGGGTACTCTGTGACCTGAGATGCCATAGTCCATTTGGAGGTCGACGACGAGCATGAGGGTGAACAGTACGAGGAAGGCGCTGAGCGCAAGCGCGAGGCGCTCCTTGAGCTTCATGTTGAGCATGGTGCGCGCGGTCGTGCGGCGCGGCGCGTGGTGACTGCGCGCATGATCCTCAGGCGTCGGCGACCGCTTGCAATCGCGCGCACACGCCGCGCCGCCTCCTCGCCACCGGCGCCGCCACCGTGCGCGCGCCCACCCGCTTAAGCTGTCAACAAAATAGAAGCTGTCGTTAGAGCTACACTACACGAGACATACTAGCCCAAGACCCTAAAACCACCTAATTTGTAGAGCTTTCGGGCGGTACTGGCAATAGCGATGGTTAATTTTTAACGGTATTCTCTAAAATATTCAAAAGAATCAGCACTAAAAATTCAAGTTAGTAGTATTTTTACCTGTCTTAGAATCTGATAACTTATCAGTTATGATCATCAGCTATCACTATAATCATTAGTCAATGGCCGTCACCGAAACTAACCTGACAAGTATACATATGCTGTAATTTGAGTCATATAAACCTAAAGTTAACCTGTTCCCAGTAATAACCCATAATAAGAATAAAATAATACACTAGTTGCGATCCTGTGGTTTCCATTTTTTTTTATTTTTGAGTACTTAGATATTTTTTCCTAAAAATATCCAGACTAATGCAGATAGATGTATTTATTCATAGAAATATTCGAGATCGATGGCCACGCTTAACAGATCGTCAATCAGATTAACCGAAGTATAAACACGACCAAGGAAATAAATATACAACTTTACACGCACCTTCACATGTAAAAAAGTACAGGTGCTAATTTTTCTAACCATGTGTATTAAGTACTGAATACTTCTTAACACGCGAAATTTTATAGAGTCACTAGCTGTTGCACGCGGCTCCGCCCGCGTGGATGTCGGTTATCGCGACCAAACATAGCCTATGTCCTTTCTCAAGGTCTAATCTACCACTATACCCAATTTCATCAAAATCGGTTCAGTGGTTTATGTGTGAAAACGTAACATACAGACAGACAGACAGAGTTACTTTCGCATTTATAATATAAGTATGGATACTACTGCTCTATATGTTCTTTTGGACTCATGTATTGCAGTCCAAAAGATAACTGTACACAAATACATACATACACACACGCCTGTAAATCCCCGAAGGGATAGGCAGATGTGTATCCCAACCCACATTTCACCAACTAACATTTACGATTGATAACTGAGAGCACAGATTTTAAACAATAGTACCTACTGGCACTGCAATGACTGACTGAGAGACTAATAGAAAGTTTAAATTTAGCAAATTTGTCACGGAGTCCACATCGAAGTAACATACATGCATGGGCGTACCTACTACATACATATGTAGGTATTTACGTAGTAGGTACATACAGCATGAGATCAGTACCACAAGCACGAATAATATTCGTATTCGTAACGTAAACGTATCGAGAGAAGAAAGCATTGTGATTGGCCGCCTGCTTATTGTGAACCAATCTCAATTCTCCGTTCTTTCAATACGTTAACGTTACGAATTCGAATGTTTTTCGTGTTTAAGCCACAGTACCCCTAGCACGAAAAACTATCGTAATCTTATCGTAAACGTATTGAGATAACGGACTATTGCGATTGGCCGGCTTCACACACACGTAGGTTCACAGTAGGCAGGCGGCCAATCAGAATGCTCCGTTTTCTCAATACGTTTACGTTACGATTACGATAGTCTTTCGTGCTAGGGGTACAGTATACAGATTTTGGTAAACAAAGTACTCAAAATGCCTTAGTTTTCCCTTCTTCCTGTTGACTGATTGTTCGGATATTTGGTACACGACCTTTTGTTTTTATACCAAAGATGGCAGGCAAGCACACGGCCCACCTGATGGAAAGTGGTTCCGTTGCCTATGGACGTGTGCAACGTCAGGGGGCGTCGCACTCGCGCGGTCGACCCTGAAGAAACCTTCTAATGATCTTTCTTGAAGAACTGGACAATAAAAAAAATTAAATTGATAAAAGGGTTCGGTTTGCTCTTAATATCTTCTAATTAAAACCTCGGTACTGAGATCATTTCGAGACTTTATAGTCAATATCGTTCTGGCTCTGACTGTACATCACATATAGTTAGTCACGCTTATAATAGACCGCTCTGAATATTTAATATTATTTATTACTTACATTTTTCGTCAACTTAGTTTTTTAATCACACTTTTTCATTAGCACTATGTTTATTTTCGCATGAAGAACGGTTTCCAATTAATATCGTTAAAAAAAATAACATCCGCAATATAGTTTTGACGACTTTCCTGCATTAATTCTCCCTCATCGCCGCATGACAAGTATAATAGAAATATAATGATCTAGATGTCGACCGTGGCCCGCGTACATTTCTCACCCCGTTCCCATTGCTGACCCTCCCCAATAGCGACTAAATATAGCGTATGAATCAATCAATCAATTAGTCCACTGCAGTCCACTCCTAATGTAGCCTATAACGCTCACAAATAATGTGGCTTTATTTTGGTGAAAGAATTCTCAAAATCGGTTCAGTAAATCCAGAGATTACCCCCTACAAACTGTCAAACTCACAAACTTTACATCTTTATAATAATAACAAATCAACTTTAACAAATAAATCAATTCACTACAATCTGCGAAAGCGAAGTAAAATCTTATTTGGTAAAGTTCCAGACAGATTCTAAGGGTTCTTAATCGTTCACTGATTGATTATGTTATCTTATCAGTGTCTGCTAAGTTACGTAGGTACTTCAAACTCGCGAATTAATGAAATCTCAATCGTGAACTGTATTTAAGTATTTATTGCAAAATTAATAAAAGCATAATAATATTTATTTTCTGTAGTTATTTTCCCCGTGTTTTAACCCGCCACTTGGTTTTCGTGAATTTAAATTTGGATTGTAAATATTTTTTTAAAGTAAGAAATACCTTAAAAATCTGCCTACTTCGGAGATTACACGGAAAAATATAAAGATGACGAACAATATATATTTGTGAAAGATAACAGAAAGGAAAGTATTGAAGAACTTTTTTAGAATTTCCAAATTCATTAAAAAGAGGAACATTATTATATCTAAGATAGATATTTCATCAAGTAGTCAAGTGATTTACAATTTAAAAAATCAAAGAATAATACCTTGATCAGTAAATACAAACTAAATGACCTACATTGCTGGACATGTGTATCACAGCAAAATGTAGCAACAAAAAATATTACATTGCAACGTAATTTCTTTAGAATCTCCTATCTGTTACGATATCAGAAATCAGTAGTAACATAATATAAAGTGCAGATAACGTGGTCAATGTACCATATTATGTGTGTGATTTGTTCCACTGTCGTGTGGCCTCAGCTGGAACGTGATAGCTACTATACTCAGGCTATTTTCCCACAAATATTGGGTAGTTTATTTCGAAAATATCTTGAAAATCACAACAATATTAATAATGTGATGAAATAATTAGCTTTAAAAAAATGAAGCGCCCCTTTTACAAATGTAAAAACAATCGAGTGTTATAAGTGTTGTAACATCTAATATATAAAATTATCGTGTCACAGTTTTCGTTGCCAAACTCCTCCGAAACGGCTCGACCGATTCTCATGAAGATTTGTGGGCGTATCGGGTAGGTCTGAGAATCGGCCAACATCTATTTTTCATACCCCGATTCGCGATAACCGACATCCACGCGGGCGGAGCCGCGGGCGACAGCTAGTAACTTATAAATAAAATACGATACACACTGAACATCCAGAAGAAAACAAAAATATGAAACCGATACTACTACCCGTTACTATGAAATTGAAGCCACTGACGGGATCAGATAACATTCAGAGAACATATTTTGTATTCACTATTCTTTGTGCTTCTTTGCTACGTCATCATGTTCCAAGCTCCTATACTAAAGTCAAGTCCAATATATTATTTTATTCACAGCGTGTGGGTATCCCATATGATCTCAGATGATAGGTCATCAGTAACAATAGTTCTAACATCACTGCTTACTCAATGCATTAATTCGTACATGAAGGCTCTTGGCTCTTGCCGAGATAGGCAGAAAGTCCTTTTACTTGCGAACGATCCTGGCAAACGTCTTTCGAGTCTTATACTTTCAAAATTATTTATATACATGCACGCCAGTTGCGCATAGGTACTTACACTCGACTTGGCCTTTCTTTAAAACGTCCTCGATCTGTTAAACATACCTCGAGTTTTAGTAACTTCAAAAATTAATTCACCTTTTTGTAATACTAAAATTCTGTGACTACTATATAAGTCACCCTCAGAATTGCTGAATAGTAACAGACTTAAAACGATACTTACATACAATAAATTAATAAACAAGTTATTGATGATTTTTGTGCTTTTCAGAGGACCAAGTACTTCAACAATTTTAATATTAGTTTATTATCTTATAAAAAGTTTTAGAGTTAGGTTACTGGATACTTGGAATGTGATAAGCTGATATCGGTAGTGATCGCATTCCCAAATTTTAACTAACACTCCTGAGGGGAGGGCTAATACTATAAGCATTACCATTGCTTTGGTAACATGTCAGAGATAATCCACACTTTGGAAACGAATAAGTTTAATATTAATTTGGCAGCAAATATCTATTCCATTCGACAATTAAGTTAGACCCTAAAGCCCATAAGAACTAATACAACCTTATCTGGGGCCACGCGGTCAAATGTCATATACATACTAAGGAATACGTCCTTACTTGTTTTGTACACCTTTTATTTAGTATTGTAAAGCTAAACAACGATGGTTGCTCAATGCAAATCGTCTATGATTGCGAAACAAGCGTTACATGGTGTCATGTAAACATTGTAGAATGCATGCAAATTAAAACGTTTCAAAAATACGATGCCTCGTGTAATGTGATGACATTACATCGATAAGGGGGGCCGCAACACTAACACATTTGCTGCGCACACAGTAAATGCTACTTTGGTGCCCTACATTTAAGTAGCAAATGCTTCTAGACATCTTTTGTCAAGAGGCATTTTTCTTAGCAATTTGCTGTATGTGCTGCGAATGCTGCTTTGGTGTGTGACCCCTTAATTAGCAAGACTGTTTCAGTTTGTCTAAGCCCAAATGAAGCGCCACACCACCGAGAATTATTGTCGATCAAATTCATAAAACAATTGACTTTTTACACGGACAACGTGAATGTGTGCAAGCAGTTTAGACAAGCTACTCATATTTTACTGTCGCTTCTACTTTTTTGAAACGTCAGCAGTTGCCGCAAGATCCTCTGGGTAACTTCCATCTCGTAACCGACAGGAACTTAATACCGGGATTTAGAATAGTCTATCTAGGTGCTGTTTTAGACTATAAATGTCTCTCTCCGCCAACTTTTATTCAGATTCGTGCAGTTGCTTTTCGCCTGAAAGAGTAATATACATTCACCCATGCATTCTCTCAAACTTTCGACAGTAAACATACAACACATAAAAAGACCCGATTGAACCCGATTGATTGCAATAGGTGTACAATTTTTCGTGAGATCAAAAAACTTAGATGTGTTGGTGAAATATTGTACTACAGGTGTGAATTTACAATGTTATGTTAAATACAGTTCCCATACAATACCTATATAAGCCTTAAATACAAGGTTACCTATTTTATTTTTAATCGTTTTTCATCAAATATTAGTATTACTTTGCACATAATATTATTGTATGTCAATACAACCCAACAAAACAACTTTGCAGCGTTTACAAACCATGTCTTATTCGATTTGAATACAAAAAAATTTATCGGTCTAGGCGGGGTTCGAACCCGCGGCCTTTGCCTAACTTTTTTCCATTTAAATTAATTTGAATATTTGGCATGAAATATGCTTAAGAATTTAATTCAAATCATGTCTTATATTTCTTAGTCCGTAATATTACAACGGGCTGTAATATTACGGTGATCGCTGAAACCTAAGATATAATAATAATTGTTTTACCTATATAGAGCCGTAGATATAAGCTTACATAATATCCTTTAACAACTGTTTATAGAACATTTGATTATCACAATTTGTATGTTTGTATATTCGGTATAATTTCTGTTACCCCCACTATGTCGAGGTGACATCTATAAATGTTAATGCCTACTGGAGATGTTATATTTTTTTTATAAATATCATGCTAAATAAAACCAACATAAGAAATGTTTATTTTATTAATACGTTGAAGGATTCCCACCGGTATTCTTCATAATATTGTTATGTGAAGTCACTCTTAGCGATAGCCCATTGTACTACTTCCACAAGTTTTAGTAATAATCTATTGTCTCGGAGTACAATAAAGTATAAATAAACAAATAAAATAAATAAATATATCTATAATTTTTTTAGTTCCTGGTGAAGTTGAATACAAGGGCCACCTCATTCCTTTCCTTTAGTGGCTTATTGCTTAAGAATGGATTCCACGGTGTTATCTACTTGTAATGACAACTTTTCACGTACAAAGAATATGCCCTCAGTAACTGATGGGCCGAGACAGCCTTGGGGTTCTGGTAGATTCGAGTCTGACATAACCAAAGCCGCTGGTTTCAGTTTATCCGTGAGTATATCCACTCGTTAAAAAAAGGTTACTTTTCACGGCGCATGATTCTATGAACAGATGTGGATCAGTTCGCACTGTCATGTGAACTGATCCATCAAACCCTAGAGAGAATTAACTATGGAAGCTGAGACAAGTTCGTAGCGTTGCGTATCGTTACACTGCGATGGTTATAATAATATAAATGGATTATTCATTAAAAAAATACATTAATGTTTTGAAGTTACTTTAATAAATAGGCATGTCAAGCCTATACGGTCTCAGTGTTTTAGTAGTAGAACTCTAGACTGCTATGCAGGAGGCGCGGGTTCGATTCCCGCTTAGTGCAAATATTTTTATACATGAATATTTGCATTGGTCTGGATGTTTCTATGTATAATATGTATGTATTTACAAAAAATAGTATTTAAGTATGTTTATCCGCATTCTAGATTCCATAACACAAGCTGGTTAAGCTATGCTTACCATGGATCTAGATAGCGTTGTGTAGAATTTCGTTGAATATTTATTATTTATTTATTTTATATTTTATCTACTTAGCGATTCTACTGGAGTTTTAGAAAATAGATTGTCGCTTCTTCCAGAGTCAGGAGACCGAGAATATGCGATCAATGAAAGCGGACGTGTAAAGAGCAAACGTTTAGGTACTAGTGTTCCTTACTCTCACTTAGTCAAAACCATTTATACTTTACTAGAATTCGAGAAAGTTCCTCGGTATTCCACGACAGTGCACGCCTGATTAACATAATGAATCTACAAGTTAAAGATGAACATTACACAGATGAACGTTATCCTTATTGCGCATGCGTTGAATACTGACTCTGTACTGGGTTGCTATCCAGGTGGAAAGCAGTTCAGACTTTCATTATGAAAGTTCTAGAAATCTGCTTTTGTTCAAATGTTTGAATATGCTACGGTAGGTACATAGGTAATGATCATCCAAATAATTAATGTGAAAGAATTTATAAAAATATTTCTGGAGGACAAAATATTTTAATAGCTTTCTTTATAAGAGACGCATGATCTTATATTATTGATCAATTACAGAGATCAGCTTGACAGTTTGATTTTATAGCTATCAATGTTAGTCTGGTGTGCGACGGAGAGAACGCTCTACAAAACGCTCCAAGCCAATCTTGCCTCTCTTTTCATTCTGACATACCGACCCAAACGCAGAGTAGTACTTTACAGTGCCAGTATAAAATAATGGTACAGTCAGCCTCAGTTCGATCTTGATGAACAAAGTGCTCAAAACGATCCAAATTCCTTGGCTTGCCTCCATCCTGTTGACAGATTGTTGTGATATTTGATAAACACCTTTAGTTAAGACATTAATACAATTTAAATTAATAAAACAGTTTGATTTGTTTTCAATACCTTGGTCTTAAGATCATTTTGAGACTTTGAAGTCAAGATATTTTTGACGCTGACTGTACTCCGAAAGCACGGACAGAAGTGAAAACTTGGCCAATTATATGTGGATACTTATGTATATACAGATGTGTCACGTACAAATTTGCACAATATGCCATAAGAAGTGTCGGTAACGGCTTCGTAAGTTCAATGGTTTTTCCCATCTTAAAAAGAAAAAAATCCCTTCAAAATAAACTGTACCTAACAGTTATTGCTAAAGACATATTATAATGTACCTGTAAGCTAAATTAGATAACTATCTATAAAACAACGACTTATATTTTTAAATATGACTAACCACGCGCCTAATAACATCAATGCATCTTATTATGAAACAGAGATAGTCTCGTGTCTCGAGTCAGTAGATGTTTCTCAATATTTGATCTAACAAGGCATGATAGTGGCACAAAGTTACTTTTGCCATCTTGCGTAAGACATTAGGATCACTCTTTTCAATTATTACACATATGCACATAGGTTCAGGGCACGCCGTGATTGCGGCGGTAAGACCCATCATGGGGGAGTGGCTAGAGAGGCCACACGGTAGCCTCTCGTACCGTCAGACGCAGATTATCACCGGGCACGGTAGTTTCGGGCGGTATCTGCATCTGATGGGTATAGAGCCAACGCCCGAGTGCCATCACTGCGACGCGAGCGTGGACTCGGGGCTGCACACGCTCACCGAGTGTCCGGCGTTTGAGACGCCGTGGCGGGAGCTTGTGGCGATGGTCCGCTGCGCGGATGCGTGGGCGGCCAGCGCCTCCTTCTGCGAGCAGGTCATGCTCGCGAAGGAGACAGCAGAGCGGGCGCGGCGCGATGAACGAGAAAGGCTCGCTGACATCGCTGCACGCGCCCGAAGTCGGCTCGGGCGTCGGAGGGCGCAAACTGACCCCCGCCCCCCATGAGCGCGGGCCTGAGGGTGACGGGTGGAGCCGCCCGTCACCCTAGCAGAAGCAGGCCACGGCGGCGGCGCGCATCGTGGGACGATGCGCGCCTCCCCACACCGGGGTTGAGTCGGGGACCGCGTGGTCCCCCCCTTCCCGAGGAGGGCCAGACCGAGAGGGATGGCCCTGGGTCAGCCGGGGTGCGAGGGATATGTCGCATGACAACCTCACCTTCGGCCTAGCACTACGACCCAGAGACGGCGTGCGGTTTAGTCGGTTCGAGTCCGACATAACCTCCCCCTCCGGCTCCGGAGGGGTGGGTATCCGTAGGGATTTCCCGCACGTAAAAAAAAAACAAAGAAAAAAAATATGCACATAGGTTTAACAATAACTATATCTCTCATCTAGTTTAAGATTGGGTGAAATGGCCCACATCGAGGGTCAGATCACCCGTCCGGTCGCGGTGTCTCCAGCTGGCAGTATTTAGTTTAAGATACCATCAATTTTTACCCGCGACAGAACAGAGACGGTGTATCCGGAGATGTATGAAGATGTTTGTGCAAATACATGCTGCAGTTTTCTCCAAAAATAGTAGTCCGATATTGATGCAGTTTTCAGTTATAGGTTCGGATTTGATTGGTGCATGTTCTTAGATAGATGTTACGGTGACTACTTACCAAGGGGCGCTGCAGTAAACATTATTTGTGCAAATATACATATGTTGCCATTTTTCATGCAATTTTTAGTTAGGTATATGTTCGGGTTTGAATTGTGTGTGTTCTTTGATAGGTGTTACGGTAATAACAACCCCCGGGGCGCTACAACAACCATTGTAATGCAATTTTTTCTCCATAACTACTTGTCCAATTATGACGCACTTTCCAATTATGGGTTCGAATTCAATTGGTGAGAGTTCTTAAATAGGTGTAACTATAGAAGCTCACTAGGGGGCGCCGCATATAACTAATGTAGCGTAATTCCGCCGGGGCCTGTTATACATAATATCATATGCGCTTTTAAAAGTTTAAAATAAAAAGCAATTTTCAACGTTTTGAAAATACCCATGACGGTTGGAAATCATTGAAAAAAACATAAAGTAGAAAATTGTACTGGTTAGTCCTTTAACCTTAATGTAGGTCAAGACTGTACCTAACTAAACCAATAAAGATGGAAATCAAAACTAATAATGTGCACTAAGGTCATATGCAACAAATGCTGTTTTCACAGTGTATTTATTACCATAGTAGAACGAATCCTCTGAAAGTGTTCGTTACACTGTGACATTACTAACGCTACATTGTTGTAACGCTATAATGTAATCTTAATGATGATCCCATGAACTCAAAACACGTGTTCCTGTATCTACTGATTTGTCATTTGTGTAAATCTACTTCTATACCATGTGATCTGTACGTGTACGTTTTGGTAGTGAAGTTATTTCAAAGTATGTTCTAAGTAACAATGTACAAAATTAAAAAAAAGAAAATGTTTTGAATTGAGAATAATGGAACCCTAACTGATAATATAGTTTTTAAATTGTTTCAATTTGACTGCTTAAAGATACAATCTAGGCCTTTTTTGTAGGTGTTAAGCTGATTTGTAGCTCAGAGGGATCAACTTAGTTCATGCTTTTCAATTCATCCATAAAGTTGAACATATTTTTGTTCGATATTGTTGCAAGTTTACGTGTATATTACTTATTGAAAAAGTAATTTAACGGATTATAGAACTATTATCAACATGTAATAAATTGCAAAATAATGCAAAATACAATATTAACATAATAGGTACGACAAATCCAAAACGAATTAATTCAATTTCAATTTGCTTCTACATTGTTCATATTAGTTTGATCGTAGAATATTATGTATATTACAATTACCTTACTTTGAAAATATAGTCAGTTTAGTTAAGTGTTCAAAATTTCAGAAAAAATATGTAGATTCAAAAACTTTAGTTTAATATGCAAAAATACCATATCATTCCCTTGAAAAGAAAATATATTGTATATAAGATTTTATAGCATGTCTAGAATGTTTTTCGTTATATTTTTGTACGTTCTTGAAGTTTTGTACAAAATAGCAACGGACATAAAAATATTTGAAGCTTCGTATAACTAAAATATTTAACAAAACAATTTTACAATTTGAACGAAGAGCTATAAAGTTTTCACTCGTAAAGAGTAGTTCAGTGCATATGGCATATGGTACACTATGTATGACAATCAATTTCTAGCTTTTACTTTACAAAGGTATGGAATTCGTCAGTCTTAACTTAGTTGCAGGAAATAACTAATACATATTAGCATAATATTATGTTCTTATCTTTTTTTGTTCTTTTTTTGAAAACTTGTAAATATTTTTATTATATACCTAGTAATAATTAACTTCCTACAAATTTGTAAATATTTTTATTATATACCTAGTAATAGTTTACTTGCTACAAATATTTTATAATTTACTTTTTTTATTTTATTTATCGCGATTAAGATTCAGATTTTTTTTTAAATATTAAGTACCTATAAGAAAAACTAATATATAAGAAACTAGATTTTGCCCGCGGTGCCGCCCGCGTGGATGTAACCGTCCGACAGATTTTGTGCAAACTTCACATAAACCATCTACTTAATAATCCGAACAAAGCCTAAACATTTGGTTTGGATAGGTGAAGCCCGTTCTTGAGTTATAAAATTACAACATAAAGTGGCATTGATTTTTATATATGTAAATACTAAAATTAAGAATTGTTTAATGTAATTTTTCTCTATGGACTCGAAAGAGTTAAACACAGTCTATAAGATTGGAATACATACTTAGTAAGCTTTGAATAAAACTATTTTTCAACGGAATCATTCACGATTTATTTTTGGCTATTTAATAACATTAACACTAATCCCGACGTTTCGGTTACTTTTCAGCAGCTATAGTCACAAGGAATGGTCTCCCCGTGAGCATAGCTGGCGCCTTGGTCTTAAAAATAGTATTTCATTGTATAATATTATCACAAGTACATATAATAATCCTTCACTTAAAAGAGATACAGAGTACAAATACAACAGGGTATTAGATAAGATTCTGTATAAAAATCGTTACAAGTTACAACACAGTCCGAATATAAATAACATGTATAATTTTAGCACCACATTTCAAGATACTACGTCATGCCCTACACAGTACACATGTACAATATGTACATACCTTCGAAATCCATCCATCCCCATTGCACATTTGAATGCCCACAGACCAGTCATGTTTATGTATTTTTGTAATACTATATAGAAAGACTACAGTTATTTCCCGAAGGTGCGCCACAGCGACTGTAAGGAAAAAATGAATACATTATTTTATCTGCTAAGATGGCAAAGAAGCATATAGTGTACCTAATGGGTTAATTAAACGGTTACGCATAAATATGAACGCCTTTAAATAATATCAGATGTATCAATGGCGCCGACAGAGGCGAAGGGCAATGTGAAGAATGGAAGAAATCCTCGGCCAATTTCACCAAAATTCATCTTAAAACTATTTTAAGAGGATGGTCAGTCTGTTGTACGAGGAGAAGTGTTATTAAGAAAATAAGCTACGCTCAATGCACCTAATGCATAGTAGAAGATATCACTTGCTTACTACCGGAGGATCGTGGCAGTAAGTCTAATCCTTTACCACTCATTGTGAAAATAAGAATTAATGTAATTAATACAGTGATTAGATTGACTTGCTACCTTCCCGAGGAGGGCCAGACCGAGAGGGATATGTCGCATGACAACCTCACCTTCGGCCTAGCACTACGACCCACAGACGGTGTGCGGTTTAGTCGGTTCGAGTTCCACATAACCTCCCCCTTCAGCTCGGAAGGGGGGGGGATCCGTGGGGATTTCCCGCACGTAAAAAAAAGCTACCTTGACTGAAGATAGTAAGCTGAAATTGCACACTAAGGCTACTGCCTCCTTGATATAAACATCGTTTCGACTGACACACCTTAGCATGACAAACTTGGCGAAACACGGCAGTCTAAATTTGTTAACGTACCTTAAATGGCACATGTTTTGTGACCTAGCTAGTGGACACGTTTGGGGTGCTCGTTGGGTAACCTCCACGTCGGCTTCTCCGTTTCTTCCCCCTTTGGACCGCGGTCCTGGGGAGCGGAAGCGGGGGGGCTGGTGCACCCTGGACAACGGCTAACAGGCTCCTACCTTGGGAGTTCTGTTGGCCGTTGACAAATCACCCAACGGCTGACCTCACGAGGAGGTCGTGGGATGGCGGGCCTTCAAGGCCCGCGGGAAGGGGTCCGTAGGACACCCTTCCATTCCAACAGCCCTTTTAAGGGCTAGCTGACCCCATTGCACGAGGGGGTCGTGGTATGGCGGGCCTGCAAGGCCCGCGGGGAGGGATCCGTAGGGTTCCTCCCACCTCAACAGCCCTTTTCAGGGCTAGCCGTCGCTCCCAGTACCCCTCTGCTTTAGCAGAGGAGACATGGGAGAGGCGACGGGATCCGTAGGATCCGGGGACGGGTCGGCCCACTGCTCGCGCAGGGGCTGACGGGCATTCGTGCCTCCGTCGGCGTTGGGAGAGTTGGCTACTCCCCCGCATCGCGTAACCTCCGAGATATCGACAACGACCTGAGTGCTAGCCACACTCGGGAACGCCGATATCCTGGAGGCCGTGGGGCTTGCCTTAATTGGCCGGCCTGCGACAAGGAAAAGTCTGAAAACCCGACAGCGAAGTCGCTTAAAACCTGTGGATACCTGGGGACCTCCACAGTATATACCCCGCTTCCTGGAATGGCTGTCACCCAGGAAGTGTAATTTGAACGGTTCAACTCGTGGGACTACAATGGAAGACTCTTATTACAAAAAACCCAAAACCCAACCAAGCGAAACAGTCTGCTCGGAGGTCGAGCAGCACCATGACGCGGAAGTCGCGTCCCAGGCGGTGTCGGAGAATTTCGACACCGCCACTGACAGCCGGGACAGCCGAGACCGAAGCCCGGTGGGTCTACGGACCCGTAGGTCTAAATGGCGGCCGAGGACCGTCAAAAAAAAAAAGTCCTCACCCAAAAGAGGACGGGGTCGGATTTTGAGCCCACGCTCTCCGACTCGTCCTCCACCAGCAGCACTCACAGCAGCAACGAGATGCTGCGCCCACCCCCGCCCAAACTGGTGGCGGTTAGCCGCCAAAAGGCGCGGGGTGGGGAGAAAGGTGCCCCTCAGGCCCGTCCATCACGGGCCTCTGCCCCGGAGGATGTGGTGGCGCCGCCGAGTTCCTCCACCTCGGCGGCGCCCTTGGCCTGTACCGGCGACAGCACCTCCATAGAGGTGATGGAGGCCCTTAAAGGCCTGGCCAAGGCCCAGACCGGGGCTATGAAGCCGGAGGAGGACCGGCTCATGCGGGTGACGTTGCGCCTCGTCGAACACCATAACCTGCTCAGGGCGGAGCTGGCCAGCGCGCAGCGCGAGCGCGCTGAGCTCAGCAGGCAGCAGGCAGCAGTGCTTGAGGAGACTGGGCGGCAGGCGGCTGAGTACCGCAAGGAGATGGCCAACATGGCGGCTGAAATCGCAGCGCTCCAGGAGGCCATCGCTGCGAAAACTCAGCTGCCTGACGAGCGCGTGACGCCGCCACCATCTCTGGCGCCGCGGTCGCCGCCGTCGCCGCCGTCGCCGCCGGTGCGGTCGAGGTCACCGGTGCGGCCGAGACTGCCGCCTCGGGCGCGGCCGGTGTCGCTGGCGCCACCGCCGCCGCCTGTACCGGCGCGTTTACCGGCCCCGCCGCCTGTACCGGCGCGTTTACCGGCCCCGCCGCCGTTGCCGCCGCGTTTGCCGGCCCCGCCGCGCCTACCGGCCCCACCGCCGCCGGCGCAGCCGAGGCCCACCAATCCGGTGGAGGCCTGCATGGCGACTATGGCCGCCATGGAAAAGCGGCAGGCGGCGCACGAGGAGTGGACGCGGAGTTGTCTGGAGGCCATTATGGACTCCATCCGTCGTCCGCCTCTGGCGCCGCCGAGTGGGGGATACGCCGGAGCGGTAAAGCGGGGCCCCAACCGTACGGTGACGGCGGGGTGCGCCAGGAAAGCTGCGCGTCCCCCGTACCACCGCTGTCGTCTTAACGATGACACCGGAGGCGACGGCGAGGGGCGTGCAGTACGTGGACCTGGTGAAACAGGCGAGGGGCCTCATTGACATGAGGGCTCTCGATGTGGCGGGGACTCTCCGAGTGACACACACTCGGACGGGTGCCCGTCTCATCCACGTCCCTGGCGCCTCCAGTGGTCCCAAGGCCGATGCCATTGCGGCTAGGCTGAGGGACACGCTGGATGCGGCCGACGTCCGGGTGTCCAGGCCCACCAAGTGCGCAGAATTGCGCATTTCGGACCTGGACGACTCCATCACGGCCGAAGAGATTCGGGTCACCGTGGCGGAGGCCGGGGGTTGCCCCCTGGAGGCGGTTAAGGTCGGAGCGATCCGCTACGGCCGTCGCGGACAGGGGGCAACAGTTGTCGGCTGCCCCATCGCAGCAGCCCAAAAGGCTGCCGACCGGCGGATACTCGCGGTAGGCGGCGTTGTAGGAGTCCGGGTACGGCTCCTGCAGGCTCGGCCGGACAGGTGCTTCAGGTGCCTGTCGGCCGGCCACGTGGGTGTGCAGTGCAAGGCGGAGGTGACGGTCGGCGACCGTTGCTTCCGCTGCAGCCAACCCGGTCACAGAGCCGGCAATTGCGAAGCTCCGCCGCACTGTTTCAGGTGTGCGGCGGAGGGCAAGCCGGCCGACCATAGGGTTGGCAGCAAGGCCTGCACCCGCGGGGAGCCGCTGCCGCGAGGCGGGCGTTCCGCAACCAGTTCGAGGCGGGATGCGGAGATGGTTCCATAATGGATCCCCAGCTCCGCATCCTGCAGGCGAACGTGGGCCACGGTGTCGATGCTCAGGCCCTTCTGCTCCAGAGCATGGCACAGTGGTCCATACACGTCGCCGCTGTCGTCGATCCATACACTCACCGGCCCCTCGGGCCCGCCTGGGTGGTCGACCTGGATGGATCGGCGGCACTGGTGCATAACGCCGCTGCGGGTGCCCCTCCCCTTGTAGTGATCGCAAGGGAGCATGGCATCGTAGCGGCGCGTGTAGGGGAGATTGCGGTCGTGGCCGTTTATCTCACGCCGGGGTCACACCGACTCATCGGGCAGTATCGGCGGTCGCTGGAGCGGCTGACCGACGTCGTCAATGCCTGTACGCCTCGTCCGGTTCTTGTGCTCGGGGACTTCAACGCCTGGTCTCAGGCTTGGGGTTCCCGGCGCACAAACGCGCGGGGCAGGGCTCTGGAGAGCTGGGCCGATTCTCTCGGCTTAGTTCTCCAGAATCGCGGGGCCGAAGCCACGTATGTGGGCACCTTTGTGGCGGGGGAGCGCAGGTCGATCATAGACCTTTCGTTCGCGAGCGCTTCCCTGTCACTCCGCGTGCGGGACTGGCGTGTCGCCGTGGAGGTGGAGACACTATCGGATCACCGATACGTTCGGTTCGATGTCTCCCCTCCTGCGGGTGATGCGCCGGTCATATCGGCCCAACGCGAGCCGCGCTGGGTGTTGGGGCGACTGAATCGGGAGGACCTCCTGGAGGCCGCCATCGTACAGGCCTGGGCCATTGCGCCGGACAGGCCTGTCGACATAGACGATGAAGCGGCCTGGTTCCGGGAGGCCATGACACGGGTCTGCGATGCGGGTATGCCTAGGGCTCCAGCCTATAATCCGAGGCGTCGGGTCTACTGGTGGAATGCGGAGATCGCGAGGCTGCGTCAAGCCTGCGTGATCACGCACCGCCGGTGGGCTCGACTCCGTAGGAGGCGTAGCCGTACCGCAGATTCGGAGCCCCGACTGGCGGAGCTTCACGAGGGATACAGGGAGGCCCGGAATGCCCTCCGAGCGGAGATCAAGCGGTCTAAGGCCGCTTGTTACCGGGAGCTCCTGGAGACGCTGGAGCGGGACCCATGGGGGCGGCCTTACCTTATGGTAAGAGAAAAGCTGCGCCCCCGGGCCCCTCCGCTGACCCAGGTGCTCGAACCGGCTCTGCTCGGAGGAGTGGTGGAATCCCTGTTCCCGGCGCGAGCGGAACATGTTCCGCCGCAGATGGCTCCGCCGCCTCGGTCGCCTACGGCGCCCGGTGCGGTGATTGACGACGACGTGCCCGAGGTCACTTGGGTAGAACTAGAGCTGGCGGTGCGAAGGCTGAGAGCCAAGAAAAACACCGCCCCGGGACCCGACGGCATTCCAGGCCGCGCGTGGGTTCTAGCTCTAGGGGAAGACAGTCTCGAACCCCGACTGAGAGGATTCCTCAGCGCATGTTTGGAGCGGGGCCAGTTTCCGAAGATGTGGAGGACGGGGAAACTGGTCCTCATCCGCAAGAAGGGACGCCCGGCGGACGAGCCGTCCGGGTACCGGCCCATAGTGCTGCTCGACGAGGTGGGCAAACTCTTCGAAAGAGTAATTGCCAGGCGCCTCGTCGAGCATCTCTCTAGAGTGGGGCCGGACCTGGCGAATACCCAGTTTGGGTTCCGCCGGTGGCGTTCCACTGTGGATGCCATCATGCGTGTGAGGACTCTGGCGGAGGATGCGGTTGCCCGGGGCGAGGTGATGTTGGCGGTGTCCTTGGACATCTCCAACGCCTTCAACACCTTGCCCTGGAGTTGCATCAGGGAGGCACTCGTGTACCACGGTGTGCCTCTCTACCTCCGCCGCATAGTCGGGGCTTACCTGACGGAGAGAGCCGTCGTCTACCCGAGTTCGACCGGAGTCGGTAGGCGTGAGATGTCGTGCGGTGTTCCACAGGGATCGGTCCTGGGGCCGTTACTGTGGAACATCGGTTACGACTGGGTGCTTCGCGGTGACTTCGCGTGCGGTGCCACCGTCACGTGTTATGCGGACGACACGCTGGTGACGGTGAGCGGGGCTACGCACCGCGAGGCAACCCTGAGGGCCACGACCGCGGTTGGCCAAGTCGTCGAGCGGATCCGGCGGCTGGGTCTCGAGGTGGCTCTGCACAAGTCCGAGGCCATGTTCTTTCGTGGTCCTCGGCGCAGGCCAGGCCCGGGAGCCAGCCTTACAGTGGGAGGCACTCCCATCGACATCAAGCCCCAGCTGAAATACCTGGGGCTCGTGCTTGACGGTCGATGGGACTTCGGACAACATCTCCGAAGCCTGCGCCCCAAGTTGGTCACCACGGCGAATGCCCTGAGTCGGCTGTTGCCCAACTTGAAGGGCCCAGGGGCCTCCTGCAGGAGACTCTACGCGGGTGTCGTGCGGTCCATGGCCCTATATGGGTGCCCCGTGTGGGCGGACACCCTGGGGGCCAGATTCCTGCCTCTGCTCCGTACGGCGCAGAGGACGATGGCCTCCAGGGCCATCAGGGGATACCGCACGATATCCTTCGAAGCGGCGAGTCTCCTGGCCGGATCGCCACCGTGGATCCTGGAAGCGAGGGCCCTTTCGGCACTATACCAGTTCCGAAAGGAGGCGCGGGAGCGGGGATTCGATCCCGAGCCCGAGGACATTCGGGCCGAGAAATCCCGGCTCCACCAGGTCATGGTGGCCGAGTGGGAGCGACGACTTGGGCAACCACGCGCAGGGCACGCCGTGATTGCGGCGGTAAGACCCATCATGGGGGAGTGGCTAGAGAGGCCACACGGGAGCCTCTCGTACCGTCAGACGCAGATGATAGCCGGGCACGGTTACTTCGGGCGGTATCTGCATCTGATGGGTATTGAGCCAACGCCCGAGTGCCATCACTGCGACGCGAGCGTGGACTCGGGGCTGCACACGCTCACCGAGTGCCCGGCGTTTGAGACGCCGAGGCGGGAGCTTGCGCAGGCCCTGGGGGTGAGAGTGCTCACGCTCTCCACCCTGCTCGCGGCGATGGTCCGCTGCGCGGATGCGTGGGCGGCCAGCGCCTCTTTCTGCGAGCAGGTCATGCTCGCGAAGGAGACAGCAGAGCGGGCGCGGCGCGGTGAGCGAGAAAGACTCGCTGACATCGCTGCTCGCGCCCGAAGGCGGCTCGGGCGTCGGAGGGCGCTTACAGACCTCCGCCCCCCATGAGCGAGGGCCTGAGGGTGACGGGTGGAGCCACCCGTCACCCTAGCAGAAGCAGGCCACGGCGGCGGCGCGCATCGTAGGACGATGCGCGCCTCCCCACACCGGGGTTGAGTCGAGGACGGCGTGGTCCCCACCTCCCGAGGAGGGCCAGACCGAAAGGGATGGCCCTGGGTCAGCCGGGGTGCGAGGGATATGTCGCAAGACAACCTCACCTTCGGCCTAGCACCACGACCCACAGACGGCGTGCGGTTTAGTCGGTTCGAGTCCGACATAACCCACCCCTCCGGCTCCGGAGGGGCGGGTATCAGTGGGGATTTCCCGCACGTAAAAAAAAAAAAAAAAAAGTGGACACGTTTAAACTATAAATAATAACGTAATATTGATTGTAAACGTTAAGCCGCTTAATAATGGTATATACTTCCAGGTAATCAACTCAGTTCATAGTAATTGTTAAAGTTTAATTACGAACTAACACTTCATCAAAAGTAGCATGAAAATTTTTAATGAATTACGTGAAAACCGTTTTACTTGTGTATCTAACTGATTAATTAGTAGTCTCTATAAATACAAGTTACCCTTTTTTGCTGTGTTTCATTTCATGCCGAATACGCTGAGCTATTTTAACATTTTGTATGTTAATTGAAAAGATAAGGACTCGTAATTTGTGTACCTACTATCAAGCCCAAAATACCTTTATAACGTACAGTCAGCGTCAAAGTGATAGTGACACTTAAGGTAATCAAATTACAAGACGCAAGCAAAAAGTCAAAAATTTAGGTACAAGTAAAGTTTCCATATTGTTGACATATAAGCGCTCAAAACACAGTCAAATTACAGTCATCCCGCCAGTCGATTTGTGTTCTGTAGGTATGTTTGAAAATGCTCATTATCAATGAGACTTACATTAATTTTCAGACACCTGTTTATTACTTAAGTGTCATTATCACTTTGACGCTGACTGTGCAACAAACATCAGTTAGCCTATTGCAAACTACTGCTGTACATAGGCCTCACCAAATGTGCCAGAAGTCGATCCTCCGCCTTCTGCATCTAGTCTATAGATATCCTTTTCCAATTTCAGCCGCATTACAGTTAGACTGGAAAGCCAACCCCTATTGAGTAGGGCACGCCGTGATTGCGGCGGTAAGACCCATCATGAGGGAGTGGCCTGAGAGGCCACACGGTGGCCTCTCGTACCGTCAGACGCAGGTCATTACCGTACACGGTAACTTCGGGCGGTACCTGTATCTGATGGGTATAGAGCCAATGCCCGAGTGCCGTACTGCGACGCGAGCGTGGACTCGGGGCTGCACACGCTCACCTAGTGCCCGGCGTTCGAGACGCCGAGGCGGGAGCTTGTGACGGCCCTGGGGGTGAGAGTGCTCACGCTCTCCACCCTGCTCGCGGCGATGGTCCGCTGCGTGGATGCGTGGGCGGCCAGCGCCTCCTTCTGCGAGCAGGTCATGCTCGAGAAGGAGACAGCAGAGCGAGCGCGGCGCAGCGAGCGAGATAGACTCGCGGACATCGCAGCCCGCGTTCGAAGGCGGATCGGGCGTCAGAGGGCGCAGTCCGACCTCCGCCCCTCATGAGCGCGGGCCTGAGGGTGACGGGTAGAGTCGCTCGTCACCCTAGCAGAAGCAGGCCACGGCGGCGGCGCGCATCATAGGACGATGCGGTGACCCCCCTCCCGAGGAGGGCCAGACCGAGAGAAATGGCCCTGGGTCAGCTGGGGTGCGAGGGATATGTCGCGAGACAACCTCACCTCGGCCTAGCACATCGACCCACAGACGGAGTGTGGTTTAGTCGGTTCGAGTCCAACATAACCCCCTCCCCCTCCATGGGGATTTGCCGCACGTAAAAAAAACCCTATTGAGTTACGAGAAAGGCTCAGATAATGACGTTGATGATGGAGTGGAAATGGATGGTGGGATACCATTCATTTCCAGTGAAAATTCCTAAATATTGTTTGTAAAATTTCATTTGTATAAATAGAATGAACGCGAATATAAAAATGTTGCAATTACTGGACACTTTTAAATCTCTCTGTGCTTTCGATTTAAATCTCTTCGAAGCTTAGGAACTAGGGCTTGATTCCTTTTGTTGTGTCTATTCCAGACTCTTAATTGACTTCATTAATCTTCAAATAACTAACCAGGATAAGAGATACTATATATATACACTGTTTCTTTGACTAAAACCTGTAAGTATGTAAGCAGAAGTAAGAGGGGGAATTTAAAAAAAGATTACGCGATAATCTTTTTGTTCGCTAACAGTTTTTTTTTTGTTGAATGTTTTTATCTACGCCTCGGGTCTAAGTGTGTTTTGAAGAAAACTGTCAAAACATATTTTCAAACTGGCTGTCCAGTTCTTTTAGGGGCGGCTTTATATGGGATTATTTCTATACAATGCGATGAAATAATTCAGAATGGAATAACACACAAACTGTACAAGGCTATGCCACATGGAGACCTTAAATAATTAATGTACAGTTAGGTAGAAAAATTTACTGAAATGGGACTTCATTTTTATTTCAAAAACTATTTAAACTGCTTTCAAAGATTTTTGAATAATCGTCTCTCTGTACTAGGAATCTAACCCGCCAAATAATAATAAAAAATACTGACGTTTTATTATACCCATATAAAGGCGATGTACAAAAGCAACGAATATCAATATGATATCAGAATCCAGACCCTCCTTAAAGTACTCCGTATCAACAAAACGAATTCACAGTAAGTACCTTTAGTTCATCCGATACCAACAACAATAATTTAAAATCTCTTCTTCCCCTCTCGTCATTCACAGAGTACACATAGTGCGTAGCTAATTAAAAACTCTGTTGAAATTGTACGCTGTATGAGAGTAAGTGCACTTGAGACTTCGTCGAACAAAAAAGAGCCAATTATACAAATTACGTTACACTTCTCTACGTTACTTACATGTTCGTTAATTAACGTTATTGACATTGTGATGTTGTTTTGGAAATGTGATAGCGTGGAGATGATTCGTATTGTATACGATTTTAGAATCTCGACAAAGTTTAGCACTTTGTCGAGAGTAAAATTGAAAGTGAAAATTTTAAAATCCGCCGTCACCAAATAAACCGCTAAGAAGGTGAAAATAATTTGTGTTGGTTAAACCATTCACTTTAATACACCTAGTAATATTTTGATTCAAGCGTTGCCATGTCAGGGGGGGCAATAGAATTAAAATATTTGTAGGTGTATCAAAGTTAATGGTTTAACCAATACAATTTATATTCTTATTTTTGGACGTATTTTTGTTGTTGTGTTTATTACATTTTTCTTTCTAACTAATCTTTTAGTCATTTATTTTATATCTTATTAATTCCATCCCTATTTTCTCCCTCCTATGTGGGACAGCATTTGCGGACATTGGGTATTTTTCCCACTATTACCACCTAAGTTTTTCCACAGCTCAACCGATTTTTATCAGACTTGTCTAACAACACTCGCAAAAGAAAACTAAATAAGAATCGTTTCATCTGTTCAAGAGCTATGATGCACAGACAGACAGACATACACATAGACAGATAGACATTGACTTTGACTTTGTGTGCTTGAGAAAAGTCTACTTGCTTTTCACATAAACTACCGACAGAGATAGCTTGGATTAGAAGGATAGAGAGCCTGGAGTTACACAGGCTACATTTTATCTCGGAAATAGCTTCCGGTAGTCACGGTAAATCATGAAATAAGAATTTCTGTGAGCCTGGTACATTTGCATGAAGTACTAGGTTCACAGAAACTCTCGGTCGCGGGTTACGGACCCTCTTTTCTGAAACTTTACCTTCAGCTTACCATCAGGCAAGGTGAAGTCAAATTGAGGTGTCCTATATAAAAAAAAGACGGGTTGCACTCCGGGAGTGCCGGCAGAAGTGATAACTTTTTCTTTCTTTCTTTCTTCGTTATATACAGAGAAAAAGATAGAAGAACATACCATGCCATGCCATACCTATAATATAGCGCCCATCATAAAACCTTTCACTAATTTTCTGCAAATTTTCTGTCAGAAGAAATTAATAAATTAAAAAATAAAAAATAATTACAAAAACTAACAAATTACAAAAAGAAAAAATATCACAAAAAGTGTCAGAAGCCCACGTTCGAACCCAGTACTATCTGAAACCATAAGGACTTACATTCGAAGCGCTTACCGCTAAGCTACAAAGCTTCTTAGCGTACCTAGCAAAATAAATACTCTTTAGCTAGGAATGACGTCATGTCGTCCTACAAAGTCGTCGGTTACGGGTCAAAGCTCACGTGATCCTGACGCGAGTTTAACAATTTTTAACCATCCAACGCCGCTAAAGAAGTTTTCACTTCAAAAACTGAGCCGAGATATCGAATCGCAGGAAGAGATCAGTATTTTACGTAGGCAAAGCCACACGCAACTTCCTTTGATGTTATATTATAAACATTCTGTTGACTTTTTACAAAAAAATCTTTCCCATTTGTTATTCCTAAGCGATCAATTTCATGATAGAGCTGTACCAAAACAAAAACTTACCATTTAAGAAGATTTATCTCACATTTTCAGGTAGATCCGTTTTTAACTGTATTCAGACAAAGATTGTATGATATGATTCTTAAATGTCATATATTTTATACATAAACATTAAACAAACCTTTTTCCTTAACTCGCTTATAAAAAAAATGTATTTAAGTAAAGTCGTCGAGTCGACATTGGCCGAACATTCAGCTGATTCTTGTTCAAGTAAAGAAACTACCTTCCTACATATACATTCATCAATCAAATGAAAAACCTCTTACACTCTAAACCTTGACAGGAAATCCGCCGTTGTAGCTACAAAAGCAAATTTCCTGTCAGGGTTTCATTTCGGAGCCCGGGGTCTACTTACTCCTTGACCACCTTTTGGTTTTGCTTTTATGGGATCAACTGCCGTCTGCCTTTAAAATTCCGAAAGGAAAACCTCCGTCAGGGCCTCGTCCGTTAAACACCATGCATAAATGCTTCAGAGAATTCTATACACCCTAAATTTGCATGAACGACTAAACTGCAAGAAGCTAAATCTTTCTTATATCAAATAATATCTTCCTTATATCTAAGAAAGACACAACTCAAGAAATATTCACTTTCACTGGATTTTAATAGACAGTGTTTACGGTTACGTTACGGCTACAATTTGTGTCAGTAAGTTAAAAGCATCAATCAATATAATGGTATAGGTACTAAACAATACAATAACACTTTTATTTTTAAGTATGTTTCATGCTAAATATTCAAAACGATTTAAATAGAAAAAATAATCGGTCTAGGTGGGGGTGGACCCGCGATTTTTGCCTTACAGGGGCAAAATTTTGACAAATAAGCTACCAGACCTCGCCCTAACCAATCCAAATTTCTCCTTTTTATATTCGTCTGTGACGCGAAGGTGGGAGCATCTACTGACAATCTTACGAAGCCAAAGATCGCTGGTTCAAACCCCGCCTAGACCTAATCAATTTTTTCTATTTAAATCTACTTTATATATTTGTTTCTTTGTTCTATGACACGCCCGAATATGTGATAATCATAATATTTTTGTAATCCACGTGAACCTTTTGCCGCTACAAAAATAGCATGTCATACATAACCATATTTACTTGTTTTAATGCAGTCCAGCATATTTGTCATCGTTGATTTATGGCCTACAAATCCATATATCAATACATATATTCATAGATATCAAAATTATCAGTGCATGCAAATTAAATTAATCTTGTCCAATTCGAAATAGGGATATAACAATTGAAATAAATTAAAATTGATAAGATAATAAACCATTCGAATATAATTATTCTAACACATCTGAATTAAATTTAAATTATAATACGAATTATATTTACGAAGTTTGGTCGCTTTGCAGAGATGCTAAAAAGTAGACCCCTACGGAATTGGGAAAAGATTTTCAGACAGACTCATCCGATATCCGACATCCGATATCGGAGGAAGTCAAATGTATGAGATATGTATCTCTCTTTCACATTGTCCGGCCCGATATCGGTTATCGGAGCCAACACCACTGTTTTGGCTCGATATCGGATCACAAACAGACTAAAACAGCGACTGCAAGCAATTTTCGACCTTAAGGACATTTCCTGAGTTACGTGTCTTTTCGCGTTAATTTATGACGCTGATCACGAAAATAAGAAGAAAACTCAATAACATGTTATGTGAATAAGGTCGAAAATTGCTTGCTCCTTTTTTACCCCTAGCATCCCTAACTAGTCTATACTTTCCGATTTTATTGGAAAAATGTGAAACAACACAAGGAGTCGGCTATAGGATGTCGGCTATCGGCATCCGACACGGATATCGGATATCGGATGAGTGTGAAAACGCTCTGATGATGACGAGAAAGACTGAAATTATCATTCATGAACCTATTCTGGGTAGAAAAACTAGCCAGTGTTTTCTTATACTCAATAACGTGGGTCAGAAAATCATAGTAGGCGAAACGTAGGTGTTAATAAACCTCTGCTTACCCCTTCGTGGATTTACAGGCGTGAGTACATGTATGTATGTTTGTCAACATAGAAATTAAATGTTGTTTGAAATCATATATTTCATATTGTTGAGCAAAACTAAATTCAACCGTATCGAATATTCAATTAACTCGTGGGAAGCAATAAAGTACTCACTACTTCCATGTTACATCTCATTAAGGAATTACTGACATAAAATTGTCTACGCTTCGTTTAAAATAAATGTCAGTACTTGGTTGAGTGCCTAAGGCTCAGCGCACATTCACGATTACTACCAAAGGAAATTTATTTTAAATTTCTTTGGACTAATTGCTTTGACTTTCTAATTTTGTATGCACAAGTACAACCGATTAAAATTACATCAAGGTGTATATTGTTATTTTTTTATGTAATTATTTTCTATTTATATAAATGTGCCGATGAAGATAGATAACAGTGGAACAGTCGAACATAAAAGTTTAATGTTGTAAGTACTGCGTAATCAGGGTGTACCGTACAAAAAGTTGCTTGATACGAACACAGACGAATATAATTATCCCTATTATTGTCGGCAGTTTATGTAAATAGTATAGAACCATTAAAAAAAAAGGATTTTATTTTTATTTATTTGGTGTCATTTTACTCAGATAAAAGACAACCGCGACGTCATGAGGAATGTAAATAAAAACACCTTTTTTTTTGGAAAATTCGAACCCTAGACCTCTCGATCGTAAGGCTCCTTAACCACTTAACTGACAATGCTAACAAACCAACTAAATTGTAATGAAATCCATAAATCACAGTTTTATTCCAATAAAAAGAAATTTTGCGGCAAATTAATAGCGGCCATAGTTTCGTGTACTGAAATCGCTGAATCGCGAGTGCGTGTTTTCCGTTTTTCCTCATATGGGAAACGTTTTGCACAATGATGATGTATAAGCGATTACTACGACTCGTGTACAATTACTGCATGGCACTAGACTCACTATTATCCGAATGGATGCGCTTGTACCAGGGTATTAGGCCCATCTATTGTCCTCGATAGCAGTACGGCTGTTGCAAAATTGTCTGCGGTTGCGCTTGAACGTATTTGTTGTAAACAAGGTTATGTATCCGTAGTCTCAACTGACACTTCAATTACTATGATGCCTATTAAGTTTTAGTTGAGGCTAAGTAAACATCCTCCCTTTCCTATACAGGACAACACGTGCAAGTCTTAGGTACTACCCACATACCTTGCAAAATATTCCATCAAGACTGGTCCGATGACTCTAGTCTTTGGCCGCAACATAAATTCCTTCTTCCTACAGTCCCAGGTCTTATAAGAAGAAGTGCTTCTACACTACTTTATAAGGGCAGCCTTTATTTGGAAAGGTGTTGTCGTTTTTCACTAATATTCTTTAGAAAAGGCTAACAATACACGTTAGTACTATTAATTATTCTGTGACAATACACCGAATGATGAATTCTTTCGGAGTGGTGATCGTGATCGGCCAATGGTAGGTAACCTTGTAATGATAGTAGTTTTCCGATAATTAGTTCCTGTCAACTCTTTAATCGCTCCTTAGTGTTCCAAAACAGGTCAATATTTGTAAGAGTTACTCATTTTGTTAAGTATATTCAAAGAATTTTATCAAACGCAAACATCATTATGATGCTAGCAAATACCCGTAGCGATGAATGTATATTTTCACTGTTATTATTAGATGAAGGCATAATTTTCCGGAGGCAACCGCCAACCGCAGTTATCAGGTTCTATTTTTATAACTTAGAATTACCGTCGTGACTAATACCATAAGTACGCATTTGTTACTAGTAGTTGTACTATTATTATATTGTACTTATTTATTGGGTGAACGTTTTGTTCAAAAGTTCAGTAATTTATTACTTGCAGACAATGTGACTTAAATTTCAAGTAAGCCCGTAATAATAAAACAAAATTACTCTATGACATAACAGCTGTATATAGCCCGTGTAGTATTTTTTTGGTAGTAAGGGCATTAATGTGTAAATACAGAATTGCGGTAAGGTATAATTCAGAGATTAGGGAGTCCTTAATCTCTGCTAGATGCCAATGTCAAAATATCTAGTTAAATAAATAAATATTCCACAACATTTCACACAATGCTATCTAGACCTTACGACGTTATGGAATCTAAAATGCACATAAACATACTTAGATACTTATTTTTTTGTAAAACCATACATATTATACATAGAAACACCCAGACCAATGCAAATATACATATTCAAGCATACAAATATTTACACTGAACGGGGATCGAATCCACGCCTCTTGCATATCGGCCGCGTTCACTACCACCACGCCACAGAGCCGTTATTTGTTAAAAGATAACAAATGAGAATATATAAAACAAAGAACTAACGTGAACTACCGAACAATGTGAGGCAGAGAGTTCTGGCGTAAGCATTTGAAACACGCAATGATCACCTTAACCATTCAGCAGATAAACAATAGCAAAGTAGCTAACTGATAACATCGTGATCGTAGGCATTAGTCAACATTATACTCTTTTGGAGATACGTTTCTACAAATACGATACGATAATAGTACATACTATAACCGGTAGGGTACGAATTTTAGGCGCGTAATTTCATTTATCTTTTACTAATGTAGATTCAGTAAGTTCCTCCGTATTGTACCAGACCATCCGTCCGGAGGAAGAAATAGACCAAGAAGAATATTAAGGGCAGAAACAAATCGGATAGTATCGGGAGGTTTACGGATTGGCATGGGAGCCCCGGTAATCAACAACGACCCACAGACGGCGTGCGTTTTTGTCGGTTTAAGCTGTGGAATGAACTCCCTGCTATGGTTTTTTCAAAAAGGCCATTAGAAGGTTTCTTCAGGATCGGCAGCGCGAGTGTGATGCCTCTGGTGTTGCACACGTCCATAGGCCACGGTAACCACTTTCCATCAGGTGGGCCGTGTGGTCGTCTGCCATCTAAATTGAATTAAAATAATAACCTCCCCCACCGGCTGCCTCATTCGTGCGGATTTTGCGCACATAAAAAAAGGATTGGCTTGGGAAAGAGTTGAACAGCAATTAACCCACCAGAGCACTGCTCTTAAGTTTAGAAAGAGAGCGTCCTGACTTTCAAGTGAAGTAATATATATTTTTTTGAAATGCAATATCATGGTAACATTTACCCCACTAAGACCTTTGCAGTCAAGTTAACCTCATCAGGAAGCCGGTACAATTGCTAATGGACTATCGGAGTTGAAAATCCAGTCAGGAAATACGCGAGTTACAAAAAAAATTGTATTTTTGTGTGCAATAAAGTCTAGATATATCCCCGTAAATATTATTTATATTTACAGACATTTCATACTTTATTGCAGGAGTCTAAATTTTTCCAGGCCAACAATGTTTTTGTATAGTCCTTGGTATCCTGAGAATATGGAAAATGGTTTATACCTTTATAGTGAAAATCGAAATTGACAACCCTTGCCGTGTTTTTAGCTCACGTAGGGCAACGCCTGAGTCGCCCAAAATAGTATAGAAATGTTTATTCGATTCTATTCCATTAAAAGATATAAAACTTTAATCAGCTGAATAGGTAATTCAACTTGATTGTTGACCCAGAATAACAGATTCAACTGTATTTAATTACAGATTCAGCTTTAATACATGGACAACGTGGTGATGATGATACTAAAGAAAAAAAAAACAATTTCAAAAGGAACTTACTCAAAAAAATAGTGGCCTACGTTTTTTGAATAGTGCCGGTGTAAGGTTTTTTCAAGGACCCTCAAAAAAGACCCCTGCCTGATATATTTCGTAATTTTCAGTAATTTCTTTTTGAAGTTGCTGTATTTATTTTTATTTCAATTCAATTAATATTTAATTATAATATAATATGATACATAATACGAGCTGCGGAAATATTGACTATTCCACAATGACAGTAGTCAGGGAAGTAATGCTCGATATATTTACAATTCACGGAAAATACAGTTTTCCTGTAACTGTGACAGGTGAGTTACCAAACATGAACAAAATAAATTTGATCAAGTACTTAGATGTCGTTATATTAGGTACCTACTATGAAGTAAGTAATAGGTCTTTACCTATGAAATTGCCCAAATTTTCTTACAGATTCATGAGCTCGTTATTCCTGCAATTTAATAGCTATTTCCATTACATATACTTTGTTTGAAAGTCGATTTTAAGATTTTACAAATCTGCATTCAATTTTGTTTTTATTGACGGCTTGATAAATTAATTTCGAACTTCAAAAACAGTACTTCCTAAATGCTATCCATTTTGATGAGAAATTTCGTATGACATTTTTACAGCCGTCACTTTTCAAAAATGTAATAAAAGTTGTTGTTAGCTCAACTGTTGTCTCATTCATACACAAAAAGATCATAAAATTTGAATTTGATATTCCTAAAAAATTACAAAAATGTTAGTACTGCAAATTGGGCTTTCTCCAATTTCTTCAAACAAAACGGCAATTTCATATGAACGACCTAATATTTAATTCTGTGTTTCCATTGATTAAAAATATTCAGTCAGTGTCGTAACTTACTGTTTTTTTTTGTAACGTGCGGGAAATCCCTACGGATACCCCCCTCCCCCTCCCCATAACAAACAACAACAGCCTGCGATTGACACGTTAGTAATAGACAACACTTTATATGAAGATCCTAAAGAACTATGTGACATATTTAACAACTTTTACATATCACAAACAAACATACATACGCATACCACGAACCGAAATTGCACAGTTAGTATACCGCATAACACCAAGAGTATATTCCTGACACCCGTAGATGAACTTGAAATACACAAAATAATCTTAAACCTAAAAGACACCTACTCCACGGGCTATGACGATTTAACCGCTAAAGTGTTAAAAAAGTGTGCGCCCAGTTTGGTTGTTCCACTCACATATATTATCAACCTATCGTTATCAGAAGGAAAGTTTCCAGATCGCCTGAAAATATCTGTAGTTAAGCCTTTGTATAAAAAAGGGGAAAGAACAAATGTTAACAACTACAGACCTATAACTCTGATCCCTATTTTAGCAAAGATTTTTGAAAAAGTGATTTGTTTAACTTCATGCGACATACTTCATGACCGTCAGTACGGATTTAGAAAATCAAGTTCAACTTCCCTGGCATGCTTCTCGTTAGTTAAACAAATCACAGACACCCTTGATGCTAAATCCAAAATCGCTTGTGTGTTCCTTGATATGACGAAGGCATTTGATTTTGTCTGCCATAGTACACTCTTGTCAAAATTATACAAATATGGTATACGAGGTACCGCGAATGATTTGATTAAGACCTACCTGGAGAATAGAGTGCAATGTGTTGAAATAGTACAAATAGAACAACACCTACAAAAAAAAGTACAGATCAGAATATCGCCATAATGGCTACGGTGTACCACAGGGGAGTCTAATCTCTCCTCTTCTGTTCCTACTTTATATAAATGACCTCCCAAAGGCAGTAAATCACGAATGAATACTCTTCACCGATGACACTACCTTAATTGACAACGACGATCTCGAACTTAAAATAAAGGAAGCCTTAAGTAACGCGAACACGTGGTTAGAAATGAATAACTTGAAAATAAATACATCTAAAACAAACATCATGCAATTCCAGACATATAACAGTAAAGTTACAGACCTTAAAATTACTCACAATGACAATGTCATCAGTAACTGCAACGAGTGTACGTTCTTAGGTATAACGATGGACAAGTTTTGCAACTGGAAGTCACACATAAATAAAATTCTCACTGAAATTGATCGTTTTGTTTACGTACTCAATAGAATTAGACAGATTGTCAATTTACATACAGCAGTTATGACGTATCATGCATATGTGTCCTCGGTTCTCCGCTATGGAATTATCATATGGGGCAACTCGGTGGAAGCAGATAGAGCATTCATAGCCCAAAAGAAATGCATCCGTGCAATGCATGGGGTAGATAGCCTAACTAGTTGCAAGCCACTCTTTAAGCGACATAAAATTCTTCCACTGCCATGTTTATACATACTGGAAATGTGCATCTTTGTTAAAAAACATCCACACCTATTTATTAAGTTGGGTGACTTGCCAAATAGCCGAACAAGGCAAAAGGACCGACTGCTGATCCCAAAGGTGAACTTAGAGTTATCCAAGAGAAATTCATTTAGTATGTGCATAACATTGTATAATCATCTACCAGTTTGTCTAAAAGCACTCGAAGAAGCTCCATTCCGGAGGAAATTGTATAGAATATTAAGTGAAAAAGGCTACTATGCAATAGATGAATATTTATGTGATAAAATAATAGTCGAAAATGAATAATTTCATTATTATTTAATTTTTTATCAATTTTTAATCATGAAACATTGTAATTTCATTTTCATTTAATTTTAAGTATTTTTTTTTTAATTTTGCTTTAATTTGATTTTAATGTTATAATTCGACTTTAGCTAGATTTTAATGTTTTAATTTGACTTCAATTTGATTTTAATGTTTGAATTTGACCTTCATTTGATTTTAATGCTTTGATTTGAAATTAATTTGATTTTTATTTGGTTTGAATTTGATTTGAATTTGGTTTTAATTTGATTTTAATTTGACTTCATTTGATTTTATTTTATGTTATTTTGATTTACTTCTCATGTTTTTTTTTACAATATTATATTTCAACGCCACACGGCAGAATATGCTGTACCGACTTAGAAATACTATAAAACCTGATGCTGTAACCATATTCTCTGAAATAAAGATTGATTTGATTTGATTTGATTTGATTTGAAGCCGGAGAGGGAGATGTCGGACGCGAACCGACTAAACCGCACGCTGTCTGTGGGTCGTGGTGCTAGGCCGAAGGTGAGGTTGTCATGCGACATATCCCTCGCACTCCGGCTAACTCAGGGTCATACCTCTCGGTCTTGCCCTCCTCGGGAGGGAGGACCACGCAGTCCCCGACTCGTCCCCGGTGTGGGGTGGCGCGCATCGTCCTACGATGCGCGCCGCCACCGTGGCCTGCTTCTGCTAGGGTGACGGGCGGCTTCACCCGCCACCTCAGGCCCACGCTCATGGGGGCGGAGGTCGGTCTGCGCCCTCCGACGCCCGAGCCGCCTACAAGCGTGGGCAGCAATGCACTATTGGGAACGTGGGTGTCACGCAGTGCTGCGTCGACAAACCTCTTTTGATGAGGCCGTCAAGCTGAGGGCCACTATTGTTAACATGTATGTAATGGTGACCCTCTTGCCTGAGACTTTGAATTCAGCATACCATCAGGCGAGATGGAGTGGATTTTACGTGTCCTATATATACGTGTCCTATAGAATCACTCGTTTTAGTGATTCTAAAAACGAAGAAATATCAAATCGAAGATGTTACAGGTCAAGGTGAAACAGGTACTATTTAGCGTTAAATAGTACCTGTTTCACCACTTCAAAATCTATCGATCAATTAAATCTTATACAATGGTGTAATAAAATAAATATTCATGGAAGCAGAAACGTGTGCGCAGTTATGCGTATAGGTATTTCACAGTGAGAGTGATTGGAGTGGAACTGTCGAGCACAGAAGTATCCGTAATTAGTGCATGCAAGTAACAGACTTACTTAAACTAACTTTAAATTATTAATTTTGTTAGAGTTAGCAAAATTAATAATAGGTCGTTACATATGAAATTGCCGTTTTATTGAAGAAATTGGAGGCAACCCCGTGCCATGGATTCACCGTCCCTACAACCCTACAACACTAACCCAATTTCTCAGAATATTCCTTGTAATCATAAAAACAGTAGTTATTTTTAAACAACCTATAACGCTTATCCGGTACAACATCGCGGCATCATTCAATTGAACAACGTACCTATTGCTATTTGCCTCTAGAATCAGTGCTGCCGACATAAAAAGCACTTCTTGTTCTGTAACTGATATTTATGAGCACAAATTGATCATTTAACTAATTATGATGTGTAATAATTATAAATTGGTATAAATAACAACTTAATGATAAATATTCTGTCAATTTTTTTATATTTCGTACTCGCGTTTTCTAACTTTTGAAAAATATTATGTATCGCAACTGGAACCTTTGTACGTATTTTTTTTTATTCATAAAATACAAGAAACTTTTACCATAAAATTAATAAACAACACTCACACTAGGAAAACTCAATCTAGTGTCACTGAGTCAGTACAAAATATTCAATGGATGCACAGAAAGTATTATATGCCTATCGAACATAGAATAACTAGTCTCCATATATTATATATACCTATACATATAGCCACTGAAGCGCAGTTGGTGAGGTGACCAGTTAACATCTGAACCATTCAAAGACGCACTTTGAAGGATCTGAAACTTCTCTACAATCAAAATAAGTTGATTAAATAAAGCAGAAGTATAAAAGAGCTATAAAAATACATCTGCTCTTGTTTCATATTTTATTGTTTTTATTTATTTTACCATTGATTCACTAGATAATGGCATAGACTATACTTCAATTCGCAACGATCAATTGTTATTGGCGAATTCTACACTAAATTGCCTACGAGAAGAATAAATATTAAGTAAATAAAATAAATATTCCACAACATTTCACACAGAGCTATCCAGACCCATGTTAAGCATAGCTTAACTAACTTGTGTTATGGAATCTAGAATGCAGATAAACATACTTAAATACGTTTTTTTTTTTTGTAAATACATACATATTATACATAGAAACAATCAGACCAATGCAAATATACATATTCATGCATACAAATATTTGCACTGAGCGGGGATCGAACCCGCGCCTCCTGCGTAGCGGTCGCGTTCACTACCACCACGCCACGGAGGCTGTTATACTAAAGAATGAAGTTATACTATAATGCAGTATTATGTTATCTGTGATGCAGTTAAGAAGAAAGTCTGCATATTCAGTTTCACTGGTTAAATTTATTTTCCTACATTTATAATTACCTAATTAATTAACTTATTCAGTGTAATTATTAAGATATTATTGAGCTATAAATAACGCAATCAATCTAACGTGAAATTAAAAAAATATGACGTCGATATGAAAGATTCATGACGGCAATACATTATTAGGTATATGTATCCATACATAACTATGATATCAGAAATAAACTGGCGTGTTTGCGTGATTTACTTGAGTGGTTTTACTACTACGTTACATAAGAAGATTGTGTATCTTTGAATTCTGTAACTTTTCTAGCAACTCATAACAAAGATTCATGATCAATTCACTAACTTTGCCATGCATCTAAATTTATTAAGGGTGTAGATATTACATTGTTTATTAACAGGATCTTGTATACGTCTTCCGAGTCTTAGGAAATGGCGCTCTGCCAATTTTGTGCTCTGTCTATCAAAGGTACACACTTTTGTTATTGTGTTTGATGTACAGTCGACGACAAAAGTAGGTTGATTTATTTATACATAGTTATAAACAATCAAAGCAATCGATATGAATCTGTAGGTTTTCATGTTTCCGTGAGCTATGTATAAACCGTAATTTTTGTAATTCATTGTAAAAGGTAGCTTAGTGGTTAAGGAGTCGACCTTACGATCGAGAGGTCCCGGGTTCGAATCCTGGTCATTACACTACCGACATGAACCCACTCCTAGCACAAGCAATTTAGCTTAGTTGGAGGGGTTAGAGGGAATATTAGTAATTTCGATAATTTCGTTTGCTAATATTCTTTTTTTTTATAGGACACGTCAAAAAAAGGATAGGTACCTTTGGAATTCTAGAATATTGGTATTCCGGTACCGGTTATGTTCAAAGACAGTCTTGCATTGGAAGGACTAATCGATCAGCAGGAGTATAGTACTTATGTTTTGAGAAACTTTCTGTAATTAATCATAGTGGTTCTTTCCACGGAGAACCTCTTCCTTTTCAGAAGTTGTTTAAAAAGTTTTTGAGATACAAGCACATGGCATGTGTCTGTCTATTGTTATATCTAGAAGTACAGTCTCCTGTAAAATACCAAAGCGCATTAAAACCCATCCCCTTAACTCTAAAATAATAAACGGAACATGAAACATATCAAAATTTTAACTTTAGGCCGTCCATTACCTTATCCGTGGTCACGTAGGCAGGTGCCTGCTTTCCTGCAAATAATATCATGCTAATTTCGTACAAATAATACACACGCTTATCTATTAGCACGAAAAAGAGAGGTGGCCCGCTCGCGTGTACACGAATAACGCAGCGGACGGCCTTAGTAACAGAGATTTAAAACGGAATGTACGTTACATTCTTACACCACTGGTAAACAATGCAGGAAAGTCTTAGTGGGAAATGGGACAACTTTTTCATTACGTATGTTTCAATTAAACAACGGATATGCTCGTGGAAACTACAATACAGATTACGTAGGTACCTTGAGTCTACTTAAGGGTGTGTTTATACTAGTAATGAGCCGAATATCCGGATATATATGTCGCGGGTGTAATAATGTCAAGATACTTTTTGACCTTTTACGGAGCTTTTATATTTTCAATAACTACTTTGTATCATAATAATTATTGCCATTTCATAACTATTTAATTTCATTCAAATTATTACTTATTTCTTAAAATCAAATATGGAAACGCCCGCGTAGTGCAAATTCTGAGTGTCATGCAAAGCGTGAACTACCGAGGCAAGATGACGGGAATCGACACTATTTTTGTAGATTTTTGAACAATTTTTGTAGATCCATATTTGAATTCATATTCGCGAATAAACACTTTTAAATATTTAGCACATCTTTAATTTGAACTGATTACAATCAGTATGTTTATGGAGTAGTTTGAACCGTTGTATTTATAATATATTACTACGGTTTTATCTTCTATAAAGAGATATCATGCTGAAGATGTACTTTATTATAAAGCCTTAGAAAACCGAAGCACGCTTTTCTTATTGACTAAAACCGGATACTGTAATTTATTTTCTAGTCTAAATTTTATACGCCCTACGTATATTACTGAATATGACGTCATTGCAAGAACGTGATCAAAGATGGCGCTGGTTGTTATGCCTAACATAATTGGATTCAGATTAGCCAATGAAAACTCGTATCCGGAACTAAAGTAACTTTAGTTGTTACTCCTTTATCTTATCACATTGTTAGCCATTCACTGGATTAGCATTCTATAATGCGTGAAACTGATTAGTCATAGTCACACAGTTTGGATGGTTTTTAGGGTCATGATCACAGGAGCACTGGTGGTCGTCTCACTGAATTGTGTTATCTGAATAATCTCAAATTTCCGAACTTAGTTTATTATCATGTTTATATTTAAACATAAAGAACTATTCCTAAAGTTTTCTTTTTATTAGTTTTCTTACGTTTTGCATCTTTAAAGCTGTTGGCACCTTCCACAGATCGTCTATACTGAAGAATTTTCTAGTCTAAATTTTATACGCCCTACGTATATTACTGAATATGACGTCATTGCAAGAACGTGATCAAAGATGGCGCTGGTTGTTATGCCTAACATAATTGGATTCAGATTAGCCAATGAAAACACGTATCCGGAACTAAAGTAACTTTAGTTGTTACTCCTTTATCTTATCACATTGTTAGCCATTCACTGGATTAGCATTCTATAATGCGTGAAACTGATTAGTCATAGTCACACAGTTTGGATGGTTTTTAGGGTCATGATCACAGGAGCACTAGTGGTCGAATCACTGAATTGTGTTATCTGAATAATCTCAAAATTTCCGAACTTTGTTTATTATCGTGTTTATATTTAAACATAAAGAACTATTCCTAAAGTTTTCTTTTTATTATTTTTCGTACGTTTTGCATCTTTAAAGCTGTTGGCACCTTCCACAGATCGTCTATACTGAAACGAGAAAGGCCAATTCTCGTCATTAAAATTTCATTTCAGTCAAAAACGACTTCAATTTAATTTTTGACATTTACGATGGGGGGTATTACAAGTACTCAAAATATAAGGAGACAACAAAACTGAAAGAATTCTGATGTCTCTCCTAGGGCGGTCATCAGGGGAGACATGAGACCGAAGCCTCATTGACTAATGTCAGATGCAGATTAATGTTTGTTCGAGACTGAATTTTAAGAAAAGTCTTTGTACCAACCCGTCTAGCCAGCATGTTAACAAAACTATCACTGCAATAGTGCGTGCACCTACCTTTGGAATAAATATCTCTGCATCACCCTAAGGTTGACTGGTAGAAAATGCCCATGGCATTAAGTCCGCCTTTGTACAATCAATTTGTATTTGTGCAAAAAGTTTAAATAAATATATAAATAAATAAGCCAAAGCCTCCTAACATTAGGAGAGGCCTGCAGTGGATTAATTGATTTTATTGAGAGAATTGACTTTCTGAATGTTTTTATTATTTCAATAACCTCGCAGATCATCATGAGTGAGATTATTCTCAAACAGATAAGCATCAATGTCACAAGTTGCAAAAATATGTGCTATTTTCACTCCCCACTCACATTGATTACCCAGAGTGGTCGTAATAAAGCAATTTACTGTAAACCTGTCTAAAGGCCATCTGTCGCACATTCCTGTGGCACTACTGCCAACGTTAACTAAATGACAAGCTGTTTCCTGCGCCGGTGCAACAACGGTGCGCGGTTTATTGCCCACCGCTCACTGTTTGTGACAACTGTACGACTACATTGTCATTTGTAAAATTACCAATGACTTCAATGGGTATATACAATGTACCTAGTGAATAGGATGTTACAAATCAATCATCATTATCAAGACATCCGAGATGATTCAAAACGTTGTCTTGATGATTGAAAAACTAGCTATGGTTGCCTGCAACCATTACTTTATGTAGCAGGTACTAAAAGGTCAAGTTCATATAAAATCATCTTACTGAAGGTAAGCTGAAGCCTCGAGAATGAGGGTTCCTATCCTAGTACTGATGCTATCAATAATTATACAATGGTGGCCTTCAGCTTTAGTAGTCAAAGCATTGCCCCTGTTAAGCAAAGATCGCGGGTTCAACCCCCCCCCCCCCCCCCCCTCGAGCGAATTTAATCTTTTCCTATTTTAATCAATTCGAATAAAATATGCTTAAAAAAGAGCTTGGGCAGAGCAGTCAAAAATTAATGATTGAAAAATCAGTCATTGGTTCTGATAGTTTAAATGAATATTGATAGACACTCCACTGTCGCCTTTGAACTCTACTGTGACCTTTCAATTAGTTCGGACGTGGTTTAGTGGTCAAAGCCTTGCCCTGTAAGGCAAAGATGGCGGGTTCAAACCCCGCTTTTTTATGTATAGGCAACGTCAATTTGACTTTACGCCGCCTGATGGTAAGCTGAAGGCAAAGTCTTCCTATTGTAATAAGTTCATTAGATGCTTAACAAGGATTGTAGGAAAAAGGAAACCAGTGCTGGTAAAGAATTTCAAGTGTTTATGGTGCGTAAAGAAAAGGGATGCTATACTGTTTGGCACTTAATGAAGTTGTTTACACTGTATGAGGGTGGTATACCTCGGCCTTGCACATTTAATTCTATATAGGACAGAGAGGGTAGGGACACTCGCCATGGTAGAAGTGGTAAAATACTGCCAAAAAGACAATATCTCAAGGAACGGAAACTCTAGTACATATTAACTTTGAGTTATGCCGCGTTTCATACTAAGTACAAATATACAGCTCATACCAGTTACGTCAAAAACCACATAAACTTTAAGATTTTACAACGGTGTTATCATAAGTCAAGTAAGTACAGTCAGCATCAACAGCAGCTGTTTATTTTAAGAATTCAATTATCAATTTTTGGACAAGTTCCTATTTAATATTTCCTATAATAAACATGTGTTTTACTACCCAGTCGGCTCAATTTAAACAATGAATTAAATAGCAGTTTTCTTCACAATAATTACTTACAATATGTACATTATAATTAATTAAATAAAAGTATAAAACAATACATAGGTTAAACAAACCTGCAGGTTCAGGCGTCAAAGAATTTCTCCCCATCGTAGTCAACTGGTGGCCAGAAGGCTGGCGGCATTGCCACGTTGAATGGCAATCCTGATCCTTTGCGCAAGGAATAAACCAGCCCTCTGGTCACGGGTAGCGTCTATTAAACGTTCGGAATTAAAAAAATATATTCAGATTTATATAAATACTTTAGTCATTCCACTAGATGCATACAGCATGCAAAGGAATGTTAATGTAATGCACATATTCCATGAAATCTGATGTGACAAGTCGGTAATCACAAGTACCAGGTACGTACACAGCGAAGTTAGGCTTAAATTATAACTGAAGAAAAATCTTGCCAAAATTAGAACGTTGATTATTGTAAGGACTATCTTATGCTCCTAGGTATATTAAAAAAACATGTTGTGTGAAAACTATTTTTTAAATTCTATTGATAACATGTATTTCAATTTAATGTATTAATAATGTGTAGGTATGTATAATTAGGAGATTTATATTATAACAATGATTGACAGCCTCTGTGGCGTAGCGATTGTAAACGGAGCTTTTGCGCTGGAGGCGCGGGTTCGATCCCCGCTCAGTGCAGATATTTGTATGCATGAATATCGGTACTTGCATTGGGCTGGTCGTGCCTCGGAGAGCACGTTAAGCCGTCAGTCCTGGTTGCCATACTTTTTTTTTTTTTTTTTTTTTTACGTGCGGGAAATCCCCACGGATACCCACCCCTCCGGAGCCGGAGGGGGAGATTATGTCGGACTCGAACCGACTAAACCGCACGCCGTCTCTGGGTCGTAGTGCTAGGCCGAAGGTGAGAACATCTATGGCAGTCGTTACGGATAGTTGGAGCCCTCAAAAGTTCAACAACTAGTCTAACTGCAATGCTTCGATATCGCCTTTGGGTTGTGGAGGTCAGATGGTAGTCGCTTCACGGAAAAAAGTCAAATTCGCAGTTGGACTGGTAAAAGCGGACCCCAGACTCCAAGTTGATAGCTTCGGATGCGACTGGGATTAACGCTAGGCAAAGCTGGGATTGCACTTCGCCAAAAGCCTATCTTTTGGCGAAGTGCAATACTCATTGTCATATTTGCCAAGACCACAACTTTTTCAAACTACACGCCCATACAAAAATTAGCAACAAGGCAGTGATCTGTGGAATACTAGATAAGGCGCCAGACCTCCCATTGAGACATTCCAAATTCGAACCTGTACCATTGATCCCACTTTTAATAGGTATGTATAATCATAGTTTCATTGACGTGCAATCTTAGCTTTAGGTACATATTGTCAAGATTCAGAAGGCGACTTAAGGATACAATATTAACTTATAAGTCGTTTATTTGAAAAACATACAAAGGTGTAGTCACCTTTCACTGCATAAAACATTATAGGCACGCTTTGATGCTTGTAATTGACTAGAAGAGATATATTTATACATATCCGGATCCTGCTAGCCCGTAAGCTCTATTATTTTGGACACGACACTTATTCTGTTTGTTTCACTTTGAGTGCAAGCTGATTTTGCGTATGGATTTCTTTTTATATATCAATAAAATATAATGCTTAAAATCCTTTAGTCAGTCAATACCAAATATTGGGCGTAACTTTCCAGGCAGATACAAGTGTAATTGTAAGTAGGTATATTTGTCGTCCTACACTGTATTAGTTTGGTGTAACCAGTTGCCCATTCTAAAATTGATTTTATTATAATTACAAGGTGGGCTACTTCTAAATTACAAGTATTAATGCGAAAGGGTGAATTGCACTCGTATTTGATTTGTAAATGAATGCAGGTGTTAGGCAATCAGTAGGTACTTACATTTTATGACTATTCTACTGAACTCAATTAATCTTAAAAGCCCATTACTGATTTATATGTAAATTCATGAATATGAAACTTAGATTATTTTATTATAATTATGAAACTTAGATTATTTTAATTTAATTAATTCTTGAATACTATAGCTTTAAAACAAAGCTACTTTAATTATGTTGAATAAAATGTATTTAGTGCAGTTTGTAATGAATGTATAATATTTTATATTATGTGATACTATCGCATGTTCGCATAAATATCACACAACAAAATAAAACAATTTTTACCGACGGAAATTTTCCTATTTTTTTTTTTAACACAAGTAGCTTCTCCGACGCTATCTTCAAAAGCAAATAAGTAGATTTCGATGAGGTTAGCTTTCTTTCTAGTTAAAGTTGCACCTCTTTGTCGCAATTCTGCTTTTTAGTTGTTGCATATTCCAAGTTGAATACATATTCAAGCAAGTCCAGTAGATAAATAAAAGAAACGAAATAAGTATATTCTGACGAGTGATATGTCCATTGATGACATTGCCTGTTTGGTTCGGTGCCTACCGATAGCGACCGCTCACTGGAGAGGAGAGTTTTTTGTGCTGTCAGTGGGAAGTGTGAAGTGGGAAGACCATATTCCTGTTTTGTCTTCTACACTGACAGCACAGAAACTCTCCGTGTTTACAGGGCCGGCAGCACGAGTGTGATTCCCTTGGTGTTGCACATGTCCATAGGCCACGGTAAGCACTTTCCATCATGTGGACCGTGTGCTTGTCTGCCACCTCGGTGGTATAAAATAAAACAACAACAGACCAGGCTCAGGCGCATCTTTTTAAATTTAATTAATTCTGTTATTTTTCACGTTTAGAAGTTGGTTAATTATTTATATTAAAATTGAACTTATAACGAATTCTAGTCACTTATGTGGAGCAATAATGAGTCATTATTTTATATTGAGAATGTCGGTTTAGATATTTTTTTACAAATTTTACTGATATAAAATTGACAACACTATTTCACACCTACCCAAACTAAAAACTGTAGTACAACTTCTGAATCAAATTTTTCTAATTATTTACCTACCTACACTTTACAATATGAATCTCCAATAGAAAAACTCATACCAATTCGAAAATTGGAGTAATTATTTGAGACGAAGTAAAATTGTTCAATGATTGTCATCATTCGATGATTGGATTTACGTGCAGGCGGATCATTCTTAAAAGCCAAATTTGAATTTTCATTAAAATTTGACAACGTAGGAACAAAATATTTCAAAGTTAAAACTGCACAATTCCTTAACTATTTGTAGATCAAAAAGTCCAAAAACTGAACGTCATTACTAGGTTACGTCAATGAATCCTTCTCTTTTATAAACACTAGAGATGATACCCAGTACTATATGAATAAAAACTGAGCATTTATAAAACTTAATATTTATTACATTAGAAGATTGATGAGTCATTAATTTAAATTAAATGTAAAGATACTCGCGAAGGAATGTTTAACCATAAGTAACAACTGCATTTTATAATTATAATGAACTTATTATAATTATTGTTAAATAAATACAAAGATAATTAAATTAAAACAAAAATAATTTGTCTTAAAAAGATGGGATTTTCCTGGTAACACTAAAACCTGTCCATGACAAGAGTGGATACAGCATTCAAATCAGAAGGGAGGAGGGGGGTATAGGTTAGGCTCAGATTTAGAGGGGGAGCGCAACATTCGAATAACAGAGGACTTGAGTAAACGGGTTGTTTTTACATAGGTCAAGTCAATTTGTCTTCACCTCGCCTGATCGAATTCAAATTTTCAAAAAAAGGGTCACATTACATTGGCTGTGCTAAATGACCAAAGGCAAAGCATCACGGGCCCCAAGTTTTATTACGTATTTATTACCTTTTATTAATGGCCTCACCGGAGTAAACTATGTCGTGGGCGTATCTAGACTCTGACCCGCCTTGGTCACTCGGTGAAGGTGCATTATGTTGGAATCGAACTCACTATATTCCTTTACACCACGGCTTACAATGGTCCCTTCAAGCGTGCATCTTTCCCAGAGCCAGCCTACCTAATTGCTGCCCCTGGCCTCCTTGGCCTGCTTATGTTAGGGTGAGAGACTGACACCCTTATGGAGGACGCAGGTCATTGAGCGATCTCCGGCGCCTGGGTCATCTCCGCGCATCGCAAGGTATGCTGGTCAAGGAAGACCTTAGTATCAACCGGACCCGCCCCACCACCTACTTCTCAAGCATAACTTGCTCGCAGAAGGATGCGGTGGCAGCCCAAGCGCTCGTGTATCGCACCATCGCTGTGAGCAGTGCACTAAACGAAATAATTACCACCCCTAGAGCTGCCAAGAGGCCCCGCCGCAGCGTTGACCGCCGGGTACTCGGCCATCATGTGTAATCCTGAGTCCTCTCTTGCATAACAGTGGTGGCACAGATGCGTTAGCTCCTTCTGAATCCGACACAGGTAATAACCAAAGCACCCGTAAAGCCTCTGAAAATACTGGAACTCTGATTACTATTATAAAATTACTTTCTATCAATAGACTTTATTATTATGACTGTTAGAATAATATAAGTAGTAGTAGTTAGAATAATCTGTGGCTAGCACAGAGCTAGTACTGCATAAACACAATTTCTTATAAGTTCTTTCAAATGAGTTGCATGTTTTGTTGCAAACCATTTTTAAATTCAAAAGTGAGGTCTCATTGGCCGAGCTCAAGGGCCTTGAGGCTCGGTGCATGGTACTACCTTGCCCACCCATAACTATGCCAGTGCACTATTAATTGTCATGCGGGCTCAGCTTCTCAAGGATTTATGCCAGACTGCCTCCGTGCCGTCCGCGTCCAAAACAAAGACACATTACCAATTACTAGTGTTATACTGACGGTGATAGGGAGGTTATCTAATGACTTCGTGCCCATGTTCCAAGACTAACTCGTCAATTACATAGCGTAGCTTAGATGACTTAGTTGCATTTACTAAGTAGTTCCAGTTTCACTAAGATTAGACTTGCTTCACCTTCATTCCTTTCCAGATACGTCACTATTTCTTTTTTTCGTTTGTTTGAATTGATCATTTGTCATATTAACGGTTTTCGAACTTTTTCCTTTCTTTGTGCTATAGGATCTTGCTTCTTCCCAATTATCATGATTCCCAAATTTCAGGTGAGTGTGAATTATTTTAAACTTGGATGTGTAAATTTATCAGACTATAATAATAATGTACGTACGTGTTTTAATTTGTGTCCTAAATTTAAAACAGGATAGAAAATATTATTATAACACAAGGATTTAACTTGACTTTTTAATCAGATTTTCAATTAAATTTAATTCGAATTGTAGTACATAATCTATAAATATTTTTCAGAATATATGCATTCAATTCAGTTCATTCGAGTCAGAGATGTTTGAAATCCTTCACATGTCACCTCACTATGAAGCTTATGTCATTTGTGCCTTTTTAAAATGATTCGACTGTAATTATCACTGTGGACATACATATTAAATGTGTCAATCGATTTATAATTACACAAATTTAGTACCGCAACTACAGCGTGTACAGGCAACGACATAACGTCCCTTAGCTAACAACACCGCACAAGTAATTTTACCAACTTTATAGGAGACGAAAAATACTGTCGTGTATTGAGAGGCCAATTGACTTGCGTGCTTTCACTATTTTGTGAATTACGGCTTTTAACTGGCTGAAATCTATATCAGATTAGATGCGAAAAGAGCCGCTTTATCCAATGGCATCAAAATGTTAGAACCGCCAATTTTCGACTTGAGCAGTGTTGTAAAAGCTAAGAACCGAAATGTTGTTTAACACGAAAATATTTGCAACTTTTTTATATATTTTAACTATCACATTGATACAAACTTTTTTTGTAACAGTATAATTTATTTTTAGATAGTTTTATGACCCCAGAAGTCACGATTAACTTGTTTAATGGTTTTTTTCTTTCATCATTTTACGTGAGATTTTATATTAGAATTTGCTAGGCTACTTTTGTCGCCGGCTGTACGCAGGTTTGACTAAGTAATCCTTTGACGATGTAATTACTTATAAGTACATATTGAAGATAATTTTCTTCAAACTACTTTTGTAATAACTAAATTGTCGTGTTTGATCGTTTGGTACTTCGACTACCAACTTAACATAAACTTTTAAAACAGTTTTAATGGTTTCACGTTAATTGAAATTTTCTACTATATTGCTAGCTGATATATTATGGTTCTAATAACTAGTACAACTTGTTCGTGTTTTTAGCAGGAATTTAGGTTTTAATGGTTCTTTTACTCTCCTTCTTCCTATTTCATCCATACTAATATTATAAGTGCGAAAGTAACTCTGTCTGTCTGTGTATGTTACGCTTTCACGCCTAAACCAATGAACCAATTTTGACGAAATTTGGCATAGGGGTAGATTAGACCTTAAGAAAGGACAAAGGCTATATTTGGTCGCGATAACCGACATCCACGCGGGCGGAGACGCGGGCAAAAGCTACCTAGTATTATTAGAAATGTGAACGTTTGTGAAGATTACATTCTAACGGCTGAACTGATCTGACTGAATTTATCACAGGGATACATTACGGTCTGCAATGATACATAGACTCCTTTGTATCCCGGTAATAGTTCCCACTGTTGCTAGAAATGGAACCGAAATTCCCGGGCGAAGCGCTGGCAACAGCTAGTAGTTTATAAAGGAGAACTCTACAGTACTTACTAATCTCCGTTAACTACTTCATCTAATTCATCATAAGGCAGGAAATTCATCCTCACGCGGTGTGGCTTGAAAGAGTACGCACTGTCAGGTATGAAATGAACTTCATCCCTCGAATGAACTCCCTGCCGTGGTAATGTCAAGCGACTACAGTATGTGGTTCATCAAGAAGGGCATTAGAAAGTTCTTACGGGTTTGGCAGCGCGAGTGTGACGCCCCTGGTGTTGCACACCTCCATAGGCCACGGTTACTACTTTCCATCAGGTGTGCTTGTATACCTTGCTTTTTATACCACCTAGGTGAGGTGGTATAAAAAAATGATTACATTTTGACGCAGCGGTCGACTTTTTGTTAATTAACAATATAACGTAGGAGGTAGGACACGATGGTATTTCCGCCCAATTGAGCAGTCCGACTGGGGAAGTACCTGCGCCCTACAGAATACTGCGGCCATAATAACCTTGTGTTGAGTTCCCAGCGGTGAGTAGGGTAGCCAGAGTCACTGGAGAGTTTTTGTGCTGTCAGTGGGAAGACCAAAGGCTGGCCCTGCTTTATCTTTTACATTGACGGCACAGAAACTCTTTATTCAAACAGGGTCAGCAGCGCGAGTGTGTCGCCCCTGGTGTTGCACACGTCCATAGGCCACGGTTACCTCTTTCCATCAGGTGGGCCGTGTGCTTGTCTGCCACCTAGGTAGTATTAAAAAACATTGTATAATGTATAAATATAGCCAGTCTACTTCGGATTGTTTATAGAACCAACGCTTTTAACACCAATATGGGTTAAGTGAAAATAATTTGACGGTACTGATGCTAATAGATTTGTCTTTGACTTCGCACAATCACTTGTGTCGTTTTCGTTGTTATGTACAATTCTGGCACCTGTGCATGAACATACGTAGTACACCTACACGTCACGCTGTTTTGAAATTCGTCCAACCAATGTCAGCTATTCATTTAGTCCCCTTTGATCTTCGTTCTATTTAGTTACGCACAATCAAACAAACAGTTGCTGAAAGGCTCTATACCGAACCTATTAAGAAACGATTATGTTACTTACGTTTTTAGTTAACTGGATTTAAATAAATTTGTAACGCAATTTATATGATAGACTTCCTTGTATAGATTTACGTGTATTCTCATAGTTAATGAGAATGTTTCTATCTACTATTGATGGAATTTTGCAAACGTATAAAAAAACAGGTAAAATATTAAAAGGCATTGAAGATTTGACGAAAGCATTTGACTATGTAGATCACAAAATTCTTATGAACAAGTTGAATGCATACGGAATTAGGGGAAACGTATCCAGTTTAATTGAATCATTTCTAACAAATCGACAACAATTGACCATAATAAATAGGATAAGTTATAAATCTAGAACTGACCATCAATATCAGTCTGACGTTAGAAATATCGCCTACGGAGTCCCGCAAGGAAGCACATTAGGACCATTATTATTTAACATTTATTTCAATGACTTCCCTTCAGCTACAACATCTTCAATGGTAATGTTTGCTGATGACACTACGGTTGTATTTGATAAGCCTAATCTTAATTTAATTGAATCCGATATTAAGAGCAGTATTAATTCTCTTGCTACTTGGCTTAAAGCGCAAAACTTAAAATTGAATACTGAAAAAACAACCGTAATGAATTTTGGAAGAAATATAAATGAACATTCACATTTAAATATTAAATATAACAATATTACAATACACGAAGCAAAAGTAACGAAATTTCTTGGGCTACAGATAGAATGCACGTTGGAGTGGAAGGAAAAAATATGCGGAAAATTAAATCAGCATGCATATGCTTTATATATGCTGAATAAACCGCAAACCAAGATACCGTTCTAACAGCATACCATGGGCTAGTTGCATCCACCTTGAGATACGGGATTATATTCTGGGGGAATGCAGTAGGCAAAGAGTTGGTATTTAAGGCACAGAAACGATGCATCAGAGCGATTTGTAACTTACACACTACCGACACTTGTAAGCCACATTTCTTAAGACTGAAATTGTTGACAATGCCATCAATGTATATTTTTGAGATGTGTATGTTTGTGAAACGTAATTGGTCGAAATTTTCGCAAGTGACTAGTAGCCGCAGATTAGGTACATTACATGTGGTAGCTTGTAAAACCACTATGTATCAGAAAAGTGTGTTCTGCATGGCACCTACAATTTACAATAAGTTGCCTAAGTCTATTAGCTCGACTCTAGATTTACAAGAATTCAAAAACAAACTACTCACATTACTGTTAGAAAAAGCATACTATTCCATTAATGAGTAGGTGAATGACAAATTTTAATATTACTGTTATGATTGAACTTTATTTATTTTTAGATTGACATTATTTTACATTGACATTCGAACTCCTATTATTTAATTTTTTATCGATGACATTATGGAAATATTAAAATTTTACTGTGATTATTGAAATGCATTGGTGTTTAATTCTAAATTATTTAACGTTGACATTCAAATCTCCTAATATATTATTATTATTGATGACATTATGGAAATATTAATATTTTACTGGTTTTATTGTTATTATATTATTGTTGAGGTGGATTATTTTAAATTTGACATTGTATTACTTTGACATTCAAACCTTCAATTGTTATAATTTCTCATGACTTTAAATTAGACTACTTAAAAATATGAATAAAGTCACAGATAAAGGTTATTAATAATTATGAATTGTAATAGAAATAAATCAATAATTGAATGATTGATATGTAGCTACTAACCATATTCTTTAAGTCGAAAACTAACCATACTTTAAATTTAATTTGTACACCATGTTTAATGGTAGGACATAGTGCACTGATATTTAATATTAAGATCTTTTGTAATACCAATGTTTCACAAAATAATACATAAATAAATAAAATTAATAAATAAATTTGTTAACAGTTCATCAAACATTGAGGCCTGTTTTATTATTTTACGTACATCACAGTGAGACTGGGAAGTCCGCGCCAACTGAGATGGAATATACTTAAATGTTTTCTCCGAGGCATCCAAAAAATACGAACATTATTTTATATTTCATCAATAAGTAAATTGTAAAGCAACCTTCCAAGAAAAGCAATATAAAATCCTAGACTCCGTTTTTAATCAAACTGCACTTTAGAAATTACCTTCCCGTCGATGATATTAGCTGCCTTTCAAAAATGAAGTTACACAGCATATAAAAGAAAAACACGTAAAGGAACCTAAAAAAGTTTGCTTGGACTTCTTAAACAGTCACTCAAAAAGTGGGAACGTGGTGGCTATGAAAGAACCTCATTTCCGCCAGCGAGCTTCTCAATACATTTCATTTAAATACTTTTCTCGGATAGACCAAACGGTGAGGTTTTAATTTAGCACGTCTATCTCATGCGAGGAGACAAGAAAACGCTCTCTGGCATTGCCCATTCAGAAGCTAATCTTCGACTTTCATTGCAAATAGCATGGAGTATATAGGTGTAGTATTTTAAAAGTTATATCTGGTTTATCATCTTCATGTATAACTTTATTTTAGGGGTATAGGTGTGTTAAGATCAGTATACGACGTCAATATTTTTAATAAAAAACTTATACACGTTTCGTTTGTTGTCGAGAAACTTGCACTTTTCAGTTTTCATTGAAAGACTTTCATTAGAGAAGTTAGTCACATTTATCATTCATCATCTCAGTGTTGATATTTAGGGTTAGAATTTGACATCAACCAACATTTATCAGGGATTATTAACTTTATATTTTGTTTTATTCATATTTTATGCACACTGTAAATTGTGTGAATAAGATCTTGTACGCGTAAACTTGTATTCTCCGAATAAAGAACTGGAATACGGCATTTAAACGAGGTTTATTTCAAGATTAATGGTTTAGGTTTATAACTGTAGCTAAACTATTAAATAATTCGACACAGAGTGTTCCAGCAATTAGGCGATAATGGATAACTTGAATATCTGCTGCATCTAAACATAGAATTTAACAGATACCTACCCCAAGGATATATTGGTAACATAAGTATTTAATATTAATGAATTTTGTAATAATCTAGTTAATATGAAACTTAACTTGGTATAAATGAAAAACACTACATAGTATAAAACAAAGTCGCTTTCTCTGTCCCTATATCCCTTTGTATGCTTAAATCTGTAAAACTACGCCACGGATTTTGATGCGGTTTTTTTTAATAGATAGAGTGATTCAAGAGGAAGGTTTATATGTATGATAGATGTTTAATATAGTAGAGAGTGCAGCGGGAACGGGATCTGACGCCACGCGGGCGGAAAAAAATTGGCGGTACGAAATTCGCCGGGTCAGCTAATAATAAAACATTAAATAGTAATAACGAGAACAGCTAATGATGGTTTCTATCTAAGTGAGGTAGAGCTTAACGGAAAATTCGATAAATAAGTATAATGACTTGTAACAATATGTACTGATCATATTTTTTCGGAAAATTAGGTATAAGAATATATATTCAAATTCAAATTCAAATTTATTTATTTCGTGAAGCATAGGTTACAGAGTAGATGTTATAAGTAATATTAGTCCCAGCTATGTTCCGCCAAAGGCATACAAAATATTAAATAAAATCATAAAATAGACAATCATGTGTAGAATCCAATAAGATAATTAGGTCAGATCATAATCGCATAAAATAACAAAAAAAAAACATAATGTCAGAATACAGATGTCAAGTAAAAAAAATAAAAATGTCAAAATATTAAGCATGTCAATAGATACCTAAATATTATTTGAGTCACCGTAAGAATTAAAATTAAAATTGATTAAATTAAAATTATAATAAAATCACAGTAAGGTAGCGAATGACTTTGATCATTTATATTAGTTGTTGTATGATCTGGTGAGGCCATCAAGGCGAGGGCTACCACTGCAACATTGTTAGAGACTGCAATGGGAACCCTATTTCCTGAGACTCTGCCTTCTGTTTACCACTAGGCGAGTTGAAGTCATATTACCGTTATCATCGTTGATACTGAACGATTTTATGGCATATAAACTAACGTGGAGTCTCTTAGAACTCACGAACGCATACAATTGAATGTTCCTGAACACAATGATACGATTTATTACATCAGTTAAAAAATTATATTCGATCAGTAACACTAAATAAGTTCATAAATACACAAAGATAATAGTGTGAACTACTTGTAACGAACACAGCAGTGCGTACAATAAATGCTTCACGTTGATAGGATTGTATTGTGTAGTAAAATTTATTGTAGTCTTTAATAAAATTCAACTGAAAGAGTATAAAACATCAACAATCTAAATCATACCATGTTCCTAGTACTTTTGTTTTCACTTGAAACACAACTACTTTACTCTCAACAACATATTGTATGTATTATACTTACATAAGTCAACTGCATACGACAACTGCAGTCGCACGAAGCAGATACGCGTAATTCATTGCGACTTCTCAACGGATAAAGGGGACTCTTTATCCATATCGAAGTTTAACAAGTAATGAATGCGCTTTATCTGCTGCATGCATGCGTCTGAGGTTGACGTAAGCGGTCGGGTTTGAAATCATACGTTTATCAGTAAAAAAAAAAAGACAGGTTGCACTCCGGGAATGCCGGCAGAAGAAAACTTTTTCTTTCTTTCTTAGTTATACAGGGTGTATTTTTGAAACGGGGCAGTAAGGGCAAGTACCTTAACCATTGCAGTTACAGCAAAACGTTCTTAAAAGACCTTCCCTAACTTTTTGGGACATTTTGAACTGCATTCACAGATTTTGTAAAAAACTTACAGTTAGCAAAAAAAATGCAAAAAGTTCAAAAATTTTTTTTTATGCCAATCGATTCTGTTTCATGTGGGGATCAAAAAACTCTATGGGACCATTTTAGCTTTCAGTACTAGAAAAGACAGAAATCGCCAAAGACCTTTCCCATACATTTCGTACGGAAATATGATAAATCAACTCGAAACTCATAGGTCAGGTAAATTTTTGAACTTTTTAAATAAAAAAAATCATTTAAACATTTAAGAAATTGGTTTATGAAATAAATTGCTCAAAATGATTTCCATTTTCACGAATACATAAGTCTATCCTTTTTTGCACTGAACGAATGGCGGCTAATAATGTTCTGGGATGAATATTACGTAAAATGGTCATTAATGCATCCTTGAGCTCTTGAACACTGGCGTACGTCGTCTTATACACCTCGTTTTTCACGAAGCCCCATAAAAAAAAATCAAGTGGTGTTAGATCGGGGCTACGAGGTGGCCACTGTGTTGGACCATGTGTACCTATCCACTGTGTACCGAATAGGCGGCTCAAATTGGAACGTGAAAGGTGACTGTTATGTGGCGGAGCACCATCTTGTTGAAAATGAACTTTTCGCAATTCCGACAGGGGCCATTCGTCCATCTCGTTTTCAAGATGGTGTAAAATGACTTCATTATACATGGCAGAATTCAGTTTCCCTTCATAAAATTCCACCATTATGACTCGATTGGACATTATACCAGACCAACAGTTGAATGGGAAGCGAACCTGATTATGACTTGCCGTAACTCTTAGTGGATTTTCTTTGGACCAATAGTGGTGATTTTTTCTGTTGTACATACCGTTATTGGAAAAATTCGTTTCGTCTGACCACAGTATGTAATTTAAAAATTCATGATCTCTGCTTATTTTTCCTCTTAGCCATCTGCAAAAAGTAAGCCTTCGAACATCATCACCCGGATGTAACACTTGAACTATGCGCCCATATCGATAGCACTTGTAGCCGTATTTCTTCCATATCTTTATCACAAGGGAGTGGAATACACCTACTTCAAGGGCGACTTGCCTGGACGATACCTCTGGATATGCTTCGACATAAGTTAGAACCGCAATCTCCGTGTCCATGTCCACACGAGGCAGCCGCTTTCTTTTGAAAGAACCCTGCAATTCCAGGTTTTTCAAAAGATTTGTAATAACCTTTCTTGTTGGCACATGCCGCAACGGATACTTATTGCGGTACCACACTAATGCAGCTCCCGCATTTCCATTATTGACAAAATACGCTTCTAATAAGTCAATTTTTTCACGATTAGAAGACATTTTAGCGAAAATCCTTAATTAATAACTCATACGAAGTTTCTCAGCTGAAACTAAGAATAACACACAGATTTTCGAATCAAATTCGAAATTTGAGGGTAAAAATTCTTTTTATTTACTTTACAGTCAATTCTACCCACTTCCTGGTCATAACAAAAAGTTAGACCATCGTAGAAATTTGTTTCTGTTGCCGAAATGTATGGGAAACGTTTTTGGCGATTTCTGTCTTTCCTAGTACTGAAAGCTAAAATGGTCTCATAGAGTTTTTTGATCCCCACATGAAATAGAATCGATTGGCATAAAAAAAAATTTTTGGACTTTTTGCATTTTTTTTTTTGCCAACTGTAAGTTTTTTACAAAATCTGTGAATGCAGTTCAAAATATGTCAAAAAGTTAGGGAAGGTCTTCTAAGAACGTTTTGCTGTAACTGCAACGGTTAAGGTACTTGCCCTTACTGCCCCGTTTCAAAAATACACCCTGTATACAGAGAAAAAGATAAAAAGCACATAACATACCATACCTATAATATAGCGCCAATCATAGAACCTATCACTAATTTTCTGCTAATTTTCTGTCAGAAGAAATTAATAAATTACAAAAAGAAAAATAATCACAAAAAGTGTCAGACGCCCAGGTTCCAATCCGGTACTATCTGAAACCATTAAGACTTAGACGAAGCTTCTTAGCGTACCTAGCAAAATAAACACTCTGTAGCTAGGAATATTGTATGACCTCATGTCGTCCTACAAAGTCGTCGGTAACGGGTCAAAGGTCACGTGATCCTGACGCCGCTGAAGAAGATTTCACTTTTAAAAATCAATTACAGAATTGTCCCATAACTAACAAAGTTTTTGCTAGCTAAGTAACCTGCCACAGGTCGTATCCGTTGCAAGAAATTCTTGAAAACTGACCATATTTGTGCTAGATTGCAACAGCAAACCTTCACAACAGGTATGAGCCGAAATATAAATAATATAATACAATTATATATTGTTTATTCCGCATTTTGCCCCAAATTCCTACATTCCGTATTCGATTGTCTCTAACAATTTTTAATACTACTTTAGCGCTCAATAAGTTTTCAGGTCTAAGTAGGGCGTAAATTTTCCAAGCGTTTTTCTCTTCATTACCTTCGTAATTATGCACAAACACTTAATTATAACAACGTTTGTTTCTTTTTAATTTGTCTAATTTAGCACAGATGTCGACTTGTGAAAATTTAATTAAACCTGACTCCATTAACTGATTCGCCGTAAATCAAACAAAACTGTGATTAACGAAACAAGTAGTTTACCAAGGTGCCGTTTAATTATGTGTGAACGGGAGTAAATGAATCGCGGAACCTGAAGTGAAATGTTGATAAGGGTGTTCAAAATTACTTACGTAAATATAAACAAAAATGGAAGTAATTTTGACTTCACTGATTAAGCGATTATCGGAACTGATTCTGAAGACGGGTGATATTTCCATCTCTAAACTAACCATTGTTTACAGAAGAAAATACTAGTTTTGAAGAACTCATCCGAATACTCATAAAAGTTGATTTTCATACAACGTGCCCCAAAATTCAAGGATGAGCCGGCACAAGAGGGTGGACTTGCTCATGGTTACTCGACAGAAAAAACAAATTCTACTTACTATTATTATTTACACCGTTAGTACCGTTATTCTGCCAAAGCCACTGTGACCCAAACTTTATAATGAGCCATTGTTCAATTATAGTTGTGTTGGGCGCATGCGCAGACAAAAATTCCGATTTTAGAAAATAACTAAGGTCTGTCGTTCGCGGGCTCTTAGTCTATAATGAGTTAGATATTAGTTACTTAATTTAGTTGTAATTTTGGACACATTGATGGATGAACCAAACGTGAACCGCATTGCAATTCAGGTACTTGTAAATGTACTCGTATCATACAAGTATGTCAAATGGATAATAAGGCGAGTACCGGCTGCGTGCAATGCATTCAAATGTGAACACTCAAAGTACTCAGTAGTTTCACGGATGTGCACATGTGAAACGATCTTTATCAATGTCACGCCGAAGAAATTTGACAGAATGGCCTTAATTTCACATGTTTCGCTTTGGAAAATAATGAATACTGATTATTGTTGCTGTTATTTTCCAAAAAAAAAACAAATGCCTTGCAAATAATTACATAACTGCACAATGTACAATTGTTAGTACAGTCAGCATCAGATCATTCTTGATCAATCTTGATGAACAAAGTGCTCAAAATGATCTTAATTTCTTGATTTCCCCCCTTCCTGTTGATGGATTGTTGTGATATTTGGTTCACACCTTTAGTTTGGACTATAATACAATTTCAATGAATAAAACAGTTTGATTTGCTGTTATTACCTTAGTTTTAACATCATTCAAGCCTAGGGGCTATGTTTAGTAATGGTGGTAGATGGTAAGGATGGTAATATATGTTTTTTTTTTACGTGCGGGTTATCCCCATAGATACCCCCCTCCGGAGTCGGAGGTGGAAGTTATGTCGGACTCGAACCGACTAAACTGCACGCCATCTGTGGGTCGTTGTGCTAGGCCGAAGGTGAGGTTGTCAGACGACATATCCCTCGCACCTCGGCTGACCCAGGGTCATCCCTATCGATCCCCGACTCGCCCCCGGGGTAATATATAATCTTCAGTTTTTAGAATTCACTTACAACACCTTACAATCTGGCGGGATGAAATCATATCGACGTCTTCTATATTTTTAACATCTAATTCTTGTAGTAGCTTGTCAACAACCATATTTTGCTAACTATTTTCGGTTGTAAGGGTACTGCTCCATGCTGATACTGAGAAGCTCGACCTGGAAATCAAATCCGAGACTTCTTGCACAGTAGTCGCACTTGCTACGAGCAAACGACTAAGTCACGTAACCACCACGGTAACCACTTTCCATCAGGTGGGTAGTATGCCTGTCACCGAAATAGTATAAAAAAATTTGATACTGTTATAGATTTCCAATGTTTTATTTTCGGTTATGTTGTTTAACATTTTTGCACGGAAAACTTAAGTACCTACTTTAGGAACTAAGAATACTCATTAGTCAAAGTGGCATAATTAGTCAAACAGCTTTGTAAGTTAGGGCTAAGGCCTGCTTTAAGCAAACATTGAATAACTGTGCGACCAGTTCCCGTAAATATTGTTAGGTAGTTTTACGATACATTACACACTTTCTTCACAGTTGGTCATTTCAATGTATTAGCTATAAGTGAAATTCTTGATTGGGAAAATTTGTTATAAACACCTTGATATAAAAAATCGCAGAAAGTTACAAAGTATAAATTTCCATTTATTAGGTCCTAATTTTCCTGGAAATGCGAGTTTTAATTGACTGCAACCTCGTGCTTGGCTTCCCTCTTTGCGGCAGACTTCAATGACGTAACCAATTGGGTACTTCACAAGTAAATTAAAATTCATCACGTATATTGTTTTTGCTTAGCTTAATAAGAAATTGGCTAACTGGAAAGACATTAAGGTATGTATTCGTATACAATTAATGATTATCTTAAGAATAAAATCGATCATAACACATCTTTAATGAAAACACTTGTACTATTCCACAATATTTATTAAATTCCTGACCGGTTTCGCCTTACGGCATTATTAAAGGTTGATACATGTTTTTTGGGTATCAGATGTCAATTCTAAAACATGTATCAACCTTTGTTAATGCCGTAAGGCGAAACCGGTCAGGAATTTAATAAATAATGTTGAATAGTACAAGTGTTTTCATTAAAGATGTGTAGCAAGTTCCACCAAATGCCATCAATCAAAAGTATAAGCCGATCATAACACGTTGGGTTTGTATTTCTAAAGTAGCCTAAACTTTGGATAAAAACCCAAATTGCCTTTTTTAGCCCTTTAATATTATAGAACATAGAGACTTTCTAATTAAACTGCTTTATTGCAGGACAGGGCTGTGATTAAAAGTTCAAACCCTCCCACAGAGTATTTGAATTTATTACAATGTAGTCCCAAACTCCAGAACTACATATAAAGTTTTAATATTAATACATACGTTAGTAATAACAAACAATTACATTATCATTAAGCATAATAAGACCAAGATTATACGAAGCGGAGTAGAAAAAGCAGCAAAGCGGATCCCGAGCTCCGAAATGAAGGTCTCAGATGCAATTGGGACATAATGCTGAGTTGATGATGATGACCATTAAATACATTACAAGATTATTGCTTAAAGAGTTGACCTTACTATTGAAAGGTCCCAGGTTCGAATCCTGGCCATTACACAACCGACGTGAACCTACTCCTAACACAAATAATTTAGCTTAGCTGAAGGTGTTAGAGGAAATATTAGTTATATCGGTTCTAATATTGTTTAAAAAAAAGCTAATGTTCCGGCTTCGCACGGGAAAATTTCGCGAAATTATCCTACGACCCAGTCGCAGCTCTACCAGTACGGGTTCAGGTCAGATAATCATCTATTTAGTGTTCCTCGAAACCCCGATTTCTATGCGGATTTGGCTTATTTGATCAGTAAAATACGTCCCACCAAAAACATTTTCACGTCAAAAAGTTGCCCAGACGAGTCCACGTAACCTAACCTGTGAAAACATTATCAGATCTCGTATAAAGCCAAGCTCTAAAGACTGCACGCTCAAAACTACACCTTACTCAAAATATATGAAAAGACTGGTCAGATCTCATGTATAGCCAAGATACCTCAAAAGTCTTTGTGGGGGTCCCTTTCACCTTTCCAAATTTAAACTTGACAATTCATTCTGAACAATCAAAGCAAAGCAAATCTCGCACGAGGGTCATAGCATTTTCAAGCATTTAAAACACCATAAAGTTCCGTGCCTCAACAATATATTATTTCGTTGGCAACGGTCTTATTAACGATCGTATTCATTACTCTTTTTTTTTCTTCAGAATAGACATTCACAACCTATTCAAATTTTTATACGAACATGTCTGTGACTAATCATTTGAAGTCCTGCCCATTCAGTGTTTAAAACAATTTATTTAGTCTCGTGTAATAAACAACTGAGCCTTTCGCAATTATATGTGGTAAGAATATTTAGTACCTGTTGAATTTATTAACATTAATTTCTTTGAGTCTTTCAAACCCAATTATGATAATCTCAAAAGAATTTGTCACTGACGTAAATTCTAAAATTTTGTGCTAATATCAATTTTAGTTTTATTTGACACTTATTTAAACGTGACTCTATAAATTATATTAGCAAAAGAAACTTTGATGGATATCAAGTAAAGACTTGTCAGACGAAATTGATGTAAGCAAGTTCATGAGTTATTTTATTTTTAAATAGAATGATAATACAGTAAAATTTCTGAAGACAACAGTATCTGGGAAATTTTATCACATTCCAACTTAACGTTCACATTCATCACCTTTACTTACACTACAATTAAAAAAATGGATGATATTCTGTTCGCTGGTAGAAACTGGTCCGCATTGCTGACTATGTAGTATAGTGGAGAACTTCTAGTTAAGTTGGCCAACTTACCAGCTATTATACTACCGGCACGTATGATGGCCGTTTTAACGTATTAACTAAGTTACGATATTGATCGAGTAAAACGATCTAGTCATCTGTAGTTGAGTTGATATGGTAGTAGATAAGGTGGTACTTAACGGCCGTGTAAAAAAAAGAGAAAGCAAACAAGCTCTGCCAAGTTCTCTTAGTACTTAACGGCCATCATATGCCGGTAGTGTAGGCAATTTATGACCTTACTAAGTTATTCTAAGTAATCAATGCGTCACCGCACTACCTGACTGTCACATAATTATTATTCTAAATAACAATTCTAATAGGTTCTATCTATACAAGATTAGTGTTATAATTTAAAATGTTAATTAGTCGCGTTCAAATTGTTGCTTTATCTATTGCTTCTTTGTTGAGTTCTAATAAATAAATTGCAGCATATCTTTCGCAATATATTATATCGTAATATACCTAAATAGTATTAGCAAGATATTTAGACATATCTACATAATATTATCAATAACATATATTAAGTAGGTACTAAAACAAACACCTACTGCATTATTAAGCAAAGTAACATTGAAATGAAGTGCTCTTATGAAATTTACGCTTAAGTATCCATACGAAAGCAAATCTGTCTTTCTCTTTGATCGATTTTTAGGTTAAAGTAACACCTTAAACCTAAAAATCGATAGAAATAAAAAATTTGGAGAGGAGTACAAAATTACCTAGGAGTACAAAATTACTATTGTAATTTGGTATTCCAAAACCGAATAATATCACAAAAAAAGTCAAAGATGGTGGTGTATACACATCCAGGCGCCCCCCGTCCGGTGTCCCATGCGGCTCCACCCGCGTGAATGTCGGTTATCGCTTAGTGTTGAGTCAACGCTATTTCTCTAAAATAAAAGTAGCCTAATTTACTCCTTATTACATCAGCTACCTGCCAATAAAAGTCCCGTCAAAATTGATCCAGTCATTTCAGAGCAAACGGAACAAACAGACAGACAATTTTAAAAAAAAAAGTTATTTTTGTGTATATTCATATGCATGTAGTAAAAAAAAATGGTTATTTCAATATTACAAACAGTCACTCCAAATACATTTATTTTATATTTATATATTTATATGTAGATATCTATAGATGTTACTAAAGTAGCTTGCACAACTTCTTTAGACTCACATTTATAGTAAGTATTCTCAGTTCTCACACTTTATTTAAAAAGAAAAATGTTTGGAATATTCAAATTTTTGCGTTCCCATCCTGTGAAAACCAATCGATTGTAAGTTCAACTCCAAACTTGGCAATGACTCAGTATTTCTGCATATTCCTCAGGCATAGTGGATATTATTCTTTATTAACTTCCTACTAGTTATGTCTGTGCAGAGCCAGATATGCGTGTCAACAATTACAAATACATAAAAACTGACCATTGTTTCTCTGTTTAATCTTCAGTTCAAACTACCATCTTCAGTCTCCCTAAAAGCTTTAGCCATTGAAAAGTAACCGAATCATTGCGATCAATCTAAATAATAAAATTACAATCAAGACGCATTCTGCGTTACAAATAGTTTTATTTCATGTGTAAAATTTGAGTAAACTACCGACAATATATCATACAAAATATAAGCTCTAACTAAACCAAGCAGAGTTCCACTGCTAGACATAATTTAAAAACAATTTTTTGAAGTGAAAACTTCTTTAGCGGCGTTAGATGGGTAAAAAGTGTTAAACTCGCATCAGGATTACTTGACCTTTGAACCGTAACCGACGACTGACGTCATACAACATTACAACAGCTACAGATTGGTAATTTTGTTAGGTGCGTTAAGAAGCATCGTAGCCTAGCCGTAAGCACTTCGACTGTAAAGGTGCTTTTCCACCAGAGCAATTCAATTCACGCCTCGCATATTCTCGTCAATCCACACTGTTTCCACCAAAGATACGCTGGGAGAGGATTGAAAATTTGCCATACAAATTTCAATTCTCTCCTCGCCTCGTCTCGTCTCGCCCCTCCGGTGGAAAATCACCTTAAGTCCTTATGGTTTCTAATAGTACCGGGTTCGAACCTGGGCCCCTGACACTTTTTGTAATTTATTACTTTTTGTGATTTTTTTTTTCTTTTTGTAATTCATTAATTTCTTCTGACAGTATATTAGTGATAGGTTCTATGATTAGCGCTATATTATAGGTATGGTATGGTATGGTATCGTATGATGTGTTCTTTTTATCTTTTTCTCTGTATATAACGAAGAAAGAAAGAAAGAAAATTTTTTCACTTCTGTCGGCACTCCCGGAGTGCAACCCGTCTTTTTTTTATAAATACTTTCTTAATACGCTAAAATTATTATGAAACTGGCTGGTTAGGATTCAAATGCCTCTAGTTGATTATGTTTCTGCATTCGCATGCATAGTAAAATTATGAGTGTGTTATTTGTTAGCTGCCATTAACACGTAGCATTTATTACAGTGTTCACAAGCAAACCTCCACAGTTAGAGATGCGTTTACTGTTAGAGCGCTTTCACATTGTCCGATATCCAATATCCGATATCCGATATCCGCTTACGCTCTGGATATCATATTATATTACTAAATAGTAAGAAGGTACTAAATATTAGAAACTATTAAAGATTTTTATTTCATTGAACGCAATATGTGGAGTTAACTTAATATTACTCCCAGCATCTCCAGCTACATAATCCCATATTTTAGTATGGTCCTGAGGAGTTGACATTTAAGCGGCTTAAATTTATATCTAACACCCCAATAATATTATGCGTAAGATGTACGCGTGCCTCATCATCGCACGTACCGCCTAGTCAACAAGTCATTCAAATCTGTTTTAACAAAATAACTCTGAACGACGCCCGTTAATTAGGTATGAGACATATTATCTCTCTCTCTCACACGTATTATTCCAAAACTTGAGAAAAAAGAAAATAGATACAAACGTCATGGCGGGAAGCCAAATCGTTCTATCGTAAAGCTTTTGACCTAGAGTTACTTTTATAAACAGTACAAATATACGTTTGTTGATGGAACACTTTACAGTTGAGTATGACAAGTTATGTGTTGAATGGAATGTGGAAACCGTAGTAACAGAGCAACGAGTCGTGAATACTACAACGAAGAAACTGCCAAATATTCTCGTTCAATAAATAATTTCTTATAAGTCTTCAGGCTTTCACGGCCGGCGTTGCATGTAGAATATACTGGTGCCGGGCTGTTTGGCCGTGGTCTATGTGAAACTTGCGGAAGCAGTATATTCTACACATAATTTCTTAGTGTGTGAGAATAATTCTAGTAATTATATTAAAATGGTAATATTAAACCGTATATGTGGTTACCGGCAGAGTAGAATTTGGGCCACCCCTTCTCTTCCCATGTGGTGTCGTACAAGGCGACTAAGGTATAAGGCTGATTAACTTTAACATCAGAAAGATATGTACAGCCTAGACTCAGCCTCAGATGCATGGCTCGAGTCAACAATAGTGCCCGGAATACGGCAATAGGCTCACCCCTATTACGTGGGACCTAATACAGATTGGTGAAATGTGGGTGTTAATTCACCTCTGCCTAACCCTCCGGGGATAAAGGCGTGATTGTATGTATGATTATATGTATGTATCATAATTAGCAGATACTATCAATGTCAAGGGTGTCACTGTATCTGCAAGGACTTTTATGAGGACAGTGCAACAAAATAGGAACAATGAGACTGCCCACCGACAAGTTATCAGTGGAACTGGATAAGTACAATGATAGAGAGCATTTTCCTGCAGAATAGGTACCAAACGATAGTCATGTTTAATTCCATCTGTTCCGTTTTTACACAATGTTTATTAGCTAATGCTCTTTGTAAGTAAGCAGGTCAAGATACCTCGCGACTCAACTGCACTTATGTATATTACAAAATTTATAACTTAATCGAAAATCGTAAACAATGACAATTATAGATATACTAGCTGTCGCCCGCGGCTCCGCCCGCGTGGATGTCGGTTATCGCGAATCGGACTATAATTTGCGATTTAAACTATCCTATCTCTCAAGTTGGATCGAACTGCACATGGTGTGCGAATTTTATTATAATCGGTTAAGTGGTTTAGGAGTCCATTGAGGACAAACATTGTGACACGAGATTTATATATATTAAGATAATTATCATTGTAAATGACAAAACATAATTTACGGTCATCTTAACTTGACATAATGTATGCATTGGCTACGAAATAGTAGACAACATAAGTGTTTGAATCTTTATTTTCCGAAATAGGCTGACAATACCCTCAATTCCGTAACTAAGTTGTCCAGTCTAGCAATAATAATGAAACAATCGCCTTGTATGTTATGATATCTTGGTACACAATAAAATTTGTGTAACAATATTTTAACGCATGCTACACGCTTATATACAGGAATCCGTTGAAAATTCATTGAAATGTAAAAAATAAGCAATTCACTATTTTCGTATTTCAAAGCTGAAATCTATACAAGGTCATCCTTGAAAGTGGTGATACTATGTAAGGTTCTTTACATCCAATGCAGCTTAAGAAATGCGGTGATGACTGAGTTAGGCTTTATTTCCTTTCATCGACTTAAAATATGAATAAAGTAATATACATAAAAGCACTAATTACCGTATTAACTTGAAAACAATAAATGAGCTGTTAACATATATCCAGTAAGTAGTTAGAGAGGTCTTGCATTATAAAGTCACAGAGTAAATTCTAATGAAAACAAAATGTAGGTACTACTTACCTGGCATAGTTATACTTTATGTTAATTAAGTTGCAGAAATATTGTAACAGTAACGCAATATAGTAGGAACTTTTAGCGTGAGCGTTTAGGCGCCGCGCCATCCGTCATTTTGGTGACGGGTACTTTTGATGTCAGAACTTTTAGTGCTGTGTTTTCGTTTCCCTAATTAAAACTGTTTACCTAAATGTCAACATTACATCAATGGGCCTCTACACTTCTGTGTATATGCAGCTGTCTCCTGGCCAATTAAGATGATTGAGAAAACAACGAAAATGAATACACTCGAGGTGAACGTACTCATTGCAAATCTATAGATTACTTTTTCATTTCTAAATTCAGAGTAATAATAATGCAATATATATATATATATATATATTACCTTAAGGACGGTACGATTGACATCTGTCGGGCATGCCACCATCCCAGAGAATCCCTCCCCTCTGGCATATAATCTCTGGTGGTTCTCGTCTAGCCAACGGCGAGTATTTGCACAGACACAACCAAGTAGTCAGGATTGTCCATCAGCAACTTGCTCTTAAATATAACCTTGTAGATTCAAAGGTGCCCTATTACAGGTATATGCCCGACCCAGTTGAAGCCAATAAACCTGATATAGTGGTGATAGATTGATAGGAGCGTCGCGCAATAATTATCGATATCACCATTACGCCTGACGAGAATCTCGTGAAAGCCGAATAAGATAAGCAAATAAAATATTTGGATTTGGCTCACGAGGTTGCCGACATATGGAATGTGGATTCGGTGATTATTGTTCCGATAGTCGTGTCGGTTCACGGACAGATTGCTGGGAGCCTCGGCCAACATCTCAAGAGGCTCGCGTTAGACAGTTGGGACAAGGGCCTGATGCAGAACGCGGTACTCCTCGACACGGCAGGTCTCTCCCTGGAGCCCTAACTACAGGCAGCTTGGTACCATTACCCGATGCCGGTGAAGCATTACTTCTTATATTTTTATTTAAAAATATAATTTATATGGAATCTTAATGTAGGTACAGATGAAATATATTAAATTTATCTTTATGACAAACATTTTTCTCACAAGTTTAAGCGCTCAAGGATGTTGGGCTTATACTGAAATATATAACTTTAATCATGACAATAGACACATTAAACAGAACGCAGAGGTAGATGTTAACAATATTACATTGTCTCCACAAATTAGAGCACCCACTGTAGTAAACACTATTAATAATATTAGAGTTTATTGTGTTTGACAGAGTATTGGGCGTGTGACACTGATAGCTCACTGTACAGTCAGCATCATCAAAATATCGCTAACAAAAGTACTCAAAATAATCCAAATACCAAAATATGTAGACATTCATACTTTTCTCACCACCGTTGATAGTTCATGGCTTATGCAACTGTCAACTATAAAAAAGATATTGTCAATTGACACATTTTGTGTCTTTTTCTTACTCATATACACATCCCTTATCATCCCGCCATTGTGTGAAAGTGATGGCTTTACAAGTAAGAAAGGGGTACAAATTGCAATTAAATGACAATGTCTAGATTTTTTTTTGAAATTATGCTTGACTGGATACCACTCATAACACTCTACTAACTGGCATAATTCTGGAAGACCGATTGTTAAGATAGTTAGACCACTCTGGATACTTAGAACTATTTGACTACTCTTATAACCAATATAAAATTGTGATTTTGGTATTTGGATTATTTTGAGTACTTTTGTTAGCAACATTTTAATGATACTGACTGTACAATATGTGATCCGATAGCCTGGGGTGACACGCCACAGGTGTCGCTTGCCTGTCGAAGTAATTGGCGAAGACGTGAACATAAAACGATATTACTTGTGCCAAAATGAAGGCATTATCGTTACTCCGGATTAAATTCTTCGATAAGTGTTCTTCTTCTTCCGGTGCCTCTCCACTACTGGAGGTTGGCCGTCAGCTCAGCGAACTTCTCCCGATCTTGTGCCAAGCGAAAAAGTTGCTCTACGCTGGCAATATTTGTCCACTCTCGGATGTTCCGCAGCCACGACTTCTTTCTGCGTCCAACGCGTCTCTTGCCTGCGATTTTGCCCATCATTATTAGTTGGAGGAGCTCGTACCTTTCGTGTCGCAAAACATGGCCCAGGTAGGCGACTTTCCTTCTCTTGATGGTCTGCAGTAACTCTCGGCTTTTGCCGACACGTTGGAGTACCCGTACGTTGGAAACTTTCTGTGTCCAGCTAATGCGCAGCATTCTGCGGTAGCACCACATCTCGAAAGCTTCCAGCAAACCTAAGGTATTGGCTTTAAGAGTCCAGGCTTCACTTCCGTACATTACCACTGGCCACACATAACACTGCAGTATTCTCACTCTGAGCCCTAGGGATAATTGGCGGCTGCATAAAACTTTTCCCATTCTTTTCAAGGTGGCTTGGGCAATTCCAATCCGGGTACGAATTTCTTGCTCGCTATCCCATTCTTCATTAACCCAAGCACCTAGGTACTTATACTTTCGCACCCGCTCTATATCAGAACCCGCGACAGTGAATGTGAGGTTTAAGTTTCCGTAATTCCCCGAAACAACCATAAATTTAGTTTTGAACACGTTCATACTTAATCCTGCTTCCAAACTGCACTCATGAACCCTGTCTAATAACATCTGTAGGTCTTGCTTTGACGAGGCCATAAGTACCGTGTCATCGGCATATCTTAAATTATTCACGACTTTGCCGTTTACTTTGACACCAACCTCAAATCCCTCTAGCGCTTCCGATATTATTGCCTCTGAGTACAGATTGAATAACAGGGGGGACAAAATGCAACCTTGTCTGACTCCACGGCGTACTTCTAAGAGGGCTGTTTCTGAGTCTCCGATTCGCACTGTAGCCCTTTGATTCCAGTACAAGTTTTTTATGATTCTGATGTCTTTGCCATCTAAACCAACGTCGATCAAGCGCTGCAATAGAGTATCGTGTTTAACGCGATCAAACGCCTTTTCGTAATCGATAAAGCACAGAATAATATCAGTCTGCATTTCTCGACATTTTTGTACGAATACATTAAGGGCAAACAGTGCCTCACGAGTCCCCATACCTGACCGGAAACCAAACTGACTCTCTCCCAATTGATCATCACATTGTGCACGTATCCTGTTATGGATGACAGCTAGGAATACTTTGAGTACGTGGCTCATCAGACTGATCGTACGATACTCGGAACACTTTTTGGCTTTTGCCTTTTTCGGTAAAGTTATGAACGTAGATCTGAGCCAGTCATCGGGTAGAATTCCTGAATCATATATTTGGTTAAAAAGGCGCGTTAGTGCATCCACATAGCCGTCCTCCAAAAGCTTCAAAACTTCGACCGGCACGGCATCCGGACCCAATGCTTTACCAGTCTTGGCAGATCTCAATGCATGCTTCACTTCAGAAGATAGAATAGGGGGTCCAGTATCATCCGTGGCAATACCACTCATACTTCTAGAAGTATCTGCAAACATTTGCACTATGTAGTCGCTCCATACACGTTTCCTACTATCCAGGTCGAGAAGAATATTGCCATAGTCGTCGCACAATGTGTTTAAGTGCGGTTTTCTGTTCAGACCCGCTAGCTCCTTAACTTCTTTATGCAGGTTGAAACTGTCATGTTTATGCAAAAGATGTTCCATGCGATCACACTTGCCCCTGTAGAAGAGGTCCCTGGTCGATCTGATTTTCCTATTTATGAGCGTATCCAACTCTGCATATTTGTTTGGGTTTGTAGTCCTATAGGTTCTGCGTTCTTCCATTAGATCTAGAATTTCGTCTGTCATCCACTGCTCTTTTTTAACGGGCCGATTTGGCGCGAGCAAGGATTGACAGATATCGCCGACTTTCTGTTTTAAACTCGACCACGCTTCCCGAAGTGACGGTGTCTTTTTTAACTCCTTTTCCGCCCAATGGTTGATTGAATTTGAAACTGCTGCTCTAGCTGTATGTTCTTTCATCTTTCCAATGTCTATTGATAGTTTCTTTCCAACTTGTATCCGCTTAAATTTACATTGCATAGTTACAACTACGGGGTTATGATCTGATTTAATATCTGCTCCTGGGTATGTGACTGCACTTTTAATAGAATTCCTGAACCTTTGATTAACAATGATGTAGTCTATTTGGTTCCGTATTATATGGCTGGGTTTGTGTTTTGGTGATGTCCAGGTATATAAAAGGCGTGGATGAAGCTTAAAAAGTGTATTTGTAATTGTTAATTCCTTATCCTGGCAAAACCCTACTAGCATATCTCCTCGGTCATTCCTAGATCCGAGACCGTACAGCCCGGTCACTCCTGGTACGACCAATGATCCTACTTTTGCGTTAAAATCGCCAATCAATAGGTTCAGCTCATGTTTATTGGTATAATGTATAAGAGATTCTATGTGGCTATAAAAGTCTTCAATTTCCGTCATCGGACTGTCTTTAATTGGAGCATAAAGTGCTATTATATTAATGAACTGGATATGCACTAAGCTGAATAAGCATGGCGCGATTAGAAAAGGGTATAAAATTTGTCACAGAATTGGATATCTCTTTGCTCATAAGAATACCAACACCATAAGATTCAAAATGGTGATCATTTCCAGAATAGTACAAAACTTTTCCTTCAGCAGTGTTGTGCTTACCTTGGCCAGGCCATTTCGTGTCGCTTAGACCTATGATGTCCAACTCAAGGCGGTCCATTTCCTTGATTATATTAGGAAGTTTTGCAGGCTGCTGCATTCCTCTTACGTTCCATGTCGCTATTCGTGTCGTTTTCATTTTATAAGGTTTCCCTCCGGGGATTCTTAGCACCCCTGTCCCATTCAAGGGACGCCGGAGACTCGGGGCCATATCTTTCCTTGAACTGTTCATTTTGCTGACTACTAGGGAAATATAATGAAGGTGGTATCCCGTTGCCTTCCATCATCGCAGTATCGTGAACGTCGCGCCAAGTATGTCGGCTGCGCCCACAAGTGTCTCACATAAGCCCTTTAAGCTATTCTAGCTTTGTCCTTATGAAAGTACGTGAGTTGCTGCTTCCAACCCCCGGTCATAACAATTACACCTTTATGACAAGGTTTGCCTCCTCCGCTGGTTCAGCCAAATTCTGTTTTGGAAACACCTATGCCCTCTCCACCGTTAAGGTCTTCACCTGTAACCCTAGGCAGGGGACCGTGTTATACCCCACAGCACTGGGTCCTTCCATGGACTTCGCCATCGTCAACTCCCGGCCTACTGAGAGATGAGATGCCCACCCCCGCGACGTGGACGCGCCAAGGAAGAGCTACTTAAGTGGATGGTAGAGAATTTAGCTCTACTGTCCCTTAAGCCGGGTTAACGGACTTGTATGTTCCCAAGCCCGAAAGCCGTGTTCAAACGTTCGATAAGTGTAAGTGTCGGGTTAAACACGTCGATATATTTTTCTTTCATTTTCTTTGAGAAAAATAATACGGCATTAGAATATATCATCGTGCTCTCCGTGTTAGTCGTATTCGAGGGTCTCGTCTTAGAATCCACGGGTCCGCTTGTTTTATTTTTAGGTACTTAGATATATTTTATTTGCATGTACTACGATGAAATGAAATAATAAAAAACAACAAGAGTTAAATTCAGGCTGCATTTCTGTGCGGTAAGAAAAGTCTAATAGAAGCGTCGAATAGTAGCACCTACTTATTTATTTATTTATTTAAACTTTTTGCACAAATACAAATTGATTGTACAAAGGCGGATTTAATGCCATGGGCATTTTCTACCAGTCAACCTTACCTACCTACCACGTTTTATTATAGGTTCGTTCGTTCTCGTTCATCTGGTATCGATTTAAAGAACTAAGTATGTAACTGATGTTTCACATAATGAAATTGATACATTTCGTATTATTAACGTCCATAACTTGCGTAAGCGAACCATTTACTTCGACAACATTTCTTGCTTTACGATCAACTTTTAAAAATATGTGACGTATTATTCATTAGAGAATACAATACATGACGGGATCACAATAGGTAACAATGAAGGATAATGCGCACTTCAGCCCACATTTTTCATGACATCGAATGCGTTGAACGGATAGGTAGACGTAAACAGGTGAAGGACTGCTTGTTTCTTTTTTCTGTTTATAGAATAATAGGTTTAAGGTTTAATATTTCAATTGAAACAACTGTTGCAATGTTTACAGTATAAAGGTGGTACCACATTTCATTATCTATGTGTTATATTTTATGCGGATAGACTGAATTCGCCCAAATATTGGCCATTTGTATTTATTCTTTACGCGCTTTTGTTAAATGAATTTCTTTCATGCTTTACCGTAGATCCTCTGAAATACGCAGCCTGAGCCCACTCGTGCTCTCAAATGTTTAAAGTTCCCACTCACTCTCCCCTCCCCCCCCCCCATTTACTTAAGGGGCACGGCCAGCATTATGCAAATGACATACAGCGAAGTGTGGTTGTTCTGCATTTAAATAGAGTCAAGAATAACGTTCAATTATTGTATTAGTTTGCAGGCTGCAAGTAAGTAAATATAATAACCAGTTACTTTTATCAATTATTGTAAATATTTTCCCAAGTGTAAGTAAGGAATAGGCAACAAGGTACGTACGTACTTTTACGTATTAAGTAAATACTGAAACGATATTTATTTTTCATTAACTTTTAATGCAATTTAGGCAGCGCTTCGAAGGTGTTTCTTTTTCATTAGGGGATTGAAATTGAAAGTGATATTGGACTGTTGTTTCAATAATAACTATACACAATGTTTATAATATTTCCTTGTCATGTATTTCTCGGAAACTAAACAAAACCTAATGTCCTATGCAATTATCAATGCGCCACATCGTGCTAATGTAAATATGTACATACTTTTATTGGACTAATTACTAAGAATTTCAATGAATCTACCTACAGTAGTTTGCCATAATATAATTAAAACATTCAACAACATACCCGTTTTAATTACTCTAGATGAAAGAATATAAACTATCACAGGGTTTACAGGGTCGTCGGCACGAGTGTGACTCCCCTGGCATTGCAAACAGGCCACGGGTAGACCGTCTGATTGTCTGCCACCTCAGTAGTATACAAAAAATCATACATTTAGATAAAAGATGTAGAGTACCTAGCCCAATAAAGTATTTCTATCGCATCCCGACTCATCCTGGGTTCGAGACGGTGTTCCCATCTTGCCTCGAAAAGGAGGAACACCCACCGTGACCCCACCTCAGCCTTCATCTTCTGCCACCACCACTTCTGCTAGTGTTACAGGCAGCTCCACCTGTCACCTCGTGAATATTGGAATATCTACAGTTTTACTAAGATGGTTCAATGTGTAGGTCACGCCAATGACCATTCACCGCGAGAGTTAATTCGTTTTTCAATTGCAGTTATAATACAACGTTGATTACCGTGTAAATTATTAGAAAGCAACACCGATACCGTAAGTAAGTATTAGAGGAATGTCTGTTCTGGGAACGTCACTGTTGACACAAAACAGTGAACGCAAACAGAACGGAGGCTCTATAACTATGAGTTCCCACGAACAGCTGTTATCTTATCAAACTAAGATATTATTACAATTGAGCTATTCCGGAATAATTTAGAACGTTTTAGAATCAGAGGGCCAATTCACTAAAAATCTACTCAAAATTCAATCTCAATCTAAAAAATGTCAAAAACAGTATTCTCGTAAAACAATTCTCAAGAACGAACATTGACATGGTGATCGTTTTGAAATGTGGGAAATTGAGATTAGATCTAGACTGAATTTCGAAGCTTTATATTACGAGAATTGGCCTCCTGTGATGCAAGATGCATATGAGCTATCAAGCAAATTTAAATATTAATAAGGTAAATGTGTTAGTGTTTCACAATTGCTGTTTATCTTGATAGCCATGAACATTTTACTAATTTTTCGTTGGATTTATTTACGTTTTGCAATTAAGTAAATTGTATCTGATGATGATAATCACTCAAAGATATTGTTCATCATCCTCATAGAGACGTGTCTTCTTGATTGCATCCGAGGTCAAGATGAACTCGGAGCTCAGGGTTCGCCTTCCGGCTCTTCCTCCTCCACTTCGCAGGATATTGGGCGTATATGATAGTGATGCCATTGGCACGCATGTCACCCTCCACGAGGTCAAGCCAGGACTTCTTTCATCTTTCTACCTGGATAAGACGAGGGGGCCATCGCCAGATATTTGTTTCCCACGTAGCCTGGTGGTTTCTGCAAGACGTGACCACACCAGCGCGGGCAAATTAAAGTACAAAGTGCCAGAATAATAAATGTTTATGGTCATTACGATACAATGGCGCCAAGTAGAGAACTTGTGATACATATTGAAGTACAACTTTTTTAAATTAAAAACACCCTACATTTTAATTGAGAAGACGGTTGGAGCGTATCACCAGTGGCCTGGGACCCAGTTATCCACTCAATGAAACCTAAAAAATTACAAAATACAGCAAGATTTAACGACATAGTGAGCTCATTCTGCCTAAAAATAGTAACACCAACAATTCAACATAATTCGAGTACTTTCGAGATAATTTATATTACAAACTATGGTAAAACTACCATCCTTAGTCACCCCTCAGCAATAGCTGCTGAAAAGTATCCGAAACGTCGGGCTAAATGTAAATAATCCATACTACAAATGGAATAGTGTATGTGTATGTCTGTTTGTTTGTCCGCCTTTCATGCCTAAATTATAGATTAGACCTTGAGAAAGGCTATGTTTGGTCGCGATAACCGACATCCATGCGGGCGGAGCCGCAGGCAAAAGTTAATAAGATATAAATCGCGTTAGAAACCGTTAAAAGTGATTTTCTTTCAATGAATGATATCCGCGTAAACTACAGACAGTTTCATAGATATACATAGTTATGTATGTTAGTCGGGGACAGCTAGTGGATATGTTTTATGTACACTCTGTGTGGGTGTCACCGTCAATTTTGTGCGTATACAATTATACGGTTTGTTGCTTTGACGTCAATAACTAATACCAACGTTATGTCGATCCAGTAAAATGAAATTGATATTAGCATATCGAATCATGTAAAAGATCTCTCCCAAGCTACCGTGAACGATTGGATCAGAGATAGTGAATACATAATCGTATGAAGCTTTTTTGAGGGTCTCGTGGTTTAATAATAACCAAACAGGTACCTATGCAAATTTCAAGAGTGCAAAATTAGGTAGACGCGTGGTTACCGGCAGAGTAGAATTTGGGCCATGTGGTGTCGTATACAAGGCGACTAAGCGATAGGGCTGATTAACTTTAACATCAGACAGATATGTACAGCCTAAACTCAGCCTCAGATGCGTGGCTCGAGTCAACAATAGTGCCCGGAATACGGCAATAGGCTCACCCCCTATTACGTGGGACCTAATACAGATTGGTGAAATGTGGGTGTTAATTCACCTCTGCCTAACCCTCCGGGGATAAAGGCGTGATTATATGTATCTATGTATGTAAATTTAGATAGTAAATCTCAGCCAAATCAGTCTTAGGATGGGTGATCATTTCTTAATAGACCTGTGATTTTTTTTTTTGTTTAGGTAACAATTTGCAAATATTTCCGCCTGCTATCAAACTTGTTACGGTTTTTTAAAATTGTTTGGTTAGTTGGTTGTTTGTATCGTTAGATTTTTTATTTTAAATGTTTCTTTTAATTTTAGTGTTTGTTACTTCACTAACACGATACATTTATTTATTTAACACTAGCTGACCCGGCGAACTTCGTACCGCCAATATTTTTCCGCCCGCGTGTCGTCAGATTTGGTTCCCGCTGCCCCCTTTACTATATGAAACATGTATTATACATATAAACCTTCCTCTTGAATCACTCTATCTATTAAAAAAAACCGCATCAAAATTCGTTACGTAGTTTTAAAGATTTAAGCATACAAAGGGATATAGGGACAGAGAAAGCGACTTTGTTTTATACTATGTAGTGATTACATCACAATGAGTGGTAACTATTCGTTTTAAGAAATACTTAGATGACAAATCATAGTTTTGGGGTCTTACAAACCTATAGAAGATTACTGATATGTCAACCTAGCTGTTGCCCATGGATTTCTGCAATCCATGGGGACCTATTCTAATAAGCAACTCTTTTATGGGGGCAATGTATTAGATTCTACAAAAAACTTGCCAATTAAATTAGAACATTATCCTTAAGTAAATAAATTTAAGGCAATTGTTAGGCCAAATTGTGTAGCAGGGCGTATTATTTCATTTATTATGATTAGATATTTGAATGACTAAAATGCATGGGATTAAGTCGCTCTAAGTAAATACCTACAAGACTTGGGATTTGACGTAAATGACAGTCGTTAACGCATGTCAATTACGTCAAATCCTATACATTCGTCATTCTATTCCATCAAACGCCTGCTAGCGAATTGCCACTTGTCTAGAGGGGCAGGCAGGTAATACATTGTTATTGCATTGTGATGAAACAGTTAAACAGTGAAAGTTTGTCGTATTTGTTTTAATATATATAATTAGTTTCCAATTTAGTGTAAGTGTTTGCTTGATATGAGAACATCGATTCTATACTTGAATTTGCTAGTTAGTAACAGATTGCGTGTCCAGCGCCGTGATATCAGTTTATACGGTCGACGGAAAGAAATAATACGGTAATATAATTTTGATTAGTTCCGATAAAATACTGGGCTACAGGCGAGTTTACGAGACAAGTCGGTAACTGCGCTCTTTTATAGTGCAAATCACATTTTTTACCTAACATTATGGAACAGACTTACACTGAAATAGTTTCCATCACTAACATAAAATGAAACCTCATTTTTATAAAGGATTTTTAGATTTTACACTGATGAGTTGCCTCGTCAGATCGCTACACTACGTCTACTTACTGTCTTTCTGTTTATTAGTTTTACTATATACCTAAGCTCTGAAACGAGTAGTAGCTTGGGATCTGGAGAAGCGGATTAACCATGATCCACGTGAAACAAGTTGCAGCTAAGTATAGGTAAATAAACACAAAAAATATTCTTAGAAAACTACTTTGGCAGGGAGGTAAAAAGAATTGTAAAGTAATTAACTTAATAAAAAAATTCATAATACCTATTGGAAAAATTTGAATGATAAAGATAATTATTATTTTCTCTCTTCTCATTCAATTTTTTCCAAAAGGTATCTAATATAAAAAATTCTAACATCATCTATTCGACTTTAACTATGTGATGATTGATTTGATCACTGTTACTATCAATCGACTTATACAGCAAATTCTCCTTTTAAAAAAGAATAATCGTACCATTCTGTCTAACCGTATTCAATAGTGTTCCCCCTTACCCCATTAGATAACCTAAATTACTTATGCTATATAAGGTAAATCTATAAAGAAGATGCACATAATTCGAGCTTGGGTCCCCTTGATCTTGAAGCCCAAACTTGAACCATTTATAGTGAAGAATTAGCACCACAGTGTATCTGATGGAAGTGTGTGATAGCGTAACCGCTGCTGAAGCACCAGTACTATAACTGTAATAGAGCTAGTAGCTGAGGACTGTCAATTTATACTGTATCGTGAATGTTCAATGAAGCGATCCACCGGCTACAACAGTACCTTCCTGAATTCCACGTATGAGAAGTTACATAACTCGAGTCGTGCATTCGTCACGGAACATTTCTTACACCTCTTGATACGCGATTACTTTGCAACAGCAACCATGTCGACCAAACGTAAATAATTTATTTAGTTTCACTACAAAAACATATCATAATAAATTCAAAAATGACCGTACGAAATTCAATACAAATTGAATTATGATAAAAATAAATATTATTAGGTAAACTATATGGCAGTGATTTAGTAATTGGGGGGAACTATTCGCACGTGCACTCTTGCGCATCTCGGGAAACGGAACAGTTAATAAATAATAATAAATAAATATTCCACAACATTTCACACATCGCCATCTAGATCCGTGGTAAGCATAGCTTAGAATCTAGAATGCGGATAAACATACTTAGATACTTTTTTTTTTGTAAATACATACATATTATGTATAGAAACACCCAGACCAATGCAAATATACATATTCATGCATACAAATATTTGCACTGAGCGGGGATCGAACCCGCGCCTCCTGGGTAGCGGCAGTTTGCGGTTATGTTACATGGTGTTGGTTGGATCACGAAAGCAAAAATATTTCTCTTTATAACACAAGAACAAGGAAGTATTTTTCTACTTCGCTCTAATTCTTATAGAAGTCAATAAAAAATGGTCAACATTTTTAAATTTTACGCTCTTGCGTTCCATGGTATATAATTAAGAGAACGGGAATTAACGCGATCATGGTATACTTAATGGTACAGGCTATGTCAGCCTGTGACCAAAGCCGGTTTAACGTGGTCGAAACGTCAGGCAATCAAAGGTATGTAAGTATCTATACCATAATCGCGTTAATTCGCGTTCTCTTAATTATATAAAATGGTTAATATTGCTACAAAAGGGGGACACTGGGACATATACAACACAATATCCCAACCGTTAACTGTTGGGCCACAGTCTGCCAGGCGTGATCACCTTGCCTGGTCGAAGGATTTTCCGTTGTGTCGGAGGAATAACAATCAACATGTTCATCTATGATGTCAATCAATATTATTGAAAACTAGGGTGATAATATGAACACTTCAACATTCTAATGAACATATTATGTTTTTTTTTATATCGCACAACGCAATACAGTTATATTACTGTTAACATTATTATCTTTGTGACGCAAACAAAGACATTTCTCTGCACAAACCGCCAATAAAAAAATCCAAGTTATGTGACGCCTACTGTAATGAGTTTTGCCAACAACGGAGTGAAAACTGGCAAATATCATGATTGAACGCATGGCAAAGTGTCTACGTAACACAAACTTGCAAGTAGGTACTTACACAGGAACGCGTGTAAAATATTTTATTATTATAGAAATAGTTACTGTTTATTGCTTTGTAATATTGCAACAGTCGATAACATTACCTATAGTTGACTTTATGGCTTCTGAACCACTTGAACTTTTAATCCATCATTTTTGTTGGTCGATTTTTTAATAACTACAATTGCCGCATGATCCTAGATAAAGTATGAAGACTGTCATACCATCTCATCTTGTAGGTGTAGGAGGTACAGTCAGCATCATTAAAATGTCGCCAGCAAAAGTACTCAAAATAATCCAAATACCAAAATCCAAATTTTATATTGGTTATTAGAGTACTCAAAGAGTTGTAAATATCCAGAGTGGTCCAACTATCTTAACAATCGGTCTGCCAGTATAATCTAAGTTAGTAGAGTATTCATATTCATATACACAATCACGCCGGTTGATGATATCCAATCAAGTATAATTTCAAAAAATCTAGACATTCATACTTTTCTCACTAATGCAAGTTGATAGTTCATGGCTTATGCAACTGTCAACAATAAAAAAATAAAAAGCCATTGTCAATTGACACATTTTGTATCTTTTTCTTACTCATATACCCATCCCTTATCATCCCGGCATTGTGTGAAAGGGATGACTTTACAAGTAAGAAAGGGATACAAAATGCGATTAAATGACAATGTCTAGATTTTTTGAAATTATGCTTGACTGGATACCATCGACCGGCGTGATTGTCTATATGAAAATGAATACTCCACTAACTGACATAATTCTGTAAGGCCGATTGTTAAGATAGTTAGACCACTCTGGATACTTACAACTATTTGAGTACTCTAATAACCAATATAAAATTGGGATTTTGGTATTTGGATTATTTTGAGTACTTTTATTAGCGACATTTTAATGATGCTGACTGTACATACAAGGGAACTTAAGACAGGGCTTTTCTAGATACATTTAAACATACAACCCATGTAAAAATTTAACATCTATTCTTCAGTAAGATTCAGCTTTAGCTTTAGATTTCAAATATCTAAACACGATAAAGCTGGATCACATAAATTTTATGAATGTTAACATAAAATGAAGATATTCAGTTATATTATTTCGGCGAGAAAAGATAAATTTTCAATAAAAATCATAAACTTACAAGTAATTGTTATTGTTATTTGTAACAGTTGCAATTTGTTATTGTTGTTTGTTTGTTAAATAATGTTCGGATAAATTGTAAAGAAATTTATTTATTAATTTATTTTTAATTTACTACTACTACTACTACCTACTACGAGAGATTGTATTATTTACGATCATCATAATCCTCAAACTTCCGACACTTTCATAAATGTGTTTCATTTACAACACTTCATCGCGACGGCACGCGTTATAAGTACTCAGAGGCAAAAATAATGTCATCAAAATTGTAACTTTATGTTTATATTTATTCTGTTTTCGGTGTAGCTCATTACTTGATCTTATCACTTTGTGCTAGAGCAACTAAGGATTTCCTACAAGAAAAACACTGCTCATGCTAAATCCGGATATGGAACCCCGGAAATCATGCACGACAGTCACGCCACTGGCACGCAACCGCAGTAATCATCCACACTAATATTATAATGAGAAAGTGTGTGTGTGTGTCTGTGTTTTGTGTCTGTGTGTGTGTGTGTGTGTGGCAGTTTGTCCGTCGTTTACGCCTAAACCCCTGAATCGATTTTGATGAAATTTGGTATAGTGGTAGATTAGACCTTGAAAAAGGACATAGGCTATATTTAGTCGCGATAACCGACATCCACGCGGGCGGAGCCACAGGCAAAAGCTAGTTTTATTTATAAATACGTAGATAGATAGATAGATAATACTTTATTGTACACCATTCGGTATAATATAAGATCATAAAATGGAAACTACTGAGGTACAATCGTTTTCCTTATACCTACCTACTCGTGAGGATACATAACACTTGGCGTTGACAAGAGTGTTATTGTGTAAAAATTAAGCCTATTATTTAGACTTATTATATTGTTCGTAGTAAGCAACACATAAATACGTCAGATGTCAGCGAGATTATTTGGCTCGTGCCTCCGAATTAATGCTCTGTATTGAATAGCAGTGCGAAATTAGGCCTATGAAATCAATACCTTATAATTTATGAATATTTTGAAATTCAACAATAACGAAATAGACAAATGGAATTTACACATGTAGGTTATTTAGTGTATGTACGAACGAGTATGTGTGTGATATTACATCGGCTTGTGTTTTCAGAGATCTGGACATTAATATCCCGTATTTCATTCATTTTTAACGTCTGTCCCTAAAACTAATTTCAAGTCTAGATTCCTGACTTTGTTTTTCAGTCCATCTATTGACTGCATCTCGCTAGATAGCGACCTAACCTCCCCCTTGGGCTCCGGAGAGGAGGGTATCCGAGGGGATTTCCCGCACGTAAAAGAAAAGCCTGTATCCACTTTATAAGCCACACAACCTTGCAATAAGTAATTACGAATGAATATAAAAGAATCGCTCAAACGAAACGTTTATTCAGCAATAGAACGTACGTCATTGTAATATCCATGGTAATTGATCTTCCTGGGGCAATGACACAAAGTGAAACAAAACACTGGGTCACAAATTGCTAGCTTACTGCGGAAAGTCAACAATTACACGTATGACTGCTCCATGAAACTGTACTTTCCATGGTGTATTCAAATGAGTGACTGTCACTATCTTCTCTGTAACCTGTGATTGGACGCTTTCGTGGTAAAAAGCAAATTGGTGGTTGAATTTTTGTAACATATTTTTATGAATTTGAACGAAATCAAACTAAAACGAATAGTTAATATTAAATGTGAAAACGATTTTGTGTATGTATTTTTTGTAACGTAATCACACTAATCACACACAAATGGATTTGACTAAAATTTTAAAATCCCTATTGATTGATTTTTAAATTGAGAGATAACAGAGAACTTGAGCGTATTGGATCCATCAAGACCTTCGTGGCCACATCAATCTCATCTACACGCTAGTATACCTGCTGAGGAACGAGGTTCTGGCTCAGGCTTTCTTCTTGGGTTTTGGAGGTCAAACGACAGTCACTCATGGTCAGATAAAAGTCGTTTAGTCAAAAGGTGGAGAATAAGTAAGCAGGCCATGGGCTCCAAGGTGAATACCTCGAATGCAACCGAAATAAACTTACGATGATGATTCTTTTTTATACTGAAGTTACAAGCACGTTTGTAAAAAAATAAATATGAAATTGACAGTTTATTATAGATAAACAAAACGTTATAATATGTCAATAAGTTGTAATTTTAGGAAACTCGAACGCTTACGCTTAAGGTTTTATTTCCTGTTTGTGTTAACTCTGCTAATCTTGTAATAAATGAACAACACAATCAACATTTTTGATGTAATTATGGAGTTGTATATTTATTTTGTATCAGCAAATGACGACAAATTAAATAAATAAATAATAAAATACCAAGAATTATTATATTTCTTATCATTACATCGTCACTTCCGGTTGCATACAAAGCATGTAGTATTTGGCTAATCTTCGCTTTTACGCGAGCGATTTCCTAATAGGAAAGCTGGCACTAGAGCATCGCTCGTTAATCAAATCAATCTAACAGGAGATAGGACACGACGGTATTCCCGTCCAATTGAGCAGTCCGATTGAGGAAGTACCTCCGCCCTACAGAATACCGCGGCAAATAACAACAGAATAACGCGCAAAATAACCTCGTGTTGTGTTCCCGGCGGTGAGTAGGGTAGCCGGAGCTCACTGTAGAAGTTTTGTGTTGTCAGTGGGAAGACCAAAGGCTATTTCTGCTTTGTCTTCTACACTGACGGGACAGAAACTCTCTATGTTTACAGGTTCGGCAGCACGAGTGTGACTTCCCTGGTGTTGCACACGTCCATAGGCCACGGTATCCACTTACTATCAGGTGGGCCGTGTGCAAGTCTGCCACCTCAGTTGTGTAAAAAAAAGTTGGCATGTTAACCGAAAATATTGGATTACTCCAATGGAGTGAGTATATTACAAAACGTCATTATATTTCTGTGTGTCACACTGTTTTCTCAATCTATCATTCAGTACCAATCGACCAACAAATACCATACAATAATGGAATCTTATCGAAACTACTCACCAAGCGTATACTTGTATGTTGTGTCTGATAAGGCTAGCAGTGTCAATCAACAGGTTCCTAGAAGTTTGCCAATCATAGCAAAATTATGTGTCTACTGTCGTTTTATTTGCATGGTTATGATCTTGACACCCGGTTTGTTTTATGTCACGTTGTCTTAAACAAACGGAGAGCTATCATGAAGTGTACCTACACACGGATAAGGACATAGTAAGTAGGCACCGAGGGACAGAAAGAGAAAAAAAGGGTGAACCATATAAAAGATGGACAGATATATTTAACCAAAAATGTGAGTTCGGATGAATACCTAGCCATACGGTCGGCAGCGCGAGTGTGACGCCTTTGGTGTTGCACAAGTCTATAGGCCACGGTAACCACTTTCCATCAGGTGGGCCATGTGCGGGATTCCATCTTTTGTCATAATAGTTTATGTCCTAATTTAAATTGCCATAACAAATTAGGCATAATTTTCTTTGTCATAATAATAGTGTGCCATAATTGGTTTTTAGCATACTGTGTTATTAAGCATAAATATTGTAAATCCTAATGTTTTTATTCATAACATTGATATGCATAAATTTGTAAAGCATATTGTTTATTTGTCTAATAGTTATTTGGTATAATGATAAACGAACACAGTGCTAGCAAGCTGGCAAGGATCTGGATGCAATCTGGACTTTAGGGCACCCCGACTCGGATAGGTTAGGTTAGAAGGCTGATGCGGGAGCGGAGCGTAGCGAAGCTCCCGCATTAGGCCTTCGTGGTTATTTTTTTATAAACCACCCAGAAGTAGGAGCCCCGCGTAGCGGGGCTCCGTCGACCAATTAGGTCAAAAGAACATTAGGTTAAATGAACTTTGATGCGCCTACAAGTTTGACGAGAGCAATGTATAAATAGTGTAATATTGTTAATAAAAATTTTGTGGTGATTTTTTCGGAATAGTTATGGTTATGCGTCGTTATGCTTAAGTAAACTTATGCTTTGGAATATTATGCTTATTAAACATTATGCTTATAGTAAATAGGAGTAAAAAAATTATGCTTAGAAAGTTATGGCAAATGAGTATTATGCGTAAATAATGTTATGACAAGTAACATTATGCAATGTTAAATTATGACATAAAATTTTAGGAATAAAAATAGAGAACCGCCATGTGCATGTCTGCCTCATAGTGGTATAAAAAAAATACAAATGGCTCGCGACAGAGAAGCGTGGAAAAGGTTAGGGGCGGCTACTACCTTTATTTAATTTAATTTTAAAGGTTATTTAATCTTAAGAATTTGAATATACTTAATAGAAAATAAAGGGTATTTTTTATTTATTTTATAAGTAAGCACATGTGATATATCTACTTATTTCCTTGGCTGCAAGTACATACAAAACTCTTAAACACTAGCGAAAGACATTTAGTTACCATTCTATAAAGGTACTTCAGATTTCTTTTGGTAGGTTTTAAACCAAACGAAGTGTTGCAGTCTTCGGGTCCGATTGCGGGATAATGCGTTTCTTAGTTTGAACTGCCTGAAATTTCGGTCCGCGACTTCGCATTTACGAGTACTTTACATGGAAGGTCTGTTGGGTGTAAAAAACTGTAATTAAAGTAACTGTAGTTGAGCTTAAAGTTTTTTTTTATGTATAGGACACGTCAATTTGACTTCACCTAGCCTGATGGTAAGCTGAAGGCAAAGTCTCAGGAAAGAGGGTCACCATTAGGTACATACACGTAGTTAACTAAAAGGCGCCATTCAATTAACGGCCTGAATGATATTGAGCCGTCTCGTTTATTACATTATTTAATAACCTGGCTGGCTAATGCTTAGGCCAATCGTAAGGTGGGACACTACCTCGAAATAAGATAGAAAAGGGGGTAGACAGAGGATAGATGAAAATGCATTAAGCCTTCGTGGTAATTTTTTTTATAACCATGCAGTAATATGTCCTTTTTCTAACTCTTTAATTAAATGGCTAGGCAAGTAGTTAAACGTCATCGATCCAAGCTATTTGCCTATCCGTTTAATTAAATGGCTGAACACCATTAAAAGGCCATTAATTGAATTGCACCGTTCAGTAAAGCGCCTAGGCAGTTAATTGAACGGCTGATCAAGCTAGTTGGCGGCGACATATACATAAATAAACATTTAGATATGTTAGATGAGTAAATACATGTGTTAAAATTCATTGTACTTTAGCATGACGCTTAGGGATCTCAATTTTACGATCGACAGCATCTAGAATGATGACTTATCCCGTGCATCTAGAATGATATTGAGCCGTCTCGTTTATTAAATCATTAAATAACCTGGCTGGCTAATGCTTAGGCCAATCGTAAGGTGGGGCACTACCTCGAAATAAGATAGAAAAGGGGGTAGACAAAGGATAGATATTCACAGAAAATTCTTTAAGCCTTTGTAGTTATTTTTTTATAATCATGCAGAAATAAGTCATTTTTACAACTGTTTAATTAAATGGCTAGGTAAGTACTTAAACTGCATCGATCCAAGCTATTTGCCTAGCCGTTTAATTAAATGGCTGAACACCATTCAGTAAAGAGCCTAGGCAGTTATTTGAACGGCTGATTAAGCTAGTTGGCGGCGACATATATCAAAGATTAATATATCATTTAAATGTAAAAAAAGTCGGTAAATATTTTGGTGTTTAACTTTTATCATTCACTGTTGTGTTTGATTTATGACGTTGGGTGATGCCAAATGGAATGCAATTTTACGTAGGTTTTATGACTACATAGATATGTCGCAGCCAATTAGAATTAGATGTTCAACTAACTGCCTAGGTAAAAAACGGCGCCAGAAAATTTAATAGACTGGCTGGCTAATGCTTAGGCCATTCGTAAGATTGGGCACCACCCCGAAATAAGATAGAAAACTACATACATACATACATATAGGTAAATAGAGGTGTATTCACAGAAAATTAGTGATATATTTATTGAGATAGCTACGCAATCCGACTTGGATAGGTTTAGTTAGAAGGCTAATGCGAGAGCGGAGTGAAGCGAAGCTTAATCAACTGTCTGAACATCATTCAGGCCGCTAATTGAACGGGGCCGTTTAGTAAAGAGCCTAGGCATTTAGTTAAACAGCTTATTAAGCTAGAGCTGCGACAGATATACTTAAATGAAATTTCTTAATTTTGATTTATTTATTATAGCGCAACGAGCTATGGAAAGAGCTATGTTAGGAGTTTCACTGCGTGATAGAATCCGCAATGAGGAAATCCGTAGAAGAACCAAGGTTACCGACATAGCTCTTAGAATAAGCAATTTAAAGTGGCAGTGGGCAGACCATATAGCTCGCAGAACCGATAACCGCTGGGGAGTAAAGGTTCTCGAATGGCGACCGCGAACTGGAAAACGAAGTGTAGGACGGCCCCCCACTCGATGGACCGATGACATTAAAGCGGTCGCAGGAAGTCGGTGGATGGTGAAGGCTCAAGATCGGTCGTCATGGCACTCTTTGGGGGAGGCCTATGTCCAGCAGTGGACATCTATTGGCTGATAGATAGATAGATAGATAGACCTAAAATTTACACATTCCATGTAAGTATGGTCGACAACAGTAGTAGTAAGTATGGTCGATAACTAACATAACATTAGCTGGAAGAAATACACCATGAATGACTACATGGGCTAAGTATTAATTGACCTGTAATATACCTATAAGTAAGTATGTAAAATTCCTTTAGGTACCTACTTCCCCAGTCGGATATTTTATAATCAATGAGTGAGACAATGCCACACAGTTCGTGACGGTTACCGAACTTGAAACTTTTATGGGGATTAAGACATAACCTTTAAATTTAACTGCATCGTGGGCAGCACACCCACAACTGCGCACAGATCATGTTCCAGCAGATCTTATTGACATTTAGCGTCAAAAGTCGTAAATAAAAAGACCTTTACGATTAATGGGCTTAGAAGGTAACGAGGTTAGATGTTTAGAAATTGAATTCTTAATATCTAGATAACCTCGTACTTTAAACATCATTTCAATGAATATAGTACAGTCAGCATGAAATCGATCTTGACTAGCCTAGCAATGATTTTCGTACCAAGATATTATGATCATTTTAAATACTTTTTCTCACATATCGACACCGCGGTGCATGTATGTACAGTCAGCATCAGTTCGATGCAAGGTGCAAAGTACTCAAAATGGTCTTACAGTCCGTCAAATCTAAGAAGTACCGTTTGACAGTTCTGACAATTGAATTATAGGGATGGGATGAAAAAATCGATTACTATAATATCCGAACTTTAAGAGATCGATTACTATAATATCCGAATTTTAAGAAATCAATTGTTATAATTAAATAAAAGAAATGTTTAGGATATTTTTTTATTCACTACTAGTACTAGTATCGTCGTCTTCGTCATCATCGTCATTTAAATTAATGACCAGTTGATTGTCCATTACATGTCTCTTTCGAAGTCGTCCATTATTATTTTCTTTGTTTTTTGTACTACTTTACTCCAATCTTCCTGTGTAACTTGGGCACATGCTTCCTTTAATAAACCTTCCATTTTCTTGACACTGAAGGGTGGTTTTGTGTTGTGTCTTGCTGCATAACCTGTAAAACAATAATGTAACTATTTGATAGCAGACGAAAACCATTGTTTAAATTATAAATGTTAGAAGTACTCGTGTTATTATTATAATATTATAAAATATTACCTTTAACTTGGGCCCAAATCAGTTCAATGGCATTATATTGGCAATGGTACGGAGGAAGTCGTATGACTTTGTGCCCGTGCTCTTCGGCCAATTGGTCAATTACATATGTCGGTTTTGGTGGTTTATGCAATTTCACTAACTGTAATAATTCAGCTTTTAATAGTGACATGTCGGCATCCACTCCTTTTCTTTGCAGCCATGCCACCAAATCTGCTTTCTTATTGGCTGACGTAGGTGCTTTATCAATTTGCACAGAGTGGTATGGGGCATTATCCATTATAATTGTGCTGTTAGGAGGGATATTCTGTAATAAATTTAAGAACCACTCTCGGAACCTTACTGCGTCCATTTCTTCATGATACTCTTTAGTGCTTTTGGATTGGAAAGCTAATAAAGAGTTTTCCACGAAGCCTGTAGACGCTGACCCAGCATGGCATATTATGAGGCGTCCACCTTTTCCTATCGGCACCTTCGAGCACGAAGCTTCAGAATCATCAGTCCATGTTTTCGGCACAGAATGGTTGGAATTTAGCCAAGTTTCGTCCAAAAATATTACATTATCCCAGTTTATAATTTGTTTAACTTCGCGCAGGAATGTTAGTCGCTGCATAATTATGTCATGTCGCTCCATAACAATTTTTCGTTTGTCAACTTTTTTGTATCTGAAGCCAATTCCTGTTATTACCGTTCTCAACGACTCTATGCTTCCCTTATACAGCCCGGCATCTTTTAAAGTTGCACATAACTTTGCCAATGTTGGAAATTCGCCTCTTGTAAAATACCCGTATATATGGTTTCTAATAGCATGACTATCGAATTCATCGATGCCTGTCACAGGTTTATTTCTTTTTCGTTTTTTCGGTGTGTGAAGTACGTTACTGTCACTCCCCGAAGGCCCATATTTTTCACTTAATATTTTGCCAACGGTGCGGCTACCAATACCGAGAGCTTCACCGACGCGATCCCGAACTTGTGTAACTGGCAGTAGAAGTCCACCATTTTGAGATTCACGCTCAAAATACTCGTGTAATTTCACCACCAATTCACGAGCCTGGCTGTTCAAAGTACGTCCTCTTTTCGACATTATTAATAAACACTTGCTTAGTTCGGAGTCCAGTATAAATATTGCCAAGGTAAACGGATAAAGAATGATCAGTCCAGAAAAGTAATAGCCAAGTCACAAATTGTAAAACACAAACGAGAAAGCAAGTACGCGCACAGTCAGCTTCCAAGATGGCGAGAGACTGCTGACGCCGAACCGACCGAGCGGACCGCGTGCGCTTGTAGTTGGCAGTGTTGCCAGAAAAAAAAAATTGTAGAGACTTGGACACCTGCGATTTTGCCTATTGACCTAAAAATAATTAAATTAATTTATTTTAGGGTATCTGTGTATTCAGTGCATTATGCGGTCGCGCAGTAACGTCGTTAATTTATAACATCAGGCAACAACATTTTTGTGAATGGGTTCTACATACCTTATTTTTATTAGTTTTAGACGTAGAAATAAGACTTAGAAGAAAAAATTGTAATTGTAAAATCAATGGATGTGCTTGTTAAAAATTTGTTTATTTCTCTGTAATATGCAAACCCATACTATCATATATACACAAAAATAAATGTAAAAAACACTATCCCTGACTCCATTTACTATTTCGACAGCGTTAGCGCGAGAAACCCCGACTTATTTGGGCGCGAAAATCAAAAATCGACAAATCGCTTTCGACAACTTTTTAAAGAAGCAAATATATTTGATTTATAAATACGTATTTTTGGTGAATGGGTTTTATCTCATATTTTACGATTACATAACTATTTAGTTATGTAATCGTAATATGTGAGATAAATCCCATTCACATGAAAAAATATTTGTTTGGTTGTCAAGTGTAATTTGTAAATAATACATTCGATTTTTCGTATATGTAAACGATTTTTTTGCATACAAGTGTATCCGAAGAGTCGCAACACTACGTGCAGTGACCTAACTACGTAACTTTGTAATGCGGTCAAGAATATAACTATTAGAAATTATTTACTGTGTAAATATGTGTTATTTTGCTTTGTTTGAAAGTTTTCAATTACATTTAGATATTAAGAATTGTACATTTTTAGATACAATAATGAAATCTTTCTAAATTCATGGTTTTATGAAAAAGGTTATCGAAACTGAATAATGTACGTATGAACAAAGTTGTTTCGGTTTGAAAAATATGAAACGTCAAACGGTACCTCTTAGATTTGATGGACTGTAATAACGAGGTATTTTCCGTGGCGTAGCGGTAGTGAACGCGGCCGCTACGCTGGAGGCGCAGGTTCGATCCCCGCTCAGTGCAAATATTTGTATGCATGAATAGTATATCTATAGTATTTGCATTGTTCCAGTCGTGCCTCGGAAGCACGTTAAGCCGTCGGTCCCGGTTGTCATACAAACATCTATGGCAGTCATTACGGGTAGTTGGAGCCCTCGAAAATCCAACAACTGGTCTAGCTGTAATGCTTTGATATCGGCTGTGGAGGTCAGATAGCAGTCGCTTCACGGAAAATATCGAAGTTTAGCCAAATCCGCAGTTAGACTGGTAAAAAGCGGACCCCAGTCTCCAAGTTGAAAAGCTTCGGATGCAACTGGGTCTAACGCTAGGATGAAGAAGAACGAGGTATTTTCATCATTTTCAGTAGGTACTTTGCTAGCCAAGACGGATCTGATACTTACTAACAGTAAGTATCTAACTTCGTGCAGCAAAATTTTAATTCAAAATCAAAATACTTCTTTAAATTACATTTTTTCACACGTTTTGCAAGTGTGTGTCCTATTAAAAAAAGAAAGATTTTTCATAATATAATACAAAGCACCACATTAACATAGGTTTTGTGATATGTCATCGTTTTTATAATAAACTAACATTACTGCTTAATAATATAAGATTCACGAAATATCACAAGAGGACAGGGGGGGGGGGGGGGGGGGCTTGGGGTAGTTTCGTCAAACGCGCTATTATTATAGCGAAAAGTGTAGTCTAATCTCTAGAAATTTTTATCATGGTCCTTAATTTCTGAATAAAATAAAATTATACCTTTTAATACATGTAAATATAATATTCTAAAACATAGTAGGTACTAAAAATACACATGGTGTTGGGGAGTAGTCTTAAACCTCACCACGTATCACCAAGGGGGATTTAAAAAAAAAAAGTATCACCTCGATTAAGATAGGAAAAAGTGAATCGCTCAGGTAGTTGATATTTCGCCAGTCACCACGAATTCAGCTATCATGATTTGCCAATACTTACCATGATAGTGACAGTATTTAATACACTAAACTCTGAAGTTTCTACTTTATAAATTCCTCCTGAAGTGAAGCCATAATGTTTACTCTAAAATCATACGGTAGTAGGTATTCACCGTGTAACAAAATTTGCTGTCGTAACATCGCGAGTTGCGAGTCGAAGTGATAACTAGAATGCATATTTAGGGCGCATGCCAAATATCTGTCCGGTTTTACGACTGTAGCTACAATTAGTTTCTTCGCTATAAACATAGTTCAAGCAATGATTTACTCGACAAAACTTTACTATTATTTACATTGCGTGTTTAATATTATTACTTCATTTTCCCCGAGAGCAAAATATTTACACATTTACTATGTTTAAAATTGTCTTCACCATTCATAAGTGACTGAATTTTCTTAATCAGCGTTTTACCCTTCGTCTCTGCTGTGTTTCATACCGCACGTTGTGTTTTAAATCGTATCTTTTACCAATTTCTCTTGTCATAATCGTTAGTGATTGTCAGTGTGTTATGGGAAAAATTAAACCTATTTTTCGATAAAAGAAAATGTAAACAAACGCAACCTTCAAATTTCTTACACCTCGTTTTACAGGTCAAACAATTTACAATCGTCAGTTAAAATAAATCAGAATGAAAATATACACGGATGGCTAATTAAAGAATCAGAGATGAAAGAGTGAGGTGGAGCTCTCAAATATTCTAGCCAATGGCTTCGATTGCGGAAGTCAGGCGACTGTAGCTCCGTGAGGGCGCTGCCCATATAGACAAGTGGCACAATCGTTAGTAAATTAGAAGAGCATAATCAAAGTATGGTATTGAACAAGTTTTTTGACGTCTAAAACAGTCAGTTTATGACAGTCGTAAATATAGTGTCAATCTCATACATTGACAATTTTAACGAATACCAATTCTACTAACGTATTGCCAATTCTACTAACGAATTACCATTTCTCTAGGAGGGCTGATCTTCAATCTATGATTATTATTGGCGTTTTTATTCTAAGAGTCTTATTTATTTCAACTCTCAAAGAAACAGTGTTAAAATCTCAACATTTAATTAGTTTTCTCAATATTCACTCTCGCCATATTAATATTAACCTCTAACCCAAATAAGATGTACCAGTACCGTACATTGTGTACAATGGATGAGACAGTACTAAATCAGGTCGATACGTCTCCCTCGTGGAACAATCACCGATCTCACGGCATACGACACGACCTCAACTGTATCACTTACTATCAATTTATTGTTAGCGAACGAATAGAGATATTTATTCATTCAGTTGTTTTATTCCGCTGTTTGGTATGAATTTGATACTGTTATTGTTTTCGGGGAAATGTAGCTAGAGACATAACATAAGAATGGATTTTTGAAGCAATTATCTATTCCTACATTTACTCATAAAAATTTAAATCATAGAAATACAACACATAAAAGTATAATAATAAAAAGTATATATACATCTGTACATCTGTAAATATGAATAAAATTGAAGTATCTGTTTGTAATATTGAAATAACCGTTCGTTACTACAAGCATATGAATATAATGGGTAGGGTACATACACCAAAATAACATTTTTTACAATTTTTGTCTGTCCGCTTGTTCCGGCTAATCTTTGAAAAAAAAAATGAAATGGCTGGACCGATTTTGACGGGACTTTTATTGGCAGGTAGCTGATGTAATGATGAGTAACTTAAGCTACTTTTATTTTAGAAAAAATAATGCTCAATAGCGTTGACTCAACACTAAGCGATAACCGACATCCACGCGGGCGGAGCGAATTTTAATCACCTACTATTTGCGCCCAGTCACCCAAACTGTGATTAAGCCGTAATCCTGTTCATAAACTATCAGCATAACGTCTTAGCTACCCAGATGTCCATGCTTGTCCACTCAAAATAAATATAAAACAAATACTAACTATTGCTTCAAAAATTCTATTGTTACTCACCTACAACAGAAATAAACCGCTGAGCCAAGATTCCTGAAACAAAAATAAAATCATTATTTTTAAGTTCTCTCACTTACCAGCTGTGCACTCAAGAATTAATTGTAAAGCAACACATGTTTAGTGAATACATTTGCATGACAAAGTAGGCGTTCAATTATACAGATTACACATCTAATGATGAATGTGGCCAAGCCAGCAGCCCCTCTAGACAAGTGGCAATTCCATAGCCGATGATTGATGGAATAGAATTACGAATGTATGGGATTTGACGTTTATGACATGCGTTAACGACTATCAAATACGTCAAATCCCATACATTCATCTTTCCATTCCATCAAACACCGACCAACGAATTGCTACTTGTCTAACGGGGCAGGCCTACCTGCAAGCCTGTCGAGTGATGGACGGGCACAGGTTTTCCAATAGGAATTAGGAGTCAGATTACAGGCACTTCCATAGAAGCCGCATTAGCCATATTCAAAGGTGATAAAGAAGTAACCTTAAACTCTAAGATAAAAACCTCGGATGCAATCAAGAATTAGGCTAAGATCATGATGAAAGCATACACACTATATAGATATTATGCCAGTGATATTTGAATGTCAAAAAACAAAAGTCACAGGTATACAAAACTCTCCGTACTTTTTACAAATATTTCTCTACGCATAAGTTGGAATAAATAATCTATATACATAACAGTACATCTTATAGACAAATAGTTACTGCTGCTGTCACGCTACGCACTTTAGGTATAAATATTTCTGTACCAGAGAGCCGAATACAAATCTGTCGTACACTTGCTTGTCGTACACGTATAAGTATACTTACTCTTTACTTCAAGGCGGCAGTCCATACTTGTAGATATGCTCGTATTTAAATAAAAGAAAAGGTACAAGCACAAGTAAGGTACCAGCGTCGTCTAAGTAGATAATAATTTCAATGATTTCATAGATTAATTTTCATAAATTAAAAACCTCAATAAAAATATGGCTTATATTTTAATGAAAGTTTGTGAAAATATCTATTTGTTTGAGTATTGACGGGAAGTAGCATTCTAGAATAAAATACTATATTAGTTCTTCTCTGATATAATCATTTTTAAGTAGGTAGGAAGTATCAGAATAGAAATTAACGTCTGTTCTTGACATTCGTTATGCATCTATGAGTATTATGAAGTCAACAAACAATGCAACAAAGAATACAAGATACTATTCAATGTTTTATTAGTAAAATAGAAACACTCGACATTTAGTAATGTAACGTCACGTTTGTGTGTTTTTCAACGCAATGCTCCAGTACAATAATGACTTGTATTTATACGGTATTTTACAGGCATGCGATTAACATGGCTGCAATATTTTAGTGTGAAGAATAGATTCATATTGATAGTCTACTGCCCCTCTAAAGAAGTGTTAATTCGTTGGCAATTCATTTGTAGAATAGAATGATCAATGTGTGGAAGCGACGTATATTACCTAATACGTTTATGACAGTTGTAAACGTATGGCAATTCCTTTTTTTCTTCTATTTTTTATCTGCTGGAAGTTTCCACGGATACCAAATGTTTGCGTCGTTAAATCAGTATCCAGAAAATTCAGAGGGTAATGGATTTTATACTCAAAAAGAATGCCACTGTTGTTTATATGACAACCGGGACCATAGGCTTAACGTGCTCTCCGAGGCATGAAGTGGTCTCTATATGTTAATGTCTCACCCTAAGACATACAACGTATCGCATTCTAAGACTGACCTGCCTCCCTGGACAAGTGACAAGTCGTTGACCGGCGGCGTCATATACATACGTCAAATCGCATACTTTCGTCATTATATTCTACCATAAGCTGGCGAACGAAGTGCCACTTGTTTAGGGAGGCTGGCCAGTGTCAACAAAGTCTCAATATTGATTAACCTTGCAATGTGATACCCTATTCGGTACCCTCTTAGCCACGAGCCCTTTATAACGATAACGATCGTACTTTTATAGTTCGAAAAGAAGCAAATACAAAAGTTCTGCTGAAGTTGACTTCACAGTTACATCATTATATTGAAAGAGAGGCGTCTGATAGCGTCAATAAAGACCCAATATTATTGTTCACTATACACTTAGTGCAATGTCAATAAGTCGGACCATCAACCGCCATTACCGAGAGGCTCGGCACAGTATCGGTCATTAGAGGGAAAACATTTCAAAATCAAATACAAAGTTGTTCCAACGTCCTAGAAAGTTTGTACTAATTGCCCCACCACTCCTTTGAGCTACTTAAGTATTTTGCGAAATAAAATATTACCGTCATACTTATTTATCGAGAAAGTTTATTGTTGACAATAGTATGAACATTAAAGTAATTAGCAACAAGTCTGCGAATTATTTGTGTTAAATATAAAAGTTCCTAAGTGATTTTAGTTGAACATTTCTTAGAGATCCGCATATTTAGATTGGATTAATGAAGAATTTGAATTTAAACAGTGCTACATTACTCAATGAATTACCTATTGAAGTTTTTTATATATACCCAGAGATAGACAATTCTATGGTTTCAAAAAGTTTAGCTTCATACTTTGATTCCCAATGGGTCCACGACATTACGCACGTATAAATGAAATATAGGAATTATGTTTCCCAACAGGTCTATGGGGATTTTTGTAAGGACATCGCCGAATTGCGTCCCAAAAACTAAAAAACATGTCACTTATACAATTGATGTGCAAACACGATTCGTCCCTATATTCACACTGGGAAACGATATTGAATTGCAATATTTATTGACTGTCTAATCAAGCCCTATAATATCTCAAAGTGTTTATCTTCATCAAAATATTAAGTAACAATTTTTTTCATAAACTATAGTCATCAAGTATCATCAAGTGCTTTTTTGGCCAAGAAATGTAATCATGCCAGAATAACACAGTATAACGAGCCAAAACAACGAACCTTCTTAAGATGAGTAAGAACATATTCAGATAGGTATTCTTTTAAAAGTAATCAGCGAAGAGTAATACAATTTTTAGTTGCCTCATTGCACCAAACCTGTCACCAATATATCAATCAATAAATTCAATCCATCAAAAAAAAACAGTAAGTAAGCCTATCGTACCTGATGGAAAGCGGTTACCGTGTATTATGGACGCTGCCGACACTGCAAGACCTTCAGATACCCTTCTTGAAGATGGATTGATTGTTATCGGATGGATGTAGTTTATTTTTTATTTATTTATTTATTCTTTATTGTACACATAAATCACATTTACCTACACAAAATAGTGAGATTTTATGTACAAAGGCGAGCTGAACTCAAAGTTGAGTTCTCTTCCAGCAAACCCGGGTGTGCACAGAGGAATTGCAATACGAGAGGCAAAGTCTAGTGTACTTAAAAGTGGAAAAGTGGAAAATTTGGTATATGACATTGATAAACTACCTCAATCATCGACCAATGTTACCTTGAAAGTAGTTTTTATGTGCTTTTTATCCCGAATAAAATGTGGCTAAAACCACATCGCGTAGCTAGTCTAATCTTATTTTGAATCAGACCTTGATCGGAATACCGAAATAAATTGGAAGGAAAGTGTCGGCATCCAATACATTACGACACTTCTACTTCTACTATAAGGTTAATATACCTTGATTGTGTTATCAAGGCCACCAATCAAAAGTAATGGTAAAATGATAATCTAAACATGGACCAATGATTAAATTGTAATTACTGTTTGCAACAACCGTATAAGTCATGGGGCCCATTTAAAATCTAGTATGTCGGTCGGTATCTTCTTGTGCCGTGAAATAGAATTTGTTGAATTATGAAATTACACGTATTTAAGAGTTCGCCCCCGCCGGGTCCAGGTAGAAAAGATGGACCCAAGAAGTCCTGGCTTGACGTAGTGGAGGGTGTTTTTTTTTATTCATATAAAGATCGTAGTAGGTACATAGAAAACTTAATATATGAGTACAGTTCTACATTATGTGGGTACAGTTCTGTTTTCCTAAGAAGGCTACAAATTTAGTGATTAGTTACAGTTCCCTATTCCCAATTGATTTAAAATTGTAATAAGTATTATTATAATATAACTGAAATTTATTATAGTCCTACAAATTGGCTTATAACAGTATAGGCATAGTACATAATTTTAGGTGTTTAATAAAATTAATTGTGTGTGTGTGTGTGTGTGTGTGTGTGTGTGTGTGTGTGTGTGTGTGTGTGTGTGTGTGTGTGTGTGTGTGTGTGTGTGTGTGTGTGTGTGTGTGTGTGTGTGTTAGCCATGGACGCCCAAGATAGTGTGAAGTAGAGGAGGAAGAGCCGGGAGGCGCACCCTGAGCTCCGAGTTCATCTTAGCCTCGGATGCAATCAAGAAGACACGTCTATTATGTGGACGATGATGCTGAAGTACTTGAGAATACGTAATTGTCTGACTAAACTAGAACAAGTTCATTCTTCAACTTTAGTAACTACGGGGGAGGCACAGTTTCAAACTTTCAAACACGCTAACTGTTTTAATTACAGGAAATGAAAAGTGATCCCGCCCGATCGACTGAAAGTGACTCACTGATAACAGATTTACTAAAAGATGAAGAATTAAATGCTGAGCCGAAAAGTCATATAATAAAAAACGTATGACCTGTACAGAAGTTTGATTGCCTAAGATTATGAATCAAGATTTATAAATTTTGATAAATTTGTTTGAAAATTTCGGTATTCTTCTGCATAATTACAGATACAAGATAAAATAATATAATAACACGAATTCAAGCTCTATCCTAAATACCAACATTTTTTTTAAACTTTCATTAAGAAGAAGAAATATAGTAGACGCCTAGAAAAAGTATCTATCTAAGTAGGTAGGTATTTGTGTTTTACTCAGAAACTGACGTCATGACTACAGAGCGTATTTTAAACCTCATTATGCAACTACCAGTAGGTGTGTTACTAATGATTTAATACTCATTACATAAAAACAAACACTATGAAACTGTATCTTACACTTGTGAATATAATAAATTATTAAAAATAAACAAAAACAGGCTGATACTGTGTTGTGGACAGGGACAAACAAATTTCAAATTTTGAATAATATAAAAAAAGTATCTTTTTATACTTTTTTATAATATTCAAGATATAAAAGAGGTGCGTTGTCCGCAACATACTGAAAAAGTCGAAACAAGCTTTATAGCAGGCGGTACCTATTAATTTTCATCTAGTTTGAGATTTGCAAATGGGTACCGCCTCCTATAAAGCTTGTTTCGCTTGTTTCAAGCTTTATAGGAGGCGGTACCCATTTCCAAATCTCAAACTTGTATGTACCGAATATATACGCCAAACTTGATAGCAAGTGAAAACTATGGTGTATGAACATTGAACATTTGGTAGAGTAGAGGTGTGACTTGCGACTCTTGTGAGGGACTACCGATAACATATGAGATCATCATCTTAGATCATAAATTAGCGTCTATTAGCGTCGGTAGCTTAGTGGTTAAGGAGGCGGCCTTACGATCGAGAGGTCCCGGGTTCGAATCCTGGCCATTACACTACCGACGTGGACCCACTCCTAGCACAAGCAATTTAGCTTAGTTGGAGGGGTTAAAGGGAATATTAGTAATTTGGATAATTTCGGCTGCTAATATTCTTTAAAAAAAAAAATTACAACTTAAAATAATTCCTCACGCCGCCGCATCGATAGTCTGGTAAACGACATTCCTTCCGGAATAACAGGACCGTATAATATATATAAATTGTATAAATATGTAGTGCTCAAAAAAACTAATCACTAAACCTAATGAAAATATTGCACATAGTGGCCTCTCAACGAAATATTTATTTGAAGTTAGCGTAACAATACCGGTTCTACGGGCAGTTCTTAAGTCTCAGACGTGTTTATATACGTCACTGTGACGTAATATTATACCTACACACACACTTTTAGTCAAAATAACTCTCACGTAAATAACGGTGTTAAGAAATAAATTTGTTAAATGTAGGTAAAGCACGTTTTGATATACGCATAAATTACTTTTTATAATGTAACATACCTATAATGATACAGTTTTATTACAACTATCTTCCATTTATTCCAAACTATATTATATTGGTAGTGTGACGCATGGTAAAGGGCTCTACTTGACTTCAATAATCTTCGGTACATACACGCACGCGTTGCAAAATAAATAATAATATCTGTTCAGCATGCAAAAGATACTAAAGTAAAGGTTTTTGAGGTTCAAAAATATAATAATATAAAATTCGTATGCTTTAAGATATATTATAAACGATATTATATAACAATATATTGATGAAACAATATATGCAAACTGTTATATTATTATACGCAACGCAGTAGGTACTGCAGCGTCTGCCCTTCGGATCAAATCTATTTGTTACCGAAAGCTAATCTTTATAATAAGGACACGTCGCAATAGGACATGGGTGCCTGCGATGGTGGAAGTTGGTTTCCACAAGTCATTTATTGTTTCGATTGGTTTTTTAATAATAAATTGTATACTTATAATAATCTATAACTTCCTAGGCGATTTAATAATTTATGGTTTTACATACAAGTTGTGTATACAGATGGATTATTGTATCATGGTTTTTTCTGTTAGTCAGGCAGGTCTCGAAAGTAGGTAATACTGTTGGTGTCGTATGGACACATATTAAAATATGTCATCAAGTGACATCAAACCTTGCCATTGTTAACTACTGTATTGTGGGGACTTTTTTACTGGCTTTTTTGGGTGACCAAAAACGAAAAATAATTGTATTTTTCAGCATTTATTTAATACTTCAATTTGATTATTGATTTATGTTTAATATTTCATTGCTACCATTGTAAGGGACAATACACATAATTTTCTTTTCTTTTCGCCAGTTTTAGCATACCTAGGGTCTTTAGCTTAGTTAGGCGTTGTCGTGTGAAGACGTAGCTCATATAGCGTCTGCCCTTCGAATCAAACCTACTTGTTACCGAATCTTCATGCCTCAACAGTATTAAAATAAAACTATTATGAAAGAATTTAAATTCAGATAGGAAAAAAAACATCTTATGCGAGAGTTCTAGACAGTTAGTGTCAAGGGAGCTGACAGAGGATTCAGCGATATCATTCGAAGATATTAGATTCCGCGATCCCTCTCATCCGAAACTGTAATAAATATTTAAAAAAACATCGCGTAAATCCTTAAAAATACGATTAGGAGTGATGAAAATTAATGATATTATCATCATTTATAGTTTAGAAAAACTGTGGAACTCAACATCCCGGTTCCACAGTAGCTATCGATATAAAATGAGATAATAGTATCACATACCTAGTATTAGTACAGAATGAACTCGAACCATCTTAACTGTTATTGTAAGCGTTAATGTAGGCACCGGTAATCGAGCAAGTTGTAGTTTAGTAGTGTAAAAAAATCGTTAGTAGGTACTCTATCAAAACACTAAATACAAAAATATTCACCTTGACAACATTCGCATGCAGATAAGCGTAACCATGACTATCTCGAATACATTACCTAAACAACAACACTAAACAAAACTGAAAATACTTCATCACTTCACTGGTAATAATATAACTCACAAATCACAACACTAACATCGATTACAATTGCAATTCACTACAATCGAATATCGGAAACCGATCTTTCTGATCTTTCATACAAGCATTCCTAATTTGAATAAACCGTTTGAAAAAGGAAATAGGGCAGTGAAAAACGATCTGCAAGAGCGCATGATCCGAGTGTTTTGAGCAAATCGTGTGAGTAGAGAAAGATCGTGCGCCCACGCATTGCGCGCTATAACGAGATGCCGATTGTCGCCGGCCCTGGGGCAAGGTTGCCTGGAATACCCGCTTGCTTAATCGCAAATTATATCAAAACTGTCACTTTCGTTCGTGTTAATATTAGTATAGTTGTAAATTAATCTATTGATTTGGTAGAGAGCTCAAACTGAGTTCGCTCGGATTGTATGTAGAATAAAGTATTAAAATACTAAATTACAAGACCTCTGAGTTGTTTAATGTTAGGTTTAACAAGGATTACGCGTTCAAATTTGAAACTGTGAGTCTCCATTCTACAGATTTATTTTGACTTAAAACATTTGTTAAATCAAATTAATAGTGAGCTCCGGTCGATCGGATACGATCCGGGGCTCCTGGGACTTCATTTTTTTAAGGAAATGCGGCCAAATCCATGAATAATAGGGGTTAAAGTATGAATTGCCGATTTGTACTGACAAATTGAAATTCGTTTTTTTGAAGTGAAAATTTCTTTAGCGGCGTTGGATGGGTGTAAAATATTAAGGAAGCGTCAGGATTCGTTGACCTTTGAACCGTAACCGATGACTGACGTCATACAAGATTAGGTACAGACTATGTATTTTGCAATTTACAATAGATGTCGTCGTAGCTTAAACGGTAAGCACGTCGACTGTAAGTCTTTATAGTTTCAGATAGTATCGGGTTCAAACCACCTGGCCTTCTGGGATTTTTTGTGATTGTTTTTTCTTATTTATAATTTATTACTTTTGGTGATTATTTTTTCTTTTTGTAATTTTTTACTTTTATGATAATTTTTTCTTTCTGTAATTTATTATTTTTTGTGATTATTTTTTCTTTTTATAATTTATTAATTTCTTCTGACAGAAAATTAGCAGAATATAAGTGATAGGTTCTATGATTAGCGCTATATTATAGGTATGGTATGGTATGTTCTTTTTTATCTTTTTCGATGTATATAACGAAGAAAGAAAAAAAGAAAATGTTTTCACTTCTGCCGGCACTCCCAGAGTGCAACCCGTCTTTTTTTTTTAATTTAACGTATTTATTTAATCAAAATAATTACCATTATTATCTATACATTGCTGCCATCTAATAGGAAGGTCATTTATGCCTTTGCGATAGAGATTTGGTTGGATTAGAACTCTGGTGATCTAGATTCGACAAACTGTGTGAAAGCATTTTGTACTGCCTCCTGAGAAGAAAACTTTTTATCACATAGAAAATTGTCCAAATCACGAAAAAAATGGTAGTCTGTTGGAGCAAGGTCTGGCGATAGTTTCTAATTGCAGTTCCTGTAGAGTTAAAACGGTTTCTCGTGCTGTATGAGGTCTCGCGTTATCATGGAGCAATAATGGTGAAGATCGATTCATGATTCGGGGCTGTTTCACTGCTAGTTTTGCTATCATTGTTCGGAGTTCGGCACAGTAGACATCTGCCGTTATTGCTTGACCAGATCGTAGAAAGCTATAGTGAATAACACCATGCTGAGACCACCAAACAGTTACCATTACCTTTTTATTGGTAAGCTTTGCTTTAGGACACTGTAGTGGCGTTTCACCTGGGGTCAGCCATTGCATTTTTCGCTTACGGTTATCGTAAAGAATCCACTTTTCATCACATGTCACAATTCGATCCAATATTCCTTCATTTCTGTATCGATTCAACAAGGCAACACAAGTTTCAACACGCATTTCTTTCTGCAGATCAGTCAAATCATGAGGTACCCATTTTTCACATTTTTTTATTTTATTGATTTGACGCAAATGAGTCAATATTGTTGGTAAGGTAACGTTAAACCATGCAGCTAATTCCTGGGTAGTTTGGCTCGGATCGGCTTCCACCATGTCTTTCAATTCATTGTTATTCACCTGTGTGGACGGCCTTATTCGTGGTTCGTTCTTCAAATCAAAGTTTCCATCACGAAAGCGTTTAAACCAAAATCGCACGGTGCGTTCATTAGCAGTCCCTTCTCCAAACGCAACATTGATATTGCGAGCTGTTTCTGCCGCGTTAGTTCCGCGTCGGAATTCGTCTGTATATAGTTATCTGTGATTCAAAAATCACTCGAATTTTCGAAGTATCCATCTTTCTTGTCTAACCTGAATAAAAAAAACAACTGAAAGTCGATAATCGAATGTTGCACATTTTTAAATGAAGAACTACATAGGTACCATGTGGAAAAAGTTTCACTCAAAAATCTCAAACCATGAAGGTTCTATGTCAATTCGAAGTACCTATTACAATGAAACGGCAATTTCATACTTTAACCCCTATTATTTATGAATTGTAACGTATTAACTTTAAAGCAAACTACGTACAGTCGTCAATGACTTCAGACGCTGCTGTCAGTAGTAAGAAGGTTACCTAAAAAAAGCAACAAAACTAAGAACCGTTCGTCTAATGTTATCTAATTGATGTTGAAATAACTATTCTGAAATCAAAACAACACCTAAGCGTTATAATTTTTGACTTCAAGAAGTACCCCCAAAACCAAAGTCCCATGCATGACTGCGGAAAAAAAGGATTTAAAATCTTTTGTCGTTGACTATACCTACATTGTAGGTATATTACAGTCAGATGTTATCTCCGTCAATCTCTTCCTATCCATTATCCTCTTCCTTTCATCCATCAGCTACCCATATAAAAACAAAATACCTAATCAGAATGTTTGTGATTGACATTACGTCAACTGTACACAGAGTGAGCTTAGTATCACGCTAATTGCTTTTCGATGTACAAAACACAATGACATTCAATTAGAGAAACACTGAATATCTATATCGCTTTGTTGCTCAATCAAAGACATAATACAACGTAATGGCACTGAAATCTCTAATATTAATACTCGCATTCGAGTTTAGAAATTGTTACAGATTGTTACCTACGAATGGCAGTTGATTGATCGAGTTACATAGATTGTACATCGATAAAGACTAGCTTATAGTAATATTATTTCTAAAAGACAAGTATTGAGACTTGATGTTACACCCACTTGTCTAGTCTCTAGTCTCACTTGTCTAGTCACTAGTCAAATGAGGAGATCTTTTAAAGTATAAATATATTACTTACCAATTTTTACTTCAATTATATACAATCGTTTACGGAATTTTATGATCAATGGAACTGGTCAAGATTACTTTAACCTGGGTTCAAGAACTCGGATCATATTCGAGTTACAAAACTCAAGACTGTAAATCCCTAAAGGGGTAAAGAGGATGTCTTCCTTCAAGATAAGGGTATTTATATTTTAAAATAATTAAGCCTATTTATCAATTTAGGAAGTTCCTCTCAGTTAAAAGTAAACGAATAACACAGAACACTATTCCACTAACTGACCTTATTTGAAACTGAATAGATTGGAATATGTGAAAGGTAGTCTGATAAATGTCACGAAATACTATTGTATAGGATTCGAGACGTACCAAGTAAGTCTAATCGAGTCACACTATATTTCTGAAGTAATTTTCTTGTTGGTTTTTGTTCAATGTGTAAAATTCTTGATACTTATTATAATATGTAAATTATTTCATGATCCATACTAATACTAATACTAATAATATTATAAATGCGAAAGTAACTCTGTCTGTCTGTCTGTCTGTCTGTCTGTCTGTCTGTATGTTACGCTTTCACGCCTAAACCACTGAACCGATCTTGATGAAATTTGGTACAGAGGTATATTAAAGCTTGAGAACGGACATAGGCTACCTTTTATCACGAGAAAGGGGGTTTAAGGGGGGGAAATAGGGGATGAAAGTTTTTATGAAAGTTTGTCATTTCTGAAGCTATCTTAATGAAATTTGGTACAGAGGTAGATTAGAGCTTGGGAACGGACATAGGCTACCTTTTATCGCGAAAAGGGGGGTAGAAGGGGGGCGGACTAAGGCCTTGGTATGAAAGTTTGTCATTTTTGAAGATTTCTTGATAAAATTTGATATAGAGATAGTTTAGAGCTTGGAAACGGACATAAGCTACCTATTATCGCGAAAAGGGGGGAAGAAGGGGGGGATCAGGGCTTTGGTATAAAAGTTTATCGTTTTAGAAGATTTCCTGCTGAAATTTGGTACAGAGATAGCTTAGAGCTTGGGAACGGACATAGACTACCTTTTATCGTAAAAAGGGGGATAGAAGGGGGGACTAGGGCCTTGGGATGAAAGTTTGTCATTTTTGAAGATTTCTTGATGAAATTTGGTACAGAGATAGTTCAGAGCTTGAGAACAGCCATAAGCTACCTTTTATCGCGAAAAGGGGGGTAGAAGGGGGCGACTAGGGCTTTGGGATGAAAGTTTGTAATTTTTGAAGATTTCCTGATGAAAATTGGTACAGAGATAGTTTAGAGCTTGAGAACGGACATAGGCTACCTTTTATCGCAAAAAGGGGTAGAAGGAGGGGGGAGGGAATATTGCTATGGGATGAAAGTTTGTCTTTTTTGAACCTACCCTGATGAAATTTGGTACAGATATTGACTAAAGCTTGGGAACGAACATAGGCTACCTTTTTCGCGAAAGACGAGGTTAAGGGGGGGGGGGGGAGGTTATAAGGGATGAAAGTTTGCCAGTTTTGAAGACATCCTGATGATATGTTTGGTACAGAGATGGACTGAAGCTTGGGAACGAACATAGGTTACCTATTGACGCGAAAATGGTGGCATAGAGCGGGGGGGTAATAAGGGATGAAAGTTTGACAGTTTTGAAGATACCCTGATGTAATTTGGTACAGGGATTAATTAGAGCTTGGTAACGAACATATGCTACCTTTTATCGCGAATAATGTGGTAAAAGAGGGGGGGGGATAAGGACTAGATAGTTAGTATGAAAGTTTGTCATTTTTGAAGATTTCCTGGTGAAAATTGGTACAGAGATAGTTTAGAGCTTGAGAACGGACATAGGCTACCTTTTATCGCAAAAAGGGGTAGAAGGAGGGGGGAGGGAATATTGCTATGGGATGAAAGTTTGTCTTTTTTGAAGATACCCTGATGAAATTTGGTACAGATATTGACTAAAGCTTGGGAACGAACATAGGCTACCTTTTGTCGCGAAAAAACGAGGTTAAGGGGGGGGGGGTTATAAGGGATGAAAGTTTGCAAGTTTTGAAGACATCCTGATGATATATTTGGCACAGAGATGGATTGAAGCTTGGGAACGAACATAGGTTACCTATTGACGCGAAAATGGTGGCATAGGGCGGGGGGGGGGGATTAATAAGGGATGAAAGTTTGACAGTTTTGAAGATACCCTGATGTAATTTGGTACAGGGATTAATTAGAACTTGGTCACGGACATATTATGCTACCTTTTATCGCGAATAATGTGGTAAAAGAGGGGGGGGGGGGATAAGGACTAGATAGTTAGTATGAAAGTTTGTCATTTTTGAAGATATCCTGGTGAAATTTGGTACAGAGATGGATTAGAGCTCGAAAATGGACATAGGCTACCTTTTATTGCGAAAAAGGGAGTTGAAGGGGTGGAATTGGGCTAGGGTATGTAAGTTTGACAATTTTGAAGATATTTTGATGAAATTGGTATAGAGATGGATTAGAGCTTGGAAATGGACATGGGCTACCCCTTATCACGAAAAAAGGGATAGAAGGGGGAGGGGTGAAGGTTAATAGGGCTATGGGATTAAAGTTTCTAATTTTTCAATGGCACTAAAAGGGTGAATATGGCATAAATAGTAAGAATTTCTTTTAAGATGTCCTCATGAAATTTGGTACAAAAGTGAATTAGAGCTTCGGAACGGACATAGTCGAGTAGCGAACCAAATATAGAAGCGAGTGGAGAGGCGAGTAGAGATTGTTATAGGGACGAGTAGAGTAGACGAGTGTAAAGATCGAAAGTCGAGTAGAGTCGACTACAGGGGCGAGTAGATATGCGATTAGAGAGCCAGTGGAGAGGCGAGTATAGAATCAAATAGAATGCATAGTAGAGGCGAATAGGGAGGCGAGTGGAAAGATGAATATAGTGGCGAGTAGAGATCGAATAGAAAGTTGAGTAGAGGTGCGAGTAGATAGGCGAGTGAGGAGAGGCGAAAAGAGAATCGAATGGATGGGCAAGTAGAGAGGCCAATGAAAAAGCGAGTATAGAGAAAAGTACAAAGTCGAGTAGAGAGGAGAACAGAGAAGTCAGTAGAGAGTCGAGTATAAATTCAAGTATAGAGGCGAGTAGAAAGTCGAGAACAGAGGTGAGTACATAGTCGGGGACAAAGTTGAGTACAAATTCAAAGCTCAATAGCGTCGGATCAACACTAAGCGATAACCGACATCCACGCGGGCGGAGCCGCGGGCAACAGCTAGTTAAAAATAAGAAGAAAAAAAGTATCACCCTTTAAAAATTACACCTAGTTGGACATATTATCAGTTGGTAATATCTTATTAAGCCCTAAGATGGAGAAATTGGAATTCTATTCCAATCAGGCCAAAATAAGTTCCTAATTGTTGAGTGAAATTTTAAAGCATTTATTATGCTAATTCTAATTGATTAAGATACGAAAAAAATTATTCTTTTTTTCTATCTGAATCGAATTCTTATCTTGATCGAAGACCCTAATTGTATTTTATTTCCATACCTTCTATAAATTACTTTGTGTGTACGAGGACCTCGTCAAGATCGTCGCGGCCCAACATAACCACTTTGAGCTTACGGAGTCAGACGACATTCGCACCCGTATTTAGTCCTAGAGTTGGACTTATCTTTTCAAGTCCAACTCTCAAAAGTAAAGGCAGAAGAGAACCATAAAGCAATTTCCGTACACCCTGACAGACCCAGGGCCATCGCCAGTTTCCAGATGGGCCCTCAGGTTTTTTTTTTACGTGCGGGAAATCCCCACGGATACCCCCCCCCCCTTCGGAGCCGAAGGGGGAGGTTATGTCGGACTCGAACCGACTAAACCGCACGCCGTCTGTGGGTCGATGTGCTAGGCCGGAGGTGAGGTTGTCTTTTGACATATCCCTCGCACCCCGGCTGACCCAGGGCCATTCCTCTCGGTCTGGCCCTCCTCGGGAGGGGTGGCCCCTCAGGTATAGATTAGGTAGGTTACCTGCTCTAACATATTCCGAACTTAGTATGGTAATCACGTACATTATGTTATGGACTAAATACAGTATAGTATTGTTCTCGTTATAACACGCATATATTTCTTGTAGAAAGAATAGAAATTAACTGCAATTTAACAGATACGATGTTATATTAAAAATAATTCAGTAAGGTAGGTATCTACCATGTACTTTACGAAACTGAAATAGTGTGATTATAAACATCAAGACGATAGGAATTCTTTGGAACAAACTAAAATTATAATATAGCTCTCCTTATCTTTTTCAACCTAATTTGACTTAGCTTAGTTAGTGCAGCGCCTAACTTTTGGTCTTAATTTGTTTTTTTTTTATTTATTTATTACACAACAAAATTATTACACAGATTAGGAAATGGTCCTGCAAAACTGTTTACACAGTTTGACTGCCGGATCAAGTGAGTCTCAAGTTACATTTTATATTTAATTTAATAACACTACCTTACAATTGTTGAAAGTAAGTAGTATTTTCAAATCTTCATTTTGCAATAAAATATATCAATGCCTACGCCAGAACCTCGTTCACCCGTAGTCCCCTGCAGGCTAGTACGCGTGAGTCAGTTGAATTTGGTATGAAGATTTGGTAGGGGACATCAGCCAAATGGTACCTAATGACGTTATAATATTCCAATTCTTACATTCATCATAAATTGTACACCTATGTACTTTTTAAGCATATTACAAGTTTTATTTTAAAAACGTTATGTCAACTTGTAAAGCGCTGAGATCGCATATATAAAATTATAAAATTTTATCGCCCAACAGCAATAGAAATTTTGCAAGTAAACCTCATAAAGTTGAATCGTAAACAACTATTTCTGATTAGACTGTAGTTTTCTTGAAATAACGCAATACAACAAATAATATTGCGTTGTGTAATGTTCAAGATTCAATAAAATGGAATACTTTTTTCTAAGTTCTTCGTAATATCGCTGTTGAGCACGGCGAATTAGTTCTATATTTGAATTGAATTGCTTTTTACAACATGTTGTTATAACGCCCTATGTATGGCTAGAGGAATGATTTCCTTTAAGATCTGTCGAACAATAGACAGACAATTTATTTGGGTTTAACTTTACCCATTTGGTTGTTGCTGCTATAGCACACTTTAATAGTGTCCTATGTCCTGTCCAGCTCTGGCACCTAGCAGTATATATAACCGATATCCACGCGGGCGGGGCTGCGGGCAAAAGCTAGTACTCGATATAACTACGAATGTCATAAGTAGTACTTATTGAAGAATTGTATTTTAACAAGGTAGCATAATGTACCATCATACAATTTAATCTAACATGCAATGTAGAACATAACTGATATTGAACACACATCATACAATAATATTTTATCCCACAGTGAGGTCACTTGAGCGTGTGCTCTCCACGTGCGATTTTAATATAAAACATTTATATTACCTACGTGTGACAAAGCGATATAAAAGGAAAGATTAAAATATATGTAATATTGCTGTACAGTCAACTACAAAGATATGTATCCAATTTAATCTTACATAATGATGTACCCCTGCGAGTGTCACTATGAACTAACCAAAGTATGTGACAAACATAATATCCACCGAACTTGACAGTAAAATGTATGCGCGTAAAGCGCAATAATTATGTATCCCACTACATTTCCTGTGATATTTACACTTACAATCTTAATTAAAAATCTATCCGAATACTGTCAAAGAAAATGTAATGTTCCTATTATTGACATAATTGCAAAACAAAAGATTTGACCACGGAAGACAGAATTTGGATTTGACGCATCGCGATGGTCCTACAGTAAATACGAACTTTTCCAAATGAAACCGATGGCAAAACATTATTCATAATACGTGTATTGGATGACGGATAAAAGAAAAAAGGCTGTTATCATTTATTTTTATTAGTAAATAACTTACACGTAAGATGACAAAAAATAACAAATATATACCTTTGAATAAACGTTGAAACTTATAATTATACTCGTTTTAAGGTCAATTTAAAATTTAGTATAACCACCTTCAGTTTGTATAACGGATTCTAGCCGGTTACGCATAAACTGAACGCATTTTTTACAAAAATTGCAATTCTGTACCATCAATCTCCATAGGTTTTCGATAGGATTTAAGTTAAGTCAAACTCTCTGTGTTTGTAATGAATTTATTTTTAAATGGAAGTTTCAGAGAAGAACCTTTTTTGTTTTTGGTAGCACTTCGAAATTCGTACATCCTTTTTACTATGGTTACATTTCTTTGGATCATTAAATGCATACAATTTTCTTTCACAGTATTTTGATACATTTTCTATTAAGATTGTAAGTGTACATATCACAGGAAATGTAGTGGGATACATAATTATTGCGCTTTACGCGCATACATGTTACTGTCAAGTTCGGTGGATACCATGTTTGTCACAATCTTTGGTTAGTTCATAGTGGCAATTGCAGTGGTACATTATTTTGTAAGATTAAATTGGATACATCTCTTTGTAGTTGACTGTTCGAAGTTTCATTTTTATCTTCAATATTATGTAGGTACAGTGAGCTCCAGAAGTTCCTGAACAATTTGAAACTATAATTTTATGTAGTGACGCCATACGCCATCTAGTGTTAAAGTTAATACATGCATACGTAATTAATAATAGTAAATAAATAGAGCTGAGATTGTCAAGGGATTATAGACCTTAAGGTAGAAAGAGCATTATGAATTTGACTGTACATTATTTATAGCAGTTGATGGCTCTAACTGCACTGAGATTACCAGCTCTTCTTTCTTTCATAGTACTATGGTGTTAATAAAAGTCTTAATATATTACCTGCATATGACCTCCATCGTTTAAGCCATTCAAAGATAAACTAACAGTCACACCAACATACATGTATAAAGATACACTAGTAAGTATAAAGGTATTAAGAATAAACGATTTAACTGCTCTAATGCGGTAATTGTTTAGAGGTGTCCTATTCACAGATCTACTTTCTTTCTAGATACATTCTCTTTAATGTAGATCAAAGTGCATAGTGAATTTCAAGCATAGATAGGGTCAAACCGGTATCGATGCCCCACTTTTTGAAATAGCCACCTAATACTAAATCTATAAATTATATATGAGTGATTCTACGAATTGTACTAGTTTAATAATCAACAGTGAGTTACGTAGATAGTCCGTGGGCAATTAATCAGTGAGTTTAACACAGTCCACTTATGGACATAAGCTTCTTCCAATGTTGAAGTTGTGATACTTGTATTCTTTTATTCTTTCTTCGTCACTTCGCGCATTTTACTTAATCAATTACCATTTATTTAGTCTGTTTCTTTTTTAATCAAAATGTGTTTCACGTTTCAATAAAAAATCAAACTTCTTTCAAACTGTATTATAAAATAATACAATTGCAAAAATGTTTATTGTAGTACATGTGTACAGTTCTCTAACATTTATAACAATAAGCAAAATCGAGAGTTTCTGATGTAAGAGTCCATGAAGGCATAATTGGACAAGTCGCGAAAGTTGTCCGACGGGTTTGCGGTGACATCTTCTAGCTAAGGTTGTCACTTCTCAATGCCAAGCTTAAAGGAGCATTAATATTATTCCATCAATGTAACATTCTATACTTGCCAAGTCAGTCTTAGAATAGGTGCTCATTCTTAACATATAACACGATGATTTTGACGATCCTGTGATGTAAATTATCACACGATCGTCAAAATTATCATAAATAATAATAATTAGGGAAAACTTAAAAAATGCGATTTGATGGAAGACCAAACTAAGTAGTAAAAGTTAAAAAAAAACGAATCTTAGGTAATTGAAATAGAAAAACTACGTTTTAAAAATACGTCCTCAAAAACTAAAAAGTATAAAATAACTTAGAGTATAAGAACTGCTTCTTTTTACAAATCATTTTCCCTGTAGAGACAAGATCGCAGGTTCTAACCCCGCCTAGACCGATTCGATTTTTTCTATTGAAATCGATACTTTGTTGTTGATAACTGAATTAACAGATTAACTGATCTGTTAGAAGTCGGTGCCTAGCCCGAGAGGTTATATTTCAATTGATTCCAGCATAGTAGTTTAGGCACCACAAACAAAGTTGGCACGGACTTCTAACAAAACAGTAAATCTGTAAATTCAGTTATTTTAAACTTTTCAGTTTTAGAAGTTGGTTTTTTTAAACGTGTTTTTTTTTTACTTTTAAGTGTTTGTTATAGGTTGTTTTTAAAATTTTATTAAATTTTTCTTCCTTTTAGTGATTTCATCCAGTCCAGCATGCCTTCGAGCATAGTTTTTAATTTTGTTTCATAAGATTGACACAATACTCTCAATAACATAAACAAGTCATTCATGCTATTTGTTATGTTATCTGTCCCCCATAGTTCAAGGTTGAGTAATTCCAGCACGTCCTTGATTATCATAATGTAGCTTACCATGTCACAGGATCGTCCTAAAACTAGCTAAAAAGCAAATTTGAATTTTTGAAATCGGTTCATAAGCGACGGAAATATGGGACAACATAAAAAAGGCGTTTAAAATTTTCAATTAAAATAATACAATAAAATTCATAAAATAAAAGGAACTACTGGAACAAACTACATTATAATTTTTATGGGACCAAATGGCAACAATTTCGCTTTGAATGAAACAAAAATCACGTAAATCGGATAATAAATCTCAGAGTACTCGGTATATGTAATTTAAAAAAATAGATACCGATCGAGTTAAAAAACTCCTCCTTTTTAGAAGTGGGTTAGAAATAATAATCAATTATCGAAATTATTATTATAAAATCTTAGTGCTCTTACGTCGAGTTCAAAGATTCCATTACATATAAACCAACAAACATGCATACGAAACCAATTAAACGTGTTAAAGACTAATAATACTACGTTCCGAAGATGTCACATCAATCCCAAGTAATGGCTAGACTATTAAAAGTATTAGAGATAATTGAACACTGAACAGTGCAGACAATTAAGAACATAACACACAAATAACACGTCAACTTTTGATTTCATTACACAATAGAATCCTAACTAATAAATATAATTATATATTATGTAGTTAGTTGGCAACCCTAACGTGTGACGCACCTGAGACGATCGAGTTGATTGGCCACTGTGTCATCGGAGCAAGGCGAACCGATCTCGGACCGTGCATAATCACTGATTACCATTGCGTTCGCGAATGAATACACTTTTGGAAGGATAGTTTTCGCTGTAATTTTAAAAGAGTTATGCATCGGACTTTAGTACTCTCTCATCATTGGTCCAAGTCAACCTCACTAGCAAGTTGATACCTACACCTGCTAAACAACGTAGAGACTCTGGCGTAGGCTTTTTACTTGGGATTACTAGGTTAGACAGCTGTCGTTTCTAGAAAAACAACAAGAACATCAAAAATAATAAGTGGACTATAAAATGCAACCTCTGCATGCATTTCTGAAATCATTATGGGGATGATGATTACAATTACTGTTTGATTTAGGCTTACTTTGAAAGCATTGAAATACCGAATTGATTGATACAGTTTCTGTTGATATCTATGTTTCTTTAAGCAGACGCGTGTAGATTATTGTTATGCTACAATGCGGAATCAGTGTGCCCGTACGCGTGTGCAATCGCTCTGATTTGCCTACCTTCTGAAGATGTTTGCTGAGTGGGTAGATTCTCAATGATGACCATTGTGTTGTAAACATATGTATACAAGTACATTCAAAAACTAACATTAAGCATTTGCCATACAACGTGGCAATGCTGCCAGTCTTCTGGTAACACTACCACAAGAGGCATGCGATGCGGATGAATTCCACGACAAATTTAAAAAAAAAAAATTGTATTGTGTAATTATATAGTAACTTCATTAATTTAATTTAAATTAATTCAGATATGGTAATGCTTCCAATGTACATAATTTTTAGTTAAAAAATATCAATTCTGGAATCAACATAATATATCGATTATGGAATCAACATTAAGCATAAGAATTAATATAATAATACAGAATTATAATCTTAATTATAATAACATTATATACGAGTGTCAGCTTGAAGTAAATAAATAAATAAACTTAGAATAATGAAGTGAAAACTTCTTAAGGGTCGTTGGATGGGTACAAATTGTTAAACTCGCGCGTCAGGATCATTTCTTGACCTATGAACCGTAACCGACGACTGACGTCATACAACATTAGCAGAATGTTTATTTTGCAAGATACAATAAGAAGCCTCGTAGCTTAGCGGAAGCGCTTCGACTGTAAGTACTTCAGGTTTCAGGAACCGGGTTCGAACCTGGTCTTCTGACACTTTTTGTGATTATTTTTCTTTTTGTAATTTATTACTTTTTGTGATTATTTTATCTGTTTGTAATTTATTTCTGTTTGTAATTTATTAATTTCTTCTGACACAAAATTAGTGATAGGTTCTATGATTGGCGCTATATTATAGCTATGGTATGGTATGTTCTTTTTATCTGTGTATAACGAAGAAAGAAAGAAAGATAAAGTTTTCATTTCTGCCGGCACTCCCGGAGTGCAACACGTGTTTTTGAAGTGAAAACTTCTTTAGCGGCGTTGGATGGGTGTAAAATGTTAAGAAAGCGTCAGGATTAGTTGACCTTTGAACCGTAACCAACGACTGACGTCATACAAAATTAGGTACCTACAGACTATCTATTTTGCAATTTATTATAGATAGCGTCGTAGCTTAAACGGTAAGCACTTCGACTGTAAGTCCTTATAGTTTCAGATAGTATCGGGTTCAAACCACCTGGCCTTCTGAAACTTTTTGTGATTATTTTTTCTTTTTGTAATTTATTACTTTTTATGATTATTTTTTCTTTCTGTAATTTATTACTTTTTGTGATTATTTTTTCTTTTCATAATTTATCAATTTCTTCTGACAGAAAATTAGCAGAAAATAAGTGATAGGTTCTATGATTAACGCTATATTATAGGTATGGTATGGTATGTTCTTTTTTATCTTTTTCTATGTATATAACGAAGAAAGAAAAAAATGTTTTCACTTCTGCCGGCACTCCCAGAGTGCAACCCGTCTTTTCTTTTTCTACAGAGCATATACGGACCTACAGGTGCCAAAGACAACTCTCCTTTGAGCCGGTACACCTGATAATTAACAGGCAAGGTTCTATCGAAGTTGGCGGATCAGGCAGCAGCCGACCCCTTATTAATCAATCAATCAATTAGCCCACTGCAGTCTTACTGCTGGACATAGGCCTCTCCCAATGGGCGACATTTCGCACGATCCTCCGCCTTCGCAACCCCTTTAAAATCAATATAAACCAATAGAGGAAGAGTAGGTTGCAGAGCGGACAACAAGCTCCAGAGTCCAAGCTTAGACTACCGTGAGTGGTACTTGAATAATGATAATGACACATAAAAATCTATAAAAATACCTACATAATTAAACCATTGACAATAATTCACAAATACAAACATATCGCAATTCTTGATATTATTATCTTAATTTGATGTACCGCAATTGACCTTACGGTAATGGACCTTGACATGCACCTACATCCGATGTTCTTTGTGTGTTATGTAGGTATGACGCTGACAAAAAACCACATAACCGGTCTTTTCAGTTCCATTGATATACCTGAATTGGGCTATATAGAGACTTGTCACTGGACGGTGGGGACATATCAGGAGTGGTTCACGCCTTATATAGAATTTTTCCTTGTTTTGTTTTGGAATTTATGCCTTTCGTTTACTTTATTTTATTATTTTACTAGCTGACCCGGTGAACTTCGTACCGCCAATATTATTCCGCCCGCGTGGCATCAGATCCCTTTCCCGCTGCACCCTCTACTATATTAAACATGTATTATACATATAAAGTTTCCTATTGAATCATTCTATCTATTAATAAAACCGAATCAAAATCCGTTGCGTAGTTTTAAAGATTTAAGCAAACAAAGGGATATGGAATTACGGGATAAGAATTTATCGAAGGTGCGTTGTTGTCTTGTAATTGAAAAATACCAAAGATATATTCCCCAATGTGAATTAGGTATATGTTTTGGGGATTAGCTCGTGCGTTACAGTCAACGATAGGTTTATGTACAGACACCATATATCTACTCCTTTATTGTTATATACATATAGATAGATAATAAATAAATCTTTACATAAAATCATGAAATTATTTACATTTATCGATTTATGATTTTATAAATCGAGGTTTTTAATTAAATCGATATTTCAATTTTTTGTGCAATCACTACTTACATCTGTCAAAAAGAAAATAAACTGGACAAAGTATAATTGGAACATCAAATTCTAATAGGTTCCACACTGACTATACACACTCATACATGCACAACCTTTCGCATTTAGTCACTTACTTTTAAGGTAGAAAGTTCACGTTTTCACTTACTTATGCGTATGAAAAACCAAGCCATGTCAGCATATTTCGTTAAAGTTTAACAAGCCGCTATGGCCTCATAATAAAAAGTATTATGTCCTACTTTTCTATCCAAAATAAGGTACCCTATGCACGTGTGATGTCCCTATGACAAGAAATATTCTATTCCGTATATGTCAATAATTCAAATATTTACTGCACTAGACATGCGCACTCTTGTCATGACGATAGAGTAACTACTGGATTGAGGTGGACATTAATTTAATGTACTGTCAAATAAATGAAATAGATACCGCTAGATTGATTGCAAATAAAGGTAATAATAGCAATTTCATAGATACCTTCGAAACAAAACTACATCCCTTTATGTAATTTTATTGCAATTTAAATAAGATAGCTTATATTACTGATTACAGGCTTAGACAGAAAAGCCGATCATAATTGAATTGATTAAAGTTGAAAGGCCTGGACAATGATGATGGCAGCGATAGTTGATGAATGTGTTAGATGAAGGATCTTATTTGCCGATTCAAGTTCTTAAATAGTTTTGTAATTACTGGCCAATAACAAAATTGCCGTGTGTGTTTTTACAAGATTCTTTTCCCATAAGCTTTAAGAACTGCCTTGCGAATCTGATCGTAAAACCGAATATAAAACCATTGTATTTAACGTTCATAAGTGTTAAGTACTTTATGAGTTCTGTGACCCAAATTAATAAAGGTCGCTATTTCATTTTCATTATGTTCACAATGTGACTACTTAAAGAACCAACCATGTATTCCCAATCAGTATTTTTGTATGAATCAGAGATTTGAGTATCTATCTCTAAAACACTATCTGTGAAATTTGAAAAAAAAAAAATGCAAACTGCCAATACACGATATAGCAGAAGTTGAAGAAGAGACCACTGAAACCTCTACGTACAATTCGTAAAGTAAAATTTTTTTGGGTGCAAAATTTATTCCAGTAGTGCAAAATCGTAGACTAAACATTGAATAAGTACTTAACATTATTTCAAAGCCGTTCTGGCATTCAAGATCGCTTGAGTTTTCGAGATTCACTAGATCTATTAGGGTTACGCTCTTGAAGTCTGGATAGAAATTTTTCAACAGGGGGAGCTTGTGGATCTCACCCATCAGTCTACTTTAAATGAAATATTTTTGGTGCGATGCAGTGCCTGATTTTGAAGAACTCTCTGAATAGTACACTATTAACTAAAGATACATTACTGTTTAAGACCAGTGAGTAGAACATAATCTTATTTGTACTCTAAATTCGTGACGGTCACTTCGTAATTGGTGTAACGCAATAAAGTATTTTATTGTTGAATGTGGTGTTTATAGCACGCGACCGTGCAAAATACTCGTTCATTCTTAATTTGAAAATGTTTCCTACAATAGGAATTATTAAAAATATATAGACAGTCAATGGGGTCGTATAATTTCGCTCATCTGTTGATAAACTCAAGGCGTAGTAACGCCATACCTAATCTAAACGTTCAATTCTTTGTCAGTCATAGATCCAATTTCATTAATGAAAAATTGCGATTCAATCAAATTTAACTGTTTTAACTCAATGAATTTCTTTAGTCAGTTTGAAGAATTGAGAGTTTGAGAATGGAAAAGTTACCGCGCGTTAAGATGGATTTAATATACTAACTAAGTACCTACAGTCCGTCAAATCTAAGAAGTACCGTTTGACAGTTCTGACAATTGAATTATAGGGATGGGATGAAAAAATCGATTACTATAATATCCGAACTTTAAGAGATCGATTACTATAATATCCGAATTTTAAGAAATCAATTGTTATAATTAAATAAAAGAAATGTTTAGGATATTTTTTTATTCACTACTAGTACTAGTATCGTCGTCTTCGTCATCATCGTCATTTAAATTAATGACCAGTTGATTGTCCATTACATTATCAAAGTGTACGTCTCTTTCGAAGTCGTCCATTATTATTTTCTTTGTTTTTTGTACTACTTTACTCCAATCTTCCTGTGTAACTTGGGCACATGCTTCCTTTAATAAACCTTCCATTTTCTTGACACTGAAGGGTGGTTTTGTGTTGTGTCTTGCTGCATAACCTGTAAAACAATAATGTAACTATTTGATAGCAGACGAAAACCATTGTTTAAATTATAAATGTTAGAAGTACTCGTGTTATTATTATAATATTATAAAATATTACCTTTAACTTGGGCCCAAATCAGTTCAATGGCATTATATTGGCAATGGTACGGAGGAAGTCGTATGACTTTGTGCCCGTGCTCTTCGGCCAATTGGTCAATTACATATGTCGGTTTTGGTGGTTTATGCAATTTCACTAACTGTAATAATTCAGCTTTTAATAGTGACATGTCGGCATCCACTCCTTTTCTTTGCAGCCATGCCACCAAATCTGCTTTCTTATTGGCTGACGTAGGTGCTTTATCAATTTGCACAGAGCGGTATGGGGCATTATCCATTATAATTGTGCTGTTAGGAGGGATATTCTGTAATAAATTTAAGAACCACTCTCGGAACCTTACTGCGTCCATTTCTTCATGATACTCTTTAGTGCTTTTGGATTGGAAAGCTAATAAAGAGTTTTCCACGAAGCCTGTAGACGCTGACCCAGCATGGCATATTATGAGGCGTCCACCTTTTCCTATCGGCACCTTCGAGCACGAAGCTTCAGAATCATCAGTCCATGTTTTCGGCACAGAATGGTTGGAATTTAGCCAAGTTTCGTCCAAAAATATTACATTATCCCAGTTTATAATTTGTTTAACTTCGCGCAGGAATGTTAGTCGCTGCATAATTATGTCATGTCGCTCCATAACAATTTTTCGTTTGTCAACTTTTTTGTATCTGAAGCCAATTCCTGTTATTACCGTTCTCAACGACTCTATGCTTCCCTTATACAGCCCGGCATCTTTTAAAGTTGCACATAACTTTGCCAATGTTGGAAATTCGCCTCTTGTAAAATACCCGTATATATGGTTTCTAATAGCATGACTATCGAATTCATCGATGCCTGTCACAGGTTTATTTCTTTTTCGTTTTTTCGGTGTGTGAAGTACGTTACTGTCACTCCCCGAAGGCCCATATTTTTCACTTAATATTTTGCCAACGGTGCGGCTACCAATACCGAGAGCTTCACCGACGCGATCCCGAACTTGTGTAACTGGCAGTAGAAGTCCACCATTTTGAGATTCACGCTCAAAATACTCGTGTAATTTCACCACCAATTCACGAGCCTGGCTGTTCAAAGTACGTCCTCTTTTCGACATTATTAATAAACACTTGCTTAGTTCGGAGTCCAGTATAAATATTGCCAAGGTAAACGGATAAAGAATGATCAGTCCAGAAAAGTAATAGCCAAGTCACAAATTGTAAAACACAAACGAGAAAGCAAGTACGCGCACAGTCAGCTTCCAAGATGGCGAGAGACTGCTGACGCCGAACCGACCGAGCGGACCGCGTGCGCTTGTAGTTGGCAGTGTTGCCAGGAAAAAAAAATTGTAGAGACTTGGACACCTGCGATTTTGCACATTGACCTAAAAATAATTAAATTAATTTATTTTAGGGTATCTGTGTATTCAGTGCATTATGCGGTCGCGCAGTAACGTCGTTAATTTATAACATCAGGCAACAACATTTTTGTGAATAGGTTCTACATACCTTATTTTTATTAGTTTTAGACGTAGAAATAAGACTTAGAAGAAAAAATTGTAATTGTAAAATCAATGGATGTGCTTGTTAAAAATTTGTTTATTTCTCTGTAATATGCAAACCCATACTATCATACACAAAAATAAATGTAAAAAACACTATCCCTGACTCCATTTACTATTTCGACAGCGTTAGCGCGAGAAACCCCGACTTATTTGGGCGCGAAAATCAAAAATCGACAAATCGCTTTCGACAACTTTTTAAAGAAGCAAATATATTTGATTTATAAATACGTATTTTTGGTGAATGGGTTTTATCTCATATTTTACGATTACATAACTATTTAGTTATGTAATCGTAATATGTGAGATAAATCCCATTCACATGAAAAAATATTTGTTTGGTTGTCAAGTGTAATTTGTAAATAATACATTCGATTTTTCGTATATGTAAACGATTTTTTTGCATACAAGTGTATCCGAAGAGTCGCAACACTACGTGCAGTGACCTAACTACGTAACTTTGTAATGCGGTCAAGAATATAACTATTAGAAATTATTTACTGTGTAAATATGTGTTATTTTGCTTTGTTTGAAAGTTTTCAATTACATTTAGATATTAAGAATTGTACATTTTTAGATACAATAATGAAATCTTTCTAAATTCATGGTTTTATGAAAAAGGTTATCGAAACTGAATAATGTACGTATGAACAAAGTTGTTTCGGTTTGAAAAATATGAAACGTCAAACGGTACCTCTTAGATTTGATGGACTGTAGTTCTTTCAGAACACAAAACTATGCAAGTTTACTTACGACATAGTAGGCTACCTACTGCACGCTTGAAATACTGATTGCATTTACGCCACGGGGAATCCATCAACATTATATTATTATAACATTAGGAATATAAGTTATTCTGGTCACAGCATGTTTGTGTTCTTAGCATATTGCGTTTCGATAAAAAAACTTTTTAGAAACAAATCTTGTTGAACTTTTAAGCTTGTTGTGCTAGCAAAACAGGAAGGTATCGGACAGTAGGTAATTAAATCTTCTTCTTGTAAGCGACATAATTGATAGGTACGTAGAGATGATTACTGCGTACAAAACATCGGTATTGCAACTTGTGGGATCTTTAAACACTTACCTAACCTTATTACAAATCTAACCTTTACTATTATCGTGAGCTGTTTTTCTCGATTGAATCGGTTTCATAAACAAGCCCTCGTAATAACAGTGTATTTATGACACGGTACAAGTTGTGTTTAAACATTGTTATCATTGCTTTATATGATGTACTTACTTATGTCATCTTCTCTGTTATGTGTGAATCACTGTTACTTGATACGTGGATATAATTTTAACGGTCAATAAATCCTTTGCAATCGCTTTGAGCTTAGGGACTTTCACCTGCAAATGTCAGCAAGCGACATTCTAGTTATTAAGACCATAATACAAGTAACTAATGCAGTTGTTTTATGTCTGTTGCACAAATATCGGCACTTGCCGATCACTGATGTGTGTGAATAGTATTTAACGGCGCGGTCGGTGCACCGGTACAAGTTTAGTAGGTAAGTACTACAGATGACTTGCTGCAGATATTTTATTAGGTATATGCACCAACTAAGTAGGTACTAACACAATGACAAATGTGACAAATAAGGACACATTGTTACTCATCCTAGCCTCAGCCTTACATAAATCAGATACTTAAGAGAAGGTAAACTACTAACAATAGCGGAAAATAAGACAGTTCTTGTTTTCAAATAAAGAAAGTAGTATTATTAACAGCTCTTAGTTATTAAATAGTTATATGTAAATCTATCCATTGCAGTTAATAAACATCTTGAGCTATGAGAATAATACGTAACACGTGTAATAAGTAAGAAGTGTTTATTCCAAGTGTTTAAAGAAATGATGACTGTAGATTCGAAATCACTGCTCTCGATTGCTAAGCACATACGCCATTGAGATCGTTGCTTACTTACATTAATACTTTCACCTCAGAGTCCAGGGTTCGTGGCTTGTTTTTTTCGGTTATATTGCGAGCGACTTCCGTCTGGCTTCCCAGCAAGATTATCCATGTATGTCTCCGTCTTGACCTTACGACTATTTTCGGCCGGGACCGACTTTTAATGCGCCCTTCGAAGCACGGAAGCGTTCAGATGAAATACCAATAAGCGGTCACCCAACCAAATGGCAACCACGTCTAGGCAGCCCCACTGATCGTTTACTAAACAGTTAGCACACATGGCCACGAGCGCTTCTTACATCAATGAATTACGACCTCATGATACAGAACATAACGACTTACACTATGTTATATGAATTAAAAAAACATACTAGTAAGATAGGAGCATTATACGTTTGTGTTGTGGTGATATGACCTTCAAAATCTTACATAACATTTTCTTATATAAGAGTAAAGATCAGCATCGATTGATGTACGATGCAACTGCCAAGGATTTATAGCATTGTAAGTAATTGAAGAAAATAATTTTTAAAATATTGTTTTGCTTACCATAGGAGTTTTATACCGGAATAAGAAGTGTATTGTGTTCTAGTCTTAGTAGGGTTAGAGTGTTAGACCGATGAGTGACGTTGCGATGCGTTCGACTGCTACCTCAGAAGTCGCGTGTTTGATTCCAGCTCCGTTTAAATATTTATATCTAGAAATATCTAAATTCGTTGGTCTGAGTTTTCTATGTACTTATAAAATGTATGAATATTAAATAAATTGTTTCTAAATACATATGATTATCCGCATTCTAGACTTCATTTTACAAGTATATTTGTGTTTGAGCAGCGTTAGTAGTTTCATCTATAACTCTTACAAAGTGATGATGATACATGAACCCATAGGTTACAATACTGCTTACCATCAAAGAAAGTATAATGAATTGTCACTTTGACATGAAAAGCAAGCTATCGATCACACATATAACTCGCGAAATGAAGGCTGCTGGTATTATGTTTGTATGAATTAAAAAGAACAATCATAAAATCTGTCGAACCCTGAAAAATTTCGTTCACTAAATACCAAACGAACGTTCAACAAATATCTACTGCAGAATTTAAAACATGCTACAGAGAAAATTTACAAATATCTGAGATAACAAAATGACGTCTACTACTAATAACTCATTAGCAAAATTTACTTTTAACGCACTTTGGCAAACATTGAACTGTGTGGTTTACCTAATAGCTTGTATAGACAACTGTACCGAGACATTTTCGAAAGCTAACAAAATGTAAATGAAAATGCATCCAATTGCGTTAGTCATAAAACTTGAAATGCTTCACAATGTGCCTAAAGTTCGGAGGTCGTAGACATAGTGCAGAGTGCTTATGTAACAGATAAAATATTTATAATGCTTTTGCGAAATGTACGAGTATTTTAGACATTACTTTGGAGTACGACTATTGTTGGTACCTATACACGATTGTACGTGTAGATGTATTCACACCTGTAAATGCCCGAAGGAGTAAGCAGAGGCGTATTAATACCCACATCTCGCCAAATATAATTTTCGGGCTCACGTCATAGGGTGTCAAGTAGGTGCTCGCGTGCAGAACTACCCTTTCCTTTAGTCGCCTTCGAAGACGCCCACAGGAAGAGATATTAGATATTATGCGAATTTAAATCCTCTAACCTCGAAACTCACAGTCTACTTCTAGTTTAATGCTATTTTATCGCATTAGTAAAATAACTTCTAAGTTTGTAATCATTAACAAACCGCGCCTCACTCGCCACCTTCAACATTTGCATCCAATAGCTCTGCATCCAACTCATCGTGTCTCCTACACATCTGTGGGATCATCCTACCTGAAATGGTGATCGTCTAGTGGGAGGTAGGACACGACTAGGGTTACCAGATCTCCGGTTTTGTCCTGAGATCTCCAGATTTTTAGACTCATCTAAGGATTGCGGCCGGATTTTGAAAATCTCATGAAATCTCAGGATTGTTTAGAATAATACAACTATAGGTACCTTGAACGTAATTGAAAAATAACTGTTACGCTTCGGTACGTACTCTCCCCTCTTTCGTATTCGGATGTTTTTCTTTTAAAATATCTGTGAATGTACAGCTCTACTCTGGTCTAGGACGGTAATTATACGAAGTGCAACGCGCTAACAGTAGGTATTTGATAAAAATGATAATAGGTAATCACGACTTTTGAAAAAAGAAGTAGGTAAGTCCTCAATTTCTGAACCTGTAATAAATCTCATGATTTTTTAATGGATCTCAGGCTTTTTCGCCGGACTTTTGATTTTTCCATCTGGTAACCCTAGACACGACGGTATTTCCGTCCAATTGAGCAGTCCGACTGAGGAAGTACCTACCTACCTCCGTCCTACGTCGTGTTGTGTTCCTGGCAGTGAGTAGGGTACCCAGAACTCACTGGAGAGTTTCTGTGCTGTCAGTGGGAAGACGTCATAACTCAGTGGCTACTCCTGCTTTTTCTTCCACTCTCTGTGTTTACAGGGTCAGCAGCACGAGTATGGCTCCCATGGTGATGCACACGTCCAGCATAGGCCACGGTTGCCACTTTCTATCAGGTGGGCCGTGTGCTTGTCTGCTACCTCAGTGGTATAAAAAACTGACATATCTCTTCTTCGAAACTATCGCAACTGATTTTTAAGGAATACCAAACGTATTGATTCACAAGTAAACACGCATAAACTCACAAATAATGATGATTGACCTTGCCTTGATTTATGTTTCACCAAACTAGTCTAGTCTATTTGCGAAATCACAATGACACGCTGGAAAATTACCTTCAATAAGTGGATGAATACATTCATTGTATTTTACTGTTACCTTATCAATATAAAAGTCTATTGTAATACTTTAAATCCGTGACTCCGTATTCAATTATGTTTATGGAACGCTGTGTGTATTTTATGTATGAATAATGATTATATTCCTCGGGATATTTCTTGGACCCAAAAGGTGCTCAAAATGACCTCTATAAGCGAAGTTTTCTTGGGTGTTTTTAGGGTTCCGTAGCCAAATGGTAAAAAACGGAACCCTTATAGATTCGTCATTTCTGTCTGCCTGTCCGTCCGTATGTCACAGCCACTTTTTTCCGAAACTATTAGAACTATACTGTTGAAACTTGGTAAGTAGATGTATTCTGTGAACCGCATTAGGATTACAAACAATAATTTTTTTTAGATTGCCCATACTTAGATCTGAAACTCAAAAATTCTTTTTCATCAAACCCATACGTGTGGGTTATCTATGGATAGGTCTTCAAAAATGATATTGAGGTTTCTAATATCATTTTTTTCTAAACTGAATAGTTTTTTTTTTCACTTCCAAAGTGGTAAAATGTGTCCCCCCCCCCCCCCTTCTTCTAAAATAAGATAATGATAAAACAAAAAAAATATACGATGTACATTACCATGCAAACTTCCTCCGAAAATTGGTTTGAACGTGATCTAGTATGTAGTTTTTTTTTAATACGTCATTAATCGTAAACCGCAATTTACCAACTTGCTGCTACGGAACCCTTCATGGGCGAGTCCGACTTGCACTTGGCCGCTTTTTTGAGGATCGCATGGGGTACTACGGCTGTGGACGAACTCAAACTCACTAAGCATAGCTTATTACAAAACTATTTAGGTATCTACGCGAGTTAGGACCTCATCTGTCTTGCGATTTAGATCAAAGATATGTGTCGCGAGGTTTGCAATCCGTACTCTGAGGTTCAATGGCAAACGATGTAGATCAGTCAATTTATTTAAATAGTGGCCGACCGCGGCTTTGCAAGTATGTTATGTGACAATGGATTATATAGCCTGTTGTTGTATGGAGCTGTATAACCACACGCAACGAATATTACATCTATGTAGGTTTATTTGCTTTTGTTGTGAATTTTGGTTTTTTAATGGCTTAATTACCAATCTTCATGAACAAAGGCTGAGATGGTCTACTAACGATAAATAGAGCACGATATACTTTTATATTCATAGATTTATCTTTATCCCTTGCGTAGGTGCGAAGAGATTGACTACAGTTTACACTGATAACACCTAACCACAAGCCACTAGGCGAAAACCAATGAAAGTTGATCTGTCTCAATATCAGCATAATTTCATACGAAGCCAGTTTAGGTAGGTACTGTTTCTTTTAGTTGTGCTCCTTAGGCCTAAAATTGTATTAAGTAGAGCGCAAAAATGCTCACAGTGAGTGACCAAATTATGTATTTTGTGGTAAGCAAATAATAAATGTTATAACTAAACTTGTAAAATCTTATTTATTTATTTCAAAGTGGCTACTACTAAAAGATACCGATCGAATTGAAAACCTCCTCCTTTTTGGAAGTCGGTTAAAAATAAAATACATCATCATCATTCTCTGAACCTTTTACTAATTCAGTTTTGGTCAGCTTTCCAGTCTAATGCCCATATTTTAGAATGTCACTCAGCTTATCTGAGGAAAAATTGTATAAACAATCTGCAAATTTGTCAATGTGTATACAATCTTTTCCCAGCTAAATCGAGGTGCAGCTGAGTGGCATTCTAGAATACGGGCCTAACTGTGATGCGGTTGAATACGGGCCCAGCTGTGATGCGGTTGAATACGGGCCTAACTGTGATGCGGTTGAATACGGGCCTAACTGTGATGCGGTTGAATATGGACCTAACTGTGATGCGGTTGAATACGGGCCTAACTGTGATTGCGGTTGAATACGGGCCTAACTGTGATTGCGGTTGTTTTCCTTGTCAAATCCATTATTACACCAATGGGATATTCCATCGGTGTATAATTATGGATTTGACATTAGTTACAGCTATTTTCTATTATCACTACACTAATAACGCATCATGTGTCATCCGCTGAACCCTTCCATGGGTCAGTCAGTTCCGGAAATGACAGCATCACCATAGATTATGGCATTACATACAACAATATCAATTTAAAAAATGCGACGAATGTTTATGCTCTCTTGAACGCGAAAAACATTCCATTTATTTTATGTTTTTTTTATGGACGTATGAAATAAAAACGTAAAATAAATGAAATGTAAATAGTGAAAACTACCGCAGAAACTCTAAGATAATCTATGTTGATTGTGGTACATTATTAGGAAAGCAAGTGTAAAATAAAACAAAAATATGTATTCGACAACACCAGTCTCGAACTTAGAGACTAAGTTAAGATGCAATCACATATGCATATTTATTGGAGTTTTGTATCTAAACATCAGTAAGTACACTAAGAATTTCAATAAGTGTATATTTATTCTTATTGAATTCTTAGTAAACAGCTCTCAACTGCGTCATATAAAGACGATGGACGAAGTAAGTTGGAAGAAAAATAAAAACTTTCAAAATATACCAGTATATTTGTTGAATTTCATATGAGCTCAGGTTTTTAACCTGTCAATGTGCACTTAGATTAAAGTATTCGTGAAATCCTATTACATTTAAATAGAAGACCCACGCGATTCGTGTCTTATACCAACAAAGAATCACCTAGCTGAGCTACGTTTTATATTATAAATTGTTAGACAGACCGTTCGCTTTGTTAATCAATAGTCAGTTGTTAATCACATTAGCAGACGCGTGATAGGCATTGCTTGGTGTTCCGAAAAGAGAGTTCAGGTACGGAATTAATTGAGAAAAAAATACCTACCTGTAAGATATTCGGTATTAAAAACAAAATATTGCTCCCTACTCTCGATATATAAACAATTGTCAGTAGATGACTCCTACGACGTACTGAGGTATATCATCATCATCATCTTCATATCAGCTGCACACAGTCCACTGCTGAACATAGGCCCCTCCTATAGACTTCCAGAACGACCGAACTAAAGTAGCCCACATCCAGCGCTTCCCGGCGACCTTGATGGGGTCGTCCTTCTTATCTAAATACAGTAAATGCTAAGGTATATTGATAAGAATTTTAGCTATCTAAGTAGCTGAGATGCTCAGAGAGAAAACTGATCACCGTTTCAATTCTTGTCCTGAATGTTGACATTATCGTATTTAAATGTAGAGGAAAAGTTAACATACTTACTAATTGCTTCAAAAATTTGCTCCATTTACCACTTATTATACCTACGCCTAAATTCATCATCAACGGCCTTTTTTATCGTTTCATGTTTGAACAATATCAGTTATCACATTTCCCGCAGCCAATCATTAACAGAGATCAATCACGGCTATCGAGAGCGACCAATAAACATCGCTAAGTTGCACTCGAGTTAAAATCTCATTACGACATTATACATACGTAGGGTTTCATTTGAGGTCACTGTTCAATGTTTCGTGTGACCCTGAACTGAGGAATTATACTGTTTACTTTTCTTGCTTGAGATTGTGAATTGGCATTATATAATTGTCATGAAATTTTATAATGTAGCGCGGTAACGTCCTTATTCATTTGTTACGATTCTTATCAGGTTTTCTTTAAGAAGTTTGAAGTAGAAGTAAAGTTTGAAGTGGAAGTAAAGTTTGAAGTATCCTCTTCGTAATCCGAGTGCCAGTGCCGCTTATATTCTAAGCTTACACTTAGAATTGAATAAAAGTTAGCATAGTAAATGCTTCAAAATTTCATTCAATTGCACTTAGAAGTCCGGGGTCCGTTACCTGAAGACCCCCAAGAGTCAGCCTGATTTGTCAATATGACGATTACAGGTAATGTTGGCCTGGACCAGTAAAGCCCTTATGCAGCCCAGTTTATAGTGGTTGGTATCTACCTACTGAATTTTAAGAATTCAGCCATCAGCTAACTTAGGATTATAATTAAAAGATAGATACCATATTAGTACTTTCGAATTGATTTGAAATTGAAACCAAAGATATATTAATTCACGAGATAATTATAATCTCACAGAAGTTATTCAAAAATACTGTTTATCATTTTTATTTAGACTTAGAGTAACATATTTTTCAATAGATCATCATCATTATCATATCAGCCGCACATAGGCCACTGTTGAACATAGGCCTCTTCTATAGACATTGATCTATACTGAACCTAATAAAAAATATCATTAGCTCGATGGAACAAATTAAAACTAGCACAAGTGTGATTTGCAAATCATCCGTCACTATCAACAATACCTATACCGGGTGTAAGGGGAACGCTCCCGAAGCCGAAGGCCCCTGGTAGTACTCCGGGCACACTACATATTGGCAAAAATTTTCTTTCGATTTGGTGAAAAAAAAATTTTTTTTTTTTCATTTTATTTCGCATTACTTATTCGCCATCGTATTAGTAAAGCTCAATGAAACGGCAATTTCACAAAAAAAGTCACCCAAAAGTAGCACGCGCTTGGCGCCATTTGTTTTTTTGTATTGATGTTTTTTTTATGAAATTATCGTTTCATTGACCTTTCCTAATACTATGGAGAATAAATATTGCTAGTTAAACGGAAAAAATGTAAAAAAAAAGAAATAATATTGTTTTCACCAAATCGAAAAAAAAAAGACGGGTTGCACTCTGGGAGTGCCGGCAGAAGTGAAAACATTTTCCTTTTTCTCTTTCTTCGTTATGTACATAGAAAAAGATAAAAAGAACATAGCATACCATACCTATAATATAGCGCTAATCATAGAACCTATCACTTATTTTCTGCTAATTTTCTGTCAGAAGAAATTAATAAATTATGAAAAGAAAAAATAATCACAAAAAATTATAAATTACAGAAAGAAAAAATAATCATAAAAAAGTAATAAATTACAAAAAGAAAAAATAATCACCAAAAGTAATAAATTATAATAAGAAAAAACAATCACAAAAAATCCCTGAAGGCCAGGTGGTTTGAACCCGATACTATCTGAAACTATAAGGACTTACAGTCGAAGTGCTTACCGTATAAGCTACGACGCTATCCACTGTAAATTGCAAAATAGATAGTCTGTACCAATCTTGTATGACGTCAGTCGTTGGTTACGGTTCAAAGGTCAACTAATCCTGACGCTTCCTTAACATTTTACACCCATCCAACGCCGCTAAAGAAGTTTTCACTTCAATATGCCAATATATCGAGTACCCGGAGTATTACCAGGGGCATTCGGCTTCGGGAGCGTTACGCTTACACCCGGTATATACGAGAAAAAATTATCCATAAAATGTGTTGATGATACACATTGATGATAGACTGAACCGGTTAGCAGCGTCATATAATGGTCTAACACAAATACGTCTATGGCAATATAACGTATTTGTTTTAAAAACCTGGCACAGTATTGACGCACGTAAAATATGTTCTAAGAGTATGATTTCAAAACACATTTACTTCACGTAAAGTATCATGCAAAGTGCGCTGCGCCTATAAGCAAGGAAATAGACTACCTACCTTTAACACAGTTGCTCACAAATCGAGAAAGGTCACTTCACATAGCCCACCATGTTAGACAAGCTGTGTACATGTTTTAATAGCCTGTCCATTACAAAATTCTCTTCATTATTTTCAACAGAACGCATATTTTTATTCATACCACGGTAACAAGTACTTACTTGCGTCAGCTGAACAAACAGGATATACCTACGTTAACGTGTCATTGTTTGTAAAGGCGACCTAAGCGAAAGGGTATTTAAAACTTTTTGGTCTCCACATTCCCAAGCGCCAGTGTGATCATGTGACATGTGATTACTCACGCAATCTACGTCTACTAGAAGCCACTAAATCTTGCGAAGAGAGCCAGATCGAAAGAGATGGCCCTGGGTCGGCCGGGGTGCGAGAAATATGTCACAGCTAATCTAACCTCAGCCAACCTACGAGCCACAGACGATGGTGTACAACTACCCCCGCCGGCTTCAGCGTACCTAACTTGCCACCCGAGGGGATTTTGGACACGATTCAAAAAAGGTATCACTAAATCTATTTTGCATCTGAAGCTTTTAGGCCCTGGAAATGAATTCCAAGTAAGTATTTATATTATATAAGGTTGTCAATTGTCATCCAGGATAGGAAAGCCTACATCAGAGCCTCGTTCATCAATCAGCGGTTGTATTGACTTGCTGATTGGGCCCAGAAGATCTTGGTGGGTCGCAAATATACCCAATTGATCAGGTAAAATGTTTTAAGGCATAATGAGTCTTAGCATGATATTATTCTTGATCGAATTCGTTAAAAGTATCAATGCGAACAAGTTTTAAATTAGTTTTAGCCTAGATAAATATTTTGTTTGCAAAATATAGTTATCAAATTTCCAATATGTGCATATTTTTCCAATGCCTTTTAAACCGCATTATTTCTTTGAATTAAGTAATCAATACTTTGACAAAAGTTTGAGCTTGCATCTATGTGTGATCATACGGGGCTGAATTTTGTATCTAGGCAGGGTTAATAACCTGATGGAACGTGGTTACCGTGACCTATGAATGTGTGCAATACCAGAGGCGTCACACTCGTGCTGCCGACCCTGTATAAATCTACCCATCTCTCAATCTAACCCCATATTGTAGCCGCTTAAGAAAACCATAGTGAGGAGATCATGCCACAGTCTAAGCGTATGCGGAATGAAGTTCCTTTCATACCTGACAGTGCGCACTGTTTCCGGTCGCATAATGAATTGCATAAAAATGCGACGCGTGTCTTTAATATACTCGGTTGCGTTTTTTTGCATTCGGTGGCAAATATCAAAAAATTCAATATAAGGCTAATACATTATTTAATTAAAAACTTTATGTGATTACTTTCACACTGGTTCATTCGCGTTCATTTGCGATAGCGTATCCTGCAATCAATTTATACCAATATTCTCATTTATACTCAGTCATTTTTGTATACTGACACAATATTTGCCGTACGATCCAGAGTACCTGAGTTCGAATTCTGTCCACTACCGACGAGAACCGACTCCTAACACAAGCAATTTAGTTTAATTGGAGGGGTAGAGGGAATATTAGTAATTTTGGGTGCTAATAAGCTTTAAAAAATAACAAGATATATGCAATAACCTTAGTAAAAATATAAAATATAAAATTACAATTGTGTTCATAATTCGCAACGGTTATTACACTTTTAATGTTGTTAGCGTCCGTGGCTTACTATATACATAAACAGCACCTAATTTAAAATATTCACATAATTAAGATACGGCACTAATAACCTAAAAAGAAAAAAAGTCATAAAATATTTTTAACCTTGCACTACCAGCGCGGCGTTTGTATACATTTTTGTGGAAAAAAGGCGTAATTACTGCAATCATAAACAAAACAACATCACGTTTGTGTAATCAGAGTACTGACCTGTTAAGTTAATGCGTTTTTACATCAACACCACCGTTAGCGTTCGTGACAACCTCAAAACAAACGTTTAGGTAAAGAATCTATTATTTCAATGACAATTTTATCTTGCATAACAGATAAACGGTATAGCTTATTGATAAAAGGGACTATTATATAATATAGCCTACCTGATGGTAAGATGTCACCATGTCCAATCACCGCTTAATAATAAACATTGTCATAAAACAGATTTTATTGAATAAAAAGCAGACTTAGTGGGTAAATCGTGAAACCTGGCCCCCGATTCTGCTAAGTTATGTTAAAGACGATGACGGTAACGAGTCCATAGCGATAGCACTGTCATAGACATAAGCGCGGTGATCTGTTATGTGGGTTAATATTATATGAGACATGTCGTAGTGGCAGCACAGTGGGCGAATCGTTGCATTGATTCAAAGTGGTGTTAACTTTACAGCCAAAATTGCCATATCAGCGAAAGTAAACATGACAATTTGAAATAAATTTAAAATGCGCTTGGCTTTCTATTTTCTTCCTTAAAGTACCTACCTCATAAAAATATCAATACATTACGACTTTAGATCCTCCTACTCCGTTGCAAAGATCTACTTTCTGCAGATGGTTCCAAAGGAAAATGTAGTTACCCAAATACTACTACAATAAATACTACTATTTGGAAACCTACAAATATTTTTTGAAAATTTCACTACTAATGGGTTAAAATAGGAGATAAAAGCACAGCCTGTCGACGAAGCCGTCTAGACAAAGCAATCGTGCGAGGTGAGCGAAATGGCGGGAGAAGGAGTACTGTTCCAAGTACCCATATATTTTACTTGGTACTAAGGATTCAGGGCTGTTCCCATTTGTTATCACGTTTTTTATTTTATTATATATTTTATTGATTCGTTTTATTAGTTAAAAGTTTTCGTAATTTCGATTACGAAAATAATTTAATTAGGCGATCAAAGATGGTGGACTCGAAATTTTCGCTAAAATCGATATGAATATCGATTTCACAATTTTTGGGGTCCTTTATCACGAATATTTCATCCATTTACATATCCCATCGTCTTGGATATCTAAATGGATGAAATTTTCACTAAAATCGAAATGGGTATCGTTTTAAGGGCTTTTGGGATTGCTGATTACGAATATCGAATATAAGATCCATTTAGCGATAAAAGATGGTACAGTCCATCAAATCTAAGAGGTACCGTTTGACGTTTCATATTTTTCAAACCGAAACAACTTTGTTCATACGTACATTATTCAGTTTCGATAACCTTTTTCATAAAACCATGAATTTAGAAAGATTTCATTATTGTATCTAAAAATGTACAATTCTTAATATCTAAATGTAATTGAAAACTTTCAAACAAAGCAAAATAACACATATTTACACAGTAAATAATTTCTAATAGTTATATTCTTGACCGCATTACAAAGTTACGTAGTTAGGTCACTGCACGTAGTGTTGCGACTCTTCGGATACACTTGTATGCAAAAAAATCGTTTACATATACGAAAAATCGAATGTATTATTTACAAATTACACTTGACAACCAAACAAATATTTTTTCATGTGAATGGGATTTATCTCACATATTACGATTACATAACTAAATAGTTATGTAATCGTAAAATATGAGATAAAACCCATTCACCAAAAATACGTATTTATAAATCAAATATATTTGCTTCTTTAAAAAGTTGTCGAAAGCGATTTGTCGATTTTTGATTTTCGCGCCCAAATAGGTCGGGGTTTCTCGCGCTAACGCTGTCGAAATAGTAAATGGAGTCAGGGATAGTGTTTTTTACATTTATTTTTGTGTATGATAGTATGGGTTTGCATATTACAGACGTCTAAAACTAATAAAAATAAGGTATGTAGAACCCATTCACAAAAATGTTGTTGCCTGATGTTATAAATTAACGACGTTACTGCGCGACCGCATAATGCACTGAATACACAGATACCCTAAAATAAATTAATTTAATTATTTTTAGGTCAATAGGCAAAATCGCAGGTGTCCAAGTCTCTACAATTTTTTTTTTCTGGCAACACTGCCAACTACAAGCGCACGCGGTCCGCTCGGTCGGTTCGGCGTCAGCAGTCTCTCGCCATCTTGGAAGCTGACTGTGCGCGTACTTGCTTTCTCGTTTGCGTTTTACAATTTGTGACTTGGCTATTACTTTTCTGGACTGATCATTCTTTATCCGTTTACCTTGGCAATATTTATACTGGACTCCGAACTAAGCAAGTGTTTATTAATAATGTCGAAAAGAGGACGTACTTTGAACAGCCAGGCTCGTGAATTGGTGGTGAAATTACACGTGTATTTTGAGCGTGAATCTCAAAATGGTGGACTTCTACTGCCAGTTACACAAGTTCGGGATCGCGTCGGTGAAGCTCTCGGTATTGGTAGCCGCACCGTTGGCAAAATATTAAGTGAAAAATATGGGCCTTCGGGGAGTGACAGTAACGTACTTCACACACCGAAAAAACGAAAAAGAAATAAACCTGTGACATGCTATTAGAAACCATATATACGGGTATTTTACAAGAGGCGAATTTCCAACATTGGCAAAGTTATGTGCAACTTTAAAAGATGCCGGGCTGTATAAGGGAAGCATAGAGTCGTTGAGAACGGTAATAACAGGAATTGGCTTCAGATACAAAAAAGTTGACAAACGAAAAATTGTTATGGAGCGACATGACATAATTATGCAGCGACTAACATTCCTGCGCGAAGTTAAACAAATTATAAACTGGGATAATGTAATATTTTTGGACGAAACTTGGCTAAATTCCAACCATTCTGTGCCGAAAACATGGACTGATGATTCTGAAGCTTCGTGCTCGAAGGTGCCGATAGGAAAAGGTGGACGCCTCATAATATGCCATGCTGGGTCAGCGTCTACAGGCTTCGTGGAAAACTCTTTATTAGCTTTCCAATCCAAAAGCACTAAAGAGTATCATGAAGAAATGGACGCAGTAAGGTTCCGAGAGTGGTTCTTAAATTTATTACAGAATATCCCTCCTAACAGCACAATTATAATGGATAATGCCCCATACCACTCTGTGCAAATTGATAAAGCACCTACGTCAGCCAATAAGAAAGCAGATTTGGTGGCATGGCTGCAAAGAAAAGGAGTGGATGCCGACATGTCACTATTAAAAGCTGAATTATTACAGTTAGTGAAATTGCATAAACCACCAAAACCGACATATGTAATTGACCAATTGGCCGAAGAGCACGGGCACAAAGTCATACGACTTCCTCCATACCATTGCCAATATAATGCCATTGAACTGATTTGGGCCCAAGTTAAAGGTAATATTTTATAATATTATAATAATAACACGAGTACTTCTAACATTTATAATTTAAACAATGGTTTTCGTCTGCTATCAAATAGTTACATTATTGTTTTACAGGTTATGCAGCAAGACACAATACAAAACCACCCTTCAGTGTCAAGAAAATGGAAGGTTTATTAAAGGAAGCATGTGCCCAAGTTACACAGGAAGATTGGAGTAAAGTAGTACAAAAAACAAAGAAAATAATAATGGACGACTTCGAAAGAGACGTACACTTTGATAATGTAATGGACAATCAACTGGTCATTAATTTAAATGACGATGATGACGAAGACGACGATACTAGTACTAGTAGTGAATAAAAAAATATCCTAAACATTTCTTTTATTTAATTATAACAATTGATTTCTTAAAATTCGGATATTATAGTAATCGATCTCTTAAAGTTCGGATATTATAGTAATCGATCTCTTAAAGTTCGGATATTATAGTAATCGATTTTTTCATCCCATCCCTATAATTCAATTGTCAGAACTGTCAAACGGTACTTCTTAGATTTGACGGACTGTAGTTTTGAAATTTTCAATAAAATCAATATGGGATCGGTTACAGGGGGCGCCAATTTAATATTTACTTACAATAGTTGTGCAAATTTTTGAACATGTGTTATTTATGCCATTAGATGTCTTTTAGTTAAACAGTCATGTAAACAAAATAGTTACTTTTTTACAATAAAGGTATTTTTTCGAAAGTGTCCACTATTGGGTCAGTGTCTATCATTGGTGCTTTTACCTTAGGTACTTTACAAAGACTTTTAGTGAACACATCAGCAAGCATTTGAGATATTCTTAAATAAACAATTTTAATTAAATTCTTAGCAACTGCTTCTCAAAAAAATGAAGCCTTACATTGGTACAGTACAGTGGCACATACAATTTTCTGAAGGTTTCTGTGCACTTTGGTTATCATTAAATAATGTAATTGGCACCTTGTTGTCTTCAACCTCAAACACTTTACACATAGCCATGTATTTGGCCCTGTGCTTGACAAGGCTACCGTCTGTACTGTCTGTTTTTTACTTTCATGAGATATTACACATCCAGAATACAACATCAGATGTCCAATCAGCATCAACAAAACCAACAATATCAGAGCTATTATATATATAACTATTAACAAACATAAAACCATAAGATTTTGAACAGCTTTAAAACTCTTTTTGCATGTTTACAATGAGTGTCATTATAAAATACAATACATTAAGCCGTCTATTAATTGTTGATGTGTAAACTTACAATACCAATTATTATTGTCTTTACTAAGTTTTAAATTAACTTCCATAGGAGTTGCTAAATCTTTAGAACATTTTTATTTTATTTATTCATTAATTTAACTTTATACACATAGTACACCATATGAAAATTTAGTAACTATTTCTCTTGAAGGTGATATACTTCATTATAACAGTTAGAGTTTCAAAATTGCCAGATGATTTTACAATAAACATGGTTCCTAAACAGATTTTATATAACCTTTCTTTTTCCAACAATCATCTACCTTTATGATTCAGCTACCTCTATGATCTAGCAGACTGCTTAAGGTTATAAATAGCTTTATTTAACTTTAAAACTTAAGTTTTATCATTAAATTTAAAATGCTGAGATTTTTACATACAAAACACATTCATCGAGATGGCTGTTTAGGAATGTAATAGTCACATCCAAGTGAGTTATATTTAAGTCTAAGTTAACGCTAATAGCAAACAACAATTAATTGAAGAATACTTAGAACAGGACATAGTGTCCACCGAACAAGGGGAAACCAATAACCACAAGTCTTGCTCTATATATCACTGAATTTTCACTATTTAACTTTTTGTTTTAGATACATTTACACTGCACTACATAGCAATCACTAAATAGGTTTGTTCACTAAGACCCATGCACTATTTTCTTGAAATGATTTTTACTCTTCTTCCATAGCCTTCTTCCTAGCATCATAAGTAAGATTTTCTTCATATTTTTTATACATATCACTTGTCCGTCTTCTTTCACATTAGGTACTCTCACATATAAGATTTTCTTGCTCAATACTTGACGAAGTGTCACAGAAGCCTCTGAATGTGAACTAGAACTAAAAAGGGACTTCCTAGTGCGTAAGTGGTATTCTTTACTAGATTCATCTATTACTTCTAGATCCATTCGGTGTGCCATATGTGTGTCCCTCTATGATGTTTAGGATTAAAGTGATCATCATTCACCTGCGCAAGGGGTATCCATTGACACCTAAAACAAAGTATTTACAATGTATAAGTATAAAAGCGCATTTGTGTTATACCACTCAGTTTTTTAGGTGTAACTGAATAACAATCATCCAAACAATTTTACAAACTTCCACATTTATAATATTAGTACGAGGTCTAAAGAATTATTTTGACATTTTTATAGTATAGTGATGAGTGATGTGAATCACATTATTAAAAAACATCATGTGGTATAATAATGTAGGTTCAAGGGAAAGTTTATCTCAAAGTTGAGTTTTCTTCCAATAAACTAAGTAACTAAATAAGTCGATAACGAAAATATATATGTCTACAATATATTATAGAATATAATAAATGTGTAAATAATCCACTCACTGTCTTTATGCATTCCTTTTTTGCCGTTGAGTCATATCCATATCTTCATCATCATAGAATTTCCCTCACTTTTATGCTCTAATGAAATAATGTTACTGATATGTATCCTCTGTAATTTTTCACACAAGGCTTTTTGGGAGCTTAAATGTTTTGAATTGAATTGCAATCTGTAAGTACTGATATAGCTTGAGACTGAGAGAAGAGACGGAATTTATTTATGCGACGCAAACTTAACTCCACCAAACAGAAACAAACATGGCCGACTGCAACTTCAACGTACGTCGTAAAGTAACAATGGCAGACTGCAGTCTGCTATACCCCGGGACATATATCTCAGACCTAAAATGTACTCTATAGGCTCAACTTTTGACCTCCTTTGTCTCGCAAATAAGGTCCAAGATGTGTGACTCGAGGCATACCTAGCGTTCATTCGAAGCGACTCTATTGATAATCTATAATCGTAGATAAAAAAACGGTAGTCTGCTAACTTAAAATCACTGGGGTAATGTTATTGCAACGGTATAGTAGACATTAATAAAGCCACTTCACCGCTGTTTCGAAGTGGTCCGTGTACAGTATACTGCCAAAATTGCCATATCAATAAAATTAAAGATGCCAACTTGAAATAGGTAAATTCAAAACGCACTCGTTTTTTCATTTTCTCTCTCAAAGTAGCTCATTATAAACGTATTTATTGATACAAATGTACAAACGTGGCCATAACTGCTTAATTCACCTATACCTACCTAACATTGCAAAGTTGAAACTAATTGGTTGTATGTGCTTGGCACTAACGTATTGAATATCCAATCATACTAATATTATAAATGCGAAAGTAACTCTGTCTGTCTGTCTGTTTGTCTGTATGTTACACTTTCACGCCTAAACCACTGAACCGATCTTGATAAAATTTTATACAGAGGTGAATAAGAGCTTGAGAACGGACATAGGCTCCCTTTTATTGCTAAACAGGGGGTAGAAGGTGGAGAATAAAGCTATGGGACAAAAGTATATATGAAAGTTTGTCTTTTTAAAGACAAGGTGTCCAAATTTGTAGCAGAGATAGATTAATGATGAAGAGATAGAAGGGGCTTAAGGGGGGGGGGGGGGCTTTATAGGGCTAGAGCTAGGGAATTTAAGTATGCTAATTTTAATTTTAAGAGATGGATAAAAGCCAGATTATGAAGCCAGTGGAGAGGCGAGTATAGAATCAAATAGAGTCCAGTAGATAATCGCGTAGAGAGGCGAGTGGATAGACGAGTAGCGATCGAATAGAGAGTTGAGTAGAGATTCGAGTAGAGAGGCGAGTAGAGAGGCGAGTAAAGAAGCGAGTGGAGAGTCAAGTAGAGAAGCGAAAAGAGGATCGAGGATGGGCGAGTAGAGAGAGAAACACCAATAGAGAGGCGACTATAGAGAAGAGTACGGAGTCGAGCAAAGAGGGGACTAGAGATGCCAGTAAAGAGTCGAGCATAGATTCAAGTATAGTGGCGAGTAGAAACTCGACTAGGAAGTCGAATTTAATACTCAATAGCCTCGGCTCAACACTAAGCCATACAGTCCGCCGACATCCAAGCGGGCGGAGCCGCGGGCAACATCTAGTATTTAATATTACTTTCGTAGGTATAAGTTAGTCCAAGAAATGACGCCAATTTTTGGGTCGGTATTTTAGTAGGGAGTTTTTGGTAGGGCTTTAGTTTAGTAAATTTGTCAGATGCCTGTCCCGTAAATCTAAACACAGATAGAATATAAAGTTCTGCCTGGAGGGTTTTGTAAAATATACAATCAATCGTGTCAAAAATTCCCAAAAGAGGTTTTTGAGTATGGGCGTACCAAAGGTAGGTCAAGTGGGGCCCTGCCTACCTGCTCTTTGTCCCGAAGTTAAGAAATTTTAGGAAAATTAAATTAATGCTATGCCAAAATTAAATACTGATTTGGGTACCTAACGCATGAGCCTCTAAATGCGTCGATCTTGGTGTAAACTGGAATGAAACCAAGGATAAGTTCAATGAACTAAAATATCACACCGAGACCGATCGATGAAGCCCGCAACGAACCTGACGCTAGAGCGGAACCCATGGGGACGGGTTTACTTTATGGTAAGAAGCAAGCTGCGCCCTCGAGACCCACTGTTGTTGTGCACAGCTCGGAGAATATGTAGCACCACAGATGACTCAGCCTCGGATGCATACAGCGGTGATCTCGACGACCTTCCCTAAGTCACTTCGGTAGAATTACAGCTGTCGGTGCGAAGGCTCTAGGCCAAGAACCCCTGAAGGACGCTGGATTCTAGCTCTAGGGGAATACGCTTTCGAGCTCAAATGAGAGGGTTTCTCAGTGATGCCAGTTTCCTAAGCTGTGGAAGACAGGGAAACTGGTAAACCAGGGTGCCAGAGCTTACATTCTGGAGTTGATGACCCAAGATGGAGTGCGCTTTTAGTAGGTTCAAGTCCGACATAACCACGCATCGTTGAAACCTTACCAGCTCACGTGTTTTCTTCTTCCTATAGTCCCGGGTCTTTTAAACGGAGCGTGAACAAACATTTGATGAGGCCGTCAAGCTAAGTGCCACCATTGTTAACATAGTACGCGTTTGTAATGTTGACCCTTTTTCCTGAGACTTTACCTTCAGTTTACCTTCTAGCGAGGTGAAGTCAAATTGACGTGTCCGATATAAAAAAAGAGCTATCGGATCCGACGATAGAAGGCAATGGGTGCTCGTGATGTGGGCATCCTGACAAATCTTTATAACTGCGTACTTCTCACCGGTAAGGTCCCGAACCAGTGGAGACTGAGAATCATTACGCCAGTCTTCAATAACAAGGCATTGGTGCAGTAGTTTGGCAGTTACCGTGGTATAACGATAATCACTCGGTGTGTGTCCTAAGAAATTTTCGCGGGGAAAAATGGTCAAAGGATCTGCCCCTACACTGCCTATTCCTAGACATGCAGAAGGCTTTCGACTGTGTTTCTTGTACGGTGATCTGGTGGGCACTGTGAAACTAGGGAATCCTAGAGGCTTACATTGACACCATCCGTGCCATGTACCACGATTTCGGTTTCGTAGTTCGGTCCGCTGTTGACGACATAAAAATCTTCCTCATCACCGTCGGGGTACACCAAGGATCCATACTTAGTCCTTACTTGTTCCGTTTGGAATTGGAGGTTTTGTCGGACAGCATCAGAAACTCACATGAGCAGCCTCCATGGTTGCTCATGTATACTGATGACATTGCGTTGATGGACGCGCACAGGAGCCGATTGGTGCGTCGTGTGAAAGTGTGGAAGAAAGCACTTGAGAACAGCGGTCTATAGCTATATGTGCCGAAAACAGAATTCTTGGCGTTAAACTCAACAGATCCCACAACCGTACCTCGCATAGGCGATGACTTAGTCGAGCGCGCGGACCAGGTTAAGTACATGGGATCTGTACTTCACGTGACTGGAGACATCCACTATAATTGCATCAAGGCACTTATTGATGTCGCGTGGGATAAGTGGCGGGAAAAGGCTGGCGTCACATGCTATCCTCAAATGCCAGTAAGGTTGAAGGGCGGGTCTATAAGAAGATCATTAGGTCTGTCCTTTTACAGGCTGTGAAGTGCGACCGCTGTTAGAGCGACACCAGCAGGAGCTGCGTAAGAATCGCGTGAGGAACTCTTGTATTCGCGGCAGCTTTCATGTCCGTGACATCGCAGATAAAATGCAAGAGAGTCGCCTTCGCTGGTATGGCCACGTCTTGCGGCAACAACCAGGCTACGTGGGTAAGAAATACTGAGCTCCGAGGGCATCTCAGCCTCGGATGCAATCAGGATAAAATCTAAAGGTCGATAATAATGAGCACCCCCGCCGCGGGGTTCCCGGCAGAGTAGAATTTAGGCCATTCGATCTCTTCCCATGTAGTGTCGTACAAGGCGACTAAGGGATAGGGCTGGTTAACTTTAACATCAGACAGTTATTCACAGCCCCGACTCAGCCTCAGATGCATGGCTCGATTTAACAATAGTCCCCAAAATATGGCAATAGGTACAAATTGATGAAATGCGAGTATTAATGCACCTAACTCTCCGTGAAAAAAGACGCAATTATATGTATAATTTATGTAAAAAGAATAGTTAAAAAATATTTTTTTTGTAATGTAGAGTACAGACATTTAAAATTTTTTGGTTGTTTTTGCTGCATAAACGCACATGAATTTTTCTTCATTTTAAGGGATTTATACCAAAATACACTAAGTTAACATAATATATAGACAGATCTAATAAAAAAAATAGTATCAACTCCGTTTTGTCGATATATATGTAAGTACACAGTATACCGGGTGTTAGGGGAACGCTCCCGAAGCCGAAAGCCAGTGGTTGTTCTCCGGGTATACTACATATTAGCATTTTTTTTTTCGATTTAGAGAAAAAATTTAATTCTTTTTTACAATTTTTATTAATTTTTTTAGCTTTATTTATTCTCCATCATATTAGGAAACCTCAATGAAAGGACAATTTCATAAGAAAACATCGCTACAGAAAAGCAAGCGCTCGGCGCTATTTGTTTTTTTCTGTAGTTATGATTTTTTTATGAAATTGTCGTTTCATTAAGCTTTCCTAATACGATGGAGAATAAATGATGCTAAAAAACTGAGTTTTTTTTTTCTCCAAATTGAAAATATAATTATGCCAATAGGTATGTAGTATACCCGGAATACTACTACGGGCTTTCGACTACAGGAGCTTTCCCCTAACACCCGTTATAGAACCACAGTCTAACACTTGTTATACTGTTAGAGACCGTTCTAATAAATACACATAGTCGGATCATTCTTAAAATCCATTTTTGAAGTTTCATCAAAATTCAACAAAGTGATCTTGTAACGAGACGTTATAATATAATCACAAAATGCAGTTATAATTTTATGGTTTAACATTCCTTCGCAAGTAGGTATCTTTGCATTTAATACAAATTCTAATGTCTTGGCATATGAGTAAAAAGTAGCAAGTTTTACAAATAGGTACTTAGTTTTTATACATAAGGTACTAGGTAACATCCCTAGTTTTTATAAAGAAAATAGATGCACTGACGACTGTATTTTTTCTAAGCACTGACGGAACCTAGTAATGACCTTCAGTTACTAGATCAAGAATTATCATATGCATTTTGAACTATGAAAAGAAACTAGTCGGGCGCATCCAGACGATTCACGTGAGTGTAGCCGTAATAAAATATAATTGAAAAATGTCTCACGATAGTTTTTATACGAATATAGTTAAGGAATAGTGCAGTTCTAACTTTGAAATATTTTTATCCCCTGTTACAAGCTTACGTTGTCGAATTTCGATGCAACTTCAAATGTGGGTTTTTCCGACTTTAGTTCTAATTTATAAACTGATGACAAGACAGAATAGTCATACTACCTTAGCCTATTCCAAATGACAAGTTGTCAGCTGTCATTGTTGTCAATTTGTCACCTCCGTTTTCGTTGATTTTTCGAAACATCTTTCGAAAACAATAAGTCTGTCTCTTATTTAGCTATAGTATAGCCCTTCATTTAGTTTGAATAATTTGTAGTAGAATGTCCTCACAATATATAATGAATTCCAGGCAAAAGTACGTACCATTGTAGGAATGAAATTTTGCTATAAAAGGAAAGTGGAGTCAAATCACTACAAAATAAAAACACGCATAAAACACGAAGTTGAAATGGGCCCTATTATATGTACAGCACATCTTAATGTGAGTATTCCTAACCTGTATTACTTTAAGTTGATGGCATTAACGTAATCATGTTTTGTAGCTTAGTTTTAAAATACACACAAAATATAGACAACATGATTTTTATGTGTATTTCAGATGTATTATATCCATTGCAGGACTACCCTAACCCTTTTTAATGATTATAATAATAATTTAAAGTGTCATTTGTTTCAGTAGAAAGAAAGTTACTATTATTGGACCACCATGAAAGCTAGGCCTGAACCAAGGTTTATATAACCTAAGTGTCTGGTAAGTTTAGTACAACAAACTAGTGAATGTGAACCTGAATCTAGTCCATATTTCCTTCATCTTTTCCTGTGAAAATGGATAAGGTGACAGACCGTGGTACTAAAGCCGTGCGAATGAAGCCCAAGATAGCAGACCGAGAACTACATATTTTTCTATTATTTCTTAAGAAAAGAATAGGCTCAACGTGGAAGATGCATTTATAAAAGAAAGTATAACTGCGCAAGCGCTTTCTCCAAAACAAGGAAGTACTTACAAATACAAATTGAATTATAAGTAATGAATAAAAAACTGAATAAAATTAAACATGTATTTTTATTTCGCACTTTCCAAATTTGTTTCAAATATATAATTTTCCTAAAAATCTTCAGCAGAAATTAATATGTTCTTAACATAGTTTTCATCATATATACCCAGTATGTATGTAATACCTTTAACTGCTCATAAGTAGGGTCAGCTGTACAAAAGAGGCATTGTGTCTGCACCATACATTTGTACCATAACTTGAGCTTTAAATTTGTCTTGCATAGTTTTTTATGATCATTTGGCTTCTTTCTGTGGATTCTTTGATTGAGTGGGCTGCTCGGTATAATGATCATCGGCCGTACCAGGAATACTAGCATCAACACATAATGTTCAGTACTGTTTCACGTACCTGTAATTGGTTAGATAACATTAAATTATTATACAATTTCTGATGTAGTATGTTTATCCGCATTCTTCTAGGTCCCATAACACAAGCTAGTAAGCTATGCTTATTATAGGTCTAGATAGTACTAAAGTAAAAGAATTGTGCTGTGATAGCGCTAGAATACAATGGCATAGAATATTCATTTGTTATTATTTATAAATTAAATATGTAGGTACCTAATTGATAAGCTAATGATTGATGAATAAATAGACATACCTTTGTATATAAATATTTATTATATTAGTGTGTATTATGTTAGTGTATTTATTATATAACCTACTTAGTGAAAATGGGTCAGTACCTACTTAGGTAATCAGTCATCATCATGGAGATACTACCATCATATCGCTGCCCTAGTTCAATAGTAGGACATCTTAAAACAAATCAAAGTGAGATAAATATTGAGTCATGTATAAAAAAAGGAACTTAACCTTGTAAAATAAGCGGTCATCTTGAAAACGCAACCTAGTCCTAAATAATTTAATGTCGTAGCATGACATTTTAAGCAATCTTTTATCCAGCAATGGGCAAGATTCAGACATCTGAAGATATCTAATGCGTAGGATCAAAGGTTTAGTTTTTTTAGTGCTCTACAGAGATATCCGAAGATGTCCTAAAGATGAAAATAATAACTGATTTCAATATTAGGACAATTTCAAATATCTCAGTATTATGACTTGAAGAAACTGTCTCTAGATATGGGGAAAAACTTCAACATAGACGAAAATGGACAAAAAATTGTATGGGGTGAGATAAAAAGTGTTCAAATAAAAAAAGATAATCCGTATACATTTGCTTATGAAACTTCATTTGCGGACGATGGTTTTACAGTTGTTAACACAAGAAGGAAACAAAGGAGCCATATAGGTACTCGTACAAGAAAATACTTCGTTAACTTTGAAAAAAGCTTATTCTGGACCACCAGCCATATCAAATCGTAAAAAAACAGATTTACTGTCACTTTGTAGGGCAAATTTAATTCCACAATCTCATCACAGTTTTTACGAGTCGCTAATAATATCCTCCACCAGCAACGAGGAATATGAATAGGTACGATAGCGACTGTGAAATAAGTTAGAAATGAACGTTAGAAAAGAAAGTTTAACTCATTTGCTCAAGCTTACTTTTGACTGATTAACGACTGATTATAATTTTTAAAAGACTGATTTGAGGCATTGGTAATATTTGGTAATAAATGTTATTAATTATAAATAAATCTTTCAGTATTTTCCATCATCCTATACTAACCATTGCTGTGGATTTAGTGGCACAATTTACAATTTACTAATTGTATCCTGTGCAACACTAAGACATCATACAATCTTGTCTAAATCTGTCTAATTTTCCCAAATTTGAAGGTTTGTTTAGTATTATCTATAGTTTTGTTTGTATCACTATAAGGGTTACAGTAGAGATAGAAATTATACTTAACCAATTTAGAGACAACATCAAAATATAATTTAATTCATATAAAATTTTGAGGACAATAAAAGGTTATCTTGCCATTAAAAGCCTTAAAATTAAAAATATAATATATAAATACAATTTACAGATATCTTAAACGCATTAAACAAAACTTCCATAGTGTTGTATGTGTGTGCATAAACAAGATTTCGCGTAATAGTATGTAAAAACCTACCAAAAAGTTGAATCGAGCATAACTCAAAAACATACCTTTTCAATATATCTCACTATTGAACTAGCCCAGCGATATATTAAGTAATAGTGAATTAGCAACCAAAATTACTAATATTCCCTCTAACCCCTCCAACTAAGCTGTATTGCTAGTGCTAGAAGTAGGTTCACGTCGGTAGTGTAATGGCTAGGAATCGAACACGGGAACTCTCGATCGTAAAGCCGGCTCCTTAACCACTAAGCTATCGACGCATTCTATAGAATGCAAATATAGAATGTCTGTAAATAATCAACTCACTTTGTCATTCCTTTCTTGCCGCACAGAGATAGGTATCCTTGGCAATTTCTCTCACTAGGCTTTTTGTGAGCTTAAACGTCTTAATAAATTGCGCTGCTCTGCCTCAGAAGCTTGGCAGCTATTTCTGAGAGCGTCGTGGTGACGATCTCCGTCGTGAGCAGCTTCTAGTACGGAGTTTTGAAGGGAAATTAGTTCAAATTACACGAAAAAGGTGCGTCTGCATAGTGGACGCTCTATTTCTTCAGAACGGTGAAATATTCATTCTGACAGCTGTCAAATAATTAGTGGAATACCACTTTTTAAATTATTACGAAGATATTGAGGCGCTATTTGTTTGCAGACTACAAATTTGTAAAATTGACCACAATGTCTCTACTATTACGTGTAGAAGACTACGAAAAGTGCAAAATTAATCCGACGATACACCATCGAAAGACTATTTATATAGCAGACATGACTCCAATTTGTATCACAAGACCACAAGGACGCTACGCTCACGGTGGCAACTGAGAAGCCATCGCTCTTAAATTTTAGCAGAATACGAAAAGGGCAAAATTATTACGACGATACACCATTCAAACACTATTTCATTAGTGGAATCGACCCCCTGTTCTTACTATAAATAGTAACTGATTTTGCTTCCATTTCTACGTAAGATCAAAATAAAATACATTTTTACCATTTGCAAAAATTAACTGTATAGGTTAAATAGCTGTATTTTTTTTGTTTAATTATTTCCATTGAGAGGTTTCCTTACTTACACCATGAGCAACCATAAACAAAAAACAATATAGGTACGTAACTAAACGTGGTTAAAATTAAATTCAGAATCATTCTTAAGAAAAAATCTAATAACAAGTATAAGTACCAAAATGATTTCGAAGTACCTCACAGAAAGCATCATAAGCATGGGAATTTTCACAATTTAAATAAAACTAAATCCATGTGACCTAAATAGCTCAACTGAAGAGGAAACAGTACGGTTACATTCCTCTGTGTCATCAAAATAATCGCCGAATGATAGCCACTAAAGAGCCTCCCTCTTTAGTGGCTAGTGCAGTGCAGTAGTTTTTAACATTTTTAAACAAATTTTTCATAAAGTCATACAGCAAATCGCGCTTCATAAAAATCATATTCATAAAGTAGGCTATACCATCTAAGGACGTGTAAAGACATAATATTTGCCTCGATAGAATTAAGCGTCAAACATGGTTCTAATAAGCTCCAAATCGCTATTGCAAACACGTTTTAAACTAAGCTGCCATTATCAAATAATGTTGAAGTTAATATGTATATCTAGGGACTGCTAAAGTTACATTTTATCACGCACGTATTTTTTTTTTTCAAAATACTTGAAAAAAAACCGGCTAAGTGCGGTAAGGTAGGGTTCCGTACTAGAAAAAAGGCTAAAAGTAAATATATAACCTTAATCATTTGTAATTATTTCTAGCGTCTACGTGTAGCCACTATTAATATCGAGCAAAAAACGGTAAAAAATACTTTTGTTGTATGGAAGCCCTCCTTAAATATTATTTTTATTTTATTTTTAGTAGCCACAGTAAAAATACATAATCTGTGCAAATTTCAACTGTCTAGCTATTACGGTTTTTGAGATCTGCATTCAAGCTCTGCGGGCCTGAGGGTGACGGGTGGATCCGCCCGTCACCTTAGCAGAAGCAGGCCACGGCGGCGGCGCGCATCGTAGGACGATGCGCGCCATCCCTCAACGGGGGCGAGTCGGGGACCATGTGGTCCCCCCTCCCAAGGAGGGCCAGACCGAGAGGGATGGCCCTGGGTCAGCCGGGGTGCGAGGGATATGTCGCATGACAACCTCACCTTCGGCCTAACACTACGACCCACAGACGGCGTGCGGTTTAGTCGGTTCGAGTCCGACATAACCTCCCCCTCCGGCTCCGGAGGGGGGGTATTCGCGGGGATTTCCCGCACGGAAAAAAAAGCATTCAAGCTCTCGTGGATTTTATATTAGCAGTGCGAAGAGCACGGACGTCGCACTGCAACCCGGCTCTTTGAATTTATTTTGAGAAAGGCATAATAGTTATCTAGGGTGGATTTGTAGAAGCTCAAACCTCAAAGGATCATGGCTTGGAATCTATTTCATAATTTTGTAATCGGTTAGATAAGTAATATGATAGTGTCTTTCTGAACGTATATTTGGCCGAAATACTGTATATTTTCATTCTTTTTCCGGACAAAGATATGTTTCCTTCATGGGCGTAAATAAAACAGTTATTTTAATCCCATGCATTATGTAAACGGATGTCAATTGGATATGGATGATGAGAACTGTATCGTACACAGTTTGCATTTTAGATTGATTAAATGAAATTGAAACAGATTTACGATAATATCTGACGTTCAAAGCTTATTTGTAAATTCGCGCTTTGAATCGATGATAAAAATAAATACAAATTTGATTGTTATAATATAAAATATAAATATAGGTTCATACTATAGTCTACCCAACACTATTGAGATCCAAATTAAACATAGCTTAACTAACTTGTTTTATGGGTTCTAGAATAGGTGTGATAATATTATTCACATACTGCATATTATACACATCAACTGAAACAAGGTGAACAAATACAAATAAGTGGAATTCGTCAATTCTTTAATTATTACATCAGCCCGTCTAGACAAGTGACAATTTCTTTTGGTTTTGACGTATTTGACGTGCGTTAAGTATACGTCTAATCTCATACATTGGTCTTATAACTCTACCAAACGCCGGCCGACGAATTTCTACTAGTCTAGAGGGGCTGGGTTGTGTAGGTACCTGGTATAAGAGGAACACTCCTGAAAAATGTTTCCGATATCACAAAATAGAATTACATTTTAAAACGGCACTTATATATTTTAGTCAATGCAATCTCTTATATATAAAAATGAATTGCAATTCTGTTAGTCTCACTAAAACTCGAGAACGGCTGAACCTATATGGCTAATTTTAGTCTTGAAATCTTTGCGGATGTCCAGGTAAGGTTTAAACGGTGAGAAAATATGGGAAATTGCAACTTTTTTTATTGATTTTAAGGCGGTACGAAGTTTGCCGGGTCAACTAGTATTTAAATCATGAAATTAACTTTTTTTTAAGACAAATATATATAATGAATTTATGTTTGTATTAGGTAGTTAGGGCTCCGCCCGCGTGGATGTCGCTTATCGCGTAGTGTTATAAATTTTAACGTAGAGTAGAACGCTGAGGGCTATATGGAAACTCTACTCGCCTCACTATTAGAATCTTTACTCGATTCTCTACTTGCGACTCTCTACTTGCCACTCTACTCGATCCTCTCTGTTCCACTCTCTACTCGACTGAACTCAACTCTGTACTGGACATTCTACTCGACTCGCTACTCGCCTCTCCACCTGCCTCACATTCACTTCTCTAATCGCCTCTCTATTCGGCTCCCAACTTCAAATTCAAATTCTTTATTTCTCAAAATTGTGCAACGTGATTACATCTTTTTGACTGCAAATTTCGCTTAAAACTGAGTTTACTAGAGAATAAAACTGCGTTACAAACTTCACTGCAGCATTTTCGAGATGTCAGTAAACAAAGAGTGTTTTTTTAAGACTTATGAACGAATGGAGATTTGTCTGGTATCAAGATCATTGAAAGAGTATTAAAAACTTGCCTATCTGCTCGCCACTCCACTCGACTTTCTAACTTGCATCTCTATTCGACTCTCTACTTCAAACTTTGCCCCTTACCTTGTCCCTTCCCCGTTTTCTCTCTTTTGTACTCCACCATGTCCTTCCCCAAGCTCTAATCGGTCTATCTATTTCATCAGGTTTTAATAATTGATGAATTTCTATTCAAAAGGAAGTTCACAATTCAATCTGTTTTTTTTTGTAAGTTTTTTATAATTCTTGTGGTGTACTGGGTGTACTTTCAAAAGGGTCCCATATCGAAGATCTGATGCCGAGATCCTGGCGAAATTGAGAGAAAACTTCAAAATTACAGGAAATCGCGCCTACATTGTTTGTGTTAGCAATCATGTTTCTATTAATATTACAGTATAGTAAAAATTTATAAAATAGAACTTTATAATAATACTTTACAGCATGTACATATTAATTGATATATGTTGTGTATATAAGCGACTATCTTGTTTGGAAAGCCGTTGTTTCGTACAAAACAATGGCAAGCTATAAAAAATCCACCATAAAAATGATCTCAAGCCAAAAAGTGACAATATTGCTCACATTTCTGGTTCTACTCAACCGGTTGCGATCAAATATACGTAAGATTTAGAGTCTAAGCAAGCCCTATCTAACAATAAAAACCGCATCAAAATCCGTTCAGTAGTTTTTGTGTACATAGTGAACAAACAGACAAGATTTAAAAAAAAATATTTAAAAAAAAGTATCGTTAATATCACATACTCCAAGTATTTTTTTTAAATATCTCCAATATACAGACATAAGTATTTTACAATTATGTAATAGATAGATTAAGGTTCAAGAGTACGCCTGTACAGTACAGCCAATATATTTGATCTGATTTTTAAGATATATTATGTTGACGCTTCTATCCATTCAGGGTAAGCCTATATTCCGGTGCGATGGAGACGGCAGGGCCTCTCACACGCAGGAGAGAAGCTGCCGGCTACGCTATTTCCGACGGAGGCGGGAACGGCCTTGTAGACGGCTGCTTGAAATCACTGTGAACCCTCCATAGCAGATATCGCAGTGAATAGCAGGCAAGGGGTTCTAGAATTACAGGCCTGAGAGTGATAGGAACGGGGTACGCTATTCGCACCAGCTGAAAGTTGGAAGGTAGTGAGGTCTGCACAATTTCGTCTACGAAAGGTAATATTACCCTTCTTAGTTTCGATAAGATGTTAATACTCTACTGGTAGTGATATTACCACGTTCACAGCAATTGCTTACCAAAAAGGATTAACAGCACTACAACCTGTCATTGTTTATAGGAGAATATTTATTCGTAGCTTTACCCGAAACCATTCGGCGCAATTAGACTTTAAATAAATATTGATTTTAACTAAGATATGAGAGTATGTGCGTAGATTTTTAAAAGTTATTTGGAATGGATTCAGCTTATCTCAGAAATGTAGTTGGTTATTTTTAGTTTAATTTTATTGATGTTACGCTTTGGAACTCGTGACGTAGGGGCGACCAGATTGAACGTTTAAAATGCTTTTATTTACACAAATATAAGAACGAAACTAACTTTTAAACTATCTTGTTCCATGATATATAATTCAAGAACAACCTGCTACCTCACGGATTCGAAGACGGCGGGCGTGCACCGCGGAGCCAGTCAACTTGTGACCACGGCCGATGTAACCTGGTCGAAACGTCAGGCAATCAAAGGTATGTAAGTACCTATACCATGATCGCGTTAATTCACGTTTTCCTAATTAAATATAAGAAAGATCACAAAAATACCACATTAAGGAAATGAGCTCAACCTATATTATGACTATATTAATTTGATTTTAATCTGGGTGTTTCTTCTAACTACATCGGTAATAAATATCACCATAGTCTCACAGATTAAGGCCAATCACATCATGAACTAAACATCTTCACAGCACAGCGGCGTGACACACAAGAAACGGCAGCTCTGATTTGAGTACAGAACGTACCTCTATCAAAGCTGAAAGTACCTGAAAGTAATCATACAAAGTTTATTAGAATAGGAAATTTAGATAAAATTGCGTATTGGGTGTATGGGCCTGGACTAAGATCTACGTGGCTAAGTTATCTTTACCTGCAAGTAGATACACTCACAGATTGGCCAACGAGGCATTGCTGCAGGTTCTCCTCACGAGGTTGAGATATCAAGGTGGTTTATTTTGTATTATCGGTTGCTTTTCTGCAGCTATGGTCACGGAGAGACAATTAGTTGATCGTCTTAACATCTTCGGGATTAGTGACAAAGATAGAAAAGAAAGTACTATTTTCATGAGTAATATTCGTGTATCATTTACAAGGTAATAATACATTTACAAGGTGCTTTTGTAAATATTTTAAAATAAGTCTAATTCAACCTCTTAATATTGAACAAGAGAACCGATATTTATTTTACATTATTAAAAAAGTAAGTCAAGAGCCGTCCTAGCGGAATATTTATTTTGTTTAAATTTTATGAGAAACAAATAATTAAGTCAGCTAGCACCCTTTCAATTTCCATAAGTAAAAGTAAATTCTTTTACCGATTGCAAAGCTATTTACAATATAGATAGCAAATTCTTTATTGTAACACCAACAGATTGCCAGTAGGGCAAGTACCTAGGTTTTCTATTGTTTCATTATATCGTGATATCGTCACCTAAACTTCTGATAGTTTTATGAAACATCTATTAATTCTGAATAAATATACTATACTATTATTTACTATATATTATTAAATAAAGTGGCAATTACATGACGGAAACTAACGTTAAGTAATAATATTAACTTAATTAAGTAATAATATAAACTCTCATTAATTTCTAACTAATTATAAACTCTAACTATTTTTTTTTTATTATTTAAACTATAAGGTTTAGAATAGTATTATCTTATCAATATATGCGTTATATTAATTGTATATTGGTTTATACTACTAAGGTGTGGCATGAAATACACATGTGGCATACATGCGATGCGTCAGCTTGGTCTTGTTTTCAGTTATTATTATATCGCATAGCTAAATTAGTATTTAAGTTTCATATCAGCGCCTGCAGTTTCTCTGATCATTAATAAGTAGTGGTGTATACAGCAAAGAGAGTTATACCTGTAATCCTCTGTCTCTCCCTAGGAGCTAACAACAACAGCGCGCTAAGATCTCCTGTACTATAACAAACAGTTCCGAACAAACGCATCCTAATAAGAGACTATGACGTCGCGGCAATTCGCGTTAGTTCATTGAATGCCTACGCCAAAGGCCGTATGTCATCACTATCGTGATATAGCAACGCTTGTTTACGCTCGTGAGTTCTTAACTCTATATCCGGGTCAGATAGAATTTTATTGGATTTTCGATTCAGAAATTCTCACTTGCAACGAGTTACCTGGAAACCGATTGCAATTAGGTAGCAAAAGCCACAATCAGGTGCTATAAGGCAAAAAAGTGCTAGCGAAATATTGCTCCACCTGTCCTCATAGGGTTAAGTGAGATAACAGGTGTGATATGCACTAACTTTGAAATCGCCAGTGAGTTGTGGAGGTCGGTTATTTCACTGAAAATTTCATAATTAGACTGGAAGCCGATCCTGAGTTAGGAAAAGGTCTGGAGCAAGAGTTAATTCGAGAAGATTATAATAAAAAAACGTTAGAAGCATGTTAGAATGAACATAAATATATCGTGTAAACACTTTCTATCTACAGTTGTAAATATACAGAATTGAGACAGGCATTTTTACAACCATTTATAAGAAGCGTTGTAAAATGTAATGACAGAGTGAGCACCGTAATTATACTTTTGTAAACAGTTTCTAAAACTTTTTGTAACTTTACCTACATAAAATATATTTTTTGTTCATTTCAAAGAAATATACTGTGTGCATAAAAAACTTCACATGCAAGTGTGAATACAGACGAATACAAATGAATAAATTAATCAATTTCTAGATAAGTACTTAGTGTACTGTACCACTAGCAACTGCCTGTCAGGTGCCGGCTGGCAATGGCAGTTGACTAAACCCAGCCACCATAGATAGATGACCTCAGGCCAGGTTGGTTGCTCCGGCGTTGAACTTGTGATCCAGAGGTAGCAACAAAATTGAGCAGGCCGACTGGGTAAGTACCTTCGCCCTACAGAATACCGCGATCATAATATTTGTGCTGTCAGTGGGAAGACCTAAGGCTTGTCCTACTTTATCTTCTACACTGACGGCACAGAAACTCTCTGTTCTAGCAGGGTCGGTAGCGCGAGTGTGACGCCTCTGGTGTTGCACATGTCCATATGCCAAGGTAATCACTTTCCATCAGATGGGCCGTGTGCTTGTCTGCCACCTAAGTAGTATAAAAAAAAGTTCAAATCCCAGTGACTACACTGCCGACGAAAACCCGGTCCAAACAGAACAACGGCAAAAACATTACGAAATACTATGAATTACTTATCTATTGAAATCAAAACCGCAAGCAATAACTATTTAAGATTACACAAACAAGTTTATTGCCCTGTTTTGTCCAATAAAACAATATACAAACAACACTATCAGTGAGTATCGACATCTGATTATGCAGAGACGCGTGCGTCTTAGTCATATGTAAATAACACGAATGTGTTATACAAGACCGGTCTATTCATTTGTAAATTTGTTATGCAAGGAACGTTCATAATAAAGTGAGCTTCGTTCATCAAACGATCTTCTACGGTCGTATTTTTAGAACGACATAATTGTAAGAAATAGACATTTTTACTCACCCACATCAGGCGAAAATAATAAGTAGCGTCTCAATGAATTAATTGCTCTGAATGACCCCATAACGGGATTTCAAATAATTATCACATTCATAGTTCCCCATGTGATTTAAATTATGAATGTGATTTTCCTTTATAAAAGGGTACATAATACAGTTAATGAACATTCAGGTAGAAGATCAGAATAGAGTTCAGTCTGAATTCAAAGTTACCCACTGGCAAATGTGTAAAACTAAAATTTGTCCCCCGTTATAAAATTTATAGATTCGTTCCTAATGTAGGAGACGAATCTCCTCCTGGTAGGTGGCCAGTTATAATTAATTTATTATTAATATATCTATCTAGAAGAACAAGAATAAAATATTCATTCGATAAGCGTTGATACATTCCTTTGTAAAAGTCAACCTTGTTAACGTAAATCAAGGCTGTATTGAAGATAAAATCATCCAAAAGAGACGCAATCGGTACTATAACAGTTTTGAAAGCAAGGCAGATTGCGCAGAAAGTTTGTCAAGGGCTACGAAAATATCAATGGCAAGTTGAAATGCCGCATTGTGAAAACATTTAGACTGCAGCGAATGTTTAGATGTCGCCCGTCAGCACATAGAGCAACGGTGCGTTTAGGCGGGTCGCGACCAAACATATTTGGACCCGACTGCTCTAATGAGGATAAAGTTTTATGCCCTATACCTACTACCTACTGCTGGATGAAGACTGAATAAGGTCTAAAATCAAAGTTATCTATTCCTCAGTTGTAGAAATGACAATAATATCACGTGAAAAATAATTATGTCTAACGAATTTTGTATATTTCGATTGAATCCCATAACCCTTCTGAATAGGTCTCTGCCTGCCTTTTAGATGCAAAAGCGTGAGTATATCTACGATTATCAGAATAACTGACTTCTGGTTAATAATGCCATTGTTTTCTCAAACTCAATTATCGCGTTGATAAGCGATTTGACAAACGGCAAGCGAGTAGGTATAGGTTCAATCTATGTAGTTATGACGAAAAAATTGAAAGAATGAAAAGAAAAAAAATAAAACGTCTTTTTTTTACTTTGGAAAAATACACGTTTAAGAAATTAATTTAGACATTTTTTATGAAATTTTATTACCAGAGAAAACGTTTTTAGTTAAAAGCCAGAGTAAAACAGAATAAGTAGGGTATGTATATTTTTAATGTTAAAAATGACAAATAATTTTGGAATATTTGTAGAAGAATATATAGAAAACCTGATGAAAACAGGTAGAAAATAGAAAAAAATCAATTATTGTAAAGTGTGTCCGTTGTTTCCTCGAAAGTCAAAATACCTAAGTACTTAAACTAAACCAAATAATACAGTCGCAGGGTAGCAGAACCCGGGCTGCTAAGTTTTGGCTACTGCCACGGTTAGCATTCTGATGAAATGATGGAATTATACCTACAGAAAATGTTAGCATGTGTATAAAAACTTTAGCGTTTATTGTATTATGTATTGTGTGGAATTTCGACATAGTAAATCACGGACATAAGTGCCGTAGATTTTTCCGCCACAATCGTTACGCAACACCCACGACAAAATCTTTTTTACATTGTTCTCGGGCCGCGAGCGCCGCGACTTAACAAGAATAAAACGTGCCGATAAAAAGTTTCGCATCTTATTTCGCGATCACTATCGTGTTTCGACATGGTCGTGAGAAATGAAGTACCTACTCACCTATGCAGTTTATTATATTGTTCAGGATAGCTCAAATGTGGTTCAACTACAATAGCGCACAAGCGTTACGGTCGATTTTTATATTTACGACAATATGTAAAACTTTAACTGATAGGTACACCAGTAACGGTACCGGCTCTCGTACGCAAGGGAGAAGCTGTCGCCTACGGCCAATTCCGGCCGATACCGAAGCGGTCCTGTAGAGGGCTGCTTGAAGGCTCTCCACTTGCCCCTCTGTAGCCCAAAATTTTTATATTTTGACCTAACTTCCTCCGTTTTCCTTCCTTTCAGTTCGTTTTAAGTTTTGTATGACCACATTTTGTTTGTGGCCTGGGGTTCCCGGCGCACGGACGCGCGAGGCAGGGCTCTGGAGAGCTGGGCCGATACCCTCGGTCTAGTTCTCCAGAACCGCGGGGCCGAAGCCACGTTTGTGTCGGGGGAGCGCAGGTCGATCATAGACCTTTCGTTCGCGAGCGCTTCCCTGTCACTTTGCGTGCGGGACTGGCGTGTCGCCGCGGAGGTGGAGACTTTGTCGGATCACCGATATGTTCGGTTTGATGTCTCCCCTCCCGCGGGGAATACGCCGGTCGCAACGGCCCAACGCGAGCCGCGCTGGGTGCTGGGGCGACTGAATCGGGAGGACCTCCTGGAAGCCGCTATCGTACAGGCCTGGGCCATTGCGCCGGACAGGCCTGTCGATGTCGACGATGAAGCGGCGTGGTTCCGGGAGGCCATGACACGTGTCTGCGATGCGGGTATGCCTAGGGCTCCAGCCTATAATCCGAGGCGTCGGGTCTACTGGTGGAATGCGGAGATCGCGAGGCTGCGTCAAGCCTGCGTGATCACGCACCGCCGGTGGGCTCGATTCCGTAGGAGGCGTAGCCGTCCCGCAGACTCGGAGCCCCGACTGGCGGAGCTTCACGAGGGATACAGGGAGGCCAGGAATGCCCTCCGAGCGGAGATCAAGCGGTCCAAGGCCGCTTGTTACCGGGAGCTCCTGGAGACGCTGGAGCGGGACCCATGGGGGCGGCCTTACCTTATGGTAAGACAAAAGCTGCGCCCCCGGGCCCCTCCGCTGACCCAGGTGCTCGAGCCGGCTCTGCTAGGGGGAGTGGTCGAAACCCTGTTCCCGGCGCGAGCGGAACATGTTCCGCCGCAGATGGCTTCGCCGCCTCGGTCGCCTATGGCGCCCGGTGCGGTGATTGACGACGATGTGCCCGAGGTCACTCGGGTAGAACTAGAGCTGGCGGTGCGAAGGCTTGGAGCCAAAAAGAACACCGCCCCGGGACCCGACGGCATTCCAGGCCGCGCGTGGGTCCTAGCTCTAGGGGAAGACGGTCTCGAACCCCGACTGAGAGGGTTCCTTAGCGCATGTTTGGAGCGGGGCCAGTTTCCGAAGATGTGGAGGACGGGGAAACTGGTCCTCATCCGCAAGATGGGGCGCCCGGCGGACGAGCCGTCCGGGTACCGGCCCATAGTGCTGCTCGACGAGGTGGGCAAGCTCTTCGAGAGAGTCATTGCCAAGCGCCTCGTCGAGCATCTCTCTAGAGTGGGGCCGGACCTGGCGAATACCCAGTTTGGGTTCCGCCGGTGGCGTTCCACTGTGGATGCCATCATGCGTGTGAGGACTCTGGCGGAGGATGCGGTCGCTCGGGGCGAGGTGATGTTGGCGGTGTCCTTGGACATCTCCAACGCGTTTAACACCTTGCCCTGGAGTTGCATTAGAGAGGCGCTCGTGTATCACGATGTGCCTCTCTACCTCCGCCGCATAGTCGGGGCATACCTGACGGGGAGAGCCGTCGTCTACCCGAGTTCGACCGGAGTCGGTAGGCGCGAGATGTCGTGCGGTGTTCCACAGGGATCGGTCCTGGGGCCGCTGCTGTGGAACATCGGTTACGACTGGGTGCTTCGCGGTGACCTCGCGTACGGTGCCACCGTCACGTGTTACGCGGACGACACGCTGGTGACGGTGGGCGGGGCTACACACCGCGAGGCGACCCTGAGGGCCACGACCGCGGTTGCTCAAGTCGTGGAACGGATCCGGCGGCTGGGTCTCGAGGTGGCTCTGCACAAGTCCGAGGCCATGTTCTTTCATGGCCCTCGGCGCAGGCCAGACCCGGGAGCCAGCCTTACAGTGGGAGGCACTCCCATCGACATCAAGCCCCGGTTGAAATACCTGGGGCTGGTGCTTGACGGTCGATGGGACTTCGGAGAACATTTCCGAAGTCTGCGCCCCAAGTTGGTGGCAACGGCGAATGCCTTGGGCAGGCTGTTGCCCAACTTGAGGGGCCCAGAGGACTCCTGCAGGAGACTCTACGCGGGTGTCGTGCGGTCCATGGCCCTATATGGGTGCCCTGTATGGGCGGACACCCTGAGGGCCAGATTCCTGCCTCTGCTCCACGCGGCGCAGAGGACAACGGCCTCCAGGACCATCAGGGGGTACCGCACGATATCCTTTGAAGCGGCGAGTCTCCTGGCCGGATCGCCACCGTGGATCCTGGAAGCGAGGACCCTTTCGGCACTCTATCGGTTCCGAAAGGAGGCACGGGAGCGGGGACTCGATCCCGAGCCCGAAGAAATTCGGGCCGAGAAGTCCCGGCTCCACAGGGCCATGGTGACCGAGTGGGAGCTACGACTTGAGCAACCACGCGCAGGGCACGCCGTGATTGCGGCGGTAAGACCCATCATGGGGGAGTGGCTAGAGAGGCCACACGGTGGCCTCTCGTACCGTCAGACGCAGGTCATTACCGGACACGGTAACTTCGGGCGGTACCTGCATCTGATGGGCATAGAGCCAACGCCCGAGTGCCATCACTGCGACGCGAGCGTGGACTCGGGGCTGCACACGCTCACCGAGTGTCCGGCGTTTGAAGCGCCGAGGCGGGAGCTTGTGACGGCCCTGGGGGTGAGAGTGCTCACGCTCTCCACCCTGCTCGCGGCGATGGTCCGCTGCGCGGATGCGTGGGCGGCCAGCGCCTCCTTCTGCGAGCAGGTCATGCTCGTGAAGGAGACAGCAGAGCGGGCGCGGCGCAGCGAGCGAGAAAGACTCGCGGACATCGCTCGCCGCGTTCGAAGGCGGCTCGGGCGTCGGAGGGCGCAAACCGACCTCCGCCCCCCATGAGCGCGGGCCTGAGGGTGACGAGTGGAGCCGCTCGTCACCCTAGCAGAAGCAGGCCACGGCGGCGGCGCGCATCGTAGGACGATGCGCGCCCCCCCCATACCGGGGGCGAGTCGGGGACCACGTGGTCCCCCCTCCCGAGGAGGGCCAGACCGAGAGGAATGGCCCTGGGTCAGCCGGGGTGCGAGGGATATGTCAAAAGACAACCTCACCTCCGGCCTAGCACATCGACCCACAGACGGCGTGCGGTTTAGTCGGTTCGAGTCCGACATAACCTACCCCTCCGGCTCCGGAGGGGTGGGTATCCGTGGGGATTTCCCGCACGTAAAAAAAAAAAAAAAAAAAAAAAAACCACATTTTGTTTAGAATTGAGTGCTGAACGTTCCTAAATTGCCGTTAAATGGCTCTACTGCGAACTTCATCACTCTAATTGATTGGGAGAATGGCTCCTCGATCTAACATCACAAACGACTTCGTCTTCAATTTATATCAAACTTCAAGCAAAACTCCAGCCACGTTGCTTAATATAAACACACATGATATGGGTTCTTGTATGGGCGAAGCCGGGGGTCATAGGCCTCTTAGTACAATTAATGTTTGGTACTTGACGGTGTAGCAAGATCATTGCAATAAGTTTTCCGTTGCCTTCCAAGTTGCAATATAATACCTTAAAGTCCATCAAATCTAAGAGGTACCGTTTGACGTTTCATATTTTTCAAACCGAAACAACTTTGTTCATACGTACATTATTCAGTTTCGATAACCTTTTTCATAAAACCATGAATTTAGAAAGATTTCATTATTGTATCTAAAAATGTACAATTCTTAATATCTAAATGTAATTGAAAACTTTCAAACAAAGCAAAATAACACATATTTACACAGTAAATAATTTCTAATAGTTATATTCTTGACCGCATTACAAAGTTACGTAGTTAGGTCACTGCACGTAGTGTTGCGACTCTTCGGATACACTTGTATGCAAAAAAATCGTTTACATATACGAAAAATCGAATGTATTATTTACAAATTACACTTGACAACCAAACAAATATTTTTTCATGTGAATGGGATTTATCTCACATATTACGATTACATAACTAAATAGTTATGTAATCGTAAAATATGAGATAAAACCCATTCACCAAAAATACGTATTTATAAATCAAATATATTTGCTTCTTTAAAAAGTTGTCGAAAGCGATTTGTCGATTTTTGATTTTCGCGCCCAAATAAGTCGGGGTTTCTCGCGCTAACGCTGTCGAAATAGTAAATGGAGTCAGGGATAGTGTTTTTTACATTTATTTTTGTGTATGATAGTATGGGTTTGCATATTACAGAGAAATAAACAAATTTTTAACAAGCACATCCATTGATTTTACAATTACAATTTTTTCTTCTAAGTCTTATTTCTACGTCTAAAACTAATAAAAATAAGGTATGTAGAACCCATTCACAAAAATGTTGTTGCCTGATGTTATAAATTAACGACGTTACTGCGCGACCGCATAATGCACTGAATACACAGATACCCTAAAATAAATTAATTTAATTATTTTTAGGTCAATAGGCAAAATCGCAGGTGTCCAAGTCTCTACAATTTTTTTTTTCTGGCAACACTGCCAACTACAAGCGCACGCGGTCCGCTCGGTCGGTTCGGCGTCAGCAGTCTCTCGCCATCTTGGAAGCTGACTGTGCGCGTACTTGCTTTCTCGTTTGTGTTTTACAATTTGTGACTTGGCTATTACTTTTCTGGACTGATCATTCTTTATCCGTTTACCTTGGCAATATTTATACTGGACTCCGAACTAAGCAAGTGTTTATTAATAATGTCGAAAAGAGGACGTACTTTGAACAGCCAGGCTCGTGAATTGGTGGTGAAATTACACGAGTATTTTGAGCGTGAATCTCAAAATGGTGGACTTCTACTGCCAGTTACACAAGTTCGGGATCGGATCGCGTCGGTGAAGCTCTCGGTATTGGTAGCCGCACCGTTGGCAAAATATTAAGTGAAAAATATGGGCCTTCGGGGAGTGACAGTAACGTACTTCACACACCGAAAAAACGAAAAAGAAATAAACCTGTGACAGGCATCGATGAATTCGATAGTCATGCTATTAGAAACCATATATACGGGTATTTTACAAGAGGCGAATTTCCAACATTGGCAAAGTTATGTGCAACTTTAAAAGATGCCGGGCTGTATAAGGGAAGCATAGAGTCGTTGAGAACGGTAATAACAGGAATTGGCTTCAGATACAAAAAAGTTGACAAACGAAAAATTGTTATGGAGCGACATGACATAATTATGCAGCGACTAACATTCCTGCGCGAAGTTAAACAAATTATAAACTGGGATAATGTAATATTTTTGGACGAAACTTGGCTAAATTCCAACCATTCTGTGCCGAAAACATGGACTGATGATTCTGAAGCTTCGTGCTCGAAGGTGCCGATAGGAAAAGGTGGACGCCTCATAATATGCCATGCTGGGTCAGCGTCTACAGGCTTCGTGGAAAACTCTTTATTAGCTTTCCAATCCAAAAGCACTAAAGAGTATCATGAAGAAATGGACGCAGTAAGGTTCCGAGAGTGGTTCTTAAATTTATTACAGAATATCCCTCCTAACAGCACAATTATAATGGATAATGCCCCATACCACTCTGTGCAAATTGATAAAGCACCTACGTCAGCCAATAAGAAAGCAGATTTGGTGGCATGGCTGCAAAGAAAAGGAGTGGATGCCGACATGTCACTATTAAAAGCTGAATTATTACAGTTAGTGAAATTGCATAAACCACCAAAACCGACATATGTAATTGACCAATTGGCCGAAGAGCACGGGCACAAAGTCATACGACTTCCTCCGTACCATTGCCAATATAATGCCATTGAACTGATTTGGGCCCAAGTTAAAGGTAATATTTTATAATATTATAATAATAACACGAGTACTTCTAACATTTATAATTTAAACAATGGTTTTCGTCTGCTATCAAATAGTTACATTATTGTTTTACAGGTTATGCAGCAAGACACAACACAAAACCACCCTTCAGTGTCAAGAAAATGGAAGGTTTATTAAAGGAAGCATGTGCCCAAGTTACACAGGAAGATTGGAGTAAAGTAGTACAAAAAACAAAGAAAATAATAATGGACGACTTCGAAAGAGACGTACACTTTGATAATGTAATGGACAATCAACTGGTCATTAATTTAAATGACGATGATGACGAAGACGACGATACTAGTACTAGTAGTGAATAAAAAAATATCCTAAACATTTCTTTTATTTAATTATAACAATTGATTTCTTAAAATTCGGATATTATAGTAATCGATCTCTTAAAGTTCGGATATTATAGTAATCGATTTTTTCATCCCATCCCTATAATTCAATTGTCAGAACTGTCAAACGGTACTTCTTAGATTTGACGGACTGTAACGATATCGATTTTGTCACTTTGTCATACCCAAGATTGACCACTATAAAATCGAGTTTCTTCATTTGTATAGTGACTGTTGTTGCAGCCCGCTGTCAGTTCCTTAGATTTTGCCGTCACTTATGCTTAGATATTTTTGTTGCTATTGTCGAACTCCTACAAAATATATAAATAGAAATACACTGTGAATGTTTTAGAGAACAAAGAAGTGAAAATTAGTGATAAAGTTGAGGAAATTAATTTAAATGAAAACTCACGATTAATACAATAAAACGACGATTAATACAATAAGCTGGTTGAATTATTTTTAAAGGATTGAATTGAAGTACAACCAGTAACACGTGTATAAATTATGCGTACATATAAGTAAGTTTAATATGATGTTATACATAATACACAACGTGTAATATTTGTGAGATAATTTCGTACACTGCGTATTATATTTTCGTATAGGATCATGACGAACTAATGTCACTGACTACAATGTCATTGTCATGGCTCATGCTCACAATGACCTCCCGTGATATATAATGGCATTGATATATATATATTGTTACTTTTATCTCAATACATAATTGTAATTTTGTGTTATGTGAAGGTCATGCTCTTGTTGATTTTTGGTGAATTATGTTTTGAAATAATACTTTTTTGACGGATTCTATCACCATTTGTTTTGGTGTTATTTTATTGTTTACACTTATCTGAAACGTGAAGATCAGTGTATTTAAATAATTATACCAAATAATTCTGTTTATATTTTCAATTATGCTGATTATTCAACCATTCTTGAGTTTCAAGAAAAACGATTTTGCCCCTTTTACCTCTTCAATGGTTGCATTTCAAAATCCATTCTTAGTACACCTCAACACATCAAAACAAACAAACGCACAGACTCCAAAATTTCAAATATTTGCAATCAGCGGTTTAGGCTATGCTATGTCTTTTAAATCAGTCATACTTCCTGAATGACTAACTGATTAAGAGACTACCAGACTTGAATTTTATAAATTTTAAAGAAGATTTAGGAAGGAATTTCATAGAGTAAAACATACAAACCCAATTTCGTTGAACTTGAAAATAACTAATTCAAACTTAAAATCAGACTCAGACCTAAATCATTTTTATCAATGTACAAAGTTGACCTTTACTCTAAATTGTAAAATACACAGACATTAAAACTGTTAGTTTTACCTTCACTTGTACATAAATTGCTTCATCGAGTTTATTTTTCAACATCTAATCCACTCTTTCCCACACATTATTAGCTGGGGCAGCGACCGGCGGACGGTGAGCAGCTAACCAATTGAAATGCTTGAATAGTTAAAAAAAAACAAGAAGTTTATGAAGAGAAATTGCAATTAACAAACTCTTTGCTTATTATGTGATTTGTTACGGATTGAATGAAATTGCTGGTCGTATAAGTTATGGCGAACAAGTACAAACATGATTTGTAATTCAATTGGAAATACTTTATTTACTGGCGAGAATTTTTTTCAGAGCAAAAAATGTTTCGTTATTACTATGTCATGCATACATAGACTGCAGTAGTCTAGACTACTGAATTCATTTATAACGTGTTTATTTTACGAAGCATTCTTCTTCATCCGGGTGATCCCGAATAGTCAAAGTTAAAGATTTTTATTCAATCTAGAACAACATTATTGTTTCTTATTGACGTCAATAAATTCCACTTAACCTAAGTTGACTACCGCTTCCAAGGCGCTGGTGGAGAAGAAACGGCGCAACAAACTCTACTGCGGCTAATCCTTAGTGCATCATATCTTTGGAGTCCAGGATTTATTCTCCTACTACTTTGTATATTTTGGTTTATTGTAGCATTGCCATTTGATCCCCAGCTCCTGGAAGGAAACCTGTGCCAGATTCATCGATTAGCAGATATACCAACTTGCAGGTAAGGTCCAAGAGATCTTGGTCACCGTACATTCAATATTATTGAATGTAGTTGAACAAGATAAAAGGAATAACTATGCTCGGTAATATATTACCAGAGACCATAGTGAATAGTAAAGCGGACCCCAAACTCCAAGTTAAAAGCTTCGGATGCGACTGGGATTATCGCTAGGAAGAAGAATGACTACCTACCGAGTACCTACGTACCTATAGAGTTTTCATACACTTGAACCTGTCAATAATATGGGATGAATAGTTCAGTCCACAAATAACTGAATTTATGAATTAAATGAAGAGCTTCGGTACGTACATAGTCGTTTTCTGTCCCGAACCTTACTTTCTCCTAACTATCCTAATCCTCACATCTAACGCAACTTCGACACGCACGAGCCATTTAGTAAAAAAAAGACATCCATAAAACAGTAATCTCGCAACGATTACGCCACGAGATATGATCCTAAAATAATCAGATATCGTGTTATAGGCGCGGAAGAGTACCTACACGTTATGTTTATACAAAAAACAATACTAACATAAGAACCAACTACACGCGATGTTACGCTGTGGTTAAACAAGTAAAAACAATACTTCATTGAAATGCAGTCGGTGACTACCGCACATAGGAATAATACGAGTATAAATATTTCTGCAACATGTTTGTATACCTAGTATTTCGGCTCTTTTTTTTAATGGCAAGGCCATGATAATTCCCGCTGGAGTAGAGTAAGGCTATTTCTTGGGTGAACTCTCAAGGTGACTAAGAAATAGGGCTATTCTTCATCTGACAGTAAAGATAAACCCATGGCTACTACCGGCTTGACGGCAATAGGCTCGCCCCCTATCACGTGTGATTGAAAACTTGGTTGACGAAATTTGGGTGTTAATACACCTCTGCCTACCTCCGCGGGGTTTTACAGGCGTGAGTATATGTATATTTCAAGTTGCCTACAATATAATAGCAAACAAAAACTGATGATTAGCAATTAAGAGTACCTTTTATTTTAGAGAGAGGGTTCCAGGGAGAGGAGGATTATAAAGCCTTTGTGTCTAGTATAGTGGGTATAGGGTCTTGTACTTGACACAGGAGCCATATAAACCTCTTGTTTTATAAAGCTCCTGTATCAAGTACAGTGGGGATAGGTAAGGAAGGTACTCTCTAAGACTACGTACGCATTACAACTAACGCACTTATAGTGGTCACATAATAAGCATACACTTTGAAGAAACTCCTTCCCATTTAGGATAATCTAATCATCTTATCCTTATGGTGATAGAGAAAGAATACAAGTATCACCCGAAGGGTATCGTAAGAGGCGACTACCGGAAAAATACGAAGACGATATCACGACGAGAAAAGGAAAACTCGACATAAAACCCTGTACCAAACCCGCCTGGCCAGTGTGGAAACAATCCAACGTCTCCCAACATTGGGAGAGGCCTATGTTCAGCGGTGGACTAGGAAAGTTTAATTGGTTGATTGATTGGACCACATTTACGGGTAAATATCGCAATACTGGCGGCAATACTATAGATTACAATAATATTGAGATGTTACAATCAAAAGATGTGTGCAGACGGTTCTAGATATGACTACAACCGTTCGTTACGGCTTTTTGCACGTCGCACCAAGTTCTACAGCCAATGCCAAGGTCAGATTTAAAGTAAGTAATATTAGAATGCTGCATTTTAAATCACACGTTGTTATTGAATCGGGACAGTAAGAAATACTTCTTATTGTCACGTTTTGTTTTACTAGTTACAATTTGTTCGAAATACGTGACAATTTAAAAAATACGGTAGTTATGTAAGTTGTCTTGACATTATAACTAGCTCGAATATTATTTTTACACATCCACATACAAACGTTTGTGAAATAAGCATGGAGAAGTAATTTATAGACATACCTACTTTAGTGTCTATTTATTACTTCTCCATGCTGTGACATCGACATGTCAATCACAGAGCTAGGTTATAAAGTTAATAAGTTAATATATCAGTTATGACACTTTTGTGAGCTCAACAGATTTCAGAAAAATGGAATACCTCTTAATACCGAAGGTTTCCAAATCGAGTAGCATTGCAACGTTAGGGGATATTAACCAGTCTTAAATGACTGTGATAAATATTGAGACTCCTCTGTAACTCAGAGAGGACGGTAAACGGTAAGCCGTCGCCGAGTCCAGTTGCCATACGAACATCTATGTGTAGTTTCTTCTTTCACAGAAAACACAATGAATTCAGATAGGTCCTTAAGTAATGAACTCTACGACTATCTTTATGATTTTCATTTTCGTTAGTCCCATTCCGACAGTAATGCTAGACTACCCGTGCGTGACATCACCGCTGCAAAGGGCCGAAAGCGAAGAAAAAAGTGCGTAAGAAATTGAGCAATAAAATTGACAGTAATTGCCGTGTAATTGCTATTAGGAATTACAAGAAATGTATTCTTTGTCATAACAAACTTTTTATAAGTGATTAGTGTTTTGTAACCAAATTATAGGGCAGTAGAACATTTTGACTGTTGCAGATGTTCTTACGTATTGTTTTTCCAAATATTTTGATAAGGTATTGAACATTAATGAATTGAATACCCTTAACTGATCAAATGAGAAGATGAAACTTAGTACTTAATTAAAGTTAAGAAGATTCATTTATTCCTAATCAAAAATAAAATATCAAATCAAAAATATAATATTAAGTAATTTTGACAAGAATTCTCATACTCACTTGAACTTCGATGCGCTCTACCAATAAATGCATAATTATTTTAATAATTATTAAGTCTGGTTCTGGTATTCCTTGGTTCTTAATATCTCAACCGAACGCTGTTTTTCACGTACAGAAAAAGTATAGTCACACTATGTCATGTGCTTCGGAACAGCGGTCTGCTTATGTGTGACTTGTGTAAATATTTGCTGTGTTTTCACTATTAGGCCTAAAACTACGATGGATATCAGCAGCAACTCTATCAAAGTATAAATCAACCGTATCTATTTCTCACTATCAATCAAAATTAGCTTTTATAATATGCAATGGTATTGTAAATAACTATTCTGTTCTTAATCAATATAAGCGACACCACAAAAACCACTAAATCTCTATGACCACCAATGACCGTGAACAGTAAATTCGTGCCGAAACTGACCCAACACAGCTTTCTTTTTGTTACATTTCGCTATGATTGTATAACAAGAAATAATAGACTTATTACCAATATTTTATTAAGTAATGGATAGGTTAACTCTGACTGTCACAGCGATTTGGATTGTACTAATCTGACTACTGTTGGGTTTCCTGTCAAGTTCAGCACAGGAGCCTGGATTCAGTATAATTAAAATTACAAAACACATAATTTTATACATACATACAGTCACGCCTCTTTCCCAGTGGGGTAAGCAGAGACCACAGTTTTCCACTTGCTACGATCCTGGTGTACATCTTTTGCTTCTTCTACTTTCATATAATTGTTGTCATACATGATCACTGGTTTTGTGTATTTTTAACATGTGCTGTATTGAAAATGGCTTCGTTGTGATGGACATTTCATATCAAAACTATGATTCTGAAGGTTATACTTTCACGAAAACATAGGTAAGTTTCGTTTTGATAGACATCGTTCTAAAATCCCATACGTTTTCTTTGTAATCGAGGTAAAGGACATGTTAAGAAAACATGGTGTTAGTGACTCCCGGTCTAACCCTTTAGAATTGAATAGATATTTATTAAGGTAAACCATAAAATAATATAACAATTGCAATATGAGTACCGAACTGTTCTGCTCCTTTTGTAAATGTACAAATACCTTTAAACGAATGATCGTTTACTGAGCATTCGTTCCATAGTTTCACCCAAAGGTAAAAAAAAACGTAACGCCCAGCAGGAGACAGGCAACAAAAAAAGAAATGACCGAATAGAAAAAAAATGACCGCAAGCAGAGCTTCTAATAGTAAAGTCAATATCCGATCGATCTTGATGAACAAAATTCGAGTACTCAAATGGTCTTAATGCCTTGGTCCCCCCCCCCTTCTGTTAACTGTGGAAGGGGGGAAACCCAAGGCATTAAGACCAAGAAAACCAAATTTTTCCCCCTTTCAGTTGACTGTTTATTCTGATGTTTGGTACCTACATATCTTTAGCTCGGACATCCATACTAATATTATAAATGAGAAAGTGTGTGTGTGAGTCTGTTTGTCCGTCTTTCACGTCTAAAACACTGAACCGATTTTGATGAAATTTGGTGTAGGGATAGATTACACCTTAAGAAAGGACATAGGCATATAGACATATAGACATATGTTTGGTCGTCATAACGGACATCCACGCGGGTAGCCGCGGTCAAAATCTAGTTATTAAAACAATTAAAATAAATAAATCAGTTTGATTTAGTCTTAATACCTACATTGGTATTATGATATTTTGAGACTTTGTTGTCAAGTTCTTCCTCACGCTGACTGTAAGTGCTATATATCTATTCATATGATACTATTATCAATTCTGAGTTTCCACTAAAAGTATGAAAAGCAGTACACTGCCATGGGGTACCGATACGAAGAAAATATCTTTAGTAATACCCAAAAGTGAATAGATGGCATTAGTAAACTCATTTAAAGAAATAAAAAAGTTAAAACGCTTACATATTTGCTGTCTTAGAATCACGTAAATTTATTCAGAACTTACACACATGATAATGTAAGCATGTAAGCATAAAAAACTTGATGGTATCTAATGTAATAAATAAAGATTTCGTGACAATCGTGCTATTTATTTATTTATTTTTGTGCCATCTAGCGGTCCAGGGCATTATGTCTGTCACTTTTACAATTACTGCAAATTTTGCCAGAGTCAATATAGATTAGAATATTTAAAGTTTTAATCAGTCATGCTCAATAATGTGTTTTGGGTATGTTTTAGTTTGCCAAAACAATGTCGCCATCTAGTTAACTGAACTAAAAAACTGCCTGCCTGCTTATTGAAGTTACGAGTGTAAGCATTTTTTGTTCCTGATTGTGCACCTGTATAAGAATTATATTATACTAGCTGATGCCCGCGACTTCGCCCGCGTGGAATTCTGTTCCCGTTCCCGTGACGGCTTAACACTTTTTTATTTTTTCTCTGCGTAAGAACCATCCTCGTACTGCAAGGAATATTCTAAAGAAAGAATTAGCGAAATCGGTCCAGGCGTTGTTGAGTTATGCGCTTACCAACACATTTTGCGATTCATTTTTATATTATAAAGATTATCTGTGATACTGTTAATTAGGATTAATATTAAAGCAGGGGTAGGGCTTAATGATACTCTTTCTCATTCTAACACATGAGTTTTTAGGGAAGCTGGAAGTGAAGAGCTATATCTGTAGTAGCTAGTCAATAAATGTTAAATATAAACCGTATAGCGTTCGACTAATAATGAATAGTGGAATATAAAATGGAAGGCTCCTCAGTCCGTAATGTTCATTACTATTTTATGTCAGTTATAAATTAAAAACAAAAAGATAATGCCATCATGGTTGATGAAATTGTTTAATTGGTTATATTGCCAACTGCCATAGTCCATTCCCCATCAGTGGTGAAGCTCATTGATGTCAATGCAATAAATAAGCAGATAAATAAATAAATATTCCACAAAATTTCACACTACGCTATCTAGCTCAATGGTAAGCATAGCTTAACTATCTTGTGTTTTCGAATCTAGAATGCGGATAAACATACTTAGATACTTTTTTTGTAAATACATAGGTACATATTATACAACGGTGGTTTTAAGTACAAAAGTCTATTTCTATATTAACAATCAATGACTATCGATCTTAGTCTGACCCCGGGCTCTGAGTTGAAGGCCTTGGATGCAATCGGGATCCAACACTAGGATGATGATTATTCGATCTATTGCTGGTTCAAATGTCAATGTACTACCAATGCAAATCCACTTCTAATATCAACTTTTACGATCATTACCAAATATTATAAATGCGTACCGAATATGTAGTCATACCTTTCAGTCTGTTATGCTTGCATACATAAACCACTGAAAATCTAGTACATAGGTGCCTGTCATGTATATAGATAGACAATTCCTTACCTTGCCAGTATATGAAAACTGGAACTGGAAACTATTGATTCAAAAATTATACCTCTAAATCACTCATTACAAAGTTAAGCTTTATAATAAGTGATTTGGAGAACTTAAATTTTAACCTAAAATAACAACTTGTCAGTTTGCTCTAAATTAGAACAATTCTTTTCATAATTACAGTGCGTCAGCATAAAGTTGCAACAGACGGTTAAACAATTTGCCACTCAGTTGGTTTTAGTAGTACCATAGTGACTACAGCGACCTTGATAGAACCTACTAAATGGAAGAATATAATAAAGTTACACCACTTATAATAATGATCTCACTTTTGTAATGGATTCTAACTATGATACTTTCACTGAATTTCACGCTTCTTTTTGCAGGTAATGATGTTCTGGGAACTATATTAAAACTCACTCATTAAAAAAAAAAAGAAACAAGAAATGTATGACAATTTGAAATTTAGATTGGATTAGGTCTGGATTACCAGAAAATTTTGGGGCTCCTTTCATTTACTGGAAAGAATAACCTCCGAAATCACTTTAGTGAGAGCGTACGAAACTAGAAAACTCACTGAAAGATGATCCTATAAAGGCATGAAGTAATTATATTTGACCTCCGTGTGTGATCCAGACTGAATTAAAATCATTCTATTTTTAAATAGGAAACCATAAAAAATCAACTAACACAAAGAAACATTATGGACATAACCTCGTTACGTTCGACGTTTAGCTGGTTTTGCAGGCCTAAGTAGGTTACGGTAACCACATAATATCTCTGTTTACCACAACAGTGGGCCTACCCGTCCGGTTAGATTTGATTTATTACATCAGAGAGTTACATTAGACGTAAATCCTTTTATACTATGTACAGTCAGCGTCAGAAATATTTTGAGTACAAAGTCTCAAAATGATCATAAAATATCAAGAACAATTCAAACTGTTTTATTGATTTAAATTGTAGTATTTTCCGAATTAAAGTTGTGTACATCAAATCAGAACAAACCATTGACAGGAAAGGGGAAAACCAAGGAATTAAAATCATTTTGAGCATTTTATTCATCAACATCGATCGATCTGCTACTAACTGTACTTACGCCCTAAGAACAGTTATATCCTGTATAGTTTAGATATAGCTGTCCCCTTGGGACTGCTTACTAGTGGCGATGATATCGTCTACCCGGCACCTTGTTTGATAGCTCTGAACTCTCTGAATGAAATAGTGCCATCTACTGCTCATTATCACAAACAAATATCGTCATAAAAGGGAGAATTATACTGTTTTTCATATAGCTTCACAGTCTCGCACACGTCTATTAAAATAATTGCTATATTATTCAGCAATTACTTATGTGATATTTTTTCTGATTAGATTTACAGTTATAAATTTAAATTAGAAATGGACCTATCCTGGATATTTTACTTTTTCAAATTAAATTTACAAGAAAGTGTTTGCATACTAAAATGGTTCAAAACTCATCCGTATAAGGTTATTTTTACTATGGAATATACCGTAAGAAATGAGTGAAATTCTGTTTCAAAGTTGAAATAAGCACGTAACCACAGCCACGAGCGGAAGGCTACCTCAAAATATAAGATAAGAAATGGGAGGTCTTAATTATTACGAAGAAAAAAGACACAATTAATTATTTAATTTTTCTTATGCCTACTTTATTTCTCGTTTAATTGACTCATTGTTCTAATTGTGTTAATTACCTAAATCAAGGTTAACCCCCTAGTATTAGACAAAACGAAATTAATACCTATTTGTAAATAAATAAACCAACAATAGAAAAATTATGTCAGTGATACCTATGTGTATTATTCTACCACAGTCTAACGATGAATCATTATAAGTATTTTGTTTACACTATGTGATACCCGCTCTCCTGCCTGAATAAAATACAAATATGTAAGATGGATTTGTGTGTTCTTTAAAGCGTCCTATTCAACTCAGGCAGCGCAGATTTTAATATAATATAACTTCAAGTCAGTCAATATACATTATAACATGATGCATAGATAGGAGGCGGAGAATCGAAAGCAATGGCGCACTTGTCCAGCAGTGAACTGCAATAGGCTAATTGACTTGACGGCACTTGATATACTAATACTCTCGCCTGTAAATCCTTAAAGGGGTAAGCCACCCATTAAAACCTACATTTCGCTAACTATGATATTCGGTCCCACTAAACTATAACTACACACAAATTCGTATAAATTCTTTGAACTAGAAGAGTGTCTGTTGGGGTGCTTAGAGTGCTATTCTGAGGGTTGCTATGTGTCCCTCTGACTAGCAGAGGACACTGTGGAGAGCCGGCAAGGGGCGGGCTGGAGATAAAAATAGTAATTTCTAAATTAATAGTTTTTGAAAAGACACTACGCTTTACAAATACTTGAATTTTGCTAAGTATCTGCACGAGTAAGTGATTTCACTGCCTAAATACATCTAATCTACATAAATTTATCGTAGCATAAATCCGCTTTATTTCATATAACATTGAACGAAATTGTGTGTTACGTCAAATAGACCCACATCCGTTGGTTGAGTAGCGGTAATGAAGTACAATTAAGCCTTAGTATGGTGACTCGGTCTCAACCGGAGAATAATGTCAAGTTCACCTTATTCAATATCAAGTTTTTTTTAACACTTACGCCATTTTAACTTCAAAGGAACAGGCAAATTATGAACACAATCACTTCGCTTTGTATGCTTTTGAACCTAAAACTAGATAATAGTGGTTGCTCGTATAGGATTAAGTGAACACAGAAAGAGCTTCGGTAGCCAACGAAGGTGATCCTGACATGTAAGCCAAGAGTCCTGCTTTTTAACGAACGAGGGCCTGGCTCAGTTTTCCTCTAAGGATTGGGAGCGTTAGTCAGCAGTTGCTTCTGTAAAAGTCCAAAAAAAACAAAGTATGGAAATTACCTGTCGTTGAGCGGACGGTGGTTTAGCGCTCCAAAACTAAGAACAAGACAAAAGTAGTAATAAGTTGGCGTAGCTACTAATTTGTGCTTATTTCTAGTCAAAATTATTTATCAAACGCATGTCGCTATAGGTACGTGAAGATCACATGAGTATGCAGCAGAAAAAAGAAAAATACTTTCCTTAAAATATATTTAGGATAAAACCATACTAATATTTTCGAGAGATAACTTCATACTTGATGAAAATTTGTTCGTATGAAGGGCAAAGTTACAATTTTCTTGTGGAGAATACCAAGATTTTAGTACGTAATAAGAAGTAGCTACCGCACTATAGACAAAGTAATTTCTGCGTTGCTTTTTGCAACAGCAACGTCTTTTGGCGCCAAAAACAATTACTAGTAATGCCGGTTGGCTTATTATTTACATCAAACCTCTGTGCATTATATATCTATGCCGTAATAATAAAAACCGTATGAAAATCCGTACGGTAGTTTCTAGTTTATCGCGCTTATCTATTTATACAGCTAAAATTTTAACGAAATATTATCAAAAAATTCTTTTTCATTATTTCTTTCAAGATAAACAAAAAAACATAAAATAACTATAAAAATCATAAATGTTTACATTTAAAGGAATAATGAATAGGTACCTATCTATGTAAAAGTTTATTTTTCACACCAGTGGTCTACAAAAATTGGGGGCCAATTGAGATTATTGCCAGACCCACAGCTTTGAATCTCTCTTTGAATTAAAATACCTATTAGGTTTTAACTAACAGACCAAATATGAAAGTTACTGTCTAAAAATAAAAGTATTCTATAAAACCGGTAGAAACGTATTTCGCCAACAAGTAGTGTAAAAATACATTTTAATAAACTTTAATGAGAGTTGGGGGTATTCCCCCATTTTTCTAATAAAACTTGACAACTTTGTTACTAAGGTCGTGGCTATACTGTTTCTAGAAAGGCAAATCACAGGAATACAAAATGCTTGCCCAGTAACCTTACCGACCGGGGCTTACCGAACGATATATTAAAACATTACAATAAGGTAGTGCCTTCATAATTTTTAGGACTGTGTAGAAACTAGAAAATTAATAACTTATAAATACATTATGAAGCTATAGAAGTACCCATACATCTCCAAAGCAGAAACAATTAAATAACCTGTAACAATCACAGCACTTAAAACTGCCAGTAAATTCGAACGAAAACAATATATCATTTTGTCCGCTTCAATGTAGCATTTCATTCTATACCAAATGGCTTATTAGTGGTCTAATTGCAGCATAGACACCACAATTTTCTCGTCGGAAGTAGAACATGGAAAAAAACTATCACTTCGATATGCAACCTCACCATTTACGTGCTCCGTCATTAAACAAGAGACAGTTAGTGACACAAATGGATTCCATTATGTTTTGTTTTCTAAAAGGTAGGTTGTGCTGTGTTTGTAAAGTTGGATTGTCACGACTTGAGGCTCTACTTAAGTATCGTAGTAGCTACTATTACAAAGTGGTAAATTAGTTGTGTCTATCCATTGGAGACATTTGAAAAATAAAAACTAAGGTCATGTTACAATGAACAATCAAATATATTTTTTAGAATGGTAATTTTTTGCGATGAACGTAAAAACTACTAACCGAAAATAAATTGGGTATTTGACTTTGACTGACTAGTCAAATTAGTTACTTTTACTAAATGTCAAAACGGTAGGTTATTAGGAAAATTGTATAAAAAAATTATTTGTGGCGTCATAATATTGTTTCGTCAAATCATGTTCTATTATAGGTTGGGTGGATGATTAAAAATAAATAAAATCGATAAAATAAGAACCGAGCCAACTGTTATCACTCTTTTACCATTCTTAATTTAATAAGTTCGGCTAAATATTTTTTTAACACCAAGTAAATAGGTGCCCAATTCAATCGTCGCCACTCGCCACAGCTCCTTTCATCTATGACCTTTTCATACTAATGTTTGGACTCACACATGACATGATTCAACAAGGGCTGCTTATTTAGCACTTCCAAATTTTTTTCTCTTCGATTATACAGCAATGTTACAGCAGCTATTCAGAAACGTTGTTTAAACATTAAGCAAGTCTAAAGTCTTAAGTAATGCTGTACCTACTCTTAAACTCTTGGCGTACAATAAAGAGTTATCTATCTTTCTAAACATCACTTTATATTCGTAAGTATTTACGAAAAAAAGGCATAAAAGTATGTTTCATTAGACATACTAGCATCCTTATCATAAACTAGATACTCTATGCTTACTATGGGTCTTTGAATTAGATAGTGCTGTGTACTGTGTAGAACCACAATATAACGAACGTTGTAGAATTTATATTTGTATAATAATATATGTGTATGTGGCTGTGAATATCCGAAATTAATAAATCTTAAGATGCACCGGTACCGTGCACATTTACCAAAAAAAAACTTTGTATGTATCTTAACATACACTGCATTTCGGACATTTATTTATTTATAAACGCTGTCAAGATTTAATATTTATTATCTGTTCCAGTTACTTATATAGTTACTAAATAAATTAATCTCATGTCTAATATCTAGGTACTAATTGAGCCTAATACATTGATTTTCCCGAGCGAATTAAAAAAAAAATGATCCGACTTACATGGGTATGATAAATTCTTAGATAAATCCAAATCGGTAGCCATTGTTTTAGCCGCAGACTCAGTATTATCTAATGCCACGTAAGAACAATTTATCGATGCAAACCGGTCAACGCTCTACTCATCTGGATTTTATTTATGTCCTGCTGCCTTTAATAATAATTGTGCCAATCGTTGAACCGAAACTCATTTAGTAAGTGTACAGACGACAAAAGTTAAACTTTTATATAAAACTTTACCTATATGAAAAAGTACGACCGTATCTCCTTTGTTAACAGAACCTATAAAAATTCTTTTATTACTAATTTTTGTTCATGCACATGAATCAAAATTGCTTTCCACGACTGTTCGTGATTGTCTAAAACATGATCATAATTACCATCTGAACGCATCAAAGCTTGCAGGTGGACCCCGAAGTTCATTTTCCTGCACCTCCATACTTATGTTGTAAAGGCAAGCATGACTTTTACGGAAGTGACTGCCGCTTGACCCTCCAACCCAGAGTAAAGACCAGAGCCTCCTCGGTCAATAAGCAGGTGTGCCGGCTTGCGAAAGAGGGTGCTTGAGCCCTGAAGAACTTAGCGGTGCCTCAAATACCAAAATTGATTGTCTCAACCACACCCACTTTTATATTATAAGATTAATATTATAATATTATCTGTAATTATAATTGAACCCTTCAGTAGCATTAGGTATTTTATTAAATATTTTTAATTTGTTGCATAACAAAGAGAATAGAGTAGTACTAAAGTTGAATACAATTTCTTGTTTATTGCTGAGACGTATATTCTGTATTGTGTTATTTATATTAGGTATACCAACAAACAATATAATAAACAATAGGTATGTTTAAGAATGAGACTCTACTGAATTCACATACAAGCTATTTAAAACAGTTTTGTGAACCATTTTGATAACAATTACAATTAAATTATACCTTTGCATAATAATAAAAGAAAAAATAGTAGTTTAATAGCCACCTTGTAACAAATCTTTATTTTTTCGGTCAATTGTCACTATAAACTCAGACCGACAAACCAAACTGTTTTGATCCAAAATGGTTCAAAACAGTGAGTTTTTTTTTTTTTTTTTTACCTGCGGGAAATCCCCCCCCTCCGGAGCCGGAGGGGTGGGTTATGTCGGACTCGAACCGACTAAACCGCACGCCGTCTGTGGGTCGTGGTGCTAGGCCGGAGGTGAGGTTGTCTTGCGACATATCCCTCGCACCCCGGCTGACCCAGGGCCATCCCTTTCGGTCTGGCCCTCCTCGGGAGGTGGGGACCACGCCGTCCCCGACTCAACCCCGATGTGGGGAGGCGCGCATCGTCCTACGATGCGCGCCGCCGCCGTGGCCTGCTTCTGCTAGGGTGACGGGTGGCTCCACCCGTCACCCTCAGGCCCGCGCTCATGGGGGGCGGAGGTCTGTAAGCGCCCTCCGACGCCCGAGCCGCCTTCGGGCGCGAGCAGCGATGTCAGCGAGTCTTTCTCGCTCACCGCGCCGCGCCCGCTCTGCTGTCTCCTTCGCGAGCATGACCTGCTCGCAGAAAGAGGCGCTGGCCGCCCACGCATCCGCGCAGCGGACCATCGCCGCGAGCAGGGTGGAGAGCGTGAGCACTCTCACCCCCAGGGCCTGCACAAGCTCCCGCCTCGGCGTCTCAAACGCCGGACACTCGGTGAGCGTGTGCAGCCCCGAGTCCACGCTCGCGTCGCAGTGATGGCACTCGGGCGTTGGCTCAATACCCATCAGATGCAGATACCGCCCGAAGTAACCGTGCCCGGTTATCATCTGCGTCTGACGGTACGAGAGGCTCCCGTGTGGCCTCTCTAGCCACTCCCCCATGATGGGCCTTACCGCCGCAATGACGGCGTGCCCTGCGCGTGGTTGCCCAAGTCGTCGCTCCCACTCGGCCACCATGACCTGGTGGAGCCGGGATTTCTCGGCCCGAATGTCCTCGGGCTCGGGATCGAATCCCCGCTCCCGCGCCTCCTTTCGGAACTAGTATAGTGCCGAAAGGGCCCTCGCTTCCAGGATCCACGGTGGCGATCCGGCCAGGAGACTCGCCGCTTCGAAGGATATCGTGCGGTATCCCCTGATGGCCCTGGAGGCCATCGTCCTCTGCGCCGTACGGAGCAGAGGCAGGAATCTGGCCCCCAGGGTGTCCGCCCACACGGGGCACCCATATAGGGCCATGGACCGCACGACACCCGCGTAGAGTCTCCTGCAGGAGGCCCCTGGGCCCTTCAAGTTGGGCAACAGCCGACTCAGGGCATTCGCCGTGGTGACCAACTTGGGGCGCAGGCTTCGGAGATGTTGTCCGAAGTCCCATCGACCGTCAAGCACGAGCCCCAGGTATTTCAGCTGGGGCTTGATGTCGATGGGAGTGCCTCCCACTGTAAGGCTGGCTCCCGGGCCTGGCCTGCGCCGAGGACCATGAAAGAACATGGCCTCGGACTTGTGCAGAGCCACCTCGAGACCCAGCCGCCGGATCCGTTCGACGACTTGACCAACCGCGGTCGTGGCCCTCAGGGTCGCCTCGCGGTGCGTAGCCCCGCTCACCGTCACCAGCGTGTCGTCTGCATAACACGTGACGGTGGCACCGTACGCGAAGTCACCGCGAAGCACCCAGTCGTAACCGATGTTCCACAGTAACGGCCCCAGGACCGATCCCTGTGGGACACCGCACGACATCTCACGCCTACCGACTCCGGTCGAACTCGGGTAGACGACGGCTCTCTCCGTTAGGTAAGCCCCGACTATGCGGCGGAGGTAGAGAGGCACACCGTGGTACACGAGTGCCTCCCTGATGCAACTCCAGGGCAAGGTGTTGAAGGCGTTGGAGATGTCCAAGGACACCGCCAACATCACCTCGCCCCGGGCGACCGCATCCTCCGCCAGAGTCCTCACACGCATGATGGCATCCACAGTGGAACGCCACCGGCGGAACCCAAACTGGGTATTCGCCAGGTCCGGCCCCACTCTAGAGAGATGCTCGACGAGGCGCTTGGCAATTACTCTTTCAAAGAGTTTGCCCACCTCGTCGAGCAGCACTAAAAACAGTGAGTTAGATATATTATGTATTTTGCATTGAGCATTTATTTGTAAAATATAAAAATCATAACAAATTTATGAACGAAACAAAGACTTTACAGACATTCTCAATTTTGTTTAGCAGTCAGTTGCTCCTAGAAAAGCGAACATCACATACATCATACCAATCAAAAACAATAAGCGGACTTTGATTTCCCCGTAGTGTTCAAAGCACAAACTTTGGACGCACCTATAAAACCACTAAGGGCATAATGACCTTTCTGCAGTATATTTTGCTTTTCAGTTTTTGATGAATTTGTAGTGTGTACCTCATCGTCATCTACCTGCCCTGGTCCCAATTATTTGGAGTCAGCGCAACATTTCATTTTCCTACATAAATTTCTGTCAGTTGTCATGTCCTCAGTTACTACCTTCTTTGCCATATCATCTTTCAAGTAATCCATCCATCTTTTCTTGGGCTTATCTCTGCTCCTAAAGCTCTCTAAATTCATAGTTTGAATCTTCCTTACAACATTACTTTCATCCATTCTCATAATATGTCCATATCACGACACTTGCTCGCTTATCAATTTTTCATTCACTGATGCCACTTTCAAACTTCCTCTAATATAATCATTCCTTATTCTGTCCATTCTCGTCACACTACACATCCACCTTAACATTTGCATCTCCGCCACATGCCAAGTTGTCATTCATTCGTCACTTTCAAGACCAAGCATGACGATCCGTACAGTGTGTACCTATCATAGAGTTAAATTTCTCTTTCTCTACCTAGCTATATATTCCGCAGTCTTTCCTGCATTCAGCCTTTCCTGCTTCCAATATGAGACAGGGTATATGAATGCCAAATGCTATTTTCCTGAGTGAATGATGCGTTAGAGCAAATAGCACGGATCTGTATGTGGAATGCAAGAGTAAAATGAAAGAAATTCTCAATAATCAGAACAATCAAAATGTATCGTATCGCCAAGAAATTGCTAGCATTGCCACAATTTGTAAACAGCCGACCAATGTGTTTATACGTCCACCAAGGTGCCATTGTAACCAGTTATATGCTTTTGATTACGCAATGGCATGTGCTGAAACAAACCGAGCTAGCTTATAAACTAAAATCACGAAAATCAATTATTCTTGCAAATTTGCATATATACTTCGCCAGTGAAATGCAACGCATTAATGATTTTTTAATTCGTTTTCATCGTTAAAATCATTAAGTATATTTGATTATTTTCACATCACATGTTTGTAAATGCTACGACTTTTTTAATATGGTAATCTAAAATCGTATTGTTACATTTCTCTTCAATTGTTACATCGTATTACATCATAGATCATTGATCTAACAAAATTCAATCTAAAATCTAAATCTAATCTGTCTCGCTTATTTATTGTTATATTTCGTCACAATGAAACATATAATTATGGACTTAATGACTTCAACATTTTCTATCAATCAACGTGTTGCAGAGCATAAATCAAGAGCTTCTTATATAAAAATAATCGATGTTTCTGTGTTATTTTTTGTACATTATATGTTCCTGTATCCGATAACAATGAAATTTCGGTACTTATAATGTTCGATAACTTTACTACGGCTATACTCACGTCACTCGTCAGGATGCGCCCGACTAGTTTCGGACCCGACCGGAGTCCTTATTCATGAGCAGAGTATCCAGGCGCGGCGACGTCCGGCGCATCCTGACGAGTGACGTGAGTATAGCCGTAGTAAAGTTATTGAATTGAAAAATGGCTCACGATAGTTTCTATACTTTTAATGTTGTTCAGACGTTCCCGAAAAAAATATGTACAAGGGGTATTTTGGTGTGTCGCCGGATAGCGTTCTATCCCCATTACTTTTCACCATTATTATGAACTCAATCTCAAAATAATAATTTACATCCTACCACCTTTATGCAGATGATCTTCAAATATACACCAAAGCGCCTCTGAGTCACCTGATGGAAGCATTTAATACTATAAAATATGGACTGGGTGGTGGTTGGAAGCCCCTGGTATGTCACGCATGGACTCTTACTTGGATATAGTCCAAGTTCTTCAATGGTGCTACTAACTATCGATGGAACCTTAAGTCGACTCTGGGTTACAATATTTTCACTTCTCATGCTCTGAAAGTGCTTATTTGTGCAGGATATAGGCTGCACAAAATCGAATTTTGTGCACAAGGGCATTAACGTATCTACTCATAAATGTATCTATATTAAGGCAAAGAAAATGAGCCATACAGCCTAACACAATAAGAAGTTCATAGATAGAATTTGTTATTTTATAACATTCACTTTAATTTATTTTGCCTTATGTGTTTTTTAAGACTTAAAAGATATTAAAATTTAAATTCAAGTACGGTAGGTTATTTAATTCATTTAAGAAAATTATTATTACAAAATTAATTTTATAGTAGGCTGTATAGGTCTGCAGCCCACGCCTCAATGTCGTAAGATTAAAAAAAAATAAAGCGGCGGGAAACAGCTCTTGTTTTTTCGTGCGTTTATTAATTGATTCAATTTGCTAAAATTGTTAAATTTCCTCGCAATCGAAGTGAAAAGCAGAGTTTATAACTCGTCCACAAAACCATTTTTATCCTCGACATTACTATCAGCCCTCGCCTCCGGCTCGGGCTGCTAAAAGTCTCGGATAAAAATGGTTCGTTTTGTGCACTTGTTGTAAAATCTACTATTTCACTTCTCATGCTCTGAAAGTGCTTATTTGTGCAGGATATAGGCTGCACAAAATCGAATTTTGTGCACAAGGGCATTAACGTATCTACTCATAAATGTATCTATATTAAGGCAAAGAAAATGAGCCATACAGCCTAACACAATAAGAAGTTCATAGATAGAATTTGTTATTTTATAACATTCACTTTAATTTATTTTGCCTTATGTGTTTTTTAAGACTTAAAAGATATTAAAATTTAAATTCAAGTACGGTAGGTTATTTAATTCATTTAAGAAAATTATTATTACAAAATTAATTTTATAGTAGGCTGTATAGGTCTGCAGCCCACGCCTCAATGTCGTAAGATTTAAAAAAAATAAAGCGGCGGGAAACAGCTCTTGTTTTTTCGTGCGTTTATTAATTGATTCAATTTGCTAAAATTGTTAAATTTCCTCGCAATCGAAGTGAAAAGCAGAGTTTATAACTCGTCCACAAAACCATTTTTATCCTCGACATTACTATCAGCCCTCGCCTCCGGCTCGGGCTGCTAAAAGTCTCGGATAAAAATGGTTCGTTTTGTGCACTTGTTGTAAAATCTACTATTGTTTTTTTATGATTACGAACTAAGATTAAAATTTTTTTAAAATTTAAATAAAACATAATACAGAGCAATAGTAAAATAAATATTTATGGGTATTATTCTTTATAAACTGCAGAATAAGGTATTTCAGGGCACTACCGCCCGCTGTTTGAGACCTTAACGAATTTTTAAGAACCTGGGGACTCTGACTGAAAGCCACATTGACAGGAGACAGATATTGCCTGTTGTATTCCTTTTCAAGCGAGTTTTAAAAATTTTGTAAATATGGGTTATGAAATTATAGAATTAAACCTACATGCATAATACAAATATAGGCACAATTTTAACAAACTATTGCGTATTACATGAAACTTCTTTTTTGGAATTCACCTATCGCTATTTGATACTTTTTATTTTTGTACACTTTTTAACGTGATATCACTACATAGTATAAAACAAAGTCGCTTTCTCTGTCCCTATATCCCTTTGTATACTTAAATCTTTAAAACTACGCAACGGATTTTGATGCGGTATTTTTTAATAAATAGAGTAATTCAAGAGAAAGGCTTATATGTATAATACATGTTTAATATAGTAGAGGGTGCAGCGGGAACGGGATCTGACACCACGCAGGGCGGAAAAATATTGACGGTACGAAGTTCACAGGGTCAGCTAGTAATGTAATAAAAGTATACTATTGTACATTTATAAATTTATTTCTTGTTAACAATATTTTATTTATACCTGGTAGCCACGCTACTGCTACCGTAATTAATTATATTTTATATTCCTTCAGCATTCTACGCGATGAGGCAAGTGACTGACCTGTTTTCAAACAAATATTTACATTTTATTATGAATTATTACTATACTTTGTGTTTTATGCTAGGTACAGCTACGAACGACACGTGAAATTGTTATAAATATCTCAGGCTTTAGTAGATCTAGATTCTACAATTATAGACATACTATCTGTTGCCCGCAGTTCTGCTTGTAGAAATGCTATAAGGCATAATCCATATCAATTCATCGGATATATAAAATAATTGCGCAATTTTCTTATTTATCCTTCCCGTATTTACTTTTAAAATAACATAACATAATATAACATAAACTCACGCCTATATCCCCGAAGGCGTAGGCAGAGGTGCTAGTACCCACATTTCGCCAGTTTATGTTTAGGTCCCAATGTAATAGGTGGCGAGCCTATTGCCATTAACTGGGCACTTATAAACCTGCGATAAATACACACATAACTTCGAAAAGCATCGAAAAGTCATTGGTGTGTGCTATGGTAAAACCTGAAATCGAATCCGAGACCTCGTCTCAGCAGTCCATTACCCATACCACTAGGCTACCGCGGCTTTATCTAATATAAATAAATATCTAATATATAAAATTCTCGTGTTACAGTTTTCGTTGCCAAACTCCTCCGAAACGGCTCGACCGATTCTCATGAAATTTTGTGGGCATATCGGGTAGGTCTGAGAATCGGCCAACATCTATTTTTCATACCCCGATTCGCGATAACCGACATCCACGCGGGCGGAGCCGCGGGCGACAGCTAGTAATGTATAAATAAGATCGTTTTCAAATTAGGGCGTGACCAATGGCAGTGGATTAATTTTTTATACATAAAGACTCTTTTGAGTTTTTTCCCTGAGGGGACTCGTCCGTTGTTTTGCTGGTGTACCACTTCAAATTTCTACCTCCGGCAACATGCTCCTGATTAATTTCGATGCGAGTTATAAGACAGTTTGACTTTCCCTGGAACTTCTCGAGTATCATCATTCGACTTGCAGGTGACCTATTTCTCAAGGACGTTAGTATGGACATCCTATCTTTAAAGAAAAAATTTTTTTGAAATAAGAACTTCTGCTATTGCAAAAAGACCGGGCCGGGGTAACACGTGACCTCTGCGCACCCAGTGGAAAAAAGGCATAACTGTATTGTATGTGTTGTGTATACAGGTGAAATAGAGACCTTAAGCTATTGTATGTATAAATATAATTATGAGAGACAATTATTGTACTCGGTGGAAGTATATAATTACATTGCACAAATCAAACATTAATATCATATTTACTCCCACAGAGCAATCAGGTACATTTGTTTTTTTTATACCGCATATACAATCAGCGTCAGAAATATATTGACTACAAATTCTCAAAATGATCTTAAAACCAAGGTACTTACACCACAAGTACCAAAATATCAGTACAAACCATCAACAGGTAAGGGGGTGGGGGGGAGGGGCAAAGAAATTAATATCATTTTGAGCATTTTGTTCATCAAGATAGAACCAAGCGGTTCGGTGACTCTTTCCTTTGTCGCACCATTAAGACCTGGAACTCCTTGACAGCTCACGTGTTTCCTTCTTCCTACAGTCCCGGGTCATTTAAGCGGGGCGTGAAAAAGCATGTGATGAGGCCGTCAAGCTGAGTGCCACCATTGTTAACACGGCATGAGACTTTGCATTCAGCTTACCATCAGGCGAGGTGAAGACAAATAGACGTGTCCTATACATGAAAACAATTAATGTTGACTGTACTTATAACTTTTTATAACAAGGCTATTTAAAAGGTTGTTAATAACCTTGTAGAGTATAAATTATACACACCAACCTACTATTAACAATGCATATCACCTACTTATATTATTTGTAACAACTTTTCTGAACTATAAATTCATAATTAGTACAAGTAATTTTATTGTAGGCCGCGTCCTGTACAGATCTCTGCACAGTTATTTAAAAAAAAACAAAGCTATTTATTAGTTTGCACAGCTGTGAAAAAAGAATAAGGTAATAGCTGTATCCATTCGGTTCTGCACCGAACATTCTGTAATTATAATTAATAATAATTGACTTTATTAAATACAATCTGAGATTTGTTCGTTTATTACTCCGAAGCAGCTTAGGTCGGACAAAGGGGTCGGACTACGCGGCCATAGCCTAGTTTATTTCAATAATAAGATGTAATGAGGGACGCCCCTTAGCCAGATGGATGTCCGAGAAAGGTACCTGGGATATACTGAATGCGGTAAGCGGAGGACTGGACGCTATGGAGCACATCGGTAGGAGGCCTATATCTAGCGGTAGATTGCAATACGCTAATTGATTATTCAACATAAAATAAGATAGAAAAGAAACATATTACGATCCCGTAAAAATCTTTTATGATACACTTCATAGAACTCCAGTGTAAGTTCAGTAGTACAGTTTATAAAATATGATCTATCATAGCCCTAGTTAACATAGCAGAAAAAATAAATAAGGAGAAAAAAGCTATCGAAGAAGTTCATTAGCATTTTAGCAACTTGGAACCATTTGTGAACTCTCTGTCGTCGCAAGCGACCGAGGACGCGCTGATCAAGAACAAACCTGAGCAAAATAATTCTTAAGAACCCAAATTCAAAGCAGTACAACTTTAGAGCTGTAGAACTTCCAAATTCAAATTCATTTATTGCAGAAACATGGTTAAGTACATGATGTTACAATTAATGCATGCAATTTTTCAATCACTATAAGCGTTATTTAAAATAAAAGGAAAGAAGATTCACATTGATATCAGCATGTATGCAGTAGATAAGTCAGTAAAAACAAAAAATACCATGCTAATAACATTATAAATCAATGGATAATAACAATAAAATTACAATAATGTCAAAACAGATGCTAATGTCAAACATAATGTCCATTCATTTCCATTAAAGTAAGAAGGGAGTAACACACCTTCCTCCACACCGCTTGTGAACCTGATGAGATTGTCAATAATTCTCCGGCTCGTTTTTACACAGCGGAAAAATGCAGCACCTGGTTTTAGCGCCGTCATTTTAAAGTTAGAATACAATACACCAACATTAATGTTAAAAATCTAATTACGACAAAGTAGTTGAGGATAATCTCCGCGAACGTAATATGATGGCCTCTACCACACCTATACTGCGTACAACCAGATGTCCATTATAATTTGAAAGTAAATATTTTCTGTCTTTCAATATGGTAGCGATTATACAGCTTACAGCTATGAATGAGTTTTTGAAAACTTTCTTAAACTAACGTATTCTTGTTAATATTACTAGCGATCCGCCCCGGCTTCGCATGGGTGGTCAAAACGTTCCCGTGAAAATCCAATATAGCCTATGTTACTCAGGGTGAATGTAGCTTCCCAATGGTTTTGAAATCGGCACAGTAGTTTTTAAGTTTATTCATTACAAACATACAAATATTTCCTCTTTATAATAGTAGATAGTGTAGATGTAGAGTATACTATATATATATATATATATATATATATATATATATATATATATATATATATATATATATATATATATATATATATATATATATATTCGTGCCGCAACTGAGGTCCAGGACCTAAGTTGTGGCACGAATGAGCCGCTAGTGTGCGGGTTTTTTTTTTAAATAAATAAATAATCTATGCTTGGTGAAGCTCGTCCACCACCATTGTACCCCGGGCTATCTTTTTAGCGCATTTTAGGTCCAAGATTTCCCTAATTATAAATTTCTCGCTCTACATTTGGCGCCATCCATTAATCACATGATCTTTTTTTAACATTTTTTATACGTGGTTAGGTTTAAGACTACTCGCTCCCTCCCCCTCCCCTCCTCAACATCACGTGTATTTTTAGTACCTACAAAATCTGATGTTTTAGAAGTGAAAACTTCTTTAGCGGCGTTGGATGGGTAAAAGTGTAAAAGTCGCGTCAGGATCACTTGACCTTTGAACCGTAACCGACGACTGACGTCATACAACATTAGCTACAGATTGTTCGTTTTGTTAGGTACGCTAAGAAGCTTCGTAGCTTAGCGGTAAGCGCTTCGACTGTAAGTCCTTATGGTTTCAGATAGTACCGGTTTCGAACCTGGGCTTCTGACACTTTTTGTGATTATTATTTATTTTGTCTTTTTTTAAATAATATCTTTAAATACAGGTATTATGAAGAATAATCTTATTTTATTCTGAAATTAAGGACCATGATAAAAATATCTAGACAGACTAGACTAGACGTTTCGGTTTAGAAATCGCACGTTTGACGAAAAAATAAATACACGTGATACCTTACTACACCCCCTGCCCTCTTGTGAAATTTCGTGATTTTGGTCAAACCCCCCCCCCCCCCCCCCCCACCCATTTCAAGCCTCACGTGACTAATGGATGGCCCCTTTTAGGTATGTCCGTCTTATATAAAGTGTGTACACGATACCAGGTCATACTAGATTGTGTAGGTATTACTTAGGCATATAAATATTGCTTATGCGTGTCGAGTTATGCGGACATTGCAAGTAATTAAAACCTGTGTCGACTTGGGTATTAAGTTCAGACAGGTTCTTTGGATTACACAAATGATCATATCGTAAACAATATTGCTAGTTATAAATTAGATTACTCACACTTAGGTACTAGCATGGGGTAGGTACCAATACTAAGAAAATATCTTTAGTAATATTAAAAAATAAATAGATGGCACAAGTAGACTTATTTAAAGAAATAAAAAAGTTAAAACCATGTTAAAACTCTTATTTACTGACTTAGAATCCGGTTAATTATTTCATAACTTAAACACATGATAATGTAAGCATGTTAGCATATAAAACTAACGTAATAAATAAAAATTTCGTGACAATAGTGCTAGTTTAGGAAACCGCCATCTAGCAGCATGGTGCATTATGTCTGTAACTTTTACAATTAGTGCAAAATTTGACAGAATATATAGATTAGAATATTTATAGTTTCATTCAGTCATACTCTATAATGTGTTTAGTGTATGTTTTATTTTTGATAAATTAATTTTAATACCAAAAAAATATAAAGACTGCCAAAGCAATGTCGCCATCTAGTTATAACTCCTAAACTAAAAAGCTGCGTGCCTGCTTCTCGAAGTTACGAGTGTAAACGCACATAACGTATAATTTAAAATAGAATGTAGAGACCTAAATATTGATTTGTGTACTTATTGTATTGGTGTGGCAATATGATAGGTACTGGTACACTTAGTACACGTGAAGGCTTTCACGCTTGATATGGTCTAGGTTTCATCATACTTAGATGATGATGGTCTTGGTTTATTATTGCTAATTTAATTAGATAGTGAACGCAACAATATACTAACTTCTGACTCTTAACTTACATAAAAACAAAAAAAGAAAAAAGAAAACAAAAGAACGGGGCATTTCAATGAGTGCAAAAAAACATGAACTTATCAGTGAGCAATAAGAATTTTTAAATCTTCTTTGTGCGAATAATCGAACTATGTTACTGGAAGGGTGTGAACGAAATATATTATGACTTCTGTCGTAGATATACAACTTTATATGGAAAAGTGCAGCCGTATCTCCTTTGACGACTGTACATATACCATCACTAAATATACTTATTTTGTAAAACGGATATTTACTACTTAACGCAATGGAGGCTAATCGCAAAACATAAATGAATATTGCACATAACTAAATGAAACATAATGGGTAATTAACTTAATAGTATACTCAGCTGTTCTTGCATAGCAAATTTTCATACATTGCCGACATTATCGACCGACCCAACACAAACGATAAAGAGAACACATGGTGTCAGTAATAGTATTTCCAAAAATATGTTTAAAGGGCCAATTCTCGTAATAAAAATCTGGTCAATAGTCAGACTCGATCTAATCTCAATCCCCCAAATGTCAAAAACTATCTAGATGTTAATGTCTTTTCTTAAAAATTGTGTTATGAATATAACGTTTTTTTACATTTGGTAAATTTAGATCAGATTTCCCAAATGTGTAGATGTCGATTCTGCTGGTACAGAACTCCACAAGGCACACTAATGTCGGTGGAAATTGCCGTACTGTTATCAAAACGATATGTATCACAATACGTAATGGACGGTTTCTGAATTAAGAACTTGAAGTGAGGCTTGTCATGGGTGTAAATGTATCGAACGCGACTGGAAAATTACTATGAGGATAATAAAGATGCTAAAAGCACATTCACAATTATCAATATTAATTTTGACTGAAGGAATCCACATTAATTCAGCTGTTCTGAAAAATCATTTAGTATATCATTACACAAATAAGAGAAGATCCGTTATGACCAATCTTCGGTATATATTGAGAAATAAAATTAATTGTATTTAACAATCTCGTGGATGTAATTTTGAACAAAAAATGCAAGTTATTTAGAGCGCCTATCGTCGCAAATTGAGTTGATATATTCTATTAGTTATTGCTACACAATACACATCGTCAAAAAGTATAATGTAGAGTTTTGGTGCACATGTAGGTATACATTACAGTAAGGCAAGCCCCTTCCTAGGTCATGGTCAACTCGCCAAATTTCAATGAAATTCCTTTGGCCGGTTTTGCGTAATTTACTAGTAAACAAGAATGGTGCTTGCTAATTTTACATAACCTATCTACCCTTATTAATTATTATATTACTATATTTATTTTGATTCCATCAGGTCATTTTTCGTGTTACAGCCACTACCCACAAAACTAAAAATTAACCGCTTTTGTTACACTTTCGCATTCCAATTTGTTTATTTGAAAAGCATAGTTTTTTGTTTTTGTTCTGTTTTTTAGAATTAAGTTATTCATAAATAATGTCAACAAAGTGTAATAATGATTCAGACAAATTTTGTCACATTTGTGGTGCCAATACATTTTTCTTCGTTACATCTTCTTTAAATCTTTATCTTCTCGTACCTACAACATGTGAATGTATGTAGACGAAGTGAAATTCAATTGATAAAATTTTATGATCACTCATTATCATCGGAAATCACTAATAGTACAACTAAGATGTAGCGTAGGCCTAATCGCGTAATGAACAGGCCCCCGATTCTGCTAATTTTATGTCATAACAAAACCACTGTCATTCCGCTAACATTGCGTAAAATGTCATTAGATTTTAGACTTTATGGCTGAGCTCTAAAGTCCAAAATTAAAAGGAGAACGAGTTTATAACATTTTTCATTCACTATACAAGATAGTCATTTAATTTTAGGCTTTAACATTATAAAATTAAAGTCTAAGGTTAAATGGCATTGGTTACAGTGTCTGTGGTAACGCAGAGGTTTTGCCATGAAAAAAAACTTGCAGAATCAGGGCCCAGGTAAACTAGGACACTTGCAAGTACGAGTGATTGAAATTGACCATAGGTTTTTTGCTAGATTGTATTCTTACAGACTGCCTTGCGAACTTAGCTGTAAACGTTAATGTAGAAACATTAATCTTCACGTCGCTGTAAGTGTTACTTACATTGTGATTTGTGACCTACATTGAATTTAATTCGAATACGTATAATTACTTCCTAATAATATTTAGGTTATTATTATAACTGCTATTTAAGTATTTTCGAGTAAGGTATCAAGACGCAGTATGCTGGATTCCTGCGATTGGTGACTCTCGGAAACCTCTCCTTCTTACTTTTGTAGAGACTATCACTCTTTCCACTTTTTATAATCGTAATCCTGGCTTCAAGCATACCTACGAATTTCGTTTCTTCTACTTCTTGTTTTCCTACATGCACACCGGTTTAGAGTATGAAAAGTTTTTTTTATATCCGCACGTCAATTCAAGTCAACTTCGTTCTCCAACTCCGCCTTTATTGGTTTGTTTTGGCGTGTATGGGAGCGGCTGCCTATCCCCGAGAGGGAAGTCTACGTCATAGGCTCGTCTTTCAATCAGCAAGTACGGTCTTCAGGTGGCTTTGATCTCGAATATTTTAGTGGACTACATAACTCATCCCGATTGTTATAAGTAGATAAGCATATAGGTTTAGTATTTATTAGTCTCTTATCATCTTCTTCTACGAGCTACATTACAATGGGATATAGTAGCTAGATTTTATTATTTTTCGGCCCTGCCCCTCTAGACAAGTGGCAATTCGCTAGCCGGCGTTCGGTGGAATAGAATGACGAATATATGAGATTTGACGTAAATGACAGTCGTTAACGCATGTCAAATACGTCAAATCCTATACATTCGTCATTATATTCCATCAAACGCCTGCTAGCGATTTGCCACTTGTCTAGAGGGGCTGTACTTGCGTACAGCTACAGCGTTTTCTGTTTCTGTCCTCTACAAAGATCCTCGATAGGTCAGGTGGAAGGACACAATAATCAAGAGAGCACATTTTCTCTCATTGGACATGGACTGGAATTGAACCTCGCATTCGCAGCACACTATTTTCCTTGAAGCGGCCATTGGTCTCCTATATGAACATTAATCTTGGTTCCTATCTTCATACAGCGAAATACCTAGGTACTAGAAAAGCATAAAAATATGTATTGCAATGTTTACATTCACGCTCAAATCTAATCAGGAAAAAAGTACCTATGTTGTAGGTATATTTCAATATTTCATTATGAATGTTTACAATGTGAGCAAAGAGCATGCAGGCTGAAATTTTTTAATATTACAGGTATTATTATTTGTTTACTAAAATAAACATCAACAATTTAATCATTTTTGAAGCATTTTATCGATATATATATAATTTTGCTAGCTTTTGCTCGCGGATCCACCAGCGTAGATGTCGGTTATCGCAACCCAAGGTCTTAACTACCCCTATACCAAATTTCATCAAAATCGGTTCAGTGGTTTAGGTGTGAAAGACGGGCAAACAGACGCACACACACACTGTCACATTTATAATATTAATATGGATTTTTAGTCTGTATGCTTAATGTAATGCGTAATGTAATAAATGCATATCCGCCAAGACCTTCACGGCGAAGCCAATCCAACCAAAAAACCGTTACATCTGCTGAATAAAAGACGATCGGTACTATGTACTACTATTTTTAATACCATTTAGGACACGGGCCACGTGGTGGAAAGTGGTTACCATGGCCTATGGACGTATGTAAGTAAACCAGAGACGCCACACTCGTGCTGCCGAAGAAACCTTTTAGATTTCTTTTCCGAATTGGGAAATTATAGATTAGGCACTCCTACAAAAGGTATACCAAAAGGAGTAAGCTGACTCGGGCTCCAAGGTAAAAGCCTTACTTGCCACCTGGACTAATACAAAGATGGTGACGATGTAAAACGATTGAAATAATAATTCACGCCTGACTGTCAAACTGACGGACAAAAATTGAAAGAAAATGCGTTTGTTCTGCCACTTATGTGATATAAAAAAATCCCTCTTATCGGTTCAATATGCCAAATGTTGAAAATATTTTAATGGGATTCGAGCATTGACATTACGTACCAAGCCATTAACATCGTTATTCTCTACCAAATTACTATTACTTCATATTATTACTTTCATTGTGAGGTTGGTATTGTATTGTGTTGTATAATGAAAAACATTGAATGAAATAAGTTCATACCTACAAACATTTGTTTAATTTTCGTTTGGTGCCTATATTGTAATAAATAACACACAACAATTTTGGCTTTCAAACTTAACTAGGTGAAGATCGCGGCACCGCCCGCGTTGATGTCGCTTATCGCAATTTTTGGTCATATCTCCGGTTTTACTCAACTATTTGCGGTTAAACATGTGGCAAATTTTAAATCATACTAAGGTCTTTCTAATATAAACTGTATTGAAATCCTTTCAGAAATTTTTGGATCAATTGCGACAAAAATGCCACCGGGTATGGCCAGAATTCGATTTTTTTTTTCATTAAAAGTCAAATAATACAGCTTACAATTTTATAAAAGTATAGATATTAACGTAGATTAAATCACCTACAAGTGTGTATAAAGATAAGCTTCGAAGCAATGAAGTATAATTAGGAGCTTATATTTTTTCCATCAAGAAATATAAATCGGTAACTACTTAAGTATATTACAAGTACAATAATGTTATCAATTAAATATGACTTATACGTGTGTTTAATACTTTGTTCATAGCTTTCATTGTTCTAATAGTTAGGTAAACAATTAAGTTTATATCCAGTCCTAAACCAGTGCAATCTGAACCAAATGTCGGGAAATCGAAAGGTTGAAAAATTAAAATATGATTGGTTTTATTCCTACTTATATATATATATATATATAATGTAATATAATGTAAAGTTGATAGTGTTCATTCCTCAATCGCTATCAAAATTTAAATTTAGTCAAACTTGATCAAATTATGCAGATGCGTAGAGACCAAGTAGGTAGGTAGGTTAGGTCTATATTATGTAAGTGTGTATCACTTTTTAATTCAGAATTTGAGTTCATGCCACAAAAATATTAAGAAAACAAATTATGTTATCTAATCAAAACATAACGCATTCTTTTCAGTAAAACATAATAGGTATGCATAGACACCTTTTTCAATTAATTTTAGATAACAGAAAAGCGCAATGAAAAATCCTTATAGGTAATTTTATTTTGCGGTAAAAAACCACAGTTGTTTCTTAGACTTTACGGTTGAGTTGATTATGCACATAATTTTCAAGAAAATATACATTAAATATATTACCATTTTCACCAAATCCCTAGTTTTATTGTTACTACTTTTCTACGAATTTACACGCATTGAACACTGTACATACCTGCGATGGATGACCGGCCGGCGACGTACACACCGACGTTTCCTAATCAAAACAATGACAGATGAGTGAATAAATGGATTCAACTGCGAGATAATCGTCCAATAAACGTACAGTTCCTTGTTAAGTCTTAATACAACACTTCCACGATAGAATCTAAAACAGTTAGCTTGTAACTAATTTTTAAAAGTTTTTCTAAGTTAACGTAAACGTTTACGCGGCAACTGAGATGAAAGGCGCGCGGTCCGTATAGCTTCGCAGTTATTACTGAGTAAAAACGTATTTTGCCCCGTTCCGACCCGACGTGTATACCACTACGTGAGCCGTAGATGTATACCTACACACAGACCTAACTTGGGGGCTACCATAATATCCTTGCTCCAGGAATTACTACGTAGTGTTCTAGTGTTTAAGGTTCATTACTTTTTAATCTATAAAACCACCTACGGTAGTGTTGAATTCATTCCTAGTATAAACAATTTTTTGATAAAAATAGTCTGTCTCGATTTGTATTATTTTGAAGGATAGTAAATAGGAACAGGAAGTAATAAGAAATTCTATGTAGGTACTTACTTACCCAACTATTCATTGAATGTGGCACATAATTAGATATATTCCACAGGAAATTTGGTGGGAATTTTGAAATAAAATAGGCATAAATGAATAACGGCGCACATTGGAAGAGTCCTATGTCCAGCAGTGGACTGCGTTGGGCCAATTGCTTGATTGATTGATTGATTGATAGTCATTAAATAAACATATTGTGGACTTGGGATTCAACCTGCAACCCATAGGTAGCCTACATCTAAGAAAATTTAAAAAATATATGTGTCCACAGCACGAATGCACGATTCGTTATGGCTATGGCACAGATTAGTCTTAAGCCCATATTCTAGTATGTCATTCAGCTGAATCGCGATTTATCTGAGGGAAAATTATATAGACAATCTGCCAGACAACCTGTCAAATTTGTCAATGTGTATACTCTCTTCCCAGCCCCTGGGTCAGCCGGGGAGCGAGGGATATGTCGCGAGACAACCTCACCTAGCACATCGACCCACAGACACGGCGTGCGGTTTAGTCGGTTCGAGTCCGAGCCGGAGGGGGGGGGGGGGGATAGGTGGGGATAATACGGACCTTAGACACCATAGACGTGTGATCCTTGTTAACTTACAACTGCTACTAATCACCGCTATCCGTTCATCTGCCTTGTTATTAAGCACAATAGTAAACTTCATTAAGTATTGATGACGTCATCAGCTAGCAGTGTTTGCGCATTTTTTTTTTTTCTCTCTTTTAAGGTCGGCTGCTAACAGATATTTTCCTCAAAGAATATGCCTCACTTGTAAAAAGTTATCCTACAACTTAACTTCGGTACTACTAGCGTAGTACTATTAGATATCTATTCTGCTACTAGAAAGTGTTTGCTATTCATCGGAACGATGGCAGTTTCAACATCACCACATAGTATAAAACAAAGTCGCTTTCTCAGTCCCTGTATGCCTTTGTATGCTTAAATCTTTAAAACTACGAAACGGATTTTGTTTTTTTTTAATAGATAGAGTGATTCAAGACGAAGATTTATATGTATAATACATGTTTAATATAGTAGAGGGTGCAGCGGGAACGGGATCTGACGCCACGCGGGCGGAAAAATATGGCCGGAACGAAATTCGCCGGGTCAGCTAGATTAGATATAAAACTGGTTTAAATGACCGTACGGGTATGAGGAGGTTCTACCTCATTTTTTGGGGTACAAACAAACCTCTACTGCCAGCTGGTACAGTCAGTATTAAATAGATCTTGAAGAACAAAATATTTTACAAAGTAAAAGTAAAAAGTTAGTATTCAAAATGAACTTTATACCTTGATTTCCCCCTTCCGGTTGATTGATTATGCTAATGTTAGGCACGCACCTTTAGTTCGGACAATAAGTTAAATCAATAAAACAGTTTGATTTACTCTTAATACCTTAGTTTTAAGTTCATTTTGAGACTTCGTAATCAAGATATTTCTGACCCATGTACAAGTCTATGCCGAAGTCTTTCTTAGCGGAATAGAATTATATCAAACGGTAGCTCCTTTCATAACCAATGGGTAGGTACTCCAATAAAAAAGTTACAAGTCTGAAAACGTACCGCAGGTTCCAATGGGAAAGCTTTCAATACACGCACAACGCAAACAAAGCAACCTGCTAAAAGAAACTAGAAATTCGGATCTCGCGTGGCTGTTTCGCGAAAACCGCCAGTCTACGTTGATTAGTTGAACTGTAAACCAAAGGAGTGTTGACTTCACGTCGTCGTTGAAATACCAAAGACCGTGCTAATTGGAGGAGTAAAAGCTCGAACACAGACCCCGGACTTAAAGTGATAGTCTCAGATCCAACCAGAACTCAATGCCGTGATGATGATGAAATTGCATTTAACCCTTATAGGTTTCTACTTTTGTTCTAGGCATTCAGCCTTCGTTCTACCGCCTGTACTCTCTCGACTTGGAAGATGAGCCTAAGGATAGGCTAGCATCCAATAAACTCAGTAGACTCGAACATAACATATACCAAATACTTACTACTAAGAAGTAATCTTATACGTCGTAAGTCCAGTCTCATATGGAAAACTGCTATCACTTGCAAGCTCGAGTACGAGCTTCTAGATACCAGCTAGAGCCTTATGATGTTACTTAAAAACCCTACGGGTCAGAACCTTGTAGTTCTTTTACATAATTAAGTAAAAATGGTAGGTAGAGCTCGTTGGGGGTCCAAATGGCGCACAACGGCCCACAGAGACGGCGTGCGGTTTAGTCAGTTCGAGTCCGACACAACCTCCTCCTCCGGCTCCGGGGGGGGTGTCCCTGGGAATTTCCCGCATGTAAAAAAGGGGGCCCAAATGAAGGGTAAAGGTTTCTCACAATTGAGCTCACGCTTAACCCAGAAACAAAGATATGGCTATTTGACTTTTGACATTTCTGAAATGAAAACTCTTTACTTTTTTCCGGGAAGCACAAGATTAAGTGACACTGTGGATAACATTATACTAATTGTTACTTACACACGTTAGGGGCCCCTGTAGCCCGAGGGCCCCATATCATTGATACGGCTGATATGGCCGTAGCTACGCCCCTGTAGGTAGATATACCTATATACTGGCCATTCGTGATTATGCATAACAGCGCGCTTCTTTGCTACCGTAGAAGTATAAAAACAAATTAACAAACTAGGTAATCGAATAATTCCCACACTACTTAAACAAGACGTGACAGATACCTAAGTTTATTATTAAAATGGAATGGAACATCTAGAATGCTATCTAAGAGTATCTTCATTATAGCTTAACAATCATGGATAGGTAGGTACACCCCATCTAAATCTTATCAGATCAAGGCAAACTTAAATACTTGCTAACAGCTAACCAGTGAACCTACTGATTGATCCAGGCATTATTCTTCGGGTTGCGGGGGTCAGAACGCAGTCACAACTGTAAAAGCCAAAATGGAACAAATTATATGAAGGAATAGGAGAGCGAATCCAGGGCTCTAGAATGCAAACGTTGGATGCAACAGGAATTGGTGCTTTGTAACCGTTACTTTGTAAACATTTAACGATTTAACTATGCTTATGGCCTTTGGCAATGACTTAATTGGACAGTCAGAGGGCAGCAGCCAGAGTTTATTGAAGTGAAAACTTCTTTAGCGGCGTTGGATGGATAAAAAGTGTTAAACTCGCATCAGGATCATTTGACCTTTAAACCGTAACCGACGACTGACGTCATAGAACATTACCTACAGATTGATTATTTTGTTAGGTACGCTAAGAAGCTTCGTAGCTTCGCGGTAAGCGCTTCGACTGTGAGTCCTTTTGGTTTCAGATAGTATCGGGTTCGAACCTGGGCTTCTGACACTTTTTTTAAATTTATTAATTTCTACTGACAGAAAATTATCAGAAAATTAGTGATAGGTTCTATGATTGGCGCTATATTATAGGTATGGTATGGTATGTTATGGTTCTTTTTATCTTTTTCTCTGTATAACAAAGAAAGAAAGAAAGAAAAAGTTTTCACTTCTGCCGGCACTCCCGGAGTGCAACCTGTTTTTTTTTATTTTGTGTTTTGAGTTGTATGCGAGGTGTGATAGTGAAAGTTCAAGGGCATGACTACGAAGATACTCCTGGCCGCACATACAAACCATGCTCTTTATACTTAGTGTTTATGTGAAACTAACTCTATCTATCTGTTACGCTTTCTCGCTTAAGCTATTGAAAGGATTTTGATGAAATGGTAGATCAATGGTAAAATAGACCTTGGAAAGGGACATAAGCTATGTTTGGGTGCTAAGTATAGCTGATATTCACGCGAGCGAAGCCTTGTGGAACAGCCAATATGTAGATGTTTAATTCTACACTAAGTTGAAATTCTCTACATAACTGCGTAGTTCACGTGTAGGTAAGGTCTTTGAGTAGGTAGTGTGATTAATTATACAAAGGACCGGGTGTCTTCAAAAAAAGGTGGAATAACGAGATAAAAGAGACTAAACTAAGATAAACCAGACTACTAGGCTATTCCTGCATTGTCTTATACACTGACGGCACAAAAACTAATCTGTGTTTACATGGTTGGCGGCACGAGTAAGACTCCCCTGGTGTTGCACGGGTGACCACTTTCCATCAGGTGGGTCGTATGCTTGTCTGCCACCTCAGTGGTATAAAAAAGCTACTAAAATTTTATAAAAAGAAAATACACTCCAAATTTTCCTTTTACATTTGGTACTTATTATACTTAAGTATTTAAAACTTAGTTGTAATTAATGCCAAAGAGTTAAGCAAATCGTTAAGTTAAATTACTGAACGTAATTTACAAATTCTGAATGTTGTCAGTGTTGTTCTATGCTATCCTTCTCTATTAATTAAACTGGCAACGCCATCTATTGTAAAATATTTTAAGATAAATCTTTCAAACATAGATTTTGTACTGTAACTACAGTTCTACACATTTTTTATTTAAATATAAAATAATAATTGTGAAAACCAGGGACGTTTGTGATGAAATAGTGCTACAATAAAAAATTTACTGGACATAATTTACGTACTCATTAATTTTTTACTCCTATGTTGGCAGCATTGCGACCGTGACAAAACTTTCGTCCGTTCGTTGATGTGTGAGATGGAAAATGTGTTAAAACGAAAACTGTAATCTACATTGCTAATAAGTTGATTTTGTTTGATTTAACAATCTGATATCATTTCCTTAGTGTATTATTTTACGCGAGTAATACTAAAAACAAAGTAATCGTTCGACTGTGTTGCTTGCAGAAAATGTTTTTGTGTGCTAAGTTTCATAATGGCGGCCCGTCGCGTCCCCCGCGCCTCCATTTCGATGACAGTCAAATTATGACAATGCCGATACGTAAAGTTTAGAAAATGTTATATATTAGTAAATAATTCAGTGAAAGTTGATAATTGATAGTTATCAAAGGACTAAATATGAATCCGGAGCACCATAGCATGAACACGGGTGGTGGCCAGCCTCCGGGAGGTTCTGAGGTGCGAATGGTTTGTTACTTTTTGTGTTGTTTTTCTTTTCGGGATACTCATTTTACTTGATTGCAGGCGCAGAACCAAAGAGTTCAATCTGCTCAGCAACAGCAACAAAATAACTTGCCTGCCACGACATCTGCTACTGATCTTCGAGTGAACTCTGTGAACTCTGCAGTGAACGTCGCTTTGTCTAGTGTTGCAAAATATTGGGTGTTTACAAATTTGTTTCCCGGACCTATACCTCAAGTATCTGTGTACGGATTACCTGCAGGTGCGAGAATAGAAAATGGAAAACCTGTACAGGTAATCTTGATAATATTTATTATGCTTAGTTTTATTATGATACTTTAATATTTAATGATAAAACTATGAACTAATACAATAAAACAATTATACTGATAACAAGAATCTCTGATTGAGTAAATTATTTCATTAGAACTAAGATATATCCATGATGTGAGGATAATTCCACCCCTGCATTAATACATAGCAATCAGAATGATACCAATAAGAAACTTGGCTTTAATGAAGTCTAAAATACCATACTTAAGTATAATAAAATGATATTTAGTAGAATGACAACCACATGTAAAGAATAAACCATTCATATATCATCCATTTCATTGATTTGCCCTTTCCTAGACTGAAATTGGGTATTTGACTGACCAGTCAAATTAGTTACTTTTTTCTAAACGTCAAAACGGTAATTTATAAGGAAAATTGTATGAAAACTATATTTGTGACGTCATAATATTTAATAGTCAAATCATATACTATTAAACGTTGGATGGATGATTAAAAATAAATAAGAACGAAAAAATAAGAACCGACGCAACTGTTTTCACTCTTTTACCATTATTAATTTAAAGTCTAAGATCCCAAGCGGTGCGATCGCACCGCGAGTCTATTGTTTACCTATTGTGTCTATTATTTACTCACTTGACAGGTTAATAAGTCCAGCTAAATAATTTATTTTAACTACAGGAAAGTACCCAATTGTCAGTTAGTGTAATATTCTCCAGACTTACTTAATTTACTATGAATTAGTCCAAAAACAATCTAATTGTTATGTTATCAATTTATCAATCAATTAGCCCATCACAGTCCATTATTGGACATAGGCTTCCACACTGGCCCGATGGGTTGGTATATCATATATATATAAGGGTTAATGCAATTTCATCATCATCACGGCATTGAGTTCTGGTTGGATCTGAGACTATCACTTTAAGTCCGGGGTCTGTGTTCGAGCTTTTACTCCTCCAATTAGCACGGTCTTTGGTATTTCAACGACGACGTGAAGTCAACACTCCTTTGGTTTACAGTTCAACTAATCAACGTTGACTGGCGGTTTCCGCGAAACGTGGCCGCAAATCCGAATTTCTAGTTTCTTTCAGCAGGTTTTACATGTTTTTATAGTCACTTACACCTCTACTTTTTCGAACTAGCGTTGTGCGTGAATTAAAAGCTTTCCCATTGGAACCGGGGTACAGATTACCTAAATAACCCGCGGTGCGTTTTCCGACTTGTAACTATTTTTATTGGAGTACCTACCCATTGGTTATGAAGGGAGCTACCGTTTGATATAATTCTATCCCGCTAAGAAAGCCTTCGGCAGAGACTTGTTCATGGGTCAGAAATATCTTGACTACGAAGTCTCAAAATGATCTTAAAACATAAGTGATGAAATTTTTTGCCTCTAAAAGATCAGACATGCAGTTTTCATGATGTCATCAATGTACACAATTTTTACATACTAAGCACATACATCTTGTAGTTGTAATAGATTACAATTGTATACAACAGATAATGAGTTTCTTAATAATAACAAACCTATCTTTGTCATTTTTGTTCAAGTTTTATCAGTATTCTTTTTGTACACAAAATATATGTTGACTGTTATTCTTTTGGGAAATCCCACACATTAAAAAAATTGTTTCCTAATTTCTAATTATCACTGTTCCAAAATTCATCCAAATCAGCCCAGTGGCTTATGTGTGATTTTTAACATTAAAAGTTGATAACCTGTTCACTTAACAAACTTATCTTACTGCTGTGTGCATTTTTATTCATACAAATATCATCTATTGGCAAACTCAATCTTCATTATCATGTTCGTGCACTTATACCACATTTGAGGTTGGCCCGAAATGTCTTTTCCAAAAAGTAATATTATTGTTACTGACATATTTATCATTCTAGGATCTTTGTCAAGCTCATGCAAGCATACTAAATGGGGATCCAAATATCATACTTGGGCATCAGGCTGGACAATCCCAAGTCACAGTTTCAGCAGCAGGTGGCCAGCAGATACCAGTATCCCAAATCATCGCTACTCAATCTGGACAAACACATGGTAAAGTTTTCATTGCTGTAGTAGTATAACTTGTGGGCCTGAGCAGCCCTTTTCCAGCCACAGAATGACTTTGATATTTTTTTAGATACCAATAACAGCATTTGTAAAATTGCCAACATAACAAAATAGGTGACTGCTAAATCACTCTGCCCATTGTCAAAGTGACGTACAAACAAACATTTGTAAGAATTTTTCTTATTGATCTATACTACATCTGCATTTGCAAATTTTGATCCAGATTTTAACATATTTCACTTCAATTTTATTTATTTTTATAGATTCTAATACTTGAAGTTGTTTCTAAAAAGGCTTTCTTACTTTCTATACACATTATGAAGTTTCCAGTCCTGTAAAATTTTAATAACACATTTGCAACTTTACCAGGTAACAATATGTACCCTTTAACAATGTTGCATTATTTCCAGAAGCTCTTGTGGCTCACAGTCAGCAAGCAGAACTGGCAGCAGCCCAAGTCTCCAACAACAATGGACAGGTGTCAGTTAGCACAGGCCAACCTACTCATCAGCAGGTACCCACTAATCGGGTCGAGTTTGTACAACACCATAACATTGATATGGTAAATCACGTGGTAACACACTCCCTTTACTAGCGGGAATGCTAACCGTTCATTGCTGTTGTGTAGTACATAGTGTCTTTCATTATGTAGGTAGCTTACATATAATTATCTAGTGGGTTTAAATGTTATGCATGATACTGACCAGAGTACAAAGGTTACACATACAACTGTACAACACTCATATAACTTACATACAAATACTCGAAACAAAGAGGTCTTTTTGTAGTTTGAGGTATCTTTACTCTTTTTTTTTTATTGTATCTACTCATTCCATAATTAGGGTACAATGATTAAATAATTTGTTATAGATAAGATAAAACTTATGTGTGTCGGTATGTCCCTAAACTCCGTTGAAAGTGTCTCCAATTGGTACACCACTTATATTGGATGTAGTGGTAATTGCATGCATTACCTGGAAATTCAGTAGAAAATATGCATGTATTGGTCTTTTTTTTAAAATCTAACGAATAGTCAATAAACTCAATATTGTTTATAAAAAATGTACTTGAGTGTACTGGTACTGTGTATTACAGCAACTAACAATCTTTTTTCTCACTAATTGTACGTACGCAGTTTTCGCGGTATCGATTTACTATAAATTAGCTGCACGCGGTAACCAGTTGCTTATCAACTCTTGATTAAGTAAATTATTCTAACGATTAGTAATACGAAATTCGGGTATTAGTTTATTTACGACTGTTTTTGAATGAGTTCCCAAAATTAGCTGATTAAAAAGAAAATACATAGGTACCTACTTCTTTAATTTTATAAGAAATATTATTCGTTGTTTGTTGATGAGACTCATTTACCAATTTAACAAAATTGAATTCTAAGCAATACAAATCATTGTTTTCATAATATAGAATTCCAAACGTTTTCATGGCGTCGACAGCACTAGTGTAACGCCCCTGATGTTGCAAACGTCCATAGGCCACGGTAACCACTTCCCATCAGGTGGGTCGTGTGCTTGTTCGCCGCCTGTAGTAAAAATGAAATTAGTAATCACTAAATTTGGGTACCCATGTATACCTTTAAATATTTTGTATAAATAGCATCAGTTGGATTAATATAAAATAACCTAGTCCTAGATACTAACTTGAACTGTTCCTCTAGGGACACCATTCACAACAACATCTGATGCAACAACAACTCATGGCTGCGCGGCCGGACCATAGCAACCAGGTACGTAACTTCCTAGAAAAGAAGTATTCACATTTGGCTTAAACTTAATCCGCAGACTGTATAAAATGTGTCTACAGAAGCTAATAATATTGCTCTGCTGTAAGGAGAGCAACTTGATCTTTAAAATTGTTAAGAACAGCTTCCGCTTTTGTTGTTTTAAATCGAAAACGATGACGACTGCACGCAACTCGTCTCTTATGATTAAATTCGAGGTAAATACCAAGGTTATTTTGGTCAACATTTAACTAACAAGTTGTATATTGATGACCTAACCAGCACACAAGCTCATTTAGTCAAGCCCAATATTCTATTTAGAATACAACTGAGTTCCTACCTCATCTCTGTAGCACTTCATTCTAAACACGCTTTCCTAACGTTGTTGGGATAAAAACAGCACGCTCATTTTACGCCATATGTGTAAGTTTGACTAATCTGAACTTGCATTGTCAGTTGTCACAATTGTCAGCTTCTTTGTACATTGCGCACATTTGTATAATAAATAACCCTGTACTTTACGCTGCTTTATATTATCATCATGCAACAGATCAGTGAGGTAAGATCAAATTTGATATTTAGTTAGCTGTGGAGATGTACAATCACATACCCATTAGTTTAATTTTTGTTATCGAATTACTATAAGGTATAATTTGTTATTTCGTCATATCCACCATACCTAGATTATGTGTCTGTAGATTTTATGAAATTGTACAATTACAATACATTTTCTCTACTTAAATAATATACAGTTACCAACTACTATTAAACAGTACCCTGTTTATTTGAGAAAATTTAATTCTTGTATAAGTTTATGGGATATTGAATAGTACAGGTATTGCCAAGCTTTCCATTAAAGGCCTGAGCTCTTATTCTCTTCTAAGTTCTATAATCTCTTGAGGCTGAACACTGATGAATACATAATTCTGGCATTAAAATCTCACAAACTGGTAGAGTTGTTGTTTAAGGTGACTTTGTCTATATAAAAGTTAGTTAGGATCTCATAGATAGTAGTTATATTTATATGGGTGTGTCGTAGTGTTTCGGGCGTATGACTTCTAGTTACGAAATTAGCCAATATTTTAACCCCCTCAATGTGTTCCATTAGATACAATTGACTGTTAGTGAAGACGGTATTGTGACTGTGATGGAGCCAGCAGGCTCTAAGCTGGTTGATAAAGAAGAGCTCCACGACAGTATCAAGATGACTACTGACCAGGGGCTCACAGTTCATCAGTTGCAGCAAATTGTTGGGCAACAGGTATTAACTTAAAACGTTTTTGAAGTGAAAACTTCTTTAGCGGCGTTGGGTGGGTGTAAAATGTTAAGGAAGCGTCAGGATTAGTTGACCTTTGAACCGTAACCGACGACTGACGTCATACAAGATTAGGTAAAGACTATGTATTTTGCAACTTTCAATAGATAACGTCGTAGCTTAAACGGTAAGCACGTCGACTGTAAGTTCTTATAGTTTCAGATAGTATCGGGTTCAAACCACCTGGCCTTCAGGGATTTTTTGTGATTGTTTTTTCTTATTATAATTTTTTACTTTTGGTGATTACTTTTTCTTTTTGTAATTTATTACTTTTTATGATATTTTTTCTTTTTGTAATTTATTATTTTTTGTGATTATTTTTTCTTTTTATAATTCATTAATTTCTTCTGACAGAAAATTAGCAGAAAATAAGTAATAGATTCTATGAATAGCGCTATATTATAGGTATGGTATGTTCTTTTTTATCTTTTTCTATGTATATAACGAAGAAACAAAAAAAGAAAATGTTTTCACTTCTGCCGGCACTCCTAGAGTGCAACCCGTCTTTTTTTTTTCTGTCTCATCTTTTTCTTCATTTCTTTGTCTTAAATCCTATCGCACCCTCCTCAACTGCACTTTCATTAATTTATATCCGTGACTAAACTAGTCACATATGTCCGACCAGGTGATAGACAGCGTAGTTCGTATAGAGCAAGCTACGGGTGAGCCGGCAAACATATTAGTAACACACAACCCTGACGGCACGACCTCGATAGAAGCGAGCGCTGCAGAAACCCTCATAGTCAAAGATGAAAAGAACTCTTCGAAAATGGAAACTGCACAATTTGCAATACCGACGGAAATTAAGGATATCAAAGGCATAGATTTAAAGGTAACATGCACTTTGTCATTTATCTAATAGTTCATTGTTGTATCGTAAAACGTGTACAAAAATGACAACAAACCAATAGAGGGCTACCATGAAAAATCCACAGTTGCGGATCGAAGTTTCGAAAATGGTCTCCTGCTACGTTATTCGTAATTTGTGCGGGCCTGAAGTTTTGGATACTTCATGGTAGCCCCAACAAGATCAGTCTCTGGTAGCCTAACTAACATTGCTGCAACTAACTGCAATGCGACTGCTGCAGCTTTGAGTCCACTAAGAGTTAACATTTTTTTTTTTTCATATATATATTATATATATACTTATACTATTTTCTTTCATATAACAGAATGTAGGGACGATGGGAATGGAAGGCGCAGTTGTCAAAATCTCAGCCGGAACGGCAGAGCACGATCTCCATGCAATGTATAAAGTCAATGTTGAAGATCTCTCACAGTTACTAGCTTACCATGAAGTATTTGGAAAATTAAATTCGGAAGGACAACAGCAGGCTAAGGTAAAGATCAAAAAATTCTGGAACTGTTATACAAATATCAAATATGCACAAATTTCAAACCAAATTTAGACATTTAAACTGAGGATGTAATCAATGTGTTTTATTTTAGGTTATAAGTGAAGTAGAAGTAGAAGCAGGTACGAGCGCTGCAATGTCAGAAGCAGAGTCCTCACCTGGTCATCATTCATGTGATATTTGTGGCAAAATATTCCAATTCCGATATCAACTTATTGTTCACAGGTAAACATTTATTGAAACATTAGCTATGTTGATAAATGATAAGGCCAGAAAAGAAAGTGTTGTTTTTATTGATGTTTAATAATGTTAATGATTCTTTACAGGCGTTATCATGGCGAAAGCAAACCATTTACGTGTCAAGTTTGTGGTTCAGCGTTTGCAAATCCTGTCGAATTATCAAGGCATGGGAAATGTCATCTTGGTAAGTAATATTATATTAAAACTTTAAACAACAGCAATCCCATTTTAATGCAACTTGTAATTTACACATTTCGTTTCTTACAGCGGGTGATCCTAACGAGAGACACGCTAAGAGGATGGCACAGGATAAGCCATATGTCTGCACGACTTGCCATAAAACATTCTCACGGAAAGAGCATTTGGACAATCACGTCCGGAGTCACACTGGGGAGACGCCGTATAGGTAAGAAATCTGCCTTGTCAGTGCTTCTTCTATTATTTTATTACAACTCTCACAGGTATGTGAGAAAAAAATTGGCAATAAAAACTCACGGCTATTCTTTTTCAATCGTTTTATGTGTATTACGGAACCAAAAACTAAAAAACGTCGATTCTATTGCAGTTCCACCTTCAAGTATACACACAGAAATATGCAAAGGAATATAAATAATTTTTTTTCATTCTTTATTAGATGCGAGTTCTGCGCAAAGACTTTCACCCGTAAGGAGCACATGGTGAATCACGTTCGGAAACATACGGGAGAAACACCTCACCGATGCGACATCTGCAAGAAGAGCTTCACACGAAAAGAACACTTCATGAACCATGTGATGTGGCATACAGGTGTGTGCAAATCAGTAATTTTAGACGCGTACAGATTTCAATACAACATGCAATGTAAAGCCGAGTACCACTAACGAACCACTGTATCTTATGGGCGATGTTCGAATAGCTTTAATAACTAATAAATACTTCCAACGGCGCCGCTATGGCTATTGATGACGGTTGTGCGCGAACACGATTCGAACTATCTTTGCGTTCGTGATCAGATATGCTGTCCATACGTACAAATAAAATGTTCATGTTTCATGTTTGATGTTTGTGTGCGTATACGACTTAATACGAATCGAGCATGTACTTACACGTATTTGTTAAATGAGCTGTTTACCTGTAAATTGTTTAAGATCACGTCATACTTTCTTTTGCCTTGCAACAAAAATCCCATGAAGATTTTCTTAATCATCATCAATTAAAGTCACATATTTGTTGTAATATGAACCGTTTAGAACATAGTTATTTCAATCTATGTAAGATAAGCTTACTTAGGTTAGAAAATGAGTGATCAGTAACATAGATCATAGGCATATGTTTTAACCTGACTGGTTTCGCCTCACGGCATTCTCAAAGGTTTACTACTATGACGGTTAAAAACGCCGGTCTCAAAAATGCCGTGAGGCGAAACCGGTCAGGTCAAAATATAAAATACCGTGAAAAGCACAAGAATCTTATTCAATATATAAATTGCACCAAGCAGTATGAATAGGTGGTACAAAAGTGAATTGTGATTGATTGTGCAAACATCATTTCAATAGCCTATTCCTTATTCCTACTATCTCTTAAAGCTACCTGAACAATGCATGATTTTACCATTGTTGTGTAATAAACTCATGAGTTATCATTTCCGTAAAGGAGGTATAATTTAAAAATGTCTTAATGTTTGGTGCTTCTTATCGGAATTTTTAGTTTGTAATATAGTTTTTTCTAAGCTGTACGAAATTACCAAGCCTGCACCAGTACCATGGGCAGTATCCAGGGGTGCAGAAAGTAAAAATAGTAATTGAATGATTCAACTATCAATCTAATATTTAATTTTAACATAATATACCAAACTAATACAGTCTCCCAAATGATTTCACCCGTTTACTAAGCCTATTACTAACATTTTAATAAACATTGGGAGATATCATCCATTTCACGAGAAAGAGACAAACTAAATGTTTCGAACAATATAGTTGCATCATTGAATGTTAACATTTCTATTTTCTGCTCTGCCCAAATAGGTGAAACGCCGCACCATTGTCAAATATGCGGCAAGAAGTATACTAGGAAGGAGCATTTAGTGAACCATATGAGGTCTCACACGAACGATACTCCCTTCCGATGCGAACTGTGCGGCAAATCGTTCACGAGAAAGGAACACTTCACCAATCACATATTGTGGCATACGGGTCAGTATAGTTATCCATTGTTAATCTAAACAACTGGCTTTGTTTGTCATTCCTTTGTGAATTATTTCTGGTATCAGTCAGGCTTGGAATTTTCGATGCTTAGTATTTCTAATATTTCTTATTAGTATTGTATTCTTATTTTGTATTGTATTATATTTACATTTGCTATGTATAAATATGACGAAAATGGATGCGGACGCTTAGAATAGTCAATTCTTGACTAATATACATATCTGATATTATAGATACATTTATTTTCCTCAGGAATTCAAGATCTTACTCAGTAATAACCAGCTATCAGATTCAAGTATTGTACTTAACTTACGTTCTTCTTACAGGTGAAACTCCTCATCGCTGTGATTTCTGCTCAAAGACATTCACGCGCAAGGAACACTTACTAAACCACGTCCGACAACACACCGGAGAGTCACCGCACAGGTGCACATTCTGCAGTAAATCGTTCACCCGGCGAGAACATCTAGTAAACCACGTCCGACAGCACACTGGGGAAACTCCCTTCCAGTGTGGATACTGCCCTAAAGCATTCACCAGGAAGGACCATCTAGGTGATTACATTTTGAAATTTAAATGTAAAATGTATATCTAACTACAAATAAGTTTATTGTAGGTACTGGCAAACTTCTTGAATAAACGTCAAAAAGTTCATATTTGTCCACTAAATATCAATCAATTAACCAATGACGCAGGCGCAGGGTGTCCGTGTCATTAGCCCGCCCATCGTCGGTGATCGGTTTAATTTAATGTATTATAGGTTGGTTGGAATACGCCGCGCTTACCACCAAAGAGACCTAAAAACCCGTTCTGCTAGACAGCTTTATAACAAAGTTAATTCTTCAATACAAACTTCTTACCAGTTGCTTTGCGTTTACAGTAAATCACGTTCGCCAACACACTGGAGAATCGCCACACAAATGTTCGTTCTGCACAAAGTCGTTCACGCGTAAAGAACACCTTACGAATCACGTGCGACAACACACCGGCGAGTCCCCTCATCGATGCACGTTTTGCGCTAAGTCCTTTACAAGAAAAGAACATCTTACCAATCATATCAGGTAAACTATCATAGCAATATACTAAGAGAAGGACAGTACTAAGAGACGGACAGACTATGTCTACTTCAACTGTGCAATTCTCTAAGCATACAGCATCGAGCGCAGTGCTGTGACAGCCATAATAGAGTTTGCTATTGGTCGATCTCCAGTGACTTCACCCAGTCCGACCAATAACAATCTCTATCAAGGCTAATCGCACTCTCGACGCTGTACGCTCAGTGAACTGCACAGCTTAGTTGGCAGACTGCCATAGCAGTGTGAATATTCTATAAGAGTTGAGATTGTCATATCAGAATTTTTATTACCTCTATTGTACATAGTTTTATGTATCATTGTATCTTGTCTGTAGTCGTAACATTTAAATTGAATAACAGCTTATATATTCTTTAGTTCGATATAACAATCTCAATAAGTTCGTAATATAGTTTGATGTTGAACATTAGTTGTAGAAATCAATGCTGTGCTACAATCCCCTTTCAACGTTGTCACAGTGTAACATAGCCCGTGTCGTAGATTAATACCCAATCGGCTCTAGAAGCATGTTTCTACTTAGTACGCATGAAGTAGCATGTATTTTCTTTACAAATAGCGTCTTTCGAAGGTAAGATCTGTCAGTATCTAAAATCGCACAGGTAGCAAACCTCAGTGTTACTCCAAACCGCAATCTTTAACGGCGCTTGTGTGAGTTTCCCCTTGATCAATGTAGCACAGCATTGTGCATTCCGATTGGGTTTTGCAAGAGTCGATAGTTGATGTCTAGTCCCTTTCCTCGTAGCCTACACCGTGCCCTTAAAATTACGTTAAACGTGACATCTTTTCGCCTCGTATTTCACTGCATTCTATTTGAAATCTATTTTAACGCTGTTCTCCTTGTAAAGAGTATCGATAGTATACAAAATGATGTCTTCCAAATATTGCTTTTGGAAAACTAAATAAAAAAAAAATACGGATCTGGAGGCCATTTATTATTTTGTGAAATTTTAATAACATTACTTCGTATTCCGATCACATGATAGTCTAGCTTCAGCTGCCAATCATTGCTGAGCATTTATTGTTTAGCAGTAATATTTGGGAGATTAAAACTAGATTTTCATGAGATCGGAACCTTAATGTACTATTACAAGAATGGGCCTCCTGATCGCGACGCGCGGAAAGCTATTAGTATTAGAACAAATTAAGACCGTAACCGCTGTACCGCGCCTTGAGTATGTGCGCGGCGAGACGGGGGGAGTTTCGATGTCAGATTTTGGTCAGTCTACCGCCAACGCTGTATAGCTTGCTATATCTTAGACCTAAAATTTGCATCATACGCGCAGTACGCGTTTCAGTCTTTTGAGGATAGCGCGGGGTGCTACGGTGGTGGACGAGCTCAAATTCACCAAGCGATTATTATAAAACAATACGCGCGCGCCAGGGCCTCTTTTATTTCTCGATTAAGGTCTAAGATACATGTCCCGAGGCACACCTAGGGCGCGGTACAGCGATCGAGGTCGGTCTACACCAGTAATTGGCATGTTGATCGAATCGGAATGTACTTTGTTGCGCAGACAGCACACGGGAGAAACGCCACACAAGTGCACGTACTGCCCGCGCGCGTTCGCTCGCAAGGAGCACCTGAACAACCACATCCGCCAGCACACCGGCGTCACGCCGCACTCCTGCTCCTACTGCAACAAGAGCTTCACGAGGAAGGAGCACCTCGTTAACCATATACGGTATGTTCTCTGGGAGCCATCGATAAAGCACACATTGCTTGATATTTTTTAACATAAAACTGCTCTATACTGGGTGATTTTATAGTCGTTTATGGTAGAAAATATTTTGGACACAGTTTCCATAGCAAAATCGTCTGGAAGTATTAATCCCACCAAAAACATTTTCATGTAAAAATGTTGCCAGGAAGAATCTACGTAGCTTACCCTGTGAAAAAGTTATCGGTCACGCTCTAAACCTACAAGCTCTACACTTACCCAAAAAATATAGAAAAAGTGGTCAGATCTCATGTATAGCCAAGATTTTTAATTTACGCCCTAACTTTACCAGGCCTGCCTTCATAAATTCTAAATTTTAGTCAGAATGGGCTAGGTTTGGCCGTTTTGCTACCTTCACGAAGATTTCATAGGCATTCGTTCATTGGGTGTGAAACAAAACGGCCAAGCCACATGTTTGGTCTGAAATAATATTACTTTTACAGTGTATAATAAATAATAAAATTTCGAGAAAAATATCATGGATATTATTTATTTTTATTAGAATGGCCTAAAAATTGGCATGACTATCTAGAAAAGGATTTGTCACAGGTTCCATATAAAATATAAATAAAAAAACGTCAGGGGGGCTAAATTAGGTGTCGCTTAAGCAATAAATGTCCAGACCAGGCAAGACTAATTTTCTTATAGGCCGTCTGATAATGGTAATGTTGCTGCACTTATTGCTTATGGACCAAAAGTATGTAATGAATATCGGAGCAAAATTTCTCAACTCATCAGTCATTCGAAAAAAAACGACGGCATAATTCAGTGATAAACATCATACTCTAAAAAATTAGTTTACCAAAAATTCAGAACTTCTAACTGACCTGAAATCGTGGCATAGATAATGTTTCAAATGTTTTAAGCATAATCAAGGATTAACATAAATAAAAGAACTACTTACGATAAAATCAAAGTTTTTAGGTTTATTTTTGTACAAAGACATTAATTATTATTCTTAATTATAAGTAGTGAGTCTTGTGTTGTCTTGTGTTCACTTTGTACAAACGTCGTCCAAAGCATATGAATCACAGTACAACTTCCTTTTAAACTCCAAAGTATTAGCCAATAAACGTCTCGATCGCTCTGTTCTTTTAGCCGACTACTGTAAGTAAAATAAAGCAAAGCAAAATTATTAAGATAGACACAAGCACTTAATAACTCCAAAATAGCACGGAAAACTAGTTTGGTAGAAACAAAGGTAAGTTAAAATTAAATAACAACTTACTCACCAAAGTGCTCGTATCACAACTGCAGGCTACAACGAACTTGCGCTGTTATGGATCGAAAGCCGTGTAACAACCGCGTCAACTAAACTGATGCGCCCGTGCGCAGCTACGTCTATTCATAATGTCGGTGTCTGACGCAATATTGCATCAAAACTAATGTAGCTTAAGCGCCGTTCGTGCTGTATTGACGTGTACATAAGAGCGTTGTAAGTGACCATCAAGTGGAAAGTAAATGAAGGCAAATTATCTTAAAATTATTTCTTTTCAAATGAACATCGGAGTAAACATGGTTATTAGCCACTTCAACAATATTCTAGTCCAAGCTAAATTGCTTATATCCCTATCGCCTAATTAAGTTTTTTCGATAAAACTGCTTATATGCAGATATATTTTAGACGCGGCGGAGATAAATTGCTGAAGTGCCATATCATGAGAAACTTTAGCGCGGCTAATTGTATGATGTCAAAACAATTCCATGGTCCATGGCGAAGCAAAGTTTCTTATGTAAATATATGCGTAACATCTCGGTAAAGAGATATTGCTTAACCTACAATCTAACAAAATTATGTGTATAGCTTAAGAGACAAATTTTCTAAAAAGATTGATTGATTGATTGTGCGCTAATTAACCTGAAAAATCGAAATCACAGATTGCTTATCGACCATCAAAAATGGTCAGAATTGGATGAAACCGAGATCAGCGGATAGAGAAAAATCAGGCGATTCTAATGGTATAACTCATTTTCGTGAATTTGGCGCATAAGCAAGGTTGCCTTTCCAGCGTTGATATATCTAATATATAAAATTCTCGTGTCACAGTTTTCGTTGCCATACTCCTCCGAAACGGCTTGACCGATTATCATGAAATTTTGTGGGCATATCGGGTAGGTCTGAGAATCGGCCAACATCTATTTTTCATATCGATTAAAGATAGGAAAAAGTGAATGCCCAGGTGGGACTCGAACCCACGATCTTTCCCTTACAGGGGTAGTATAGGAGAATTTGGATAGCTTCAAGTGTGGCCCGGTGGCTCAGTGGTCAGAGCATTCCCCCTGTAAGGGAAAGATCGTGGGTTCGAGTCCCACCTGGGCATTCACTTTTTCCTATCTTTAATCGATTTGAAAAGTTAGCATAGTAAATGCTTCAAAATTTCATTCAATCTATTTTTCATACCCCGATTCGCGATAACCGACATCCACGTGGGCGGAGCCGCGGGCGACAGCTAGTGTTATATAATACCTTCTCAAGAATGGTATCTTGATACACTTGTGCCGATGTTTTGATACCTTTTTCACAAAAATATGGCTCAGTCACTCCTTCATAGCTGACATCCCACCAAACCATCACTGAAGTCGAAAAAGGCCCACGTTGCACTCTGTCGACTAATTAGAAAGCTTCCTTAGAGCTTTGAGCATAAATACAGTCATTTTGTTTGTTAAAATGTTACTCAGCTTACAACTTTTCTCATCCGTAAACACAATTTTTCTGTGACCTCCCTTTGCGTACCTCTTCAGCAGTGGCTTCGATTTTACTGCTCTATTCTTTAAATGACCAGTGCGTCTCTTATAAGCTGCAAGTCCTAAGCCATCTTTCAAAATTCAAGCGACATGGTTCTGGGTGCTGTCTTCATTTTCCGAGATAAAATCTTTTGCTTTCGGACAAGATTTCTCCGAATTCTTTCCCTTACTGCTTTGACCACCTTTTTCGCACGAACACTACTTGGATGGCCAGATCTTTTTCTGTCACAAACACAGGTCTCATTGTACCTATTAATAGCCCGGTACATAAGCATTTTGACTAATACCAAGCGTGTGGAGATTTTAAAAAATTGCATTTGGCTCCATACCAACTTTTTGTAATGCAATCGCAGCAATTTGATTCTGTTTATCACTCCACTCCATTTTAATATCGCAAAATTGTACAATCTATTGGCGCCAAAATTAGAAGACGCAATGAATAATCGTATAATAATGACAGATACCAAATTCAAATGTAATACCTTTCAACTTTTTAATTGTAACCGTATTTTATGGCAGTCTGGCCATAGTGTATATAAAAATGTGCGCAACTATCACACATTTTTCTTGAATGACCTTATAAGTTATACATCAAGTATGTACTGTTTGCAGATAAATATATAACTCTTAATATGTTTTTCTGTCTTGATAAAAATAAATGCTGTTTGTATGCTTTATGTCATCTAACATTTTTATTTGTTTCTTTACAGGCAACACACAGGCGAGACGCCTTTCAAATGTACATATTGCGCAAAATCTTTCTCTCGTAAGGAGCACTTAACGAATCACATAAATCTTCACACGGGGGAAACGCCGCACAAATGTCCGTTCTGCACCAAAACATTCTCGAGAAAGGAACATTTGACGAACCATGTCAGGTAAGACTTGTTTAGTATTTTATTGATGCATACTTGCAAACTCAATAGGGTAAGAGCCTCAAAGGCCAAGGTATTCTTCAGTCGCGCGTCTCAATTTCTATTGCGTCCAGATACCGCGTTTTACGCTGGAAGGTATCCAGTTTTATGACTATTGATGTAGTCTGTGATCAACTTCGACAGGAAAAACTTCCGTATCGAAGTTATGCTTCATTTTTCACCTCAAATACGATCACTCGCAACGAACTCGTGCGTAGTGCTGGATGTAGCAATGGTGCTGGAGTATCTCGACTCGCGTTTAAAACGGGCAAGTCGAAAGTCCCGCTTATTGCACGCGTGTGAGGAAACGAATGTAGGTTTAAATTACTAGTCAATACTTACTTACTTACTGCCAGCAGGGGACGCCGCAACCGGACGGGTGATCTGCCCTTCATTGTGGGCCATTTCACCCATTTCAATAACAAATATAGAAAAAATAATATATTCCTATATGAACGTTTTTGACCTAATGTCTATATGTTCAACGGCATAAGGATTAATCATTTAACTAAAAAGAAAATGTTATGTAATAGGATTCACACGGGCGAGTCACCGCACCGGTGTGAGTACTGCCAGAAAACGTTTACGCGAAAGGAACATTTGACTAACCACTTGAAACAGCATACTGGCGACACAGCCCATACGTGTAAAGTATGCTCCAAACATTTCACTAGGAAAGAACATCTGGTTGCACATATGAGGTAAGTGCAGGTTTTTGTTTTAACACTATATTATCACACCATTCGATAATCAGCAACGAAATATAGCTTGTTAAGATAATTGAGACAACATGTGAAAAATGTACAAATGGCGGCCTTATCACTACAAACGACTTTGGATGCAACCTAAGGATGGACGTATTTAATTATTTTAAATATCATATATGCCGTATAACGAATGGCAATTAACAAATAAATACTTAGCTGAGGTTATACTAGAATGTACATAAAAAAATAGATGTTACTAAGCGCAAACCCGAGAACGACTCGTCTGATTCAGCTTATATTTTTTCGTATGTGCCGAAAGTTCCACGGAAAATAAAATAAACATTTCCACGGGTCAGAATTCCACGTAGGCGAAGCCACTCAGTCACGGGAATCCGCTAGTAGTTAATATTAATTCATTTATTTTAGCAATAAAGTTGTATATCTCTTGTTTCTTAGGTCACACAGCTGCGGTGAGCGACCGCACACTTGTGGCGAGTGCGGTAAATCGTTCCCATTGAAAGGGAACCTTTTGTTTCACGAGCGCTCCCACAACAAGGCCAACGCTAATAACGCTAATAGGCCATACCGATGTGAGATTTGCTCCAAGGAATTCATGTGTAAAGGTGAGATATACCACGCATGTTTATATAGTTAACAAACAAAACATCTGCAATAGCAGTAGAGAATAATCGCAACTACTTAAGCTTAAACATTGAAGAAGGAAACCATTTTAGGTCTTTTAATCCATTTTACTTTGGACTCTCCAATTTTAAGGTACTTAAAATACTGTTCTAGGATATTCTTCATCTATAGTTCTGTATACCAAGTCCAGGCCAGACAGTCGAATGTAGAATTAAATGACTCTGCTATTTAGTATGGAATAGGCCAGATTGTAGAATGTAGCAATGAATTACTCAGTTATTTAGTATGGAATAGGCCAGACAGTCGAATGTAGCATGTAATTACTGTTATTTAGTATTAAATAGGCCAGACAGTTGTATGTACCATTAAATTACTATGTTTTTAGTATGAAATAGGATAGACTATCAAATATAACACTTGATGTTGCAGGTCACTTCGTGTCGCATCGGCGTACGCATGCAGAAGGCGAGACCGCGCCGCCTGCCGCCGACACGCAGACCGAAACGGAAGACTGCTCCGACTGCAACAAGTGTGTCAAGGTGGAACCTGAGCGACAAGAGAGGAAACATGAAATCAGGTCAGAATAACTTGCATTCACTGCCTTCACTGAGACGGAGGTAATTCACAGAATAAGCAAGCAGAAATGACAATGGGTCAAAGCCTCAAATAACTGGAATCTACGCTAAGATGATGATGATGATGGGGGAACAGGTCGACTATTGGAGCAAACAAATGCTAGAGTGTAGAATGTTAATCCGCAAAAGGATGGTGAAACGCCCAGAAGTCAAGCCAACTGATGATCTGAAAAAGGTAGCTGGGATGCTGATGATAGAGGATCAGATGGAGCACATTGAGAGATCCAGCAGTGGATTTACTTAGTTTCAAGTGTTGCACTGTACGAAGAAAGCACTTTAGTTGTGGTACCAACTCAATACCAACAGGTATTGATAAAAAACAGACTATAGGTGGAAACTTATTGCTCATTGCAATAAAGCAGAAACATATACTTAAATTTTTTTTAACAGGACATCAGTAGATGGTCGGCCAGCAGAGACTAACATTACACAAACTCAACAAAACACTGCCACAGCTGTGATGCAAATAACTAATCAGGTATGAATGATAACAAAATATTAAAAATATTATTTATATTCATGTTGTAATTTGGATAATTTTGTTGACAATTCTAAATTCACAAGCAGTATTGAAGTCCTTTTAAAACAGGAGTTAGGGTTAGAGCTTGGATCCCGGGACGTCTCTTGTCTGTAAGTTGCGTAAATTGAATTGTCTCGGGTCCCGGGTTTCTCGGGACGAGACTCGAGATGAGACACGATTGACGAAATTGTATAGTATTGTCTTATAAAAATTCTCAAATAATGTGAAATGGGATTCAATTTTTGAGAGAAGGGCTTGAATAACGTATCCCGCAATACTACTAGCTGATAGATGCTGCGACGCCGCGCGGACGTTGAATTTCACGACTTTCATCCTCATCCTCGGTTCCACTCAACCAATTGACAAATTAAATCAGAATACTTTACGAGTTCATAATAGTATAGAAGAAATGTTAAAAAATCGGCTAGTTACTAATAATTTTTGATGGCTTCGTTATTTATACCATGTAAACACAGATTACATCTCGGAAACACAGATTCGGGCAGGGCATTCCTCTACTTGACAGTACGTATGATGAACGCATCACCAAATCGTTTAGTACCATGGAGAAGGAAATGATAGCGGAGATGTTGCAAGGCAATCGAGTCGCGAGCCTTTCATTTGTCAAAACGACTCAATTGGCCTATGACATCACCATCTAGTTCTAGTGAAACGTCCTTGCGTTCGGTTGTCATTTTTGGTCAAAAGTTCAACGATAAAAATAGCTTTAACCTGGTTTAAGAAGGAAGTGTGCAGTACAAGGATGCACAAAGCATATAGATAAACAATTTAAACATTTTAAGGGTATAAAATTTCATCAGTAAGTCCACTATATTTAAATTTTAATTTTGTTTGAAAAAAATGTCCTTATAGAACCATCTGGCGTAGAGAAGAAATAAGTAACCTTGTCTTACATGTATACTAGTTGTAATAATAACTCATTTCATTTTATGAAAATTTCATCACAATAATCTCGCCCGAGTTCATTAACAATTTCAAAAATGTTATTTTATTTATTAAATGGCATATTTAGCTGAAATTGAAAATTAAAGTAATAAAAATTGGGCGATCTATCGGTATAAGGCCAAATCATTTAGCCCCCTAAATGATTTTGCTATAATCCGTAAGATAGCGCCTTATTTTTAAAAATTATTTACCTAATAATAGATTATTCTAGAATTCTGTGTAGCGCTTAGTGGCGAATAGTCAAACTATATAACAAAAATGACAAGGTCTGTTTCTGTTCAGTTTCGCTATGACACTAGATGGAGACGGGGACAAGGTATAACGTCATGCCCCCCGCGTCTCCCATCCCACCCGCATTTGGTCACGCGTTTTTCTTAAGAGAAATTTGACTATGGCATCTCCGCTACTTAATCATATTCTGTCCTCCGTGTTTAGTACGTATAAGTACGTTGTATGGGCCAAAGTTGAGTGTAAGAGTTACAGAAACGTACGGGAACGAGTACGAAAGTATAATGATGTTGTGTCGTGTCCCGGGAAGTCCTGGGACTTTAATCGTAAGTTGTCTCGAGTTCTCGGCCCTTGAAAATGTCGGGAATGCCCAAACCCTATTATTCCTACTTTGTTCCGCTCTCGCACGTATGTTATCTAAGAAACTTATGCACTTCATATTACCTTATTTAACAACCTGCTCACTTGTGGACATTAATATGAATATTTGCAGTGATATGTGCGTTTCTATGTGTTATATTAAAAAGTATCTGACTATGCTTATCTGCATTCTAGAATCCATAACAATCTTATCTATACTTATGGGTCTAGATTCTAGATAACGTGTAAAATGTTGTAGAATATTTATATTATTTTATTTTCACGTACAGCCAGTCCGTGTGGGCACATCTAGCGCAACTGGCGTGGGCAGCGTGGCAGTAGGCGGCGTGACGTCAGTGGGCGCGACCGGCGTGACGTCAGGCTCGTTCTCGCACACCGTGAGCGGACAACACCACGCCGGCGCGCCCATCCACCACCCCGTCACCGTCAACTACTAGCACTCGGCCCTGTCGCTGCCGACACTCGACGAGCCACACGCCTGCCTATGACGTACTACACCTGCCCGAATCGAAGGAGACTCACCATCACCTACATTTAGACGTTATCCTGATTGCATCCGAGGCCAAGATGCCCTCGGAGCTCAGGGTCCGCCTTCCTGCTCTTCCTCCACTTCGCACGATCTTGGGCGTCCATGGTAGTGAGGCCATTTGCACGCATGTCACCCTCCACGCGTCAAGCCAGTTCTACCTGGACCCGGTGGGGGCACCATTGCCAGGCATTTGTTAGTATGGAATTGGCAGTCGACGGAGACTCCTTCACCGGATTCGGCGAACCCGTACACTACTAGTACTTCACCGAACGCGAGGCACGCAGCGACAGATAGTTGTCTAAACACTTGATATATAAAAGTTACGATATGTGAAATAGTTACGCAACGTGATGTTACAGGTACACCTCGAATCAAACTTAATGGCGGCTCCGAAGTTCGTATGAGTGCGGATTCAGGCTAATCGGCGTTTGATTCATTATCTTTTCTTAAAAGAAATTGGCCTGAACCCGCACTAGTACGAACTTCTCAGCCGCCTTTAAGTTTGGTTCAAGACATAGTAGCACGTAAAGCGGTGAAAGAACTAGGGGATAGTTGTGCATAGATATAAAGGATTATCTATGCACAACTATCTCCTCTACGTTTTTATACCGCCAAACTTCCGTGCCGCTACCCGTAAAAAATCTAATAAACTTACAATGACCGTTTTTGCAGAAATAAATTGACCAGTGATGGACGATAACTCATTTAGCCATAAAATCTACAGTTTTAATTTCTTCACTTACCATACCCCTTCCATTCTTCTTCCATTTTGTAGCTAAACATAATCATACTCCCATGTAACAGTATAGTGATACCATAGAAGTGACTCTTGAGAGACTAGTGTTGAATATTTATCAGATAGTGAACATAAAAGTGACATTTTTATATTGTAAAAGATATATTTTTTGTAAATATAACTAAGGCCATGTAAAAAATAAATAAATATTTATGTGATATTTCACAGCTATTACTCTATAGATTTTTAAATACTTTTGAACATCACTTATTAATGTTGACATATCTTAATTATGTTTTTTATTACTTTCGTATGTTTGTAGTACGAACTGAACACTTACAGTATACAAATAATTTTAATCATGTTTAGGTCAGAGTGGGTACCGGTTTCATTTTCTATTTCATTGAATTAAGCAAATTAGTTTAGATTTATTTGTAAATTACATATTTATATTATAGAACTAAATTGGGCTTTCTCTTAGGAAATTTGAAAATCAATTTCATAAATTTGTCATGATAGTTACATTCCTCTTTTAATTTAAATCTCAAGGTGAATTGTGTGCAAAATTTAAACAAAATAATTACTTCAGCTTGCAATTCATTGTTTTTTTTTATAAAATTTGCGTAATAATTCAAAAAATTACGTTTGGGCAATTTATGTGAAACAAGGTAATCAAATAGGAAACAGGGACCAGAGCAATGCGAGAGTATTAATAAAAATTAACCCCTCTTGCCGTTTCCCCAAGAAATATGTATATGTGTAAACACTTAATACTTAATTGAATTAAAACCTATGGAAAGGTGTTAATATGTTAAATTGTGGGCAAATGTTCAATTTTGCCTCAAAGTATTTATCGATTTTGTCCAGCTCTAGGTATAATAAATAATTCTTTGCCATGTATGTACAGTACAAGTGTGATAATTCTAAAACTTTGTATGAGAAGATTTAGAGTCGATGGTGTATGTAACGCTTAGCTTAGAACTAAAAGTCTAGGAAGTGGTGTTATAATCACTTCCATGGCTAATATTTGTAAACATCCTGCTTGTAATAAAACATTTTATCTATCATCTGTATTTACTTGTAAATATTTAGATATATATGTAGATGTATTTGATAGTGAAGTTAAGACTAATAAATATCATTTTATGTTAATATTGTCAGAACGATAAATGTTATGTATCATGAACGATGGGGATGTAACGATTCAGAATCGTATGGTATATTAAGGTTTTGTTTTAAGGTGCGAAAATCATTGAGATAATTAATATCACGGCCAAAAGGTAACTTATCCTCAATGGTGCCACGCTAATTTATATTTTATAGGAAATTTAATTCCTTAGACACATTAGCATGTACTAATATCTAAATTATGTTCAGTAATTTGATATGGATGAGATTAAAAAGTGAAACTAACTATAATGGTTTTATTCCAATAATTAAAAGTCATCATTATATCTAATGTAATCGTGGGTGTATGGGGCTCTTAAGGGCAAACACTGACTCATGCGCACATACATTTAGGGTCAATCCCGACTGAAAGATACAAACCATTTACGATAGACAAAAGGTCATAGTCATATGAAGGCGAAGGAGGGTCCACAAAAGTCTGGCCGCTGCTCTTTCAGTAGGGATTGACCCGTAGAGCAGCACTTAGTCACTCCCATCACGCAGCGCGGGGTACAAAGATCTGCAGCGTTCGTTCGTATTATACGCTTTGGGTAACCCAGGCAATCACCACTGAAAGAGCCGCGACTTTTTGAGGCAAAAGATTAAATAAATTACAAACCATTTTGAATCTTATCTACGGGAAAAAAGGTCATGTCATTTGAAGGCAAATTTATCATTTCTAAATAGTAAAACAAGTTGGGCCGCCGCCGGCCGCTGCTCTTTCAGTGGGGATTAGATAAGATTCAAAATGGTTTGTAATATTTTGCCTCAATAAGCCGCTGCTCTTTTAATGGGTATTGACCCTATACATCCATTGTGTGGGTTTCAGGAGGCGGTCACAATTTTACAGGGACCCGTGCCGCGTACACGTTTGCGGCTGATTTGTACGGTGGTATCCGCAACGTGCTCCCACACAGTGTTGATCAAGCGAAACGTACGGAAGCCGACGCTCCCTACTGCTGACGGACGATCAGGTTTGCTTCAAGGTGTGGAAGGTCTGACGGCAGACTCTCGGCAATTCATTAGTCAAGTGAAAGGTTGACATTAATGTCAACCTTTTAAATAGAACTAGGTAGTTGTTTAAGAGTTCTTTCATAAGTTCTTAGTACACTATCCTACACTATATTTGTATGAATATACGAATATTTGCATTGAACGGGAATCGTACCCGCAATCTTATCACTACCTATCTGCATTTATTCAGCTTCATATCATTCACGCACGATTATGCTGTGAAATGATCCTCATGATGTGGTTTTTCTAAGCGACTACAATATGAGGTTCATCTAGAAAGGTACGAGTTGGCAGCACCCCTGGGTATTGTACCCATTTATAGACCACGGTCACCACTTTCCCATCAAGTGGGACGTGTGTTTGTCTGACACTTAACTGGTCTAAAAATAATAAGAAAAAATGGAGAGCAGGCCAGGGGTGTGCAAACCTGGGAGCGACATGTAGGTACAGCCGCCTGTCACCCCAGCAGCAGAAGCAAGTCAGCGTACCCGCCTCCTCCTCCTTTTCCCTCACCCGATGAGGTTATCTTAAAACCGTAGATGGCACAGGGTTAGTCAAAGTGCAAGGGAAATACCTTATTAAGCAACTTAATACCCCAGTAATTGAGTTCTGAGACAGGGACGTGTGTACGGTAAATCCGTCGGTATGTTAAGTATAAGCAAATATACATACCTATCACGATAATATTACACTGCTAAGTATGATAAAAGTAGAGATAGGATACCATGTAATATAAAAAACAAGGGTGATTTATATTGCATTAGTTCAAGTTACATGTATAAGAGACAGCAGGGCTACAGCCGGAGGGGAAGGTTATGTCGGACTCGGATCGACTAAACCGCACGCCGTCTCTGGGTCGTTGTGCTAGGCCGAAGATGAGGTTGTCATGCGACATATCCCTCGCACCCCGGGCTGACCCAGGGTCATCCCTCTCGGTCTGGCCCTCTTCGGGAGGGGGGGACCACGCGGTCCCCGACTCAACACCGGTGTGGGGCAACCGCCGTGGCCTGCTTCTGCTAGGGTGACGGGCGGCTCCACCCGTAACCCTCAGGACCGCGCCCATGGGGGGCGGAGGTCGGTCTGCGCCCTCCGACGCCCGAGCCGCCTTCGAGCGCGTGCAGCGATGTCAGCGAGTCTTTCTCGCTCACCGCGCCGCGCCCGCTCTGCTGTCCTTCGCGAGCATGTCCTGCTGGCAGAAGGACGCGCTGGCCGCCCACGCATAGCAGGGCTATTGCAGTAGAGTCTGAACAAATCAGTAAGGTTTGATATTCACTGTTGGTCTAAGATCTTCCGCAAATAACTAAACTGATTTCATATCAGACAGGCAGATGCTCAAGCACTTAAGTGGTAAATAAATATCAAACTTATTCCATTTACACAAAGTTAACAAAAGGTACTATTAAATTCTTACTGGATAACACAGTTGTGCATTAGTACATTGCCAAATACTATTTTAAGCTTTTTCTAAATGTAGAAAGTTTCTTATTTATTTACCACCACTGACCTTAATACTTGAAAGCACTTCGAAAATCTATAACTAAAGGAAATCCTGTTATACATATAATATTATAAATGTGAAGGTTGTGAAGATGGTAAAATGCTATGGAATCACATGGGAATGGTTGAACAGATCTAGCCAAAATTTTGGTACAGGGATAGACTTATAGTCTGGAATATCACAATGCTACCTACAGTTTATCCCTAGAATAGATTTCTTGGGTTTCAAGAGGAGGTCCAGGGTTCCATGCGTGCAAAGCCACAGGCAACAACTAATTATTAAAAAATGATTTAAACATAATGATTCAAAAATATAATATATGTACTCTAACGCTTATTACAGTAGCTCTGCACTTAATAACTTAATAACTTAACCCTCAACAGCAATCTTTTTTGCTTTCACCCTCTCTTTCTTTGGAACTCTTTCTTGTTCTGGGACTTCAGGTAGATCCTCAGTGGGCACTTCAGGTAACTCCTCAGTGGGCACTTCAGGTAGCTGATCTTTGACATCAAGAATAGCTTCTAATTCAGCTTCAACAGCCTCTTCATCCTCCTCGGTTAACTGGCCAGAGATTAGATCATCTATTTCTCGCTGTTTATCTATACCTTCTTTAGTTTCATCAAGAATCTTCTCAATTTCATCAATATTCAAAACATCATGAACCTTCTTCAGAGCTATATTTCCAGTCTTCAAACCATCAAGTACCTGAAACATTTCATTTTAAATTAATACCTTTATATAAATTGTTTGTGGCAAGACAATAATTATGACAAGGTGGCACGAATTCATTCATTTTAAACCATCACACAGTCATCACAGGTATAACTTCTTAGAAGAAGTTGATAAGTTTAACACAGGCATTCTCTTTGTCACAATAAATATTATTATTATTAAAGACTAAAAAAAATTACCTGTACTTCAATTTGAGCAAACTCAAGGTCATGAGTTAACCGTTCTAATTGTTCGAGTTGATTATCAGTATTTTGAAGAAGATTCTCTTGATACTTCTTCTTTTTCAAAAGTAGTTTTGCCCTGTCACGTTTTCCTTCAGCCAAAAGCTTTTTTGCTAATTGTCTGTCTTTCTCTAAGTTTCGTTCTATTTTCTTTTGATATTGCTTCAATTTATCTCTTTGTTGTTTTAACTGAAGAACAGCCTTATCTTGCTCAGTGACTCTACTCACAGGTTTTTTAGGCTTACCAAATAAGGAACCCATTTTCGAATACTTATACACTAGTCATAAGTAAAATTCATCTAAATCTATCTAATTTAATTTGCTTAACGATAACGGATAATAACTACTGAACTGTTTTCTCTCTATAAATTAAATACACAAAGACATGGTACGGACACCTGACTTTTATTTATCAAATCAAAAGTCAAAACAATTCCCCCTGTAGGGATGAATGAATTGAATTCTATCATTCTGTGAATTCTGTAGTCATTTCTGACTGAATGAAATGAATGAAATAAACAAAGAGTAGAAAAATGTAAATATGATAAATTTATCATTATATATATGTATGTATGTGTATGAGGTCTATTTTGGTTTATGGCAATCGTGCGATGGAGAGATTTGTGTGCTGACCGATTGGGTAAAGTGTTTGACAATATTGGACTGACTGTGAATCTTCTTTCTCGGGGTTAGTAAACACACTGAAACAAAACGTTATAGATACAATAAATAACTCGACAATATCAACATTCAAGAATCAGATCATAGTCTGATATTATGGCCACTGATAAATGACATAAGTAAAGTAGTCATAAATATCTGGTTGTATTGCATGGTAGTACCTACTTGCCTTTCTTCTTACCAGAGTCGGACCAATGGGACTGCCATAAAAACAAAAGTGTCTTTCTAGGAAGGCCCAATAAGTCATACCCTTGGTAATTGTAGTGCTTAAGATCTGCAGATGTTGCTGATGCCGCACTTTTAGGGAGCATATCCACAACTTTGTTGCCCCCTATGCCAGAATGACTTGGAATCCATAACAATTGCACAGTTTTTTGTTTTAGGTCACAGTCAAACTTTAGAACTATTCTAGAGTTTTGATAATATACTGCAGCGCCAGTGTCACTGAGCAAATTTTGCGACATCCGTAAAAAACCTTTAGAAGTCAGGCCACTGTATATCCACCTTCGCATTAAAGGCTGCCCCCGCTGAAATACTCCCTTTAGAGATGCCAATGCCCAGAAGTATGTTTGATTTGAAGCATAATACCTTGTAGTCAAAAGTAAATATAGGGAGTTTATCAAAGCTGTTGGTACTGGCCACATCACTGTCGATGGTTCTTCTCATGAATATGGTGCGTCAAATATTTTTCTCCCAATGTCAATGCAATTCTGGTTGTTAAAAAGATCAACAATAAATGTGTATATTATGTTCGCCTTGTCTTTTAAAGTAAAATAAACACCTACAATTGGTAGCAGAGCGTGGTTGTACGATTATATATTAAATAAAAAGGTAAAAAAAAATGGCATCGACGAGTTATCGAACCATCGAACCATTGACCAAATCAAATTATGATACTTGGTGCCTACAGGCGCAAGCCATCCAGATAAAAAACGACTATTGGGATATCGTAAGCGGCACGAAAGTATTTTCATCAACGGCGGATGCGGCGACAAAATCTACGTTCGAAAAGGAAGACCTCAAGGCAAGAGCTGAAATTTTACTTTTGCTGTCACCTTCAGAACTCAAGCAAATAAAAACATGTACGTCGTCGAAATCTGTATGGGACAAACTTAAAGCTACGTACCAAAGCACCGGACCCGCACGTAAGGCAACCTTATTAAAGCAGCTAGTTCTCAAACGTATGACAGCTGACGAAGACATCCGTGACCACCTAAATAATTTCATGGATGTGGTCGATAAACTCGCCGACATGGACATCAAAATACCACCAGAACTGCTTAGCATAATGCTACTCTACAGTTTGCCAACATCATTCGAAAACTTCCGAATAGCCATCGAGTCAAGAGACACATTGCCTAATCCTGACGACCTGAAAGTGAAAATACTCGAAGAATACCAGGCCAGGAGCGGTAGCGAGGCACCTAAAGGTAGTGAAGCATACCACTTCAAGAAAAATAAGACGAAGGTGTACTGCAAGGACTGTAAGAAGCCACTCTACCGAGGCATGTTGGGGGAAGAAGGATCGCTCAAATGAGAAGCCTAACAGAAGCCAGCCAAGAAACTTCAATGTCTGCCTGAGTACTGCAAATTCAAGCACCAACCAAAACATGTGGTGTTTCGATAGCGGCTGCTCATCTCATATGTGCGGCGACAAGACAATGTTTTCGGTTTTGATCCCTGAAAATGGAACCCTAAAGTTGGCATCAAATAAATATTCAAGTAAAATTGAAGGCAAGGGAAAAGTTACAGTCAGCCTAGAAAAAATAGACTACAACTTCCAAGACACATTGTTTGTTCCTGACGTGTCAGTGAATCTACTGTCAGTGGGCAAAATAGCTGACAGAGGACACAAAGTCATATTCGAAAACGATAAAGCCTACATCGTAGAAAAAAGCGGCGAGGTGACACTGACAGCACAGAGAAGAGACGGTCTATACTACTTCGAGTTTAAGAAGAAAGAAGAGTCAAACTACACCCAAAAAGGCAAAGACTGCAACTTAATAGAATGGCATCGAAAATTAGGCCATATAAATGAACGGGATCTAAAGAAGATGGCTCAAGACAACCTTATGTATGGAATGAAACCAACTGATGAAAAATTAGAAGCGTGCGAAACCTGCATCAAAGGCAAGCTGTCAAGATTACCATTCACGCGACATGAAGGCCTTTACACAACGGAAAAGCTGGAAATTATACATAGCGACGTATGTGGGCCTTTCGAGTGCGAAACGTTAGCGGGATCGAGATATTACGTCACATTCATAGATGACTTCACTCGATACTGCCACGTCTACTTCATTAAAAAGAAAAGTGACGTTTTCAACATGTTCAAACAATATAAAAGCGAAGTTGAAACGCTCCACAACAAAAAGATAAAACACCTGCAGACTGACAACGGCACTGAATATCGCAACAAGGAGTTTGACAATTTCCTCAAGCAACATGGCATCCAAAGAAGATTGACCACCGTGTATACCCCGCAACAAAATGGGATAAGCGAGAGGAAGAATAGATCATTGCTAGATAAAGCCAGATGCATGTTGATCGAAGCAAATGCGCCCAAAAAGCTCTGGACAGAAGCGGTACATACGGCCAACTACCTCATTAACCGTAGCCCTTCAAAAGCGTTAGACGGCGACATACCTTTTACGAAGTGGATCGACCGAACGCCATCTGGCAATCATCTTCACGTTTTTGGTAGAAAGACTTTTGTCCTGAAAATGAAGAGACGAGGAAAGCTGAATCAACTCGCCAAAGAGGGCGTATTCATGGGATACTCACTGACCACAAAAGGCTACAGAGTATACATACCTGAAGATGACGATGTGGTGATAAGCAGGGACATCAAGGTTATAGATCAGATGCACTTTAAAGAAAAAGACACGGATTATAAAGACCTTGTACATGAAGAGGAACGCCGTCTCTCGAACACATCTGAAAAAGAAAACAAATATAAAAGACAAAAGAAAAAAATAAGACAGGAACAGGAAATAGAAATTGAAATTACAGAGAAGAAAAATGACACAATGAACAATGAAATTCAAAATACAGAAAACTTACCTCTAGAACCTGATGACATGGATGAAATCGAAGCCTTTGACGACGCATCGGAGACAGTAGAAATGCCTGAGAATGGGAGGCCGCAAAGAGAAAGGCGCCCACCTACATGGACTAGAGATTATGTACTGTATGATACTGAAGAAAGTTATTTCCTCAACGAAATTAGTTACCTGTCCGACGAAAATGATAATGAGAACGACGAGTACTGGCATGATGCCATAAAAGCAGAAATTAGAGCGCATGTTAAAAACGGAACCTGGAAAGTCGTTAAGAAAGACAAGAATGTGAAAGTTGTAGACTACAAGATGGTTCTGAGAAACAGAGTAGGACCAAATGACAGCATCACAAGAAAAGCGAGACTTGTAGCACGGGGCTTTACACAGCGACCAGGTATCGACTACAATGAAACTTATGCACCCGTTGCGAAATTAAGTTCGATCAGATCTGTCATCGGAGTTGCTGTGGAAGAAGGGTTAAATTTGAACCAAATGGACGTCACAACCGCGTACCTAAATGGTGAGCTGGAAGAAAAGATCGTGATGAAATACCCTGACTACCTAGAAGAATACCTGACAGAAATTATGGTCGAAGAAAGCACTAAAGAAGATTTAACTATTTACAACAAAACGGTTGAAATGCTGAGAGACATAAAAAATAACCCAAAAGAGAAGGTATGCTGTCTCATCAAAGCACTTTATGGACTCAAGCAGGCAGGGAGGCAATGGTACAAAAAGCTCGATATAGAACTAAAACACATCGGTTTCAGAGCATCAGAAGCTGACCCATGTGTATACCTACTAGAGAAAAGAGGAGTTAAAATAATAATAGTAATCTATGTCGATGACTTATTGATTGCCTACTCGTGTCCTAGAAAGCTTAAGGTAATTAAAGACCTGCTAAATTCTAAATTTGAACTTAAAGATTTGGGAAGACCGAAACGGCTCATTGGTATAGATGTGACATACAACAAAGATGAAATTAAAATCTGCCAACAGAAATTTATAGAAGACACTTTAAAGAAATTCAAAATGGAAGATTGCAAAACTACATTGACGCCAATGGAGCCAGGCCTAAAACTTGAAAGATGTGGAACAAATGAAAATCAACATCTTAATTTTCCTTACAAAAATTTAATAGGTACGCTGATGTATCTGGCAGTGGCAACTCGCCCTGACATCATGTTTGCTATTAGCTACCTATCACAGTTCAACGACTGTTATTAGGAAGAGCACTTTAAGTGCGCCAAAAAATTACTTAGATACCTTAAAGCGACGAAGAACGTCGGCTTGACATTCACGAGGACGGGCCAAGACATGTTCGGTATGGCTGATGCGGATTGGGGCTCTTGTAAGCTCGACAGGAAATCATTCTCGGGCTTCTGCTTTAAATATGCTGGTACGACCATAAGCTGGATGTCAAAGAAACAAAAGAGCGTTGCCCTTTCGACAGCAGAAGCGGAATACGTTGCTTTAACTGAAGCTGCAAAGGAAGCGATACATTTGAAAAGTCTGTTCAAAGACTTGGGAGCTAACTATGAACGAGTTGTTGTCTTAACGGACAATCAGGCAGCCCTCAAGTTAAGCCATAATTCAAGGGTGACGTCAAAGTCAAAACACATTGATTTAAAAATGCACTTCATTAGGAACTGTATCCAAGAAGGAGCCATAGACGTCAAGTATCTGCAAACCGAAGACATGGAAGCAGATCTGCTAACCAAAGCTTTAGCTGGTCCGCGTTTGCTGAAATTGCGGAGCAGTCTGGGACTGTCCTGATCATCTCGAATACCACGATAGTGCCGTGAAGAGGAGTGTTGGTACTGGCCACATCACTGTCGATGGTTCTTCTTATGAATATGGTGCGTCAGGTATTTTTCTCCTAATGTCAATGCAATTCTGGTTGTTAAAAAGATCAACAATAAATGTGTATATTATGTTCGCCATGTCTTTAAAGTAAAATAAACACCTACAAAAGCTTACCATGGGAAATTCTAAATTTTGCGAACACTGAAAAGCTTTAAGTATCAAGGGGATGTCCTTATGTCTCCAATATTGGGTAGAGCGAGATGCGAACGAGATGCTAGCGGAGCCTCTGCGCATTCCACCTGCAAGGCATTAATCGGTGATGACTTCATACAGCCAGTTATGGCCCTATGGCACCAACTTTAAACCCTGTCTAGTCTAGTCAGAGCACCCTTATTGCAGGGAATCAACAGGAATGTGCCAGAGTCCATAATGCTACGAATGAGGGCATTATAGACTAACTTCAAAGTATAGGGGCGAGCGCCCCACCAGACCTCAGCAAGGGCTTTTAAAGTTGGGATGACCCGTTCACATCTTTGTACAAGATAGTTGAGATGGTGTACGCCAGACAATTTGTAATCTAAAAATACCCCCAAATTTTTTTTTTCCCAGTGGAATATTCTGACCCTGAATCTTAAATTGGATCCGTGGGATACTTCTCTTTCGCGTGAAAATAACGGCTGTGCTCTTTGTTGCAGAGAGACTCAGCCCGCGCTCCGTAACCACTGGTTTAGAGACTCCAGGGAGACAGAAAGTGATGTAGCTGCATCGAGAATTGATGAGTCATTAACATACAGAGCCAAGTCATCAGCTTACTACAGAATTTTGCAATCATTGGTAAGGCACCTACCAATATCTGCAGTACAGCAAAGGACTCAGAACGGAGCCTTGAGGTAAACCCTTCCACATCCTTCGCTGCCCAAACTCTTCCCCCTGTACTCTCAAGATCAGTGAGCGGGACACAATCATTCTACATATGCATCGTACCATCCTCGCCGGTATTCTCAGCTCTTGCAATTTTTGCCTGACAATGGGAAGAAGGACATTATCATACGCAGAGGCTATGTCAACAAAAGCTACTACTACCGATTTTTCTTGAGACAGGAAAGAGCGGATATCTGTTGTTAATACCCCAACAATATCCATGGTACTGAGTCCGTTCCTAAACCCAAATTGGGGACCATGCAATAGCGACCTTGACTCCACAATCCATTCAACCTGGTCTTCACCAAATGCTCAAGAATTTTAGCTACAAAAGATGATAGTGCTATTGGCCTAAAGCCGTCTGGGTCATCGGAGTGTTTGCCTGGCTTCAAAAGTGGGATAATAATGTGGGTTTTCCACCGCTTGGGGATCCATCCATTCCAGTAGCAATAATTGATAATATCCAGACATTACTTTCTGGTATTATCACCAAAGAGGGTAAGAAAGGAATATGGGATTCCATCAATACCAGGGGTTGAGTCCCGGACGTGACTGAATACTATGGTATTCAGTCACATCCGGGACTCAACCCTCATGTCCAGCTCTCGGAGTGAAAATGGTGAGTCATAAGGATCCCTTTCATAGTTAATATGCCAATAGTCTCCTGTATGGTAGGTGAACTTTGTCGAAGAAAAGTTCGGCAGTCTGGCGGCTCATAGGAAATGAGTTAGTGCGTGTACGGCCATACCGGAACCTGTTGATACTTCTCCATACCACCGTCGATGGGGTAGTTGGGGACATTGAAGTACAAAATTTTACCCACCCTGCTGCGCAAATTTGCTTGTAATACAATAGGTTCTGCATGCTCATGTTTCTATTGTATGCTTTCCTCTCACTGATAGCTTAGCTAGCTCCTCCGAGCTGTGTTTTAATTGGGAATGTTAACTCTGCTGAGGAATTAATAACATCCATCAGGCTGTCTAAGCGGATAAGTCTAAATTTTGAAGGTCTTAATTTGGAAGGGAGTTAACCCTATCCTCTAAGAGTAGAGAATATTTGTCCCAATCTGGGTTCCTTAAATTAAAATTTAGAAGTGGAGGAGAACTTTTTTCTGTAAATGTTTTGTCTAGGAAGAAAATAATAATAATGTGAATAATAAAGTGAACATTATCCTCACTACCATGTGTCAGATCTGTGCAATGCCATTGGGCCAGTGAAGCCAGATCTGTTGCGCAAAATGTGAGGTCTATACAACTCGGTCGCTGACCAGATGAGCGGCGGGTAGAACAACTGTGTTTAACAGGACAAGGTTAAGGTCATCCAAGATTTCCACCAGACCTTCCCCATACTGATCACAGAGCTCAGAGCCCCACCAGTAATGATGAAAATTAAAGTCACCCATAACCAAAACTGGCCCCTGGCTGCCCTGGAATGTGTTCCGCAGGATGCGTATGTGATTTCGGTTAGGGTGAGCAATGTAGATGGAGACGAGTGTGATACCTTCTACCTTACACGCTACAATACTCATATCATTTGGGAAGGGAGGGATGGATACAGGTACCTGTACCACCCTATTGTTGACAAGGAGGGCAGACCCTCCATACCCATCCTGTCTGTCATATCTATAAATATTGAAGCGTGCCCTGGTACTAACCGGTCTCAGCAATAGAACAAGCGACAGGATTTATTATTTAAAAGGAATAAGAGGTCATGCTTCTTATGAAAGATGCTCCTCACATTCCATTGCAGAAGCGTCAGTTGTGGAGCCATTTTTGAAATGTAATAAAAGTGAAATAAGTTTTTCTGCAACGTTGGACGCTGACCTGGTATTATTCGGGGAGATTACGAGATCTTACAATTTGGACTACTAGTTCAATTAAGGGTGAAGATGAGGCTAAAGATTGTGAACTAAGGTTGAATAAGCCACAGCCATTTGGCTGGGTGGACTGCGGTGAGCTTACAATGTTATTGTGTTGTTGTTTGTTGTAGGAAGGTGAAAGAGGGGTGTGGGCCCTAGGCTTCAATAAAATTGTCTTGTGGTAAGACTGGGCGGGTACGCTCTTTGCAGCATTGGCGTAATTCCTGGTAACTGCTGGTATTATTTTACTGGCCTCAGCATATGAAATTGACCTTTCAGCCATAGATGTTTTTATGGCCCTCTGCCTCATATACTCCGAACAATCCCTGCTATAAGCGAAGTGATTACCGGAGCAAAGGATACAGAAAGCATCTTCGAGAGTCTTCGGGTGTTCATTACCGCATTTCGTACAACGACGCTTGGATCTGCAGATCGCCTCAACATGGCCAAATCTGCAGCACTTATGGCATTGGATTGTGGGGTAAATGTACTGCTGTACAGGGAGGGATGTATAACAGCAAAATACTCTTTTAGGCAATACCTGGCCATCAAAAGTTAAGACACACGTCTCCGTGGGTCTCTATTCTGTGATACCTTCATTTGAGACTTTGCGGTTGATATGTCCGAGCCTGAGAATCCTTCCACATCCTGGTGGCACTGAGACATATGCCATAGCTTCCTCCTCGGACATGTTTGCTGGCACTCCCCTAATGACACCCATGCGTGACACATTAAAAGATGGTAAATCAGCATATCATTATTTAAAAACGCATTGGCATCTTGTGGCGATGAGGATTCTAATGAAACACGGTTCCGGCCCACTCTACGCTACAATGGTAATGCTGTTGTTGACCAAAAATTTCCCAAATGAAACCGGATGCCTGATGGATACCTGAGGCGGGCTGAAGGTCCTTACGTGACACATGGACAATAAATGGTGCCTTGTCATTAGTTGTGTAGTATTCACGGCCAACCTGCGTCTTAATGTGCTATGATGGACGACTAGGGTGTGTTTCCTCTACAACTGGACGTTTTCGGGTTTGCGTATCGGAGACACTGCAAACTACTTCAACGAATTGTGTCAGATTGTTGATCAGTGGTGCAGCTGGAGTATCCGTGAAGAAGGGAGGGGTGGAAAAGGTTGGGGTTCTGGGAGAAGAGTCATCGGGAAGATCAGGGGGCTTTGTACTATCCATTATCAATGGCTATAATCATAAAATTACTTAAAAAGAATAAAAGGACAACACAATATCTTAAACCAGTTAAGATGATTACAAACAAAACGAAAAAGTCACAGATTTATCACAATAATCACCAAAACACCTAAACTTTCAAGGGCACACGTGCTAACCAAACACACGCCAACTTGACAGTCATGTGTATGAGTTAGAAATAAACGCCAAAATTCACAACTATCAAATCAAGTCATTGACGTACAAGTACCGGAATCCGGATGAAGGCTTGGAATTTAAAAATACTTAAAAAAACCGTGTGCCATTGCAACTAAACATGGCTACCATTGTAGTAACCTTAATATTATTTATAATTAATAAATATTATTGTAATATTTACTATTGAATTTCTGGTCTGGAAAGGAAAAAGTGTTGTATATTCCACAAATATTTCACAAATTTCACACAACGCTATCTAGACCCATGGTAAGCATAGCTTAACTATCTTGTGTTATGGAATTTAGAATGCAGATAAACATACTTAGACCCTTTTTTTGTAAATACATGCATATTATACATAGAAACACCCAGACCAATGCAAATATACATATTCATGCATACAAATATTTTCACTGAACGGGGATCGAACCCGCGCTTCCTGTGTAGTGGCCGCGTTTACTACCGCCAAGCCACATAGACTGTCGCGAAAAGAATAAAAGTCGTATTCACCTTGACGCGAAACAGAGGGGGTTCATTCGGGGTTCAGTAGCTTGAATGCAAGGTATGTCCATAATTGCTGATTACCAGTGATTCTGTTATCTCCCGCCGTAGATTGCCTCCCGTAGACAATGAAAATATCTGTTGCGCCCAATCGAGAGAGTAAGCTGGCATCCGTTTAACATAACGTAAAGCACATATTTGCGGAACTCTAGGTCCACTATTCGCGTCAGCGTCACACTTTAAAGGTGTGACGCGACTACATTGGTGCTTCCGTAGGACAACAATCTGGGTCTAGCGTGTTACAATACCTCACTGCGGATCGGTTCCGCCCTTATGAGTCGCAGTTGTTGGTGATCAGGTTCAGCTGAGCGAAAAGCATTCACAACTCATCCTGTGCTAGCATGAGACACCAGGCCGGCGGTGAATCGCACAGGCAGGACCGCTTGATAGTTCACTAAGCTAAGCTATTGCGGGATTGGAAGTAACAGATATTTTAGTGTCAACAGGAGGCGATCTACCGTGGGAGATGACGGAGTCACTGGTAATTGGACATACCTTGCATTCAAGCCACCGAACTCCTAATGTATAATAAATTTACTTCGAGACAAGGTGATTCCGGCCACTTTTACTTTTCGCGACAGAAGCTATCACTATTATTAATATTATGAATAATGCGAGTCAGTCAACATGTTGTTAAGTACCTACATCCCCAAATTCGTAATGGGTGTATGAGGACTCTTCCAAGATCTTTTGGCCATCTAGAGTAGTAAAGGCTAACTTTTACTTCTCTAGATTTTTTGTCAAAGTTGTGAGTGAGGTCATATATGATAATCACTCCGTAAGAAGTAACAGATTAAAAATATTACAAATTCATAAATTTGTTTTATTTGGAAAGCCGGCAACTGTGTTGCGGAAGGGGGTTCGAGAACAATAGTGTGGATGCAATTGGTTTTTGAATGTTCCTAGACGCCCAAGATCTTACGGAGTGGGGGAAGAGTACACCTTAGCCTAGAATACATGACGACCTCCGTCCAATCTCGAGTACAGTAAGCACATGAGAGATAAAAGCACAGCCCTGGCAAGTGTGCTGATGCCAACTTGGTGGTCTTTGGTATCTCAGAAAAATTCCAAGTTCAGAGAGTCTAAGCCATGATAATCAGCGAAACAATAAATAACCCATAAGAATATTATTTAACCTGCAGATTTCAGTAATCTCACCAAAATGAATGAATGAAAAAGCCATTTATTTTTTCTATATTTTGTCTATCTTATCTATACTTTTTGTCAATGTCTATGGTTTGTGCCATTATTCATTCCATAGATGTAGTATTTATTCATTCATTCTAAAGAGATTACTTCATTCATTACTCAAAATTCATTCAATTCATTCATTTCATTCACAATTTCATTCGCGTTGAGCTGATGAGCTGAATTCTAAATTTTATTTCAACTAAAATTGTTGTAGTTTTTAGTTTTAATAATTGTATTTCATACCTATGTACTAAGTTATTTAAGATTGGTTATAGAATAAGTTAAGAAAAAGATTCGTTTGCCATAATGGCGGTACTTGCGGCGGCTCAACTGCTCGACGAGCTGATGGGCAGACATCGCAACACAAACCCTAATGAAAAAATTAAGAAGCCAAACTGGGAAGATCCTGAGGTAAGAGTTGAATTTGCAGCGTTACTTTTATACATTCGATCTAAAAATAACCTATTTTTTACTTGTACATCAACTGCCAGTCTGTCTGCAATCTCGAAAGAATAAATACGCTTTAATTACCAATTTCGTGTAAGTTTAAGTAATTTTATAGGTTAATTGCCAAGAACGTGTAAATAGTAAACAGACCTAGTGCTCTGGTTGTATTTGTTAGGTTCTTAATACATATAGCTCACTATAAAAATTTCTTACCAGTCAAAATATAATACTGTAGTAAACGGGTTATTGACCTCCCAATTTTTGATATTATAATCCTGAATTCGGTAAACTTCTACGTAAGGTTTTTTTTTATATTTGAACTATGAATACTTGACGTAAATACTGCTCTTGACATTTTAAAAGTTGTACTATATAGACTTTCGTATGCATTTTGACACAGACTGATTAATAATTGATTGGTAGATATAATTTTATAGAATACCTCTAGATGTGGAGGATTGGTTACAATGGTGCACATTGGGAGCATCCAAAGCCAATGCCCAGTGGACAGCATTAGTGTAAGCTAAATATTTTGACACCCTCTATTGTATACATTTTTTTTATCATGACTTCTGTTTTTGTAAGGATGATTAAATTTCACCAGGTTCTGTCTTTAGACATTTGAGATATCAAATCACATGCATCATATTTGGCATGCCAAAGTAATGCCAGCTTTTAATAACTGTCCTCTTCAGCTAGTGTACCATATATTGTTTTGAGATTCCAATATTTTCACATATATTTATACCTACATGGTAAATATCCCAATATCTCTAATAGTAATGTTTAAATACAAGTAAAGAAATAACACATACTTAAACAATAACATGTGAGAGTTTAATTCAATCAGTCTAATCTTTCTAATGACTAAGAAAATATTGATATAATTACTCAAAGGAGTTTGAGAGACCTGTAGCATAAAATAAATAATAGTACCATCCTGTGTTCAATTCTCATACTATAATCATAAATTCAGTTCAAATCTCATTTCTTCACAATGCCATAAAAGATCTTCTTGTGACAAAGTTTGTATTAGAAAAATTGCAAATTGGTATTCTGCAAGACTAATTGATATTGTAATAGGATTGAAACATTGCTTAAAAAATTCAGTTTGAATCTAATCTATTATTTTTTATGCAATGTTATGTGACAACTGAGATTATATTAAGATTCAACCATCAATACTTAATCAGACAAATATGTATTAGACAGTATTTTTTAATGAGCAAAATACTTACTTTCATAAAATCAATCTCAATGCAACACTATTCACTCCGTGTTTATGTTAGTTCATAAGAACACTATCGGATTCATCAGCTAATGTCTATGGGACCAGCAACAACACAGTCCATTATTTTCATAAATATCTAAAAATACATATTGTTTCAGTACTGTAAATATTATATGGTGAAGTTTTGCCCTCATGATTTATTTGTGAACACAAGAGCCGATCTTGGAGCTTGCCCAAAAGTGCATGATGATGAAGTCAAGGATCTGTTTGAAAAGTGTGAGCTTACATACAAGAAGTCTCAATATGTTGAGGAATTCCTACGTTTTTGTCGGCACATGATTAATGATGTGGAGAGTAAGTTTTTAGTGTAATTTATTTAAAGCTTTTCACACTTCTTGATGTAGTAACCAGGTTTTATCCATAATTGAAATAGCAATTAAGCATAGAATCTGGTTGCTAGACCTAGACCATAAGAATTTTGCAAAAAAATTCTGCAAGGTGCAGAGAAATGTTAATGGTACAAGCCTCCCTGTATTCCCATTAAGAATGGAAAAAGTGAATCACTCAGGCAGGACTTGAACACCCTTACAGGAGGAATGCTCTAAGTATTTGATTGTTTGAGTTGTATATTCTAAATCTATACTACTATTATAAAGAGGAAAGATTTGTATGTTTGTAATGAATAAACTTAAAAACTACTGTGCCGATTTCAAAAATTCCACCCACCACTATCTCGACGCGTAGGGAATTGTTTTGATTCTGATTGCTTAGTTTGAATTTGACTACGTGTGATGGGGAGAGATGTGCTTCTTAAATTGATTATTCATAATTTTTGATTATTTTAGTCTGTACATTTATTTGTATACAACTATTTCCTAATGTAAAAAATTGAAGTTAATTTCATAATAAAACGTAAGCTCTCTATTGTAGTGATTAATTTACTAAATTTGACATATATAATGAAGTATAACATATAGGATCTTAACATTGGATCTTTAATTTGTCGGATTGCGAGGTACTCTTCTTTTATGAAAAATGCCGAAATATAGGGGGTCTTAGACTACTCTATAATCCGAAAAATTGGATAGTTCGACAGTGCCCTGCAAAATGTTTGTTGATTACCGGGGGTCCACTGTAATGGATTTCCACGGGAATGGTTTTAACACAAATCGTTACTTTAAAATAAGTTAAGTTCATTTATAGTCCATCAGTATTGTTATAATGTAATTCACATAAGCTAAACATTGGTAAACTATTAAAATATATATGCTTTTCAGGAAAAATTCAAAAAGGTAAACAAAGACTGGAATTGATGAATTCAAAGCCTGAGGGACCTCCAATGACTCAAGCCCAAACTGAGAAAAATCAAGAACAGGTAAGTATCAATTTTATGATTTGAATTAATAATAGTTTGTGTGTGCATTTTTTATACCACATAATATCTGTACGTGTGATATAGTATTGTTACGAGCGTGGGGATCGGTTTAAATAGAAAATGCGAGGACAACCGTTGAAGGCAGGCTTTATTCAGCTTCACTTCAATTACAGCAAAGCGCGTAGAAATTCGAAAACTCTTCCTTACACAACACACAGTCACTTGTATAATCGCACTGTATAGCTTCACACACTTTATCGCTTTGTTCGCTTCGAATACTAGTCTTAGACTAACTGGAGCGGAGGCTGTTAGCTCGCCTTTTATATCGGGCGCGGCCGAGTAGCGAAAGATCGAGAAAAGACAGGTACGTTCTGAAAAAGACAGGAACTTTCTGGGAGGTTCTATTAGGTCTTGTGTCTCTTTCTATTCATTCCATTCGTTCTAGAACAGTGACGTCAAGGCATTCTGTCTCTTTCTAGCCTGACGTCTCGTTCTATTTATTCCATTCCTTCTAGAACAGTGACGTCAAGGCATGCTGTCTCTTTCTATAGTGCCGTCTCGATCACTCCTATGGAAATTTGGCCATATATTGAAGTGGCCAAGCGCCGGGCGTAGCACTACCCCCTTCTTAGACATGCTCGTCCCGAGCATTATTAGATCCGTAGTATCTCGCCAGTCGGTCAACATGTACAACCTCGTCTGGTCATCGAAGGAGGTATCGATGGATCACCGTGCCACCTCACCATTGATACTGGAGCAAGTCGGACCGTGATTAGCTCTCGGCTGGTGAAAAATGTACCTAGAGATCATCTACATCAACTTAAGCATCTCCATCTGCAGACAGCTACCGGCCAGCGCATTTCCGTCCGAGGAGAGCAAGAAGTGGCGTTGGAAGTCGGTGATAAGACCTATTGGCATAAAGTCATCGTCGCTGATATCTTAGATGACTGCATCATTGGGTTGGATTTTATGAGAAAATATCGCTGTAAAATCGACGTGGATTATGGCGTTCTGAAAATTGGGTTCGACGAAATTCCCATGGAAGGTGGCGCATGTGGAAAAGTGTTCTGTGCAAAACGAACTGTACTCCAGCCTAAATCACAGACCCTAGTGCCAATAAGACTACCTCAATATGGCATCAATTCTCATCGCTGTGCATTGGTGGAAAAAGTAGACGGCAGTAGTCCCTGGATACCAGCTCGTACTGTGGTAACAACACCAACCACAGCCGTTATAAGAATTTTAAATATGAGCGACAACGAGTGCGTCTTAAACAAAGGGACACTGCTTGGCACTTGTGAGGAGATCTCGTGGATACGTAGTTGCCAGGGTTCGACCAAAAGCGATGCTACAAGTGACAGAGAATCAACAGTGCTGAAACTACTAGAAGATTGTCGCAATGACCTCAGTAAGGTAGAGATGCTGAAGGCGCGGAACATGCTACTACGTTATAAAAACGTCTTTTCTATGCATGGTGGTGACATTGGCATAACTGGAGTAGTACAGCATAAAATCGATACTGGTGAGGTAACGCCAATCCGTCAACGACCACGACGTGTACCGATTGCTCGAGAAAAGGAGGTGGAGGAAATGATTGAAGAGATGAAGAAGGACCATATCATTGAACCCTCGGTCAGTCCATGGTGTTCTCCGGTAGTCCTTGTAAAGAAAAAGGATGGAACCACCAGATTCTGTGTCGATTATCGCCGACTGAATGATGTTACGAAAAAAGATAGTTATCCGTTGCCAAGGATAGATGACACTTTGGACACCTTAAGTGGCATGCAGTGGTTCTCAACATTGGACCTCAAGAGTGGGTATTGGCAAGTTCAAATCAGTCAACTAGATAAGGAGAAAACTGCGTTTTCTACTGGAAAAGGTCTCTGGCAGTTCGACGTCATGCCATTTGGATTATGTAATGCTCCGGCCACATTTGAGAGATTGATGGAACAAATACTTGCTGGACTGCTGGGAGAAGCCTGTCTGGTATATTTGGATGACATAATCATCATTGGAAAAGACTTCGACGATCACCTCAGCAAACTAGAGCAAGTTTTGACTAAACTACAGGGTGCCAACTTAAAACTCAGTCCAAAGAAGTGTTCACTTTTTAAACGACAAGTGAATTATTTGGGGCATGTTATTTCGAAGGATGGGATACAAACAGACCCTGAGAAGATAAGTGCCGTGAAAGATTGGCCGACACCAAAAGATAAGACCGACGTTCGTGCCTTTTTAGGTCTGTGTTCATACTACCGGCGGTTCGTGAAAAGCTTTTCCGATATTGCGAAGCCTTTGCATCGGTTAACGGAAGAAAAACGGAAATTTAGCTGGGATGAACAATGTGAAGCCGCTTTCAAAGACCTTAAGCAAAGACTCTGTGAAACACCAATCTTGGGTTTTCCAGATGCAGAAAATGAGTTCGTCGTCGACACAGATGCCAGCAATACTGGGATAGGAGGAGTCCTGTCCCAGAGAAAAGGAGACAAGGAGGCCGTGATTGCTTACTTTAGTAAGTCTTTGTCTAAACCAGAGAGAAATTACTGTGTTACACGAAGGGAATTACTGGCCGTGGTTAAGACATTGCAGCATTTCAGTAAGTTTCTGCTGGGCCGCAAGTTTCATCTGAGGACTGATCATGCTGCTTTAAAATGGTTGCTACAATTTAAAAATCCAGAAGGACAAGTGGCAAGATGGATTGAACAGCTCCAGGAATACGACTTCGTCATCGAACATCGGAGTGGGAAAGCGCATGGAAATGCAGATGCGCTCTCTCGAAGACCTTGTCCGGTGGAATGTAACCATTGTGTCAGGCAAGAAGCTAAAGACAGTGTAGCGATTAGAATAATAAGGACTGATACTGTCAGCGATGAGTGGAGTAGCGAAGCCATGCAGCAAGCACAGCAAGAGGATCGAGACATCAAGCCTATTCTCGAATGGATAAAGGCAGGAACACCTAAGCCGAAATGGAGTGATGTCTCCCAAATGAGTGCAGCTACGAAGAGCTACTGGGCACAATGGGAAAGCCTCGTGATACACAATGGAGTCCTGTGTAGAAAATGGGAGTCTGCAAACGGGAAAGACTCACATCTGCAGTTGGTTGTCCCAAAGATTAAAATTAATGAGGTTTTGAGATCATTTCATGACGGAACTTCAGGCGGCCATCTTGGTGTGAAGAAGACGTTGATGAAGATTCGTCAACGATTCTATTGGATCCATTGCCGTGAGGATGTTGAAGATTGGTGTAGGAAATGTACATGCTGCGCATCGGTAAAAGGGCCGCATACAAGGAGCAGGGGAGCATTGAAGCTATACAATGTTGGAGCGCCTTGGGAAAGGATTGCATTAGATGTTGCAGGGCCATTTCCTGCATCGGAGTCTGGAAACAAATACATCCTAGTAGTAATGGACTACTTTACTAAATGGCCGGAGGCTTTTGCCATACCTAACCAGGAAGCAACTACAGTCGCGGAAAGACTAGTCACGGAAGTGTTTTGCCGATATGGAGTTCCTCTGGAAATACACAGTGACCAGGGAAGGAATTTTGAATCACAGGTATTTCAAGAAACCTGTAGGATAATGGGTATTCATAAAACCAGGACCACCCCATATCATCCGCAGTCTGACGGAATGGTTGAAAGATTTAACCAAACCTTGGAAAGGCATTTGGCTAAGGTTGTTGAGAGCCACCAGAAGGACTGGGATAGTCATATTCCTTTGTTCTTGTTGTCTTATAGAACAGCGATACATGAAAACACAACAGTGACGCCTGCGTGTGCAAACTTTGGCAGAGAACTGAGACTACCGGCTGATCTACTGACTGGACGTCCTCCAGATTCACCGCAAGAAATCACGGAATATGCTAGTGCATTGCGCGATAGACTAAATGACGTTCACACCCACGTCCGTGAATCTGGGCTCCAGGCAAGCGACAGAATGAAAACCCGATACGACCGCAACTCTCATCAAGCCGGGTTCGACGAAGGCTCGTTGGTATGGCTACACAATCCGATGCGTCGCAAAGGCAAATCTCCGAAGTTGTCTCCAACCTGGGAAGGGCCGTATAAAGTTGTCACCAGGATCAATGACGTTACATACCGGATACAACGCAACCAGCGAAGCCCCTTGAAGGTTGTACATGTTGACCGACTGGCGAGATACTACGGATCTAATAATGCTCGGGACGAGCATGTCTAAGAAGGGGGTAGTGCTACGCCCGGCGCTTGGCCACTTCAATATATGGCCAAATTTCCATAGGAGTGATCGAGACGGCACTATAGAAAGAGACAGCATGCCTTGACGTCACTGTTCTAGAAGGAATGGAATAAATAGAACGAGACGTCAGGCTAGAAAGAGACAGAATGCCTTGACGTCACTGTTCTAGAACGAATGGAATGAATAGAAAGAGACACAAGACCTAATAGAACCTCCCAGAAAGTTCCTGTCTTTTTCTAGCCTGACGTCTCGTTCTATTTATTCCATTCCTTCTAGAACAGTGACGTCAAGGCATGCTGTCTCTTTCTATAGTGCCGTCTCGATCACTCCTATGGAAATTTGGCCATATATTGAAGTGGCCAAGCGCCGGGCGTAGCAGTATATTTGTTACTTGTTTAATGAAAAGCACTGGGTGAATTTCAGTGGCATTGGGAGCTGACATTCTTATAACCTGGTTTATGGATTTTTACCCTTTCTAATTCAATGTTATTTTATTATACAAAAAATTGGCAAACCAAGACACTGCTACCAATCTATACAATTTTGCTTTTCTACAGGTGCAACTGCTGTCTGAGAAGATTACTGCTTTGGTTCAAGAGGCTGAAGAAGCCGGGACTCGAGGCGATGTAGAACAAGCACAAGGGCTGATGAAACTTTGTGACAGATTAAAAGAAGAAAAGGAAACACTGCTTAAGCAACAAGAGAACAGGTTTTGAAAAAAATAGTGTTCCATAACTTGATGACCTATGCCTAAACAAATGCTTCTTTATTTTCACTTAAAGAACCCAGGATATTAACAAGAATATAAAAAGGTCAATAAGTTCAGGCAATGAAAAATTCCTCCCCATCTGACTGGTAATGTGCCCTGAAAACATTGAATAGAATCTAAACATTTCCTAAATTTTAATTCAAGGGATTATTTCTCCATAATTATTATTATATGTACTAAACATATAATAATAATTATGGAGAAATAATCCCTTCCTAATTAAAATATTTTACTTAATTAAAACTAGTACCTGGCATTTGACCATCAATTAGCTGGTTCTGTGCAGATGATGTTGAATTTGGCCTCAGAAATGCAAAAAAATTGCTTACAAATAAAATAAAATAATATCTCCAATTTATTTTCATTTTAATTGTACGCCCAATTGAATGTACTAACACTTTCATATATTTATAGCCATTGGTCCATGACAGCGGAGTTGGCAGCCGCACAGGAGAAACAAATGGAAGTATGTCCAGTTTGCGGCGCGTTCTTGATCGTAGGCGACGCACAGCAACGTATCGACGACCATCTATCTGGGAAACAACATGTCGGGTTAGTAGCTATAGCAGGGGATATGATGTGTGATATAAGGGGACTGTTGACTTTTAAAGTCTAGATGGATGATTTCGGGCAGAATTAGAAAACTGTGATTTTCAGATTTAGTGTTTGTGTCTCTCTGTGTGTGTGTGTATGAGGGAGAATGAGGATTGTCCTGACTGACTCATCACAGCAAAAATTAAGCCTGTAGAGAACCTTGAATTTTGGCAGTTTTGGCGTTGAATTTGGGGTTTTTTTTTATGTGCGGGAAATCCCCACGGATACCCCCCCCCCCCCTTTCGGAGCCGAAGGGGGAGGTTATGTAGGACTCGAACTCCGACTAAACCGCACGCCGTCTGTGGGTCGATGTGCTAGGCCGGAGGTGAGGTTGTCTTTTGACATATCCCTCGCACCCCGGCTGACTCAAGGCCATTCCTCTCGGTCTGGCCCTCCTCGGGAGGGGGGACCACGCGGTCCCCGACTCGCCCCCTGTATGGGGGGGGGGCGCGCATCGTCCTACGATGCGCGCCGCCGCCGTGGCCTGCTTCTGCTAGGGTGAAAAGCGGCTCCACCCGTCACCCTCAGGCCCGCGCTCATGAGGGGCGGAGGTCGGTTTGGCGGCCAGCGATGTCCGCGAGTCTTTCTCGCTCGCTGCGCCGCGGTCGCTCGGCTGTTTCCTTCACGAGCATGACCTGCTCGCAGAAGGAGGCGCTGGCCGCCCACGCATCCGCGCAGCGGACCATCGCCGCGAGCAGGGTGGAGAGCGTGAGCACTCTCACCCCCAGGGCCGTCACAAGCTCCCGCCTCGGCGTTTCAAACGCCGGACACTCGGTGAGCGTGTGCAGCCCCGAGTCCACGCTCGCGTCGCAGTGATGGCACTCGGGCGTTGGCTCTATGCACATCAGATGCAGGTACCGCCCGAAGTTACCGTGTCCGGTAATGACCTGCGTCTGACGGTACGAGAGGCCACCGTGCGGCCTCTCTAGCCACTCCCCCACGTTGAATGTGGGGTTGAATAATGCATGAAATGTTGTAGAGTAAGAAGCACAGAAAGTCATAATGCTGTTTCTGCTTAGAATTAATTATACTCAGATGTGTTTTTATGATGACAGATACTTCAAGCTCCGTCAAGCCTACGAAGAGATGATCGAATCTCGCGAGAAAGAACAGCAGGAGAAAGAGAGGAAGCGTAGGGAAGACAGAGAGAAAGACCGTAGTGCTCGCAGTGGGGGTCTCGGGTCTGACCGCCGCGATCGGGAGCGAATGGAGCGGGATCGCGAACGCGACAGGGATCGCAGCGAACGTGGCAATAAGGATCGTGATCGGGACGGCGAGCGGGACAAGGATAGAGACAAGGACAGGGAAAGGGAGCGTGAAAGGGATAGAGACAAGGATCGTCATCGGTGAGTCTTTTTTACAACCGCGACTATAACACGAATCGAAGGAGATACGAGTGAGAAATGTAGTTTACTTTTGTTTTTAATAGCGTTTTAATTGATGCCCATAGTGCGAGTCGTGAGAAGTCTGGTCGGGAGGAGCGTGATCGGGAACGGGAGCGCGATCGTGACAAGGAGAGGGACCGGGAGCGCGACCGCAAGCACCGCAAGGAGAGAAGTTAGTCACACTGTCTTTAAACATACTGTTATACATAGCCTAAGTCTAACTGAGATCTTTGGTTTAACATCACCTGCGGGCCGGTACGCCGAATGCCCTCTCGGGACTGGCAGTCACTACAATTAAATTAAAAACAAATATTAAAAAAAGAGAAGCAGAAGATGGACTGGACCACATGTTAGGAAGTGCGAGCTGCGACTGAAATAGGCGCTCGGATGAAGAGGAAACCCAACGTCCAATGTATATTATAGTTTGTAAAAAGAGTTCTGTAATTAGTAATCACTAATTTGAGTCTGACAGCTGAATGGAATGTAATTTTTATCTGAAATATTGCATTAACATACTTATTATGTATATAAATGTGACTACAAGTATATTTTATAGTTGACTAATCATAATTTTGTTGTAGGATCATCTCACGAGCGCTCGCGGCGGCGATCACGAGACCGCCACTAGCAATGACTGAGGTATCACAAATTGCGCCTGAAATCGGTAAGTATATCCATCACGTAACTGTCCCTATAACTTGTGAAGCGTCCAAGACGTACACACCGACGACTCCTACATTATTCATACACACCACCCATACCTCATCCTTACTAATTCTTTTGGCAACCATTAAACAACTGTTTTATTTTTCATTATGTTCCAATACTCATACCCCTCCCCTGAAAGTTGAGACATTTACAAGTAATAAAGTGAACACTTGTTTTACAGCTTATATGTAGCATACCAAAATATAACTTCGGTATATGGCAAACATATGGGGAGTATTGACACCCATTGTACTCTCGATTCGGTAGTTGTCGTCACACCGACGGACTTGGCAGGTATTTGATTGGTATTTTGAATAGTTGCCGGTGTTCGACTATGGCAGATGACTTATTTGTTGATCGCCATCGACGTAACTCGCACGTCTGGTGTTTGTTGGACGTCAGAGCGTAATGGCGATCTTCTAATAAGATCTCTGCAGGTGAGGAGTTCAACTCGACGTCGTTTTGAGGTATTTCACCATGTTATGTTTTGTCGTCGTTATTTTGTCGCCGGTCGAATGATGCCGATCGCTATTGATGCCAGGTATTTGTTAGGGCATTGCTCTACTCCGATTTTATAGGAGAATACAAGGGATATGAAGCATAATTGTACAAATTTGACGTGCTGTAGGCGCTAAAATTAATTGTACCAATAATCCACATATAAAAATTAAATGTTTCTTTTAGTTTTCTTTGCATAATCATCATGTATATTGCTATGTAACGGAGACAAATGGAGCGCAAATATTGGTGCACTTTGTCTCACAAATAATGGATGCTGTTATCACATCATCTACTGTGTACTTCCAGGTACCCAAATAATGCTCTGATTGGTATCAAGTTTTGGCGAAGATTTTTTTTTAATTACCGTCATTCTTTATTTATAAATGTTCGGCAAAACGTGATACTAAGCAATTACATAATTAACCTGAATCCCAATAAAATTTCCAAATGGAAACGAAATGTCAGTGATAAGACTGATAAGTGATCTGATAATGTTCGAGATATTGTTTTTTATTTTAAATTACACAGTGTTCTATCTATAATAAAGATTCACTGACAAATCAGTTCCATAATCTGCTGCTAAGTACCCGTTACTAGCTTGCTCCATGGACTTTTCAGTTGGAAACCATAGTTGAAGAACTGCGGTTGGCGCCGGTCTACTCAGCAATGAGGTACTTTTGAACTTAACACCCGTACAGAAGAGGCGAGGGCGACTGCGTTCGAGAAACTTCCGCACCCATCCAACGGTTCCGAGGTGACATAGAATAGTCACGAGTTTAAATAAGGAATTTAATGTTAGCGCCAAAAGTTGGTTAATAAAATGCATGTAGTGCGAAGTCCCACGTTACATGGACTTTTAATAATTTGCGATTAGATGTAAATGTTTGTAACAGTGTAGTCACACCACTGATGTTTGTTCCATAGGAAGGTCACTGATTTTTTTTCTGTAAACCAGTTTCCTCTGAGGAGCCATTCAGGTATTTATCAAATTATTTTTTATTTTCATCATAATGTTAAATGTGATGTTATTGTGTACGAATGGGAATGAACTGGTAGAATGTGTTTTGAAGCAATAAAACATTGATTTTATTTTGTGTCTTATTTCATAATTTGCCTTGTTATAAAATAAAAGTTCCGCGGGTTCGTCTCTTGGCCGTTACGCTATTGACGTGAACCCATTCCTACCGTACCTAACAGTGCACCTTTTCCCGACTCCGTTGGGGTCGGCTTTCCATCTAAATAAGATTCGATCAAATTTCTTACTTGCATACTTATCAAAGATGAGCACGTTCAGTGAAAATTGCAGTAAAATTTGCAGATGCTCTATAAATCTACATAAAATTATAAACAATTATAGAAAAATGTATTTTTTTTCCTCTGAAAAATACAAAAACAGTTATTCATCTACTATATAAAAATAAGTCGGGTTTTCCTTCCTGACGCTATAACTCCTGAACGCACGAACCGATTTCCACGGTTTTGCATTCGTTGGAAAGGTCTCGGGCTCCGTGAGGTTTATAGCAAAGAAAATCCAGGAAAACCGACATACACGCGGGCGGGGCCGCGGGCAACAGCTAGTATTATATAAATAACTTTTTGACTTAGGTATTTTCAACCGACCTGTAAAAAGGTTCTCAATTCGGATGTTTGTATTTTTTTTACAAAGATTGTTTTTTTTTAAGTGTTCAGCATCTTTATACTTTCCGAGGGCAACTATACCACCTATCTAGGTATATACAAGTTTCCAGAGAGGCACTCCAAAGTAGCGCCAGTGTTAACAAGTAAAACACAAACAAAAAGTTTTGTGAAACGAAAACAAATAGATGTTTGTGTGTGCTTCAAGAAGACGCAACTAAGGAGCAAGTTTAGTTACGCCTGCATCGCAAGGCGTCATGCTAAACTTATACGTACCTGCTAAGTACTCACAGGTACCTAAGAAGTCTGTAGACATACCTAGAAGTAGGTATCTTATTAGCTAGTAAGATGCCTTTGTTCTTAGCTACGTTCAGTAGGTACCTATCTATTTTGGATTAAACGAAGTAGATTTCATATCAGTTCAGATCAGTTTCATAATATCTTTAAAATGTACGAAGTAATCGTCTGAACCTGGACTCAGGACACCGTGGACACAATCATTTTTAGATATACACATTGTTACATAGAAGTAGTGTACCTACTTCCGAAAAAAACCTCACATAACTACATTTTTATTGGATTTATTTGCTTGTGGCGTTCTGAACGCACCCGATTAGGTGTTCCGAACGCACCCTAAAACTAGTGGCAACACCGACAACTACTCTCTCTCTCTCCTCTCTCTCGCGTCGACTCCCGCGCTAACAACATTGTTCTCTGCCGCTCGTTCTTAGGTACCTATCCTGTAATCAGTTTGTGATCCCTAACATAGATCGTACCTAATTATATTGTATTGTGTATACATTGTATTGTGGCCTAATAAACATTCGTGTAAGACACTAGTGCATTATTTACTGCGAAGCAACCCTTCGGGTGGAGGCCCCGAACAAATAACCTCCAAATGCTCTTTACACCTATTTAAATCTCATATGGGTTTGGCTGTTAGGTGCGACTGCCGTGTGACCTAACTAACACCAAGATCGATTACCTACAGCTGTAAACCCTATGCTTGCCAGTTAATCAATAGGTATCACTTATACCAGCTGACAGATTTGAGTCCTCAAAGCCGTCATAAGGTGGCTCTTTAGCAAGCATAATGGCATGGGCGCCGAGTCTCTGGATTACCATGGCATACCTAGTGCACGTGCAGGGCAGTCTTTAACCGGTACAAATGTACAATCAAAAACAACAAGCTATCGCTTCAAGCGTATGCGTGCTCGTCGTGGGTAGTCAGCAGCAGCGAGCACACTTGCCATCAGAAAAAAAAATGCGAGATAAAATCGTTAAAGAATCAGTGAATTTTAGAACAAAATTTAATGACAGCTTTTTTCTACTAGCAATGTGATACAACTGTTACCTGTTACAAGGAGTTTTGGCGCGAAGCGCGGGAAAGCGCACATCGCGGTATTATTTTCGAAAATGGTGTGAATTCGAGTTTTATGTGTTTAAATACTGGATTTTTAGACATAACATCTTAGACAATTCACACAAGTGTAGGAAAGTGGGATATTACAGTGAATTGTGACATTTCGTGTTCGTTCCAAATCTCCAGGGGGAGCTTTCAGTAAAGTCCCCACAACTTTACTGAAGTGGAAATCACTCATCGTCATGGCAATCATCGCTCATCGTTATCGTCATGAAAAACTATTCTTGTGAATGTGAAGTGAATAAACAAAACTAAATAAAAACATGGCTTAAAGGTCTTGTAACCAAGCCAAAAAAATCCAAAAAAACAAAAGACCTGTTTTTTTTTTTTTTTTCCCTTTGGCACTAGCAAGCTGTGTGCCAACGACAAAGTTAAGGAAACTACTAAACATTAAAAGGTATTACCGAGGAAAGGAATAGGAACGGAATTTGGATAATTAGATAGGTTTACCTAATAGTTAAGTCCAAAAAAGTAAATTAAAAATACATATAAAGGATCTTAAAATATATAACTAAAAGTCATAATTACAATTTAATATCATTAAGTAGAAGAAAAGAGGAAATAACATTATAATATAGTATGGGATTCATTAATAAGCAACTCATTCGGGTAGGAAGAGGGACCGACAAGGAAATGATAGAATGCAGGAATGAGGAACGGTCATAACGCGGACATGAGAAGAACATATGATCAATGTCTCCAACATCCATTCCACAATCACACAAATCGCTATCTACAATTTGCAACCTAGCAAGGTGGGAGGGAGTACAAACATGACCTAGCCGCATTCGTATAATAATTGAAGCTGATAACCTTGAACATTCAACCCTACTAAACCACGGTTTTCGTGGGATTTCAGGTTGAACATCGAAATATCTCTTACCTTTAAATTTACAGGAATCTGTGAAATATTTAGACCATCGATCTGTTAAGAAATTCATGGGCAAATTCACGAGATCATGACAATATAAGGTATAAGGATAAATATCACCATCGTGAACTGCTTCTTTTGCAAGTTGGTCGGCTTTCTCATTTCCCCAAATTCCACAATGGCTAGGTACCCAAGTAAATATAACAGAGTGACCTTTGGATCGGCAAATATTAAGTAGTTTTCTGATGTCAAAGATAATCGGATAATATGATTTCTTAAATGGGAACTTATCTATAGATTGAAGCGCACTTTTAGAATCGGAAAAGATTACAGTCTTTGGGAGCTTGGCTAATAGTACATACTCTAATGCTTTCAAAATACCAAAGCACTCTCCAGTATAAACTGAAGTTTCAGGGGGAAGCTTAACCTTTTGTGAAATTTTAAATTGTGAATGATAAATGCCTATACCTACACAAGTAAAACTACTTTTAGAAGAGTCAGTAAAAATATGGTGCCATTCACACCAATTTTCGTCCACTGTCTTATTGAAATTAAATTTAGCATCTGGGTCTCCTTTATTTATACCTATACTATAGCAGATGTCAGGTGCAAGGGTTAATGATTCATAGGATATATTGTCAAAAAGGGCAAGCGATGGCGAACGAAAGACCCGTCCATGTTTTGAATGAAATTTCCTATAACTGTTAATTATGCATGGAGTGCTTTGTCGTCTCCAGAACTTGGAGTTCAGGACAAGCTGATCAAGAGCATCTAGTTTTTTATGTAATAAATGGTTCGTTGATTCCATTATTTTAAATATAAACCTATCCGATAGGTACTGGCGCCGGAGGTAAAGTGGTGGATCCTCACACTCTACCTGCAGGGCATTAAGGGGGCTTGATTTCATTGCGCCCGAAATGATTCTCAGAGCCTTGGATTGTATGTCATCTAATTTTTTGGTACCTTTTTTGTTGCCCCCGTCTAAAAGGAATGTTCCATAATCTAGAACACTGCGAATGATTGCATTGTATAAAAGCTTAAGGCTAGTGGGATGAGCACCCCACCAAACACCCGTCAAACATCTTATAATGTTAAGCAAACGTTCACACTTGTTCACAACATACATAAAATGCGGCTCTCCAGTAAGTTTCTTGTCTAAAATTAGACCTAAAAATTTTACGGAGTCTTTTACGGGTAAAGTACAGTCATTAAATTTAACTATGGGATCAGAAAACGCTTTTTTTCTAGAGAAAACAACAACAGTGCTCTTGTGAGTTGACAGGCTTAGTCCATTTTCATCCAGCCAACATTTTAGTAATTTGTGAGAAATTGTTAACGACTCACAGGCGTTGTTAATGGATTTATCTATAGAATATAATAATAGATCATCAGCATACTGTAAGATATTAACTGTGCCCTTCAGCGAGGGCTCCAAATCATAAGTATATATATTAAAAAGTAAAGGGCTGAGTACTGATCCTTGTGGAAGACCTTTAAAAACTGAATGAGTTTTTCTGCTACCATCAGTAGAGTACACGGATACATATCTAACGGATAGTAAGTTTAAGATAAAGTTACCTAAAAGATGCGGAATTTTAAGAGCTATTAATTTGCGTTTTAGGATAGATAATATGACATTATCATAGGCACCATTGATATCTAAAAATGATGCAACCACAGATTCGTTATTTGAAAACGCGAGATGAATATCAGTAGTGAATACACTTATACTATCTATTGTACTATTTCCTTTGCGGAAACCAAACTGGCTTCTTGATAATATGTGTTTACTCTCAATGTACCATTCCAGACGGTTTTTAACAAGGTGCTCAGCCACTTTAACAAGAACAGACGAAAGAGCTATTGGTCGGTATGATTCAGCATTGTTGGGTGGTTTACCAGATTTTAAAATTGGGATAACCTCTTGGAAACGCCAAGAAGAAGGGATGTTCCCAGAGGCAAGAGCAGAGTTAACTAGTTTTAAATAGTAATTTAGACTATCATCACTTAAATGAACAAGAAAAGAGTAAGGTATACCATCTTCACCAGGGGCAGAATCTTTAACGGACGATAGAATCCCCTTCAGCTCATACAAACTGAAGGGCATGCACAAAGGATTACCCGTGTGAATGACAGGGAAAAGAGCTGTGGTGGGAGAGTGTGAGTCTTTCTCTGCAACATAAGGAGGAGCTAATATATTAAGAAAACTGTTAGTCAGAGAAGAAGGTAGTTGATACTGAGAGGATGAGTCATTGAAAGCAGATCTAAACCGTTTAATGCTACGCCACACCTCTGAAGGACACGTTGTCGGAGACAAAGAGGCACAAAAAGCTCTCCATCCTTGAAACTTTTTTCCCTTAAGGATGGTACGGGTTTCTTTCAATGTTTTTGTAAGTTTATCTAAGTTTTCGGGTGACATATCTTCAGCATATATTTTCTCAGCCTTTTTCCTTTTTTAACAGCATCAGAATAGTGTGCATCCCACCACGGTGGTAACGGAATCAAAACCTCAGCAAATGACTTTGACACTGGTGGATGAAGTTTTAATGCTTCTACATAAGATAAACAGGAATGAGCCATAGAATGCTTTATATCTTTTTGCCTTAGAAATTCAGGACAACTTTTACTAATTGCAAAATGCCTTCCAGAGCAACAAATACATGAAGCATTATCTTGCTCAACAGAACATGTTTCTCCTAAATGGTTTTGAGCACATTTGTAACATCTAGGTTGGCCACACCGGCACTGATTCTTGGTATGTCCGTAATGACAGCATCGATAGCACTGAATAGTGGGATAAACATAGATGTCAACTGGCAGAGCATTGTAGCAAATGTAAACCCTTTTGGGTAACACTTGACCATCAAGGGTGATTACAACAGACTGAGAGGGCTTCCATGTGTATGTACCATTTACATAGACCTTATAATTTAACCGTCTCACTTTTAATATCTTCCCACAGCCATTTGGGACAGATAAGTTATCTAAAATTTCATCAAGTGACCAGTCAGCAGGGACTCCACGGACAAGCCCCATTCTGGTGATATTAAATGTTGGCAGAAATGCCTTAAGATTACTGTCTAATGAACTACATTTGTCAATAAAATTGTTAGCACTTATAAAATTTGTGAAGGAAACAGTGCATTTATTTCGTCCTATCCTTTTCACAGAACCTGTAACTATATTTTCAAATTTATTTTTCTTCAGAAAGTTACCAAAGGTAATGGGATGTAAACTAGTAGGGCTGTTATCCATATCAGCTTTACGTTGTACATGGACTAAGTAAGGTGCAGCATCAGTTTCTATGTACTCTCTCCGACCAATTTGTATAGGTTCAATCTGGTTGACTGGTGCAGTACTATTAATATTTATTTCAGGTTTAGCATCAGTGTGTGTTGGATTGTGAGATGGAAGAGATAGACAGTTGCACTCATTTTCATTACAAACATTAGAATCCTCTTTCAGGTTAACTACTCCTTTATTATTTTTTTTCTTTTTATGACAACTTTTGCACACCCTATGTTGCCTACGTTTTCTGCTTCTGTCATTACCTGTTACTGAATTATCAGTATCTCTACCGCTACCCTGAATGGATGCGTCCGTGTCCATACCTTGATCGATTGTGACGTAACTAGCCACGGGGGGATTTAAGCCAGAGCTTAAATCCCCCATGAAATTTATAGGCGGATCGTTCATACGATCCTGACCTTATAAGAGATTACCATATAATAAACAATATAAATAAACTTACCAAATAAACACCTAAACTACACAGAATATAAGAAGATTACTACTAAGTTATTAACTATACAAATTTTCAAACCAATCTAATTATTTTACACGTTTAAATTAATTTTAAAATTTTCGAAAGAAAAAAAAAAACACCCGCTCAAACCGAAGTTTCCCGCGCTTTTTCTTTATTTTATCAAAAAGACCTGTTACAAACGTCACGAGGAATGTCATGTGGACGTCAACTGTCAACCTGTTTAATTTATAATTTGGTTTGTAAACAAACAATTCCAAGTCAAGAAATTATTTACTTTTTTACCTAAATACATTAATATTCGCGCTATGACACCAGACAAGGAAGAAAATATTAGCAAGACCCTCCGGGAACAACAAGCTAGAGCAAAACTCCGTGAATCATTTTTGAGAGCAGTAAATGAATTAAATGGTGAGTGAGGTATCTAGTTTTTCTTAAAATCTAAATAAACCCTGTGCCAGAAGTAATACAAAAGGAAAAAGTCCTGCTTCGTTTATAAAATACTTGGTAGAATATAGTTAAATTTATTGTATTACGGTATTATTTTAAAAAATGTATGCCAACCCTGTATGCATAAATTTTTCTTCAGTGTTAGGAAATATAAAAATACAAATACTGATATACTTTTAAAACTTTGAGTATAGGTCTAGGTAGTAAAGTAAGTGAAAAATATTTTAAATTTTAATATACAAATCTTGTGACCATTTATTTGAATAATTTTAAATGTAACTCTTAAAATGATTTATATTATATACAGGGAGGCCTTGCAGTGTTCTAACTTACGAGAAAACATCACTAAATGCAAGCTTTGCTGGATGGACACCCGATGGTTCTGAGATCCTGGTGAGAAACCTGGAGACTCCTTCTCATGTTAAGATGAACTCGGCTTTACTTAGGACTCCTGATATTTTAACTATTCAATTCGATGGTGCTGTTTAGTTACTGTTATATTAGTGTGTGTATTACTGTTAAGGTTTGGGTCACATATCTTAAAAAGCAAAGAGTAAAATAGGGTGAATAGAGATCAATAGACAAATAAAAATAAAATTGTTAGATTTCCTTAAATAATTTTTCCTTTACTAAATTCTAAGTATCTATAATCAGATATTTGGTATTTCTGTTCATTATTAAATTTAAATAGTCAATACCTTCACTTGAAAGAAAGTAACTAGATACAGAATTTAGCTGACCATTTTATTTTTATCCCAGTACTGTACAGTGTTCATGTTCTTGGTAGGTAATGCTTAAATGTACTATACATCACATTCTATAAAATTATGGCTCAAAATATAAATCAGTATACCTAGTTTTTTTTAATGTAACTAGAGCTAAATGTGTGGCTGCTGTGGTGAAGGGAGTTTACTGAAATAAAAGTATTGAAGTTACCCAAATCCGCAGTTAGACTCATAAAGGAGACCCCAGACTCCGAGTTGAAAACTTCGGATGTGACTGGGATTAACGCTAGGATGAAGAAGAAGATTGATTACAGGTATACAGTTGATCGATTTACAATTCAAAAAGTAAATCAAAAAGACAAATTACTAATTGACAGCTTTCATATGAGGAGACTTAGACTTGAATTTTGAAAAGAGTGTATATTACATTAAGGGCTATATATAATGATATACCTACTATGGGTGTGGTGAAGTGCTTGGGTGTAACAAATGCTCATGGATTAAAATCCGATCTAACAACAACCTTCATCCATCTGTTTACCTAATGAAAAATGTATTTTAGTAAAAAAATGTGTTGCTAAACACAATAGGGTTTCTAATATATTTTTCATTGGGTAAACAGTTGGGTGAAGGTCAATGTTAAGCTGGATTATATAATATTATACCATGTAAATGTAAATGTTCTGTACCTAGTCTATACTTTTTTTAATAAGATTTTTTTTGTATACAAAGTTGTTTTTATTAGACCCATTCAGTGCATAATAGTACTGAAATTAGTCTAACACCTAAAAAGAAAAGAGAAAAATCGAGCTGGCGTCATGGATTTTCATGAACATAGGCAACTTTCATATCAATTCAAAACATCGTCCAATTGTGACGATCTTCTTCATCCTAGCGTTAATCCCAGTCGCATCTGAATCTTTTCAACTTGGAGTCTGGGGTCCGCTTTTTACCAGTCTACACATATGTTTGTATGACAACCGGGACCGGCGGCTTAACGTGCCCTCCGAGGCACGACCAGACCAATGCAAATACCCATATTCATGCATACAAATATTTGCACTGAGCGGGGATCGAACCCGCGCCTCCTGCGTAGCGGCCGCGTTCACTACCGCTACGCTACGGAGGCTGTCTAATAAAATGTCTAATTGTGACGATGATAGAGTGAATTGATTACTTTCTTAGTATTTCTTACCATTTTCGTTCCTCTCCATTTTGATGGCCCAAGATGGACTAACTCCTTTGGCACAGATATAGATTAAAAGTCTGGAATAGAACATTGGCATTTTTTATCCCGGGAATAGATTTAACCGATTCGCTGTACCTACCTGCTTAGCTAAAAAGAAAGGTTTTTTTTAAACCATAGGTGGGCAGACAAGTACACGGTCCACGTGATGGAAAGTGGCCTATGGACGTGTGCAACACCAGGGGAGTCACACTCGTGTTGCCGACCTTTTAAACACAAAGTTTCTGTGCCGTCAGTGTAGAAGACAAAGCGGGAATAACCTTTGGCCTTCCCACTGACAGCACAAAACTCTTCAGTGGGCTCTGGGATTACTATACAATTTACTTCACATCCAGCGTTCTTAAGTGGTCTCGTCTGGCTCTGGCTACCGTTCACTGCGCCTTTGCACCTCTGTTCGAGTTGCGGTCATCTGTTCCTCTTCAGAAAATTACTCGAAGTCAAACTTTTAATAGAAGTCCTAGTATATTTTTGGATTGTGTCGTTATTATTATCACACCCACCACCACAACTACAGCACCGCCGTAGGTATATTCCAAAAAATAAATAAATGAACTGATACAGGACTGCTAGTGTCCTGAATCGGTTCGCTCTCAGCTTTGGCGCTTTTCTTGCTAATATTTCTTTAATGGAAGCCGGGGCGGATCGCTAGTCACTTGATATAGTGGATATGTTAAAACAAAATTCGGGGACATTGAAACGGATTAGCGCATTGAGAAATAATCCTACGTCCACTTACATAGATGACCATTGGGACCCTATTTTTCTATGCTACTGATTACAGAATTCATGCGGCATTACATTTGGCGCAAACTTTCGAAACAATAAAATTATCTAAGTTGTGGATAGCATAGGAGATACATTTAACTTAGAAATTGGTAGAGAAGAGCAAGCAGATTACCAAATTACCATAATGTATAGCGTTGTCAAGATTTTTGATATTTATAGCGTTGAACATGTCATCATTCTTATCATATTTTACTGTTTCGTCATCACCATATCTGTTTTTGGTATCACTAACAACCCCTTATTACCGACTCCGACAACTCTACGTGTCTTCTTAATTGTGTAGATACACAGAAACGACCTAACCTACCTAGCTTTTATTTGTTCACCAACCTACAATTTCGTTAGCTATGCACAATCCGTCGAATTCGTGATTTTCATAGGCGGCGGGCGTCGAAAAGCCGTTGCATATGCTGTAGTTATAAGGCTGTCGTAAAAGCCCTGGTATAGACCTGTTGCTCAATCGATTCGCTGAGGTCGCTTTGTGTGGCGCACACTCAAGTGAAGGCTTTTTATAAGCTCCAGGCCTTTATTTTGACGCTCCGATACTGTTGGATGTTGGCTCGTAATTAGAAATTTTATACTAAGTAGTTGTGTGAAATTCTGCCTCGTTAGTAAACTAAGTAACAAATACATTTTCTTTTCAAACATAAACCATGAGTTAAGCTCGCCTTTGTACAAAATTTATTATTTTTTGCCTACATATACATACATATAATCACACCGGTTAGGTAGAGGTGAATTAACACCCACATTTCACCAATCGTTGTAAAGTACCTAATAGGGAGTGAGCCTATTGCCGTATTCCGGGCACTATTGTCGACTCGAGCCATGCATCTGAAGCTGAGTCTGGGTTGTATTATCTGACTGATATCGAACAACCCTTTCCCTAAGTCAGCAGTGCATGTATTGTGAAGAGATGGGGTTATCTGGAGTACCTACCTAGAGCTATAAATCACATTGCCTAGCTATCTATTTATTAGCATCTAAAATGATCTGATCGGTAACCTATTGAAATATCGAATTTCTGTTACCCGAATCTTAAAACCCCGAAAACGGTTGGTAGAACTTTTAAAAGACAGATGTAATGAATGACAACTTTCTATAATTCCGTTTTTCATTTCCCAGATGAATCAATTTCCAGGTGCACTAAAACCAAATTTTCAAATAGTATTTTTTTATTTTCCATATTGTCATAATCCAAATATAGTTATACCAGATTCTCAGAATATTTTTTTTTGTTTCCCATCGTACCATTTTCCAATACACTATTACCAAATTTTCATAATCTTTTTATTTGGTTCCCATACAAATCGTGTTCCAGCTAAACTATATACAGGTATAGTAAAAATCAGTAAATTTATACGATTCATTTAGGGTGTGTAACGGTTGATATAATAATAAAAAATCTAACGTTCACTTAAGACATAACTAATTTCACTTAATATAATTAAAGCCTGAAGACTTATAAATATAATATAATTTTGTTTAAATTATTGTTTTCCATGTCATGCATGAACAGTTTTGTATGCAGGTATAATCAATGAATCAGGAAAGCGAGCTCGTGAACACTGCGTACCACACCCGACCCGACTCGCCGTGGTACTTGTCTGCCCTACACTAGAGTGTTATTTAAGAACCGGAGGCGCGGAGGGAGGGGGAGCCCCTTATTTCGTAGAAAGAAATTTCATAGAATTTCGTTTCACAGAAAATGCTTCATATAATATTTGGTTCTTATATTTTTATTTCGAATATTATTGTTTCAAAAACAATTTCCTACAATGAAACATATTTCACAGAAACACAATTTTTAATCAAATTTTTTTGTTTAACCTTTCGTCCGTGGAGTGTCAAAATGTCATTATGCCCTATCTGTGGATCCCATTACAGGACTTTCAACAGATAGGGGTTTAAACACATTTTTTGCAAACATGGGAGTAGAAAACCATTATTTTCTCTAAATCTAATTGGAATTTAGAGTAATTCCTATTGGAATTATCATTTTAATACTTAAATGTCTTTTTCTTATTCCTTACACTACACTTAACTTTGAATTGCCTTGTAACCGTTATAAGACAAATAATATGGGTTACCCAGAACTTAACTTTTATTTTCTAAATAATAAAAAATAAAACGCCGGCTGGATATAATATTATATATTTTATATACAATCTTACATACTTAATAAAATAAAACCAAATGGCATTATGTTCCAATACATTTTTTTTATACCACACCTATTTTTAAAGTTTGATGAAAAAAGTCCCTCTTCAAAATGTCACTAAGTGGGTCTCATTTAACTTTAGTTTACAGTGCATTATTGGCGTCAGGGACAAGAAGTGTTTTGTTTACAATAATTTAAGCTTATCGCCTAACTAGTTTAAGCAATGATATGTTGTTACATTCTATAGAACTTGAACAATAATGTATCAAATATGAGACTCATAACTGGTACAAAAAACAATGTCTCATTTATACTAAGATTTTGCAGAATATGTGCATAAAAGTGTTATAATAATTAATTATTCAAGATTTACATGAAACTAGGCGTTTACTCCATTGAAAAAAACTACATGTTTGGAAGAAAAATATGAAAAACCATGATCTTAAACATAGTGAAAAATTAGCATGTTTGCTCCATGGCGGTTAAATAGTATGGATACGACTTAGTAAATGCAAAAATAAATCAGTATGTTTTTTTTTAACTTATTTTTATTTATCTATTGATAAGCCTAATATTACAATTACTGTTGTGATTATATGCTTGAAGATAAAAAAAAGACGGGTTGCACTCTGGGAGTGCCAGCAGAAGTGAAAACATTTTCTTCTCTCTTTCTTCGTTATATACATAGAAAAAGATAAAAAGAATATACCATACCATACCATACCATACCATACCATACCATACCATACAATACAATACCTATAATATAGCGCCAATCATAGAACCTATCACTAATTTTCTACTAATTTTCTGTCAGAAGAAATTAATAAATTACAAAAAGAAAAAATAATCACAAAAAGTGTCAGGCCAGGTTGAACCCGGTACTATCAGAAACCATAGGGACTTACAGTCGAAGCGTTTACCGCTAAGCTACGATGCTATTTATCGTATCTTGCAAAATAGACAGTCTATAGCTAATGTTGTATGACGTCAGTCGTCGGTTACGGTTCAAAGGTCAAGCGATCCTGACGCGACAGTACGGATGAATGTAACAGCATTTTTATCTAGTACAACAATATGGATGACAATTTATATATAACTCATTGACGACAGTTTTATTCTACATAAAAATCAAATCAATAAAACTAAATCATTTCATTTTTTATATGAAGTTCAAAAGTCTTATCCATATTTTATGAACGGGCAGCCATTTTGTGAGTTAAAACCTATATCTGTGGCGAGTCCCAGAATAGGACTTTATGTTGTTATATTATTTTTGAGGTTGGATTTTTTGCATTTACCACGTAAATACACGCATTTTGTAATAATCACATTGCAGTTTATTATATTAGTGATCTGATTACACACATTCGCGTCGGTTATAATAATGTTTCAATCCTAATATGATCAAGCAAAATCCATCTACCAATTCGTAAAATGACTTGCCCATCGCTTCAAAGCTTGTTTTTGACTTAAAATGTAATTAATAGGCCCATGTTAGAAAATAAACTGAAATATTACTTATTGTTCCATCGTCTTTTCTGTAGAAACACACACAAAACTTAGGAAATATTGTTCGAACTAGCAAGAAATGCGCGGCAATCTATGACTGAGCAGGTCACAGATTAAACTAAAAAAAAACATTTTTTTCGTACTACAGACGTGTAACGTTGCATGTCAGAGGGAAAAGTCGTTCATTCTTATTCGATTTTTAACGTGTGCGAAAGGGTAAGAATCGTCTTTACTCGTTAAAATAAGGCGCGAAATGAACATCTGGTAGGTCAAGTGGCGAGTCCCACCACAGGACGCGCCACAGACAAGCATTTTTTAAAAAGTCCCATAATGGGATCCTCCACGGACGAGGGGTTTAACAAACTTATCAAGCTGTAGAATTATTTTTAAAGAATATTAAACCACCTTTATAATGTTCCAAATCACATTTTTAACTGTAATATTTACAATTTTAACACCCCGACTCAGATTACCCCGACTCGGATAGGTTAGGTTAGAAGGCTAATGCGGGAGCGGAGCGTAGCGAAGCTCCCGCATTAGGCCTTCGTGGTTATTTTTTTATAAACCACCCAGAAGTAGGAGCCCCGCGTAGCGGGGCTCCGTCGACCTTGTAGACGCATCAATTGTTTAGTTCATAAAAACCATATATATGATAATATGTTTTTCTTTGTAATAAGTTTCTATTAAATAAACAATATAATGATTAAGAAAAGTTGATTTGATATTCTATGAAATGATTATTCTAATGTTTTAATGTTTTATATGAAACAAAATTCAATGATTTAAAATTATACTAATTAAATATAATGATTATATTGATTATTCTATGAAACGAAATTATGCGAAACATTTTCTGTTATACGAAATTATATTAAACAATTGTCTATAAAACAACGCACACCCGCGGAGGGCTGCGGAAGCGAGCATGGGTGCCCGAACTTTGTTACGCAAGGGCGGAAGGACTGCACTTCCCGCAGCGCCGGAGAAGAGCAACACTAATGCTTGCCTGCGTGCCTGCATGCTTGCCTGCTTGCCTGCATGCATGCATGACTGCATGCCTGCATGCTTGCCGGTTTGATTGCCAGCTTGCCTGCATGCATGCTTGTTTGCTTACATGCATACATATATTTTTTAAGGCAACGTGTGTTTTGTTCAGTAGGTCTCCAATTGTAGTTAGTAGACGCCATATGAGGTTTAGTTTTAGGTTTAGAAATCTGGATATTGTTTGTCTGGATATCAATTAACTGGATATCAATTAATTGCATTTCAAAAATTTGTGTTTTAAAAATTGGGCTTTCGTGCATATGGATTACGGTCATCTGGATTTTGTGCATTTAGATTTCGTGTGTCTGGAACTCTTTCGTCTGGATTATAAAACGTCGTACAAATGAATAAATGGGCAAATGAAATTCGGAGTTGCGATTATATGGAAAATAAAACTTCGGAATTTGAAAAACCGGGATTATGAAAAATTGGCCAAACGTTTTCTGGATTATGATATTCGGAATGTTAAAATTCGGGATTAAGATAGGTAACCGATCTGATCACATATTCTTAACAAAGTTTAAAATCGATACGATAATTATTACGAGTAGAAGTTAACTCCCATTTCTGGGCTTTAGAATCTTGTCCGTCTTATAAATACAAAGTAATAAGAATTAAAAAATTATTCTGCATTTAATAAACCTTTTTCCATTGCTGTTGGTTCTGGGGCGAATGATGTATGGACGCGTAGCAATGTCCTTTGATAACTTTCCGTCTTACAAACTTAGGTAAGTACCTCAATAAATCTAAGCAGGACAGTAAAGTATATGTAGGTATTAAATAAGAGGCTGCAGTTCTTCTTATGCTGTTTAAAAAAAATGATTCTACTTTTTCATTGTCCAAACCGATAATAGCACACGTAGCAACTTTTTAGTAATTCTAATAAAATATGGAAGCTTAAAATCGATACCTAGCTATCTATCGTTCGGATTATGGTAATGGATGCAACCCAGTCAAGCTTAACCGATCACATTTGCCTTCTCCCGTTTATGCTTCGCAGCGTTTCGTCGAAGTATTATAAATTCATATATTTACTTCTATTTTTCCTATATGAATATGCTTATTTCGTATTTTTTTAAACTTCTTGCATCTAAGTACCTTTAGGTAAATCTATCACTGAAAGAATATGTACAGAGGCGTGTCACCAAATATGTTTGGCTCTGCATAACAGGGGTGACCCCTTGGAGAAGGAAAAGTCATATTCTGTCCTCCGTGGGTGACTGTTTATCATTCTAAAACAAAACAAGTTCTGATCTTGCATCTCATCGTTGCTTAGGCTCCGATGGACCACTTTCTAGATTTTCGCACGTTCTTCGACTTACCTACCAGAAAATGAGAATATTGGTACCTATACATAATTCTATACTTTACTTTTCCTACGTGCACCCAACGGAGGCAAGATGTTTAAGACTTTTGTTGCCAAATACTTAGATAAGCAGTCGCCGCAAAACCCCTTTGTGAACGCGATCAATAAATCTTTTTTTCTTTTAAAGACGAGCTGAACTATTTATAAAGCACTACTTAATCGTGCATTTCGATATAAAGGTCCATATGTAAGTATTCATATTTACACTGCCAATGCCCAAGCACTGCCCACTTAGGTACCTACATCAAATTTAATTAATGATTAAACGAACTTACCTGTACGTGAAGTTCGATCATAATTATACGAAGTGCTTCGTCCTCTAGATTAGTAAGAGAGATATTATATGAACACAATGTAGTAACGCTTAGGTGTTACCACTTCAGCACTATAGTTTAGAGGGTATTCGTTATACCCATTATGGCAACACAATTTATTTCCCTAATACTTCCCTGCCTGTATTGACATCCAGTCGGTCGAGCTTCATTAGTTTAAAGAATTAAACATATTTCCGGAACTCTTGGGATATCCAGGGAGGGCGGGACTTACTAATCTCTTCGGACGAAGCACTTCGTATAATTATGATCGAACTTCACGTACAGGTAAGTTCGTTTAATCATTAATTATACTCGTGCTTCGTCCTCTAGATTAGTAAGAGAGATATTATATGAACACAATGTAGATGTTGAGAGAGAAAGAGAGAGTGCAGGAAATATGAAATTAATTAAAATAAATTTTATCTCATAAAGACATTTATTTTAAATTCCCTTAATACAACAAAAACAATTATCGATAGCTAATTGTGCTTATGAACTAGTATATTTATAGCCAACAAAATAATGAGATACATAATCATAACGAAACCGAAGGTTCTATAATCTACGTAACTGCCTACTATGTTAATTAGCCATATTCATTTATTTAACTTACTAAGGGAACACACTGCCCTTGCTACGGCTACATTATCCTCTTTGTCAATAATTGGTCTGTTATAGAATTTAGCAAAGGTAGTGGAATTGCCGCTCCATCCAGCAGTTTGTCGTATGGCGTCAAGGCTTACCCCTTGGCTATATGCCATAGACGTTGCAGCGTGTCGTGTGCTATGGGAGGAAAACACGGTTACGTCAATTCCACTATCTTTCAAGGTAGATTTAATCCATCGACTAAGAGTTTGACTCGTAACATGATTGAAAGGTTTACGATGGCTAATAAACAATTGCTTTGAATTTCTTAGATTTATAGTCTTATCTAAATAAGCTAGGAGGGTTTTTGCCGGGCATATTTCGGGTCGCTCGCTAAAGAACGGCAAATGAAGAGTCGGTTGATTTGTACCTACTCTTGATGTTTTAATAAGATCTTCAATTCTTATTATAATTTTATCACTTAAGGTAATTATTTGATCAGTATTAATTTTAGACAGTGTCTGTGCCCGATGGGCTGTAACAAGAGCTAGAAGAGTAGAACACTTTTTAGAAAGCTGCTCCAGTGTTAGGCCTTCGTTAGGAAACAATGTGGATAAATAGTTTAGAACGATATTTGCGTCCCAAGTTACGTTGTACCGCGGTAACGGCGGTCTTAGTTTATATACACCCTTGCAAAACCTTATGATTCGATCATCGTCAGAAATGTCACCAATAATTAGGGAAAGTGCAGCTCTATGGCTATTAATTGTCCCATATTGGGCACCATCATTAAATATGTGTGTAAGAAAATCTAAAATGATAGGAATGGAAGGTTGGTACATATCAATTTCATTTGCAGAACAAAATTTATACCAGCGTTTGAAGCAAACGTCGTATTGTTTGAAAGTGTTGTCCGACAGCGACGCGAGCACGATGTCTAAGGCTGAGGATGGTACGCATCGCTGCTGCATGGCCGCCCGGACAAGATTCCGGCAACCAGGGTAACGTGAGCTTGGATGTTTTGGTTGCTGGAATTGGGAATAATGACATCATTAGGGTCAAATTTTATCGTGTTGGAGATAAGTAATCGCTGAAATAGTGGATACCATGGTTGTGTAGGCCAATCGGGAATAACCATAATACCTTCAGCATTATCTGCTATAACTTTTCTTAAAGCTTTAAGAATCATTGCTACTGGTGGGAAAGCGTAAAACAAATGGTTGGACCAATTTAAGGTGAAAGCATCAATCGCAAATGCCCCTGGATCTTTGTGCCAAGAGACATATCTTTCACATTTTTTGTTAATGCGAGTAGCAAATAAATCAATTTGTGGGACTACTAATAAGTGATCTATTATCTTTTGATAACCGGTGTGAGACAGTACCCACTCTAAGTCTGAATGGGTTCGTCGGGATTCCCTATCAGCAATAACATTTTCTGATGATTTAATGTAAGAGGCAAATATGAAAATTTTACGATCTTCACACCAATGCCATATATCTTTTGTTATTTCGGTGAGATGAGGATATTGGATACCTCCCATGCGATTAATATAGCTCACAGCAGTGGTGTTGTCAATTCTTAGTAATATTTGGCAATTCTCATAATTTTTAGCAAATATTTTGAGTGCAAAATAGGCCGCTAAGAGCTCAAGGTTATTTATGTGCAGCGTAGCCTCGCTGTTAGACCAACTACCACTGGCTGTTCGCCCATTACATGCGGCACCCCACCCCGTTTTTGAGGCATCAGAGTAGATTTCTAACACGTAACTATCGTTCCTAATCCTATGTACGGAATGATCTATGACCTTAGACCACCACTTGATATCTGGTAACAATGACTGCGGTATTGTCATGAGTCTTTCGTAATCATCGTTATTTCGTAAGTTAAGAAACTTGCAGCGTTCAAGTTCTTTTGTATATAACCACCCGTACTCTATGGCAGGACAGGCAGACACTAGCAAACCTATTAACTGAGCAAATTTCCTAATCTTACAAAATTTCAATTTCTTAAAATTTTGTAGCTCTTTTTTTATTCTAATTCTTTTCTCAGAGGGTAGACTTAATTCCCATTTGTGAGTGTCTATTACGTAACCTAAATATTTGCAAGACCATGAGGGTATTTTGTTACTCTTTTCCTCATTAATAATAAAACCTAGTGCTTGTAATAGCATCTGAGTGGTCTCAATGTTATGCAAACATTCCCAGTAAGTATTTCCAGCAAGAAAGAAATCGTCTAAATAAATAGATGATAAAAAACCACACGATCGTAATAACTTAATGACAGGTTTCATCAATTTCGTAAATATGAATGGTGCCGTACGTATACCAAAGGGCAGGACGTTAAATTCGTATAACTTTTCATTAATAATGAACCGAAGGTATCTCCTTGAATTGGGATGAATATTGATAAGAAAATATGCATCTTTTAGATCTAAAGTTGCGATGTAACACTCTCGTGATACAAGTTTCAACGCAGTACGTATGTCCTCGAGTTTAAAATGTTCTGAATTGATGAAGGTATTTAAACTTTTTAAATTAATAATAAATCTCATCGTGCCATTTGGTTTAGGTACTAAAAATACGCGTGACACATATTGATCAGAACATGGGTTACATTCGGATATGGCGCCAATGGATAACAGGTTATTAATTATGTTTAATAACTGAGCCTTCTCAGAGTCAGAAAAAATATTAGCTGAGGGTACACAACGTTGATGTACCGGATGATTAAACTTAATTTTGTAACCGTTTATCCACGACAGTACAGTACGGTCTTTCGTTAATAACGACCATTGTTTAAGAAAGAGGGCAAGTCTGCCCGCGTAACGTACCGGATCTATTGTGGGCGGTTCCGCTTGGTTCGCTGCGAGAATGCTTGCAACGAGTTCCTGTGCGGTTGCGCGTTCCGAGCAGCAGGTGGAGCTTGCTGCGGCGGCGGACCCCTCACCTGCCTGAGAGCCGGGATCCTCGCCTTCCAGTTTAAATGCCTGTGGTTGTACGTTTTATTCGCCGAAGTCGAAGCTTTAGGTTTGGTTGTTGCTGGTTTCATTTCAGCGCTGGATTTTGAGACAGCCTTCGCTGTTTTGAGGGTATCAGCGAGATCATTTCCAAAGAGGAACTTGTCGGTCTTTGTGGTATTCAGCTGGTCCTTCAGCTCTTTTTTGAGTGAATATAGTGCAAAATTACGCCTAGCTTGAGATTCTGAATGTTGAATATCACATAATATTCGACCAACATCCATAAGATCTTTTAGCAGAACGTTGTTTCTCTCCCTGGTGTCAAGCTGTTCTTATATGATCTTGCCCAAGGATGAGATCCCTGCTGCCAATTGCTTTTGTCTCGATTCTATGGCTTTGTCTCTTTTATATACCTGATCACTTGTGGCGGCTTTAATTTCTGCATTCAGGAGTGGTGCTCCTATCGTAGTGCAGTTTCCTGGCACTAAAAACTTACTGACAAGCTCTTTACGAACATCTTTGTCCAGACCGGATGTTGCGATATGAGCAAATCTGGATGCGACATCCTTGTTTATATCCGGTCCGTATTCAACCGTTATTGACGGATCTGCTCCCAATATGTCCAGAATCTCAGTATTACAGTCTTCGTGGCCGTTTGGGATGATCATGTCATCTGCCGGGACAGACACGTCTATCGTTGGTGATACACCGTCATCCACCACTGGTGGGTCTACAAGGATGGTGTCTACATGCTCGTCAGGGTTTGTCGTTGCTTCCTGGTCTGTGAAGAGAGGGTAGCAATCAGACTATTGACGAAACGAATATGCATACCTACGTGGAAATGCAAAATCGGCGGAATGTAACGTTAGAAAATCACGATATAGTGATTATTAAATGCGGCGATATAGTCCCATAGACTAATCTGATGCAAAAAGGGTAATACCAACAATTAACTTACACTTATTTTAGTTATGCAGCGATGTAGTCCCACAGACTAATCTGAAGCATAATAGTGTGTCAGTTCAAGCAAGACTCCCTTGGTTATTATAAGCGGCGATATAGTCCCTCAGACTAATCTGATGCGTAAAAGGTGAGTAGTCTTAAAAAAAAAACAAGTTCTCCCTTATTTACATATATATGCGTCGATATAGTCCTGCAGACTAATCTGTTGCATTTAACGTGAATAACGTGATCGTTAATGATCAGGGCAATTAAAGTTTAGGTAATATAGCCGTTGTTACATTAAATTCCAATACCCACTTAATAATTTGCAATGTGTGGGTACTTACTGTCTGGGTTCTCAGGTGGCGCCGGCGGCGCGGGTGTAGACGCCCTCGATGAGCATGAGGACGAACTTGAAGACTGGCTCGAAGATGCGGATGAACTCATCGGAAAACAATTACGTCTATCGCGGCACGAACGTCCTATTTCTTTTTCTAATTTCTTTAATTTTTTTACAATAAATTTAAAGTTATCTTCGTTAGCGCGTTTTGGCATTATTACTTATATCTGACGGTAATAACTATTATAATTATTTTGTGCGAAGTGGTTGAGCACTAAAAAGCGAATGGAGCTCGACCGACTGGATGTCAATACAGGCAGGGAAGTATTAGGGAAATAAATTGTGTTGCCATAATGGGTATAACGAATACCCTCTAAACTATAGTGCTGAAGTGGTAACACCTAAGCGTTACTACATTGTGTTCATATAATATCTCTCTTACTAATCTAGAGGACGAAGCACGAGTATAATCATTTTTAGCGGGTAGTACCAGGCCCGCTAAAAATAATCAGATAACGTGATTCCATTTCACCACAGTCCACAGCTTGCCATCCATACCTATATTTTAAAACGATTTAAGGAAAAATACCGAATCCATGCAATCATGGAACAAAGCTTATTTTACAGTCGATAAAATTTTACTCAATCGATTGTACCTACCTACAGGAAGTAGGTGCTTTTTAAGACTGTCATTTATTCTATTTAAGATATCGATATGTCATGAAATGCAAAATCTCGTAACTCTATGTAATGATCCTATGTCAAGGCACCAAATTGTAATAGATTGTTGCCATGACCATTGAACCTAGATGTATAAAGCTATCCCCGTACGCCTCTCGTATTCAAACCTACAATTCCTAGCCGCGCTATCGTCTAATGACCTTCAGACCGCTTATCGTGATACGCAGTAATCCGTGATTCTATAGAAAAATGGGTTGTGAAAGACCTATTCCTTATCGTACTTTATCTACAATAGAATTCATGTATATCCCAGTCCTAGTTCCCCAACCTAAAGTTCACATACTCTTATGATTGTAACTCGTATTTACTTTAACATACCTCTTAACAGATTTGTCGCTACTCCAACCTTACTCCGTAGTCAATCCACAGTTCGTCACCTTATTTATCATACTAAACTCACAATATAACATACAAATTCACTTATTTACTTAGTGGAATACGACCAGACCATCTTTTGACAACTAACATTCTTAATGACGTTTGAAATTTGACAATATTCACCGCCCTTCATTCAACACTTAGCACAGAGACACCTACCACATTACGCTTGTACTACACGTAAAATTAGAATCAACAAAACTAACTGTCAATCATTCAATACTTCAAATTATAATTGTTTTCGAGGATACCAACAGAGGTCGTGTTATTCAAAATAATACACAAACAATTACTATCAGTGATAATATATAGTTAAGATCAACTCATCGTTGAAACTTCTATAAATCTTTATTATTTCTGTAATATAGTGTATTTCCCCCCCCGTGTATAAGAAATGTGGCCCCGTGCTCGCCACATTCAGTAGGACTCGCCACTAGTACCAACATAGTCCTTCCTATGCCTAAGTAGGTATTTAGGAGACAATTCTAAAGTCCCCTGCCTACTGTATCGAGGCATCCGATACACAAATCCCCAATTCTATTTTCAGAATAGCGTAACTCTAACGCAGGACTTCAGTCCTATTGCCGTAATTCCTTTAATATAAGGTATTAAGATAGTAACACAGAATCATCGTTCTAAGCGTCACTTTAGGACAATTATATTAGTATCTATCGCAGTAACTTCTGCGCTGATTGTTAACGATAAGTTTAGTTAGGAAAAGCTCATTTATTAGCACAGACCTAAATAATTATAGTAAATACTAGAACCAATTCACTTCTGAATAATAATGTCTATATAGACACTTCAGAGAGAATATATTCTCACCGAACACTTGATCGAACTACAATAATTCAGCTCAGATATAGCTTTTGCTTCACCCTAGCGGATGACAAAGTTACTATAAAATAGCGATTGAGCGACCATGTGCATTCAATACAGTACATATAATAGCTGATTATGCAACAGTGATTAAAATGTCCAAACATCATTATTTGTGTGTTTGTAGCCATGGTAATCTCATGTGTAAGATCTTGCTCGTACACAAAGAACAATAGTAAAATAACTACCTCTGTAGCTAGTCTGTCAGATACTTCCGACCCTTCAGACTTCGGTGGTCTTGCACATAATTCTGTAGCCAGAAAGGTTTCACTAGTGTGAATGTACAATATACCGTTGTGTTGTTGTTCAATAATGAACCAGCAAGGATCTATATGTAAATAATAAATATTATATCAAAGATGGTTAGGACAGATCAATCACTGTGTATTTACCTTTAACAATATCCGAATTCTGTAATGAATACACTAGTTCACTGCCTCCTTTTCACTCACAATCACTCACTTCACTATTAAATCACTCGTCGTGGTGTTGCAGCATTTGCTTGTAGTTTTATTTTCACCATAATCTTAGCATAATTATTACACAATCCTGTCACTATAATCCCAGTAAATTCCAACAACGTAAATCGACATGAGAATTGGTTTGCAAAATTAGCGGGAAAACTCTCATTCTTCAGTCACAAGATGGCGGTCATTTACAAATCTGCTATGTTGTAATTGAACCAATTGCCTATCTAATTTCCCAATCAGATTATCATGATTTACAATAATAACAACTTAGATCACCCCTTTACAAACGCAATTCTACCTACCTAATATATATATTCATATGTTTGCTATTAGTGTGTACCTACTCACCTACCTGACTAAACTAACCATGTATCAACAAACATTCAACTACGTTAAACGTGAAATGTGTAAAGCTAATCTAACTGACTAGGGCGCAGGTAGTAAGCCTGACTTTGAACTATCACTAATACCCCCTACGAGCAAGAGACCACGGCCGGAGCCAAGGATGTGTTCTCTCACAGGACAAGGACATAAAAGTGTGTATATATACATATATAAAGATAGACAGGACTGATCCGCTCTGGAGAGCGACAACCGCCTCCCCTCCAGTCACAAACCATCCTGGAAGCTCACGGATCCCTTTCAGGCAAAATCCGTGTGCTGAGCGCTTCAGACTATCCTCAGCATGCCTAGCTGAACAGAGGTCAAGAGCTTCGTTATCACCGATAGGTATCAACTCAAGGCAATCACGTCGATTGACTTCCTAAGCGGGGAACCTAGCTAATACCTATGGCCTCAACCGTCCCTAGCCCTACCAAAGTCCCACAAAGAATCCCTATATAAACATTTTATCTCATGTATGGCCCTGTACCGCAGACTCACAGTACAGCTGATATTCTGAATTGAACACGAGATTCAATTCTTAATCCCAGAGATAAAGGTGTCTTGTCTGGCTCATACGATAAAATGTTCATTTCGCGAATTATAAACTTCAATAAAGGCGAACTACCTAATTCCTCTTTTCACTAATTTAAACACTATATATTTACTAATTAAACTCAATTATTCACAATCAAAGTAAAAAATCTTCACGACTTTAAATGTAAAATTCTCAAAATTCCCGCCAAAGTACATTGTACAGAATACCTTTCGCGAATCGACCAACCCCGAAGCCAGCTCAAAGAAAAAGTGTCCTTGAATTCCCTCGTAGACCTTGCTTCAAGGTCTCCAACACCCCCACAGCCAATCAGAAGATTCGATTTTCCCGCCAAAAGTCACAATTTCTGAATAATTGACAACAGCGCTAGGTTTTCTATGGCGCCTGCGTTATAATTATGAACTAACTTAAATCTTCCGTGAACCAATGGTTTTTTTTAAATATTTATAAGCTATTTACATACTTACACTCATTGATTCTAACTGTCAATATTTTCATAATAATATAAGATTAATTTTATATTTAATAAACATTCATATTATACTCAATAATAGATATAGAAAATTATTCAATAATCATTTGACCTTTAAACAATAGTAGCCAATCAGAGCCATTTCCTGCATTTTCCATAGCTCTGAGGCACACAGATAATAAATAGTATTTATAATCTCCTTTCAACAGTACTTTATTGCATTAAATATTATAATTATTGTTCCTTGTAAATAATTAATAAGTTTTAACTTTATCTGTTTATTCTTTTCCTTATTAATTTTATTATAAACAATACACAAAACTATTATAATATTATTCTTGTGTAAATATCCATAGACTATTTTTCTTAAATTCTTTGAATGAATGAATGAATGAATGAATGAATGAATGAATGAATGAATGAATGAATTTATTTCTCCGAATATGGTACATCGAGGTCTTAATGTTATTACATTGTTCATACATATTCTACCATAATAGGTGTAGAAATATTAAGTTATACAATAATAATATCTAATGTCAAATAATTTTAAATAATAATACAGCTTATGTCACACATGTAATTAATTAATTATTCCATTCTATATACTATGCTTTCAGATTCCTCCAAGTATTCCTTCACCGAATAGTACGTCCTTTCAACCAGGATGGCACGTAATTTCTTTTTAAATAAATTTAAGTGAGTTTCATTTCTTAAGCTCAGTGGAAGCTTATTGTATATTTTAGGACCCATGCAGAAGACACTTTTATGAAGTAAAGCAGTTTTAGAGGGTCTAATGCATAATTTGCCTATGTGACGCTGTCTTGTGCAATGCTCAAACAAATGTAGATTGCATTTTACAAAAAGAGCTGTTTCGTAAATATATATAGATGGTAAAGTTAGAAGATTTAATTTTTTAAAAAGTGGTTTGCACGACTCTTTTTGCTTTAGGCAGGAAATAGCTCTAACGCACCGTTTTTGTGCTCTAAACACACAGTCCACATTGGTGGAGTTACCCCAGAATATAATACCGTAGCGAAGAGTCGACGATACGTATCCATGGTACGATGTTAACGCTGTATCAATATTGACAACTCTAATAAGATTCCTAAGAGCAAAGGAATAACTGTTTAATTTTTTACATACATGATCCGTGTGTTGTTTCCATGACATTTTATTGTCAATGTAAATACCTAAAAACTTTGTACATTGCACTTCTTCTATAACTTCATCTTTATAGTTTATATTCAAGTTTAGGGGTGATTGTTTCTGCCTAAATTGAATAGCTTTTGTCTTGCCAATGTTTAATTTTAAATCATTACCATTTAACCAATTAATTGTATTTTCTAATGTCAGATTAATATTGTCATGAATGTCATTAATGTTACATTTGTCAAAAAGAATAGTACTGTCATCAGCAAAAAGAGTCATAGAATTAGTTGTTACTGTTGGAAAGTCATTAATATATATTAAAAACAGTAATGGCCCCAAAACACTTCCTTGGGGCACCCCGCATTGAATATGTCTTATGTCCGATGAGTAATTCGTCAAAGTGTTTGTTTTATGACATATCTTACTTATATCAGTCCTTTGTTGTCTGTCCGTTAAATATGATTCGATTAATTGAAGAATGTTACCTCTAACACCATATCTATTTAATTTGTCTAACAGAATGTCTAATTTTACGTGGTCAAATGCTTTAGTCAAATCCATAAATAGAGCAACGGTAGGACCCCTCTTGTCCATGTTCGTTAAGACTTTATTGCAAAAATTGTATAATGCCATATTTATTGATTTATTTTTCCTAAATCCCATTTGTTCATTAGCAAAGAGTTCTTTATTTTCAAAAAAATTGTACAATGTATGAGAAAATGGAGAGTAATGCTATTGGTCGGTAGTTATTTATGTCGTCCTTATCACCTCTTTTATGAAGCGGTTTAATAATTGACAACTTGAGGGATTTTGGGAAGGTTCCTTTTTCTATGCATAGATTGATTATATGCGATAGTAAGGGTACAACTATATGACTCACCCTCTTTACGACATTCGTGTCAACACCATCATATCCTACACTACGGGTCATTTTAAGCGACATTATTATTTTATAAATATCATCAGGAGTAGTAGGTTGCATAAATAAAGAGCTACTGTTATATGGCGGACTTTTACATTTTGGTAGATCACAATTTATCGATGATCCAACCTGATCGACAAAAAAATCGTTAAAGTGTTTCGCTATATGGTGCGACTCAGTTACTGTTTTACCTTTATATTTAATATTAGCTATATGCTGTATTGGTTTATTGTATTTATGTTCATTGATTATTCTCCATGTTGTCCTAGACTTGTTATTAGACATTTTAATGGCATGTATGTTCTTTGCTTTTTGTGTCAACCTTATAATTAATTTTAATTTTCTAGCATAGTTTTTAAACAATATCTTATTGGCTAACGTCTGTTTCTTTCTATATTGCCACAAGAGAGACCTTTTTCGTTTGCTGCACAATTTGATTCCTTTTGAAATCCAATTAGGTCGCCTTTTACTGGATCTCTTTATTTTCATTATAGGAAAACATAAGTTGTATATTAAAGTAAAGTTGTCATGAAAGGCATCAAATGCCACATCAACATCATCAGTACCATATATTTCACTAAAACTAAGTTGTTTGAGATATTTAGTAAATGTTTCTACATTATCTTCACAGTAGTCAGGTTTTAACTCATACCACCAGTCAATACCATAAACTCGATCTACTGGACACTGTAATATCTGTGCTGTATGGTCAGACATTTCTAATTCTACATTTTTTCCTATACAACCATCAATGTTATACAGTACATTGTCAATGCACCTTCCACTCGCTATTCTTGTAGGTTCATGGATAGCTATATTCAAATTGTTACTTGTAATAATTTCCCGAAATTGAACTGATTCGGAGCTATTTTCCAAAGTATTTATATTGAAATCACCGCAAATTAATACATTCTTACCATTTAAAATTTTCAAGATTTGGTTCAGACACTTGAAAAAATTTAATAAATTTGATTGCGATGGCACCCTATACATACAAACTACAGAAACCTTACAATCCACAAGTTCAATTGCACAACATTCTATGGAATGGCTTATGGATAAATTTCGAATTTGCATTAATTCTCTCCATCGGTGTTTGTTTTTAATTAAGATGCAAGCTCCACCTCGTTTTTGGTCATTCCGACAGAAACTTGTTGCTAGTGTGTAATTCAGTATTGAAAGATAGTGCTCATGACCCGCCGATATAAAATGTTCTGTAATACAGATAATATCAATTTCCAGATTGTTCTCGGAAAATTCACATAATTTCAATGTAAGTGTACTGGATTTTGTGATCAATCCAGCAATGTTTTGATGCATTACATTAATATATGCATTAACGAAAAAGCTCATTTGACTCCACAAATACTATGTCATCTGTAAATTTCTCATTATTAAACATGTCGTTATCGTGCAATTCAAATTTTTTTATGTCAGTTATTAAATTATAAATATCTTCAAAAATATTACGCATGCCATAGTTGTTAATTCTTCCTGTGCGTTTATTAAACATTTTAAAATCACAGGACAGATTCTTATTTGAGTCAAGGAAATAAGCGTGTTCATGAGTTAATATGTCTAAATACAATAAATTATTAAAATGATCTATTCTAGAATTATACAAGTTATAGTGAGTTCCATATCTATAGGTTGGAGTACAAATTATAATATTGGTATGGTTAATGCTTTTTAGAGTATCTCGGATGTAAACAACCAGGTCGAAGTAATTACGGGTGGTATAAAAATCTTCTTCGCCAACAAAAACAACACAATAGTCATTCATCGTGAAATTGCATAGCTTGACTGCAATGTTATGCAGTAGTTGTTCTGTATTACGATGTTTCAACAAGTAATGGCAAAACGTGTCACGAGTTCCTTCAAAGACATCCAGCGCAATTGGAGTGATTTTTTTATTGTAGATATTACTGCTTAATATACAGATTTTACTTTTGGTAGTTTCTTCCTTGCAGATCTGTGGTTGATAGACTCTAGTTTGTGTTTGTATTTTTTGAATCTCCTTGCTGGGTATCATAGATTTGATAGGACTATTAGAAATGGTTTTGCAAAGATCAATATCCGCAATTAATTCTTCATTTGATTTCTTTAAATTTGTATGTTCAAGAGATAAAGTTTCTATTATAAGATGGGCACTACACAACTCATTTTCTAGTTTAATGACTCGTTCTCTTAATGATATTATTAGCTCATGTTGTTGTTGTTGTGTGAGGTCAGGTAAATCAGTCATATCATCTATAGTTTCTTCATACAAAGTGTCATTCGAACAATTTGCGTCGTCCGTGGCCGAAAAAGTGCGATTTCGCACGCGCCGGATCGTTATATTGTTCTGTGAAGAATCCATAATGCAACCCTTCTCTTGGTTAACAAAAAATAATGCTTTTGATAATCGCTAACACTATCTCATAGAAATAGCAAAAGCCGTTAACGTTATCTTATAGCAATAACGTATAGCGTAATAGCTTTTCGAAGCACTGGAACGCGCTCGTATTAAATGTATGTTGAGTTACTTACTTAAGCAATGTAAGGTAGCTGGAACGCGCTCGAGATAAATAACATCAGGTTGGCAGAACTGTCTGTGATATGGAAACACAGTTCAAAGGTTCAAATTCAAATAATCATGTGGGTATCTATAATATTGATGTCTTCAAATATCGATCGAGTTCACGATACGATGTACTTACAAAGTTTCAAATTCGTAACTATTAATGTTTCTGAGTCACAGTGCACTAATACGATTATAAATTAATTACTTGCGTCTTAAAATGTTCATTCAATAAGCCAAACACTGATACTCAAATGAAATCTTCCGTATATCTTCTTTCGAACACCCAACACAATTTATGGTCGTAAATGTTTTTAATGTTATTTTACTAAGTGGCAAACGATATCACTGAATATTAAACGTAATCTGAGTTTACTGGTATACTTTTAAACAACTTTCAAGTGTAAATAGCAATTAAAATAGTTATCAAATACGGAGCCTAATGTTTACATTACTGGTGTTGCCAGTCTACACCTTTCAATCATAGTCCCATCTATAGGTACTGTATATATTAAACTACATTTTAAATTTATTTGTTCATAAAACATATTTACTTGCCCTTTGCAATTTAACAGAATAATTTCTTTATGAATCAATTTTTTCTTTGACCACATACCATAGTGTATATTTATTCATCATTTTATTTACGTATAAAAAATTCCTTACTTAATCAACTAGATGGCGTTTTACGACATTGAATTATTTTCGTTTTATAAAAAACCAAGTGATATTCAATTTACTTGTAGAAATTCTTACTTAATTACTAGATGGCGTTTTACGACACTGAATTATTTTATTTATTTATGTTTTCTTGTTTTATAAGAACCTCGAAACGGTGTTTCAGTCCGTTACATCCGACCCCCTGAATCATTTACGCAGGCACAACCATTCCCCCTTTGTGTCCGAAGTAAAGATTCACTAACCTAGCTATAACTCTAGTCTAAAAGACCTGCATGAAATTAAAATTTATTTTGGTAGTATACATATTGTTAGATTGGTTAAATCCAATTTAGGTCCAATTTCTATATGTGTGTGTGTGTGTTTCAAAATTGGGACACGATATCGCTTGCTCCCACATTCAAGTTTTAAGGCGAAAACTACGGGACCACGTTATTTCCTGCCAGCCTGACCAATTCAGCGGGAAAAAATGGTTGTGAATCATCTCAGCGCTGTCGCATAGAGTAGAAGATCATAGGGGACTTTGTAGCATGATCCATCTACGTCGCCCATGATCCGCCTACCCCATTCCCCAAAATTAGCCAAACCTTGTGGACAAACAAAAATAAAGGGGCCAATAGCCTCCACTCCACCCGAAGGAGACCCAAGGACACACATCCCATTTCTCAAACAAGCATGTAGAGTGTGCTTTCTTAATTGTTCCTAACGTGTATAGTTGAGACCCTGTGAAGGCCCATTAACGGCATGCTTAGACTTCTAGTCCTTCCTTAACCTAACACCTTGCATAACCTTCACAAAATCTATTGTAGTGTGCATTGATAATTGAACCAAACTGGTATAATAATTTTAACACTTTAATTATAGTATTAATCGGGATGGCCCTCCATTCTGATTTTAACAATCCCATTCCATCAACTCATGCAATTCACTAACGTATACATCTCATATAATGAAGAAATTCATCATACACACTTTCAGAACCAACTTCCGCGGTTGTGCTCACTACCAACCGACCAGTACTAATAAAGTAAAAGAGTTCTCATTATTTGTCTTCCTTCCACCCCCCCCTTTTTTTTTGTCTCCTTTAATATTGACATTATACGTAAACATATTATTTATTTATTTTATTATTATATATGTTTCCTTCATTTCCTTTTTTTTTTTTATATTCAACTTTACTTAGTTATTATTATTTTATTTGGGTGGAGCCACCTCTACGCCCCACCATCTGACGAAATGAACAAGATATATATAAACATATCTGACCCTTTTAATATTTGACTACATGTATACAGAACTTAAGAAATTCTTAAACTGCCACATTCTCCTTCATGTCCTCAGATGGGCTTCACCCCTTTCCTCCTTTTATTATCATTTATTAGTACAACAAAAATTACAATTCCAACAATTTTAACATTAATTCAAAATTTTACAATTCTTTGTTTAATTCATTTTTATTCATTTTATTTTGAATTTTTACTTTACAATATTAATTTTACTCTACCTCAATAATTATCAATCATGTTTAACAATTGTCAAACATTTCCTCCCCTTTTAAAGTGTTAATTAAATCTTACAATTTTCAATTTTATTACCTTCTTTAATTTTAAAGAAAATTTTCAACCTTTAATCAAAATAAATAATATAACTTTCTGTTAACAACACATTAGTTACTTACAAACGTAAAATCATCATAACAAATTGCTCCCTTCTGGAGAAAGAAAAGAGAAAGAAAAAAAAACTTCCAATAACTTCATATAGTTAACCTTTCAACCAATCACCAATTTACTTTGGTGTGACTTTGAATCACCAATTCCTAACTCAGAAGTTATAACACAAATACGGTTCAATTTAATTTCGTCAGATACAGTTAGCCATTCCCATTGTTCCCCAATCCAGTCTTATCCTAGCCTTAATAACATCTCCCCCTATCATCCTTTATGACTCCTAGGAATCAACCCATTGTGTAGCAATTCCTATCATGGTTCTTTATAATACCTCGATAAATGTATAGTATTAAACTTTCCTTTCACTTCGTCTGTTAATGGATTTACCAAAATATAAACATTCTTACAGGGACTCCCCGCTATGACATAAGGCCCTTCATATAAATTTTCAAATTTCTTAGTAATTTTTAACTCAGCATTAGATTTATTTAATTTCTTTATTTTGACAAAATCTCCCACTTGATACTCTATCAATCTATTTCTTTTATTGAATCCCAGCTTTCTTTTTTCTGCAGCTGATTTCAGGTTCTCCCTCACTGAATTCCTAATTTCCACTATATCTAACCTATCACTATCCTTCCCTATAGCTTGGTCAAATGATAGTTCAGTGCTAATCCCATATAGAATTTCACAAGGAGTATAGCCAGTACTTTCATGGTATGTATTATTATACAGGTTTTCTAATTTTGGCAATGTATTAACCCATCCCCTGTGATTACTACTATTATAAGTCCTAAACAGTCTTCCCAATTCTCTATTTACTCTCTCTACAGTATTAGGCCTGGGATTTCTAACTGTGGTATAAATTACTTTAATACCTAACAATTCCATCCCTTCCTTCCAAACTCGACCAGTGAATTGCGTTCCATTATCTGACATAATTGCCTTAGGTTTTATTATTTCTAAATATCTTTTCACCTTGCTAATTACCGCTCTGGCTGTTGCCTTCCTCAGATCATAAAACTTCACAAATTTACTAAAGGAATCCTGTAAAACTAATATGTATCTCATTCCAAACTTCCCCACAGGTAAAGGTCCATATAGATCTACCATCACTAAATCTCCTATATCTTTAGACACAATGGGGCAACATGGACCCACTTTATTATTATTATTATGTTTAGTTAACTGACATACATTACACCCCCTTACTTTGCGCTTTACATCCTTAGTCAAACCTTTCCAATAAAACCTCTCCTTTATATATTTTAACATCTTATAACTACCTTGATGTCCCATCTCCAAATGTACCTGTTTAATTACCTCATCTCTAAGCTTATCTGGCAAGTATATCGAATTTCTCTTTCCACCATCCCTCTCTATAACCAAAACCCCATCTTTTAATCTACACTTATTAATCAGCCTAGACGATTGTCTACCTACCTCACTAGGATTTTGTAATATGTTAAGTAATTTGCTAATCTCTTCATCTTCCCTTTGATATAATTTTATTTGTTCAAGTCTTTTTAACAATTCTTTATTTTGTTTTGACTCCATGTAAAGAATACTAGGCATTTTAATCTTTTCCTCTTGTAAAACCTTCCCCTCTGGCGGATAACGTGATAATATATCGGCTACTATATTATCCCTACCTTTAATATGTTGTATTTCATATTGGAAATTTTCCAAATAATTTATCCAGCGAGTTATTTTTGCATTATATAATTTCCAAGTCTTCACGAATAATAAAGCCTTATGGTCAGTCTGAATAATTACCCTTGCACCCCGTAAATATGATTCAAATTTCTCTAAACAACAAATCACTGAATAAAACTCTTGTTCTGTTGTAGTCTAATTTAATTGTGCACCCCTCAAAGCTCTACTATAGAACCCCAATATCTTCTGCTCATCATTACTATCTATCTGGTATAGAACCCCGGCCAGCCCTATTTGTGAACAATCAGTTTGTAAGTAATATGGCCTAGTAAAGTCTGGATGATGCAACATTATAGTTCCTAAAAACAATGATTTAAGTTGTTGAAAAGCTATTTGTTCCAAATCTCCCCAATTCCAAACCTTACCCTTTTTTAATAAATTATATAATGGCTGAGCCTGTCTATGATAATTTGGAATAAATTTCCTATAAAAATTACATAATCCTAAAAATGCTCTTAATTGTTTAATTTTTCTAGGTGCTGGAAAGTCTTGAATAGCTTTAACTTTCTCTGGGTCAGTGCGTAATCCCTTTGTAGAAATAATATAACCTAACATCTTCACTTCCTCACAACAAAACTCACACTTCTTGAAATTACAAGTAAGGCCTGCCTTTTGTAATTTCTCAAGTACTATGTCCAAATGCTCTAAATGTTGATTAAATGATCCTGTAGTAATAATAGCTAGGTCATCTAGGTAATTTACACAATACTCCCTAACCTCATGTCCCAATATAGTGTCCATAGCCCTACTAAAACTCCCAACAGATGTCTTTAACCCCTGCGGTAATACGTTATAAACATAAGACTTCCCATTAAAGGTGAATCCCGTATATTTCTTACTATCCTGAGATATTGGTATTTGAAAGTACGCATTGTTTAAATCTATTATACTAATAAATTTAGCCCCATGGAATGAGTTCATAACGTCTAATTGTAAAGGCGGCTTCTCAGTCTCAGCTACCATAAACTTGTTAATTTCTCTAGCGTCTAATAACACTCTGATGGAATCATCCTTTTTGATTGTAAAGGTTAAGGGACTACAATATGGAGTTGAAGCTCTACTAATAATACCTAAATTTTCCATTTCGTTTAACTTTAATTCTATTCGCTCTCTGTAAGCATAAGGTACTGGATAACTCCTCTTAACAATGGGGACGTTCGATACCATAACTATTTTATGTTGATAACAATTAGCTCTACCCAACCGTGATGTGAATAAATTCTCAAACTTTTGTAACAATTTTAACAGTTTATCCCTTTGATTACTCTCTAATACAACCCCCGTTTCTAACTCTGACCAATTAACTTCATCTAATCTAGTCTCTATTAATAAGGACTCTTGAACTTCTTTAAAGCTACACCCGTTGTTACGTTTAACGAACGGAATTACGGATAACTGATCCCCCTGTTTTATCACTAAACCTCTATTTTCCCCACTGGTATTAAGAGTTCCTCCATGTCCTTTCAGCCAATCAAACCCCAATATTAAAGGATTTATCAACCCCGGAACTACTATGAACCCCGTCTCCGCAACAAACTCTCCTAACTGTAACGGTAACAAAACTACCTTCTTTATTTCCAAACTTTTATGCCCTACAGCTGTTCTTATTTGAAAGGGTTTAATTGGTAACCAGGGTATCTCTACCTCCCGGCCTAACTTTAACTCGTTTAAAAACTCTTCTGACACACTAGTAATATCACAACCTGTGTCAATCAATGCCCTTACCTCACACCCGAAAACGTGTACATATACCTCCGAAGTAAAACTAATTTCTCCCTCTTTACCTTCCTGTTCTTCAAATACTACCCCTTCTACCCTTGGACTTATACATTCTACTTGTTTAAAGTCAGCCTTCCACTTAATTAAATCTACTATTTGCTCGTCAATATATAACTGTTTTGGTTCAAAATGTCTATAACCTAATCCTTCTTTTGCCTTCCTATCTAATAATACCGGTGCCAATGGTGTCCTAATTCCCCTTCCCCCTCTTCCTAACATTTCACCTGGTTTCCACCCCATTTTACGCATAATTCCTAATGCAGCGCCCCCTTTAATTGAGACTGGACCGGGAACCAAATTTCCAATCCCTCCTAGTTTAAACCTTCCCTCGCTGTATCTTCTACTACCACCGATGAATCCGAAGCTGCAACGGCTGCTACCTTTGACTGCTGACTAATTGCTGGTCTTGGCCATTTCTTATAATTTTGACGATGCTCCTTGAAATTACGGTCCAACTCCTTCTTCCTCTCCGCCTTTGCCTGTTGAACCCCACTGTCTACTCGTGCGATGTCGTCCATCTCCCTTAAATAATCCGCCGTCTCTATGATTGTGTTCAATTTAGAAGTATACCATCCTTGTTGTATGTACTTAGGATACTGTCTGACTATATCATTCACTAGTTGTCTCTCTGAGATCTTATAGGTAAGCATTTGCGCCTTCCCGGTTAAATTCAAAAAGTGCCCCAACATAGTTGAAGATTTATCTTTATCCCAAACGCCATTTACGATCGACCTCCGCAGCTCATTCTGCTTGCTCTCACTCCAAAAGGTGGATAGAAAATCCATCTTGAAATCCTCAAAATTAGTCCAACGCAACTTATAAACCCTCGCCCAATCCCTGGCCTCTCCTGACAGACATTCTTGTATTAATTCTAGTTGATTACCCCCTTGTCCAATCTTCTTAAGGTAAGTTTCTAAATCTTCTAAAAAGGTCACTGGGTGCAAACCCATATCATCTCCATACTTAGGCTTATCTAATGTGATATTCCGTATATGATAATTAATATTTCCTGGTAAACCTTGATTATTAAACTCCTTACGTTCTCCATTATCCAAACACACTCTGGTTTGTTCGTGTGAAGAATTCGAAAGCTCTGGTTCCACTGCAGAAGGATTCCCTACCTCGGATGACATTTCCTCATTTTGATTGACAGACGCCGATTTAACCTCTTTCACCTCGGCCCTCAATGCCTCTATCTGTGAAGTCAATATTCCCAATGCCTGGTTTATCTTCTCTATCACTGAACAATCCATTGGCTCCACTACTTTATTAGAGTTCAAACCCCCACTATTTCCTTTATTTACTCGCCTAGAAACTGGGTGAACGTTGAACGACTCCTCAGAACTCAGATCTCCCATGCTATTTGCACATGTAAACCCAGTATTTGACTCCCTATATCGAGCAGGTGTCTTACGCACCCTACCCTTTGGCTTAACCATCTTCTCTTGGACAATTATCAAGGTAATATTCTAAATGTATTTAGTTCACTAGAAACCACACACAATTCCCCCCTTGTGGCTTCCAATATCAAATAGTATCACAACACAATAAAGTCACACCGTATTTAATTATACTTCATCAAATTACAGTTTATCAATTACACTTCATTACACTTTAATAAATTTACACATTTTCAAGGTACACTTATCAAATTACACCTTCTTTTCTCTTCTCTTCCCTTTTTATTTATTAATAAATGACGACTTTTAGTTCTAAAAATTAATTCACAATTGCATTAACTTTGTATATTGTATACACTTATTCACTATTATACTATACTCCTGTCTCCCCCATTTACTTCCCTATCTATCATAAATTCCAAGGACGACCCCCCAATTATTAATATTTTATTTCATTCATCATGTTTTTTTTTATTAAAACACTATCTCGACCCCCCATTTTCTAATATTTTTAATTTTAATTATTACTATTAAACCCCCTCTAATATATTAATACAACCCATTTCCCTCTTACCTATATATATTCACGGCAACAAATTGTACGGTATAGCATAACCATACCGTACCTTAAGGAACTCATTAACTTATATTAACCCCAAATAATTTCACTCAATACTTACTTACTTTCTTCTTACAAACCACCCCATAAGACCCTCCTTTTTTCCTAACCTTATACCAATATATTTTTGCTTTAATAGCAATATTTCTCCCTCTTATTTCCAACTCATAATAATTCTTTAAATCCATTTTGTTATATTTTTTTTTTATAAATACCTAAACTGTAAGGAAATCAATACATCAATCTAACTACAACTATATATAATTCTTGTTTTTATTTGATATAACCAATAATAATATTTTCTGGTCAATGATATTTTTTGTTTACATCTCAATTATATTATAATTCACAGAATGATTGTACCGATACCTAATATATTCTAATTAATGATACTAAATTATTAATACCATCTTGTGACCATAAAACTTCCATTCTATTCCACTTCATATTCTCCGCTTAATATAAATGCATTTACTTATTTAATACCAAACCCTACTGGATCCTGGTTTCAAGATATTAGTATTGTACCTACTTCCGTGCATCCCTAGCTAGTCTTGGTCGCACAGTACCAAGTAGCACCGTGATATTGACCTTCCCGGGACAAACAAACGTTAACATCCTGGTTAACGACACAAAATTGTAGTGTCATCCTGTTTACCAGGCACTAAATTGTGGTGTTATCCTGGTCACCGAGCACCAAATTGTAATGCTCAGTGCCATGGATCACGTCACCAAGTTGTAATATCCTGGTCACGCGGGACCAAATTGTAATGATCCTGTAGTAGGCTCCAAGTTGTAACTGATTGTTGCCATGACCATTGAATCTAGATGTATAAAGCTATCCCCGTACGCCTCTCGTATTCAAACCTACAATTCCCAGCCGCGCTATCGTCTAATGACCTTCAGACCGCTTATCGTGATACGCAGTAATCCGTGATTCTATAGAAAAATGGGTTGTGAAAGACCTATTCCTTATCGTACTTTATCTACAATAGAATTCATGTATATCCCAGTCCTAGTTCCCCAACCTAAAGTTCACATACTCTTATGATTGTAACTCGTATTTACTTTAACATACCTCTTAACAGATTTGTCGCTACTCCAACCTTACTCCGTAGTCAATCCACAGTTCGTCACCTTATTTATCATACTAAACTCACAATATAACATACAAATTCACTTATTTACTTAGTGGAATACGACCAGACCATCTTTTGACAACTAACATTCTTAATGACGTTTGAAATTTGACAATATTCACCGCCCTTCATTCAACACTTAGCACAGAGACACCTACCACATTACGCTTGTACTACACGTAAAATTAGAATCAACAAAACTAACTGTCAATCATTCAATACTTCAAATTATAATTGTTTTCGAGGATACCAACAGAGGTCGTGTTATTCAAAATAATACACAAACAATTACTATCAGTGATAATTTATAGTTAAGATCAACTCATCGTTGAAACTTCTATAAATCTTTATTATTTCTGTAATATAGTGTATTTTCCCCCCCCGTGTATAAGAAATGTGGCCCCGTGCTCGCCACATTCAGTAGGACTCGCCACTAGTACCAACATAGTCCTTCCTATGCCTAAGTAGGTATTTAGGAGACAATTCTAAAGTCCCCTGCCTACTGTATCGAGGCATCCGATACACAAATCCCCAATTCTATTTTCAGAATAGCGTAACTCTAACGCAGGACTTCAGTCCTATTGCCGTAATTCCTTTAATATAAGGTATTAAGATAGTAACACAGAATCATCGTTCTAAGCGTCACTTTAGGACAATTATATTAGTATCTATCGCAGTAACTTCTGCGCTGATTGTTAACGATAAGTTTAGTTAGGAAAAGCTCATTTATTAGCACAGACCTAAATAATTATAGTAAATACTAGAACCAATTCACTTCTGAATAATAATGTCTATATAGACACTTCAGAGAGAATATATTCTCACCGAACACTTGATCGAACTACAATAATTCAGCTCAGATATAGCTTTTGCTTCACCCTAGCGGATGACAAAGTTACTATAAAATAGCGATTGAGCGACCATGTGCATTCAATACAGTACATATAATAGCTGATTATGCAACAGTGATTAAAATGTCCAAACATCATTATTTGTGTGTTTGTAGCCATGGTAATCTCATGTGTAAGATCTTGCTCGTACACAAAGAACAATAGTAAAATAACTACCTCTGTAGCTAGTCTGTCAGATACTTCCGACCCTTCAGACTTCGGTGGTCTTGCACATAATTCTGTAGCCAGAAAGGTTTCACTAGTGTGAATGTACAATATACCGTTGTGTTGTTGTTCAATAATGAACCAGCAAGGATCTATATGTAAATAATAAATATTATATCAAAGATGGTTAGGACAGATCAATCACTGTGTATTTACCTTTAACAATATCCGAATTCTGTAATGAATACACTAGTTCACTGCCTCCTTTTCACTCACAATCACTCACTTCACTATTAAATCACTCGTCGTGGTGTTGCAGCATTTGCTTGTAGTTTTATTTTCACCATAATCTTAGCATAATTATTACACAATCCTGTCACTATAATCCCAGTAAATTCCAACAACGTAAATCGACATGAGAATTGGTTTGCAAAATTAGCGGGAAAACTCTCATTCTTCAGTCACAAGATGGCGGTCATTTACAAATCTGCTATGTTGTAATTGAACCAATTGCCTATCTAATTTCCCAATCAGATTATCATGATTTACAATAATAACAACTTAGATCACCCCTTTACAAACGCAATTCTACCTACCTAATATATATATTCATATGTTTGCTATTAGTGTGTACCTACTCACCTACCTGACTAAACTAACCATTTTTTTTTTTTTTTTTTTTTTTTTTACGTGGTGGAATGCGTTTAGGCACTTCGCTCCCCCCCCACGGGGGTAGGGGGAGAGCTTCGTGTGGGACTCCTGGCCTCTAAAGACGGCCAGACTACCCACTAAACCACCACGGTGTCCGTCATTACCACATTTCGACGATGGCGGGAACAACATCTTCCGCCATCGCCGTGTGGGTCGCCCACCACTCAACGGTGGCAGGCCCATCTCTGGTGCGGCAGAAGAGGAGTCCTTCTGCCGCCCGCCTAGGCAAGGCACACGCGACACGACGTGCGCCTTCAACCTCGAGGCCTATGTAAGGGCAGCAGACGCCCCCGCGTCTACTGCCCCGGCCCGGTTAGGGGGGGAGGAGTTGGTGGTACCGCCTCCTCCGGGCCCCGGCTCGTTTGCGGCGCTGCGGGAGGGAAAGCGGGTCACATTCCCTCTCCCTTTCCGCCGCCTCCTTCTGCGAGATAACCGTCTCGCAGAAGGTCTGAACCGCCGCCCACGCCTCATCGCCGCTGACCATAGACAGAACTACGGTCGGCAGCGAGAGGTCCGTCCCCACTTCGGCGATGAGAGCACGGCGCTCCCCAGCCCACGCGGGGCACTCCTCTAGGGTGTGCTGCGCCGTGTCATCATCGCCTCCACAGTGGTGGCACCCTCTGGTCGGCTCTCGTCCCAGCCGGTACAGGTACCTCCCGAAGCATCCGTGCCCCGAGAGGACCTGCGCCATCCGGAACGTTACCGACCCCCGCGATCTATCCATCCAGTCTCTGAGGACCGGACGGATCGCCTCGACGGTCCTTCTGCCAGCCGTGGGATTGGCCAGCCGCCGCTCCCACTCCAGGAGCATGGACCGTCTCGCTTGAAGCCTCCGCTCTCCCACCTCCGAAGGTGCCGGGAATTCGCCCCGGCTCCGGGCCTCCTCGCGCCAATGATACACTGACGCGAGGACACAGGCCTTGACTAAACTAACCATGTATCAACAAACATTCAACTACGTTAAACGTGAAATGTGTAAAGCTAATCTAACTGACTAGGGCGCAGGTAGTAAGCCTGACTTTGAACTATCACTAATACCCCCTACGAGCAAGAGACCACGGCCGGAGCCAAGGATGTGTTCTCTCACAGGACAAGGACATAAAAGTGTGTATATATACATATATAAAGATAGACAGGACTGATCCGCTCTGGAGAGCGACAACCGCCTCCCCTCCAGTCACAAACCATCCTGGAAGCTCACGGATCCCTTTCAGGCAAAATCCGTGTGCTGAGCGCTTCAGACTATCCTCAGCATGCCTAGCTGAACAGAGGTCAAGAGCTTCGTTATCACCGATAGGTATCAACTCAAGGCAATCACGTCGATTGACTTCCTAAGCGGGGAACCTAGCTAATACCTATGGCCTCAACCGTCCCTAGCCCTACCAAAGTCCCACAAAGAATCCCTATATAAACATTTTATCTCATGTATGGCCCTGTACCGCAGACTCACAGTACAGCTGATATTCTGAATTGAACACGAGATTCAATTCTTAATCCCAGAGATAAAGGTGTCTTGTCTGGCTCATACGATAAAATGTTCATTTCGCGAATTATAAACTTCAATAAAGGCGAACTACCTAATTCCTCTTTTCACTAATTTAAACACTATATATTTACTAATTAAACTCAATTATTCACAATCAAAGTAAAAAATCTTCACGACTTTAAATGTAAAATTCTCAAAATTCCCGCCAAAGTACATTGTACAGAATACCTTTCGCGAATCGACCAACCCCGAAGCCAGCTCAAAGAAAAAGTGTCCTTGAATTCCCTCGTAGACCTTGCTTCAAGGTCTCCAACACCCCCACAGCCAATCAGAAGATTCGATTTTCCCGCCAAAAGTCACAATTTCTGAATAATTGACAACAGCGCTAGGTTTTCTATGGCGCCTGCGTTATAATTATGAACTAACTTAAATCTTCCGTGAACCAATGGTTTTTTTTAAATATTTATAAGCTATTTACATACTTACACTCATTGATTCTAACTGTCAATATTTTCATAATAATATAAGATTAATTTTATATTTAATAAACATTCATATTATACTCAATAATAGATATAGAAAATTATTCAATAATCATTTGACCTTTAAACAATAGTAGCCAATCAGAGCCATTTCCTGCATTTTCCATAGCTCTGAGGCACACAGATAATAAATAGTATTTATAATCTCCTTTCAACAGTACTTTATTGCATTAAATATTATAATTATTGTTCCTTGTAAATAATTAATAAGTTTTAACTTAATCTGTTTATTCTTTTCCTTATTAATTTTATTATAAACAATACACAAAACTATTATAATATTATTCTTGTGTAAATATCCATAGACTATTTTTCTTAAATTCTTTCAATCATAGTCCCATCTATAGGTACTGTATATATTAAACTACATTTTAAATTTATTTGTTCATAAAACATATTTACTTGCCCTTTGCAATTTAACAGAATAATTTCTTTATGAATCAATTTTTTCTTTGACCACATACCATAGTGTATATTTATTCATCATTTTATTTACGTATAAAAAATTCCTTACTTAATCAACTAGATGGCGTTTTACGACATTGAATTATTTTCGTTTTATAAAAAACCAAGTGATATTCAATTTACTTGTAGAAATTCTTACTTAATTACTAGATGGCGTTTTACGACACTGAATTATTTTATTTATTTATGTTTTCTTGTTTTATAAGAACCTCGAAACGGTGTTTCAGTCCGTTACATCTACTTACGGTCGAATAGAATTATGGAGTTGACTTCAATTTACGTATTAAGGTGTCGATATGATGTAATAAATTTTCATTTAATCTCCTTTCTGACTTTTCATAATGCCAAAGCCACCACATTTGCGCTTCGTAATCCAAAATAAGCGCAAATCCAATAGGATTAAAATTGTTGTTCAAATATCCGTAGTAAAAACTATTCTATAGCAAGGGTCCACATCTAATTGGAACTGAAATGAAATAACCCTATTAGGCCAAATGGTCTGTGAGGCCGTACTCAACAGTGGACGTTTACATTCTCAGACGATAAGAGTAATTACAAAACTTAGACCTGATTAAGAACTTACTTTGGCTGGCTTATTCGAGAGGGATTTCGGGGCGGTGAGTGGTGGTGTAACAACATTAGGTTCAATTAATTATCGTAATGTAGGGACTTGCTAGATATCTGAATTTATGTAGGCTGATTCTGGTTAGGATCAACAGGTTTCGAATAAATTGTAGTCTGTATTGTCTCGTAGACGTTCAGTAGAAAAAATCCATCACTGCGTACCGTTTCAGAAATCTAAAGGCTATTGTGTCGTTTTTCGTGCTTATGGCGGATCACAAAATTTCACATTTTTATTATTTTCAAAATTATTTCTAATTCTCGCCTTTTCCTCCACTAAGGAACGAAAATTATAAATTAGCGTAGCTATTGGAGTTAAGTTTTGTTTTAATAACTCCGCTTTGTACCGTCTTCAAATAAATAAGGAAAAAATAAAGTTTCTATTCAGGACTTAAGGCCACCACACAACTTACTTTCTGAAATGAAATTGCTTACTAAAAGTTAATGGACCTGTTAACAGGATGTTCAAACAAACGTATAATATAGCCTTTTTGTCAGAATTAGTCTTAGGATATTGTGACTGTGTTCAATTGTTCTATTGCTGGGATGCATAGATCTATTTAATTAAATAATATACCTACACATAGAGCCTCAGAGTAAATTAACGATGCGATAAATGCTCGCAACGTCTCACGCAGTTCTGGTGTTCTTTCGGTACTGGATAGTTTGACACACTAAGTACCTATGCGACATATCCAAAACAATAATGTTAACTGGAATTAACGTCTATGCAACCAGGTCAAAACGTCAGGCAATTTAAAGTATTTTTTGTATTTATGTCATGGAACGGGAGAGTTTAAAAATTAGTATGCAACTGGTGTTGATTTAATATATATCTGTAGTTAAAAATAAACAAATGCAACATTGATTTAGAGTCCAAAGATTAACCAATTTGGCTGTTTCAAATGCATTTAAGGCGGTCTAGAAATACGCAAGAAACAAAACAAGCTCAATATTAGTAATATCTGCAAAAAAAAGCACATGAAAAAAAAACCCGCGATAATTGGCGCAACTTTACTTCACAATTCTATTTTTAAACTGAAGAAAAATACAGGTTATTGCAAGAGTAATCCTAATGATGGGACAGCCATTGCTCCCAAATTATTATTTTATTCATAGCCTTGCAGACTGCAGAGTCCTCGTTAAACGCGATGACATGGAATAAAGAGCAAGAAAATAGGACTCTCCAGAATAAGTAGACAAACATTCTCAGGCCCTTGGAACTTTTACTCTCGAGTTTGACCTATGTAATTAAGTAGGAACAGTGGTTGACACACGTAGGTACTTTGGCAGTTAAATAATTTCACTTGAATGTTCTAAGCATTTATTAAGCCAAAGGGACCGTGGTACGTACGGAGATGTCTGTAGAACTTGAAATTACGTAGAAATTAACTTTAACCTACGTGTCTCAAGTGAGCGCAGAAAGATATATAATTTAGAGATAATACTCGTACTTTTTATTTGTGTATTCGTCTCGATTGCCTCTTTTGAAGGAATAATATATATATGTCGCCACGGTGCCGTTCTATTAACGGCCTGAATGGTGTTCAGCCATTTCATTAAATGGTTAGGCAAATAGCTTGGATCAATGACGTTTAACTATTTGCTTAGCCATTTAATTAAACAGTTGGAAAAATGACTTATTCCTGTATGGTTATAAAAAAAAACCACGATGGCTTAATGCGGGAGCTACGCTCCGTTTCGTTCTCGCATTAGTCTTCTAACCTGACCTTACCAAGTCGGATTGCGCAGCTATCACAATAAGCCTATCTCTAATTTTCTGTAAATACACCTGTGTCTATCCCCTCGGGGATTTACAGGCGTAAGTATATGTATGTATGTAATTTTCTATCTTATTTTGAGGTAGTGCCCCATTTTACGATTGGCCTAAGCATTAGCCAGCCAGGTTATTAAATGTTGTAATAAACGTTACGGCTGCTTATCCTTCAGGCCGTTCATTGAATGGCGCCGTTTAGTTAACAGCCTAGGCAGGTAACTGAACGGAACACATATACGTATTTTATAATAGGTATATATCTTTCTACTTTCTATTTCATGTACGAAGATTGACTGTAACTTCGAATAGCATACCTATTTAGACTAGACTACTTTCATTCTTTTATTACTTTTACTTTTTATTAACACACGCTATATAAGTATTTAAGTTCCACTTAAGGCGGACGGAGCTGCGGCAATAGCCAATTTATGAATGAATATTAATGAATTTAAGTTAAAATTTTATATTTCTTTGCTTTATTAGATACCTATAACAATTGCTGTTATTTAAAAATGAGATCTTAAAGTAGGGAAGATTTGACTTGGCATACATATATATCTAATATATAAAATTCTCGTGTCACAGTTTTCGTTGCCAAATTCCTCCGAAACGGCTCGACCGATTCTCATGAAATTTTGTGGGCATATCGGGTAGGTCTGAGAATCGGCCAACATCTATTTTTCATACCCCGATTCGCGATAACCGACATCCACGCGGGCGGAGCCGCGGGGCGACTGCTAGTATATATATATATTTATATGCTTATACTGTTGATTGATGGCACTTGGTGGAACTTGCTACACATCTTCAATGAAAACACTTGTACTATTCCACATTATTTATTAAATTCCTGACCGGTTTCACCTTACGGCATTATCAAAGGTTGATACATGTTTTTTGGGTATACATATACCCAAAAAATATGTTTTCATTGAAGATATATTTATATATATACCTAACTATCGAATCAGGTTAATCCAAAAAAAATTTACGGACTTAGAAAATACTTTAAAGAAAAATTCTACTAAAACTACTTTAGTGCAACCGTAAGGTTGGTTATGAATATCTTCTGACGATATAGCATCACAGGTTGTACAGTCAGTGACAAAAGTGACCTTTTACAGCCAAGCGGTTTGGTGACTTCTATCTTTGTCGCACCATTAAGACCTGGAACTCCTTGACAGCTCACTTGTTTCCTTCTTCCTACAGTCCCGGGTCCTTTAACCGAGGCGTGAAAAAGTTACATAAATTGTTAACATGTATGGTACGTATATGTAATGGTAATAAGAGACTTTGCCTTCAGCTTACCATCAGGCGAGGTGAAATCAGATTGGCGTGTCCTACAAAAAAAACACGTTTCCATTTCCAGATTACATTGATGTTAAAACAATTTGCTTGTAAAATAATAAACAAAATATGGAATGCAGTGCTATCAGGTTAATCCAAAAGAATTTTACGAACTTAGAAAATACTTTAAAGAAAAATTGAGGGTATTTTCCGAAGAAATCACTGAGGTTTACGACTACTTTAGTGACCTTTGGATTACAAGACCTTTTCCCCTGAGGATTACAAAAATACTTGCACATTATTGGTAAATTTATAAAAACACAGCAACATTTGTATCTGACTTATCTTTGTTAGCTTGATAATATTACTATCCCGAAAGTAATAAAAGTCTTATGTAACTGGTGAATGTGTGGATGTTATGTATGACGTAACATCCAGAACATAACGCTTCACCCGGGGAATATAATAATATATGCTTTAAGTCTGCGATCCTTTCGATAAATATTGCCAAATTGGAATTATATGTTATGTACCTACCTCACTATAGTGCAATTTTAGCATATTTTATTCTAGAAAAGTAGTATGTATCGTTCAAAATTAGTTTTGTAATGTCACTAATATTAATAATATGAAAGTTTGTGGGGATATACTCGTATGTGTCAACAGAGGTTTTATACTTTCAAAAAAAACTTTTAAAACTGTGCTAAATTTCATCCAAGCTGGATGAAATCCGGTATAGACATAGATTATAGGTTACTTAGAAGATGTCATTCATTCGTTAAGAGCTTTCACCTTTTCCCTAAGTGGGGCGGCAGAGAGCACTACCTGACATCAATGATCTACCGTCTTTATTACCGCATTTAACCGAAAAAGATCCATAATTGCAATACAAGTAAAAATTTAAAAAGTTAATAAATAGTAAACATACATTATGAAGTAAAACAACAGAAACCGTAGGCTGTTCGCTTTTAGCTTAGCACACGTAGTTTGCTATGAACGCTCTGTAATTCCATTTATTGTAGTCATTCCAGTGAGCCGGCTTTGTTTCCATTGAGCAAGTCATTTTTCCGCGCACTCATTACCTGGAATGGTCAGGCATGTTTCAACTCGAGCTACGTACGACATGCAACATCTGTCTATTATATAGTTGCCACTTATATTGGTATCTCTCTGTGCTGAAAATTATTGACTCATTATCTGCTTTGCCGTATTATATATGACTAGGTACTTATTAAATATAGAGACAAAAATAGGGAATGTGATTTAGACAATTAATACTCACTAATTACTTTTCTTTGTAAGATCTTCTTTCCGATCACTCTCTTTACAGATTTATCAAGTAAGGGACAAAAAAATTCTTTTGTTGCCTTTATATAACTGCAGTAGATAATAAAATTACTTTCTATTTCAAATAAAACTTTAAAGAATTATCGAAACAGAATTCTAGCTAATATCGTGGTCGAATCAGGCAACTTCTTATTTTTCAGTATGCACTGTTCTATATACTGAATATAGTTTTAGTTATTCTGTAAAAAGATTTTTTTAAACATACCTACTTGCAAGCTTTGTCAGTTTGTTTCCAGTTGGATAATCCTCAGAGCTTTTACAGGTCTAAACTATACTATACTTTTAGACAAAACATAAATACAAAAATGCATAAAATCTTCGTTTAACTAAATAAGAAGTTGTTTATAAAATGCAAACCATCTTTGTGAGCTATATTTTTAAGAACAAGGTTTACTATGAAATCCTTAAGCTCAAGTGACAATTCGTACAAAGCTGTTACTTGTATATCCGACCTATATGAGATACGAAGGACTTGCCTCTTTGGGTTTGCGGTTGTTGTGGGTCTTTCTGCCTTTCTGTTACACGTTACATGTAAAGGCAACTATAGCTGATAAAGCTTTTAGTATAATTTCTAAATGTTTTAGCTTCTGTATTAACTTGTTTATTTTAACATCTCTTACATAAAATTAAAAATATCTACAATTTCTCGGAACTTGTAGTAAATTGAATTTGACGTGGGGAATCCTTAGTCTTTTTCTCGTGCACTAATTTGCTAGTTATATGCGAAGCATCTATCCTTTAGCTGCAAATACAATATTTCCCCGACTGGCAAGCGGTCAAATCTTGGTCCATTCGGCTAAATAGCAAATATTTGTCTTCACACTTTCATTAATTAATTTGTGTTTGACATCAATGTAAAGTACATTGTTTTAACAATTTTATTTCTTGAACTATTTAACATTTTAATCTAAATACAAAAACTGAGTAGGTTAACACTAACTATCCACTAGTTTACGATGAAATCAAAGCTTCAAGCGTGAATTTATATAATATTTGAAACATCAGGAACTTTTACCGTGGGATTGTGTAATAAGAGGCGTAGGAAATGGGTTGCTATGATTTCAGCCATAATCACACTTTACTTATCTTTTTAATGGTAGTCGTTAGACGGCTCCGCATTTAATTTGGGAATCTTTTTAATTGTCCGCTTTGGGTGGGTATCATTTTGAACTAGCTAAATCATCCGTCTTTTACTGAACGGCGCCCGCTCCGCTCATGTGATTAGACCTTCTAACCAAACCTATCCAAGTCGGATTGCGTAACTTTCTCAATGAAACTATCAATAATTTTCTATGAATAACACCTTATCAGAGGTAAAAAAGGGTTTTTTTTACGTATATGTATGTAAGTAATTTTCTACCTTATTTCGAGGAAGTGCTCCATCTTACGATTGGCCTAAGCATTAGCCAGCCATTAAATTTTGTAATAAACGTTTCGGCTGTTTATTTTACTTTTTCCGGTCGTTTATTGAATGGCGCTGTTTAGTTAACAACCTAGGCAGTTAATTGAACGGCTAAATAGGCTAGTTGGCAGCGTTGCAGATATAATATAGGATACTGTGTGTACAACATGAAGAAGAAGTTATTCGCATATCGTTACAGCACGCATGTGAAATCTTATTGGCAGATATATAATATATATATATATAAGACTTATGTCTTTGACGACAATCTGCCAATAAGATATTAGATTATAATTATAATATGAAATAGATAAGTTTTCCGAATGTTTTTTTTGGACGTATATACCTCATTCTTTAGCACGATCGATAGCCTAAGCCGTTATTTCAATTTAAATTTTAGTAGACTACCGTTTTAGCTGTCTTTGACTGTGTCTGCAATTGCGACGGTATTCAGTATCTGTTTATTTAACAGCATCCTTTACTTTTCTGTACAGAATACTACGATTTGTATGATATGCAAGTGTGAAGCCGCAGATAAAAACAATAATTTGATCATATTTGTAATCTAAATTAGAGAAAACGTTATGGTTAAGGAAATCAGTTTTCTATTGTTTGCGACCTTTGTCTCTGTCAGCGGCACGAAATTGACTAACTTGCCCTATTGACACTGTCACTTCAGGCTCTTTATTTAATTTCCTGTGCTTGGAGAAGCTTCCGCTAGTTGCTTGGCTATTTAGTATTTTTGATTTATCATCTTGACAAGGGTTTTTCAAGACGTTTGATATTGGATGTTAGCATACTGATGACATTTTTTATGGCTCCTTAACACCTCACTAGACTTAAATAGCATCCTGTTTATTCATTTACGATTCAAAGTGTACTTTAGCAATATTATATTAGTATTTTTTTTGTGTGTTGAATGGAAGATATACAACACTATATTTTGGCCATAGCGATGCCCGCGTGGACTTCTAGTCCTATTTTACCTGTGGGAACCCTTGGGAACTTATTTCATGGATGAGAAGAAGTAGGGATTATTCCAAACTATATTTACTTAACGCTGTAGCATAATACAGCCTGCGTGATTGACTACATAACAAGCTTCCAAATATGTTTACAAACTTTAACAATTTATAACATTGGGGGATGAATGCTTAAGGGAGGATTGAATGCTTACAGCTTCAACTCATAAGTTTAAACGTCTTCAACTAGTTGCCTGAAAGCTTTACTACCTATATCTGCTGTTAAGAATGTTAGTCACGTGCCTTGTAAGCGATTACTGGTTTTACGAGTATCTTTTCCACAATAAAACAGGTACTTAGTTGAAAAAATGTATTCGAGCTTTTTACAGAAATTGATAGTTCATTTCATGTTTATTGACGAGAATAGAGAGATAATAATAATAATAATAATAATGCATCATCCAAGGTCGTCAGTCATGAGATTGTACATCCCGCGGAAATGTGGGGGTCGAGGATTTTTAAATGCAAAGACCCGCCATAACCGTGAGGTGTGCAATATCAGAGACTATTTTCTTAAGTCCAACTTGGCTATGCCACGTGATGTAGTCAACGTAGATGTCGCGCTCACCTCGCTCGGTTTGGCTAAGGGGAACTGGCTTAGGCCTACAGTTATTGGCACTGATAGCCGCAGGGAGGTATGGCAGAGCAAGGAGCTACATGGCAGGTTCTATCGGGCTCTCCACAGGCCCGAAGTAGACCTATTACCTTTTTAGGACCTTTTTAGGGAAGCCGAAGGTTATGCCTGTGCAATTGCTGACGAAGTTATCAAGACGATTACCTCCCGGAAGTATATCATGAGGGATGGCACAATTGACATCTGTCGAGCGTGTCACCAACCTGGTGAATCCCTCAGGCATATTCCTTCGGGTTATTCTTGTCTTGCTAACAGCGAGTACTTGCACAGGCATAATAAAGTAGCCAGGATAAACCATCAGCGAGTTGCTCTGAAATACAACCTTGTGGAAGTTGAGGTGCCTGACTATATGGTATGTTCCTGAGTCAGTTCTAGAAAATATTTATTATTTATTTATTATTATTATTATTACAAAATGTACTGGGATCGATCTATCGTCACTGATAGGACTGTTGTAGCCAACAAGGCTGACATTTTGGTGATAGACCGGCCCGAACACAGAGCATTGATTGTTGAGGTCACCGTTCCTCATGACGAGAATCTCGTGAAATCTGAGAGATAAACAGATCAAATACTTGGACTTGGCCCACGAGGTTGTCAACATGTGGAATGTTGACTCAGCAATCAATATACCGATAGTCGTGTCAGTCAACGGACTTATAGCAAAGAGCTTCGACCAGCACTTGAAGAGGCTCAGGTTAGACGGTTGGATCAAGGGCCAGATGCAGAAGGCAGTGCTCCTTGATGCGGCGCGCATCGTGAGAAAGTTCCTTTCCCTGGAGCTCTAACCTCCGGTAGCTTGGTCCTTGTATCCGATACCGGTGGGGCACTACTTTTATATTTTTAAATGGATGTTTTTTTTTCTATATGTACTATTTAAAAATATAATTTGTAAGTTTTTAAGAGGAATAAAGAGAATAATAATAATATATTTCTTTATTGTTGTACACAAAGAACGGATACAAAAAGATACATTTAAATAGTATTGTACTCCGGAAACTGCCCACTATATCTATCTATCTTAACACACACCATCCCATGGTTGCCTGGTAGAGATTGCCTTGAGCAATAAGGCCGCCCTTGTGTGTTAAGATAGATAGATATAGTGGGCAGTTTCCGGAGTACAATAAATTATTTATTTTATATTGTTATTTATACTCTGATATATTATACAGTAATAGATATACATACTACTATACTTATATATAATACTTACTAGGTACATATATAATTTATACCGAAGCGGTACCTACTACTAGAAACCTACATAATATATTTATAACATATGCTTATACAAATTTACCAAAAGCAGCGTGAAAATAAATAAGGGCGATATGGAAAGTGAAGGAGAAAGACAAAGATTATCGTTCCTGCAAATAGTAGTCTGTAACCAGTCTTTGAAGACGGGCAGTGATTGCGCACGTCTTATGGTTGCGGGTAGGGCATTCCACAGTCGGGCAGCTTGGACTGTTAAAGATTTATCCATAAACCTCGAAGAATGCACTGGCAATCTCATTTTCAGATTTTCTGACGACCTCAAGACTTTAGAATGGTTACCTATCTTAATCCCGAATTTTAATATTCCAAATATCATAATCCAGAAAACGTTTGGCCAATTTTTCATAATCCCGGTTTTTCAAATTCCGAAGTTTTATTTGCCATATAATCACAACTCCGAATTTTATTTGCCCATTTATTCATTTGTACGACGTTTTATAATCCAGACGAACGAGTTCCAGACACACGAAATCTAAATGCACAAAATCCAGATGACCATAATCCATATGCACGAAAGCCCAATTTATAAAACACAAATTTTTGAAATGCAAATAATTGATATCCAGACAAGTAATATCCAGATTTTTAAACTTAAAACTAAACCTCATATGGCATCTACTAACTACAACTGGAGACCTACTGAACAAAACACACGTTGCCTTGAAAAATATATGTGTGCATGTAAGCAAACAAGCATGCATGCAGGCAAGCTGGCGATCAAACCGGTAAGCATGCAGGCATGCAGGCAAGCATCCCTCCCTCCGCGCCTCCGATTCTTAAATAACACTCTAGTGAAGGGCAGACAAGTACCACGGCGAGTCGGGTCGGGCGTGGTACGCAGTGTTCACGAGCTCGCTTTCCTGATTCATTGATTATACCTGCATACAAAACTGTTCATGCATGACATGGAAAACAATAATTTATTTATTTTATGGAAATTAATGTAATTTATGGAAAACGAGAGAATACCATTTTAGTCATGTGGCAACATAAATCTGTTTGTTTATTAAAATTATCTAGAAAAAGGAGGTAGCTACTCATTATATTAAGTGAAATTATGTCTTAAGTGAACGTTAGATTTTTTGTTATTATATCAACCGTTACACACCCTAAATGAATCGTATAAATTTACTGATTTTTACTATACTCGTACCTGTATATAGTTTAGCTGGAACACGATTTGTATGGGAACCAAATAAAAAGATTATGAAAATTTGGTAATAGTTTATTTGGAAAATGGTACGATGGGAAACAAAAAAAAAATATTCTGAGAATCTGGTATAACTATATTTGGATTATGACAATATGGGAAACAAAAAAATACTATTTGAAAATTTGGTTTTAGTGCACCTGGAAATTGATTCATCTGGGAAATGAAAAACGGAATTATAGAAAGTTGTCATTCATTACATCTGTCTTTTGAAAGTTCTACCAACCGTTTCGGGTTTTTAAGATTCGGGTAACAGAAATTCGATATTTCAATATTACCTTCTAGAATGCGAGTCTCCAAGGAATTCGAAGCGTTTTTTTAGGTACATAGCAGTAAGAGGATGAAATAAAATATACAATACATAACAGTCATGAGAGTTCTATTCGATTTGAAAGGTCACTTAAAAAAGAATTAGATTAGATTGATATTATAATATGCTTCTAGAATATTATTGAATATTTTGAAGATATAGCTTTCTTGATATTTTTGGTGTGATTTGTGTTAAAACCTTGCTTGCTTATGTTAAGCACTCACATAAAATGGTTCATATTGATGCGACTGGGATTAAACGCTAGGATGAAGAAGATGTAGATTATTTTTTTACTTTAAGAAAACGTGTCGCAAACGATATAAAGGCTAGCTTATTTAAGATGTGATAGTGACTTATTGTTGGTATGCTAGTAGAAAATAGGTACTTACTTATTTGAAAATAAAATTGTTTCTTAGTCAAATACAAGATCGATATTTTTTTATTCATTTGTGCGTTTATGCTGGGTATTGAATTTTTTTGTGGAGTGAATGTAACTAAAATATGTATAATATGTATTTATATATATGTATAAATATTTATAATAAAATCAAAATAACATTTTGTACCAAGAGTTCTCAAATAGAACATCACTCGTCTTACGAAAAACAATCTTTAAATGTTACAGTTTACTTTCCTCCACTGAAGATCTTGGCAATATTAGCCTACATGCATATCAATGGTATTAAAGATATTACTAGAATTGAACCGTTGCGATTTGACTTAGAGCCAATTTAGTTGTTCATTTTGGCTTTAGTCTATGCAGACTAACCAAATAAGCAATCTAAATGTTGGCACAAACTCTTCGTGTTGCTGTTGCCAAAAAAGTTCTTCTTTTTGACGACTAAAAGACTAATTTAATGAAAAAACGATACCTACATTTCTAATATAATTCTGTGTATTTGTATTTTTTGATAATACATATTCGTAGTGACTAAAATCCTTCTTCTTTTTCATGTTAGCGTCAATCCCGGTTTACATCCAAAGTTGCACTTTGGATCCCGGGAACCACTTTCATATACTCCGTCAATAATTTCATATTTATAATGATTACAAAATTTAACGCATATTATATAATGCACTATAACTCAGCATAATCATGTTAGCGCTATTTCCGGTTGTACACGTAGCTTTCACTTTCGTGTCCAAGGATCGCTAACTTCTTCTCCTTCTGTAAATTTGCTTCTACTGCTATGTAAGAGGTATGTCTATCCATTTCGGTCCACACTGAATTTTACGGAGAAAGGTCTTTTTTTTCTCTCTTTATTTATTATTAGGGACTTTTATACAAATGTACATGTCAGTCCCATCGTACCTTTTATACGCACTTACTCACCTACAAATCGTAACCTAACAAATTTAAATAGGCTGTAACAAGCTTCAGACTTAGGTGTACACAATATTTGCAAGAAGATACCTACATCATACAGATTTACGGTGAAAGGTGAGGATAGGATATCGCAATACGGCATACCTATAACATCAATATTAAAAAAATACATAGCGTAAATATATTGACTTTAGATAAGCACCACACTGCGAGATGGATAGCGGCGATTGCAACTAAATTAATATTAATATAGGTATATACCCTTAATTATATCGTCAGGAAACGCTCACGTAATGTTTGAGGCGATGTAACAAATTAATCCACCGGTTCTCATGGAATGGGCTCGCTGCAACCAACGACCCGGAAACTTTAAAGGAACATTGTACACCCGCCTTAATTAATTTTCACAATTAACTGTGCTACGTACTGTAATTAGCGTATCTGCATATATGTGGCGATACAACCCTTTAAAAAGTGTGAACATCTTTTTTCGAAGGGAAATATTGTTGTTAGTCAAATGTGAACATGGTTGTTCAGTCAGCATCATTAAAATGTCGCTAACAAAAGTACTCAAAATAATCCAAATACCAAAATCCCAATTTTATATTGGTTATTAGAGTAGGTACTCAAATAGTTGTAAGTATCCAGAGTGGTCTAACTATCTTAACAATCGGTCTTTCAGAATTATGTAAGTTAGTGGAGTATTCATATTCATACACAATCACGCCGGTCGATGGTATCCAATCACGTATAATCTCAAAAAATCTAGACATTGTCATTTAATCGCATTTTGTATCCCTTTCTTACTTGTAAAGTCATCCCTTTCACACAATGCCGGGATGATAAGGGATAGGTATATGAGTAAGAAAAAGATACAAAATGTGTCAATTGACAATGGCTCTTTATTTTTTTATAGTTGACAGTTGCATAAGCCATGAACTAATGTCTAGATTGTAGAATATACTGCTTCCGGGCTGTTTGGCCGTGGTCGATGTGAAACTTGCGTTCCAGACGTTTCGTCGATCACTGCGGTCGACATCTTCAGTGGCGCAGGGCCGGGCGACGACGACTTCGGAGACAACGTCAACGTCTGGAATGCAAGTTTCACATCGACCACGGCCAAACAGCCCGGAAGCAGTATATTCTACATGCAACGCCGGCCGTAAAAGCCTGAAGACTTATATTTAATGTCTAGATTTTTTGAAATTATACTTGTTTGGATACCATCGACCGGCGTCGGGGCTGCACACGCTCTCCGAGTATCCGGCGTTTGAAGCGCCGAGGCGGGAGCTTGTGACGGCCCTGGGGGTGAGAGTGCTCACGCTCTCCACCCTGCTCGCGGCGATGGTCCGCTGCGCGGATGCGTGGGCGGCCAGCGCCTCCTTCTGCGAGCAGGTCATGCTCGTGAAGGAGACAGCAGAGCGGGCGCGGCACAGCGAGCGAGAAAGACTCGCGGACATCGCTGGCCGCGTTCGAAGGCGGCTCGGGCGTCGGAGGGCGCAAACCGACCTCCGCCCCCCATGAGCGCGGGCCTGAGGGTGACGGGTGGAGCCGCTCATCACCCTAGCAGAAGCAGGCCACGGCGGCGGCGCGCATCGTAGGACGATGCGCGCCCCCCCCATACCGGGGGCGAGTCGGGGACCGCGTGGTCCCCCCTCCCGAGGAGGGCCAGACCGAGAGGAATGGCCCTGAGTCAGCCGGGGTGCGAGGGATATGTCAAAAGACAACCTCACCTCCGGCCTAGCACATCGACCCACAGACGGCGTGCGGTTTAGTCGGTTCGAGTCCGACATAACCTACCCCTTCGGCTCCGAAGGGGTGGGTATCCGTGGGGATTTCCCGCACGTAAAAAAAAAAAACCATCGACCGGCGTGATTGTGTATATGAATATGAATACTCTACTAACTTAGATTATACTGGAAGACCGATTGTTTAAAAAAGTTGAACCACTCAGGATAATTACAACTATTTGAGTACTCTAATAACCAATATAAAATTGGAATTTTGGTATTTGGATTATTTTGAGTATTTTTTAGCGACATTTTAATGATGCTGACTGTACAAGTGTGAACTCTCAAGCTGTAAGCTTATTCAAAACAAAAACCCAAGTATTATTGAGTTGGGATTTGGGCTATGCCAATCATAATTCAATTCACGCTAGAATTCTTTTTGGTTTGGTATTTCTCATATTTTTTTTAACTTTGCCAATAACATCTAATCTCATTCTGCTCGTTTTTAGCCTTCCATTAATTTCATTCTGATTAATTTATAGGATTGCTTTTTAACAGCCAATTCTGCAGTTTCAGGCTAATGTTTTATGTATTGTTTTATTTTAAGTAAAAAATTAGATTATGTAGAACTTTTGTCGAAAAGATGACGCTATTTTGGGAAATAAAGAAATTTTAACTAAAAAAAGCAAAAAAGCACATTATTTTAATCTTATGTCTTAAAATAATACGAAATTCTATTGCATAATGATATTGGTAACATTAAAAAGAATCGAATCGATTCTGCAAAATACATTTTTCGCCATCACTTAGAATGTTCTCATAACTAGCCTGAATTTTAAAATATGTAATATTCGAGTGTGCGTCAATAATAGGTGCCAAGTTGCATGAATTGTTCATGATTTTTTCTTTGTACACTTTGATTCGAGAAATCTTTTATTTTACCTGCCAAGTTTGTAATATATGAAATCTACCTAAGTAGGACTTCCAGTTAAAACAAGATTGTAATAAATGTCTTATTGTCATTTTATATTAAACTGAAAGCCCTTGGCAATATTCGAAAAAGATAGGTAGATATAGATAACTTTCTTACAGAAATCGTATTATCAAACTTAATGTATCGAAATGAATATTTAACAAGGATGTTATTTCCTAAAAAGAACTACTTACAACAAAATTAATTAAAACCTTCGATCGATGAAAACTTTCCAAAAAACTGACTTTCCTATTTCAAACTAGGTATATCTCAAATCCGAGAAGGGTTGCTGAGAATATTTTGATATTGGATCGCCCCATTTTTCCCGTATCGGTTGTTACGATAGGAATGCGGTGCTTATTTTTTATATTCGCCCACTGAACTATTGTTTGTTCCTTGTGCACTGTTTTTGCACTACACAGAAAGTTGGACGAAGAAAATTGACGTGATTCCTACGAAGCTATTCAGTCGAATATCATAGCGCGTACAATGATGTTCTTAGATGTATTGCTACTTAGCGCCACATCCACCCAAATGATTTATGAGGGTATAGACCGGAGATAAATATCGTTGTATCCTTTATATAAGATTATATGGAATGAAATAAAGACTCAGCAAATCGTGTCCGCAAGAATAGATGGAACAAAAAAAGGAAATATATTTAAATATGTTTTTGTATCACTGGGTTGATAATTAGATTAGTAAAACTGCATAAGATTTACGAGTATCTATCTATTACCAAATTTAGTTTAGTCTTTCGTTATGTTTTATTTATCGACATCATCATCATCAGTGCGTCAGTCCCAGTTGCATGCAAAGTCTTTAGCCGGCGTAGCTCTCCTACTCCATGAGGTCGTTTGTCTTGGTTTTTGCGGGAGCGACTGCTGTTAGATCTCCTAGCCTGCCTGCCACAAAACCTGGTCCGATAATTAGTAGGTGTACCGGCGATGAGGTGTACCGGCGATATTATATTGAAATTCATGTAAAAACGTTTGTATTCAATATATTAGTCTAAATAAACTTAAGCTTCTTTTAATTCAACATACACTGATACACAATCAACAATACCGTTCGCAAGTACTTTTGTTCGGGTTTACAACACGAATTAATTACTCTTACCAAAATTTGGCCAATTACCTAATGGATGTTTATCGCTTTCCGTTCCTATTTCTCGATATACTCGTAAATAGTTACTGTACTCGACTGTAGCTCATGTCTACCTACCCAATATATTTAATGGACATGATTTGTTCTAAATGGGAGGTGGTGGGCCTTTTCTTGTATTGAGAGGAAATTGGATCCCACCAGAAACATTTTCATGAAAATGTTTTTGGTGGGATTTCATTTATTTTTGTAAGTTGGTTTAAAATTATGACGTACGTATTTTTTATTTGTTATAAGAAATATTTTAATTAATTTTGACTTATGTAGTACAAACTGTAGTGCAAGTCTCATATACAAACTTCCACCGTAGAAGGTAATCTGTGCTTCCACCTCCTATTCCTAGGGAATAGGTTAGGTTAGGTTTTTAATTTTTTTGTTGTCTTTCAAATTTCAGCTTTCTAGGACTTCAGGAAGTACTCTAACAATTTTAATGATCAGTGAGTGATGAGTCAGTGACGAAATTAAAGGTTTTGAGACATTAATAAAATCTAAAGTATAATAGCTACGACATTCAAACGTTGTATGTATTTAATGATTATGCCGATGGCATTCTATCTTGAAAATTTGAACTATTTAGCATCATCCAAAGCAAAGTTATGAGAGTTCAAAAAAACGACGAAGCGTTTCGAGATAAGGTAGGTAGTGCCCTTGCGCTTCGCTTGGCTCGTCTTGGCGGGGGCACTACCGTGCCCCCAGATAGGATATATAGCCTAATTAGTAAGATCACTGCCAACTTCACCTGCTAGCCTTTACAACTTTTCTTTTCTAACTCATTTATCTAAACTAAATAATTTATTTAATATTTATTTTTGCCAAACTACTGAGGAATTTTTTGGCACGATGCTCATATGGATACTGTCATACAAGGGTGGAATGAAAAGTTCGCAGGCTGACACATTTATTGCGCCACTATATGATTTTTAGTTAGCCCTAATCTTCAAAAGACACGTGTATAAATTTCACGGCTGTCGTCCTATAAGTTTGTGAGTTATAGCATTTTAAACGCTTGGAGTAAAATCAACCGTTGATAAGTTGTTTTCTAAGTTCAAACGAGGTGAAAATGAGCACCGAGGATGCACGCAGTGGAAGCCGTAAGCGGCTGCGGCAGCAGTTATCGACTAGAAAACATAAAAAAATTCCACAAGAAAATTTAGGATAGCCATAAAGTGTAGTTGAATGTGAAAGCTGAGATCCTAAAGATATCTAAGGATTTAGGTACGCGGAAACTCTGTTCAAATTGGGTGCTGCGCGAGCTCACAATCGATCAAAAACAACTATGTCACAAACTAATGAAAACGATATCATAACTGCATGAATTAGAGTTCTTCTTCAGATCTGCTCCCCAGTGTCTTTTTCCTGCTCTCAGACCTCACTGGACTGAAATTTTGCCCCGATGAAGAGGTAACCACTGAAATTACTACTTAGAGGCTAAAGACAAATCGTACTATGAAAATGGTATCGAACAATTGTATGACAGCTGTAATCGCTGTTTCGCCCTTTTTTTTGCCTATGAACTTTTCAGCCGACCTGGTTGCCTATTGTAAATGTTCTAATAATCCAATTGCTGACTAACCAATGAGGTTCTGACGCAGGATTCCTCTCGAGACTGTTTCAGTTAGCTCCCGTGAAAGATAAGATCAGCCTAGTCCATTATGAAATGTAGGAGAAAGAGTTTTCTTTTGTACCTCGTGTTTGAAGGAGCTCGTGCTGCCGACCCTGTAATCACAGAGAGTTTCTGTGCCGTCAGCCTAGAAGTTTACGGACTCCGTTGTAACCGGGATCGTCGCTAAGAAGAAGATGATGATGACGGTAAACAACCAACCCTTCGACCATGACTGTTGAAAAGCAACCGAAATACTAAACTATTTCAGTTGCTTTTAGAATAGAAATATATATAACACAAAATAAACGGCGATTAAAATCAGTTAAAGTTAGTTTTATTTCAATGTAAAATGAAACTCAAATACAGCTGGTAGCTGTTGCAGTCATAAAATTTGTTATAAAGTGGTCTATAATAGTATCGTTATGTTGGAAATTAAAAATAAAGAACCGCTTGGAAAGTATTTAAATACTTTTATGGGTACAGCTTAAATACATATTAGACCGCTGTAATTTACAGCCTGTAAAGAATATTTTAAATACAATTTTGTTGGTCTGGGTAGGTCATTTATTAGCGATGAAAAATGTGGTGAAGTAAGTGATGTAGTTTAACTGGGAACACATTTCACGGCGTGCGGTTTTAGTCGGGTTGAGTCCGACGTGACCATCCCTCTGGCCGACGGCAAAAATGGGAAGTAAGATTCGTTCAAAAAATATTCTGGCATTGTCAAAATATTTAATTCGTTTAAAAATCGTTTCAAGCATCAAGTCTTGACCAATAAAAGGTTTAATTTATCCTTACCATAATGCTATTTGCGAAATCGTTTTTCTTTTTTTGGCAAAGTCTAATTATATTAAAAAGTAAACTGTCAGTGTCAGTTTATCTCGACGAGGTAAAAGCCCCAGAGAAATTATTCGTCTCGGGCCGTATTAAATTAGAAAGTGTTCAGTAAAATGGAAATTGTACGTTCGGCTAGACATACCAGGACTTTAATCGATCATTTGTATCATAACTTAATATTTATTTTATGATGGACAGCGCAAAGCGAGGTGGAGTGGAGTACCTAGACTTCATCTAGCAATTTTGTTTACATAGACCTGATTGAGCTGTATTCGTCATACATTCCTTCTAACATGTTTCTGATGTCAGTGCCACTGTTGAATAGCCACCAGCCTCATCAATAAGGTCCAATGTTCATTGTACGTTCCATTGTTCCACTAGTTGGAAAATTAAATCTATTTGCCAATGTAATATTGAAATTGTTCATGCAGATTGTAAGCCCACAATTCCCGCTAATATTTAAGTTGAATTCTGTGACAATGCAATCTATATATTGTTTTATTATTAATTATACACATTCATTGTTTGAAAATGTGTTTTAATTTGGGGGCAGGGCAGTGCCTCCGCCAAGTCGAGCAAAAAAAATAAGCTGCACGGCCGTACCATTCTTTTCTCGAAGCAATTCAGGTCATTTTTGGCGCCCCGTAACTTTGTTGTGGATATAACTAGAAGCCTGAATATTCAGCAACCAAGCAGGCATTGTATTAACACAGTATATTTCAAATTTAATTTAATTTGAATTAGTAGTTTAAGACTTATAACGATTCAGTTTCCCAATTTTGACACTTACTGACTGACCGATCATGAAAATTCTAAGGCACTTCTAGCAGACATAGAAGCTTCAAATTTAGAATATAATTAGTGTTTAGTATATGAATTAAGGAAAAACTAAAATATTTATCTAAATAATCCAGTTTTCTAGATACAATAACTGCATAAATAACTTTGTAATCCCATATAAATATACAGGATTACAAATTTACGTTCATCATCTACAAAAAGAAACGAGATTTCATAAAAATAACAATACTTATCAGAAATACCAAGTCTCGCCTCAGTTATTCTACCGTAAAAAGTTGTGAGATCCATGTTATAGCAAGTCGGTTATTAATTTCAATCGCATTAAACAATCTAATTTCTATAATATGTATGACTTGTGGGATATATCCTGTTTTCATGCGATTGCCGAGTAAATATATTTATTAGAACTTTAAAGATTTTTCATATTGATATGGTCACTATAAAATGTTGTTAGGTTAGATAATTACGTAGCAACTTAAGACAGAAGGTCCCTTAAGTAGGAAGTGAATAAATTAATAACTGACTTGGTATTATATGGATCTCACAACTTTTTACGGTAGAACAACTGAGGCGAGACTTGGTATTTTAGACAAATATTGTTTATTTTTATGAAATTCTAATATTTAATGGTAGGCAAATCTCTTGAATGCCTTAATGCTTTCCATGAATTAATAATTGCACACCCATTTTAGTCGAATCGCTTTATGGTCGTCTGAAACATAACTTTAACTTAATTATTAATTTAAGTTATAGTTTTAGAATAATAAGTCCTTAAATTTATAATTTTAGACCGATTGAAGCTTTACGACCGTCTCGAATGGAACTGTAACTGAATTATTACTTTAAGTTTCCGGCGTTTCGAATGAGTCCCTTGTGGCTGAGTTAAGCAATATTTACCTAGATTTATTGAGAATTTCTAGGTTCATAAGTTGGGTTAAACAATATTACAGAAGCCGTTGGTTGAAAACGTTCTTATGGACGTTCTATGACTGAGGTCCTTTGATGGCAAATTTCTCGTTTACAAATTGTATTTTTTTTCCTGTTTCAGTCTTTTAAAAGCAGCTATATATTGTATATGACGGCGCGTAATCATTGTGTGATTAGAGTGGATGAAATTCACTCTGGCGTAATGCAAGACTCTAGTGCTCTATGGTCGAGTGTGACGTCATTCGTTCATTCGGTCAAGTTGAGTTTGACTGATCATTGACTTTGGTGGGGCGCGCGGAGAATCGTGATCAGTATCGCCGTGAACCTCGACCGAGCACTACGTGTCTAGCAGAACGCTCCTATTTCGGTTGAATATACTTGGTTATAGATCGCGAGTGTGTCTGTAAAATGTGTAGTCAGTGATTGAAATATGGTGATTCGTGTATTAGGTTGTCCTATCTCCTTGCCCGCATATCCACGCGGATTGTAAGTGCAAGCTTACAATGGGCTACTAAGAGGCCCCAGACCCGAAGTAAACCCCATGTGCCTTCATATATATGCATGTTAATTGTTAACGAGTAAAAATTTATTTGATTGACATTTTTATTAATATTTTGGTCAAACTAAACGCCGAATTAAAGTTACTATACCACTTTGTGCCGATAGCGGTGGAGACCTTAGGGTGCTGGAGCAGGGAAGCCAAAAACCTCGTAAAGGAAATCGGAGACAGGCTCATAGAGACAACTGTTGACTGCCGTTTCAGAGCGTTCCTGGTGCAAAGGTTGGCCATCGCAATCCAACGTGGAAACGCAGCGAGTGTGATCGGTATTTTTGCTCCTAGAATGTTCAGTGGCGGGTTATTCGATTAATTTAACTAATATACGTGATCAGACTATATTACGTATAGTAAATTAAATGTATTTTGACTTTATTAAACTAAACGTATTTTCAAGATAAAATATTCAAAAATTCTTTTCAAAAGAGCCATGTGCGTAGGTTGAACCGTGTGTAGCTGGTGAGATAATGTATGATTGATTCAGCAAAAATTCATCCACCAGCATATTTTCAGCTTAGTGGTTTTGCCGTGTACCGAGTAGATAAAACTAACGGTGTCACTATTATAAAAGCACCCCGACATAACCCTAAAGTTGCTTGTTTTTTTTTCTCACTGGAATTCACGTAACAGATAATTTAAAACTGTCTTTAGAATAGGCATTTTTTGTTTTTAGATTTCAATAGCTTCGTGATTCTTTCTTGAATAAATGTGACGGGTACGCTAATACTATTATCTTCTTCTTCACCTTCATCCTAGCGTTAATTCCAGTCGCATCCGAAGCTATCAACGTGTAGTCTGGGGTCCGTTTTTACTAGTTCAACTGCGGATTTGGCTAAACTTCGACATTTTCCGTGAAGCGACTGCTATATGACCTCCACAACTTACAGGTGATATCGAAGCATTGCAGTTAGCACAGTTGTTGGACTTTTGAGGGCTCCAACTACCCGTAACGACTGCCATAGATGTTAATATGGCAACCGGCACCGACGGTTTAACGTGCTCTCCGAGGCAAGACCAGACCAATCCCAATACCCATATTCATGCATACAAATATTTGCACTGAGGGGTGATCGAACCCGCGCCTCCTGCGTAGCGGCCGCGTTCACTACGGCTACGCAACGGAAGGTGAAGACGACCTGAGTTCAGTAAAATCCAATTCATTATTTACTCTCTACTTCAAGTAAATACGCAAATTGCTGAATCGCTAGTCTGGCAGTTCTTCACAGCTAGCAGTGATAAATTTTATCTTTACCTTTCCAGTAATAATCTACATCCTTTGTCTTCACGCGAACATCAATGCAATTTAATATAATTGTAGGTTCCCTTACATCGAAGAAGTCTAGTTTTATAAATAAATCATATAAATAATTTATGCACAAAAATAGTACAAGCATACAGCAGCATGGTTAAAAATAAATTTCATTAGTATGGCAGTGTTTACATGTAGGTACAAGGTTGTAGTATTATTCGAAATTTAAGTACATAACCATATTGCTATTAAAGGTCTGTCAATTTACGAAATATCCGCAGCAAAATAACAAAAATAATATGATTATTCAGTACGAATGTTGACGTGTCCTTTCGTTCGACAATTGTTAAACGAGGTCTATTTGAATTAATGCATTGCGTCACGTCGCCGTCGGCCGCGCCGATGTATTTTGAATGTCTGTTGTTTATTTTTTTACGTAAAACGTGTTTAATATTCTGATGTAGTCGGACAATTTTCTTTTCAAAAACGTTGTTTGGTTGCTGCATGTTTGGTGTGAGAAGTTTTATATGGTTGTCATGTAGGCTTACACAATCTCGTGTATCACCTATCATTTGAAAAAATATCTTTATGACAACATTGAAACATGGAAGGTCTACTTCCATGTTTCAATGTTGTCATAAAGATATTTTTGCCTCTTTTTTTAAATGAAAGTTTATTTTTCAGTTGTATCATTGTAATTTTTAGGGTTTTTGAAGGAGCGGAAGTAGTTTTCCCTGGCGGACGATTTAAGATTTCAAATGGTAAATGCTGCCAAACTCCATAAACCGCTTTTATGAATTCTGGTCTCATGGCCTAGGTATTAGAGTTAGATACTGATAATTTTATTAGGTAACAATAATTATTTACAATATGTACATTAGAATTATTTAAATAAAAAATATAAAAACAATAAGTACATAAAATATACAAACCAGCAGGTTCAGGCGGCAAAGAATTTCTCACCATCGATGTCAACTGGGAGGGTGGCCAGAAGGCTGGCAGCATTGCCACGTTGAATGGCAATACTGATCCTTTGCGCAAGGAATAAACCAGCCCTCTGGTCACGGGTAGCGTCTATTAACCGTTTGGAAATGTCTTTAAATAATAGACGGGCACTTGGACCCCATGATCCCAGCGTCTCGACCCCAAACGGCTCAAATATGTAATTATCACTTAAACTACGATATTTGCGCCGTTTGAGGGTCTCTGCCGAAGCAGCAGCAGCGCAGGCACAGTCCCCAGTCCCTGGAAGATGTGAAGGCGCAAGGGTGTCAGCACATGTTGCATCCCACACCAAATGCCTTCCCATCTTCCAAGGCACCAAAGACATTCCATCCGGCCTCTTGCCATCATCGCGCACCAGACCAGTAGGTTCTAAAACGGCTGGAACCCCGGCGGTGACAAGAGCCCGACGGATTATGTCATTGATGTACGCGTGCCGTGAAAGCCGTCCCGCGCTCCTACTGCATGAGAGACCATGGTGTCCAAGGCTACCAACTTCTTCTCCACAGCGACATCGATGCGGAGAAACGCAAGGAGCACCTAAACGAAGGCAAGCAGCGATACGGAAGGTGTTATCGTCCAACATGGTACCTATGTTGGGCGATGGTAGGGCCTGCAGCCAAACACCGGATTCCCATTCCCCCGCAGCCAAAAGGCGAGCACGCTCCGCAACATGGTTAGATACTGTGGTTCTGAAATATTTTATCTTCATAGTGCTCACAACATTCATTATTTTAATGTTTATAAATACTACCGGATACAGGAACATCTCTGTCATCACGTGATTATGTGTGCTGACGTCGTTAGTTTTACCATATTCTTCTTGAGAATGTGTAACAGAATATTGCACAAAAATATCGTACACTGTGACACAAGCCTTATTATAATTTGATACTGTCATGTTATACAAAAGGGTCGTTCTTTATGTGATGTATGCGCAATAAATAGTACCCATTTTGAAACTTTGAGCTTTACAAAAGAAGCGAGTGTTAAAAGTTAGCACCCGATAAACGGGACATATGTTAAGTACCATAACAGTAAACTAACACACTGTATCACCTAAGGCAATTTAAACCTTGAGGGACGCAACCTTACCGTCACATAAAAACATCCGTAATAGACCCCATGGGGCATATAACCGTAACTATGTATGAGATGCCCGGATGTGTAAAAATATGAAGGTAAGATGTTTACACATTGTTGTAAGAACCATTTCTACGCTAATAATGGAAACAAAATAGTGCGTTACATTTCTATTTTCCAAACATAAAGCAGAAAAACACCACTTAAAGATCTCGGGGTTGGAAGAAGAAGATCCTCAATGACGTAATAATACGGAAACGTTCGACACAACCTACTACTTACACGTCTAATAGCATTTTATTCGACACGAGAATGAAACCTGAAACTTCTTTATCAAAAGCAAAGTAATGCCACGAGACAGATTTGGTTTCATAAATGAGTAATGCTTATACAAATAAATTACACAGCTCTTTTTTCCTTGTCGCCCTATAAAAATGAAATTTTTTTTACCAACACACGTGTTTCCTTCCTCTCACAGTCCCGGATACTTTGAGCAGGGTGACTGTTGACATGCTCTGCATGAAAAATAATTAGAATTCCTATCGCAAAACAATATTTTTTCCCTTTATAGTAATGTCATTTTATACTTTTTCATTTCTCACGGCTCGTAGCACTTTGCTACGAATTTTGGCTACGAGCAGCAAAATAAAGAAGATTTCGTTTAAACTGTGCACTAACAATATCATGTATTAAAAATGTGTTATTATCGCTTGTGACCATGTACAATTTGTGTTACAAATTTGGCAGTTAATTTTTTATTATTTATTAGTTGATGCCTGTGGTTCCGCGTGAATATTGTTTTTCGCGATTTTTGATCATATCTCCGATGCTCCTTAACCAATGGCGATCAAACAAAAAGTCAGACCAAGATCTCTTAAATTAAAACAACATTAAAATAAGTTCAAAATACGTAAATATCAGACACAAAACACATGGAAAATATTAATGTTTGACGGGCTCATAGAACCTTTGCACCAGGCGGGAATTGAATCTACAAACTTGCCCCGTTGACTAATATTCTCAACCCGTTGACCACAACTCTCACCCTGTGGACCACAAACCACCGACCGGGTCAAATAATCCAATACCAAAGCTAGTAAGAACTTAAAACATCAATATTCAAATGTTTCTTTATTGCCTTAAGTGTCTACCTTTATATGTATATTATATAATAATAGTAAATTACTACAGAGTATTATCATGTTACTAAAAAAAAGTATTAAGGCACGTTTCCGAACGAACAGTGACACTTGTCATTATTATAAATGTCAATTTGTTGCAACTAAATTAAATATTAATATTTCAATGTTTATATGTAAAGTTAAGAAAACAATTGATAATAATGTGATATTAGTTATGTTAATGTGGATTTTTTATGTAAATAAAACTGCTCTAAGTACATACCAAGTCGTTTATTGTTTTTTTTAATACGCATAGTGACAGAGTGTCCATGCCTTTGCCACAAATTTATGTGGAATCGAAATTAAAAAAGAGGACTTTGCCGGCCTAGGCCTACTAGGTTTGTATGAAATTCCATTACCGGCCTCTGGTCCTAGCCGCGCCTGAAACGTCATACTTTGCAGCCTATTAAGAGGAACGTAATGTCAATATTTCATTGCATGTTTGAGAAAAGAAGTTTTCTGAGACATATTACACAGAGCCATCTAGCCACTTATACATAGCTTTTATATAGTTTAGACTAAGAGCGTTTTCACATTCATCCGATATCCGATAACGGTGTCGGACACCGATAGCCGACATCCAATAGCCGATACCTTGTGCTGATTTCACATTTATCCGATAATATCGGATATTTGCTCGAAAGCACATACTAGTTAGGGATGCTACGTATGAAAAAATTAAGAAAAGAAAGTGCAGGCTATTTTCGACCTTATTAATATGACATGGTATCGAGTTTTATTCTTATACCCGTGATCAGCATCATCAATTAACGCGAAAAGACACGTAACAAAGAAAATGTCATTAGGGTCGAAAATTGCTTGCAGTCGCTGTTTTAGTATGTTTGTGATCCGATATGCCCACACAGTGATGTTGGCTCCCATAAACGATATCGGGCTGGACAATGTGAAAGACATGTCTCATACATTTGACTTCTTCTGATATTGGATATCGGATATCGGATGAGTGTGAAAACGCTCTAATGCTGTGAGAAGAGTTTTGTGTGATGACCAGTCTAATCGGACCTTCGCTCTCCTCCTACAAATCGGACTTACGATCGATCGCACTGGGGACAAAATCCATACACAAACATAATTACACTTAAGCAAACATAATTACACCATGTACCTATACAAATTACAATTGCTAACATAAATAAATTAAAAGCTTGAATATTCTACTTTCTTGTGCAGTTATTCTTTCAGTATTAAACATCGAGCGCAGTATTTTAATGAGAATTTAAAACTTGTCCATTACGAAGTTGTACCGACAAGTTCTTACTTCATTTTATTAACAAGTTAGTTCATGTTTTGTACTTTTGCCGCGAGGGTATGCTTAATTTATTGAAACTTCGTATCGCGTAGAAATTTTGTCACCCTCCGAAATTAATTCAATTTATTAGTTGTACAAGGTGTTTTTAATACAGATAAATCTAATATACCGCAACTACTTATCCATACTAATAGTATAAATGCGAAAGTAACTCTGTCTGTCTGTCTGACTGTATGTTACGCTTTCACGCCTGAACCACTGAAACGATTTTGATAAAATTTGAAATAGGGGTAGATTAGACCTTGAGAAAGGCCGTAGGCTATGTTTGGTCGAGATAACCAACATCCACGCGAGCGGAGCGGAGGAAATTTAATATATCACTGAAATAGCACCATGCTTAGCAATTTAATTTACACTTCTGTTTCATTCATACTGGAATATACAGTCAATGATTGTAAAAATTGTTAACAAAATATTCAGTGTTTTTAATCAGTTTAGCTTAAAACTTTCAGTAATAGCATAATTGACAAAATGTGTGTGTGACGTGATGGGCTTAGCTTAGACCAAAAAAAACAAATATTAGTAAGTAGCCGTTCAAATATCGAATTTTATTTATTCGTGTGATAACCCATTCGGGTGGGGTGGGTCCTCTACAATAAGCACCGTTAGTTCGATGTCATCGAAACTACTAAAATCAAATGGTGTTTCGACACGGGTGCTTATTGCAGAGGACCAGTATGTCATGGGAAGGAAATCCCCTTGAACCCTAGCAGACACTAACTATCTGTTATGCAGCAGGTAACGTAAGAAGCCTAGCCCCACTTCGTTGAGAAAGACACTTCTGATTGTATACGTCACATTGTTTTCAGTAATTCGGTATTTTCAGATGCCACTTGATACTTCACTGCATCTTTGACGCAATTGTGTGGACTTCGAAACATCAAAAACCAATTTAGAATCAATTTAACCGCATGTTTTACGTTATGTGACTTGTACATGTGGCGTATGATATATTGTGCAAACCCGTTTTGTATGCTGATCTTCTAACCCTTAGCCTTGTTTGTAAGGGTCCCTAAGTTAAGGCCGTAAATCAATATTTATTTGTCCCTTCTTCGATTTCTAAATCCGACCTTTGTGAAAGTTTTGTTGTCAATAGATTAATAATTTACGATAGTACTTCTATTATTGAATAAATTACCCAGCAAAATATATATGTAAAGGTACCTATACACATATTCCCGTATCGATAACTAGAGGTGTACTGCCAGGTACACAAAATAAAGGTCTTAGAAATACGAAGACTTTAATGTACCTTTTTATTTATCATTATGCTTATTAACTTTGACATGTGCCTAAGTATAGTAATAGTTACTGAAAAAAAGGGAGCGATTTTTGTAATACAAGGAGAGATCACGTAATACAAGAAATACGAACGAATTTAATATATAAAATTCTCGTGTCACAAGGATCGTTCCCATACTCCTCCGACACTACTGGACCTATTTTCATGAAATTTTGTGTGCATATCGGGTAGGTCTGAGAATCTTCTACTATCTACTTTTCATATCCCGATCCGTGATAACCGACAAACACGCGGGCGTAGCCGCGGGTATCAGCTAGTATTAATACTATAATTTGTATATAAATTGTACCAAAACCTTGCGTTAGTCAGTGAGCTGAAGTATGAAGAGTTACATGAAAATTATTATACCCTGAACTACTATGTTTATTTTTAATGCTTAGAACTAATGAACGAAGTTCATGAATTATCAACGTAATTCAAAGCCCAACCCTATTTATTTTACTCTGTAACAACTCATACGTACAAAATCTTCAAAAGAGTAACCGTAAAATACTTTTCTATTTAAACTTTGGAATCCAAATGTCGCCACAAAAGAATAAATTAAAAATCTTTCGTGGAACACTCGGGGCGCCCAATAAATTGGGTGAAAGCTACAAAAAGGAGGTTGAGCGGTACGTTTTTGTTTACCTGTTGAATGAGTGAACTGTGTGTTCACTGGTAACATGTGGACTCATCCCAAATACCTGTTACTTTAGAGTTTTATATTCACATCTTTACTAGTTGTTGACCGCTATTTCAACCCCAGAATTTGTCTAAATGTAATCTAACCTTGTTTGGAATTCAGTCGTTTTTGTGGGAAAGAATAACAAAAATCCCTTCATCTATCCTCACAAACTTACATTTTATTTATAACTAACTTTTGCCTGCTATTCCGCCCACATCGAATTCGGATCCAATTTGTTCTAGAGATATAAAGTAGCAAATGTGTTATTTAAGACTATATTCTGTTCCTATATCGTCGTTCATCCAAACATCATCACAGACTTTCATATTTATATTATTAAACTAGTGGTAGCCCGCGGCACCACCCGTGTGGAAACCTTATTATTGCAACACTTTTAAACGATATTTATCAAGCAAAAGTCGTTCTAAACCTGTTACGCTTTAAAAGAGGGTAAACCTGTTGCGAAGCACAGTTTCATACCCCGAGGGGCGACTTTCCTTTTTCCTAACAGATTAACGAAATAATTCAACCCTCTGTTAGATCAGAGTCTCAAGCATACAGCGACTGGAGCAGATTAGACACGCTCGTGTTGTAGAGATTAGTATAAGATGGAAATTGCCAAGGTAACAGCGAGTATCCTTGACGAAGTTTGACACACTGAATATTTTTCGTATATGTTAGCGGCGTGGTTTTCACAGCAGAAATTGAGGTTGATGAGCAAAATTTGATGTGGTTCTGGAGGATTTACTTCCCTACCTTCCCTTACTTTTTGCTGTTCCTAACCTATTACTTATTTTTCTATGTACGGGTATCACTACTAACACCATGTGGTGGTTTGTCACGGGAACTAGGTACACGACGAGTTACGAAATCCCTGTGATGTTGACGCCATTGACCCCCTTTTCTTTAGAGAGGCGTCTTCGAAATCACTAGGTATGTATGGCTGCCCTGGGCATGGTCCTGCTAGTGCGAAGATTGAGTTTTTAGCGTGGGATTGGGGGTTACCTCCAATCCCACGCTGATAACGGTTGGAGATCTTTTTAGGATCTTCGTTACGCGGTGCGCCTTCTGCGGTAAAGGAGTATGCTAACCGTTTTCTTTCCTTTTCCGTCACCTTCTTGACCAAATCCTTCCTCAATCCCCTACCTAGGTGCCCTATAAAGGTGGCACCTCGAGCTCTTTGTTTCTATGGAAATTTTTCATAGAACGAGGTTATTGCTTTCCATCAAATGGTATATAAAATAGGTGTTGACCTTTATTATATCAGCAGTTACCAGCTATGCGTAAAATTCATCGCCTGTCCGTCGGCTTTTATGTTTACAGGAGCTATGAATAATTTTATTGAATACGAAATATACGAGAAGCTTATTTATCAAAAACACGTTTTATGTATATCGTCAAAAATTTTACTCCTCACATTACAAAATTATAACAGGAAAAGGAGTAAGTGTTCATATAATATGAACCAATTTTAATTTTATGGTATTACATCATTTAATACGTAGATAATACTTCGACAGCGTAATTCCGTAAATCGATAGGAAGGTGCCATATTAGTTTATGGGTAGCCGCCAGCCGTGGTTCGTCAGTCCACCATTAGGTACATCAGACTCCTATCTACAACGTCTGTCACTCGCGACCTTATTTTAATAAATAATGTAGCCTGTTATTACATCAAATTGGTACTCAGGAGCAGCGGTGCCCGGTGATTTATGGCCTCGCCGGTACAGCTCGCCACAATAAACTCACTTTTTGTTTGCCTCCAAAATATTCTCAAGTTTAATCGGGCGAAGAAAAAGCTTTCGCCTTATATATTTTATTTCTTAGCCTGCTCCTATTTATTTCTTGCAAGACAATTTATATTCTTAATTGGGCTTTCAATCAATTGATTCGTAATGTAATAATGTTCTTGGTAAATTGTGGTTCCATTTCAATAAAGATGCACTGCAGCTACACAAAATATTTTTCTTTGGAAAAGTGATTTTTCTGCACAGTTTCTTTGCAATTGCTTACAACATATTTCATATTAATACGATAGTAATAAAGTATATTGAATTTCTTTATGAATATAGTTTTTTTTTTTTCAAATTTTATTACAATAGCACCGTGAGAATGATCTGTTCGTGTTGTACTTTAAAACGAAACAATGCCTAAAGCAAACCTAAGCGAATCAGGTATAACACGATCTAACTATCGGAACATGCAGCATAATTGTTTACAACCGACTGAAATCCTCGGGCTTAAAACTAAAGAAGGATTATAATTTATCGGAGCGACTGTTAACCGACGATTATCCGACTTCCGAGCCACTGGTCCCATTAAACACCACCTCGGAAATCGGCTTTTGAAGCCAATTGATGCGAGCACTCTATGCGGCACTATTTCGATGACACGATGGGTCTTAAAATTTTTCCCTGTGCTTCACCGGGAAAATTAAAATTAATTTAATTTAATCTTTGGTTTTTAACTGCAGGACTACGATAATAATATAAAACGACACATATAAAGTCACCGTTACCTACTGAAATTTGGTTCAGTTCAACTGCCTACCTACCTATTTACTTTAATGGGATAGCATGTGTCAGTTTTTGTCGGAAACCAGTTTAAAATTTTCAAACGAGAGTTGAATGTTTATAAAGTTTGTTTACCCCGCTTATATACTTCTACCATCGCTGTAACTAGGGCGTCCCTCTCTTATTATATTTGACATTTTATAGTAAGTCTCGAAGCTATATTTTAGTCTAAGTATGATAACAAATAATTATTTTTTTTATTATTTTAATTTTAAAATAAAACCCCGGTTCAAAACATGCTTTATGATGCATATGATGCCTGAAATATTTAGCACGAAAAAAAAATCTTTGTGAAACAATGAGTTCAAATTCATTGACAAACCTAAGTAGTTAGGAAGTTAAGGTTAAGGTTAATTAATGTTCTGAACAGTAATAATTTGAGTTTAGGGTAAAATAAATAGGAAAAATGAACTTCCAAGACGGGTTTTGAACCCGTGACTAGTTTCATTATCCCGTCGTTTACCTGGCCTATCCTTGGATTGGTGAAATTCTCGTCAGAAACATCTTAGAGGAATGTTATAAGGAAAAGTTCATATTCAAATTTCTTCAAAATTTCGTTTAATTGTCGTTACTATTTCATGTTATCTGATATGGAAGGACAAGACAAACCTTCAATAATTCAGCCATCACTTTATGTGAAAAGGGGGATAACACTGAATATAAATGTTTATAAGGCTAACATTCTAACCTTTCGGAAGATCAGATAATGATGTCCAAATTTCAACTGACAAATCAACATTTAAACTATGCTTGACCTGATCGAAGATAATTCTGTACCTACCGAGCAGTGAGGCAGCTATCTGAAGATGAACTGGATAGATAAGGAAAGGTCAGGTAGGATAAAATAGGTAAGCTTTTACACTACATGTTAATGAAGTGTGTCTAGGCAACGTAGAGGTAAGGGCACTCGGTGTCGGCCCACGCAGTAAAGTTCACCTGTCTATTTTGGTACCGTTATATATTATTTAATTAATGAGGCTTTATTTTATAGGACAACTTTTAAACGCCGTTAAATAATTAAGTAATAATTTTACCGTCCTACTACTATATAAACAATACATATCCGAATTGAGAACCTTCTCCTTTTTAGAAGTCGTTTAAAAAGTAATTATAATTTGTTCAGAAAAATAGCGGAATGGAAGTAAATTCTTAATACATCATTATTCTGCATCTTCCAGCACGTAGCGGTATAAAGACTGTAGTTACTTATCATCGAAAAAGTATAGGTATAAGTCGCTACAGTATTTCATGAAAAGAACATGTAATAAGGCTAGCTTGGTACTGAATGGGTGGAAGAAACACGTGAGGCCAATAATCGATTGAGTGTACTTTGTATTGAGTTCATACCGTATTCCAAACCTACCGTGACACTGAGGTTGAATGGCTAGAAGTGGTTTTTAAAATAAAACTTGTGGAATATTTAACATCTAGAATGGTTTTTTCATAGAATTTCATGGAGAAGGACATAGTAGAGTTAATTTTGGGAGTACAATGTCCATTCAACGTCCTAATCCAAACGACACTGGCTCTCTATTGTGAGGTTGTTGGCAAGGGCATGAACTTGAATTCACCATTATTAGATTAGGACACTTCTTATAAGTTTGTCCGTTGATTTATATTATTACAAACAAAATTGTAATATGATAAGTGAATTACATACCAAATTATACTTTAAAAGAACTAAAATCAGTAATTATTTCAATCCTACTGATTTAAGATCTTTTTTAAATTCTGCCAGTATAAACGAACTAAGTGTAGGTATTATCGTTGATCCTATCAAGTTGATAATGTTAACAGTGGTTTCACGTCACTATTCGATTGCAGCTGTTAAGTTATAAGTAAGTTTAGTAAAGTGTACCTATATTTTTGAAAAACCACACCTACATTAATGACTTTAACAAAAAAACTGAATATGGCGAATCAAAATTAAAACATTTCGCAGCTCACGTTTCACGTCTATAATAAGTATCACAGTCGCTGAGATTAAAGGATTTTCTCTGATCTTTGTTTTATGTTCTTAGGCTCTCAAAGGTTTAGGATCTTGTGCGCCTTTTTTCTTACAATATGATTGAATGTAAAGCCGATTTTGATCCCTTGAGTCACGAACGCGGGACCAAGACGGTTTACTGTAAATTTATATTATTAAGATTCTGTATGATATAATGGAAGAATCGATAAGGTTATCGAGTGGAAAACTATTCGATCCTCTTTTGTTGAGCACATGATGAAAAAGTTACAGTATGTAATAGGTAAAACTACGGAGTTCTCGGTTCCCTGGCATGATTTCGCCTTCGTTTCTTGTTCGTCTATTTGCACTCTACAAGGCAAATGTGACGCATTCTTTGGTCCCATAATCGTATTACCCACTCCTCTTTTTGTAGCTATCTGGGTCAACTTTAGGAGTATTAAATGGAGGTACTCTTATAATGATAATAAGACGTTATTTAGACGACGGATTAGTTGTTCAGTGAGGCGAATGTATGCGCCATATGACCATAAAATGGAACATTTGGTCTTACTCCGTTTATATGGTTTTTTATAAACAAAATGCGCAGAAGACATCTTCCGCAAGATTTTCTATGGGAACCTACTGGCCTATTAATCGCATCTAGGTCTTCGGGTCCATATCAATCTCACCTGCTGGCTGGTGCACCTAACGATTGACAGACGTAACTCTGACACAGGATTGAGAGTCGAGCTCAGACGGTAGTCGCTCCCACAAAAACCGTATAAGTCAAATCAAAAGGAGGAGAAGGACTGAGGTCCTCGATGATAAAGCATCTGAAATAACGGGGAACAATAAAAAGATAAAGATTCAAATGTTACCGCAAATGAGACTTATTTGAACTATAAATCCTTCGTGTTATTTGAATCTCGCAGCATCGCATCAAATTACGGCGGAGTAATGAAAACCGAGACTGTTCTACAGAGTGTAAATAGTCTGTATTTGGCGCATACATCCGCCTCACTGAACAACTAATCCGTCGTCTAAATAACGTCTTATTATCATTACAAGTAAACCGTGTTTAGATGATCTTTGGAGCGAGAGGAATTTGTATGTTTTGAGCTACTTGCGTTTAATACGAATGTTGAATATGAAAATGGCTCCTTTTTTAATACTTCGCTATATAAAAAATACAAACAATTGTATGCAATTAGGTATGCATATGTTCTTTTTGATCGAACATTCACGTTTAACGTTATAGGATGGTCATGAGCCCAAGTAAACTTCACTTGTGAGCTAGCGTAGGCTGTGCTCCCGAGGGTGGCAGTCACTTCAGTAAAGCCAAAATATACTTGTACCTACATATCAATCCTTCCAATATAATCTAATATGTCTAATATTATAATAAGTTTATTGCAAATCGTATAGTATGCTCACAGGAAGAGGCCGCACTTTTGAATTAAGGCTTGAAAAGTCTTATCGTCCTTGTCGGTAATGTCTAGCGGCCTCTATTTCGCAAATTACCTAGCTCGTTAATCACTAGCCATTGCCCTATGTTGCCGTCCCATTTTGTACACACAACTGTAATACATTTTCCGAGGATTGTAACTTTTTCTGTTACTCCTAATTACCTAATTTCGTGTCGTGTTTTTTTATTATTTTATGTTGTGGTATATCGTGCCATTTTTGTAAAATTGTGACACAAAACCTACATCGTAGAGAATTATTCTAACACTAGCTTGCTGCTTGATCCCGCTCCAGCTATTTATGGAAACCTATTCAAGGAATAAAAGTGTTATTCCAGATTATTTCTATCTCTCGATCTCGCGTGACTGAGGAACAGATATGAAGACATCCTTTCACAAAGAAAGTTAGAACTTTATCACGGAATCCATACTAATATCACAAATGTGAAAGTGTGTGTGTGTGTGTCTGTCTAACTGTGATGTGGTTGAACTTATATATTTTTCATGAAGTGACTACTATCTGTCCTTCACAACTTCTTGGCGATGACGAAGCTCTGTATGCTCCAACTACCTGTAACGTTTGCCATAGATGTTCGTATAGTAATTGAGACTCACAGTTTAACGTGCTCTCCGAGTTTAATGCAAATAGACATTCAGGAATACAAATATTTGTACTGAACGGAAAACAAACCCGCACCTCCTTCGTAGCAGTTGCGTTGCGTAGCACTATCGTCACATTACAGAAGCAGAAAGATTACTGATTTTGTTAATAACATTCAGAATTATACAGAGGAATCTGTTATTTATCCATCAGTATCCATCCCTATTTATTAGTTACCAAGCTCGAACTCACGAGCATTGCAAGTTAAAGTGTACCGTAACAGAGACGAAGTATCTTTGGGACTGTTTGGTAGCAGTTTCCAGTTTGTTGGGTACCAACTTGCTCAAATCTACACAGTTTGTTGAGTGTACTGCTACTTATTTTGCTATCTATAGTTGCAATCTAAACTGTAAGGAATGAATTTCGGGACTTGAAATTTGCCGTGGTATACTTTAGAGTAAAGTGGCAACAATGATTTTCTTTACTATTAGAGTTAACGAGATATTTAAGGGTTATTATATAGAGGTTCACATATCTATTATTTCCAAAAAGTGTAGGTTCATTCTTTTATTATCAAAGGCTACAAGCCATTATCAATTAAATATATTTGGTTTCCTAAAGGGACTATGCTCTCATCTCAAGGTGACGTTCATTAAATCAATATGGAATTGAAAGTTGTATTAAATTTTCTTTAACTTTCTAACCATTATTTATTAATGTCGTAAATATAGGCACCGAGTATATATTTACCTGAAAGGGTACAATATTATATATTTATGAGGACTGAAGAGATCGGTGCTTATATTTAACGATTTAAACCTTCTTAAGGTACGAATTTTAATACCGTACGGTGCTATATTTTTTCAGCATTACCAGGCTTATGGAATCGAGGCCCTCTTCATTGACCCATTTCCGGGTAAATAAAGCTTTACAGGAAAATGTTTCGAGTATCTGAGGTGCCTTACAGATTTAATTATATCATCCTCATTGACTAAGTTGTTTGGAGCTCGAATAATGTCCTTAAGACACTGTTTAGGGACTCAGAGCTAACTAAAGTTTGATAACCTCAAATTAAAATTGAAGCATTCCTGTTCGTGGAATTCAAGACATAATTACTCCTCCTTCCTATACTTGCCTATCAAACAGAACCCTTTATGCATGAATTCAACACGTTGATGTTTCTTAAGCAGAGGTATTAATACACAACATGCTTTTACAATTTGAATATTGAAATGCCAACGAGAACAGATGGGTGCGCAACAAAAAGTTAATAAAAAAGATATGATGAAAACACTCATAACGGGAAAAGTTGAATATTTCCTTTTCAAAGTAAAAAAACAAAGTTTGGTAGGTGCAAAACAATTTTCGGTTGTTCGTGTTTTGCCCATCAGTCTTGGAATCCCAAGTTTTATCCGCCGACTGCTTCGCAGGGGAGAAATTCACTTACTTGATTATTCGTCCTGTGTTGAACTCATTTTTGTTGCTTGAACATAATATTTTATTCATCAGATATTCACGCTTGGACAAAACATTATGTTTGGCCCATCGGTTAAATAATTTCCATTTTGTTAGCTGTAAGCTTTGGTGAATACTAAATTGAAAAGTGCTTCTGAAAGAATAAACGTATCAATATTGAAAAAGTTTATTGAAAGTAAAGTTTGCAAAGATATACCATATAATCCCTGTTTTCCGCATTTTGAGAGTGCTTAACCCTCCGTAAGCAACTAAATCTACATTTTTATGTTCCAATATTGGAATATTCCAAAATATTTTGGAGATTTTATTAAAACCAAACTCCACTTTTATTAACATTAATATGAAAGTCAAAAGAAAATGTTCAGGTAAGTATTCGAAGTTAAAATATTGTGAATAAAAAAGTCGTTTACAGGTCCCATTAGACCGTCTGAAAATAGATTAAGGTCCCTAGGGGCTGCCGACCGCAGACGGCCAAAAATCCGCTGCCCTTCACTATGATAGAATTATATTACCTTTCTTCTGACCCGTCCGGATTATTTGCCGGTATTTCTTCCACTGTGCGTGATTCGGAAATATTTTATGTGGTTGTATTTTTTGGCGTCGATTATGAGATACTCTTAGCTTAGATTAAGTAATATATTTGTACCGTGAGAACAAACAATATGAGTACTCTATCATCTTTGATTAATTTTTTTTTTAATACGACACGTTAACTTGACTTCATCTCGCCTAATGGTAAGCTGACGGCAAAGTCTCAGGAAAGAGGGTCACTATTACATACACGTATCATGTTAACAATGGTGGTTCTCAGCTCAGCTCGACGGTCTCACCAAAAGAGGATTGTCGTTGCAGCACCGCGTGACACCCACTGGTCCCACCAGTGATGCGGCCACAATCCCCCCTGTCCGGTTATGCACTTGCTGACCCCTGAACGCAATCCAACCGAGATTGGATTACTATGGAGGGATTATTTTATTTTATTAGCATTTTTTTATTATTATAAGACTTTATAAGTAAATTAGGTGTAGGCTGATGTTCTTATTGGTAGTATGACAACATTGTAAATACCATTATAAGACTATTATTAAAGTTTTCGGGATATTTACCATGTAATGATTTATTGAGTTTCCGATATTTTTTGTTTTGTTTGACAGGCCGGGTGTATATAAAATTGACTGTAGCTGCGGCTCTTCTTATATAGGACAAACCAAAAGAACCGTCACGTGCCGCATTAAAGAACATATCAGGACAGTCAAAAATAACGAACCGCAAAAATCAGCAATCGCTCAACATTTACTGGAGTCCGGTACAAACCACTGGATTAAGTTACATAACCCTCAGATGCTTGCGACAGAACGCCACTATATACCAAGATTGGTTAGAGAGGCGATTGAAATTAAAAAGTATAAAAATTTCAATCGTGGGAAGGATTTCAACTGCCGACCGTCTGGTATCCAGTGGTCCGCCTATGCAAAAACCGTGAACCAACCGAATTAAAATCGCGAGTGGATACTGTGTGTAGTGAGTCGCGATCGAGTTTGCAGTTCTAGTGAAACCAGTGGTAGAGGTACTGACAATGTAACGCGTCACAAAAAAAATGCGTAACTACCCTCTTACGCATTTTTTTTGTGACCGATATGTCTGCGCTTAAAACTTTTCTCCGTCAACCGCCAGTACTTCAGTTCTTCCGTGATCATGGCGCTTGCAACAGTGCCGAAATATCGGAAACTCAATAAATCATTACATGGTAAATATCACGAAAACTTTAATAATAGTATAAACAACCATGATAGTTTAAATACCGATACCATTATAATAATTACGATCATAAATTACAATGATCGAAAAAGGGAAACATAGAGTTGTAGAGAAGGTGGCTTTTAATGATGTTCAGAACTTTCTGTAAAGTTCGGGGTACCTAACTAGGTCGTTAACTATTAAATTTATATACATTAAGTTAAAAAGGAAAAGATTAACAATCACTTACTATTTTAAATAGACACCTACATGAAGAGATTCGAAATGAGATTGTTTCACTTTATTTTTTGATATTGTTGACTAACTGACCTCTGCTAATTAATGCACCAAATTGAACCAAATTCTCCAAATACAAATACATAAATACCTTATGCAAAGTATTGTCGTATATTCCTCGGAATTATATTCTTATTATAGTATTTATTTGCAGTATTGTTTCAAACAAGCACGATCTTTCTAAACATATGCTAACAGTCAAGTCGGCGTAGCAATCCTCAAAATATACATAGTTGTAAGGGTCTACCGAGAAAACTAGGGAAGTTATGTGTCTACATAATATTCCGTCCATATTTCTCTACAAGAAATTCTCCACGTCTGTCTCCGTAGTGCGTTCGTTTTAATGAGACCACCGAGCCCTCTTCTCTCTGAATAATTCCTCATTAGGTTCGCTAGCTTGGCCTTTTGTGTAAAGAAACGCAATATTATTTAGGCATGCCTACATTTTTGTTTTCGTACTACAAATTTTTCGTTTATTTTGTAAGTACATACTAACAACTTTTGTGTTAACTGTTTAAGGCATTTAAGGCGTTTAAGGCATTGCCGATATTATATTTACTCGTAACTATAATTATCGGAGTGTGACAGGACGGCTGAAAATATCTATGTAGTAACACTAACATTGCTTTACTTACTTTCCCCTATTATATCTTAAATGAAAATTTTAACATTCTCGGTATTCGGTAAAATGACATCGAGCCAGTTTCTATTTCATTTTTAACGTAAAATAGTATAAGAGCGAATGACATTAACTCAAACCTCATCCCAGACCTGAATGATATGTCTCAGACGCGTCTTTAATTGGAGAACACGAAATGGCTATGCTGCAAGGCTAAAAACCTGGTGGTGATACCAAGGGTGTCGCTGCAGCTAAAGATGTCACTCATGTCACTCGCTCTCATACCATAACTTTTTTAAATATGATTTTTTTTCTTTTCTGTCAAATTTAGCTTAATATATTCGCATTGAAAAACCACAATCAACTAACAACAATGAGTATCGAATCTTTAATATCTGAATGATCCTGTAAGTGTGTCGATATTTTCTACCGAGATACGGAACCTTGAAAACAGTACATCCCACTAAGGTAATCAATTTCAATCTTCTCTTTGATTTAGACTTAATGTCCGTTATAAATTTCTACCCGGTAACCCCACATTTTAAATTATTAATCGAACACAGTCGAAGCGCCTTCCTTTAAGCCAAGGTCAAAACATCTCCGAAAGTCAAATTCATATGCGCACGTTGCGTACACATGTTATATGTAGTTGAATATTTACAGCCAGGTAGTTCTCAACTTATACATTCTAGATATGGGTAAGTAACTAGCCGGTTGTATTTTTTATGAATCCAACGGGAAGGCAGTACGGTTGAACACAAAGGTCTTTATGTGAATTTTTAATAAATACTCTTTCGTGCTGAAATAGGTTAAATAAATAATACCTCTAGTGACGATTACGGATTTTTACTACGAAGCTTTATTGTCTTTTACACATCAATATTAACTCAGAGGAAGCAGGGTTAAACTGGATTTCCAGCTTGATTGGCGCCACTTATTTTTAACTCATTGGGATAGGAATGACGGAATTACCCTGTACTAATTTTTTACGCACATTACGGGAGTAGTTAATTAAAGAAAGCTTTTACTGCACTTCAGACTGCCGGATGAATAATTCTTGTCATTTCGATGCGTTTTGACTCAGAATCTTCATACGTGTGTATCTGTCTTCCTATCTGTCAATTTATTTAATTGTTTAATTCATATCTTGGACTTAACTGTCCAAATACCTACTGTTATGTTGCATGCAGAAATTCTGTGAGATGCTGCACACTGTTGTAATTTTAATATATTTATACTTTACCATGTTTCATGCAATAAATGGATTTCTTATTATTATTATTGAATTTGGAGGTATCTGACAATGTTGATTATTACTTTGTAGCCAAATCACAGTGATTTGGCAGTTGGATGAGATTGTTATTTTATTGTGCATGCCTGTGCTCCTTATTTCATATGAATTATTTAAATTAAAATTTCTAAAGAATCAATATTCGGATTCGTTAGTTACTACTTACCCGACTGCCAAGAAGGGTTATTTGATGCAAGTGCTATTAAAATATTAACGATTACTTAATTTAAGAAATTACGCTTAACTCATTGAAAAGCTGTGGGATATTATTATGGCATGTTTCTTTTTCTCATAATCTCTTTACTTTTATTGCTTAGTCATGATTTGCGAATTGCGTGTATCATGTGAGAAAAGAGACAGATAGCAAGAAATGTATTAATGACAAAAAAAAACTGTTGTCTAGTTGCACTCACTCGCGCTCAGTTTCACCATCCTGTTATTAAATACTAACTGATGCCCACGACTGCTGTGCTGCTCCAACCCATAGGATTCTATCCCCATATATGTAAGCCAGGAGGAGGCTCACGGAGTTATTCTAGGAGCAAAAACTTACTTAGACCAGACCAGACTATTGAGGTACCGAATTTCCGATCCGTTCAGACGTTGGAACGTCATTGACGAACAAACATCTTCTTTTGGTATGATCAGAGTTTTCTGGCTTTTTTCCATTACCACAATTCTATTCTCTATTTATTCTACTTTACTGTTTTTATGCTCTTTTTTCTTTTCAAGTAACATAGCGTGCATGACACCTCTGGAGTTAAAAACATTTAGATGCTAGTGACTATTTACCTCTAGGAGAGCCGTGTATTTGTTTGAGATGTTATTAAAACACTACTACGAAGGTTATAATGCAACGCGGGTACAAGGGACAGACGTGACCTCTCTTGCTCTCTTAACAATGCAATGTGTAATCAAAGAATACATCCATGCGTACATGCGAGAGTTTGGTGAAGATTGATGGTTGTGAGGATTTTTGTAAATCCTCACGCAATACTACCAAATGGCTTTTGTTAAAATAACTTACAAGCTGCATAAATATATATTTCTACTATGCCTTTTTAATGTGGGGGGTGGTATGCGTGGCGATTACCTCACGCATACCACCCCCGCCGGAGCCGGAGGGGGAGGTTTTGTACCACTTGAACCGACTAAACCACACGCCGTCTGTGGGTCGCAGTGCAAGGCCGAAGGTGAGGTAGCTATTGTGCATATCCCTCGCAACTTCTACAATATCTATTGTATAAAGATTCATCATCATCATTTTAGTGTTGTTCTCAGAAGCAACCAAACCTTTCACCCCCTGTTGTCTGTTTACTCCTTCTCCTTGACTCCTTCTCCTCCGTGACTGCTGTCTAACCTTTCTATGCCAGGATGAAAGTCAATGACAGAGTTGGCCAGGTTGTCTTGGTCGCAAAGGCTTGCGTAGAGGAGGTATATTCAAATTGGTAAAATAACTATTCAATTACCTTTTCAAATCGTCGAACTTTTATTTCTGACTAGCTATTGCCCGCAGCTCCGCACATAACAAACATAGCCTATATGTGTTTTCTCAAGGTTTAATCTACGCCGATACCAAATTTCATCAAAATCGGGTCAGTAGTTTAGGCGTAAAAGACGGACAAACAGACACACACACACTTTCCCATTTATAATATTAGTATGGATTGTTTACGATTCTCTCCCGTGCGATCAGTGAAACCACGATCAAGAAATCCTTATCAATATGTAAATTTGGATATGCTCGGATTATCCCATTGGCATGTTTTAAATTAGCCCGTATAGAAAATACGCAGGTTTTATCACGATGTTTTCCTTCCCGTATACCGATTCTTATATTTCGTCGTTTCCTTGTCACACCTGTTTATTCCCAAAGGGGTAAGCAGAGGTGTATTGCATTATTATTTTGGCCCGTTGTATCTCGGGACGTCCATATTATGTCGTATGCCGGACACGTATTGAAACTGTGGTGCTACTCAGAATTTCCTAGCAGAAAAACCCAATTACACTTTGCCCGATGATGCCTGTGGACGAGAGAGTTGTGACAATTAATTTTTGAATACCTACACGATCCAGCTTCACTTGAATTTCTTTATTTCAACACCATCTTATAGAGTTTCGAGTTACCATTATAGTAGTATCAATAAAACAATGCAAGTACCTCAAAGAGAATTAAAAAAATATTCAAGAGCGGTTTCCAATATAAGTTTAATCAATTGTTATGCAAAATTGCTCGTGTAATACTATAATATATTATTTACCCTTTACATAATTAAGAGATTGTGGAATTTTGCTCCCTGAAGTTTAATGAGAAATCTGATAAGTGCTCTGTCTATGTTCTTCATTAACAGTTCAAGCACAATTAGTATTACTCATCAGAGTACACAGTAAAACTCATTGATGAATATTATTAATAAAGTATGCTCTTGATTTGTGCAACCCACGATTCAAGTTATGAAAAAGATTTATTTATGAGAAACGTGATTTTAAGTTATATTTTGTTACATAAGAAACATAAGAACGCCCTCACATGGAATACTGTTCTCATCTATGGGCAGGGGCACCTCAGTACCAGCTTGCCCCTCTGTACCATATCCAATGACCAGCGACTCGAATTGTCAACTGCCGTATTTCGGATCGGCTTGACCCCTTGGCGCTGCGTAGAGACGTAGCTTCACTGTGTATTTTCTATCGCATGTACAACGGGGAGTGCTCTGAGGAATTGTTCGGATTAATCCTTGCCGCATCTTTCCGCCATCGCCCTACACGACAACATTTTTATCCTCACCACTTGGATGGTTGGCAGTCCTCAACTGTGCGTTTCTCCAGAAACTTCCTGCCTCGCACAGCTAAACGTGGAATGAACTGTTGCCTGCGGTATTTCCGGACCGATACGATCTTCAAACCTTTAAGAAGAGGGCGTACTCCCACCTTAAAGGCCGGCAACGCACCTAGAACCCTTTTGGTGTTTCAGGTGTCCATGGGCGGCGGTGATCGCTGACCATCAGTCGATCCGTCTGCTCGTTTTCCTCCTATGTCATAAAAAAAGAATGAAAATCTAAGCATCTACCTGCATATTCATAATTGACATGTTCTAACATTAAATAAATAGTAACAACCCGTTAAAAACATTTGAAACAGGAACAATATCGCTCGCGGTCGAAGCCGTGTCCCGCAGCTAGTTATTTAGGTTTTTTTAGTACCATTTAGGTGGCTAGTGGTTACCGTGACCAACGGACGTATGCAACATCATGGCAGTCACTCGTGCTGCCGACCCTGTAAAAACAAAGAGCTTCCGTGCCGTCAGTGCAGAAGACCAAGCAGAACAAGCCTTTAGTCTTCCCACTGACTACACAAAAACTCTGCAGTGAGCTCTGGCTACCCTACTCAGCACCTGTTATTATGGCCGCGGTATTCTGTAGGGCAGAAGTACTTCCGCAGTTGGACTGCTTAATTGGGACGGAAATAATTAGTTATAGTCCTACCTCCGTTATTGGAATAAAGTTCATTACATTACCTGAGTCAAATTAAAGTCAACGTATCGTAAAAAAATAAGGTTATCGAACGGCCTTCAAACCAAATTCTAAGTGGTAAGTTTCATTATGTTGACAATGACAAGACAATCTCACAAGCAGCGGTATCTTTTGTACAAGACACTAATTCGCTCCTGCGTGAAATACTGTTCTCATCTCTGGGATAGCTCCGCACAATACCTGTTAGACGCTCTCGACAGATTGCAGCGACGTGAAGTTCGTATCATTGGTGATCCAGAGGTTCAGAACACTTCGGAATCTCTGCAGTTGCATAAAAACGTTGCCTCTTTGGACATTTTCTACCGCCTCTACCACGGCGAGTGTTATGAATAGCTATTTCAATTCATTCCACTCTCTACCTTCCTGTCCAGAAAAACTTGTGCTGCCCTGCGGTGTCACCCACATATGGTGGAATCCATACCGTCTAGCATTAAATGGTTTGAGGCCTCCTTCATCTGCCGCACGATAAAGAGCTGGCTGCCCGCGAACGTGTTTCCCTCTTAATGCAGTCTCGGGTTCTTAAAGCGGGGAGTGAAAAAACATCTATCAAAGCCGTTGTTGGGGACCACCATTTATGTTAGGCCAACAGCACCAGTAATGGTGGATGTTCATCACTACACCTCACCTTTTTACCATCTAACGGGGATCAGTAAATGGACGGAACAAATATTAAAAAAGAACATGACGTCGATATAATAATGTATGTTGTGTGTTACAGAATTCTGTTATCCTATTGTATTACAATAACGCATAGCTGGGTAACTATATCATAAACTGAAGAATTCTATATCAACAAAAATACTATAAAGGGCCGCTCATCCGGAAAATGTGAACAAAAGGATCTCCATCGGAATTTCCGGCAATGTTCCGTCAGGTGATATAATAGATTTTTGTTTGCTTTATACTTACACCAATTACGTTTTCGGTATATCCGAATATCATTACATTCTTAGTTGGGTATATATATTATATCAATGCATGGTATAGGACAAATCATTTTTACGCGTCTTTTCATTACTCTGATTTCATCTTCTAAATCATACAAAGAATTTTGATATGGTTTCCGATCCTATTCTTTTACGGTTGACTTTTACGGGAGCCACTGCCGTCTAGCTCCCAAAGCCCGCAAGGAAAGTGAGTGCACCCTTGGATGGAACCCCACGTGATTTTAGTCGGTATAGCCACATCTATAGGGTGGTATCCGTTGACGGTTTTCATTACTATAAAAAAGGTACAAGTAATCGTAATCAATGATTTAACAAACGGGAATCAGATTATTTGTAACTGAAAATATATACTATTAATTCTTTCAACCCTTCTTTTTTAGAATATAAAACTCGAACTTATCTCAAATGATCACACATTTTTCACTTTTTGTCCCATGGGATTTCTGAGCTACTGAACATACATCTCGGCGAGTGCGAGGACCAGATTGAATAAATGTCTGCAAATTACGTAAGCATATTCTTATGAAATGATAATTATAATTAATAATTGCACGTAGCGCAGCCAAAGATGGTCATAAAATAAAAAAGACGGGTTGCACTCTGGGAGTGCCAACAGAAGTGAAAACTTTTTCTTTCTTTCTTTCTTCGTTATATACATAGATAAAAGGAAGGAGAAGATAAAAAGAGAAAGAACATACCATACCATACCATACCATACCATGCCATGCCATGCCATGCCATGCCATGCCATGCCATGCCATGCCATGCCATGCCATGCCATGCCATGCCATGCCATGCCATGCCATGCCATGCCATGCCATGCCATGCCATGCCATGCCATGCCATGCCATGCCATGCCATGCCATGCCATGCCATGCCATGCCATGCCATGCCATGCCATGCCATGCCATGCCATGCCATGCCATGCCATGCCATACCATACCATGCCATGCCATGCCATACCATGCCATACCATGCCATACCATGCCATACCATGCCATACCATACCATACCATACCATACCATACCATACCATACCATGCCATACCATACCATACCATACCATGCCATACCATGCCATACCATGCCATACCATGCCATACCATGCCATACCATACCATACCATGCCATACCATGCCATACCATACCATACCATACCATACCATACCATACCATACCATACCATACCATACCATACCATACCATACCATACCATACCATACCATACCATACCATACCATACCATACCATACCATACCATACCATACCATACCATACCATACCATACCATACCATACCATACCATACCATACCATACCATACCATACCATACCATACCATACCATACCATACCATACCATACCATACCATACCATACCATACCATACCATACCATACCATACCATACCATACCATACCATACCATACCATACCATACCATACCATACCATACCATACCATACCATACCATACCATACCATACCATACCATACCATACCATACCATACCATACCATACCATACCATACCATACCATACCATACCATACCATACCATACCATACGACATACCATACCACTCTCCACGACGACCGGATCGTTTTTAACCGTGCTCCGCATTTAAAAATTATTTTGAAAGGGTTTTTCTAATCGGATCCTTACGTACGATACGTCAAAAGTTGCGCCTCAGTTGCCTTCATCAGGGCACCCATCGGTATCGAGCCGCACGATAGCGACTAAAACGCCAAAACGGTTTTAAGTAACTTTTTAAGGTTACTAACCACGTGTGTGACCAGTTTTTTGTTAATTAAACTGTTAACTGTGAACGGATTTTCAAGAAAATAGTGTTCCCGGCAGCGGGCAGCAGGGCTGCATCCTCCTCGTGCATCAGTTTTTCCGGGAAAGCCCCAAGTTTCCCGGAAAACGCAAAAAAACAAGTACCACGTGGGCACGTGGTGCCTCTTCCCGCAGTCCGAGGGAGCTGATTTTTTGCTGTGTGGAAGACCCCTCGACGGGCATCGGATTTCCGGTATTGGAAAAATTTTTCGCCTGCCAGAAAATTTTATATTTCTATTAGAAGTTGCCAACTTTCGACCCTTGTAGCAGCGGAACGAGCGCACTTAGCAAATTTTGGCAACTGCTATAAGTTGCGCGCTCATTAGGAGACCAGGGCTGGAGCCCGAGACAATTTTTTGGACAAATTTTGGACTCGTCAAAATCAAAAAACCAAATTTTTTGGTTTTTTATGTATATTTATGCTGTTTTATTTGATATTTGTATTTTTGTACTTTCATCCGCTAGTGCTTAATTTTACGCTATTTATGCAATTTTTTGTATATTTTTAACATTATCCATTCCGGAGGTATCAAATTTTAAGTATATTTTGGCAATAAATATAAATTGGGTAGAAATTCCTGGTTTTTGACCTAGGGGGTGGGTTTGCATAGGCCCTTTACACCTTTCCAACCCAAAACCGTATCGTTCTAGCTCTAAAATCCACGAATTTTGTAATTTCCGCCATTCTAAATTTTTTGGCACCATTTTTTAAACGTGCATACCTCCGCACTGGATCGGCCTAGCGGAGAAATTCTTTTTGTTTAGGCTGTGGGACAGCCTTATCTTTGTGCTCCGCCCGGTTTTGAGTGAATACGGGGAGTTCGACTTCTTAGGCTCGAAAACCCCCCAGGGGATAGAACTTGTCAAGCGCACCCCAGATATCGATTTTGGGAGCTCTAGGACAGACCGTTCCGGAGTTGCAGCCGGTCAAAGTTTGACCTTGGCCTCACGGCGGCCATCTTGGGATTCTTTGAACGGCCGTAGCTCCGCAGCGGGTGGTCATAGAAGCTCCGGATTTCGACTGGGGGCATCAGGGGAGCACCGGCTCTCCCACCCTACACATTCCGGGGAAAGGGGGCAAAATTTGCAAAAAAAAATTTGTCAAAAATTTTTTGACCGTTTTTGCATAACGAGGTGGTAGAGACGGCCGAGCCGATCAGCAGAAGACTTTTCGTAGTTCGCTGAGGTGCCTGGGACCCGAAATACACGAGGTCAAAGTTGGGCAAATCCGCCATCTCGGCAAATTTCAAACCCGTGTATCTCGGCAACAGGTTGTCGTAGCGGATTGCGGTTTTCGCTGGGCGACTCGGCTCTTCACTCCGCTTCGAACAAGTAGGGAGGGGGTTTGACCCCACCAAATTGGGGGGTCAAATTTTGGGGGTCACCCTAATAGACCGACAGGCGTGTCGGAGGGTAAGTCTCGCCGAGACCTTTTGGGGGAGCCCGGTCTCGACGGGTTCGGAATACTGGTTCGTGAGCAAACCCGGTTCAAAGTTTTGGTGCCACTTTGGCGCCAAAATTTTGAAATCCGATTGTCTCCGAACCCGTGGGCCTAGACCTTCGAGTTTGGTATCGTTTTGAGGGGCTCGGGGAGCTCTATCAGCTCACCCTAGTAGGGAGACTCTACATAGAGTCCGGGTAGAAAGTTGACTGTAGAGCCGACTCTAGCGGTACAAGAAGTTTAAATTCCTACAGGACCCTCATCTCCTGGGGTACCTCGAGAAACGAAGGGCCAAAACGCCCAAAACTGTATTGAGACGGTCGCTTTTGCTACTCTATATACACTTTTTGTTAGTTTTAAGGTAGATTAAGTTAGTTTAAGACTAGTGCCCTATTGGCATACCATAAGACGGGTAGCTGTGCTACAGAGGACAGGTAGAGACGGCTCCACCGAAATTAGTTTACCTTACTTTACTTTCACTTATTGTTGTTATTTTAAATTGACCTGTTGTTTTCGGTAAGTACTAGCTCTAAACAGAGTTTTGTGAATTAGGGATTGTATCGGGTCTTGCACACGTACACCACACTCACAAACACACGCACCACTAAACACGACCCAGGTTACTCACACACATAAACATAAACACACTCCCACAGAACACGCATACAGCATAACACATCACACTACTCACACACAATTAGACATCCCAGAGTCGTTGTCTTGGTCGAAGACCCGACACCACAGTGAACCGTGGGCCTGAAATAGAACCTTATATATCTGCTCTGCAATTTAGACCAGTTTATTTAATTCTACCCTATTTTATTGCGAATTTCATACGTTGCTTTTAAATTTAAATTTTTACCTTTTAACTTCGTTTTAATTTTGACTTTAATTTATACTGCTTTTTTATCGCGCTTTTACATTTTATTTGAGTACGCGCACCTCTGGCAAAATGGCAATGGCCAGGACACCAATAAATATGCCAGGACCCTCCAATGCGAGAATAGCCTCGTCATCCTCTGCCGAGAAAGGTGTGGTGGACACGAGCCCAGTGGGACTGGTAAAAGATAGCGTAAATAAGTTGGAGACCCCAGTGATGGGCCATCGGGCAAAAGATACCAAGCTGGGATCTCTTGCCCCGAAATCTAAAAAAGGGACGGTCATCCTTACCCCGTCACCAGAGTCGTTAAAGAGGGGCCGCTACGAGAGCGCAATGCGCAATTGTAAGGTCATTAAGGACCAGCTGCCAATAGCGGTGAATCTCAAAAGGGAAATAAGAGCCAAAATAGAGGAGATGACCACTGGGCTCCAACGGTACATCCGTGAATACGAGGATGAACTGAAGGGTCAGCTGAGGCGAAGGGCAACGACGCCGGAGACACTGACGCCCGTCACCGCGGCCTCAGTCTCATGTAGCAAGGAGATCCTTAAAAAGATTGCGGAGAATGAAACATTAATAAGAGAGAATGGAAGAGTGATGAATGAACTTAAGGAGACCTGGCCGTCGAGCAAATCCAAAATAAGGATCCTCTCCTTATCCTGTATAGCGTCCTCAGGGTACACAAGGACGAGGATCTGCTCAAGGTTTTAAGATCCCGAAACCATAATGTGTTCCGGGATCTGACCCCGGGGCAGATTCGTATGTCAGTACTATACAGGAAGACGGCAAGAAATCCTCACACCTGTCATGTGGTGCTCAGGGTTTCCCCAGAGGTTTGGACTCGAGCCCTGGACACAGGGAGGCTGCATGTAGACCTGCAACCTATCAGGGTTGCAGATCAGTCTCCCCTAGTGCAATGTTCCCTGTGTCTAGGGTACGGACACACCAGGAGGTCCTGCACCGGTAACCAACCCAGGTGTAGTCACTGTGGTGGGCTCCACTTAAGAGCCGAATGCCCAGACTATGCCGCCGGTGTGGAACCTACCTGCTGTAACTGCCAGCGGGAAAAGCTGGGCAGCACAGGACATAGTGTGTATAGTGACTTGTGCCCAGTGCGAGAGAAATGGGATAACATAGCGAGGACCACCACTCAGTACCGGTGCTAACGTTGTCCCGGGGAACACGACCCCATACAGAGTGTTGCAGGCAAACCTCAAGAAGAAGAAGCTGGCAATCGACGACTTCATACTCGAAGCCTCTAGGCGAAAAGCCACGGTCGCTCTAATCCAAGAGCCCTACGTAGGCAACTCGGCAAGGATGAAGTCATACCAGGGCGTTAGGGTCTTCCAGAACACTGGGCAAGGAGGAGGGACTGTGAAGGCGGCTATTGCCGTCTTCGATCCGACTTTGAATGTTGTACAGTACCCGCAACTCACCACTGACAACATCGTAGTGGTGGGGATCCGGACCAGTGCCTGGATGATCACGCTGGTGTGCTTCTACTTTGAACCGAAGCCAGCACCACTGGGGCCATATCTAGAGCGCCTCAAAGAGGTGAGGAGAAGTCTAGGTTCCCAGCTTGTTGTTTTTGGGGGAGATGCCAATGCGAAGAGCACCTGGTGGGGTCATTGGTTCGAAGACAACAGAGGCGCGCTACTGAGAGGAGTCCTCGCTGAGATGGACCTCCATGTCCTGAATAGTGGAAACATTCCGACCTTCGACACTGTGAGACGTGGAAAGAGGTACTGCAGCTTCGTAGATATTACGGCATGCACGAGCAACGCGCTCGCCTGGGTCGGCGCTTGGAAGGTCGACACAAGCCTTGCTGCGAGCTCAGACCACAACGGCATAGTGTTCAACCTCAACCTGGTTAAGGCCAAAGGTACACATATACAACGTACCACGCGTATTTATAACACCCGTAGGGCCGACTGGTATGCTTTCAGAGCAAACATGACTCGGCTGCTCTCGGATATAGTGATAGACGAAACAGAGCACCACAACCAGATGGAAGTCCTAGTCGAAGCATACACGAGAGCAGTCGAGTCTGCGTGCAGGGAGAGTATCCCAGTCAAAAAACCGGGGGGGTTGATCGCTGCGCCGTGGTGGTCGGAAAAACTCGCCGATTTGAGGAAGGTAATGGTCACCTACAAGCGCCGCATCAGGAATGCGGCGCCCGTCCGTAGGGCGTTTGTGATAGCGCAGTACCTGGAAAGAAAGGAGATGTATGAAAGTGAGGTAAAAAAGGCACAGGTCGAGAGTTGGAAGAATTTCTGCGGAAAGCAGGACAGGGAGGGCCTCTGGGAGGGGATTTATCGAGTAATAGGAAGGGCCACAGTAAGGGAGGAGGACACTCTGCTTGCCGCCAATGGCTCCTTCCTGGACGCAAAGGGTTCGGCCGAATTACTCGCCCGAACCTTTTACCCGGTAGACCGGGAGGGTGAGGATGATGAGGGACATCGAAGAGTACGAGAAAAGGCAAGAGAAGTGGACGAGGATACGGGTCATCATGATGATGACCCACCTTTTACGGTTGGGGAACTCTTCGATGCCCTTCAGAAATTCAATCCCAAAAAAGCTCCGGGGGCGGATGGCTTTACCGCCGATATCTGCACCCACGCCATTGGGGCCGACCCCTTACTTTTCCTGAAGCTGTTGAATCGATGCCTTCACCACGGCTACTTTCCCAAGATATGGAAGGAAGCCGTGGTGGTTGCACTGAGAAAGCCAGGAAAGGACTCGTACACCGTCCCCAAGTCGTACAGACCTATTGGTCTACTGCCCGTCCTGGGGAAGGTGTACGAGAGGATGTTGGTAGCCCGTCTCAACTTTTATTTATGGCCAAAAATTAGCCCCCGTCAGTATGGCTTCATGCCACAGAGAAGCACCGAAGACGCCCTCTATGACCTTATGGGCCACATAAGAGCTAAACTCAATGAGAAGAGGGTGGTCCTTATGGTGTCCTTGGACATAGAGGGCGCCTTCGATAGCGCATGGTGGCCAGCCATCAAGGTAAGACTGGCGGAGGAAAAGTGTCCAGCAAATTTGAGACGGGTTATCAGCAGCTACCTCAGCGACAGGGAGGTAAGGGTTAGGTATGCGGGCGAGGAGTGCAGACGCTCCACGGAGAAGGGCTGCGTCCAGGGTTCAATTGGCGGACCCTTACTGTGGAACTTGTTGTTGGATCCCTTGTTACACCAATTAGAGAGTAGGTCGGTTCACGTTCAGGCTTTCGCGGACGACGTGGTGCTGGTGTTTGATGGAGACAGCGGCCTGGAGATTGAGAGACAAGCCAATGCCTCTCTCGAGCATGTGCGGGAGTGGGGCATCCGTACGAAGCTGAAATTCGCACCGCACAAAACTTGTGCGATGGTAATCACGCGGAGGCGTAAGTACGATGACCCACGCCTCAGCATGGGCGGGATAGACATTGGAATGTCCAAACACATCAAAATCCTGGGGCTGACCATAGACCACCAGCTCACCTTCAACACCCATGTCTCAAACGTGTGCAAGAAGGCCTTGGGAATTTACCACAAACTAGCGAGGATGGCCCGGATCAGCTGGGGACTTCATCCCGAGGTGATCCGGACCATCTACAACGCGGCTGTGGAGCCGACGGTGCTGTATGCTGCCAGCAGTTGGTGCGCGGCAGTGGACAAGCTTGGGATACGGAAGCAGCTGAACGTGGTGCAGCGCGGGTTCGCACAAAAACTTTGTAAGAGCTACCGGACGGTCTCTCTGCACTCGGGACTGATCCTGGCCGGAATGCTCCCTCTGGACCTCAGAGTTCGTGAGGTGGCCTCGCTGTACGAGGCCAAGAGAGGGGTGTTCCAGTCATGGTTGGGAGACAGGGAGATCGAACGGATGGCTCCGGCAATTGAAGCACCTCACCCCGCGGAGCATATGAACCTGGGGTTCACCAGTCTGGTAGACGAGGATCAATATCAGCGCACCAGTAATATCGAGGTGCGCATCTTCACGGACGGGAGCAAGATTGAGGGTCGCGTCGGCGCCGCGTTATCCATTTGGAATAACGGGGCCGAAATCAAGACCCTCAAACTTGCTCTCTCGCCGCACTGTACCGTCTACCAGGCTGAACTTCTGGCCATATGCAAAGCGACCAGTGAGGTCCTCAAACGCGGCGCGGCTACGTTCGGCGTTCTCAGCGACAGCAGAGCCGCACTCCAGACGGTGACAAACCACCGCGCCCTCCACCCACTGGCTGTTGAAGCCAGATGTAACATCAGGCGGGGCTTGGCCCAGGGCAAGGAAATCTCCTTGTACTGGGTCAAGGCCCACATCGGGTTGGAGGGAAACGAGAGAGTCGATCAGCTCGCCAAAGAGGCGGCTCTGCGGTCTAAGAGAGCGCCACACTACAGTCTATGCCCAGTCTCATTCGTGAAGCGGGGCCTACGTCAGACCTCGCTTCACGAATGGAATGAAAGGTACAGGCAGGGTGTAACTGCTTCCGTGACCAAGCTCTTCTTCCCATGCGCGGTGGCGGCATACAGCATCGTCCGCAAGATGGGGGTCGCCAGCGCGACGACCCAGTTGCTAACAGGGCATGGTGGGTTCTCCGAGTACTTGACCCGCTTCAAGTGCAAGGAGGACCCATCATGCGCCTGCGAGCCAGGGGTAAGTGAGACTGTCGTGCATCTTGTCGTGGACTGTCCGATCCACGCAAGGGATCGGTACAATTTGGAACAAAAAATTAAAGTAAAGATAAACGTCGAGAACTTGCCAATATTGATGACCAAAAATTTCAGAGAATATTTCTTAGAGTACTGGGAAAAAATCGTACATATGGTTAACAAAAGAAATAGCGGTTAAGGACGCCACCAGTGGATATTTTGTGTAAATACCCCATAGGTGCACCACACCTGTGAAAAATAAATGAATGTATACCTAGGAGCTAAGAACGATGTAACTTTAATATATATATAAGAACCATTGTGTAAATAAACATAATATGTGTATAAAAATATACAGAGAACCAGATTTCATGTTTACGTACATTAAGTTAGTAATAAGATGGTAATTAGTTAGTAAATAATTATAAGATATAAAATGTAAAATTATGAAAAAATAAAGTACACAAAGCACGTAACAATAAACAGAACCCCCCTCCACTATTCCCAAAGTATGAAAGGCTTAGCGCGAAAGTACGAGAAGTATACATGCGAGAACTGGTATGGTACTAGAGGACTAGAATGAAAGCGAGATACTTAAGATACTAAGTAATTCATAATAAGTCACTAAACCCTGAGTGGGTTTTTTTGTAAAATGAATAAAAGACTAGGAGTAGAACAGCATTGTTTAGAGTAGGCTCTGGCGACACTCCGGTACAGCCAAGAGGTGCTAGAAAAAAAAAAAAAAAAAAAAAAAAAAAAAAAAAAAAAAAAAAATACCATACCATACCATACCATACCATACCATACCATACCATACCATACCATACCATACCATACCATACCATACCATACCATACCATACCATACCATACCATACCATACCATACCATACCATACCATACCATACCATACCATACCATACCATACCATACCATACCATACCATACCATACCATACCATACCATACCATACCATACCATACCATACCATACCATACCATACCATACCATACCATACCATACCATACCATACCATACCATACCATACCATACCATACCATACCATACCATACCATACCATACCATACCATACCATACCATACCATACCATACCATACCATACCATACCATACCATACCATACCATACCATACCATACCATACCATACCATACCATACCATACCATACCATACCATACCATACCATACCATACCATACCATACCATACCATACCATACCATACCATACCATACCATACCATACCATACCATACCATACCATACCATACCATACCATACCATACCATACCATACCATACCATACCATACCATACCATACCATACCATACCATACCATACCATACCATACCATACCATACCATACCATACCATACCATACCATACCATACCATACCATACCATACCATACCATACCATACCATACCATACCATACCATACCATACCATACCATACCATACCATACCATACCATACCATACCATACCATACCATACCATACCATACCATACCATACCATACCATACCATACCATACCATACCATACCATACCATACCATACCATACCATACCATACCATACCATACCATACCATACCATACCATACCATACCATACCATACCATACCATACCATACCATACCATACCATACCATACCATACCATACCATACCATACCATACCATACCATACCATACCATACCATACCATACCATACCATACCATACCATACCATACCATACCATACCATACCATACCATACCATACCATACCATACCATACCATACCATACCATACCATACCATACCATACCATACCATACCATACCATACCATACCATACCATACCATACCATACCATACCATACCATACCATACCATACCATACCATACCATACCATACCATACCATACCATACCATACCATACCATACCATACCTATAATACAGCGCCAATCATAGACCCTATCACTAATTTTCTGCTAATTTTCTATCAGAAGAAATTAATAAATTACAAAAAGATAAAATAATCACAAAAAGTAATAAATTACAAATAGAAAAAAATATTCACAAAAAGTGTCATAGGGCCAGGTTTGAACCCGGTACTATCTGAAACCATAAGGACTTACAGTCGAAGCGTTTACCGCTATGCTGCGAAGCTATTACAAATATAATATTGTATGACGTCAGTCGTCGGTTACGGTCCAAAGGTTAAGCGATCCTGACGCGCGAGTTTAACAATTTTAACCCATCCAACGCCGCTAAAGAAGTTTTCACTTCAAAAATTATATTTTCTTAAACATGCGCGGAAATATTGTCATTACTTTTGAATAAAGAACACGCGAAGTATCATATTTACGTAGACTGAAAAACCAAAATCACTTATTATACCCACTTATTATATTATATTTACATTGATCCGGTCGCTTCTCGATTCGTATTTTGATTAAATAATAAAACAACACCAAATGAATCCTAATAGAATCTATTCAAATAGTTATATTATAATGAATGAAGTACTTACTGTGTTTGAGGAGGTGTCAGTGCAGATCACTAGATTCGACTCTTGGGGTAGGTCAATAACAACCAATGACATTTAAAGTGTCGTAACCGATCACCAGTTCACGAATGAATTCTGTTATACTTATCTAATAATATATTGCCACTCTCTTGGCGGCCTATACTATAAGGTGTTCGAACGAGTTTCCAGTTATAATTGCCGGATAAGGGGCGAAATTGGTGAATGTTGGTATGGGTTCCGCCCCAACAACTAACATTAGTGGATGTTAGAGCTGAGTAAACATCTAAAGGTATGATTCTGAAGTCGACCGCAAACTACAACTGCTGACGCACGCAGCAGATACGGACAATTCATTCATGCCACAATTCATTGTGGCTTCTCAATGGTCCCCTTTATCCGTATCGAAGTTTAAGAAGTAATGTTTGTATCGCGGTACGCAGTATCTGCTGCATGTGCCTGCTGTTTTAGTATGCGGTCGGCTTTAGAATCATACCTTTAACTCATAAGTAATGAAATGTCAACCAAATGTCACGTTATACTCGCATCTATGTTTACCAGCTATGATATAAAGTAACCTTTCAGATGGCTTAACTATCTAATTATTTGCAAAACCAAAATTAACTACACCGAATCAGTTTATCGACTACAAATATTTAATACAAATTTCATTTCTATCAAAGCCGTTGTTGGGGACCATCATTTATGTTAGGCCAACAGCACCAGTAATGATGGATGTTCTTCACTACACGTCACCTTTTTACCATCTAACGGGGATCAGTAAATGGACGGAACAAATATTAAAAAAGAACATGACGTCGATATAATAATGTATGTTGTGTGTTACAGAATTCTGTTATCCTATTGTATTACAATAACGCATAGCTGGGTAACTATATCATAAACTGAAGAATTCTATATCAACAAAAATACTATAAAGGGCCGCTCATCCGGAAAATGTGAACAAAAGGACGTCCATCGGAATTTCCGGCAATGTTCCGTCAGGTGATATAATAGATTTTTGTTTGCTTTATACCTACACCAATTATGTTTTCGGTATATGCGAATATCATTACATTCTTAGTTGGGTATATATATTATATGAATGCATGGTATAGGACAAATCATTTTTACGCGTCTTTTCATTACTCCGATTTCATCTTCTAAATCATACAAAGAATTTTGATATGGTTTCCGATCCTATTCTTTTACGGTTGACTTTTACGGGAATCACTGCCGTCTAGCTCCCAAAGCCCGCAAGGAAAGCGTGCGCCGAAGTCTCAGCCGTTAAGCAATTGGTGTACCTGCCAGCAGGACAGGTTGGCTTGTACCTGGAAGATTTGTCGGCCCCATACACCAACATATCATAAAACAATAATAGCGCAAACCGTTCACTATGAAATGAACTCTTTTATCATAGAAATATCATTTAGTTAGGGTTTATATATAGTGCTTGCAATAAATAGCTTATCAGCCAGTTTTCAGAAATCTTCAATTACGTATATTCTGATTGAATATTTTTCGTGTGAAAATTCGAGAAGTCGAAAATGATTAGGATATTACCCGTCAGGATGAGTGTCGTCAATTTGGCACGGCTATTAAATTGACTTTCATGGACATTAAATTTCAGCAGTTTAGTATGGTGTCTCAGGACAATATTTAGCCATCCTATTAGGCAATACCTATGAGGCTTCCCGAGTTTTGGGGTTTGCCTCAGTTAGGTATGTTATGTTTCATAAAAACACCTTCTATTATTTTAGAAAAGCTTGTCCCACAAATATATTCAAAGTTCCTAAGTGTGTGTAGTAAATAAGGAATAGGTAAATAACTAATGTGACAGTGACGTCATTAAAACATGTAAATTCGTACCATTAATGTTCTGAGAACTGCGGTGGTGCGGTCGTTAACGAACCATTTCGTTAACCGCAGTACCGATAGTGTAATTGAGTGGTTTCTACGATAAACGGAACTAAGGATGTCTACGTCTATCATTGTACACTCACTGTCAAGCTGTCAATTGTATGTATAAGATATGTATGGATATACTTTAGCAAAACGAAGTGTTTGTGGAGGTACTGGTGCTTTACCAAGATTTTTGAGGTCCAAAAGCTTATAATTCGGTACATCTGCTGATTATTGGACGAGAGTCTGTAGCAGGTTTTATCGAATTCATTTATTGCGTGAAATGTGGTACCATTAGAGATGGTAATATAAAATATAGTAACTATATCTAGTCGAAGCACATTTCGCCATAAACACAGATAATAATAATAATAACTACAAACAATAAATGCTACAACGCATTTCTGCAGTGGTACGAACGACATATATATTTCCTTAAAAAGTCTTACACTATATAAAAGTTTTCGTCCACCAACCATTTATGTAATGCAACATTTTTGAAGTGAAAACTTCTTTAGCGGCGTTGGATGGGTGTAAAATGTTAAGGAAGCGTCAGGATTAGTTGACCTTTGAACCGTAACCGACGACTGACGTCATACAAGATTACGTACAGACTATCTATTTTGCAACTTACGATAGATAGCGTCGTAGCTTAAACGGTAAGCACTTCGACTGTAAGTCCTTATAGTTTCAGATAGTATCGGGTTCAAACCACCTGGCCTTCAGGGATTTTTTGTGATTGTTTTTTCTTATTATAATTTATTACTTTTGGTGATATTTTTTTCTTTTTATAATTGATTACTTTTTATGATTATTTTTTCTTTCTGTAATTTATTATTCTTGTGATTATTTTTTCTTTTCATAATTTATTAATTTCTTCTGACAGAAAATTAGCAGAAAATAAGTGATAGGTTCTATGATTAGCGCTATGTTATAGGTATGGTATGGTATGGTATTTTTTATCTTTTTCTATGTATATAACGAAGAAAGAAAAAAAGAAAATGTTTTCACTTCTGCCGGCACTCCCAGAGTGCAACCTGTCTTTTTTTTATAAGGCATGTCTGTAATCGACTCTGGCTAGCAGTTGTAAATAAGTGGAGCAATGTAAACACAACTACGTCTAAATATTACTAACCTAGGTACCGGCATCTCAAGTGGCAGATTGTTAGTTTTCAGTAGCAGATTTAACCGTATAGTTTACCGGTTACCCCAGTCCGTGGTTGGTATATTAAAAATAATGTTGTAAACCATGCCATGATGACTCCTGGACTACAAGGTGAACGCTTTAGTTGCGTCCCGGACTATTGTAAAGATGATAGTGATGACGGTCGTGCTGTGGAGATGTGACTGAGCTCTATTTTAAAATTATATAAGCTGAAACGGTGTTGCGCCATGAGCGTTTGTTACCGGGAACCTTGATAAAAACTTGTAAAAACGTATACAAGTATACAGGTTCCGTCTGACATGCTGTGTTAATGTCTTTAGAAACTTTTGAGCTTATATCTCAGGTATCCTGCAAATTAATCACGAAATTATTATTTATATTTTCTTACTCTTAAGAATGTTTATTCGGTCGGTTTTAAATTTTTCTAAACTTTCTCTTAATCGATTTAATTAGAGTAAGTAAACGTGAAAAGTTTTAACAAAGAGGCTTATACTTCATAATTGTTACGCCTATTATTAGCAAAGGAATTACTTTTTGTTTGTTAATGAATTAAGTTGCGGCAATTAAAGTTAGTTGGTCACAAAATCTTTAGTAGTTTTTAGATAATTTTTTGATTTAAATGTACTTAACTATTTAATATAGGCATCCTACGTATTAACTATCGTACGAATCCGATTTTAATAAGATTTCAGTTTTCTTTCCCTCAATTTTTCTGTTATATCACTGAGGTGGTAAACATGCACACGGCCCACCTGATGGAAAGTGAAATTGGTCTTACCCCCAAATTGCAATACAACCTGCATAGTCTTATCAATTCGCTAAAGTTTTTTTTTACAGAGTGCACCCGTGGATTGTACACCACGTAATTTTAGTCGGTACAGCCACATCTAGGTATAGGGTGGTATCCGTTGAGGGTTTTCATAACTACAAAAAAAGGTGTAAGTAATCATAATCAATATTTTAACAAACGGGAATCAGATTATTTGTAACTTAAAAAAATATATAGTATTAATTCTTTCAACCCTTCTTCTTTCAGAATATAAAACTCGAACTTATCTCAATGATCACACATTTTTCACTTTCTGTCCCATGGGATTTCTAAGCTACTGAACATACATCTCGGCGAATGCGAGGACCAGATTGAATAAATTTCTGCTGTTTCGGCATTAGTATCTCATCTGTATGCATAATTTAAATTACGTAAACATATTCTTATGAAATAAAAACATCATGTAATCTTAGTGACAACAACTTGATTTCATTGCACGTGGCGCAGCCATAATAAAATAAAAATTATATTTTCTTAAACAAGCGCGAAAATATTGTCATTACTTTTGAATAAAGAACACGCGAAGTGTCATATTTACGAACACTGAAAAACCAAAATCACATCCCGGCGCGTTAGAGCGTTTTCACACTCATCCGATATCGGATATCGGATGAGTGTGAAAACGCTCTTATTTGAATTTGGAACGAAGAGTGCAATGTTGTATGAAACGGTGTGCTGTTTGAATTTAGAACTGTATCATCTATAGTACACATTGCGTTCTCGTGGCTGTATAGCCACAGAGATGCGTTTACCTTTCGGCGCAAACTGTAAAATAAAAAAGCGGATTGGCAGTAAAGCGAAGTTCGTTGTTATTTTGTTAATAACAGAATAAAAGGCCTTTTTTATTTCCTTGCATTTTTTTTAAGAAAAACACTATATATGCCTCGGCCGAAATGGCAATTGTCTGTCTCGTATCATTGAAGTCCTCGCCTGCGGCTCGGCCTTCAAACTCCAACTCGACCTGCAATAGCCTATTTCGCTGCCTTTGCAATAATGTAGGTACTATTTTTGTAACGTAGGTACTCAGAGTAGTTATGGTGTATAAGCGGACAACACTAATTAAGTCTGATCACATTCCCGGATGATATATTATGTATATCATTAAAAGCGTATTTCGTTTGTTCCTGGAAATACAGAAGAGTTAGGACTTTATGTTAGTGCAGTGCCGGAAGCCTTCATGACTGGCCTTGTCAGTGGCAGCAGCTTGCAAAGTGCCGCCTGAAACTAGGTATTTAGTACGATCGAATATCCAAAAAAAAAACCAGGCTCATCTTAAAGATCATCAAATTCCGTGTATGACAAATTAGTGCTGCAATTCTTAAACACTTGTGAAGGTAGTTACTATTGAAGTTCGTGCTACGGCTCGATCTGGTATTTACATTCTATTACGTATAATGTTATGGGTCTTATAAGGTGCAAGAAAGAAAACTTATTAAAAATATGTACTGCGATTCTCAGCTACATTGTATCAATTAGTCTATTGCTGGACATAGGCCTAAAATAGAGAAATTCGCGGTGAACTAAGTACTTTCTTTTTTCACCTATTTTTATTGCGATTTATTTTATATTTACACTGATTCGGTCGCTTCTCGTTTCTTATTTTGATTTAATAATAAAACAACTCCCAATGAATTCTAATAGAATCTATTCAAATAGCTATGTTATAATGAATGAAATACTTACTGTGTTTGAGGACGTGTTAGTGCAGATCACTAGATCACCAGTTCACGAATGAATTCTGTTATACTTATCTAATAATTTACTACCATTCTCTTGGTGGCCTATATTATAAGGTGTTCGAACGAGTTTCCAGTTATAATTGCCGGATAAGGGGCGAAATTGGTGAATGTTGGTATGGGTTCCGCCCCAACAACTAACATTAGTGGATGTTAGAGCTGAGTAAACATCTAAAGGTATGATTCTGAAGTCGACCGCAAACTACAACTGCTGACGCACGCAGTAGATACGGACACTTCATTCATTTCACAATTCATTGCGCCTTCTCGATGGTCCCCTTTATCCGTATCGAAGTTTAAGAAGTAATGTATGTATCGCGGTACGCTGTAGCTGCTGCATGTGTTTGCAGTTTCAGTATGCAGTCGGCTTTAGAATTATACCTTTAACTCATAAGTAATGAAATGTCAACTAAATGTCACGTTATACTCGCATTTATGTTTATCAGCTATGATATAAAGTAACCCTTCAGATGGCTTTACTATCCAATTATTTGTAAAACCAAAATTAATTACACCGAATCAGTTTATTGACTACAAATGGTTTCATTTCAGATGTTTAATTAAATAATGTCATTAAATTTTCGTCTAGGAGTGGGCACATCACATAAACATTAATTGCATTTTTATGCGAATAAATGTCCCGAAAAAAAAAAACTCTTTATTTCAGTAATCTTAAAACTTAACAATGTTGAGTCTTCCTGGTGAGTAATCGGATGATACTCGTGTTGGGACTGACCCGCTACTTCCCTTGACAATACTAAAGATTACAATAATAGTGGGCGCGTGTGTGTGTGTGTGTGTGTGTGTGTGTGTGTGTGTGTGTGTGTGTGTGTGTGTGTGTGTGTGTGTGTGTGTGAGAGAGAGAGTAAGTGTGACCTTGGATGCGTAATGATTATCTCTGTTGGCACATTTCAATGTTGGTAAGATGAGAATCAGACAATTCTTGTTAAAATACTTTCAACTTCATCGTAAGTAAGAGTAAGTTAGAATTGCATGAGTGATTTTTTGCACGTGTGAAATAGTTTAGGATATAATTTGAGTGTTTTATCTAGTTTATTATATTATGTGAATGCTGCCTGACATGGATACTGTCTTCCAGCAAAAGCAGTACGTACCAGAGGTGTAGGAGCAACAATATCGTTTCTTCTCTTTCTTTGAAGTTCTACTTTAAGTGGTAAAGATTTATGACACTTTAGGGTTAGGTTAAGAATATAAAGCTTTCGAACTAAGAGAAGTTTGCTAGTCTGATATAAGTTCTTAGTAGGAAATGTATAAGGTTTGAAGTACATAACCTTTAGAAGAGATCTTTGTGCCCTTTCGAGGTTTAAAAAGTTGGTCTTGTTAGCTCCACCCCAAATTGGGATGCAATAGGCTATTATCGATTGAGCTAATGCTATGTAGATTTTGTTTAGAAGAGAGCTAGACATTACACATCTCAGTACTTTAAAAACCCATATTAGTTTACGAATTCGATTTATTACCGCTTCCAACTGTGGGTACCAACACAGCCTTTGGTCAATAATGATGCCGAGATATTTCGTTTGGTTGACCTTGTTAATGTGGGGACAATCGCACAGGTTGTTTTCAGGGTTCGGGCAGCTGTGGATTTTTATGAACAGGTTATTCAATGGCTGCGATGATGTATAGGGAGAAAAACAAATATAGCATGTTTTGTGAGTGTTTAAAGTTAGTGAGTTTTCCCTGAGCCATTTCGATACACGCGCCAGTCCCTTAACAGCTAGGGCATGCACGGAGTTCCAAGTATTGGCAACAAAGACAATAGCAGTGTCATCTGCATAGGAGAGTATCCTTCCCCCGACATCCTGTAGGTTACATAATTCATTTATATAAATTAGAAATAAAGTCGGACCAAGGACACTCCCCTGCGGAACACCAAATTTCACGGCGTATTCGTCACTTACGTTGCCATCTATTTTTACAGATTGGGTTCGATCACAGAGATAGCTGGTGAAGAGAGAAAGCTCTACTCCTCTAATGCCTATGCTCTCCAGCCTGTTTACGAGAACCGGGACAGAAACCGTATCGAAGGCCTTTTTAAGATCTAAAAATACCGCGAGACATTTGTTTCCCTTGTCGATCCCTTCAGTTATAGTAGTAGTCAAATCCAGAATTGCGTTTTCCGTAGATAGTCCTTTGTGAAACCCATATTGAAATTTTGACAGAATATTATATTTATTAAGATAATTAACTAATCTGACATTTAAGAGCTTTTCAATTATTTTTTAAATTGAGGTCAGGACAGATATAGGCCTATAATTATTAACATCAGATCTCTCTCCGCTCTTATAAACAGGTGTTACCATAGACCGCTTGAGAGATTCAGGAAAAACCCCCTCACTAAAGCAAAGATTCGCCAGTTTACTAATGTGTGGAACAACATAATCACGAGCACTCTTCAAAACAGCAGTGCTAATTCCATCCCAGCCGGGTGCACTGCTAGAGTCCAGGCTCATTAATATCATGTCAACTTCTTGGGGGTCTGTCCCCAGCAGTACAAACGAGGAATGGTGAAGACTACCAGTCCGTGAGCTGTCTGGGTTATGGTCGTTGGTTCCAGATTGTTTAGATATGAGTTCAGCTAAATTTGATCCAATGTTGACAAAATAATTATTTATATAGTTTACTGAGTCTAGTGTTAGTGGTTTTATGTTAAGTAGATCAACGTTTTTCGTCTTAGGTGGCTTATATTGAGCAACTTTATTAATAGTGCTCCATAGCTTTTTAGGTTGATTAACTGATTTATTAATTAGTTCCCTATTATAATTCCTCTTAAGTTTAGTTATTAGATTGCTACAAAAATTTCTATAGCGTTTGTAAGTAATTTTTAAAATGATATTTTGGGGATCCTTACTAAGTTTAATTTGCATGTTATTTCTAAGTTTAATGCATTTTAGTACACCACCAGTAATCCAAGGTTTTAAAATTCTTTTGCTATTTGATAAGGTTATGATCTTGGAATTAGCTTGGAGAGATGCCTTAATCATAGCTATAAATGTGTTTGCAAAGATGTCCGGATCATTGTATATATCAAGAAATGATACATCAGATGCAATGAGAGTTTTATACGCATTTTCAAAATCTACAATAATTTTAGAGTTAGGGGGAGGAGATTCCTTAATTACATTTTCAAATTTTATCAGGACTAGGTTATGATCGGTAATAGTAGTATTTATGATGATTTTTTATTGGTATTCGATTTGAGCATAACATGGTCTAGACAGGAATCTCCCCTAGAGGGGAAAGTGTGACTGGGCAAAAGACCATGTAAGGATAAAACATTCAGGTAATTAAGCCGGTTAATGCGTTCCTGTGATTTTTCTTTGTCTGAGCTGATGAGGTCAATATTAATGTCCCCTATAACCGAGATATTTTTGAATTGAGAAATGTTTTCAAGATGTGTAAGGGAGTTAATAAAAAGGTTTGCATTTGAGTGGGATGGAGAACGATATACTGCAAGAAGAACATAGTTGGCGATCATAATATGGAGTCCCGTGGCGTCATCAAGACTGAGTTCTGTAATTTTAGCTTGATGTTGATCTTTGATATAAACTACGACACCATCATTTTGATTAAGAACACTTACTGTTCGATATGAGGTATACTTATTTAGTGAAGGCAGATGTTTATTTTGGTTCAATCTGCATTCTGTTAAAATCAGGATGTCGACTTCTAAGTTTAATTGAGAAAGTGTTATTTGAAGGTCATCGAAGTTCTTATATATACTTCTTATATTTTGGGTGATGACAATTCAATTATTATTGGTACTGGTAAAAACGTGTTGAGCTAGGTCTTGTAAATTACATTTAACTGATTCAGAAATTTGTAAAGTGTCTAATTCTTGTAGTATAAGAATACTATCCATAGTGAAAAAATGGTTTAAGATGGTCGTGGCGAGATTTGGGATTCTTGAAGACACTTGGGACAGTGAGTTTGATTGATTTCGTGCAAAGAAATTCAGTGTGCGCGATAGTGAGTTGCTTCTGACAGAATTTTAATTTTGCTAGTGAGAAGTTGTGTTTTATTATGTAAAATAGTGTAATTATGATGATAGATTGAGGAGTAGTGTACACATATCGTATAGTAAATTTAAGTATTGATATAATTGTATTCAGAAAACAGTAATACTTTTGGGCAAATAGATGAACAGATACACTAACGACTACATTGTTGACTATAGACCCTCAAAAGTAATGTGTCTATGGAGTTCAGAAAATAAAGTTCTTTAAAAGGGTATTATAATAAAACGTTGACGAGCAACACAAACATTACAATAACAGTTAGGTTGTCAACTGAGGGAGCTAAGACTCTTTCCGTATGTCGCTACGTGTTGGAGCAGTTTTATCGTCGGTTCCTTCTCGACAAAGTCTGAGACATGAGTCGTAATTTCCGCCCCGCTCGCTTTAATGGTGATTGACGTTTACGCCAGTTCTAGAGTGACCTTACTTACTGTTGGAGTAGGGCTGCTGAATTTTATAAATGAAGACGTAAGTTTCATTCAGAATAAAATCCACGTTTCCAAAATGTTTCATCCGAAAGATCTTAACAGTTCGTCCATAGAAGTATTAGTATGACATTACATATACACCCTTGTAAATCCCCGAAGGGGTAGGCGGAGGTGTATCAACACCAATCACGAATCTGTTTTTCAGTCCCACGTAATAGGGAGCGAGCCACTTGCCGTCAACCACTTGGCACTTGAACATGGGCTGTATGTGTGCTACAGGTTGAAGAACAGCTCTATCCCTTATTCGCCTTTTACGACACCCATAGGAAGAGATGGGGTGGCCCTATTCTACTCCATCGGGAACCAACACGGTTTGTTGTATAACTGGTTGGAAAAAAACACAATTTAAATAACACAATATAAACCTCATGTAGTGTATACTAACGTGAATGTAGTGACGCGTGCCACTCGATACGATGGCGCCTCTCTTTAGTGGCAGAAAGACGCCCGGAGGCGCGAACGCAATTCTCCTCTAAGACAAAAACAACGTTATTTGTACACTATATAAGTTTTATATTGTGTTACTTAAATTGTCCGAAACGTCAGACGTCCCGCCACGTCTCTTCCGCGTCTATTGGTAGATTGGTAGTGTATTCGAGATTTTTACGGTTCCGATCGTTTCATTCATCATTATCCTCATAGTAATCCGGTTGCGTCCAAAGCTGGCAATTTCGAATCCAGGATACGCATTACAGCTTTTCTCTCCTCTATTTTTTCTAGATTTGGCTTAAGCAAGGCAGGACTGACCTCGCAAACCCAAGAGGTACCTGCACCAGCATTAGAGCGTATGTTTAAAAGGAAATCTCTCCATTGGATAATGCAAGTTTGGTAGTCTGTTCAAATCTTATCGTGCTTAAAAATTCAGCCTGGTTTTTGATGCTGACGTCATGCCATAATTTAAAGAAAGAAGCACTCAAATTTCAGATCTGAACTAAACCTCACAGAATACCGTTGGGTATAAATATTTATTGCTATCTAACTTGAGTTTATTAAATAAATCTGCAAAAATTGCGAAAGTTAGTGCAATGAATTTAACTTTTTGCTTGAAAACGAAAATAATAAATATAAATATGTATCCATTAAACTGCGGGATTCGGGGATCCACCGGGACTGACATTTTGATCGCAGCATGACGTAGAATAAGACAAAACATATTAAAAAAATACTTTCACTAGAATGTGCAGTTCTTGTTGAATTTGGTTTGGTTTGTATTTTTTTATACCCAAAGTGGTACCGACTAGCACACGACCCACCTGATGGAAAGTGGTTACCGTGGCCTATGGACGTGTGCACACTCGCGCTGCCGACCCTGAAGAAACCTTCTAATGTCCTTCTTGAAGAACCCCATATTGTAGTCGCTTGGGAAAACCACAGTAGGGAGCTCGTTGCACAGCTTGAGCGTACGTGGGATGAAGTGCCTTTTCTGCCACCATTTCTGGTTGCAATGTGTGAGGATGAACTCCCTGTCTATGGCATCATGTCATACAATTCATTTGAGTACAAACCATTGAATAGGCGATAGAACACGCACAGTGAGGCAAAGTCCCTCCTGAGGCCGAGAGGTTCCACATCGCCTGTAATAGTGGGATAAGTCTAACTATACCTTTTTTTTCGCACTTTACCGCTTGTTGAACAAATAAAAAACGTGTTTGTATAAACCGTGTTTGGAGTTTGGAGGCATGTTTATTACTGATGAGCGGACATGCTTCCAATATTTCCAATGTAATTGTTGATGTGTAATATCTGTATTGTGTGACCACATTGCACTAAATAAATGTTTCTTTCTTTCTTTTTTTGTTTCTTTCTAGGTAAATCCCATTCGTCAAAAAAAGCACCATTCGTAATCCTATGGGAATAAGAGATAACCATTGTGAATACGATGTCAATTGTCCTTTCAGTCCTTGTGTACACATTTCTTATTCATGCCCCTCCGATTGAGAAGGGATGACACTCATAATACAAGTAAATATTAAATTATGACGCGCATTCATTTGAGAATTGTTGTAATCCGTTTGACCCTTCTGTGTATTCAAAATTTAAGCGCCCCTCGATTTAGCGTACGTTACTCTGAGTTGGCACAAAAATAAAACTTTTGTTTTCTGTTTAATTTTTTTACTAGCGATCCGCCACGGCTTCACACGGATGGTAAAAACGTTCTCGTGGAAATCCGATATAGCCTATGTTGCTCAGGGTGAAAGTAGCTTTCCAATAGTGAAAGAATTTTTAAAATCGGCAGTTAGTTTTTGAGTTTATTCATTCCAAACATACACATTTTTCCTCTTTATAATAGTAGTGTAGATATAGAACATTTTATTTTGACTTCACCTCACCTCAAGGTAAGCTGAAGGCAACGTCTCAGGGAAGGGGAACCACTACAGACACGTACCATGTTACAATGGTGGCACTCAGCTTGACACACAGCACATTTCGGACCCGATTTAGTAACGTCAGGATTTTATAAAAGTTCAGCCAAATCCGCACATAGACTGGTAAGCGGATCCCGGACACCAAGTTGAATAGCTTCGGATACGAATTGGAATAACTCTAGGACGAAAAAGTGTCCAGAAAGTGTCAAGAATAGTGTCGGTTTCTTCAGGGTCGGCAGCGCGAATGTGACACCCGTCGCGTTGCACACGCCCATAGGCCACGGTAACCACTTTCCATCAGATGGGCCGAGTGCTTGTCTGCCACCAAAGTGGTAAAAAAACGGTGGTTAAATGATCAATCATGCAGGTACGAAAATAATGAGATATGCAATCACTCCAGTCTACCCCTTTGCGAATTAACAAGCGTAAAAATAGCTAAACCAATTTGTGCCATAGATCGATAAACACGACGAAATTAATTAAATAAATTTACTGTTCGACCTTACAACCCAGCAAAGTTAGAATGAAGTATTGTACAAATATTAGATGAGTAATACCTATCCTAGGGGTGGGTTAGTGGTAATGTATTCATCGCAGTGGCTGTTACTAACATCTGTCTCAGTAAGCTGCTCCGTAGACTGAACATTTTCCCTAGGAGTGTTTCTTACAAAACCAGCTGAATAAAGTTTTCTTGTAAATGTACAACGCGAATAAAGAGGACACTAAACATTTTTACATTAAAATTTGTGGCTATTCGAGAAAGTGCCGTTGTAAGTTATTTATTAAGACCATTTAAATTATTATGTCCATATGTGGCAGTTTTATTTAGTGGGTGAATTTGGAACCTTTTGTTTTTTAACATAAAGTTAAATCGACAAAATTCAAGTCGGGATTTTCATCTGCGACATTCTCTTTCTAGGAGGAATATTTTGTCAACTGAACTACCTAGACCAATCGTGTCTAGGTCTAGAAATTCGAACGCTTTTAACACTTAACTCCATTCCTGCACTGAGAATTAAACTATTTGCCTGGTCAGTCTAAACCAAATTATTTTATACGGTATCCACTTTCTATCAGGAGGGCCGTGTGCATGTCTGCCTGTGCAGTATAAAATAAATTGTCTTGCTTCTTCCCAAATTTCACGATTCTAGCTCAACGGGAAGTATCCATAAATCAAACTTCTAACTCTATGCAATCCAAGTAGGTATGTATATTGCCGTTATTGTAGCACAACTAGCACCTGTCCGATTTTAAATGATAATTTCATGATCTTTAATTTTGTCTCAGACATTTTTGTTAAAACCTATAGTTTTGCTGAAAATCATGAAAATTCCTTTTTATGAACTTTGACCCTGAATAAAAACCAGGTATCGGATCTATGAGGAACACATTACGACATCTGTCAGGCGAGCAAGTCTGAGAAAGTCCCTTTGCTTTAAAAATTCGCAAACTTTAGCTGAATCTCTCTAAATCTGCTATTAAAGTGATAAAAGTGCAATACATAACCTTTAAATGCTGAGTGAGGAACATTATCACCAATACAACTTTGGCACCGTGAGTAAAACCACTTTTAAACTGTTGGGAGGAGTCGTTGTGCTGTTTTGAAAATTACAACATAGAAATAATCAGCTGATTGAAGGTGTTTTTCAAAAAGTTTTTTGAACTCACAGTCAAAAAGGTAAACAAACCTTGACAGCTAACCGATTAACATATGACAATCGTACCCCAGTGTTGCCAAAGAAAGTGTCACGTTTTGTTGTTGCACCAGTAACAGAATAGTGCAACCAATAAACCGATTGTCAACACAGTAAGCGGAAGACATTTTAAATTGTTTTTGACGAGGTATTCAATTTCTAATTCAAACCAGTGTCAGGATGTCGCACTCGGTACAGCAGTTGTTTTGTTCGGGCTGCCGGAGTACAATAACGGATGACGGAATTGTCTGCTCTAAATGCGCGTGCTCCTTTGACCTTATGTGTGCTAATCTCACCAAGGAGGCAATCACCAAGGCTACACCTGAGTTTATTTCGAGCTGGCTGTGTCCTGAGTGCCGCTCCAAAATGCCTCGAGGTGACAACTCAAATACCCCTGTGCGGCCTCCTCCAGGTAATGTCTCCCCAAAAAACAAATTCCTAGGCCTTGCATCCACCACCATGTTACCTATGGATTTCGAAAATGTTACCAACTTTCGAGGTGGAGCTCGTCGCGGCGGGCGGTCGCCCGAAAGTCTTTCCTCGGACATGCCAACCGCAGATATAATCCGAGCCATTTTTCGTGAGGAGTTGGAGAGGATAGTTGCCGACCGTCTGCCTGGCATAGTGAAGCAGACAATGAACGAACAACTGGCAAACTGCGAGCTCTTGCAGGATATAAAGCTGCTCGGCGATAGAGTGGCCACCATTGAAGCTAACTTTGAGAAAACATCGGCTGCAATATCGACTAGCTTAAAGGCCTTGAGGTGGCAAACAACAACCATCGACACAAAAGGCCGGAAGCGGACTGGTGGGGACTACCACAATACCTCGTCACAGCGTGTACCCCAACCTGAACCACAGGACTTGGGGCTATCGGAAGTCATTGCTCCGCCACTGTCCACCACCACACCGATGGAAGTCGGGCAAAATAGAGCTCCCTTGACATCTATGATGCCAATCACTCCTGCAGATCCCCAGCACCGGCGGTCTGAGCCTAGTCCACAATCAAAGATGGCCTCCACCCGAGTATTGGCACCAAAACAAAACCCTAATCATACCAGAAACAGCGTGGCTGTGGAGAGTGTGCCAGACTACGATGGCTGGACCACCGTTCAATCCAAAAACCGCCGCCGAATCTCATCTGGCCGTATGCTGCGTGGCACCGCGGCGCCAGGCACTACTCAACTGGAAGCATCGGAACGATGGCGATACCTACATCTTTTCTACGTGAAGCTGGGGACCTCTGAAAACCAAGTGCGCGACCACCTAACAGCTATATTACGCGGTAATGATGCCTGCACTGTAGAAGCGCTTAAAGCCCGTGGCAATTACGCATCATTTAAGGTGGGTGTTCCAGACAAACTTTTCGAGCAGGTTATGGCTGCTCAAAACTGGGCCGAAGACATTTGCGTAAAGCCTTGGCGTCAGAATTTTCGTGCCAAAAACAGCGAAACCAAATAATCCACCCAAGTTGAGTGCCGCTTCGACCAATACAGATCGCAACAGGCACCTGCGCATACTGTACCAGAACGTGAACTGGCTTAAGACTAAGTTGATAAAATGGAGATCTAGCCTATCGCTCACCGAGCATGACTTGGTGGCCGTAACGGAGACTAACCTGGACGAGTCAATAGAGGATTCTGAAGTGTCAATAGCTGAATGGAGTATTCTACGCAAAGACAGAGCCACCCTGGGAGGTGGAATCTTGTTGGCCGCACGCTCTGCTCTTTCTATGAATAGACGTCCTGAATATGAGACGGATCTTGGCGAGGATATGTGGTGTTTAGTCACATTCCACAACATAAAAATATTCATCTGCGTTGTGTACATTACGCCGTCTGCTGCTGACGCGGAGTATATGGCATGGTTTTGTAAAGTTGAGAGTTTCATTGCCAACCTCAAAGGAACTGTAGTGATTGTAGGTGACCTGAACCTGAATAGTGCGTCCGTAAATGTCAACAGCTATTATTGTTATTTCCTGACCTACTGTAACCTAGTGGAGATGAATGAGGTGATGAATGAGCACCAGAGCAAATTAGATGTAGTACTGGTTCGGAAAGACACCGACGTCACTGATGTTACATGTGATTATATAGAAGGTACAGAGCTAGTCAAAATGGATTCATATCATCCCCCGTTAGATGTTGCACTCACTTTCACCCCACAGAAAAATGATGAAAAAGTAGACCCTAGCAATATAAATAACGAGAGGGACTGGAACTTTGTTAAGGGCAATTACGCCCTATTATATGAGCAAATTTGCCTCGCTCCTTGGCATGATCTCCTTCAATGTAATGACGCATCCACAGCCACCAATACCTTCTACACGACTTTGTACTCAGTTTTTGACCTTTCCATCCCTAAGAAAATCAGATCACCTTCCAGTAGAGCGCGTTACCCAGTCTGGTTTACCAACGATATAATTCGTGATACCACGCGTAAAAACCAACTCCATAAACGCTGGAAAAGATCACGATGCGAGTCTGACTATGTTCGATTCAAGGCTCTCAGGTCTGACTTACGTGATCGAACTAAGAAAGCTTATGCTGCATACTGTAGGACAGCCGAAAACAACATAAAATCAAACCCACGGCAGTTCTGGCAACATATTTCTAGCCTGCGATCTAAAGGTGGTTTCGTTCCAAACATCATGTCCAATGGGGTGGAGTACTCGGGGGTCCAGGCGGCTGAAGCATTTGCAGCGTACTTTGCCAGTGTATTCTTACCAGATACACCGAGTCTTAATCCAAGTGTCGGCCACCCTGGGGGTGAGGGAGGAAACATCCCCCTTCCATCCTTGGAACCTCGGAACATAGCGGATGGAATCGCCAGGCTCTGCTCCAGTTGTGCGATCGGTCCTGATAATGTTCCTGCCTACATCGTCAAGGGATGCAGTGAGGTTTTGGTGACCCCCCTGTGTCACATTTTTAACCTGGCTCTCCGGTCAGGGGTTTATCCTAGCCAGTGGAAACTATCACGTGTTGCGCCAATCCCTAAAACGCAAGACAAAACATCTGTTGAGCACTATAGACCCATTGCTATTCTCTCCACTATCGCAAAAGTTTTTGAGCATGTGCTCCACGTTATCCTATATAAGCAGGTCGACAGGTGTCTATCCGACGCGCAGCATGGTTTTCGGCCCGGTCGTTCCGTCAACACTAATTTAATGATCCATGTGGACCACGTCTCCAGATGTCTGGACAACCGAGGGCAGGTTGATGTGATTTACTTGGATTTCCGAAAGGCATTCGACAGGGTTGATAATGATATTCTTCTGAAAAAATTGGGGAACATTGGCTTTTCACCTGGACTGGTTGATTTCTTCGCTGACTATTTACGCGATCGCAGACAATTTGTTAGGCATGGAAGTTTTGAGTCTAAACCCTATTTCACGCGCTCGGGAGTCAGCCAGGGGTCAGTTCTCGGTCCGTTTCTGTTCCTCATAATGATCAACGACATAGTGAGTACTGTGAAATCAGCCAAATGCCTCTTGTATGCGGATGATCTCAAATTGATCATGGAAGTGGAGGCGGATGAGGATCGTGACCTCCTACAAGCAGACATAGACGCTGTTAGTCAATGGAGTATTAACAACAAATTATTTTTTAACACCAGTAAATGTTTTGTAATGACCTTTAGCCGCCGTTTGCGACTAATAGATCATAAGTACAAACTTTACGATGACGAAATCACTAGGGTTGTTAGCGTGAGGGATCTCGGAGTAACCTTCGATCGCGGCCTAACATTTAGTGATCATATATCCACCCTGGCTAGAGAGTCCTATAGACGCTTGGGATTCGTGTTGCGGAATGTTCGCGACTTCCGGACCCCCCATGTTATAGTGCTTCTGTATACCTCTTTGGTTAGGTGTAAGCTGGAGGCCAGTTCTTGTATCTGGTGTCCCTATGTGGCTGGTCAGATACTGATGCTTGAAAAAGTGCAGAAGACATTTCTTCGATTTCTATTTAAAAAACTGTACCAAGTATACCCATTCATGTACCCCACAAACTACCTGTTAGGTACATTAGGCTTTAACTCACTGGAGGTAAGAAGGGGCCTTGATCAGCTCATCGTTGCCTGTAAGACCCTTCGTGGACGCATTAATTGTCCGGACTTGCACAACCTATTCTGCCGTTTATATGTTCCTAACAAATACACAGCACACCGCGAAAGCCGACGCCACTGCCTGTTTGCCCGGCCCCCTTGCCGAACAGTCGCAAGAATGGAGTCCCCAGTGTGTCGAACGCTGGGGGTACTTAATGACCTCCTGTTAGCGTACCCTGACTGTGACGTGTTTGCAGATGAATGGAAGGAAGTTACGCGTGTATGTCTGAAGTTCTGCGAGAGTAAGTATGCAAGGATGTCTTCCATACAAATTTAGTAATTTAAGATACCTATTTTATGTAATTTAGCTTAAGTTAATTATTGTAATTGGTCATGTACCGTTTTAATTAACTATAAATAAATAAATAAATAAAATAAATAAAATAAATTTTTAGAGTTCGTTTATGATGGTGTTTTAAACAATCTTACCAATTTTCAGTCGGTTGCGAATTATTGTAACCTCGGATTTTTATCTTGACCGGAGTATAGACGCGATAGCAATTGGTACATGCATTTGAATTTTAGGAATTACTGAGTTCATTATGTACCTACACGGGAACAATCTGAAACACGTCAAATAAAGCAATAAATAAATGTAGTAATAAAAAAGAAGAAATTACTTGGCACGTACCACCACCGGCTTCGCACTGATTCACGTGGCTGATTCGCGGGAGTAGGTGTTAATAAAAATCCTCTTAGAATTACGCTAAGAGTATTTTTTTACGTTGTACGCATAATTTACCTTGTGATATAGTAGCAAGCTTTATCATTTAAATAATGAGATGACTTTAAACTCAAATCCCTTAAACCCATTTTTTATGAGCTAAAATATATGTGAGACTTTTATATGCTTTTTAAAGCTTGGGCGTACATTTAGAATCTGATTACAGTTAAAAAGTTTTAGTTGTTTATGCAAAATTCTTTAAATGTGCTTTTTTATTTTGGGGTGTATGCATTCGAGATGTGGTGCTGGAGAAGGATGGAAGGGATAAGCTGGACGGAAAGAATGACAAACGAAAGAATATTAAACAGGGTACAAGAAAGAAGATCTATATTAAGTGAAATTGAGAACCGAAGAGGAAAGATGATTGGCCACCTGATAAGACACGACTTATTTTTAAAAAATATCATAGAAGGGAAGGTAGAAGGAAAGAGAGGAAGAGGTAGACCAAGAGGAACGTTTATGGCACAGATAAAGGAAAAAATACAAGTTGTGTCATACCAGGAGGTCAAAGGATTGGCGGAGGAGAGAGAAGAGTGGCGATTACTCCACCCACAAGAGCACAGCTCTTAAGTTTAGAGAGAGATGCGGAACCCGTTACATGACCTTCAAGCCAATACACCTACTGATTGACGAAAGAAACACTGTTGCACGCTTACATCTGGGGGTTTGAATATCAAATGACAGTCGTGCCCTTAAAAGGCAAAACAAACCAATAAAAGGAGGAAAAAGAGAGGAGATCCCGGACTTCCAAGTGCGAGGGAGGATGAGATGAATGAGAACGATTTAAAATATGATTTTGAATATCTATGTTTCACTTTTTTCTCTAGTTTCTATACTGTATTAAAAGGGAACAATAAAAAATATGAATGAAATGAAAAACGAATGACACGAGATAGATGAATCCTTGCAACGATATCCTAAGTGCACCGTTCTAGTAAAAACAATATAAAATACAAAACTGAACGATGAATTTCCAGATTGCCGTGGCTTGCAGCAAATTATTTCGATTTGCGAGGCTTCCACAACTTCACAAAGCAGCCCAGTAAGTCTGAAAAATGTGCATATCATCTCACTACTCATATTTTTTCAACAAGTTGTGATATATAACTTGAGCGGTATGAACTTTTATATTATTTTATAGAAAATAATTGAATTCATAATCATCTTAACTGATTCTAAATAAAGACTATTCGTCGTTTCGTCTTTAATATAGAATTAGTTTCAAAAAAGAAGTTTCAGTTTACCTTTTTCATCTTAATTATTCTGCAAAATATAAAAAAATTGTCAATTCAAGAGAGCAAATGAAATGTACGAATATGAAATGAAACGAAGACGATGCTACGGAATACACACTAATGTAGACGGGGAAAACGAAAATATACCTCAGCAATTACTCCATTCAAATAACAGATGATTCATAGCGAATTAGGGATTTTATAAATGCCTGTTTATGAAAAGAATTCTCCCGTTATTAAATTTCGTTGAATAGGGTACATACCTGTAAAACATTTGCTGTGAAAAGGCTTATTTACGTTTGAAGCTTTACAAATAGCTGACTATTTTCACAAACAATTTGCGTTATGATTATCTACCGAAAACTATGCTATTATTTTATGGTAAGTAAGCAAACAAATAAAAAAAAAAGAAAAATACCATCACTGCCTATCAATAATATCTTAATATGACATGAACGACGGTATTTCGTCTTAAGGGTTACATCAATACATTAGTAAAATTGAAGCGAATTTATTATGAATATTCTCATTTTACGACTAGTTGTATCGTTCGTAATAGTAATTTTCGTTCACTACTGTAACTTAAGTCCTCTTCCCCATTGCAAGCATGTGTAGTCAGGCGGCTGTCATACGTGGCCGCACTAGTGAAAGCGACTCTCCTGCATTTTATTGTAGAATTATTCAATTTGTTAAAGTAATTATGAAAGCTAAAAAGTACTGTGTAAGTCTATTTTCCCTACCTACTGGGTATGAAGATAACAGCTTTATCTGTATGAACATCTTTATTAAGCTCTACTTTTTTGATAATTCCATTTTTTTTTGAAGTGAAAACTTCTTTAGCGGCGTTGGATGGGTGAAAAATGTTAAGGTTGCGTCAGGATCGTTTGACCTTTGAACCGTAACCGACGACAGACGTCATACAACATTAGCTATAGACTGCCTATTTTGCAAGAAACGATAAATAGCATCATAGTCGACTTATGGTTTCAGATAGTACCGGGTTCAAACCTGGCCTTCTGACACTTTTTGTGATTATTTTTTCTTTTTGTAATTTATTACTATTTGTGATTGTTTTTTCTTTTTGTAATTTATTACTTTTTGTGATTATTTTTTCTTTTTGTAATTTATTAATTTCTTCCGACAGAAAATTAGCAGAAATTTAGTGATAGGTTCTATGATTGGCGCTATATTATAGGTATGGTATGGTATGGTATGGTATGGTATGGTATGGTATGGTATGGTATGGTATGGTATGGTATGGTATGGTATGGTATGGTATGGTATGGTATGGTATGGTATGATATGGTATGGTATGGTATGGTATGGTATGGTATGGTATGGTATGGTATGGTATGGTATGGTATGGTATGGTATGGTATGGTATGGTATGGTATGGTATGGTATGGTATGGTATGGTATGGTATGGTATGTTCTTTTTATCTTTTTCTATGTATATAACGAAGAAAGAAAGAAAGAAAATGTTTTCACTTCTGCCGGCACGAATCGGTATGTTGTCGTGGCGAATGGAACCGTGGAGGTGCCAACCTCTACTTTAAATTAAACCTTTGTGCGAGTGATAATGATTACGGAATCACTAATTTCAGTTGTTCATTGATGACGCTCATGGCGCTTATTGGGCTAATTCAGGATGTGCGCGTTGTTTAGTTGTACAGAAAAAATATTGGTTGTTGTTAAAAAAAAAAAACATGTTTGCATTGTTTCTTAATACTCTGTATTTGGGTCACACTCCTTTACTTTGAAACTATCTCAAGTAATTCTACTACTACTATAATATATTAAAATCAATCTCTTATCTCGACATGTTAATACATCTCTGTCTATTCTAATAAGTTACAAATAGTTTCCTTTAACTCATTCAAGTCGAACACCCACACACCATCTGATTTATTACCTTCTTGTTTTCAACATACTATATTTATACCTTCCTTTGTGCGCAAAGGGGGATACCCTTTAACAAACAATATACTCGTATAACATAGTAATCGAGCTTTTCGCCGGAATCCTATTCTACATATATACGGGTGTATTTAAATACAAGCAAAAGAGGATGTTTATGTACGGCTATTGCTGCGGTTATGTGAAGTAATAACTAATCTCTATGACAACACTCGACAAAACTAAGTGATTTACAACGTAATTTTGTGTATTATGGTCCACCGCATGCGCAGAATAAATCATAAACTTGTGGCTTATTTGTTGTACTTTGAAAGATATAGGATATTGAGTTTATAAATCTAGTTCTTTTAGTAGGTGTCACTATCATTTAGGTCATATATTCTTTTTAAGATAGGATATATAATATTCTTTTATTTAAACGTACTATGATCTATCTATGGCTACTATTCCCTAAATAAGCGATGACTTGTAACGTGTTGAAAAATATGAGAAATACATTTTTTAAATCTAGCTTTTATAGTCAGTCGGTCCTATGCAGTACAGCCTAAATGAAAGAGGTTTCCGCATGCAAAAAAAGATACTCGTCACTTATGTTCGTCACATACCATAATACAGGAAAATAATATTATTTTCCTGTATTATGGTATGAATATTTTTAGGAAATGTAATACATTTCCTAAATAACTGATGAAATAGTGGTTTATTTCACTTTTCTTGCATTGCTCATTAATACAAACATAACAGTAGTTGTGTAATCGGAAATCAACAGTAAGTTCCAATGCTATACTGGTTAAGCAGTTTAGTTAGGTAATAGTGCTTCATTTATCGTCACTTGGCTGCTGCATCATCCTGGTCGCATCCGAAGCTGTCACCTCAGGGTCCGCCTTTACTAGTCTAACTGCGTCGCGCCTGAACATCATCATTGCCCGTGAAGCAAATGCCATTTGACCTACACAACTCGACGGCTTAATAGTTGACTGTACAATGTATGATAATTAAGTATTTTGTTTTGGATAATCTCTATTTCAGCCGAATTGCCTGTAAGTACTTAGGTATACGTATTTATGGCAGTTCTAGAACTAGTTACGTGGTTAATATGAAAGCGTACGGTGTCTACATACGGGAGATGTTCTTGACACGGCACTTCGGGCTAATAAAGTTATCTTACTCACACTAGAGCACATGAAACCGAGTTCAAAACTAAATTAAAGAGAATTAGGTCGGTACTAGATATGTAGCTATTTACAATTATAGCTTCTCAATTACTTGATACTTACAACACAATTTACGATTAGAAATGAGGATTATCGCCTAGTAGAATAGGCTTCTTTTGTCTCAGGAATGGGTTCTCATGAGAATTCGAGTCGAACCGAGCCAAGAGCCGTGGGAAACAGCTGATTTGTTTAATTTAATTTGTAATGTGAATACTTCGCGGATATTATTGATTAGATGATTCGATGAAGAATTAGTTCAACAATCTTGTTTCAAAACAACGAATCTCGTTGGTTTTTGTTCGATTGAGTACATTCTTAACCTAAGTGCTCAGATTTTATTACAAAATACAAATTAAGTATGCAACCTTGTTTTAAGACGTTCAAACTAAATGGGTTGTAAGTGCATCTCTAAGCATGAAAAATAAAATAACTTGTTGCTGTTCTTTGTATTTACGACTTGCTAATGATAAAATTATGCCTTGTAGATCATAAAAACACAGACGACGCCAATGGAAGATATCTGTTCAAATATTCTCTTGGTAATTTTCTTATATTGATGGGGTAATATCACTTTAATATTATGAAACCATAGGTCTGTTTGTTTGGTTTCGGTATTGAACATTACATTATTATTACGAAATTTACCTTTTTTTTATACCACTGAAACGGACTGATCTATGGACGTATGCAACACCAGGGACGTTACACTCGTCCTGCCGACCCTGAAGATACCTTCTAATGTCCTTCTTGAGGAACCCCATATTGTAGTCACTTGGAAAAAAAGCAGACATTTCACCCCACAGCTTGAGTATGCATGGGATGAAGTAGGTACCGCACAGTGCGCACCGTTGGCCACGATCATGAATGGCCACAGAGATTAACTTTCAGACCAAGAACTACTATCCAGCTAAGCTCGTATTATAATTAAGTAATAGTGCAGCAATTTTTTTGTTCCTGACTATAATTCTGTACCCATTTTCCTTAAAGAAATATCCCATACGCATGCTAAGGTAGACCGAATGACCGCATCGCACCTATAATAATAATTATATTATTATTAATATATTAATATTAATAATAGTCGTTAACGTTAACAAACTTATAGCCAAGAGCCTCGACCAATATCTAAAGAGGCTCGTGTTGGGCAGTTGGATCAAGGGCCTGATACAGAAGGCGGTACTTCCCGACTCGGCCCGCATAGTGAGGAAGTTCCTCTCTCTGGAGCCCTGACCACCGGTAGCTTGGTGCCTGTACTCGATGCCGGTGGGGTACTATTTTTAACATTTTTAAATATATTTTGTATTTTTTTAGGATGTATTTTAATATGTAATTCATATGTGTTTTAAATGAATAAAGGAAAACATAATATTAGATTTATTCTCTTCAAGAATGGTTTACGTAGTAATATTGCCAGCATAACTGGGTGGTGTAGCAGCTTTCATAAAGGCCGTTGCTGCAGTATAATTAACCTACTTTAGGTTGTTAAGAGGGGAGCAGGAAACTGCTGTTATTCAGCTGCCTACTTGTGCTACAGTAATTGCAGCTGAGGGGTTGTATTTTCGAACGCTGTCGAAAAAATACTAACCTAGAATGCAGTCATTTTCATTGATGTTATTTTAGGTAAGCTTGTGGTTTCAATTTTATTTAATAATTGTAAAGAGAGGTAGACGTTTGTTGACAATATATTTTGCCAATAGGCGTTATATAATAGAAATCGAGGCTATTACCATTAATCGTTTACTACGTTTTGCTATACTGAGAAAACCTTACCAGAGCACCAGCTTAGGAATATCTATTAGAAGAGAATGGCTTTTATACAAGGTGCCGGGAGACGATTAAAAAATAATGGGTTAATTTTAGAGCATCTAGCATCTGTTTTATTTTCCAGGATCGTTTCCCTAACACCCTGTATATCTGTTAAATAGAGAACCTGAAACCTTATGTAAAAATGAAGTGTATTGGTAATTTAACCTAAATTACGTTTTAATTAACATCGAATCTTAAGCTTAAATTTAAATTTGTAATTTATTAAAATCTGCCATTGAATTGACTCTAAGTAATCCACGTAGTACCAATCTGTCTAACAATTTCCTAGCGGATTATTATAGAAAGATGAAACTTTTGCTACGTGAACATAACAATCTGAATATTTAAAAACCAACAGGGGTGACCAAACCTTACCTTTTAGGAGTATTTTGATCATGCTATCTAGTTACGTATCGATAATATTATTATGCATTTTTAGTAAACACTATGTGGCGGGATTCTAACAAATTCATGAGTTATGGTACAATACATAAGTTAATCCAGATTCTTCAAAAAGAAAAACGCAAAACAGCGTTATCTGGCAAGATAATCAAATGATAACTAGATCACTAAAACGTAACGTAATAGCCCACTATTACGATAAGTCGTCAATAGCAAAGCTGATGTTCTACTATACTTTACTTACTTTGTGATCAATGGTGGAGTACGCTTGCCCAGGAGCAACCTCTTAACTCTCGACCTGAAGAATCTTGGGTTATATTTTTTTGGAAACACATTTTCAGGCAGGATATTTAACTCCTTTCCTCGTGGTGGGTCTGGACGTGGACACTCTCGCTCGAGACCATGGTGCGAGCCATGGCCTCCAGTGGGAGTAAGTGGGACTGCGCCGTCTCTTTCTGCGAGAAAGTCATGCTCGTGAAAGAGGCGGCGGGGCGGGGGCGGGAGAGAACTCTCCCACCCGAGTTCCGCAGTCGGCGACTTCGAAGACCATCGGCCTCCATGACCGGGGTCCTGAGGACGGTGAGTGGGCTGCTCACCATCCTTACAAAAGCAGGCCCATGACGGCAGCGTGACGTGAGATATTGTGTGGTTACACAAGCATCGTGGAAACCTATTATAAATTGTTAGATTAGATGATAGAAAGAATAATAGTATATAATGTTTCCACTTTCAGTGGTGGGAGAAGGATCTACATAACATCAAGTTAAACATATACATAGGTATGTCATAATCATAATGAACGTTTTGTATTACTTCGGTTAAATTTTTCTGATATTCTGGTATGTTTACTACTAAAATAAAAACAAAAAAAACGACTGCGCTAAATTCAGACTTAGTTTTGCAACTTTGCTACCTTTTCGCGCACTTAGGTTACGCTTAAATCATCAAATTAGTAAAATTAGCACTTACTAGTTCGTAACTAACCGCTCTTATGAGCGACATAGTCATGACGTGGCTAAGCTCCGTAAATAAAGTTTAACCTCTCTTAGCTTATTCTGACGCGTACGTGTAAATTCGATGGTCGATTTCATTTATGTGCACCCCCTTTATTAAAAAGTCTTACTGGCTGAGAAACTTGTTAATATTCAAGGTTCCCTTCCTTCTATTAATCGGACGCGCTCGCGTAACTAAGTTCCTTCTACGTCTCCCCTACAACAACCTATGTTCTATCTTTTTTATACTGTAACTTTGGAAAATGATTGTTTAAACCAACACCCATATAATATTTAATAGATACTAACATAGAAGGATTGCAAAATTTCTTTTACGATAGCTTCGTTTTTAAACCCACATTTTAGTATCGAGTTAAATTTATATCCGGTTATACATAAAAGTACAGAATATAAAAAAAATAAAGTAGGTAACTTACTTGCAAGTTATGTACCATAAATTGTGATTGGCCTTTTAATAAAGTTTGTAAGTATACAATATAAAATAATTTTCAACACACTTGCTCATAAACTGGCTCTAATTTCACCGCAATTAGGCACATAATGACACCTGTCATCAAACTGTGACTTTTTCAAGGCTATAAAATATAAGTGAGCTATAGGTTTTTTTTAAATGTAATTGGAAGAGTGGCTTTTTAAAATAAAGTTTCGATGCAAAGAGGTTGTAATCAAAAGTAAAAATTAACCTACCTATTACTTGCTCATTTTATGCAGCTTCGTATTTAAATAGATGACAAGTACGTGTTTAATTAACAAAACATTCACATAATTAAGTAATTAACTTTTGTTTTCTATGTGAAAACTTTTAATTCCCAATTTAGTCCGCAATTAATAAAAAAAGTTACCTCTTTTAATCAAAGTAGTAAAAATAAATGTTTTTTTTCCGCTTTTGCGAAAAAAGGTTAACAACACGTTTTCAATTTTGAAATTATAGTTAATTATTAATTAAAATGTCTACAAGTACTAATAATGAAGAAAATGATTTATGTTTTCGATTATATGATGTGATTGATGTGAAGCCCTTAACGTTATGGAAAGTTTACTACCTGAAAACTGCAAAGGTATATATCTATTTTAGTATAATTTTATTTACAAGAGTGTTGAAAAACATCGTATGATACACGTGTGTGATTACCGTCCTCGGCTCTCTTAAGACCTTCACCTTACGGCTCGGGTCTCAAGGGCGCCTCAGCGGTAACCACTAACTTTACATAATTGTCCCATAATGTACTATTATTTCCTGCATGTGAATGGTCTGCTCTTAAAAGTTAAGTACCACTTGCAATATACTGCATTTTGTAGGGTTTGTAAAAACGCCGCAGGTCTAATACTTCGAGGACCCTACTTTTCAGCAGGTAGTGTGAACGCAGTAAGCATGCATATTATCATTCATATATCACGATAACCGCTTACTATCAGCCTTACTTTAGAAGTATCAAGGATAATGTTACTTTATACCGTGTCGTCGCCGGATCGAGTTACTTAATAATTCCTAAATATTCATGTCTTATGTAATACAAATAATTTAAAGTTAATCCATTTCTGGTCTTACTTTTTAAAAATCAATGCCAATTAATGATCAATAATTAATTTCACCATGAGAACAAACTCATACGCCACTGTATCTTTATATAATACTACAAGATTTGACCAAATTAACTAATAATAACATGCAAAGCGTCGCACATGCGGTCGGCGAGTTGAGGCTCCGGAACAACTCGACAAAGTTAACTCATCATTTATGGAGATTCACTCATGCATGACGAAGAGGCAAAGCAGTTAAAGTAACCCCTGGAGAGTAATCTTAACTAAATAGAGTGGAATCTGATTTCTCACTATAAAGTCTTCACTTACCAACATTGCAAATTCCTTAGTTTGTTTTTAAAAATAACCAAATAATGAATGGAGGTCGAAAATTTGAATGCGTTTTAGCTTTAGTACAATAACATTTATTTTGAATCAATACGCACCAAACGAATAATTATATTACTCTTAATGGATGTCATTTATTCAATAAAATATACTTACTATATACAATAAAATATACTACAATATAAAGGTGTGTTGTGTATAATATATTTACAAAAAGTTGAATGTAACAACAGAAGGCGAACTCATTACTTGTTTAGACCCTTAAGGTATTCTAGCCTTGGGTTTTGGCCTTGTCTTAATAGTGAATTGAGTTCTAGTAAATTAGGCAGCTATGTGAATAGATCAGAATGAACTTACGCCCAAGGGACGAGGCTTACTTCAAGTTATTGTTAGCTAAGTGTTCTATCGATTACCTAACATTTGAGCTCTCCATATCGTGTTGATTTTGCACGTACGTGATTAGAGTAGGTAATGTTAATTTGATGTTGTTAAATATTCGCTAGTGGTGTTAAAATGGGCAAATGTAATAGAATTTTAGTGAAAGCACCTACTGTAATGATACTTTTAACTCTTTTAATATGAAGAAATATAAAACGTTACGACTAATAAATATCATTAAATGCTACATGAAGAAATATTAATAAAACATTACGACTAATAGGTAAATATCATTAAATGCTACAACTAATAATAGTACAATATGTAAACAACACAAACTTGAATCGTTTATGAATAAAAATTGAATAAAACTATGTTATCCTTCTTCATCACTTCCGAAGCTAATTTTTGGACGGAATTTTATAAAAATAATATCTTAATTTATCTTTTGATATAATCAAGAATTTAATAAATCCGTCCAACGGAAGTCATCGTTCTTCTTTAAACCATTTTATTTAGATATGTTGCTAAGTATTTCACGAATTTGTTTAACATTTAACTGCATCGTAAAATGATTCTGCCAGTTTCCACTATTGAGGTAAATAAAAATTAAAGGTACTTACTACTTTATCAATAATGTGTATAGGTATATAAATATATATAGAATTACCTATGTTATATTCATAGCTTGTGTTTATACGACAAATACTTAAAAGGCTATAAAGTTGAAATGATTTGATTTATAAATTCCTCTCCTTTTTTTTATTTTGTATGCCTCATTTTTGTTCATTCATAATTTCCAAACTATTGACCAGACGGACGATATTTGTGAAGTCTTACTGGCTGTCGGGTCGAGAACTAGCCCCAAATACGTTTGTGAATATACTTTACGTATGAAATTGTATAAGGACATTACAACACATGAAGGGCATTAGCTAGTTTGTACTAATATATTTACGATCATTTGTGTTGCTAGGCGCAAACAAACGAATAGGAAATTGCTTTGTCAAAAGAGCAATGTAATTGTATAGTTAGCTTCATCCTTTGACTCTTGTCTCGGTATCACGTTCTGTTGAATATTTAATATATTATGTGAACTCGAAACTCTCTCAAGGTAGTCGGTGAACAATAGTGGAGGCATTGGTAAGACGACGACAGGGTAAATTCAAATGAGAAATATTTGATGTTGTTAAATCTACTATGAATTTTCAGTGGCAGACATGACAAGATGTTGAAATGAAATGCCTATGAGTATGAGTAATAGTTTCTGTGACTAGTAATGCAGTCAAAATAAACAAAATAAAATATTAAGCTTGCAAAAATTCGCATAGAGCTGAAAATTGGTGGAGGTCTTAAGTACATCATAATGAAAGAAGTATCAAAAGATTTTCCGATATATTTTTCATGTTCATTTATCATATCGATTGCTTGATACTTCCTAAAATGCCATATTTTGAAATATGATATTATAATAACTATAGTGCAATCGCAAAAGAGTAACTTCACATAACAGGTACAATAAATTGTGAAATGCTTCTATTAATGATAGTCCAAGGTATTAGGGGTTAAAGTATGAAATTGCCGATTTGTACTGACAAATTGAAATTCGTTTTTTTTTTTAATTTAACGTATTTATTTAATCAAAATAATTACCATTATTATCTATACATTGCTGCCATCTAGTAGGAAGGTCATTTATGCCTTCGACAAACTGTGTGAAAGCATTTTGTACTGCCTCCTGAGAAGAAAACTTTTTATCACATAGAAAATTGTCCAAATCACGAAAAAAATGGTAGTCTGTTGGAGCAAGGTCTGGCGAATACGGAGGGTGACGGATAGTTTCTAATTGCAGTTCCTGTAGAGTTAAAACGGTTTCTCGTGCTGTATGAGGTCTCGCGTTATCATGGAGCAATAATGGTGAAGATCGATTCATGAGTCGGGGCTGTTTCACTACTAGTTTTGCTATCATTGTTCGGAGTTCGGCACATTAGACATCTGCCGTTATTGCTTGACCAGATCGTAGAAAGCTATAGTGAATAACACCATGCTGAGACCACCAAACAGTTACCATTACCTTTTTATTGGTAAGTTTCACCTGGGGTCAGCCATTGCATTTTTTCGCTTACGGTTATCATAAAGAATCCACTTTTCATCACATGTCACAATTCGATCCTATATTCCTTCATTTCTGTATCGACTCAACAAGGCAACACAAGTTTCAACACGCATTTATTTCTGCAGATCAGTCAAATCATGAGGTACCCATTTTTCACATTTTTTTATTTTATTGATTTGACGCAAATGAGTCAATATTGTTGGTAAGGTAACGTTAAACCATGCAGCTAATTCCTGGGTAGTTTAGCTCGGATCGGCTTCCACCATGTCTTTCAATTCATTGTTATTCACCTGTGTGGACGGCCTTCCTCGTGGTTCATTCTTCAAATCAAAGTTTCCATCACGAAAGCGTTTAAACCAAAATCGCACGGTGCGTTCATTAGCAGTCCCCTCTCCAAACGCAACATTGATATTGCGAGCTGTTTCTGCCGCGTTAGTTCCGCGTCGGAACTCGTATTCAAAAATCACTCGAATTTTCGAAGTATCCATCTTTCTTGTCTAAGCTGAATAAAAAAAAACAACTGAAAGTCGATAATCGAATGTTGCACATTTTTAAATGAAGAACTACATAGGTACCATGTGGAAAAAGTTTCACTCAAAAATCTCAAACCATGAAGGTTCTATGTCAATTCGAAGTACCTATTACAATGAAACGGCAATTTCATACTTTAACCCCTATTATATTCGCTACGAGGTCCGTTGTTATCTTAAATTTACAAATGTTTATCTATCTTCAGTGCATACAGACATTCGTGTGTATAAACAATAGTTTAATTTACTCATGTTATTCATGCCCTTTTACTTTACTACAATATCCTCTACTTGCATGAGTTGGATGTAATAATATTACATCCAACTCATGCAAGTAGAGGATATTGTAGTAACATTGTATTTTGATACTTTATACCATATTCCACCGGCCCAAGTAAACCTAACCTACAAAGTGTTACACCTGGTTGACTAACGAAGCAGGGCCTGCGCAACCAAATCTGTCTGATCTTGTCTAACATCGTTTCTTCAGGTATCTACCCCATTCCTTACAACAGCTTTTTTTCTGGCAATGCATCCATCTTTTTATGAGTCAACTTCGGCTTCTAGAGGCCTCTGCACTCATAGTTTAAACATTTCTAATAACATTACTTTCATTTCTTTACACAGGTATTTCGTCCATACCATGAAAGAGGCTCGCTAAAATCAATATTTTAAAGGCCAATTATCCAGTATCTACCACCAATTAGCTTAGTGGTTAAGGAGTCGGCCTCACGATCGAGAGGTCCCGGGTTCGAATCCTGGCCATTACACTGCCGACGTGAACCCACTCCTAGCACAAGCAATTTAAATTAGTTGGAGGGGTTAGAGGGAATATTAGTAATTTCGATAATTTCGGTTGCTAATATTCTTTTTTTTTTTTAAAAAGAGTGGATTCAATAAATTATCTTTGTATTATGATTTATGCTTGACTAAAATCTAAGCTTTCATACACATAGCCACCTTCTGTTTAAGCTACATATTTTAAAATCTACACCATGTTGCTGATGAGGCTGTATAAAAATCTGTATATTTTGCACTATACTAATCCCTATTGACTTACTGTACCAAAACATGGGGCCGGCCAGACGTGCATGCTGATGTTGGAGCCAGCGCAAAGAGTGGTCCTAAATGTTGCTTACTCGTTGCCATTTTTTCATCCCACAACTGAGCTTTATTTTATGTGCAAAGACCTTTTCTATGTGCAAGTTGTCTTGTACAAGCATGCTGTGCTGACTTGCAATCTAACGCAATTCGAAAAGAAACGCAAGGAAGCCAGGGTTTGCATGTCTAACTGGTTTAAGAGCAGTCTTTCACATACCTAGTAGTTACTGTTTCCTAGGTACTTGTATAACAAGTTAAATGCCATATTAAATATAAATATCCACTGACAAGGGCAAAATGCAAACTTATACTTACATGATACGTTTCAAATCTTGATTATGACGCCACTGAAGACTTAATAGCCGTCCCTGAATAAGCGAGCATCACACACACACACGCGCACGCACGCACACGCGCACGCACGCACACATACATACCATTTTTGACTTTAATTAGATACTGAGATGTTATTTTGTTTTCATTACTTTATATTTTATTGTAAGTTGATTTGTTTTGATTTGATTTCAATTCGAAAACATTTTGTATTCTTCTATTTAAATCTTATTTTGACACTATTATAATTATGTTTCATCTGGATTTTAATCATGATATGATTTTTAATTGTGCAATTTTGGCTTCGAATCGAATTAGGATTTTAATTTTAATTTCGATGTTTAGTTTTGGTTTTATTTTATTTACTCTGATTTTTATTGTTTACGATCCTAATTTCGAATACTTACTAAAGAATAAAAGTGACTGTCATTTTAATTTTATTATTGTAATATTTGAATTCCTTTTTACTTCAAATGTACAGGTTGTGTGCACTATTATATCATTTTCATTTATTTATATTCATCTGAAGGGTGTGTGACAGTCCTAGTGCAGATATCAGTCTCCCACAAAGGATTAAACTATAGTTATATTGTAAAAATTGATTTATGTACCTACCTTTGTGGAAGAAAATCACTACATATATAAAACAAAGTCGCTTTCTCTGTCCCTATATCCCTTTGTATGCTTAAATCTTTAAATCTCCGCAACGGATTTTGATGCGGTTTTTTTAATAGATAGAGTGATTCAAGAGGAAGGTTTATATGTATAATACATGTTTAATATAGTAGAGGGTGCAGCGGGAACGGGACCTGATGCCACGCAGGCGGAAAAATATTGGCGGCATGAAGTTCGCCGGGTCAGCTAGTAAACAAATAAATTAAATTTAACTTATTCAATATTATCACTAATTCTAAATTATTTTATTAACGATAACGCATTAAATTACAAAACGGTCTACTTCAACACGATAAGTAGGCTTTTATTAAAAATTAATTAGAAGAGAAATTCAATCAAGCTTCACTTTTCAAATTAATCCTCTTACGGCTACTGCCCACTCATTGGAAAGCACTTGAATTTAACTGTCCAACACTTATATCAAAAAGATTGGCCAATTTTAAACGCGTTAAACCTAATAGGTGAATGTCATTCAACTAAAATATAAAAGGGTTTCACTATAAAGCATATAAAATTCTTTGTTTTTTTTAAACAAGACGAATTGAGAATAAGGTTTTTTTTAGAATAAAACGTTAATTTGACTTCACCTCACCTGATGGTAAGCTGAAGGCCGTCTCAGGAAAGAGGGTCACCATTACAAACGCGTACCATGTTAATAATGGTGGCACTCAGCTTGACGGCCGTATCACATGCTTTTTCACGCCTCGGTTAAAGGATCCGAGGAGTCCGAGTAGGAAGAAGGAAACATGTAAGTTGGCACCTGAAACTCCTTTCCAGGTCTTAATGGTGCGACAAAAGAAAGAGTTACCGAATCGCTTGGTTCTCTCTGTTCTGGACGCTGAGATTACGCGAGGCTGTTTTGATGAAACTCGTGATGTAGTTTTTGTTATTCAGTTTGCAGCGAACATCCATACCGAGGATATTGAGGTTGTCCTGCAGTGGCAGAGACGTGCTCTGAAGAGTGGGAAGGGTAAGGAAAGAAGACACCTTTACTGTAAACGCACATGCCTGCATCTTTTTAATAAAACTCGTGCTTACAACTACAATTTAGTTGTACAGATATTTTCGTAACATTTCGATGGACGTATTTTATACAATTGGCTTTTCACTTCTAATGCTCTTAAAATGTTACTTTAGTCTCTGCATATCGGCACTAAAGTTCCTTTTTAATCTCTAGGGACTAAAGTATTTTTTTTTAATTTACTTAGAAAACTCTTAAATAGCCAATCACGGTATTTGTGAATGGGAGGATTATCACCTTTTTAGTGATTGGTATAGAAATAACCTCAAAATGACATTTGAAAAAATCTAAAAAACCCATTTAATTTCGTGAAACACGATTAATGATATTAATTATTGTGTAAGTATTAAGGATTAATTCATTTTATTATGCATTTCCAATAGTTTTAAATTATTTTTCAAGTTTGAATCTGTTGGCTAAATATGCAAGCATTTAAATTAAAGCGTAGGTACGTCACTTAACAAAAAGAAAACCGCGTGACAAATTTCTTTGCAATTTGAATAGAACCTTTCGTATGTTAGATTAACGATTAATACGTAATTTTGAAAAACTTTGTTATTATAAATATTATAATTTTGTATAGAACGTCGTTTTTTTCCCCGCATTCAAAGTGAAAAGTAGAGTGTTTAACGTGGGACTAAGCAACCATAATGACACTCGAACTATTTACATCTCATTATGGCTTGTTTTAGTCCCTTTTTGAACAATCTACTATTATATTTTCCGTTTCTTATCCTTTCTACAATAACTTTGCACTTAAAGTATACCTATGTGGTAATATTCAAACGGTTCCCGGTGTAAGTGGATAGCTGTAATAAAAAATTCAACTGCGTTGTATTATACGAGTAGAAGTCTAGGCTTTTGTAGTTGAAACAGACATGCATTTGAGCTTCATACAAATTTCAAGAACTAGCAGACCGTAGCTTGCTAACAAAGACTAGATTTTGCGTCAGTTTACATAACATAACAGTAAGTTATATTTCGTTTGACATTTTATACGAGCGTCGTGAATGTTGCTTACATTTATATTGGACTTTCAAGTGAGTTGGACATAAATATACCAATAGGCATGGATCGAAAACGTAACTTTGCGTCAGCTAAGGTAATAATCTAAATTAAATCAGTAGTAACAGTTTAAGAAGGTTTGTTTGATTAATTATGCTTAATTGGGGTAATTAAAGGAATAGAAGGTATTCTTGCATTAATAGGTTCAAATATTTTATTATTATCACCTATGAATGTGAATGCTGCTTGGTAAATGGAAAGAAACATAAGAAGTTGCTATTCTAAAGTAAACAGTGTTATGTAGAGATTTTTTTTTAAACACATACTAAATAAATAACTGAATTATAAAATGAGTTTTTACTCGTAAATAAAACAGAAAGACACATCAAGATCGTTCACGTTTTAAACCTATCCGAATGGAGTAAGGACTAACAATTAGTGGGTAAGTTTTAGGCGCGCGCGAGACTGAAGTTACGTTGTTACCTTTGCACACGATCCTTGCATTTGGTAACGTGTTGAAAACGTATAGAGGACGTGATATTTAAAAAACCCGCGTTGTCAGCGCGCAAAAGTAAGTGGTGTGCAAAGGCTCTTAATGTTTCAAATCTAAATTCATAGCATTACCTTTTCATAATCTGCCTGAATAAAATTGATCTTAAGGGTACCCAAGTAGATAATTAATTAATTTATGTCCTTTAGCGTGGTTCCCGGCAGAGTAGAATTTGAGTCACCCCATCTCTTCCCATATGGTGTCGTACAAGGCGACGAAGGGATAGGGCTATTTAACTATAATATTAGACAGATATTTACAGACAGCCTCAGATGCATGGCTCGAGTCAACAATAGTGCCAGGAATACGGCAATAGGCTCGCCCCATATTACGTGAGACTGAGTACAAATTGAAGAAATGTGGGTGTTAATTTCACCTCTGCCTAACCCTTCGGTAATATGTTTGTATGTATGTGTGTGTGCTTAAGATAACTAGATTTTTCGTAAAGACTTGTTTAAATAAAACGTCGAGTTGGCATCTATGACTTTATCTTAACCTTTACTTACCAAAATCACAACATCGAAGTTCATTGAGTGCTCGCCTAACATTTATCTTGGTATAAACTAATTTGGCTGTTTGTTAAACAATGTTCTGAGTAAACCGATTAGAGATCTTACTGGGTAACCGATTATATTCAAATAGTCTGTCTAGTACACTTCAATAGTTTGCGTTTAAGAGCATGATAATGTAATTTATGCGGTAAATTGCTGTGCGACAATAGACTTTACACTTAGGAATTTGTTAATCTGAGATCGATGTTCTAATTTGTGATTTTTTAGCAAAGGGGTAACGAGATTATTATTTAATAAATAAAGGAGAAATCCTGATTCAGTTCGAACATAGGATGATGATTAGGATTAGGCATTAATTTAAATTTGTGGTCAGGTAAAACGAAATTGCACTCAATAGAATTTTTGTTCTACTCACTTCTATCACCTATAAAATCTTCTACTATTATAAACCCTGTCATGAATATCAAAGAATACTGCAATTTTACTTATTTGAAATGTATGCTTTTGTAAGTAGACAATCATGTCATAAATTTTAATCTATGGACCAGTTTTAAAGTTAGCCATCCTTGGCAACTGAAGTCAATCTGTAAACCACTTCAGAACTTTGTTCGACACGAAAATCATTTCAGCCTATAGCAGAATTTTTACGAATGCATGTGCTTTTAAAAATGTGAGGGTAAAAGGGTATAAGAATTCTATATCAATCATGAAGCTAAAATATATACTATAATATTAAACACGATATTAAATGATCATGAAGGTGCTATATAGAAGGTCGATTGCGGACTTCCATGCTGCTTAATAGTATTCCAAAATAATTGATCCTAGTATTTTAAACAGATAATCCTAACTGGTCCCTGAAAAACAGGTTTACGTATAGTTCGGGTACTCAAAAAATCATAAATCCACCTCAAGTAGCGATGTGGTAGTCACAACCATGCTGTTTGGAATTATCCTTAACCTACCTGTAACACAGCTACTTTTCTAGGACAGGAATGGGAAGGGCTAGTCTTAATTATTGTTGCGGCTGTGAAATTGCGTGTAATTTTTTATTTGCCAAAAAAGATATCTGATGCCTTTATCCATACTTATGCATACTTATAATTTTATTGACAAAGCATATTTAATACATATTTTTTTATTAAAACTTTTTAAAATTAATATTCATTTAAAATACTTGCAGATCATCGAGTATTCAATTCATTCTAGTATTCAAGTTATGTGTTTTAATTGATCTTTGTAGAAGCTATTGTATTGAACAATTTCTGAATTATCGATTGTAATTTAACGTTTATTTAATGTACCCTAAATGTATTTAATGTCCAAATAATTATTCTGTTTTGTGTAAATTTAAGCGGGATTTTCATCACAACACAAAATAAGTCAGTATTAATTATTGTACAAACAAATCCTTTTGCCCGACATCCTTTGCCTGGCTCGCAACCAGGCAAGTCTTCATCTTTTCACAAAACAGCTTTATGTTGTTCAACACGATAAAGAAGTTATTAAAATTCGTTTTAAGGAATAATGCAAATGAGGCTGTAAGCGCTCTCTAACAAGATAGGACGCTCGCAAAGATTGTAGCTAAACTCAATTCAATTCGCCTGTTGCTTTTTCTTTGAAGAATACCTGTTTCGGGGAAATTACCTAAATACGCCAAACAAACGTATATAAGTTGAAAATAATAACTTGGAGCGAGTGTATGCGGCCTTATGGCTGCGGTCAGCCATATTGCCAGCATTAGCAATATATCGGTTGTGAAATGAAACACGAATTAGAATTTTGATTTATTTTTTTCAACCTAACATTGTCGTAACTTTCTTAACTCGACAGATCACCAGCTAAGATAACAGGTGTACTCAACTATGAACATTGTTCATACCTCTTAAAAATTATTATACGATCAGTACTGAAAAACAATTATTCGTCATTATCACGAAATTTACATTTTATCACGAAAATACTATACTTATTTTTACTAAATTCCTTTTAATCAATTCTTTTACATAAAACTTGAAAATATAATTAAAATTGAAATCACTCGATGTCTATTATACAAGAAATCTATTGTAGCTACTCAGTACTCATTAAAACTTCGATTGATAGCACTTAAAATCATCGCTATAGATTGAGTAAAGATGGAAGACATTATTTAATTAAAAGAGTTTTGTGTAAGCGTTAAAGTAAATACAACTCGTCAGGTTTATCAAATAACATGTAATGGAATAAATGTTGTTACTGAAATAGCTACTAAAAATGCTATATTAAAGGTTAAACTGTTTTCATTGATACAACAATTAGGTAATATTTCTTGTTTCGGAATGACAAAGTTAATTTTATTAACTCAGGTAATTTGTCTTACATTACAAAACTTTTTACACGGCATAATTATAAATAAAACTTAATAAAGATTCAACAAGAACCATAAACCAATGTGACTACACTCCAACTCCTACAGTATACATTAAATCTCAGAAACTACCCACATTCAACTTCACAAGCTAATACGTTAGAAATAGGAAAGGCACAGTCGAAGTATAAAATTTTATTGCTGACATTCCTAACTAGATACGATCGTTTACAGTAACTAGAAACCTATAGTCACGTCCTCAAAAACAATTTTAGCAATTTGTACATAAATAAATATTTGTTTTTGTAGGTACTATAAGGTACTATAAAGGCCCTCACATGCTCTGTGGGCCTTTATAAACAATAGGTAAGTAATTTAACAAGCGGAAAGTTCTGAAAGACAAGTAACTAGGTACCAACTGCTCGATTAAAATATTCTTAAAAATTTCACTTAAATTAGAAAGGTTTTGTATATTTGGCACGGCTAATAATACACTGCACTAAACATTTAAAATTGTAAATGATAAATCTAAGTCCGAACTATCGTCGCGAGCAAATATTATGACAAACATGTTTCGCGAGACGTTACTCGCATTGCTACTTCAAGTCTACCTACTTACTAACTTTTATGTGCGTATTGCAAGTTACACGTCTAAATTACGTACATGACTCTTGTAAGAAAATAGGATTAATTTATATTCAGAAAATATTATTTTTCATCTTTAGAGAGAATAATACTCAATTCGTGAGCGATTGGTTCCGCCTTAGATATTCATTAAGTTGACAAAGACTAGCTAGTAACAATATACTACGAGGCTACACAGTCGTTAACTAACAGTTACTTTAGAAGTTATCACGACTAATTATCCACATCACTATGGTAATAAATACTTACTGCCGAATCGATGAATTAATTTTGTATGCCACTAAAATTCAATGATTGGAAACCTGTTTCATGAATGAATCAATTATTAATGTCTAATAAGTATGTAAACGAACGCTTGCACCATAGCATGACATTAATTAACAACTTCAAACCAATTACGTTAACTTATTTTTTTGAAATCTTTGTCTATTTCTAAATAACAAATTAACCATAAACAGCAAGCACCATACTAATAGTTAAATTACGAAATGAATTTCAGCTCTCGTAGAAAACATCCCACCACAGTAAATTGACTAGTTCTAACTCCTATCTACATATTTTTTACATCTTAGCCTAAATTTATTAAAGTCTCTTTTTGAAGTATTTGAACCGGCCGCAAATGAGGGTAAGTGAGGGTAAGGCGGACATTCGAAAGTAAATCGTAGGAAAATATCTAGTCTTTCTGAAAACACATCAACCCTTTTTTATAATCGACAACGAAACAACACTTAACACACCATCCATATCAAGTTTTTTTTTTAAAACTGTCATTGCAATCACTGTTGTGCAACCGAGTTCAAGCACTCACTGTCTCTTGAGCATACTTTTACAGACGAGAGAGACTCATAGTTAAGAGGATAATGAGAGGAGAGGTAGGTCGAAGAGGGCCATCCAGATAACGCTTCGCGTTGTCTAGATGTAGACTTCATGGTGTTGTTGCGGCCGGCCCCGCCTGGACTAGGAGCCTCGCTCCGCAAGCTCCACGACATCATCTGGCTCAGGCCTAGCTGCATCCATTTTCCGTCTCTCAGCTATCACTATCCTTATCTTCTCCTCTTCACTTATCGGCTGATCAGCCGATTCAGCTACCAAGAGATTTAGTGAATGTGAGGTATTACTTACATCACTGGTCACCGCCGATTCAGCGGAGGATCTTCTTTTAGACCCAGTCAGTCTTAAACTCTGCCTGGTGGAGGGTACCGCAAGAAGCACCGGCCGCAGTAGACGAGCTTCCTCACCACGAAGAGAATTTCTTTTGTCTACTCTCTGACGCCTATTTTGTGCGAAGGAATCCCGTCGAGGTGGACTTCCAGGTTCCAATTCATCAATATCGTCAGCGTCAATGAAGCGCGCATCCTCCTCGTAGAGTGCAGAGGGTGCATCAGAGCTGGAATCCTGTCGGCGTCGCCCGAAGGCGTGAGGAGATAAGGAAGCCCGCCTTGGTGGTAGTGACTGAGGTAACAAAGCTGTTTGAGAGTGCAGTGTGCGTCGTCGGCGCGCGGGAGAGGGTGCAGGTTGCTTGGGTTCACTGTACGTAAAGTTGGCTGGAAGGGAAGGTACCTTGTTGAGGGGCCGAGGTGGGCTCAAACACTGTTCTAGAGCGCGGCACAATGCCCTGTCTTCCTCATCATCCGCTTCCCGTTCTAATTCACGCTCAAGTTCAACATCCATATCATTTTCATCTTCCATTTGTTTATGGGATTCTTCTAAGTGTTTCATTAGCACCTGAGACAAATATGACTGATGATTACATGGATCTTTAATAATCATAATAGCAATCATACTAGGTAATAGTTAAATACTTACAGCAACGACAACATTGACGAGTACAAATTGCGCCATCAACACGAATACCACGAAGAAAATAGGCGCTATAATGGTTGAGACACAGCAGTTCCTGACACAGTCTACAGCACTATCACAATCCTCGCGTAGAGTATCTTTCATAATACCATTCCAATTGTCACCAGTTGCCACGCGAAATAACGTCAGAAAAGCCATACCAAAATTTGCAAAATGGGCGTGTTCACCGAGACCTTAAATAGAAAATAAAAAAGTTAAATATTTTATTGTTTGAACTTCGTGCTTTAGAAAAATAAAAACTATACCTACCTTGACAAGGAATCTCATCAGAACATTCCAGTCTCCCGAATAGCTCAACGCCAAGAGCCGCAAAAATAAAAAAGAGCAGGAAAAACAGTAAACCCAAGTTCCCAACCTGTGGTAACGCCTGCATCACTGTATCAAGTAATGCTCTTATACCCTTCGCCATTTTGAGTAATTTTAATACTCTGGCTATTCTTAATACCCTCATTACCCTCATGATCGTTGGATTTATTGGAATTATGTTAGTTTCCAATTCCTCTAAAACTATACCCACGATAGACAATATGACTATAATTACGTCAAGTTGATTCCATTTGTCTTTTAGATATATTTTGAAACCTAATGCCACCAGCTTCATCACAGCTTCTAGTATAAATACAGCAGTGAAAAAATAATTGAATATTTTCAGAGCATACTGTAGTGCTGGTGGCATTCTGTAATATTCTATAGCCATTGTTACGACATTTAAGCCAATAACTCCAGCAATGGCAAGGTCAAAATATTTGGATGTGACTACATTATGAACAAATAATCGTGTTTGTGAATAGTCTGCATAGTATGGTCTTTGGTGCATTTCTGTAACATAATAAAGTTAATATTAGACACTAAATATTTCGTGAATATTCTGCTAAGTTAATAATATTTTATACAAACTTCTCCTTTTCTTTTCCATCTGAAGTGCTCTCTTGGCTGCCCTTCGTACCCTTTCCTCTTTCTCCTGTTCTTCTCGACATCTGTGGAAATTCTCCACCACAACCCCCACAAACATATTCAGGACAAAGAAACCCACGAGTAATATAAATGCAATAAAGTAGAGTAGACGCCATTCTGAGTAGTTTACAATCGGCTGGAACAAAAAATGTAAAGTACATAGCACAGATAAGAATATTAGCGACCGAAATCATTAATACAGGGAGTATTAGTGATTTCGGTCGCTAATATTCTCCTAACCCCTCCAACTAAGCTAAATTGCTTGTGCTAGGAGTGGGATCACGTCGGCAATGTAATAACCAGGATTAGAACCCGGGGCCTCTTGATCGCAAGGCCAGCTTAACCACTAAGCTACCGCCACTTCACTAAGCTACCGTCGCTTCTAGTAGCCGCTTCACTACGCTGTGATGTGTAGTTATTGTGCCTAAACTCCATCAAAAAGTCATTAAGTACATTATGTACAGCGCTTGGCAGAACGCTCCCAACAAAGTGCTTTTGGTTCAGGGGTAGCACTAATTATGTCTTAGTCTTAAAAATTATAATTATACGAGTAGGTACGAGTATAATACAAAAAGCTAATGAACATTTCTTTCACATTTTCGTTCATAGCTGGAATTTATCCTTGAAATAGAGTTTAATTGACGATTATTAAAGCAAATTGCGTTATTATACATAATACTTTGACTGGCATTTCAAAACAAACTTATTGGCTTTTTATTTGTAGTAAACTATTAAACAGACTAGTAGTAAAGACATTAAGAGAATTTGAGTGGCATCGGTAATTATGACTATCATTTATGTTGTTTCGAAATTATCGGACGATCCTCGAAAAATAATTATTTATGTTACAATACCTGTTGATCGACTCCAACTGCATCAAGTCCTGTATACATGATATTAACCCATCCATCTCTAGAACTAAGCACAAATAAAGACATAAGTGCTTTGCCTAAATCATCGAAATTGTATTTTCTGTTCACCCAAACATTTCCGTCAATGGCAAGGCAATCCGTTTTGTTCTTAACATTTTTTATGTACGCTCCTTCACAGTAGAAGAATGCCCCTTTGAATAGCTGAAAAAAATATCTAATAAAGTGCACCTTTTCATCATGATGGCTGGAATAAAAAAGATGATGGATGGATGGAAAAGTTAATGGCTTTATCTGTCGGTTAAGCGCTCGAATGCAATAAAAAGTGTTAAACTATTTTACGATAAGCGTGAATATTTATTTGCATAATTTATTAGAAAACATATCATTTTGCATATGTACGTATATTAAAAATGTAGGTTCATAAGAACATAAAATCTATTTCCATTTCATCATTATTGTCCAAAAGATATTCTGTGTAATTTTTCTGAGATGTTCAGAATTTTCTATGTAAAATTATATTGTATGTATTATATAATTCAATTCATCAATGAAGTCTATACGATTTTATTATTTTTAGATAAAATAATATATTCAATTAATTAATTAGCTGAATTACGTATTACATAAGCGGATTGTGAATCGTGGACCTAAGTTGGCCTCTAGAGAAAAGGCCAGCTTAGAGCATATAGTATAACTTGTATAGTAGCATATTACTGAAATGATTATTAGGTAATGGTGAACGCTATTATACGTGTACTATATTCCCGAATGGCTTTAATTTGATGTAATGATGGTTTTGTTTGTTTAGCATAGGAGGTTTAAGATACTATAGTGATCACTAGTATCTAAGTTGCTATTGAAAACATTCAAATGTCTAACAATTTTTTTTTGGTGGGCTTGATTTTTTTAAATAATTACGAACTTACCTGGACTCCCAAAATGCCGAATATGATGAAAAATGTACAGCAAATGAGAACAATATTCCCAATAGGTCTCAAGGAGGATAGTAGTGTTTGGACTACGAGTTTCAAGCCAGGTGCGCGGTTTATAACTCTCAATGGCCTTAATGATCTTAATAATCTAAATACCTAAAGATTGAAAACAAATTAAAAATAAATATTTTTATAATAAATTAGAAAAATTTCACATCTGGAATGGATAATAAAACATACCCTGAGAATCCCAAATATTCGTGGACTAGATTCTGATACAAGAGACATTAATAAATCTATGATAGAAATGATGACCAATGAGCCATCCATAATATTCCACCCTGACGTGAAGTAAGCATCTGGGCCGTAAAACATTCCCGATGCTATTACCTGTATGAAGTAAAAGATAATGTGATATATTAATCAACCTTATGGATATTTAAGAATAAGGAAAAGTTTTATATTGCAATATTCCAAGACAAATAGTAGATAACTTTTAAACATTTTGAGAGTTAATTGTTTCTAAAATGGTAATTGCACTCGCAACGGTATTAAACTTGGAGTTGTATTTATCTTATTATGCATGATTTTTGCAATTGTAAATATCTACTATTGTATTCACTAAACTCTCTTGTTAGAAGATGAATATAAAATATAAATTGATTCTTGAGTGAAATATTAGTCAGCGGCAATAATCACAATAAAACGTTCTTTCAAAAATGAGTTATGTATGCGTAAGCATGGCATAATAAATCAAGGTTAAAGGACAATATACACATGAAAATAAAGATAAAAAAGTGTCAGGTTTGATGAAGACAGATAATGACAACCCAATGACAAGCCGTACACGTTTGTGTGTAGAATATACTGCTTCCGGGCTGATTGGCCGTGGTTCATGTGAAACTTGCGTTCCAGACGTTTCGTCGATCACTGCGGTCGACATCTTCAGTGGCGCAGGGCCGGGCGACGACAACTTCGGAGACCTTGCCTCGCCGGCGGCTGACCTGCGACTGGCGCGATGCCTTGAATCACGGCTGTATTTATGGGCACGGTCGGAGCGGGGAATCGACTCACTCGATTCTGATTGGCCAAGCGCTGTGGCGCGGACGTACTCGATCCTGATTGGTTGTTTGCACTGTGATACCGAGTGGCTCTCAGTGCTGGGTACCAATCTTTTTGGAGCTGAAATTCCTCGTTTTTTCGGTTAAAGTTGTTGGGATGCAGGGGATGGGAGGCGGGTCTTGATGCTTGATGAAGAAGCATCAAGACCCGCCTGTCGGAACATGAACATAATTGCCACCTCTGCCACTTCGACAAGTCAGCGGTTTCAGAACACACCCAAGAGGATGGGAATCATACCATCGAATTTCAGAACACGAAAGTTCTAGCTACCACAACACATTTTTTCCCACGTATACTTCGAGAAGCCATCGAAATATTCAAGCATCCCAACAACTTTAACCGAAAAAACGAGGGATTTCAGCTCCAAAAAGATTGGTACCCAGCACTGAGAGCCACTCGGTATCACAGTGCAAACAACCAATCAGGATCGAGTACGTCCGCGCCACAGCGCTTGGCCAATCAGAATCGAGTGAGTCGATTCCCCGCTCCGACCGTGCCCATAAATACAGCCGTGATTCAAGGCATCGCGCCAGTCGCACGTCAGCCGCCGGCGAGGCAAGGTCTCCGAAGTTGTCGTCGCCCGGCCCTGCGCCACTGAAGATGTCGACCGCAGTGATCGACGAAACGTCTGGAACGCAAGTTTCACATGGACCACGGCCAATCAGCCCGGAAGCAGTATATTCTACATGCAACGCCGGCCGTGAAAGCCTGAAGACTTATATTTGTACACGTTTGGTTTCGAATTGAGGAGTTTCAAAATAAATCGATATTTTAACTTGCTGGAAATCCCCAAAGATACCACCCCCGCCGGAGCCAGAGGGAGAGGTTATCTCGGGCTCGAACCGACTTAACCGGACGCCTTCTGTGGGTCGCAGTGGAAGGCCGAAGGTGAGGATAGTGCATGTCCCTCGCACCCCGGTTGACCCAGGGCCATCTCTCTCGGTCCCTCTTCACTTTTAAATTAAACCTGTAATGTCTTTCATAAATTTCCCTTTTATTATTAACTAGCTGTTGCCCGCGGCTCCGCCCCCGTGGATGTCGGTTATCGCTTAGTGTTGATCCGACGCTATTGAGCTTTAAATTCGCCTCTCTACTCAACTTTGTCCCCGACTATGTACTCATCTCTGTTCTCGACTTTCTACTCGCCTCTATATTGGACTCTCTACTCGACTTTCTACTCGCCTCTATACTTGAACTTATACTCGACTCTCTACTAACTTCTCTGTTCCCCTCTCTACTCGACTTAGTACTCTTCTCTATACTCGCCTTTTGATTGGCCTCTCTACTTGCCCATCCATTCGATTCTCTTTTCGCCTCTCTACTTGACTCTCCCCACTCGCCTATCTACTCGCACCTCTACTCAACTCTCTATTCGATCTCTACTCGCCACTATATTTATCTTTCCACTCGCCTCCCTATTCGCCTCTCTACTCAACCCTTTACTGCATTCTATTTGATTCTATACTCGCCTCTCCACTGACTCTCTAGTCGCATATCTACTCGTCCCTGTAGTCGACTCTACTCGACTTTCGATCTTTACACGCCTATCCACTCGTCCCTATAACAATCTCTACTCGCCTCTCAACTCGTTTCTATATTTGGTTCGCTACTCGTCTATGTCCGTTCCGAAGCTCTAATTCACTTCTGTACCAAATTTCATGAGGACATCTTAAAAGAAATTCTTACTTTTTTTTATACAGGACACGTCAATTTGACTTTACCTCGCCTGATGATAAGCTGAAGACAAAGTCTCAGGAAAGAGGGCCACTATTATATACACGTGCCATGTTAACAATGGTGGCACTCAGCTTTACGGCCTCATCTGATGCTTTTTCACGCCCAGCTTAAAGGACCCGGGACTGTAGGAAGAGGGAAACACGTGAGCTGGCAAGGAATTCCAGGTCTTAATGGTGCGACAAAGGAAAGAGTCACCGAAACGCTTGGTTCTTGAAGGATTTTTTTTCTATTTTATTTCCATACCCTTTTTGTGCCATTGAAAAATTAGAAACTTAAATCCCATAGCCCTATTCCCATTCCTTCCTCCTTCTTCTATCCCTTTTTTCGCGATAAAGGGTAGCCTATGTCCATTTCCAAACTCTAATCCATCTCTATACCAATTTCATCAAGAAATCTTCAAAATTGTCAAACTTACATACCCTAGCCCTATTCCACCCCTTCAACTTCCTTTTTCGCAATAAAATGTAGCCTATGTCCATTTTCGAGCTCTAATCCACCCCCCCCCCCCTTTTACCTCATTATTCACGTACCAAATTTCATCAGGATATATTCAAAACTGTCAAACTTTCATTTCCTTATTACCCCCCCCTCCCCCTATGCCTCCATTTTCGCGTCAATAGGTAGCCTATGTTCGTTCCCAAGCTTCAATCCATCTCTCTTCCAAATATACCTATCATCAGGATGTCTACAAAACTGGCAAACTTCCATCCCCTATAACCCCCCCACCCTTTAACTTCGTCTTTTACGACAAAAGGTAGCCTATGTTCGTTCCCAAGCTTTAATCTATGTTTGTGCCAAATTTCATCAGGATATCTTCAAAAAAGGCTAACTTTCATCCCATAGCCATATTCCCCCCCTTCCCCTCCTTCTACCCCTTTTTGTGATAAAAAGTAGCCTATGCCCGTTCTCAAGCTCTAATATATCTCTGTACCAAATTTCATTAAGATATCTTCAGAAATGACAAACTTTCATAAAAACTTTCATCCCCTATTTCCCCCCCCCTTAAACCCCCTTTCTCGTGATAAAAGGTAGCCTATGTCCGTTCTCAAGGTCTAATATACCTCTGTACCACATTTCATCAAGATCGGTTCAGTGGTTTAGGCGTGAAAGCGTAACATACAGACAGACAGACAGACAGAGTTACTTTCGCATTTATAATATTAGTATGGATTACCTTGATTAACATCTCGATGGCAAAGACGACGGTGAAGACGTAGTTGGCAGTCGAGAGAAAAGCTCGCTCCTTAGAGTCCGGAGGGATGTTAGGTCGCTCCATTGCCAGTGTTATACAGTTCAGTGCAATGAATAACAATACGATGTTGTCAAACCAGCCCCTCGTCGTAGACCATGTGCAAAATCTACGTATTCTGTAATGCATTTTGGACAGGTTAAAATATCGTAATAACAAGAATATGAAAAACATTGCTAGTAATTTAATTATTTATAAAAATATTTCCTTAATGTAATTTTAAAGCAATTATTATGCTATTTATTCAAATCCAGCCCCTCTAGGAGGAATAATCTGACCACTGAGCCACCGAGTCTCGTCTTAAGTATTCCAAATTCTCCTTTACAACCATCTTGAGCCGATGGATGGGATTGATTCAAGTCCCGTCTGAGTCGTTTCGCTTTTTCCACTCTTAAATGGATATTTCTTTTATCAAAATTATTTTGGCGAAAATTTTATGAAAATATATTCTTGTTGTATAATGTTTAAGCGGCTATTCGGCATCTTTATAATATAATATGTTTGAGTACAACCATATATACCTTTTTTTTTTTTACGTGCGGGAAATCCCCACGGATACCCACCTCTCCGGAGCCGGAGGGGAAGGTTATGTCGGACTCGAACCGACTAAACCGCACGCCGTCTCTGGGTCGTAGTGCTAGGCCGAAGGTGAGGTTGTCATGCGACATAATATCCCTCGCACCCCGGCTGACCCAGGGCCATCCCTCTCGGTCTGGCCCTCCTCGGGAAGGGGGGGACCACGCGGTCCCCGACTCAACCCCGGTGTGGGGAGGCGCGCATCGTCCTACGATGCGCGCCGCCGCCGTGGCCTGCTTCTGCTAGGGTGACGGGCGGCTCCACCCGTCACCCTCAGGCCCGCGCTCATGGGGGACGGAGGTCAGTTTGCGCCCTCCGACGCCCGAGCCGCCTTCGGGCGCGTGCAGCGAAGTCAGCGAGCCTCTCTCGCTCATCGCGCCGCGCCCGCTCTGCTGTCTCCTTCGCGAGCATGACCTGCTCGCAGAAGGAGGCGCTGGCCGCCCACGCATCCGCGCAGCGGACCATCGCCGCGAGCAGGGTGGAGAGCGTGAGCACTCTCACCCCCAGGGCCGCCACAAGCTCCCGCCTCGGCGTCTCAAACGCCGGGCACTCGGTGAGCGTGTGCAGCCCCGAACCATATATACCATATATAATTTATTATTAGAAATACCTTTCGCGAAAGTCATTAATTAATAACAGAGGACTCAGTATCCTCATATTAATAGGAGAGTGTAGTACTTAAAATAAGGCGAAGATCCTACTGACTTAATATAATATTAAAGGGCTACCTTTACTAAACCCTTACAAATTAATGTCAAAATTAAGATACGGACGGAACTTGGTTATTATCAAAAGTGACTATAAGTAACCATTAGAAAGGTTCTAGGGATCGGATTATCTTTAGTTAAAGTTTAAATTGAAAAAATAACGTTGAAGATATCATAAAATATTTTTCAACACACTTGCTCATCAACAGGCTACTGACAACTATAATCAAACTGTGGCTTTTTGATTTTCATAATTTACAATTGAGTAATAGATTCTTTTTTTGAACTTTATTGGTTCAGTTACTTTTTTCTTAAAAAAACTTTCGATACCAGAAGGTCCAGTTTAATGGTACAAATAAATTAATATACTTATTACTTGCTCATTACTTGCTCGTGCAACTTAGTATTTAAATAGATAATTTTAATTTGTATGTATTTCATAAACAAAAGTTGCAATCAATTAACCTTAATATTTTTTATTTAATTATTGTTATTTATTAATTAGAACGGCTACAAGTACCTACTAGTTATGAAGAAAATAATTTATGTTGCACAACGTCCGATATATGATGTGATTCATGCCCTTAACGTTATGGAAAGTTTACTACCTGAAAACTACAAGAGTTCATATCTTTTTTAGTATTATTTCATTCACAAGAGTGTTGAAAAACAATGTATGATACACGTGTGTATCTATGATTAACGTCCTCGGCTCTCTTAAGATCCTTACCTAACGGCACGGGTCGGGTCACTTGATGTCTGATTGTCTTATTGATGAAGATATGATTTGATTCCTATGGATGATATTTAGTAAAATGATGTTTTATCTATGTTATTTATTTATTTCTGAAAATACTCTCTTAAGAGTATACACTCTTCAAGAAAGTTATAAAAATAAGAGTGAAAGTTATTAAAACCGGTTGATGTTTTAGGGTTTTTGAGGTTGTGAGATTGAATTCCACCAGCTCCACTCTGCATTATTATCCACGTGCACGAAGAATAAAATTGAACCGTGTCAATAAAATTAAAAAGTTCTCATTTTCTTACAAAAAGTTATAAAATATCTGCCTAACATAAAAAAATCTTACTTATTGTCGGGCGCAAAGATGTACAATGAATAAAATTCTTTTTCCTTGAGACAGCCCGTCGGCTCCATAAAGCGAAAGAGGTCTTTGAATCTGTAACGCCGTCTGTCGAATCTTGATGATAACAAGCACACGTTATTTATGGCCACCTGCAAAATAATGTTTTTTTGGAAAGTTCTATAATGTAATGTAGTTTGTATACTAGAAGCATCACATATGAATATGTTTCTGATAGTTATGGATTGAATTAGCAGGCACGAACAGATTTTGCATAGCGTTAGCAAGTCTTGCGCTGAAAAATGGAACTAATAGTTACAATTTCAAAGGAAATTTGTTTATGAGCAGAAAGCTCATAAACAAATTTCCTGTAATAATATACAACGCGTAAGTACAAAAACTAGTGTCTTACTAACAGTTTTCTAATCTTAATCCAACGGCTGTTTGAAATTTCCATAAAAAATTATGACCTTGAAAAGAAGAGTTACATTGTTACAGGCACAGTTCTTATGTTATCTGCGTAGATGTATGTTAGTAATCACTACGATTATGAAATCAGCAACAGTGATCACTATTGTGCCCAATTCTGTAATAAAAGTCCTTACATTCCAACGGCTCACCTCCTCGTTGATTTGCTTCATGAGTGGTAGTGGTTGGTTGTTGGGGCGAGTGGGCAGCGCCGGCGTTGGCAACTCGCGTGACGCTCGCGACGTTACCACTACCGTGCCCGCACTACCCATTACTGGAGATAGGTTGCTGGATTTTACTTCACATACTGTCGTTACTGTGACCATATAATTATACTGTTTAAAATATAATACATAATATATTCTGTACAGTTAACAAAGGAGATACAGTTGCACCTTTACATACAACTTCATATTTATGAAAAAGTGCGATCGTATCTACTTTGTCGACTGTACTAAGACATGCTTTCTTTCCTTTCGTCAGAGTACTTCTAAAACAAAGAAGGCAAACCTCGATTGGTATTTTATTCCTCAGTTCATCTTCTGGGTTCATCGTTATACCTTTGAAACACTAGTTAAAATATTCGTTATAACAATACGCATATTTAATGTCTAGTTATAGTTTTGAGTTATCTGCAGACTCCCAGTGTACAATATTAAGTTAATGGAATAGTTGATGGAGATGTTAAAAACAATTTAATTTCATGAAACATAAAATGACATTTGTATAATCGAGTTTTTAATACCTGTTAAGTAGTCATTAGTGAGTGAAAGTCTGTGAGGCGGAGGTTTGACTGTATCTAAACGAACGGTTGAGTCCGATGAGAAGCCTGCTTCTGGTGCTTTCCATGACACCTAAACAAAAAGTTATTTTTTAGCTCCCAAACTATCCCTGCAAACTTTAAAAAGTTAAAAGTCCCAGTTCTAGTAATGCAAGATAAAAGATTTTCAATTACTGATATTATCCATAGCGTTTCTCTAAGAGGCTTTGGAGCTCCTGAGTTCTACACTAAGCTTTAGTTAGAAAAGAATAGAGTAATCATTTTTTTATTAGAATTTGTTTTCGGTTTCAGCCACCTTAGTGGTACAAAAAATAAACGAATATATTTTCAGAACATTAGACAGCATTCATTTTTTACTTACGTCTGGTAGTAAAGGCGCATTATGAGCTGACACCCTCCTTGCAGTCTGAGGCAGTACTCTAGGTGCCGGCAATTGTCCCCTTGTTCTGTTATTCGGTAACTCGGACTGTGTGTCATTTTTTATCACCATCGACGATGATAGCAATAGTTCATTTTTCCGTAGGTTAGAACCTGTCAAATTTGCATAAAGTTAATTAGATTATGGTAATAAGATGAAAAAAGTAAACCAATTAAACGTGTCTACTCAGAATCTTAGATATCTCGAGGTTCACTACATTACATACAAGTTTTGATAACATAAAATACTATAATATTTTATATCCACTGGGATAGAGCTTGTCTTATGCACGGCTTTTTTTTTTCTATCGAAAATACATAATCTACAAAGTCTATACCGACCGATAGCATTGCTTTCCATTTTTTTTACAAGATTTTTGAAAAAGTTGTACACCTGTACAACTTTAAAGAAACTCTTTAAAGAAAGTTCGAAAGTAAAGAGCTCTTTGCTAATGACAAATGGGATTAAAAAAAAAAAAACAATAAATATGGCATTATACAATTTTCTAGGTCTTAACGAACATGGGTAAGAGGGGTGCTAGTGTTGCTCTATTTATGGATTTGAATAAAGCATTTGATCACGTAAAATTTGACATTCTGTTAGACAAATTAAATAGATACGATGTTAGAGGTAATTTTCTTCAATTAATCGAAACATATTTAACGGACAGGCAATAAAGGACCGATATAAGTAAGATATATGATTAAACAAAAACTTTGTCGAATTACTTATCGGGCTTAAGACATTTAATGGGGCGTGCCCCAAGGAAGTGTTTTGGGGCCATTATTGTTTTTAATATACATATTAATGACTTTCTAACAGTTACAACTAATTCTATGAATCTTATTGACATGCCTGACAATATTAATTTGATATCAGAAAATACAAATTAATTGATTAAATAGTTATAATTTAAAATTAAACATTGGCATGACAAAAGGGTGTAGTCCACTTAGAGCACCCAGCCGAATAGCACCTGAGCGAATAGCACCTAGCCATGTCCATGAACAGCACCTATCAAAATTTTTGGCAGGTGCTATTCGTGGATACTAATTTATTTGTACAATGTTGTCCACGAAGAGCACCTATGACGCAGCGAGCTAGTGCTGGGATGTAGAGGGGGCATGCTGACTCCTGACACGTATTGTAGTGACCGATTTTACCCGATTTTATATAACTGATATTATTAGTCGCTATAGCTGTTCGCAAACCTAATGTTAAGGTTTATATGTTTCCAGTAACTGCAAAGAAATAACACTGTTACTAGTTAAGGGAAAAAAACAGTCATTGACAACACCCTCACCGGGCATGGCTGCTTTGGGTGCATGGTTACTGCATCATATAGTGCGCGAGCCAAAGCCGAGTGCCACCATTATCAGGATCGTACCATGGATACACCGCGTCATACACTGGTAGAATACCCAGTGGATGGAGCGGACGACTGAACTCGAAATGACCTCGGATCCGCAAGCTTCACGCTCTCAGTCTAGAGGCTCTCCATGAATATTAATAGCTTATGAAAGTACATGTAATACTCCGGTCTTATTTACGAGACGAGTCTGGCGGCCCAACTTGGAGTACTGTTGTGATCTCTCAGAACGGGCACCCGAAAATGAACTGGAATCCGTTTAATTTGACTCGGTGCAAAAACGGACACTGTGGACACGGACACGCTCAGCTGGGCACTGATCGCCCTGCTGTAATTTTCTAAAGTGACAATAATATGGGCGACTTCAAGTAGGTAAAAGGTTATTATTACAGGGATGGCAGCGTGAGTATGATGCTCCTAGTTCATAGACTACGGTAACCGTTTCCCATAAGGTGAACCGTAAGTATTTGGCTTTTTTTAACGTATAATACCACTTAATAACTTGATACCACCCCCGTCGGGGCCGGAGGGGGAGGTTATGTCGGACTCAAACCGACTAAACCGCACACCGACTGTGGGTGGCAGTGCAAGGCCGAAAGTGAGGTAACTATAGAGCATATCCCTCGCACCCCGGCTGACTCAGGACCCTCTCTCTCGATCTGGCCCTCTTCGGGTGGGGGGACCACGGGGTCCCCAATTCGTCTCCGGTATTAGGGAGGAGTGGCGAAGGGCGCCGCTGCCGCGGCCTACTTCTGCTGGGCTGACAGGCGGCTTCACCTCTCACCGCCAGGCCCGCGCTCATGGGGGACGGAGGTCAGTCATCGACCTCCGACGCTCGAGTTGCCTCAGTTGGCAAGCAGCTAGGGCCGTGAGTCTTCTTCGTTCCCGGTCCGGCTCCCAACCCACCGCCTCCTTCACGAGCATAACTCAAGCCCAAGCAGCGGACCATTGCCGTGAGCAAGGTGACGAGCATGAGAGCTCTCGCTCCCACTCCCATTAGCTCCCGCCTCGGCGCCTCCCACGCCGGACACTCAGTGAGTGTGTGCAGCTCCGACCTCCTCCTCGCTCCCGTCGCAGTGATGGCACTCGGGCGTTGGCTCTTTCCTCTTCTGACACAGATACCGCCCGAAGCTCCCGTGCTCGGTGATCATCTGTGTCGTAGGTGTATGGCTTGCCACCTAAGCACCTCTACAATATTGGGGATTCTAAACAATACAGAACATTCTGAGTTAGAATTTCGAATGTGCTGCTCTATCAAAAGAATATTTTTTGTATAGGACACTTCAATTTGAATTCACCTCGCCTGATGGTAAGCTGAAGGCAAGAGAATCGCCATTACATACACGTACCATGTTAACAACAACATAACAACAATTGACGGCCTTATCAAATATTGTGGGCCGAAATTTGGAACGCTATTCATTTCATTCTGTCGGACCGATGTAAGAAATTCTGATTCTGATTTATTCTCAACTAGCTGTTGTTCTCGGCTACGCCCGTGTGGATGTCGGTTATCGCGACCAAACAGCCAATGTCAAGGATGATATCATTCTCAAGGTCTAATATACCTCTATACCAAATTTCATCAAAATCGGTCTAGTGGTTTATGCATGAACTTATAGACACAGTTGCACAGCTTATCATACAGACAGAGTTACATTGTCATTTATAATATTACTAGCTTTTACCCGCGGCTCCGCCCGCGTGGATGTCGGTTATCACGACCAAACATAGCCTATTAGTATTACTAGTATGGAGTATATGGATGTGTGAGGACCATTGTGATTATTTATTATTAAATAGTATTCTGGGCATTCCAATTTTAGAGTATGAAATTTTATGGTCCAAATCCAAAGCTTATGCCATATTATATCATCCAAAATTTACTTCCATACATAAGTGTGGAGTCCAGTACTTCCTTATATACAGCCAGTCCTGTTTTTGAGAGATTCGGGCTTTTCACAAAGTCATGCAAACCGTAGGACTGGTTCACGACATTCACGACCGATGTTCAGGAGCACAATTGTAGGGAAATCACGAATGTTTGAAGTACGCCATTAGTTTCCCGAGGAGGGCCAGACCGAGAGGGATGGCCCTGGGTCAGCCGGGGTGCGAGGGATGTGTCGCATGACAACCTCACCTTCGGCCTAGCACTACGACCCAGAGACGGCGTGCAGTTTAGTCGGTTCGAGTCCGACATAACCTCCCCCTCCGGCTCCGGAGGGGTGGGTATCCGTCGGGATTTCCCGCACGTAAGAAAAAAGAAAAGAAAAAAAAAACGCCATTACTTTTTGAAAAGATAAAATTCGATGTCTTTGACGACAAAATCGAGTTTGACGATTTAAATAATTAGTTATTTGATTAAATTCTTCATAAAAAATCATAATGGTAGACCCATAGAGCGCACTATGGCATGTCAGTATAATGTAATGTCAATGTCATCTTGTTTATTCTGCTGAATAGACACCTCAAAAATATATTTTCGTACATATTTCGTATGTATTTTCGTACGTAGCTATATACTAGTATGAGAGTAAATTTATGCTGCTGTATGTTATTTTCTGTGCTTAGTTTTCTCTGTGAATACCGGACTCATATGCAGAAAGTCATTGCTTGGCTATTGAACACTTTATCAATTTCGGCTGAAAACGTTACTGTAATATATATACCTCTAGATCAATGACCATGAATTTAATAATGTACTTCGGACTGGTGGGTATATTACATTACCAGCTGCACAATTTTTCGATTACATAATATGATCTTTTCATGATATTAATGTTGTAGGTATAATAAGAATAACAATAAAACAGTATGATATTGAAGCTGATTTTAATTTCTTTGTGTTGCATAGATTCCTTTCCTTCATCAACACAATGCGGAGGCATGCGGTGGCAAGCGATTTTATATCGTGTCACACTTTTACTTATTGTTTGTTCTATGGGATAAGCGGTTGTATGGTAAGTTCGCCACCACGTTATGAAGAATGGCTACTGAGGTGCCATACTAGCCTCTCCAGGATGCAGGAACTCACCGGGCATGGCTGCTTTGGCTGCATAACCATGCATCATATAACGCCACGCCTTGTAACGACGTATACCACACTGTCAGGGTTGAGTACGGAACCCTCAGTGCACAAGAAACACGCCATTTAGTTCCGTGCATCTCAATAAAATATTCCGTTATTCTAATCTTCCTTATACAACCTTTAAACAGGGATATGAGCCTGTTTAAGCGCTTTACCTACTCAAACCTTGTGTCATAATGATGATTAGTTTTTTTGTGCGTGCGGGAAATCCCCATGGTTAGCGGATACCGGAGCCGGAGGGAGAGGTTATGTCGGACTCGAACCGACTAAACCGCACACCGTCTATGGGTCGTTGTGCTAGGCCGAAGGTGAGGTTGTCTTCGACATATTCCTCGCACCTCGGCTGGCCCAGGGCCATCCCTCTCTGTCTGGCCCTCCTCGGGAGGGGGGACCACGCAGTCCCCAACTCGCCCCGGAATGGAGAGGCGCGTATCGCGCGATGCACGCGATGTCGTGGTTTGCTTTTGCTAGGGTGACAGGCGGCTCCACCTGTCAGCCTCAGGCCCGCGCCCATGGGTGGCAGAGGTCGTCCGATGCCGTAACTAAATGGGGATGTGATGGATCCTCCGGGCACAGTGAGTTTAAACAAACTCTACCGGAAGAAAACGAACAAATATCGGATGCCCATTTGTTTACAGTGTCTCTATTTCAATATTACAAACAGACACTCCAATTTTATTTATATCTATAGATAGATGTATGTAAAGGGGTCTTCGATACAGATATTACTTGTAAATTATTATAGACGTGAGTGCATGAAGGGGGTAACTAACATTATTATGATTTAAGATTTTTTGCGTTATGATGATTATAGGTATGTATTGTATGATGGTTAGTATATATGGTTAGTATATAAACTATATAACACCCTGTAGATTAAAACGAGTAAATTACGGGTTTATTATATGGGTTAAAGAAAGTCATGAGGTCAAATTAAGGACAAAAAAGCCCCAGGCTACATCTATTACTTCATAGAATTGTTAGGACCTGTGTTCTATACGATGTAATATATCAACGCTTGTTCAAAATAGCAACGTGACCATTGATAGAATACTCCTTTCTGAAGTACATAGTTTTGTAGAGGAAATTTAAAACGTAGTTGAATTCTCTTTGCTTTATATTATAATGTCATCAATGTTATTCTGTCATTGTTTTATGACGGCTTTATAGTAAAAAAATATTATCAGAGGGCCCCCTGAAATCCAACCACACGACCTGATCGTCCACCTGAATCTCGTGAGGAGCGGACACACGGAAACAAATTTACTGGCGTGGCTAACGTAGCTCTGGTACACTTGACATTGGCAAAATTGTGATTTGCTGCAGAGGCCAATTTGAAGAAGTTGAAGTTATTATAGGAGGCCTCAGTTATATTCTGCGCGTTTTTTTGATATATCGCAATTAACTTCATTGCAAGTAAAGTGGAACAGTTTCTGAGACCGAATCGCTTCGCTGGATCAGACGACAGTTGGAGACAACAAAGTCTAGTTGCTGACAAGTCATATTCCACAACGTGTATATAGCTCAGTGACTGCACGACATTATGCCAGGGTGATGATAGCTGTATGCTGAGGTTAAAAACCATATCACAGCAAATAACGATGTCCATCCAAGTGCAACCATCGATTCTTACTTAAAAGCTTTTAAATGTCTATCGATGACGAAACAAATATGAAAAGTTGGAATCTTTTCTCCACAAATTAGCTAACACCTAGAAAACCTCACACTCTCTCGACGTGGCATAACATAAGGGGTCGCAGAAAACAATTCACAATACTTCAACTTACCAGCACACAGCAGCAAAGTGCGCCTCTGAATCGGACTAAAAACGACTACCGACTGCGGCTGCGACTACAGTTGCATATGTTCATAGTATATATAATTATGAATTATTATTATTTTAGGTGATGTAATTATAAGAGAAGACAGTAAATATATGTAAATACTAAGAATTGGAATAATGTTCTTTTATTTTCATTTTTGGCTTATCACATAGTTATTTACCACTAAATTACTTAATAATTTTAAGCACTGTATATTTAATTGGTAAATCACGCTTCTCCTTACCAGGGCTAACGATTAGGTGGTCATGCCATGTTGGACTTGAACCGATCGGATCGGATTGGAGGTGTTTCCTTAATTCGGCATGTGACCGAGGTATCTAGTATGCCCTAGAAAGAATATCCCAGATACTTCGATCAGCCTCAGTTCAATAAAAATGCACGCCCGGGAATCTGTCGTGAAACACTGCCACCCTGGGTACTAGGGCACGCCGTGATTGCGGCGGTGAGACCCATCATGGGGGAGTACCTAGAGGGGCTACACGGTAGCCCCTCGTACCGTCAGACGCAGATAATTACCGGACACCGTAGTTTCGGGCGGTATCTACATCTGATGGGCATAGAGCCAACGCCCGAGTGCCATCACTGCGACGCCAACGTGGACTCGGGGCTGCACACACTCACCGAGTGTCCGGCGTTTGAGACGCCGAGGCGGGAACTTGTGGCGGCTCTGGGGGTGAGAGTGCTCACGCTCTCCACTCTGCTCGCGGCGATGGTCCGCTGCGTGGATGCGTGGGCGGCCAGCGCCTCGTTCTGCGATCATGTTCGTGAAGGAGACAGCAGAGCGGGCGCGGCGCGATGAACGAGACAGACTCGTGGACATCGCTGCCCGCGTTCGTAAGCGGCTCGGGCGTCGGAGAGCGCAGACTGACCTCCACCCCCCATGAGCGCGGGCATGAGGGTGACGGGTGGAGCCACCCGTCACCCTTGTAGAAGCAGGCTATGGCGGCGCGCACATCATCCCTCCCCAAATCGGGGGCGAGTCGGGGACCGCGTGGTCCCCCCTACCGAGGAGGGCCAGACCGAGAGACAGACCCTGGGTCGGCCGGAGTGCGAGGGATATGTCGCCTGACAATCTCACCTTCGGCCTAACACAATGACCCACAAACGGCGTGCGGTTTAGTCGGTTCGAGTTCGACATAACCTCCCCCTCCGGCTCCGGAGGAGGTATCCGCTTGGATTTCCCGCACGTAAAAAAAAGCCACCCTGGGTACGCAAGCACTATTATCTGTTCTTCTGTTGCTTCTGCTAGGCCCTAGCAGCCTTGCTTTAGCCAAAACTTTCACTTTAAGGCTTGGACTCAGCACTAACAATCATCTTTTCCATGATTTGGTTTGATTAGGAAGGGGTGTCATATCAGTTATATTCTAAATCGGGGTCACTACAACACGTGTCAGGAGTCAGCATGCCCCCTCTACATCCCAGCACTAGCTCGCTGCGTCATAGGTGCTCTCTCTCGATCTGGCCCTCTTCGGGTGGGGGGACCACGGGGTCCCCAATTCGTCTCCGGTATTAGGGAGGAGTGGCGAAGGGCGCCGCTGCCGCGGCCTACTTCTGCTGGGCTGACAGGCGGCTTCACCTCTCACCGCCAGGCCCGCGCTCATGGGGGACGGAGGTCAGTCATCGACCTCCGACGCTCGAGTTGCCTCAGTTGGCAAGCAGCTAGGGCCGTGAGTCTTCTTCGTTCCCGGTCCGGCTCCCAACCCACCGCCTCCTTCACGAGCATAACTCAAGCCCAAGCAGCGGACCATTGCCGTGAGCAAGGTGACGAGCATGAGAGCTCTCGCTCCCACTCCCATTAGCTCCCGCCTCGGCGCCTCCCACGCCGGACACTCAGTGAGTGTGTGCAGCTCCGACCTCCTCCTCGCTCCCGTCGCAGTGATGGCAGTCGGGCGTTGGCTCTTTCCTCTTCTGACACAGATACCGCCCGAAGCTCCCATGCTCGGTGATCATCTGTGTCGTAGGTGTATGGCTTGCCACCTAAGCACCTCTACAATATTGGGGATTCTAAACAATACAGAACATTCTGAGTTAGAATTTCGAATGTGCTGCTCTATCAAAAGAATATTTTTTGTATAGGACACTTCAATTTGAATTCACCTCGCCTGATGGTAAGCTGAAGGCAAGAGAATCGCCATTACATACACGTACCATGTTAACAACAACATAACAACAATTGACGGCCTTATCAAATATTGTGGGCCGAAATTTGGAACGCTATTCATTTCATTCTGTCGGACCGATGTAAGAAATTCTGATTCTGATTTATTCTCAACTAGCTGTTGTTCTCGGCTACGCCCGTGTGGATGTCGGTTATCGCGACCAAACAGCCAATGTCAAGGATGATATCATTCTCAAGGTCTAATATACCTCTATACCAAATTTCATCAAAATCGGTCTAGTGGTTTATGCATGAACTTATAGACACAGTTGCACAGCTTATCATACAGACAGAGTTACATTGTCATTTATAATATTACTAGCTTTTACCCGCGGCTCCGCCCGCGTGGATGTCGGTTATCACGACCAAACATAGCCTATTAGTATTACTAGTATGGAGTATATGGATGTGTGAGGACCATTGTGATTATTTATTATTAAATAGTATTCTGGGCATTCCAATTTTAGAGTATGAAATTTTATGGTCCAAATCCAAAGCTTATGCCATATTATATCATCCAAAATTTACTTCCATACATAAGTGTGGAGTCCAGTACTTCCTTATATACAGCCAGTCCTGTTTTTGAGAGATTCGGGCTTTTCACAAAGTCATGCAAACCGTAGGACTGGTTCACGACATTCACGACCGATGTTCAGGAGCACAATTGTAGGGAAATCACGAATGTTTGAAGTACGCCATTAGTTTCCCGAGGAGGGCCAGACCGAGAGGGATGGCCCTGGGTCAGCCGGGGTGCGAGGGATGTGTCGCATGACAACCTCACCTTCGGCCTAGCACTACGACCCAGAGACGGCGTGCAGTTTAGTCGGTTCGAGTCCGACATAACCTCCCCCTCCGGCTCCGGAGGGGTGGGTATCCGTCGGGATTTCCCGCACGTAAGAAAAAAAAAAAGAAAAAAAAAACGCCATTACTTTTTGAAAAGATAAAATTCGATGTCTTTGACGACAAAATCGAGTTTGACGATTTAAATAATTAGTTATTTGATTAAATTCTTCATAAAAAATCATAATGGTAGACCCATAGAGCGCACTATGGCATGTCAGTATAATGTAATGTCAATGTCATCTTGTTTATTCTGCTGAATAGACACCTCAAAAATATATTTTCGTACATATTTCGTATGTATTTTCGTACGTAGCTATATACTAGTATGAGAGTAAATTTATGCTGCTGTATGTTATTTTCTGTGCTTAGTTTTCTCTGTGAATACCGGACTCATATGCAGAAAGTCATTGCTTGGCTATTGAACACTTTATCAATTTCGGCTGAAAACGTTACTGTAATATATATACCTCTAGATCAATGACCATGAATTTAATAATGTACTTCGGACTGGTGGGTATATTACATTACCAGCTGCACAATTTTTCGATTACATAATATGATCTTTTCATGATATTAATGTTGTAGGTATAATAAGAATAACAATAAAACAGTATGATATTGAAGCTGATTTTAATTTCTTTGTGTTGCATAGATTCCTTTCCTTCATCAACACAATGCGGAGGCATGCGGTGGCAAGCGATTTTATATCGTGTCACACTTTTACTTATTGTTTGTTCTATGGGATAAGCGGTTGTATGGTAAGTTCGCCACCACGTTATGAAGAATGGCTACTGAGGTGCCATACTAGCCTCTCCAGGATGCAGGAACTCACCGGGCATGGCTGCTTTGGCTGCATAACCATGCATCATATAACGCCACGCCTTGTAACGACGTATACCACACTGTCAGGGTTGAGTACGGAACCCTCAGTGCACAAGAAACACGCCATTTAGTTCCGTGCATCTCAATAAAATATTCCGTTATTCTAATCTTCCTTATACAACCTTTAAACAGGGATATGAGCCTGTTTAAGCGCTTTACCTACTCAAACCTTGTGTCATAATGATGATTAGTTTTTTTGTGCGTGCGGGAAATCCCCATGGTTAGCGGATACCGGAGCCGGAGGGAGAGGTTATGTCGGACTCGAACCGACTAAACCGCACACCGTCTATGGGTCGTTGTGCTAGGCCGAAGGTGAGGTTGTCTTCGACATATTCCTCGCACCTCGGCTGGCCCAGGGCCATCCCTCTCTGTCTGGCCCTCCTCGGGAGGGGGGACCACGCAGTCCCCAACTCGCCCCGGAATGGAGAGGCGCGTATCGCGCGATGCACGCGATGTCGTGGTTTGCTTTTGCTAGGGTGACAGGCGGCTCCACCTGTCAGCCTCAGGCCCGCGCCCATGGGTGGCAGAGGTCGTCCGATGCCGTAACTAAATGGGGATGTGATGGATCCTCCGGGCACAGTGAGTTTAAACAAACTCTACCGGAAGAAAACGAACAAATATCGGATGCCCATTTGTTTACAGTGTCTCTATTTCAATATTACAAACAGACACTCCAATTTTATTTATATCTATAGATAGATGTATGTAAAGGGGTCTTCGATACAGATATTACTTGTAAATTATTATAGACGTGAGTGCATGAAGGGGGTAACTAACATTATTATGATTTAAGATTTTTTGCGTTATGATGATTATAGGTATGTATTGTATGATGGTTAGTATATATGGTTAGTATATAAACTATATAACACCCTGTAGATTAAAACGAGTAAATTACGGGTTTATTATATGGGTTAAAGAAAGTCATGAGGTCAAATTAAGGACAAAAAAGCCCCAGGCTACATCTATTACTTCATAGAATTGTTAGGACCTGTGTTCTATACGATGTAATATATCAACGCTTGTTCAAAATAGCAACGTGACCATTGATAGAATACTCCTTTCTGAAGTACATAGTTTTGTAGAGGAAATTTAAAACGTAGTTGAATTCTCTTTGCTTTATATTATAATGTCATCAATGTTATTCTGTCATTGTTTTATGACGGCTTTATAGTAAAAAAATATTATCAGAGGGCCCCCTGAAATCCAACCACACGACCTGATCGTCCACCTGAATCTCGTGAGGGGCGGACACACGGAAACAAATTTACTGGCGTGGCTAACGTAGCTCTGGTACACTTGACATTGGCAAAATTGTGATTTGCTGCAGAGGCCAATTTGAAGAAGTTGAAGTTATTATAGGAGGCCTCAGTTATATTCTGCGCGTTTTTTTGATATATCGCAATTAACTTCATTGCAAGTAAAGTGGAACAGTTTCTGAGACCGAATCGCTTCGCTGGATCAGACGACAGTTGGAGACAACAAAGTCTAGTTGCTGACAAGTCATATTCCACAACGTGTATATAGCTCAGTGACTGCACGACATTATGCCAGGGTGATGATAGCTGTATGCTGAGGTTAAAAACCATATCACAGCAAATAACGATGTCCATCCAAGTGCAACCATCGATTCTTACTTAAAAGCTTTTAAATGTCTATCGATGACGAAACAAATATGAAAAGTTGGAATCTTTTCTCCACAAATTAGCTAACACCTAGAAAACCTCACACTCTCTCGACGTGGCATAACATAAGGGGTCGCAGAAAACAATTCACAATACTTCAACTTACCAGCACACAGCAGCAAAGTGCGCCTCTGAATCGGACTAAAAACGACTACCGACTGCGGCTGCGACTACAGTTGCATATGTTCATAGTATATATAATTATGAATTATTATTATTTTAGGTGATGTAATTATAAGAGAAGACAGTAAATATATGTAAATACTAAGAATTGGAATAATGTTCTTTTATTTTCATTTTTGGCTTATCACATAGTTATTTACCACTAAATTACTTAATAATTTTAAGCACTGTATATTTAATTGGTAAATCACGCTTCTCCTTACCAGGGCTAACGATTAGGTGGTCATGCCATGTTGGACTTGAACCGATCGGATCGGATTGGAGGTGTTTCCTTAATTCGGCATGTGACCGAGGTATCTAGTATGCCCTAGAAAGAATATCCCAGATACTTCGATCAGCCTCAGTTCAATAAAAATGCACGCCCGGGAATCTGTCGTGAAACACTGCCACCCTGGGTACTAGGGCACGCCGTGATTGCGGCGGTGAGACCCATCATGGGGGAGTACCTAGAGGGGCTACACGGTAGCCCCTCGTACCGTCAGACGCAGATAATTACCGGACACCGTAGTTTCGGGCGGTATCTACATCTGATGGGCATAGAGCCAACGCCCGAGTGCCATCACTGCGACGCCAACGTGGACTCGGGGCTGCACACACTCACCGAGTGTCCGGCGTTTGAGACGCCGAGGCGGGAACTTGTGGCGGCTCTGGGGGTGAGAGTGCTCACGCTCTCCACTCTGCTCGCGGCGATGGTCCGCTGCGTGGATGCGTGGGCGGCCAGCGCCTCGTTCTGCGATCATGTTCGTGAAGGAGACAGCAGAGCGGGCGCGGCGCGATGAACGAGACAGACTCGTGGACATCGCTGCCCGCGTTCGTAAGCGGCTCGGGCGTCGGAGAGCGCAGACTGACCTCCACCCCCCATGAGCGCGGGCATGAGGGTGACGGGTGGAGCCACCCGTCACCCTTGTAGAAGCAGGCTATGGCGGCGCGCACATCATCCCTCCCCAAATCGGGGGCGAGTCGGGGACCGCGTGGTCCCCCCTACCGAGGAGGGCCAGACCGAGAGACAGACCCTGGGTCGGCCGGAGTGCGAGGGATATGTCGCCTGACAATCTCACCTTCGGCCTAACACAATGACCCACAAACGGCGTGCGGTTTAGTCGGTTCGAGTTCGACATAACCTCCCCCTCCGGCTCCGGAGGAGGTATCCGCTTGGATTTCCCGCACGTAAAAAAAAGCCACCCTGGGTACGCAAGCACTATTATCTGTTCTTCTGTTGCTTCTGCTAGGCCCTAGCAGCCTTGCTTTAGCCAAAACTTTCACTTTAAGGCTTGGACTCAGCACTAACAATCATCTTTTCCATGATTTGGTTTGATTAGGAAGGGGTGTCATATCAGTTATATTCTAAATCGGGGTCACTACAACACGTGTCAGGAGTCAGCATGCCCCCTCTACATCCCAGCACTAGCTCGCTGCGTCATAGGTGCTCTTCGTGGACAACATTGTACAAAAAAATTAGTATCCACGAATAGCACCTGCCAAAAATTTTGATAGGTGCTGTTCATGGACATGGCTAGGTGCTATTCGCGCAGGTGCTATTCGGCTGGGTGCTCTAAGTGGACTACACCGACAAAAGTTATTCAATTAAGGCAGAGAAATTTTCCCCTTAACTTGAATATAAACTATTAAGAGGAAGTTGTAGAAAAAGTGCAATGTACAAAGTTTTAAGGTATTTACATTGAAAATAAAATGTCATAGAAACAACACATGAATCATGTATGTAAAAAAAATAAACAGTTACCTCTTAGAAATCTTATTAGAGTTGTCAATATTGCTACAGCGTTAATATCGTACCACGGATACGTATCGTCGACTTTTTGCTACGGTATTATATTCTGGGGTAACTCCACTAGTATAGACTGTGTTTAGAGCACAAAAATAAAGAAAAATCTTCTAACTTTTCCATGTATATTTTACGAAACAGCTCTTTTTGTGAATTGCAATCCATATTTGTTTGAGCATTGCATAAGACAGCGTTACATAGGAAAATTATGCATTAGAACCTCTTAAACTGCTTTACTTCATAAAAGTGTCTTCTGCATGGGTCCTAAAATATACAATACTAGCTGACCCGGCGAACTTCGTACCGCCAATATTTTTCCGTCCGCGTGGCGTCTGATCCTGTTCCCGCTGCACCCTCTACTATATTAAACATGTATTATACATATAAACATTCCTCTTGAAGTACCCTATCTATTAAAAAAAACCGCATCAAAATACGTTGCGTACTTTTAAAGATGTAAGCATACAAAGGGATATAGGGACAGAGAAAGCGACTTTGATTTATACTAACTACTATACTACTTATACTAACTACTACTAATTGTGACATCATAACTTATAACTTTTTTTAAATACTTTTTACAACTACCAATGTTTTTGTACGTCTATCTGGGCAAAACATGTTGGCATTGTAACAACTTCTATGTAACCCGTGTTTATGCAAATAAATGAATCTTGAATCTATATATATTATTATAAACTACCAGAGCTGAAAACCGTTAATAAATGTTTCTGTATACGACAAATTAAAAAAAAAGAATAGAAAAGGAAAATAAGATTTGATTTTAAATTGTCTGTTGCTTACATTTTGATTATACTGTGTTATATATGTCACCGTAAAATTGTAAATACCGTTAGATTATAATTTATCTCGCGAGATTATAAACTGTTGAAAGATTGTGAACCTACGTAATGTACGTACGTAATGTTAAGCAACATTCGCCGGCGCTTCGCCGGGCGCTTCGCAGGCGGCTGCCGCGGCACGCTCGCTTCGCTCGCTCGGCTCGTGCTCTGTTGGGGTCACAGTTCTAACTTAACCTAACCCACTTTTCTAAAATTTCTAACTTATTAACCAATTTTGGACGCGCTAGATGCGTTCCGTTTAACTATTTGACGGTTTCATTTCGATAGATTATAATCCACCGAATAATAATACGTTAAATTGTAAGCAGTCCGTTGAGGTTCACAATCTTTCGACAGTTTACAATCTCGCGGATTTCACTTCGACAGATTACAAGCTACCGGTATTTACAACCGGTAGTTACGGTGGCATATACAAATCTGATTCAAAAACTCACGTCAGTTTTAAGGATTTTGGTAAATTTGTAGCTTTAAAAAAAATATACACACGAGTTAAACACTTTTCATGCATGATTTTATAAATAATTTTATGTATGTAGGTACCGTTACAGGCTGCATGGTCCCTTCCGTTGTTGAGGATTATAGTATCGGAATCTGATCCAGTTCTCTGTTTCGGTTTTCTTCTCAAACTTGGTCTTGATAGTCGCCAACTGTAGCCACGTTGCACTCTACACTTGTTTTCCCCATTCATTCCTGTGCTGACAACACTTATATTCCTAAAATTTGGAATACGGAATTTAAGGTATCGACGGACTTTTATCGTAACATGCATTGTATTTTCCTCTTAATAATAAATTATTTTGAAGATGCAAGAACAGTAATTACAAGGGTATTTATTAAATGATTTTATACGCTAAGTTTACTTACCTTTGTGAACTCAGAAGACTCGACTTATCACTTGTATTTACACAATTGTCATCTTTTGCAACTGTGATTTGTAGGTTTTTTTCAGGTAATAAGGGCGATGGTATTGACCTCGGTGTACTTGGCGATGGAGGAGCGGGCGATCCAGATCGCAGAGGTGGCAGGGCTAGAGTTAAAGGGGGAGGAGCTAGAGAAATAGGAGGGAGGCGAGCTTTTTCTGCTCCGAGTTGAGCTTGAGCTGAGTGTAGAGTTAATGTGTAGCTGTTTGGTGGTTTTAAGAGACCCGGAATACTGGCACACTGAAACGTTTAGACATATTGTTAAATACATTAATCTTATTATGACATCATATTTTAATACATATAAATGGTATCGTTATAATATAACATTTTTGTTAAAATAATAATAAATATGAGATACATACAGAAGTACGGTCAATAGAGTCCAAACTGGAAAGCATAGCAGATCTTTCTAAAGTCAGAGCCATATGGAAATCTCTAAATGAAGCACCAGATTCTAGAGTAGTAGAGGGGGAATCTTGCGGTGTAGCTGCTGTATGAGTAATCATTGGTACTGCAGTTTCTGGGATTATGCCACTGCTGGCGAGCATCTTCGACTCCTGTGATAGAAATATTGTAAAAAGTATAATATTTTAACGATGATAAAAATACACTAAATGAACACCCAAAGTTCAATCAACAAAGTTTAAATCAGCAAGTACAATAACTGTATTTAATTACAGTGACCTAATTTACACGAAACTTAATACCTATAAAATATTAAAATAATAAGAATATTCAATGTGACGCGTTCTATAGAAAACAAAGATCCATAAATACTAGTTAAATTTAAATTGATTCTGAATAATTTAGATGGAAGAAATTAATAGAACATCCTTTGGTTATCTGAAGAACCAACCGAAAGTTCTTCTAATAATTTCAAGATGGTGGAGTTTGTCTTAATGGTAATAAACAACTCGCAATTAATTTGTTGAGGTTCCTATTTGTAACCCAAATACCTTTTACCTTGCCACAATGTTTATTAATTCCGATATTATTCTGTTCAATTGAAGATTTATGACAGAACCTTTGCATTGCACAAATAAAGCAAGAAATGTGGCTTGTTTGGTATTAATATTATAATAATTATTTATTAATCATTGTAATGACATCCACTTACTTTTTGTAAATTACATTTGTTGGAATGTGCACAGTCCTTGCAGAGAGTTGGGTGATGAACGGAGTTTCTCGTTTTACGACGTGTTCGTATTGTTTTCTCTTTATGACCATTCACATCTTCTTTAGCTTTACGTACGTCATCCGCTGATCGCCAAAAGTTTTTTATTTCATTCTGTTCAATAAAAGCCAAAAAACTACATCAAGTCCTGTATAAATTCTTTATCAAAATGAATGTTAAGAATTCGAAGGCACAGTTTCAAATGAAAATGGCAGCTCTTTTAATATGTACTCAATAAAATAGTATCGAACATTCTTTACCTGTGAGAAACTGTCGCTGGAATGTGAACCTGAATTCGACTCATCGTATTGCATTTCGTTATTTTCAGAGAAACATTCGCTGGACAATTTTGATTTCGCCAGCTCGCGTTGTTCTCGTTCTCTTCTCTCGTTTCTCTAAAATATTTGAATGATATAATATATGAGAACGGTTCATGAATACTAATATAGGTTTTGCAGGCACGTAATTTTGTGCATACGATTGCAATATTATTATTCATATTTTACTATAACAGAACAATATAATTGAGTTTGTCATGTTTCGACAATGAATTCATCATCAGTATTTTATTATAATTACTTTTACACAACAGGTAGGCCTTAACTTACTTCTGAGCTAAATCCTTCAACGAGAATGGCAACCAGTAAGTTGAACAGAACATAATTCCCAAAAGTCATAAGTGCTACAAAATATAATGCTGCCCAGTGACTTGTTTTTTCCATGCCATTGAATAATACTACATTCCAGTCCTCCTGGGTTAAAACCTGAAAAGCATACATCAAAGTCAGAAATTAGGTCGACCACGTAAACTGTTCTACCACATCAATTATCTTTAAATCCAATTTCGTTTAATAAATAAAATAAGCAAGGTGTGCTGTCATATTGTATAAGGTCGTGCCTTTTAGTGTTTGTAATAAAATGTTAAGTAATTCAAATGTCAAGAAATCATAAGAAACAAATATAAAAACATTTGTTAGTACTTGGCGTGTTAGTGTTAACAAGTGTTATGTTGTAGTGTCGGTGTTCACTAATACACATTTATGAAAGGGAACACAGACGGCGGTTTTGAGTACACACGCATACAGGGTCCAGCATGTCCTACTACACTACTAAGCAAGATGCAAACTAGCTACGGAGCGCTCATTGTGGTGCAATACCAAAAATGAAATTCTACATAACTACAGCGGATCTCTCGCTTGTGCCAGTACTAGTAATGTATAAAATCTTGTTCAGTTAAATAAATTGGTAAATTTTATTATTCGTCTTGTCTCACAACAATATAAAGTTGTCAAATAAGACAAAACATTAATGTGCCAATTAGTTTACGTTGGTATTTACGAGAAAAATGCGGTATCTATCATCTAATCTTCTAAAAAATTAACGGGATCGCAAATAAACCGTCTATTATTCAGCCTATTTTATTGTACCGCTCAAGGCTTACCTGGAACACGGTGACGGTAGCCCATAGGATGTTATTAAAATGTTTCCTGTCGCACTCACACTTGGGATGGTGCGAGACGATCTCAGGGCAGGTACAATCCCGCTCGGTGCCATTGTCCTCGACGTACTTGCAAAACTTACCACCGAATAGATACATGCCCAGAATACTGCGTGTGGCGGAGCCGATGTAAAAATGAAAGAAAAACAAAACGCTATGCGCAAACGCCGCGACCGAGTCATTTTCACGACATTATTGTTGCGTTCGAGACGTTAACACTGCAGCCTCCTTTTGGTATCAGACCAGTGAAACAATACTAATGTTACGGGATTCACAGGGTTGCTGCGGAGACTTTCCTATGTGCAGTTAGTGCCAGAACTAAGAGAATAAACCAATACTGTTGTCAATATCGTAATCTACAAGAAGTATGCACAAGTACACAAGTATTAGTAGTGCAAAAGTAACTGCTTATCTATACGCCAAGGTGCCGTAAAATTAGTTTTATTTCAAAATAATTGTCCAATAATGGTGATTTAAATTTGGAATGTGTTGAAAATGATTAATAAATAAAAGCCTAGGTTATGCAGTGTTATCGCCGTTGGGACGCTACAACCAACGGATGTATGTTAATAATTCTAAATTATGTATTGATTCATCAAAATCATGTTATTTTGTGCAATTAAGTTCCTCGAACTCAATCTATCAAAATGATAAATCATTCTTTATATAATGCTTTCTTTATAGAAAATGCAATAAACGTAAATTAGAGTAAGAATAAAAGGCGAAAGTAAAGTGCTTAAAAGGTAAAAGATTTTCATTCACTCTGTTTTATTATATCACTTATGGCTTCATTCAAGTTAATTTTAATGCAATAATTTATAAAATTATATTTCATCCTGAGTTGCAAATGGAAAAGAAATAAAGGAAGTTCAGATGAGAGGATCAATATCTGTAGTTAATAATAAAGTGGAAGTTAAAGAGCATAAGAAAGAATAAAGTCCGAAAATAAGATAGTTACTGAAGTTAAAATATAAGGATGCTGGGGTTGATAACGAAACTGGTGGAAACCTCTGAAAGAGTGTGTCGTGGAAAAAAGATAATATTTAGAAAATTATAAACAACCGTCCACAAATTTCGTATCAAGCTGTCCAAGATTAGCTCTAAATAATAGAAGCAGCATGCAGAGTGATAGATACTGTATAAATTGAGTGCAGCTGTAGTAGTGGGAGTAAAGGAATTGACGAACAGGTTAACCCGCGACTCGGTTTCGAACGACCTCAAGCTAACCTACTACTCAACCAAGCTCTCTGACTAAGTTATGTGCTCTGGACAACTTTTTGATGGGAGTACTGTAGGAATAATATAGTGAACGTGATACTAGATGATGTTTGATCAATTTGTTACGAATGGTACTATATCTCACTACGCGGAAACTAGGGCAGCGGTTACGCGACTGAACGCTTGTTTGACAACGCACAATGCTGCAAGTTTTATCCCTCCGTTAGGTAAACTAATTGCTGTACGTTTCTCTAAATTTGAGAAGATTGTGTCTTGCAGCAGAGTGAACGGTCGGTTGTGTACTCTCGTGGTTAGTCGATTAGCCGTCATAAGACAATCTTCTGTTATTTGGGATTGTCATATTGTCATGAGTGTTGACTGCTGACGGACCCGTGGGTAAGCGTTTAGTAAATGTTGCAAGTTCAGTCTGTTTCTGGGTTGTCTGTTAGGTATTTTAATTTAAAATGTTGAATACCTGAAAAACTGTGACAAAGGCCCACAAGAGCGTATCAAAGTTTTTTCTGTCGCACACCTTATCGCCATTCCAGTCTTTCTCGCAGAATTTGCACCCGAAGAGGTTCATACCGAGGATGCTGAACGTTACCACGCAATATGCGATTAGAGAATAATACGATTACCAAAAACCTTTCCACACATAGAGGAGGGTATAAATATAAAAACATAAAGGGTTTATTATAATATGTACTATAAATATAATATACGTGTCATACGTTCTAAGAAGATGAGTGAAAAAGTGCAGGCGTAAGAGAACTGAAGTGGACGAAAAGCACAAAAGCGTGAAATCACTATGATTCATAAATATAATAATAAATTGAAGAGAAAAAGATGTACAGAGTGTGGATAGTGACAGTGTGTAAGTAGTATTTGGATATAAATAGATAGAGGCGGTTGACACACATAAGGAAACGAATGAAACGAAAATAGGATAAATCACTCACAGTTAGTGCACAGGTTAAAGGATGCGGGTGTAACAGTTAAGTAGAAACATTCAGAATTTCATATTTTATGGACAGTCGAATAAATCTTCTTTAGCTACGGAAAAATTAAATAATACTGTTTGAGCAACCAATGCGTGATTGCCAGGGGACGTAATGTTTCGCTACTTGTTTAATAAGATACGATATGAGATAATAGAAGTATGTAGAATTTACGGAAATATTAGAGATTAGAATTTTCGAAAGGAAAGATTTAAGACAGATATCATTAATGTGGATCCCATAAAGTAAGACATTGCGTTTGAAAAGTTCTGTATTAGTTCAAGTAAAGCCTAGAAAAAATAAAATGAAATAGAAAAAAATTACACTATATGAGATTATACTTAGACAGGGCAAATAGGTTTTAAAACAATTTTGAAAAATTATTTTTCACAAAACTCATAAAAGAAATAGCGGTTTCATATAAAAATTAACCAAAATAAAGAATCTAGTATTTTATTTATGTTTTTAATTCATGCATTTTATGATTTTGGTTTAATCGACTTTTTATTTAAATTACCTTTTCTCTTTAACATCAATTTGAAAAATCTGATCTGTCTCCGTTGTAAACAAATATTTGCATTGGACGAGATATCATCTATATTTACCTGAATATGAAGATAAATAGTACTAGCAGTGAGAAGAAAACGGCAACGTTATCCATCGTGCGAAGCATGACGAACAGCTGTCGCCTCAGGTTGGGCATGAATCTGACCAACTTGAGGATACGTAGGAGTCTGAAGGTACGCAGTACAGAGAGCCCAGAGCTTCCTGCTAATTCCTTTGTATGACCCATGCTTTGGGCCAATTCGAATGCACTGTCAAACAGAAACTATTTAATACTACTTTACATTATTTCTTAATATTTCAATGATTGATTTAAATTTTGAAATATTCGAAATCAAAGCTGATTTAACATTATTAAATATATTATATTACATAATATTGACGTGGGATTGAAAATCAAAGTATGCAATATGTGGATGTTAATAGACCAATACATATTTATATATTATATAGATTGACAAGTGTGGGTGTATATATGTAATATTAAGAACAAAATATGTTACCTCAAAATAACAATGATGCCATCAAAAACATTGAATCCATTGGAAATATACTTAAATGGCCCTTCTGCAATTATTTTTAGCAACATTTCAACAGCGAATATGGCGGAAAATACAATGTTACTGATCTCCACGATCACTGTGAGCTCCTCCGGTTGATTGTGATACTCAATACCCATTGATAACGTATTGATTAGAATTGCCAATAATATTCCTGCAAAATTTCAGACTTTCGTGAGATTCAAGATATCGGAATTTCAATTTAAGTAACATTAATATTGGTTTCAAAAAAAGCAGGACAAAAATAGATAAATGTCAATAATGTTCTTATCCTTTACCTTGTTGAAAATATTTGTGATCCGCAATATTTTTGATATGCATTCTGAGCTTTGATAGTGCTTTGGATATTCGGTTCCAGCATCTGGAACACGCGTTGCTGAAGCGATTTTTTCGGGTCTCTTTAGCAGCCGCCTCAGCGGCTAATAGTTCAGCGCAACAGGAATAGTCTTCTATTTCGACGATCTATGTATACAAAACCACTATTTAAATACACATACATTTAAACTATCTAATTTAATGCTTTAAAAAGACAATCTAAAAAGTTATGAATAGTATTATTGAAGTATTTCATACCATAGTTATTGTATGTTTGCGTTTTAAGGTCTAAAACAACTTTTTGTATAGTAGACATTCCACAACAGTTGCTCTTGTCGCTGATTAAACTATCATTAATTTTATGATAAATCTATTACATACCCTAGTATCAATTTTTTCCTCTCCTGCCCTTTTGCTAATGCCTTTTGTGAGCTCTTCGAAGAACGAATCCAAAGCCACTTGTCCAGTTGGTAAAGCAGCTGATAATGCTCCAGAAAGTGCCAGTAACTCCTGACAGGACATGGTACCGCCTGCTGCCGCACGGTCTTCACATTCGCCTGTCGGCAGGTCGAACTCTACGCCCCCAACATAATACGTCACTACACCATATAATTTAAATAGCACACTACCAAAACATTGAAAGCATCTATAGGAATTCAAAGACTTTAAAGTTTCTATCAACAGTAGTACTATTATTTTGTATCATCGCACCGTTTTAATATCAAGTTCATAAAAAAACTTCAACAAAAATAATTTAATACAATCTTCAACGTCTCCTTTTTGTTTCATCTTAATGCGAACATTAAATTACTGAAAGGACTTTATAAAATTTGGCAATTTAATACAACAAGATGCTTTCGATGTAAAATAGAGAGCTTCAAGAAGATTAAAGGTTTTTATATGTAAATAAATTTTCAAAAGTGTAGACATACTACACCTATGCTGAAAAGGAGGTAAACCAAATACAGAAACTCTTCCCTCAATGTTGTACCTCCTAATCTAATACAGAAGATCTATGAAGAAAGAGATGGAAGGAAAGCGAGAAATTGAAATAAGATTACACATGCCCCTCTAATAGCATCGTCTAGATCTACCGTCTCTAGACTCACCACTTTGGCACTTAAGCCAGTCACGTTGACACAATGAATCTATAAATATTTATTTGAATTGTTAACAAAACTGTTTTAACACTACTGCATGTATTGCTCATTCCATATATCTTGGAACTAAACCGCGATATCTAAAAGGCCCTGACGAGCGCTGATTGTTTTGTAATAATCTATGCTTGGTGAATATGAGCTCGTCTAAGACGTAGCTCCCCATGCAGTCCTCAAAATACATCCAAAAACGTGTACTGCGTTTATAAAGCACATTTTGAATATATTTTAGGTCCAAGATGTATGAATAGAGCAATAAAGTATTTTCAAATGTATTCAGAAGCTGAGGCTTGTACCCAGTAAGATGGAGAAAGTTTCAAGTAAGTACAACAGGTAAAGTAAGCTCGTGGTGATTTTCAGTAAGTGTAGCTGAACTGTTTTGTCTACAGTGTTAACAAGGATATGTTGTACGATGAACTTATTTTATTTCAAAATAATCATAATCAATATGAGGTAGAATTCATTTTTAAATGACCGATGCAGTGTAGTTGTTTAATGGGAGGACTGTACCTGTTTGTGTCATTTTCTCAGAAGAGCAAACGTTATGTGGATGAGCCCCATGCGGTGCATTCGGTGTGTGGAGTAACACGGTGTCACTGAACATCACGGATGATCTCCGACGCGCTAGTGACGGTGGCGACAGTAAAGACAGATTTGATGCGTTCTGAAACAACATGAGAAAAAGGTAATATAATTTTAGTTATTTAGGTGTAATTGAAATATCCCTAGACCATGTTTTTCGCTTTTCAAAATGAAGATATTTACGATGAATGTTTTTTCTCTTACATTCTTTGCTCTAAAAATAATCATATTGGTGAAGGTTCCGTATGCTATCGGACAAAATAGTGTTGATAATTATTATGACTTGGGTCAACCAGTATGTAGCTAAAATGTAAAGATGAACACCTACTTTATCACGTAAAAACTTCACTGTCTGTCAATAATAGTAGAAACTTAAAAACAATAAAAAAAGTTCTTAATATTCTCTGGTCTTAAAAAAGTGGACAAGTCAATAGATTGAATTACATCTGAAGGAAACATCTGTAATAGATAGACGGGTGTAGTTTACCTCAAGATCGGCAGCGGAGAGCGAAGGCACGCGCAACAGGCTGGGCCGACTGAGCGGTTCCTCACCCCCCGCAACTCCTTCCTCGGCCACCGACTTTCCACTATTACCCTAACAAATAAATGGATAATTTAAGACATGTTTATTATGACCTAACTGTTGCCTTAACGTGTAGTCAGTGTCAAAAATATGTAGTTCATCATTTTCGGAATTTAAGCATATAATTTATACATATTAAAAATACTGTAAATTACTGGGGATTTTTACAAAACATATCGCAATTTTTATAAATACGTCGGTCCCTATTGCAGTCGTTACGGGTAGTTACGAGCCCTCAAAATTCCAACAACTGGTCTAACTGTAAAGCTTCGATATTGCATTTGGGTTGTGTAGTCAGATGGTAGTGGCATCACGGAAAGTGTCAAAGTTTAGCAAAATCCGCAGTTGAACTGGTAAAAGCGGACTCCAAGTTGATATCTTCGGATGCGACTGGGATTAACACTAGAATGAAGGAAAAGTATCGTCATTGGCTGTTGATGCTGAGTAGACATAGGTACATGGAAATAAAAGGCTAAGCTATAATACCAGTAGTAAACAAATACCTATAAACTACTTAAGTGTTTATTTATATTACATTACTAAGCCCACTGAAACTGTTATAATCAATCTTCTTTCATTTTAAAACCAATAAATATATATTTGAGGCCGAGTTACAAAAGCAAATTAAAATACTCGTAGCAGCATAATCTCGTAGTTAGTTCGTAGCACAGAGCTACGAGCAGATTACGACCGAATTATTATTAAAAACAATTTTAAAGTTATGATTTAGAGTTCAAATGTTACATGATTAATTTGTTGTAAATAAATTAAATTGTTATATCTGTGCCCACAATTTCATGTGAAATTACATTCGAATTTATTATAAAATATAATGCTACCAACAAAAAATACATGACCTGACTGAAAATTATAGTCGCTGCGTCATTATAACTCTTGTCTTTGAAGAATAGATTTTATTGAAGAACGGAAAACTTGAAGAAAATTTATTTCAAAATTCATTCTAACCGGTTGTTGAGAATGTTCAAAGTAATCTTGAAGGTAATAATAAACTTTGATTTATAATGAAGAGAAACCATTTTGAGGGTATTGAGGCAATTATTTTTAGTACAAAGGAAAGGTTGGGGAAGTTAGAAATCACGACAATGAAAGAGGCAAAATGATTATTCCTTTTACAATTTTAATATTCTGTTCTTTACACGTTGCTTGTGAAAATATAAATCAATTTTCAACACATTTGCTCATAAATTGTCATAATATATGATATAATATAAGCTTATAATTTTACCGCAATTAGGCATAAAATGACACCTGAAATCAAACTGTGAATTATTCGTTGCTATAATTTACAAGTGACTTATAGATTCTTTTAAATTTTCTTGGTTAAGTTGAGAGAAAAAGTTTCGGTACAAAAAAGAAAATAATACATTATGGTACAAGTGTGTAAAGTTGGTGATTACCGCTGAGCCGTTAGATGAGGAATATAGGAGGATAAAGAGAGCGGAGGACGGTAATCAATAAACACGTGTATCATACGATGTTTTTCAACATTCTTGTGAATAAAATGATCCTTAAATAGATATATACCCTTGCAGCTTTCAGTTAGTAAACATTTCGTAACGTAAAGAGCTTCACATCACTCACATCATAATATAACGGACGTTGCATAAAATAAATCATTTTCTTCATTTTTTTTTTTTATATATTTAAAAAGGAATTTTTTTTATTCGTCGCGGATTAAATGGGGATTTTAAAGTTATTACAGAGAAAACAAAGATTAGTTAATTGAGTGAAAGTTTTGATTATCAAAAAGCAAGTCAAAGAGCAAGTCATAAGTATATTAATTTATATGTACTATTTTGTATCGAAACTTTTTTTAAGAAAAAAGCTACTGAACCAATAAATTAAAAAAAAAAGAATCTATAACCCACTTGGAGTTTATAACCTTGAAAAGAAACAGTTTGATTATAGGTGTCATCATGTAATTAGAGACAGTTTATGAGCATGTGTGGTGAAAAAAAAATAGTCCAGTTTGAGGATACATAATGAATAAGCAAGTTGTTAGTTTACTCTATATTGCATAAAAGAGAGCCATAGAAAAATCGAAATTCCTTAGTGTAATGACAATCGGTGGATGTTAAACAGAAATTACACATGGAACCAATTTTAGTGAACAATACCTGTGAGCAAACTCGTGGACAGCACGGGTGATGCTGTTTTAGTTTATTTACTGGCAGCTGCAGAGTCTCTCGGCTGGTCCGCCATTGCAGTTGAGCTCGTTGGTATCGGTACACCCTGAGTCAATAAGATCACAATTTTTTTATATCCCGGAGGAGGCAGACAAGCACACGGTCCACCTGATGGAAAGTGGTTACCGTGGCTGCTGACCCTGTAAACACAGAGACTTTCTGTGCCGTCAGTATATAGGACAAAACAGGAATAGACTTTGGTGTTTCCACTGACAGCATAAAAACTCTCCAGTGTCCTCTAACTACCCAACTCATCGCCGGGAACACAATACGAGGTTATTTTGGCCGCGGTATTCTGTAGGGTGGAGGTACTTCCCCAGTCGGACTGCTCAATTGGACGTAAATACCTTCGTATTTTGATTAAAAAGTATCCATAATTCAGTTGAGAATGATAGAAAAATAACAAAATTATCTTGTTTTCCATAATGTGTGTTACATGGATATAAATATATCTATTCGTCTTCGAAATGAAAAGACATAATATTTTCGTAAGCCTTACGTGCTCAACGTAGAGCTAACGAAAATATTGTGTCATATAACTCAGAAATTCAAACATCACAAAAGAATAATAACTTAGACTTTTATACTTAGTGATCGAATATTATTTGATAAAAATATGTTAACCAAAGGTTCTATTCTAGTAATAGAAATAAAACTATCATTGATTTGCCAATATCTCAAGAGCACAAATATAGTGACATAATGATATTGAATACATTGTGTATAAGTACGACAAATTTATGATGTCAAAGTGTAAGAACAGGTTTTATTAATTTAAAATAAATCATTTGTAAATAGAACCGACCTGATTTTTTTTGCCATTCGTCTTTTGAATCTTCTCCACAAATGGGCAACGTATTTGACAATTTCAGCGTAGCAGGTGGCGGGCTCACTGTTATTAGTCGAAGATGCGAGGGTTGACGTCGAGGTGAATCGAGCACGTTCAGCTCGCATTCGTTCCATCTCGCGTTTTTTTGTCTCGGCAAACTGCGTCGCAATGACGACTAAGCACAGGTTGATCATGAAAAATGAACCAATCTGTAACAAATATGTTTGTGTTTATGAGGCTATACTTATAACATATAGAGTGTGATAGAATTTTGTGTTATGTTAGATTTTTTGACACCGTAAAGTCTGTCATAAAACTTTATTTATGTTATGCTGAAACGCGCATTGAGCTAAAAAGCAGCTCACAACGCGTTGTGCTTGCTGTAAAATATCTACTACGCGCAATTCGTGACTTGATTCTTATGAAAACGCTCGTGATGTGTCGTGTCAATCTTCGAAAAATCAAATATCGATTAGTGCGGTATCTATTCAGTCATATGACCACAACACGGCTAGGTGAATTCAGTTTTTTTAGCCGAGGTCTAACTCACCACAATTAGTAAAACAAAATAAATCCAGTCCCAGAAGCTATGAGCATCTTGCACGTAATACATTATATCTGTCCAACCTTCTAATGATATCACCTGTAAACAATACCAATGTTAAACTCAAATCAAGCAACAGGATAAAGAACCTATCTAAGATAGTTAAGCATATCTTACCAAGAAAATAGCAACCCAAGCAAGCCCAATATTGTCGAATGAGATGGTTCCTTGAAAAGGATTGTTTCCTCTCTGAGTGCAGTTAGTGTAATACTGATTCCAGTCAACACAAGATGTGTTCGTAGGGTAATTGTACGAGAAAGGTTTGGCTGTCTCGTTGCAAACCAGTGCTCCGTAACGGTAAGGAGGGAAATTGCCGCACGTATGCATGCCATTATCCTCAGGTGTTGTGCAAATATAGTCCAGTTCTTTAGAGAACTCATAGTAAAAGGATATACTGAAATGTAAGATTTTCATTAGTTCAATATAATAGTGCCAGTAATAGATGCGATGCTTCCAATAAGAGTTTGTTATTGAGAGAGAGAAAGAGAGATATTTTCTTTATTACATTGGTATTACCATTTTATGTTTATTTATTACTTCTTGAAAAGGATGTTACAATAATGTTTAAAGTAAAATATATTTTATGATATCACGATAAATATGATAAGTGTGCTATGTCTGTTTATGCATTACAGGAACATGATTAGAGGATATCTCAGCAAGGGATGTAGAGTTTACAAATCAAGCTAGTTGTTTTAATGTAGACCTATCTGTTGCTTAGCCTAAGATTTTGCTTGTATGTAAAAATCCTTATTCTGAAATTATTTCGTTAGGAAAAACTTATCACAGTATATATTGAATACGAAAATATAACACACGAACGAGTTAGTTATTCATGCCTCTCTCTACAGTAACATATTGAATGCTAATTGCCTTATGTGTACATTGTGGTTCAAATGTATATGAACATGGTGATAACGTATAACATAGTATTTATTACAACAGATAAATAATATGTTTATATATTATATTTGTATATACGCATTACCAATGACATTCAGTAAATTTTTGTTTAAAATACATGTATGATTATTATTCATGTCGAAGTATTATAATTTCTTATTTCGTACAATACAATAATTAAAATTTCTGGACTTAAAATGGGGCATGTATGATGAAAAAATGAAACAATATTTAAATCTAGAATATTTATGGGATCCCAAAGATGAGCCTTCCAATCATTCTTGAAATAAATGGAAATTTCATTAAAGTTTATTCTTACTATAGCTAATATTCATGCATATGTTATAGACACATAGGAGCACAATTAGACAACATGTTGCATGCAAACACATGCTAATACTGAGGCAGTGACGTTTAAGTTAGTCAGTTATCTCAATTAATGATAATGATAGCGCTAACAAAAATTGCAAAGGGAAAGTCTGACGAGTTGCGAGCAGACAAAGCCTGACTGTCTTTATTGTTAAATAACAGAAGGCACACATAGAACGACGAAGGCTGGTCGTAACCCATATTATAAGATGTATGGTCATTTCCTTGCTTATATAGGTTTTTTACTTCGATCTAAATTTAACTATGTTTGCTAAGCTTGGATATATTTTCTGAATCCAATGACGTTCGTGCAAAGCTTTTATTATGTAGCATATACGCTATTGCATCAGACAACAGTTGAAATATTAATTGATTCGAAATACAAACAAATACTTTATATATTATGAACAAACAAACACATACTTAACAAAATAAATAATTTCATAAACGTTAATGAATAAATAACTAAAGCCTTTGTAGTAATTTCATGTTATACTCGTATATGTCATGAATGATTTTTGCAATCATGTAAAACTGAAATTGTACCTATTAAGTATTTGTTTAAAAATAAAGAATGAACCTAAAAGTTTGGAAAGATAGAGTGTAATAATTTTTTTTAATGAATTATACAATATGTCCATTGTGAAATTATATTGTAAAAATTACAGGTGTAGAGGAAATAGAATTTCATTTTCAGAGAAGATAAGAGAGCTGCCTAAAGAAACTTTCTTTTTATTAAAAACAAATTGGCAGTTGTCGAATATTCGCAAATTAAATGTGATAATTGAAATAGCACATCTAATGGGAGACCTACTGTCTCCTACAAACTGCCAATTCGTGAAGGGGAAGCAATTACGATAGCACATCTGGACGGCAGATGTGTGAAGGTACACGTTACAACAGTTCGCAATGTTCATAATAGAAACACATTAATTTTGATCGCAAATCCTTACGAGTTCACTCTGACGCGCACTCTGTACCAATCGGACAGGTCTCTGGAACATAAATTAAGGAAGCCGTGACGAGTGTTATGTACCTAGGTATACTTCTAAGGGTTAGTAACGTATTAGTAATCAACAATGTGATCTCATACAGGACTATCAAATTGCTACATTATCACCGAACTCATATAAACTCACATATGAAATCACACTGTTAGCTATATTGGTACTAAATATAAATGTTTTGGTTAGTATTCGGATATGAATGAATATTAATAGTTGAAATATGTTCACTATGACTGTATTTTCTACTTTGTACTATGTTTAAATTACCTACTATATGTTTAACTATTGAATGTGGCAGAATTTACGTATTACGTTAAACACAACATGAATGGAGTACTTGTAAAATGAATACAGTTGTTTATATTATTGTGTAGTCAGTGCTACATTCTAGAATGGTACGTCACGTGTGTGTTTTCCGTGATATATTTAATTTATTATGTGAGTATTGACGGAATGCAATATTTAAGTGTGTTGTAGGTTTGACTGCAAGCTGAACCTTTGACATGCGCGATTATTGAAATGTTAGTAACAGTGCAAAAACAATATGCAATGACAAAATACAGAATGTCAAAATGATATAAAGAGCAGCGGTGGATATGCTCGTCGAGGATGTAAGCGTTAAATATTGCATGCAGTCAACGTTAGCGATGGGACGTGCCGCTAAGACGAGCGCTCTTGAGCAAATGGAACAAATGAAAAAGTTATTTCAGTTGCAATTTCATTCATAAATTTAAAAAATTGTCAGTAAATATACTGGGTCATATATACTTTGTCATTTTATTAATACATTTGTTATAAACTACTTCAATAACAAAGATGGTACAAAATTAATATACGGGTATTCTGAATTGTCCCCGAATGCATCGCCGTAAAATGGGAATGAATTTAAAAGAAACATACTTGTGGGGTCTCAATACGTTCGGTGGTAGGTTGAACTCGCAGCGTTGTCTTAAAATACCTTCCCAGAGCTGTACGCCCACGATGCCAAATATAAAGAAGACAAAGAAACATAGCAGCAAGACATTTCCTAACATTGGTAGTGTGTCTAGTAACAGCATCACTAGGATACGCATACCTGTAAACAGAAAAACAATAACATTATAATCACCTTCATCGGTGTATATATAGGTTTATTAATTCACAAGTGATAGAAGTGGTAGAGTTAGGAAATATGTTGACGGCACGGCATAGTTAATTGATCACGGAGACATTATGAACATAACACTTAATACCTAATTAGTGTAATGTATTTAAAGGATAAAAACATCATCATCATCTAGCCTTTATTCCATATTCATTAGAGGCCAACATGTGGGTTGTCTCCATTTATCTCTGCTTTCGGTCTTTAAAGCATTCTTTCTCTTCGCGGCCATTTCATCTATCATGCACTTCATCCATCTTCTCTCAGATCTTCCTCTCCCCTTGTAAGTGTCCATTTCCGTAAAGAAGCATGTACTACCTACTGAAATTAAATGTACCTACATAAGACTTCAGTTAACCTAGGCGATTATTCTAAACAGGTAGTCTAAAAATCTATCGATAGCAATTTGTTGGGCTTTGTGAATCCATTTACTGAACTGAAGTGCCATTTCACACGAACGAGCAGATTGATTTCAATTAATTCGTTCCACGAATAGGCGTTTCTACTCGAAAGAGGATTAGCTAGTGCTCGGTTCACGAAGCTTCGTTATTTGTGAACTAAATTGTTTACAATAAAAAACTGGCTTGTATATATATGTAACGAGCCATTACTTTTACGTTTTATTATATATCTACTACGACTTCCAACATGGTAGCGAGATAAAATACATTTTAGCGTAGTTTTTACGTCTATTTGACTAAATACTGCAACTATTTTAGCAGTGAGGTCTGGGTATAGAGTATAGATGAACTTAAAAATCGGGTGCACATCCCATCGCATATTAAATTAAAAACAAAAATAGGCTATATATACGGTTTTTATTTAATTTTTTCCCTCAATTCAATACGACGTTTAAACAACTCAAACGGCCTTCAATTTAAACATAGTGGAAATGATCCTTCGTGAACATGGTGCTTCCAACAGCGCCAAAATCGGTAACTCCAAACATTATATGGTAAATATTGGTAAATATACTGATAGCTCTAATAGTAATACAGTGAAAAATGATTTATTAGGTACAAAAATAAAATGCTCAAATTGGTCTAGTAATTTTCGTTCAATGTTTCAATTAACAAACACATAATTACCGTGTAGAAACATTTAAAACAACATAGGAAGCAGGGTATGTTGTAGATCTAAATGTATATTTCAATATGAGGAAATCAAGGACACGTGGAAGCAATAAATTATGCAGCAGCAAATTAGTGCCGATGTATGTGTAACCGCGGTCGCGCGTGGTGCGATTTAATTTGTAGCAGAATTGCATTGTCCTAGTTATTTGCGAGACCCAGTTGGGTTTTGTGTGTGTCAAACTTTGACTAGCGCCTGCCTGTCTTTTGTTTGTATATGCGAGGCTAACAGTTTGTATGTCCCGTTCTTATAGTGATTAACTATTGAATTTGAATATTATCTTTGTGGTTATTATGAAGAGTTGTAATATTTGCAGAGTTTTTGAACAAATTTAAAACACATAATATGTAGGTAGCGTAGCTTCGTTTTTCTTTTACATACTGAACATTGAAAAAAATGAGAATAGTTGTGTCGTCAAGTAGGCATTAATAAATTACCTTTGATGCCTGCAATTGAGCTAGTTGCTTGTATAAGCTTGCTTGATGGTTGTAACCAGCAATCTATACATATAAAAATTAATCCCTACTTACCTTGGTCACGCCATCACGTGTGAATGGCCGGACCTATTTCGCTAATTCTATTTTAAGAATATTCCTTGCATTACGAGGATGGTTCTTACGCAGAGATAAAATTAAAAAAAGTTTTAAGCCGTCACGGGAACGGGAACAGAATTGCACGTGGGTGAAGCCGCGTGCATCAGCTAGTTTACAATAAAAATTGTTTTAATGATAAGACTTGAGATAAGAAAAATACGTAGTTTGTTTCTTAAATTTCATGAAAATTATCTTAATAAAAATATTAAAAAACAATATATAATATTCAGACAATTTCTTAACCATCGATGTTAACCGGAAGGGTGGCCAGAAGGCTGGCAGCGTTGCCATGTTGAATACCAATACCAATCCCTTGCGCAAGGAATGAGTCAGCCCTCTGCCCACGGGCAGTGTCTATTAAGCTTTAGACATGTCTTTAAATAAAAGACGGGCACTTGTGCCCCGTGATTCCCGTTTTTAAATTTCGTCAAATTCATAAATGCACACCCCACAGAAGCAGCAAATGGTGTACATTAACTATCTCTATTTATACATCTTCTCAGTTAATTTAGATAATATCTACACTTAGGCAAATATCGTTTTAGGGAACGTAGATACAGGTACGTTGAAAGTAGATTAGGGAGAGACCCTTGCAGAGCAAATTTCCGCCGTGTAAACGTGAAGGGACTGCGATAATTAAAACACGATTAATATCTGTAGGTATGTATTTAGAGTCAATCTGTAGCAGCAATAAGATTGTTATCAGTGTATGGCTTTATCAAATAGAATAACTTTTTTCTTACTTTGATATTTCTTAAACACGTTTAAATGATCAAAGAATGCATTCTTTTAATTATTTGCTAAAAGAAAATTTAGCTGAGGAATATAATGATATGAAAGGGTTTCAATTTTTGACGGCTATTTTCATAAATGTCTGTTTATTTATCCCATGGTCGCATAAAAGCTTCTAGGCTGTGTTATTTTTTTGCTCGGAGAGTATCATATGTATTATAGATTGCTATATATTCTATAAATAAATATAATATATATATTACTATATATTACTGCGGCGTAGCGGTAGTGAACGCGGCCGCTACGCAGGAGGCGCGGGTTCGATCCCCGCTCAGTGCAAATATTTGTATGCATATATATATATATATATATATATATATATATATATATATATATATATATATATATATATATATATATATATATATATATATATATATATATATATATATATATATATAACTACACTATTTAGTTATTATTTAAGTTAATCATTTGTAAATTACGAATAAACTAGAAAAATAAAATATTTCATTTGCAAATATGTTTCAATATATCCGCAACATTTAATTATAATCAGATCTAGTGGTTGGAGTTCACTTGTTGCTCGCATCGATCGGCGCCAGGCTCGCTCTTGGTTCAAACTTGACTGGCTTGACTTTTATGTAAGTATCCATAATGATATGGATTTCTTTCGTACGTTTTCGTGTTTTGATTTAGTTGGCTACAGAATTTTACAAATTATAGTATCTTTTTTTAAAAAGTGTATGTCTTCGGTCTGTTCTATCTCACGATTTCTAAAGTTTATCATTGAGGATCCGTTTTTTTGTTAAAAGCTGTTAGACTATTATATTTTTACAATGCATTAAAAGTATACATTTTACCTAAAATTTTCGATCTCCTTATATTCAGAATTGTTCGTCTATTGAACAATTTTTCTGACTCTGAGCTGTTGCTATAAACTTTCTAAAAGAAAAGCTTAAAGTTTTGCCCTACTAGAATCCTACTGATCGGAAATCCAAATCTGACTACCAAATACACAGTCCACGACATGCGCTTCCAGCTGCACTACCGATTTAAATTCCGAATACTTCGAGTCCGATGACAGTAAACGGAATAAACGCTATCAAAAAGGTATAAACGTTTCGATTTAACGATCTTATAAGGCAACAGATTAATAAATAAACTCTTTTTTAAATATAACAAAGACAAATTCTTAGAGATTTAATGTTTCACGTACATATATTTTAATTAAAAATTTACTAACAAGTCTCAAGGTTAAAGCTTGAGTAAAGTTGAGCGTTAGGTATAACTTTCAAGGTTAACTAATTATGCAAATATATTATCGTCCCTAACATCTTCTTACCAAGCCCTTTATGAGACTTTCTAGATACTAATAAAACTGTTTTTCGTTAGTAATTTCAACACCTAAATAAACTTAGTGGGGTAACTTCCAAAGGCTTGGTTTTATAACTAAACTTATAATAAATTTTGTAAGTACCTTCTTGTTAAACAAAGCCAGTAGTGCGGTGGAGGTCACCCAAAGCAAAAGGGTTCTTGTATTAAGGGCTCTTCTCATTTTAGTACTTACAACTGAGGTTTACTTTAAAAGAGCATTGGTTAAAAGGTGTAAAAAGCTCTTCAGTCGTTTTGTTTGAAGTTATGTATGTATCACTTGTGCTTCAATCTGTATGACGCCTATTCGTATACATAAAATATAAATATATACATATAAATGTTATATAAAGCATTCTTCGGCTGAAGAAAATTTAAGCTTAAGACTATGATCGCTATAGAGCTAATAAGTAGGCGAAAGGAAGTGTAGCCAAATAAAATGTCTAACTCCGTAACGGTTAAATTTTCCCGCGAAGAGACTGCTGTCACACCTCCACAACTCAAGTATTTATGCCGCTATAGTAAGTTCTGTAGTTAGACCAGGTTGTCAAAATTTTAGGCCTCCAACTACCCTTAATGAATTCCATAGGTGTTCGCACGGTAACCGGGACCGACGACGCGGCGACGGCTTCACATGCTCACCGAGACACGTAGGATTGTCAATATGGAGAATTGTCACCCATTCTAAGACTGACAAGTGACAATTCTTTGGGCGGCGTGTGATAGAATAATGACAAATGTATGGGATTTGACGTATCTGACAGTCGTTAAAGCATTTCATAAACGTCAAATCCCATACATTTGTCATTCTATTCTACCAAACACCTGCCAACGAATTGGAACTTGTCTAGAGGGGCTGGCTAGTATTACCTAACCTTAAACTGGCTAAGCGGCACTTAACATGATTGGTTATAAAGTAATTGATATTTATATTCCTTTCGAGTTAACAAATAAAACACATTGCGCTTGACCAGATCTTCAAATACTATGTTATCTGTGACCAGATGTTATTTAGAGAGGAAATTATTACTACCTCTCACGTGAATTTTATTACTGAATCATAACCAGCGCGGTAGTAAACACCAAATTTCAAATGGCGCGTGATCAAACAGCTGTCATTCATAGTATACATGTGGTTTCCTTTCAAATGACATGTGTAGCTGGGCTTGCTATTTTGATAGTTTCATTAAACGTGATTTTTATGATTAAAAATGTAATGTTCTCACTCTAACAGCAAAGATGAAGCCCACGACAAAGTGAACGCTTGAAGATAATAAGCTCATCCCCTATTGCTGTTGGCTTTGTCTGGATAAGTTGATACAGCACATCAGTTGATTGATGGATGAGGCTCCAATGCAGGTTTCTTTTCGAGGTTGGGTGTCAGACAGCAGTCACTTCCATAAAAGTCAAAATAAAGTAAGCCTTCTTTCACGCAAGTGCCAATGGAGGTCGCATCCAAGTAACCGGGATTGGCACTCGGATAAAAAAAGAACTGTGAGGCATAAGATAATAGCCTTATTTTTTTTATATTTTTTTATATAGGACACGTCAATTGGACTTCTTCTCGCCTGATGCTAACCTGAAGGCCAAGTCTCAGGAAAGAGGGTCACCTTTACATATACATTGTTGGTATGCTCATACATCCCTGACTTCCCCTTCATTCCTCCATAAGCGTGAGTATGCACAGAATTAAAAAAACTTACTCGGTATCCTGTTGATAGCTCGCAATGGCCTTAGCACTCGAATAGTTCTGATCGCTGACAAGTTGATGTTTTCGACATTCAGTGCGTATTCTAGTACCCTATGAACACAGACAAAGTTATTAACACGAATTCAATTTAATATTAACAATTCACACATGGTCCGTAATAAGTCAAAAATAGAAAATGTGCTTACCCAGCCATTACTATGAAAAAGTCTAATCTGTTCCATGAGTCAGCTAAATAAGTTCCGTGTCCGTAAATGCCCATGGCCACCATTTTGATTGACATTTCCAGAGTGAAAAACGCAAATATTATATCGTCGAAAACCTGTAACACATATTAAAACGAGAGTTTAACAATATAAAGCTTTCACAATTATCAAAATTCAAAGATTTTATTTAGTATTTACAAATTCTTTCGCGCCTTACAAAAATTAAAACAAAAGAAAATCAATTTAATGTGCCACATTTTTTTCTTTGCGGCCAGTGTTCTTTTTTTAATTTCGCTGAGTGCACGCGTCAAGACCGAATTCATTCATGAATACTTTTTCATTCAACCACTTGCATTGTTTTCTGTTGATTTGCGAAATCTTTTGTTTCTTTTCATTTTCGGTTTTTAAATTTTCTTTTCGATTTTTCCATAATTGATTTTTCATAATTAAGTTTGTTGTTTTACTAAGATAAAAAACATTAACAATACTATAAAGTATACATTCTAAAATTATATGCGTTTTTCTGACTAAGAACATGGGTATGTAAAATACTTACCACGTAATTAATTCTATGTAGGTAAGTATAGACAATCTTTTTAGAACCATGGACCATTGGTTATGGCAGGAATGAATTTGGAACGGGACTTGCAAACTAGATAAATGAATTTTTGAATTTTGACACATAAGTGAACAATCATAGTGATACTTTTGTAATGTCATCTTTACATTTTAAGTACAGTTAGTTGTCAGGTAGTTATTTAAAGCCACGCATTAAATAGATAGGTACCAATTTAATATGTTATGACGGTGCGTATAGTTATTATTATCTTCCACTTTATTTGTGAAATTCGTTTTTAAAAGCTTATTGATAAGAAATGTATTAAAGTTTTGCTGTAAATGCTTAATATTTATCAATAAAAAGTAGCTTACCTGTAATATCTTGCATCTGTTTGTGACGCATTGGTCGTCGACGCAAGGTTGGTACATACCTAAGGTTATGCAGTTCAATAGGATGACCAACATTGATATTCTTTCGAACCAAGTGCGAGCGGTAGTTATGGAAATCATTGTGTATAAAAAAAGTTTTAGGTAACTAAATATTTACAACAATGGTTATATGTTTTTACTTTAGCCAATCACATCTATAAATTACGGTAAATAATATTGCTTTGTGCACGGATGGGGTTCGAATATTCAATCAAAGAAAACCTTTAAGCTAGGTACGGTTATTCAATCATCATCTTCCTCGTGTGAATCCCAGTAACATCCGAGACCGTTACCTCTGAGTCTACGATTAACTCTTGGTTAACTTCGATATGATATGACTTGGTTTATTATTCTATACTGGGAGTGACTGCTTGTTATTAGTGGTTGGTGTCCACATCACTGCCAAAAGGTAATATTAGTCATAAATGTATAGGTATTTGTTTAAAATTAAAAACTAAAGTTTTCAAACTGCTTATACTATTGATTGGTGGCACTTGGTGAGCTTGCTACACATCTTCAATGAAAACACTTGTACTATTCCACATTATTTATTATTACCCTGACCGGTTTCAAAGGTTGATACATGTTTTGATAATGCCGTAAGGCGAAACCGGTCAGGATAATTATAAATAATGTTGAATTGAACAAATGTTTTCATTGAAAATGTAAAGTTTTCATTTTCTGATATTGATTTGCAACCCCATTGTTGTCCCGCCATCAAAGGTAAATGTTATGTTGAACCATAGCGGGTGATAAGTGATAGAGATTAGGGTTGGTCTTATCATCATCATCATCATCATCAGGCTATATTAGTCCACTGCTGGACATAGCCCTCCCCTAATGAGCGCTATAGCGCCCTGTCTTCAGCTTGCCGCATCCAGCATCTGCCTGCAGTCTTTCTTAGATCGTCATCCCACCTGGTCGGAGGGCGTCTAATAATTTCTTATCATCATGTCATAATCATTGACGGATGTACTTCTACTGTAATCACGTAGACTATTGAACACATTGAAGACTAGCAGTTACCCGCGGCTCCACCTGCGCGTTATTTGATCCAGTTTTCGCAACCCACAGGAATCTATACCCGAAATAAAAGCCTGTGTTTAAGACTATAATTTCTATACTAAATCAATAAATAAATAATAAAACTAATCTTTATTCTAAATTAAAGCCCGATCCGTTCAGTTGTTGCAGTGCGATAGAATAACAAACATTCAAATATCTCCACAAACTTTTAAATTTATGATTATTTTTAAGATTAGTTAGGTATATAAGTATAAAATATTTTAATTAATGTTAGAATATTAAAGAGCAAAGAGTAAACGTTTGTGAAAATTTGTATTTGTAATTAAAAGAAAATATTTGTTCAAATTCGTTGTGAAATTAAAGCAATGTAAAAGAGAAAGCTTCATTCCATTTAAATTAGATATCAATTGGTTCACAAGTCCCTTGATAAATTTCAGACCGGCTCTTAATGATCGTTATCTTTTAAATTGATTTAAGCTTTACTCTGACGACACAGAATTTACAATATTTACGATGTCTATTTCTCTTTTAATTAAAAACAAATACATTTCATATTAAATGTGTCAATATTTTGTTATTTATTTTATATATTAGCATAGAGTAATAATGATAGGAGACGTTCGTGACGTTTGTAACAGACCTACTTCGCTTCGGCAAGAAAAAAGCATGACTGCAGTATTATGTCCAAAAATAGTATGTTGACTTACACTTAAATGCTAAATATTTCAATGCACGTATAAAAGGTAGTTCATAATAATATGTATATTATAACAGATGGCAGCATAAAACACATACCTAGTGTTGCTTGTGCATACTTGTGGCCTGAGATGTCTAACTCTTGTGTTACCAACTGCTCAGTTCTAAAACTTCTTTGGGGACCCAATGAGTTGTAGAACTTGCATATTATAATAGATGGCAGCATAAAACACATACCTAGTGTTGCTTGTGCATACTTGTGGCCTGAGAAGTCTAACTCTTGTGTTACCAACTGCTCAGTTCTAAAACTTCTTTGGGGACCCAATGAGTTGTAGAACTTGTCAACACAAAATCAAAAGTATAGTCGTGTAGTAACAGCCAGGTTCAAAACTGTTTTATGTACATATATGTACAGTGAAGAATAAATCCTCAGTCACATACACAGAACTATGTTTCTGTGGCCACACTAATACTATTTTCTATCTTTGTGATGAAATCTAACTATTTATCATTACTTATTTATTATCTAGTAAAGCTCAAAGTATTACTTTTGTGGTTAGCTTTGTATGTGGGTGGTACACTATTTCAAACATCGACTTTCTTTAACGGCCACAAATTCACTAGTCAGATACAAAGCCCGTTTGTGGTTAGGAACTATTGCGTGCACGTATTGTGGCTTAGGATGGATTAGCGTTGTGTTGTCGGCAGTGATTAGGTAATATTCGCTAGTCCTCTGGTAGTGAGTTTGATTGATAGTCAGTTCAAGTACCTATATAATGTGTTTTGTTTTAATTGTAATATTTTAAGAGTGATTTTCAATTAAATATTTTCAGTGTAGTGTCAGGCAGTTTAAAACTATTTCATCAAAAACATAATAACTTAGAAAATGGTTATATTGTTTATTTTGTAATTAAAACTGTACTAGCGGCCTGTATGACAGAGTTACAGGGAGGTCAATATTTAGATTAGATATATTATTACATAAAATCTTAGATATATATTTTCAATTCTTTGATTTTAGATAATAAGCCTTGTTTTCTTCTATGTCTATTTTTAGACGATTTGCAATATAAACGGTGTACGTTTATATTGTACGTAAACCATTACGTAAAGAAATTGCAAAGATATATGGTAAGAATTACGGTCGGTTAGAACTTGGATCAATAATAGTTTAGTTACACTTCTCACCTGAAGATAATCTGAGAGTCTTCGAAGTGACTATCACTGTAACGTTTACCTACTACCTTTTCTGTACCGCTGAGGTGGCAGACAAGCACACGGACCACCTGATGAATGATGATTACAACAAACATCAAGAACTTCCTACTGTTAAAGCGTCTCGATGCTTATTAAAATGTAATCTGTCCACCACGTGACTCTGACGTATACTGAAAACTTAAACAAACTTCAAACTCTTTCAGAAATCATATAACACAAAATGGATTTCATTGAACAAAACCGAAAAGTAGCTTATTCATAGACTTTCAAAATAACATTTTATGCTTCATTGTATTGAAAAATACGGAGAACAAAAGCGTTCGCCATTAGATCAGAATGATGTAGCGATGTTCATTATTTTAGAACGGGTTGCTTGCTTGCATTAATTACGGGATACGGAAGCGTAGTTTTGGCTTCTCGTGTTTATGTCCAGTTACATACAGTTGCATTGGTTAGTGATGTGGAAGTATTGAATTCGGCATTCGGTTCGGATGACATCCGAACCGAATGCCGAATTCAATACTTTGTTTGTCTTATTTTTATTTCAACCAGTGTAGAATGTAGTATTAATACTTATGGCAATATTTACATTATGATATTGTTAACATATGGTATATGTACCAAATGGTACATATGGTATATATGGTACGTTATGATATGATATAGATAATTTCATAAAAAAGAATAGTTCATAGAAAATACAAAAGAGTAGGTATGTATTAATCAAGAAGATTTACATTTTTATAAAATTTACATTTCAAATTTTTAACGGATTAAAATATATAAATAATAATAATGACGTATATGTCGCCGCCAACTAGCTTAATCAGCCGTTCAATTAACTGCCTAGGCAGTTAACTAAACGGCGCCATTCAATGAACGGCCTGAATGATATTCAGCCGTAACGTTTCTTACAACATTTAATAACTTGGCTGGCTAATGCTTAGGCCAATTGTAAGATGGGGCACTACCTCGAAGTAAGATAGAAAATAACATACACACATACATATGTATGTATCAGGAAGACGGGGTTGAGGATACTCCCCCTCACCCCATCGGGACGGAGTCCTCTGTTAGAGGACCAAAGCTGCCGGGGCCGCGGAAAAGTGTGAGAGCGTGCCCGTAGCCCGGCATGAAGGCGTCCGGAAGGAACACCGCGGGTTTTAGTGGGTATACTCCAGTGCAGAGAGAAAAAAAAAGGGTAGAAGGTATTAAGCCTTATTTTTTTGTAACCATGAAGAAATAAGTCATTTTTCTAACCGTTTAATTAAATGGCTAGGCAAGTAGTCATTGATGCAAGCTGTTTGCCTAGCCGTTTTATTAAATGGCTGAACACCATTCAGGCCGGTAATTGAATGGCACCATTTAGTTGATTAGCTGATTAAGCAGTTGTTTAGCTGATTAAGCTAGTTGGCGGCGATATATAAACTACATGCACATCATCATTATTATTATGACATGCCAAATGCATGTAGTAGGTACGCACACTTGAATTAATCAGTTAATTAGCCTAGTGCAGTCCATTGCTGCACACACAAATATAGTTACCAAATCTATATATTAGTTGTAATTTATAACAGACATTTTATTATAATTTATAAGATTTTCCGGTGGGTTTGAGATTCACGAATCGCCGTGACTCACGTTTTCCATTAGGATCCCCATCTGTTTGGTAAAAGGCCTTTACAATGCAGATCTCTGTGCAAAAGGGAGTTACTCCAGTGTGCTTGCTATATAAATCAGCTTATTCTAATTTGTTTGTCATTGTTGTTTCGAAATTGGCCCCTATTATATACTTATATAGCCATTATAAGCGTAATGAAACGCTTATAATGGATTTAAAGTTATGGGACAGAACTGTTTTGAAAATATTAAATGTGACTTAGGTACATGATAAAAAGGAATCCCTGCGGTCGTACATAACTCCATGTTTTATTTTCTCGGAAGAAGCTACTCCCATACTACTCTATTACCCATTAGGAAGAAATATAACACCGATAATAGCCGTAATCACGTACATCACCAGAATGATGGCATACGTGACATAACGTCGCGTGGAGCAATTTGTGGTGCGTAATAATCTTTGTTTAAAGAAAATATGAGCTTTAGCTTGAGTTTCGCTCGTTTGGATGTCGCAAAAATAATTCTATGTGGTATTTGCGCACTTATGTTTTGTGGTTTAGTTTAATTAAAACCGTTTCAGAAATTTATTCATGAAACATTATTATATAGTTATTTTACATTTAAAATACATGTGTCAATAAAATCTAACAAGTCTAGATGGCATTTTTAAGACTGGCCAAGTCAAGAATATCTAGACTCGCAATCCGCACGCATGTTTTACATACGCATAACAATTAGGAAAGAAGAAGAGCTGATATTCCAGGATCGTAGCAAGTGAAAATATGTTATATATTATGATGGGAAGAGATAAGACATATTATATGTATGATATGGGATATGTTTGTGATGTATATCTAGCTAACCCACATTTATGGACTATGGTAAAATATCGCATTAATATGTATAAACTTTCGTCCGTATTCCGTGAAGAGTAACACCTAATTCAAGCGCTTAAAACAAAGAGCTTAGTTGGGGTTTGGGTCTTTAAATATTTAAAATGTTAACTAGGCATAAAAATATATTTGAATAGGGCATGACTTTCAACAGACAAATCCACTTAAGCGTGTGTAGTTGGGGCCATATTATAAGGTTGAATTAGCTTACGATAAAGCTTTTAATTAGTAAAAGGCTTATCTGGCGACACAAAGTAACGTGCGAACAACATTAACTGCATGTAAGACCGTCTGTTTCCAACATTTATTTGGACTTATTAAGCTTGTAAGTTTTAAGAGGGTTTATTTCAAGTAATATTTAAAATGTTAACTAGGCATAAAAATATATTTGAATAGGGCATGACTTTCAACAGACAAATCCACTTAAGCGTGTGTAGTTGGGGCCATATTATAAGGTTGAATTAGTTTACGATAAAGCGACACAAAGTAACGTGCGAACAACATTAACTGCATGTAAGACCGACTGTTTCTAACATTTATTTGGAATTCTAGAATACGGGCCTTAAAGTTCGATGTTTCTCTATGGTGTGCACGAATTCATTAGAGTCTATACGGACGGGAAATAAAGTGTTTTTTTTTTCGGTGTCACGACGAATGCACTTCTCTAGTTACGTGGATTAAAATGTTTAACTATGAATTCCTCCCTCTTCTATGTTCTTGTATCTTTTTAGAGGTTACGCAACACTGGTCCGTGCCGGCAGCGGAATTGAGTCAGTTCGGCTCCAGTCGACCATAAAACTGTCGTTAAATATTTGGAATTCAGCTTACATATATGTGTATATCGACAGAACGACGCTGTTTCATGACGTTGCTAGTCACTGCAACAGACACATACACTCGGATTTATGGCTTAGATTACGATTTAGTCATTAAAGCTGACATTTAATGTAACACTAGTATTATTATTTTAATGAAAAATTTGTCGATTAACCTTTTGCCTGGCTAGTGACAATTTTTAACAATTAACAGGACATCTGTTTGGTATGGTCTGTTGTTCTTAGTTTAAAACTTGAAACTAATAACAAAGTAACATTGCGAGATTTTTGGTGCCAACACGAGAAAGACGTATTCCATTTTCTGAAATTGATATCTATTGACTGTGACTAATTGAAGAAAACACTGCAATTTATTAAATTTACATCCATAGAGCTTATTTACATATAATATTACTTTGCTTAACAAGATCGATCTAATGCTGACTATACTCAAACCAAGTTAAAATTTATACCTATGCGATGTGAGGCCACCAAAGCTTCTTAATTATGGGAGGATGGGATTATGGGAATTTCTAGGGTTGTTTTTCACGGTGGTGAAATAAAAAAGTAAAACTTCTTGACATGAATACAGCCGGTATAAAATGTCTTATTTGTCATCTTTACATCGTGGACGATTCGCTCTTGACGTCGTCGCCAAGTGCCACTTAAGTGTCTTCGTGGACTCTCGGTTGTACTGATGACTTATGTAGGTATTCTTGTTTCATTTGCGTCCAGGAAGAGCTACTGTCTTGTTTAATGTTTCAGGGGATTTCAAGGAAAAAGTATTGAAAAACGAATTAGAAGTTTTTTTTAAAAGTCTAAGTAGGTTGTTAATATTACTATTTAATACGAAATCGACAGGTATTTTCTCAATAATATAGCAATTATTCCCACTCACTATTATAAAGTTTATTTGGTGCTGAATTTTATAAACTGCGAATAGTTTTAAAAATATGTGAATCCAGATGTAAATCTCAGTCTCGTAGGTTCTTCAAAAATGCATTATTGGTTGCGTTTTGCATTGCCATTGCTAATAGTTGTGAAAGTGGGGTTTAATATTATAATTTATGTACGCTAATTGTTACTTAATATTCAGTTCTGTATCATCCACACATGTTTGTATGATATCGTATTCCTTACCATAGATATTATCTTCGTCTTCAACATTTTTTTCTATTTTTGTTAACAAGCATAAGAACTTCTTACATAATTGATGCCGCGAGATTAAGCGCGTAAACTCGTCACAAGTCAAACTGCGACTATAAACTGCAGTCAAGCTCAATAAGAGACGACGGCAATAAATCCAATTGCGGACCCGTCATTATGAAGGAAGTTTGCGTCTCGTTGGGGTTGTGACTATTTAATTAATCGAGCCAGTTGGGCCACTGTATGTTTTAATATTAAATTCAATCAATTTTCAAACATTTGTTATTCTATAAAGTAACGAAACAGTATTGTTCCTTAGTAGTGTAAAGCTGCAGAAAAAGCCAGTTTATTATAACAGGCTACAAATAATATGAGTAATTTGTGTTAGACAATACATATACTAAATAGAACAGCAGTGTTAGTTAGAAAAGAGCTGGGACACAACCCCGGAATGAACAAAAAAGTGGGTCAAACTCACGCAACGCCTTTTTATATATAACCTATTCACAGACCGACAAATTGAGCGTGTGATATAAAACAAACTTGTAAAACAAACATGCATTAACCAAAAACAGTTACCAACAATTGGCTGTAATATAATCACTTACTTTCGACGAAAGGTCCAACAAAAACACCCTAAGCTAGATTCGCTTTTTAGTATGTCCATCTGCATATTATAAGCGTTATACGTGTTATGATACGTGTTATTCAGTAGCAAGGAAATTATTATTTTTTAACGCACAAATGTCGCTGCCACGATTTTGTTTACCCTTTTTACTCTAATGACCTGTAAAATGAATCCCTACGCCCTTTAACGCTTCATAACCTACGACGGGGAAAATGTATCTAACCCTTTACTGGCATTGAACCCTTTAAGCTGCATTAAATTGATAAATGTTGCAACGTAACTTTGGCATACATAACCTTTCTGTATTAATTACGATTTATCGCTTCATTATATTTCAATGGAAACTATGATGCTTATGATTTTTATTAGATGTTGAATATTTGACGTGATTGTATAGATGTGTGAGAACAGTAGTATCTATTCAGGATGCGAGAAAGCCATAAGTACAGTTTTCTCGCATTGAAAATTCGGAATAAGTACCTAGAAACCACTATTTTAATTTACCTGCAATTTGCTTCTATCCTTAAGGAACAGACTTCCCGGGCTTCCTCTGCTGTCGTCATGTCTTTATACCAGTCTACCGGTTTCAAACACAAGAATACTCAACACGTAAATAATTGGAGAAATACTTTTACACCTATTTTGATGTGCCTTAAAAACATTGCATTAATTTACCTTTCTATGTAAATAAATGGCTTGATTAAATAAGCAGGAAAAACAAAAAGATAACTTAATACTTTATTTAGAGGCATTACAGTGTAATTTAAATAATCCTATAATTTTTAATGGTCGAGCGAATTTTATTTCCTTATATTATATATTATATAACCATTTTCTTTCATAATTTTATAGAAATATATATTAGCTGTATTGAGAGTGACGAGAATTCATTTACGTACTTGATTTTGGTTAATTTCAAAGAGTTTATAAATAGTAGTATTTATACATATGTAAAAGCGGTAATTATATTTCTAAGGCACAAAAGTACAATTTAAACTAACAAAATACGCGCCAAAGTACTGAAAAAGTAAGGATATCAAATCATATATAGACTTTACGAATGTAAACTAGATAAGAGAAGCGTTAAATTTGATAAACGATGTACTTTAATAGTCTATAGCTACTTGTACAAATTTTTTCGATCTATGAATTTATTGAAATTTTGAGGTAAGTATGCCCTAGAAGTTCATCAACTTAATGTTATGAATGAGTTAAATAGGGCAGTACCAAAATTTCAACATAAATATAACCTTGTACTGAACATCTTAACAATGCGGCAATGTCATATTTAAGCCCCAACTAGGCAGCACATGCATTTGGAGTGTGTCCAGAAGCGGTCACCGTGGTCGTTATTGGTTGAGGTCACTCATGTAGGTTCTCTTCAATGATTTGCAGCATTCTCTCCACAGTATTTCATATATTTTGTATCAAGTATCGTTATGTCTATAAATGTATATATATATATTTTATTTTTTGCATGTATATTTTTTTTTCATTAAGTCTGATTGACTTTTGACAGCTACACCACAAATTGTAACGTGCTGGTTGCTGAATATTTCTCCATCCCACGTCTGGAAGAGATCGCATTTAGCGATAAGGGCGCCCATTGTGCATTTAACAATAGCTGCTGTAATCCGTACTACTGTCTCTTGTAATTTAATGTTGGTGTACAATAAAGAGTTACCTATCTATCTATCTGTCTATTTCAAAATTCTGCTTGTATTAGCCTGCAGTAACGCTACGGATTTTAATATCGAAATAAATATACGTATATCCCAGCTAACTAGCCTAATCAGCCGTTCAATTAACTGCCTAGGCTCTTTACTAAACGGCTTAGATGATGACGTTTAATTACTTGCCTAGCCATTTAATCAAACAACTATAAAAATGATCTTTTCTGTATGTTTTAATAAAATAATCATGAAGAAAAAATAATAACCGAATCAATCCGACTTGGATTGATTCGGTTATTATTTTTTCTTCATGGTCATTTTTATAGTTGTTTGATTAAATGGCTAGGCACATGGCACATGGCTTAAGTATTAGCCAACCAGTTTATTAAATGTTGTAATAAATAATACGGCTAAATGTCATTCAGATAGCTTATTAAACGGCGCTGTTTAGTTTTCAGCCTAGGTAGTTAATTGAACGACTAATTAAGCCAGATGGCGGCGGCTATAACATCCTAGCGTTAATTCCAGTCGCATCCAAAGCTTTACAACTTGGAGTCTGGGGTCCGCTTTTTACCAGTCTAACTGTGGATTTGGCCAAACTCCGATATTTTCCGTGAAGCGACTGCCATCTGACCTCCATAACCCAAAGGCGATATCGGAGCATTGCAGCTAGACCAGTTGTTGGATTTTTGTGGGCTCCAACTACCCGTAACGACTGCCATAGATGTTTGTATGACAACCGGGACCGACGGCTTAACATGCTCTCCGAGGCACGACCAGACCAATGCAGATACCCATATTCATGCATACAAATATTTGCACTGAGCGGGGATCAAACCTGCGCCTCCTGCGTAGCGGCCGAGTTAATATAACATCAATATACCATAATATCTATTAAGTAGATATTTGTATAAGCAGCTGCGCGCTCTACCAAAGTTTCTCTTCGACATACAATATCTGTAATTTGGTAGTATATATATTTACGAATGAAATTATCACGCGCAGGATACTTATTATCTCCATAGATCCGATACGAATCAGGTGCGTCAAGCGAATGGAGTAGGATTCAAATATTTAATAACAGTAGCTGTAATGTAGCACAGCCTCCATGGCGGCAGGAGGCGCGAGGTCCATCCTCGCTCATTGCAAATATTTATGCATGAATATGGCTATTTGCATTGGTCTGGTCGTGCCTCATAGAGCATGTTAAAAACCTGGTTGCTATACGAACATCTATGGTAGTCGTTACGGGTAGTTGGAGCCCTCAAAAAGCCAACAACTGTTCTAAGTGCAATGCTTTGATATCGCCTTTGGGTCGAGGAGGTCAGATGGCAGTCACTTCACAGAAAAAGTCAAAGTTCAGCCAAATCCGCAGTTGGACTGCTAAAAGCGGACCCCAGACTCCAAATTGAAAGCTTCGGATGCGACAGGGATTAACGCTAGGATGAAGAAGGAAACGAGTAGCTGTAATGTATATTGGTTTCATTTAGTTTGGTCTGATTGTTGATGGGTCAAAATTAATAATTATAATTTTTACTTTTTACCCTTTCTGTTGACCGATTGATCTGTTATTTGGTACCTACATAGCTCTAATTTGTATAAAACGCAGTGCATAATCACCTAGTATCCTTGGTATGAGCCATGTTAATGTATAAAGAATTTGTTTCCAAGAACCGACTCGTAGCTTCTGTTATTTCTGTGAGAAGATTTATTACAAGACCACATCTAAAAAATTATGGTCGTCTCGGTAAGTTATAAATTTATGCTAGGCTTACAAAGTATTACTTTGTGATCTGAATGATGATAGCGCCCAGTTAATTAACTTAGCTAAAAGCTAAATACTTATAAACAATGAAAAACTTTACATACAACTTTAGGTATATGAAAAAGTGCGACCGTAACTCCTTTGTTGAATGTACATTATAAAAATGATAATGAACTTATGTAGAACTTTTAGTTTTCAAATTGATGGATCAGTAGTCGAGTAAGAAATTAATGGACTTAGAGCCCGTGAACGCCAGATCTTCGTCATTTTATAAAAGCTGAAAGTTTGTCAGCGCATTCTTCGAACACAGGTAAGAACGATGGCCCATTATGAAGCTTGGGTCATAATGGCTTTGACAAATAAATTGGACTAAAAGTAGAGAAATTTTCTTTTTTTTTCTCACGTAACCATGAGCAATGAGCAGGCCCTCCTTCAGGTGCCGGCTCATCCTTGAATTTTGGGGCACGTTGTATGAAAATTAGCTTTAATACTATATCATATACTTTCATGAACATTAAGGGTCTCTGGCAAGGGGTTATTACCATGTTAAAGTATCGGTATATTAATGACGCGATATCTAATAATACTGTGAAAGTAATACCTAAAAATCACATTTTATTGTTTGATGAAGATACTTAGATTTTTTCATTTCGAAACTTTTGTATCGTTTACCTACCAAACTTCATAATGAGCCATCGTTCTTACCTGTGTTGGGAGCATGCGCTGGCAAATTTTCGGGCTCTTTGTCTATTACTTCATTGGCGTGTATGTAAAAAACGTGAGACATCCATTTTGAGTTTTTTTTTATCAATCACAAAGTTTTGTTTGACATTTTGCCCCAAAGCCATATGATACAATATTCTGACAGATGAACTTTATATTATACATCTGTCATTGTAAGGAACCATTTTAGAAAGTATCGTAATATGAGCATATAGCAAAGATATGACGTGTTTGTAAAAAAAAACTCCAATAAAGTATTATCGTATTTTCTTTTCGAGTTCAAGAAGCTACAATTCCCTTATACCTAAGGCTGTATTGTTGGCTGCGCCATTAATGTTAATATATTTACACAACTAATTATTTTATTACGATTTAAAACATGACACTCACACGCATCTTGTCGCTAAACGCACCATATACATATGGCAACACTGTTCCCTCCTTTTCCGTTTCCCAACCACCCGCACGCCAGTACCCAATCGAGGCCGCCATCGTACGCAACGAAAATTCGCTATATCATAGTATTAGTGGCCAAATAATTTATTGCGCGATATAGACATTAAATCCAGCCCCTTGAAGTGTCTGTGACCTATTTTATGCTGACAAGTGCTGTGCAGTCGCTACTCAAAACTGGAGGTGACCGGCTTCCCATACGAGGTACGTACTGGCGTCTCCAAGTGTGGTTCCTTCGTCCCCGGATTCCAAGAAATCCTCGCAATCCTCATATATTTATCTCTCCTCTCATTACATTTTACTCATTCATATCATTTACCCACGCATTATCGTATTATTTACGCAATTTATTTATAACCACGCAAACGCACCGCATTACATTCAAACTTTATTTGTTCACATCGCATATATAGTTTGTTATTTCAAAGTCAATTGCTCATAATACACTAATACTATACCTATATTTTACCATTAGGGCATAGAAATATCTGGTTAACATTAATATTTCGCCATTTAACGCAAAATATCTAGGTACCTACATTTTTATTCTCATCGCGCGCCATTTTTTATGAACTCGTTCCGCCCGTTCGTCGCTTAAATATTATACCTGCCTATTATTCGAAGTTATTTACGTATCAACAAAAGTTCTCACATTCTACATTATTGTTTACATACATATATACCACAATGGGAGGTAAGGATGATAAAAGCAGTGAAAGTGCTGCAAGCGACAATGATGTCATGATAAGCTTTCTTGAATATAAACAACAGAACTTGTTTCACATCATTCAAGAAGTGTACAATCTCGGGTTAAAGGCATCCGACGATGTGATGCGTATGCAGTTCCTCGCTAGGGTTCAATCCATTGACAAAACTCGGTCGGATTACGTTGAAACCGTCGATAGACTGTGTATCCAGAAGTTAAAACAAAAACCAACGGTACAACCAAGTTTTAGTACTCTCAATACCTTCGATGAATTATATTGTTACATAAAGCAGACGGAAGCTTCCCTGCGACAGGAGCTTGAGCATCAAAAGAAAAATGACAATATTAATGTTCAGTTGCCCCCTCTCAAACTCACAGGTTTCGATGGTACTCCCAGTAAATGGCCATTATTTTATGAAAATTATTGTAGTGTTATACACACAAATACGCGCCTCACTAAAGCCGAAAAGGTACAATATTTAGTTGGTTGTCTCTCAGGCACAGCACTCAATGTTTGTTCTGGAATTTCTGCCATCGCACAAAATTATGATATCATATGGCAAGCTCTTCTAGATAAATACCATGATCTTAGGGTACAAGCATCTGGTTATCTAGAACAGATGTTAAAACAGAAGCCAGGACAATCACCTGAGAACTTCATCGAAAATTTTTGCTCTGCCGAGGCTGCGTTGCAGCGCTTGAAGTTAGATAACTTATCAGATTTCATTATTACTTATATTGCATTAAATAAGCTAGATAAGTCTATGCTAGATCTCTTCGAACAGTCTCATAGACACATAAGCATTCCAACATTTAAAGATCTCAAGCAGTTCCTCTCTGAACAAAGTAAACTTCAACTTGTACACGCACCTTCCCGCTCACAATTTAATAATAATACTCGTACTCCTAGTAAACCTACATCTCAAGTAAACAAATCTAAAACATTTTGCACTCAGACGGACAGTTCTGACATTGGTTCTCAAACTTGCAAAGTGTGTAATGGTCATGCTCATCCGTTGTTCAAGTGCGACATTTTTTTAAAACAAAATGTTAAGTCCCGTAATTACACGGTACGCCATCATGCCTACTGCGTAAATTGCTTAGGGTTTCATCATGTAAACATGTGCAAATCATCAAAAAGGTGTTCTACATGCAATCGTAAACATCACTCATTATTGCATTACGAAAGCAACAATGATACAAATATATCTCGTTGCCCGCACTCATCTGAGTGCATTAAAGGCACCGCGCCACAGCCTGCAACTGTCGGCAACAATGTCGAGCCGCCCGCGCCCGGCGCCAGCTGTTCGTCGCACTCGCGCTCGCTCGCAGACTCGACGCAGGCGCCGTCTTCCGCTGCGCGCGTAAAGGATAATAGTAACTTTGCGTTGTCAGTCACCGTGCCAGCGCGTATTTCGAGTAATAATACTACAGTATTGTTACCGACTGCGTCTGTTATTGTTTATAATAAACATAATAAACCGAATCGAATGCGTTTGTTTTTGGACACAGGTTCAATGAGTAACTTCGTTACTAAGGCTTGTTGTGAACGCTTAAATTTAAAGATAATTCACGCGCCTTCTGTTATCACAGGTATAGGCCAACTTAAAAATCAGTCCCTCGGAATTACGCAATTCAAAATGTATTCTCGGTTCGATTCTCGTTGTGGCTATTCAGTCAGTGCCCGCGTTATAGATACAATAACAGACTTTTTACCTAATGTTGAAATTAATAATACGCATTTAACTCATTTACAAAATTTACCTATGGCTGATGACCATTACTACACGCCGGGTGAAGTGGACTGTTTGATAGGCAGCGAGTTGTTCCCGCTTTTACTCGGATCACACAAAGTGAATTCGCCACAATCTTCGGTAGTAGGTATACAAACCACTCTCGGATATGTCGCTATGGGCAAAGTCCAATGTATGTTACCCTCGCGACCCACTAAGGCTCTTCCTCACTGCCAGGACGAGACCGCGTCACTCACACACACTACTCGCTCACTCAACTCTAATAATAAGACTTTCTTTTGTCAAACGCACACTCTCTCACTTGATCAATTAACGCAACGCTTTTGAGAAATAGAAAATGTCCCAGATAAAACACACTTTAGTCCAGAGGATCAATTATGTGAAAAAATATTTCAATCTACTTACTCCCGTGATGACACCGGTAGATACACGGTTGCTCTTCCTTTTAAGCACTCACCCACCGAATTGGGACACTCTTACTCAATAGCTAAACGCCGCTTTTTAAGCTTAGAAAGCAAACTCAATTCATCTGACTTACGCACCGACTATAACGCAATTATTCAAACATACATTGATCAAGGATTTCTTTCTAAAGTTTCAAATAATTTTCAAGACGCGCAAGTTTATTACATGCCGCATCGCGCAGTCTATCGTCCTGAAAAAGAAACGACGAAGACGCGCGTAGTTCTAGATGCTGGAAGTAAAACCACATCAGGCAAATCACTTAATGACCTACTTTACGTAGGCCCAGTTCTACAAAATAATATTTTTCACTTACTCCTTAATCTCCGTATGTTCTCAATCGCGATAGCGGCAGACATTGAAAAAATGTATTTTCAAGTAAAACTTACTCAAGATCACCACTCATATCAACGCATTTTGTTTAGGTTCGATTCCGATTCAGCTATTGATACCTATCAATTTAATCGAGTATGTTTTGGCGTGTCAAGCTCACCTTACCTCGCTATGCGTGTCGTGCGTCAACTTGCCGCCGACAGTCGCGAGTCATATCCACTCGCCGCTTATGAAGCTGAACATCATATGTATGTCGATGACTATGTTAGTTCCGTAGATGATATAACTATAGCTGAAAATACCTACAAAGAAATGGTTGCTATGTTTCAGTCTGGCGGTTTTAATTTAGTTAAATGGATTTCCAATGATAGACAACTATTGTCGCGCATTCCATCCGCCTATAAAAGTTCTCTCGCTGTTAAATTCGATGATGATCCTAACGCAGATACAAAAATCGTAGGTATGCAATGGCAGCCTACCGATGATAATTTTCAGTTCAATATAAATATTGATTGCCTAACAACTTGTACCAAACGCTCACTTCTTTCGGTAACTGCTCGGTTATTCGACCCGTTAGGTCTCATTAGTCCAGTCATCGCTTATATGAAACTGCTCATTCAAGACTGCTGGAAATTACAGCTCGACTGGGATGATGAGGTCCCTGACAGTATTCTTTCCAAATGGAATCAATTCCATAAGGAGTTGCATCGTTTGTCAGAAATAAAAATTCCACGTCACATCGGAATAACTTCTTCTAATAGAATAACATTGATAGGATTCGCAGATGCCAGCCAACAATGTTATGGAGCTGCCATCTATGTTCGAATTGATACAGCTGAAAACGCAGCAGCTCACTCTGTGAAATTACTCACTGCTAAATCAAAGGTTTCTAATCCCAATAAAACTCTCGCTCGCTTAGAACTATGCGCTGCTGTTCTACTCGCAAAGTTAATTGACTCGGTACGCTCTGTTTTTATTAAACGCTGTAATATAAATCAAATATATGCATTCTCTGATTCCACGGTAACTCTTACCTGGATCCACTCTCCCGCACATAAGTTTCATACCTTCGTGGCTAATCGCATCGCTCAGATAAATGAATATTTATCTGCTTCTCATTGGTATCACGTTCGTGGTGTAGAAAACCCCGCTGATATCGTATCACGCCCTGTAACTCCAAAGGGATTAATTAATAACCTTCTTTGGTTTCATGGTCCGCAGTGGTTGTCCACTCCTATAAATACATGGCCTGTAAAAAACTTTAAAATTAATCACAATGAAAATTCGGAGTTACAGGAAGCGAAAACCACCTCTCTCCATGCACGTTCAATAGCTACGATGGACTCACCCCATCCTATACATGATCTCGCAGAACGCTGCTCCACATGGACTAAGTTTATTCGTTCTCTGGTGTATGTACTCCGCTTCTCGAAATTAATCAAAACGCATAACTCTTTAACTACAGAAGATTTAGAATACGCAGAATATTACGCACTTCGCTATGTACAATCTAAGTACTTTTCCCAGGAAATAAACGCACTCAAAAATAATAAATTATGTCCGACTCAAGCCATTTTAAAACTCAACCCTTTCCTTGATAGATTGGGTCTGCTCAGGGTAGGCGGGAGGCTTACGCATTCTCATTTAGATTTCAATAAAAAACATCCAATATTGTTATCCTCTAAAGGTCGTATAGTTTCACTTTTAGTCGACCATTACCATACATCTAATTTACACACCGGCCCTGGTTTGGTGTTATCATTAACGCGTCAGAAATATTGGATTCTCTCTGCTAGAAATCTAATTCGTCAGAGAGTACATAAGTGTAACTCATGCTTTAAACTTAAGCCTCGCGCTACGAGTCCACCTATGGGCGATCTCCCCGCCATCAGAGTTTCTCAAGTGAAATCTTTTGTGCACACTGCTGTAGATTACGCAGGTCCCTTTTATATAAGCCATATACGCCATCGTGGAGTGAAAAGCCATAAGGCTTACATTTGCTTATTTGTTTGTCTCACTACTAAAGCGCTACACTTGGAATTAGTCTCTGATCTGAGTACGGATTTATTTCTCGCTGCCTTCAAACGGTTTATTTCACGCAGGGGTCCTGTGTCAATCCTCTATAGCGATGGAGGTACAAACTTCATAGGTGCTAAACGCAAGTTAAATGAAATTTACTCTCTTATACAGTCCGCTAATTATAAAAACGATCTGATTCATTACCTCATTCAGTATAAAATTAAATTTCTACATAGTCCACCTTATGGTCCTCATTTCAATGGTTTGAGTGAGACTAATGTCAGGTCTGTTAAAAGTCATTTGTTCAAAGCTATCGGAACGCAAATACTCACTTATGAAGAATTTAACACTGTTTTAGTACAAATTGAAGGCCTGTTGAACAGCCGTCCTATTTGTGTTCTTTCGTCGGATCCTTCTGATCCGTCCGCATTGACGCCTAGTCATTTCTTAAATGTAACCCCTTTAAAGTATTTACCCGCAGAAGCTATTGATCTGACTCTTTCAGACAATAGACTCTCCCGATATCAACTTTTGAATAGAATAATTCAAAGTTATTGGAAACGCTGGAGTATGGAGTATCTTACTTCACTCCAGCAACGAGAGAAATGGAACTCACCTTCTAAACCTGTGAGGGTGGGAACAGTAGTCATAATCAAAGATGATAATTCGCATCCCTTGTTTTGGACTCTTGCTGTTGTCACAGAGGTGTTTCCGGGCAAGGATAACATAATCCGCGTAGTCAAAGTTAAGACCCCGTCCGGGGATTATGTACGCCCCGTAACTCGGCTCTGCCCGTTACCAACACAATAATTTCATCTCATTTAAGAAAAAACCTTATACCCTTTTCTTAGTTCATAATTTACTGCTTAAATTTAGAATATAATTAATTACCGCAATGTAGAGGAAACCTCTAAACCCCCCGAAGTTGGCTGCGCCATTAATGTTAATATATTTACACAACTAATTATTTTATTACGATTTAAAACATGACACTCACACGCATCTTGTCGCTAAACGCACCATATACATATGGCAACACTGTTCCCTCCTTTTCCGTTTCCCAACCACCCGCACGCCAGTACCCAATCGAGGCCGCCATCGTACGCAACGAAAATTCGCTATATCATAGTATTAGTGGCCAAATAATTTATTGCGCGATATAGACATTAAATCCAGCCCCTTGAAGTGTCTGTGACCTATTTTATGCTGACAAGTGCTGTGCAGTCGCTACTCAAAACTGGAGGTGACCGGCTTCCCATACGAGGTACGTACTGGCGTCTCCAATTGTAATAATCAACAAGTGGCAAGAGCCAATGTTAAGCAAAGCTGACATTAATTTAAGTAGATGTTGTTGACCTTCATATAGTAAACATCCTTATGATTTGAGTAATGATAAAATGTTTCCCTGGGTCAAGCAAATAGTGTAATATGGATTAAGTTTATACATACTCGTATTTCTTTGAATTCCAATTTTTCGATATTTCTAGTAACCGTAGTGCTTTACTCAGCACTGCTCGAAATATTTTTATTCATCCTTTGTATGTTTTTTTCGATAAAATAGTTGACAGACCAGACATAATACTTATGGCGACCATAGTTTTATCGGCCTTGACTACAAATATATACTTCGATTGCTCTCCGGCAAAAATCTTTTCCGACATGGTTCCTTTGTTCCTTATAAAAAGTTTACCGTATTAATATTATCATAAATCATACTACTCCTAAATATTTGTACCTGGCGTCACCATTGTGCCAACTTTTCGCGTGGCTATTCTCAAATAGATTAAACTTGTTACACATTACATCCTATCCAGGGGGAATATTCTGTTATTGTAAAAAAACAAACTGAGTATGAATAGAAATAATGTACCGTGAATTTTCATAACACCGCACAGTATGCCTGCAGTGGTGGCATACTTGGAAACAGATATGGACATAAATTAGTTTTCCGTGCAACCTGCAAACTGTACAATGTTTAAATATTAAATTTCAGGCGAAAATGTTGTGGTTAGTTTATTTTTATGTTTTAAAAAAAATCCAACAATAAAAGTTCTTTACTAATGTGTTTTAGAATTGTTTTCTTGCAATTATTTGCATTAACACCGCCATGCACTCGTATAATTATGTATGGCCTCATATCACATGTCTATAATTCTCAACTACTTACACAAAACAACCATAATCAATTAAACATTAAGAAATATAATTAAAATCAACCTTCATACATCTATAAAAAAATAAAAAATGAGTAAAGTGACGATTATATTCGCCAATTGTAATGAGTAATCTCATTGCATTATGTGGATATAGCCGGCTGGTATCACAAAAGGTTTGTGTTATGGGGAGGAAACGCTACCGGCGTACCCATTGTGCAGGCAAGCGTTGCCGGACGCTTGTTTAGTTCGCTTTACTAGGCTAGTGCTAGTAGCTAGTAAGTATGAAGTTTTTATGACCGAGTATATTGTGAATTATCCAATTATTTCAAAAAGCTTGTAATAGGAAAGTGAGGTAGACGTTGCATAATTAAGAATCCATACTAATATTATAAATGCGAAAGTAACTCTGTCTGTCTGTCTGTCTGTATGTTACGCTTTCACGCCTACACCACTGAACGGATGTTGATTTAAATTTGGTAAAGAGGTCTATTAGAGCTTGAAAACGAACATAGGCTACCTTTTATCGCGAAATAGGGGATTTAAGGGGGGAATTAGGGGATGAAACTTTGCATGAAAGTATGTAATTTTTGTAAATATCCTAATGATATTTGGTACAGAGGTGGATTAAAGATCCATTCCCAATGGATATAGGCTACCTTTTATCCCGAAAAGGAGGGGTAGAAGGGGGGGGGGAGTAGGGCCATGAGATGAAAGTTTATATGAAAGTGTGTGTCATTTTTGAAGATATCCTCAATAAAATTTAGTACAGAGATAGATTATAGCTTGGGAACGTACATATGCTACCTTTTGTCGCGAAAAAGGGGGTAGATGGGGGGAATATGGCTATGGGATGAAAGTTTATATGAAAGTTTGACAGTTTTGAAGATATCCTGATGAAATTTGGCACAGGGATGAATTAGAGCTTCGGAACTGACATAGTCAAGTAGCGAGCTAAATATAGAAGCGAGTGGTGACGCGAGTAGAGATTGTTTTGGGGAATGTAGAGGTCAAATAGAAAGTCAAGTAGAGTCGAAAACAGGGGCGTGTAGATATGCGAGCAGATATGCGACTAGAGAAGCCAGTGCAGATGCGAGTATAGAATCAAAAAGAGTGGAGTACAGAGTCGAGTAGAGAGGCGAATAGTGAGGCGAGTGGAGAGACGAATGAAGAGGCGAGTAGAGATCGAATAGAGTTGAGTAGAGATTTAAGTAGAGGGGCGAGTCGATAGATGAGTAGGGAGAGTCAAGTAAAGAGGCAAAAGATGATCGAGTAGTTGGGCGAGTAGAGATGCGAGTAGTGAGGCCAATGGAAAAGCGAGTATAGAGGTACAGAGTCGAGTAGAGAGGGGAGCAGATAAGTCAGTAGAGAGTCAAGTATAAATTCTAGTATAGAGGCGAGTAGAAAGAGGAGTAGAGAGTCGAATATAGAGGCGAGTAGAAAGTCGAGAACAGAGGCGAGGACAAAGTTGAGTAGAGAGGCGAATTTAATGCTCATTAGCGTCGACTCAACACTAAGCGATAACAGATATACACGTGGGCGAAGCCGCGGGCAAAAGCTAGTTTAAGAAATAAAGCTACCATGTCGTAAATTTTTTTTTTCGCATTGGAAACAAGGGTAATTTGCTCGAACCGTTTGTCGTGTGTTTTTTATACTGTAGTAGAATGGTATGCGAAACTATACCGTTCAGTAAAACTTTGCTTGCCAACCTCAAACCCATTAATTTGCTGTCTTCCGGTAACAAAAAGTCTAGTGTGAAGACTTGGGTAATAGATGTGAAATACGTGTCGAAATCCTTCCTCGTTATGTTCTTCACAAGTTTATACTCTTACTATTTTTCAATATAGAATCAGTTTAAACTTTCCACTTCCTATATAGTAGATATAGATATAAAATGTAGTTCCAAGCAGACACTGTGCCATGACAAATAAAGCATTTTCACTTTCTGGACAAAGTAAAATGAATTTTACTTAAGTCTAATTATTAAAGATGTAATTATTTTTGCATGTGAATAAAAGTACATAAATTGCACGATTAGAAGTAGTTTCAAGTCAATCGGATTACAGTTAGTCAATCTCATATACTCTCAAGAAGACAAGAGAGAATAACAACAACAAACAAACTAAAACTAAAAACCAAACTAAAGCGAATACAAAACCTATTACCTGTTAATTTTCCACTTAACAGCAGGTGTCACATAACCGTGAAAGATATAGGTTTTTCAGAATCCCAAATAAGCTATTCACAAAATCATAATGGCCTCGGTATTGGTTTTCGCATTTTCGTTGAATGATTGTCATTGATTGTTCATGATACGTATTTTATTGCCCGTAAAACGGCTATAACCTGAACGTTCAGACCGCCTTTTGTTTATACAATTGCTAGTTTTATTTTTGGGAATGTCCGTTATGTAACACGCTTAGTCACAGAAAGAAACTTGCCGTGATATCTTTAATGACTTTGCCTCGGGCAGTAAAATAAACACGGTCAAATATGAGTTCTATTCGCACATACCTAGCGCAACACGCCGATATTTTCAACTAGAAACGACCACTTACTAATTCCGTTTAGTTTCATTTTTACCTGTTTACTTGTTCGTTGATCATCAAATGATCCGTTAGAAGAGTTGACGGTATTTTTGCATACCATAACTATTAAGTTACAACCTTAGCATATTAGCCAATTTTATTAAAAAATGAATAGGCAAGTAAAATGGCGATGCCTGAACGAGGCTTTATCTGGAAGTGAAGAAAGGTACGATAGCGATTCTGATTTCACATCTTCGAGCCTCCCGCTTTAATATTTCATTCTTTACAAATGGACTGACATTTCTGAACGAGTTCTGCTTAAATGAAAAACTGAGTCAAACACCATTATTATTTGAATGACATTATATCAAACCCTTGAAGGCATCGTTATTAGGCACTTCTATTTTATAAGTTATTTGAGATGGTAATATCTGTTTCGTATTCAAATATTTTCGAGTATTATTGACAGGAAGGGAAAGTTTAATATAAAAGGAGGTCGGAGGAAAAATAAGGGAGATAACATAAAAATAAAAGTTCTTGTAAATATTAAACATCTTCGAATTCTCAATTATCGTTCAAAAAGAAAATTAATATCACGAAATTGCCACCGTTTTCTAAATAATAACGTTTGAATTTCGATTTAAAATTAAATCTTAAAGGAAATCTATTGACGAACGACAAACGTGACGGTAAAAGTTAATTGGATTGGTTTCAGGGATGCTCCAGTCTTCTCAATCTGGGCTATTAATTTAGAATTGTCTTTTTATCCCAGTTTTATTACTATGCAGAACTCAAGATAAAAACCTCTTGAATATAAAGTGTCAAGTCGTTTATCTTCCTTTTTGTATGTTATAAATGGACAAGCTTTCGGTGGCGTCTTCGTCCGCGTAAATATCTGTTGTTGTTAAAGCGGATAAAATTTTAAGGCTACCTCGTTAACAAGTTCTACTGCGATCGGTTCAGAGGTTTGGTCATGAAAAGGAGGTAAACAAACTGCTTCCATATTTATAATTACTGGTGGTACAGTGGGCAATAGTTAGAATATACATAAGCTTTCAAAATTTGAACGTTATTGACGTTCCTTTTGAGTTTCTTTTTAATATCTACTGAATGTTTATTTTTGCTTTTTTAAATGGTTTTATTTAGTTTAGCCTGCTTATTGATGGGTAAAATTTAGTCATTAAATTTTTATCCCCTACCTATTGACACTATTTGGTACAGACCTTTAGTTTAATTGAAACAATTTGTAACCGGTTAAATTTTTAAATATAATTTGTTTATAACCAAACATATTCATCATCATTTAGATGTTATCCTGATTGCACTCAGGGTCTGCCTTCCAGCTCTTCCTCCTCCACTTCGTACGATCTTGTACGTCCGTGGTAGAGAGACCTGTCACCCTTCACAACGTCAAGCCAGGACTTCTTCTTGGACCTTTCTACCGGGACCTGGCATTTGCTACCCACGTAGCCTGGCTGTTGCCGAAAAGCGTGGCCACACCAGCGAAGGCAACTCTCTTACATTTTATCTGCGATGTCACGGACATTAAGAGTGACACGTATGCTCATGTGAGTTTCTGATGCTGTCCGACAAAACATCCAATACCAAGCTGAACAAGTAAGGACCAAGTACGGATCCTTGGTGTACCCATCCTTGGTGATGGGGAAGGTTGTCGTGTCTCCAACATCGGACCGAACCAAGGAACCGGAATCTTGGTTGTTTGTAACTTATGTTCTCTTACGTAATGGGACAAATTGGTGTGCTCAATGGCATGCCCCCAAATATGAGATTATATATTTGATATTGACAGCATGAATGTAAACAATAAATATTATATGTAAGTTACTATCGACTTACACATACATAGGTATAACACTTATTATATTAATTCTTATTCTCAGCCCCAGTCGTTAACGCATGTTATCAACGTCAAATCCCATACAATCGTCATTCTATTCCGTCAAATGCCGGCAAACGAATTGCCACTTGTCTAGAGGCGCTGTTCTTCTACAAATAATCGTGAACGATGTTAATAAGTTATCAAAAGATATCGCTTTACATATTAATAAAATATAAATAAACTTTAGTCCACCTTCAAAAATAAATTTCCGTCTTCAAAATATGAAGCAAGATTAACTAAGCGCCGGAGTATAAAATGAACCGGAATGAGGTTATTTAAATGAACTCGTAACATTAACTGCTTAATATAATATTTAAGAACTTAAATTGTTCGAGTTTATACGCGAAAACAATAACCTCATTTGACTTTAATTATTCCTCGTAGCGATTTAAAGTGCACCTTACAAGCAGGACTGCTTTGAAGCTACGTTTTGCAACAGAAATGATGTTCTGCACAAAATGTTTCACAATCCATTTGAAATGAACCTTAATCATTTGTATTAAGAGCGGTGAATATAAGCTCAACCTCGGTTGTATTTGGTTTCTTTTACGCTCTATGTAAACGTCCAAAACAAAATGACAAAGCCAAACGATTCCGTGTGCAAAACTTTAAGTTGTTTCTGTGTTGGACAATGACTTCTTTGGCAGATAAATTTAAAAGGAAAAAGTTGAGTTGTAAAATTGTAAGCTAAGTATTCAAGTTACGAGACTTCTGCCTGCGGCTGTCAAAATTAGCGATAGATGGGTGAACTGTGGGATAAATTTAAAAAAAGGATAAAAATTAAAATTCATAAATGTTGACTTCAGAATATGCGATATGGGTGGAACTCGGATTATGATCACGTCGATATGAGTACTCATGTGCGATATATGTATGAAAGATTTTTCTTAAGTTTTCTTATAATCAAGTTCACGATAAAAACTTCCCTAATGTAACAGTTCTTTCGGTGACATGCTTCAAATTTTAATGAAGAAACTCATTTCAATTGTGCGGGACATTGTACGGGTTTATGCGTTACATGAAAACAGTGTTGTGAAGGAAAACTTTTTTAATTTTAGTTATGCTGACGGGAGATACTGCAAAGCTGAATATGGCAGCGCTATAAAAGCCAGCTGAAGTACCTACCAGCCGACATTCATTCATCACATCATGCATTGATGTGATGTGCATACTATAATATTCAGCCTTGTACCTCTATGATTCTTTATCTGTCTGACTTGAGAATGAGCTCGAAATACAGAAACACTTATGCTGTGTTCTTTGTATGAATGCGTAGACTGAATTGCTATACTTAGACACCTTTATAAAATTACGTTATACAGCACGGATCTCTTCACGGTTTGATAGCGGTATGACTGTAAAACATAAATAAACAACTTCTCGAATGTGTATTTCTATAAGCAAAGTCCTTGATACAGTGGGTAAAATTGTATTGTTTGTTGACGTATTGTACAAAATCATAAAAATGGAAATTAATATTCTACATCCTGATAATCTCGTATTTTGCGACGTTCAAATTAAGGAGATATCACAGATGTTACAGAACATTACTTTTAAGTAAACCTTCTCAGTTGAACACTTACACATCTGACCGGCGGTGCTTTGAAACTAATAACAGATCTTGTACCTATGTTGTGGACGAGTACTATTATCTATTCTGTGGTGGTCAGTTGCAGCCTCTCCCGAAAAATATCAAAATTTAGCCTCTTCGTAGTTAGAATGAAGCTGATTCCAATTGATTTGAGAAACGGCTCGACGAATGATGACCATTAGTGCGCAGCTTTAAATATCAAATAATAAAGCGTATAATGCATCGAACTCTTAATATCCGAAATGGGATAGTTGTTTGCCAAGCTTACGCATCTAGGTATCTGATTTTCAAACAGGGTAAACATGTTTACTCTACCGCGATAACTTTAGGTACCTAAGCGTACTCAGTTTCATTCGTTTTCCTCTACAAACTTACTTTTGGGTTATTACATTATATTTTATGTGATATCAAGATTATTTTACCCTCCATAAGTACCAAGGTGTACACATAGGACACCTTTAGGTATTTCATACTGGCGTTTTAAGCTTGAACTTCTGTATCCTTAAGTTCATTGTGCTTATTAGATATTAATATGTGTAACAGTGACGATTTATCGCTGTAAATGGGCAATGATTTTCCCTTTACGGAGAGGTCAATTCAAATAAGGTAACTGAGATCAAGATTTTCTCTGAAAGAGAAGAAAGTACTCGGTTTTTCCCCCTTCGTACCTTTTACTGGCAGTTTATAATATAGACATCTCCAACTATAATTGCAGACGTTTTTCTGATATATTTTTAATAAATTTATGTAAGAACTAATTTATTTGTTTCAAAACGGTGTTCATTTCATTATGCTAGCTTTTACATTTCTGGAGAAATTTGCAACTGGTATTGAATTGTTACCAACCCAAATTCATTGTTCGTGAGTATATGGTATCACAATTAATTGAAACTTGAATCTCAATATTTGTATTGGTAATAACTGCTAAGGGAAGATGGTGAACCCTTACTAAATAACACCAAGTGTTCAGAGGCCGTTAACCCAAAATTTCTAATAAAACATTTTTGCTACGTCATCTACTAATGATTTCATTCAGCTAAGCCTTTCATTCGATACTATACGATATTACATTATTATTGCATGAAAACTACATAATGGGTCACTTTATATTTATTATTAGTATTAATTATTATATTAGGTACTGCCTTTATTTTTAAATATTCGTAATAATTAGTTTTTTAAATCTAATCTATACTAACATTATTATAAAGAGGTAGCGTTTGTAAGTTTGTGAAGTTATAGTGGATAATCTCTGAATTCACTCAACCGATTTGGATTTTTTTTACCAATAGATTATATGTGAGTATCATTACGCTATCGGGGAGGGTCAGCAGAAGGAATAGGATCAGAAGTCCACGCGGGTGGAGCCACGGATAACAGCTACTTTATTATAATATATGTCTAGTGGTTATTTAGTTGTTACGAAGACTACCATCAGTAACACATAAGTTACTATCCATATTGATATATGGTAAATCCACATTCCACAAGTCAATGATCGATTTGTGTGGGCTATGTTCAATTATTTACGTGTTTTCGTTTACTACCTCCATGAAATTCTCGTAATGGAGACAATCGATATCAAAAATTATTGGTAGGTGCTCTAATTGATTTATCACCTTTTAATATTATGTCGACTCTAGTTCAACGTGAATTGACCACTTCCAAAAAAGTCTGAGTCAGGCACTTACCAGTAGGACATAGACAGTGACTAAAGTTGCTCAAAATTGACGGAATTAGGAGCGATCGTTGCGTTGAAATACATCAATAGACAAATAAGTCTCAGACGACTAGGTCAATTGATTTGATTTAATATTTTATGATAAGGAAAGTGACATTATACTATTTTTTACTGAATATTGGTACGTGATAATACGTTATACCTAAATGTATGTTAATGGTTATTGGATTTTGACTAAAAGTATCTATCTACTAAAGTGATACTAAATCACTTTCTATTTCTATTTCGGGGGCAGCACTACATTAAAGTATCAACTTTGTATAAACATTCCATATTATGAATTTGATCGAAATTGTTATCCTCTTTTCAATGATTTTCATGAATTTCCAAATATATGATATGGATTCCATATCAAATATTTGGAAATTCATGAATTTATTCACTTTTCATTAGCACCTTCCGCCTCGACCTTTACCCGTATTTTGGCAAATTTTCATCACCCTCAGCCTTTCACCCTGAAATTGAAATAAGCAGAACATAGAAACCTTTCAGATCACGCCTATCGAATGCTATGTATGATATTTACATAATTGTAAGGTAGTTTAACAAATAGGTTGTCGTTCTGGCGAGCGAACGTCGACGAGGTACCAATCGCAGTTCGATCGGGTATCTCGGCTCGGCACATATCCAACGGGACATGCTATTACCAACACAGCACGTATAATTTAATAGCTCTGGCGTCGGAACCAATTTAACTGGCGCTTACTAGAAACGGAGGCCTTAAGCACACGTTGCTGTTCATACTTTATCCATTAGAGTAATTGTTTTATTTTCATGATAGGTATTTTATGGGCTGTATTTATATTAAAAACATGGTTGAGTTTGAAAATTGATTAGATTCAATATGAACAAAATAATGTTATATAGAACAAATAAATGTTACCGTTCACGTATTGCGTGTTTCAAAACAACAGCTATTTATTTAGAATGAATGAAAAATGAAATAACTATAGAATCATTAAAATTATAATGAATTGAGCTCCAAATTCAACTGATCAATCGCCTAATCGTTAATATATCCATAATGTAGCATGATGTTAGGAAGTTTAGAAGAAATAAAAAAAAACGTTAACACTTGGGGAAAAATCTGAAACGGTCACTATAAGATTCTTATCAATGGGTCTGTAACGATACCTACTTTGGGAACTTAATAGAAAACTCGTATCCGAAACAGCAGAGGAATTTGTATTCTATTATGTTTCGTACCGCCATTTGCCTCAATAAGTTAAAAAAAAAAATAGTTACGGACTGTTTTCATTCAGTATCAAAGAGTTTCTATATACTTATTTCCAACGGAGAAACCTTTCTATTACCAGAAGGGTTCGTGTTCGTTCAAGATGGCAACAGTTGCTGCAAAGATCGGTCAACAAGATTATTAGCATCAAGTTTGTGACGTGGAAGTTGTAGCAATAACATCGATGATGTTTGTACCTGACTCTTAACAAATTAGTTAGGTATTATTTATATCAATAAATTGTATATTTTAAGCAATGTACACACTAATATATATTTTATACTTTAAAACAATTAAAAAACTACCTTCATGTTCAAAACGTTGAAAAATTCTGCCGCGAAGCTCTTTATAGGTGACGTACCTACTTAGAACACTACTGGCATCATATCACTTCGAATCACAAGGCTGACGTGCAGGATAAAACGCAATAAGACAAAAATAGTATGAGCAGTAAAGTAGTGCGAGTAGTAGAGTAGAGTAAAAGATGAAAATTTACGTATTATATTTTTATTTATATTTACGTATTATATATTATATAAAAAAAGGAGAAAATAGCAAATATATTATTTTCTGCGGTACAAACTTAGCTTGATGGATATTTTTATTCCCAATCTAATATATAATATTCTCGTGTCACAGTTTTTGTTGCCAAACTCCTCTGAAACGGCTCGACCGATTCTCATGAAATTTTGTGGGCATATCGGGTAGGTCTGAGAATCGGCCAACATCTATTTTTCATACCCCGATTCGCGATAACCGACATCCACGCGGGCGGAGCCGCGGGCGACAGCTAGTATACTATATATATCACAAGTTGTCTTAGTTATAACTGAGATTTTGTAAAAGAATCATATTCAGACTAAAATCTATTATCTATCTAATTATATTTTGGCAAACGTGTGTCACTGCGACACTAATTTCTATGGAATTTCTATGAAATATCTGTGTGGTCTTCCTAGGCACTCCCCTATGATGGGTCTTACCGCCGCTACTACGGCTCGTCCTGCGTTCAATTCTTCGCTCCCACTCGGCCACCATGTTCCTATGGAGCCGGGATTTCTTGGCCCGAATATCTTCAGGCTCGGGATTGTAATCCCGCTCCCGCGCCTCCTTGCGGCGTTTTTTAAATTTTATACTGTACTAGTCTTTCACTTGCGCCTCCGCCCGCGTGAATTTCTTATCTCTGCTTTTACTCAACCGATTACAATCAAACAAAAGTTAGATTTTTAGTCTGACCGTTCCAAAAAAACTGCATGAAAATCGGTGTAGCACCTAGTTTTTGCGTCCATCGCGAACAAACATTTCCAATGTACAATTATTTATTACTATTTACTACTATATATATATATATATATGTGTGTGTGTATGCAACAATTCGTACGTTGTCTTTGTATAGGTATTACTTGATTACTTCTAGAAAAAATATGTTTATTATGTTAGTGATATTAAGTTATTATTTGAATTCTAAACGTGGAGGCTTGTTAAGAGCAATTTTGATGTTATTGCCTTCTTAACAATAAAAAAAAGAAAATAAAAGCCTTTCAGTATAATGAATATTCAAATTAAAAAAGTGGTTGTGTACTTATGTACAGTCAGCATCATTAAAATGTTGCTAACAAGAGTAGTCAAAATAATCCAAATACCAAAATTCTAATTTTATATTGGTTATAAGAGTACTCAAATAGTTCTAAGTGTCCAGAGTGGTCCAACTATCTTAACAATCGGTCTTCCAGAATTATGTAAGTTAGTAGAGTATTCATATTCATATACACAATCACGCCGGTCGATGGTATCCAGACAAGTATAATTTCAAAAAATCTTGACATTCGTACTTTTGTCACTAACGCAAGTTGATAGTTCATGGCTTATTCAACTGTCAACTTAAAAAAAATATAAAAGACATTGTCAATTGACACATTTTGTATCTTTTTCTTACTCATATACCCATCCCTTATCATCCCGCCATTGTGTGTAAGGGATGGCTTTACAAGTAAGAAAAGGATACAAAATGCGATTAAATGACAATGTCTAGATTTTTTGAAATTATACTTGACTGGATACCATCGACCGGTGTGATTGTGTATATGAATAAGAATAGTCTACTAACTGACATAATTCTGGAAGACCGATTGTTAAGATAGTTGGACCACTCTGGACACTTACAACTATTTGAGTACTCTAATAACCAATATAAAATTGGAATTTTGGTATTTGGATTATTTTGAGTACTTTTGTTAGCAACATTTTAATGATGCTGACTGTACACGCGTTACAAGTTATACTTCTTTTGTAAAACTAAAATTTTGCTTATAGCTAACTTCAGGGAGTCTGTTTTTCGTGATGGTGTGCGCGCGCATCGTAAAAATTTACTCTCATCATTTTTCCCTAACGCGCCTAAAGAAGCATAACTTCAAAGAACATAATACACCACAGTTATAATACTACATCATAATACATCATAGTACATAATGAGTGTTGTGAATGCTATTTTTAGTACATATACCGCCCATTATAATAAACATTAAATGTTTCGAAATTTAAGTGAGGCTTATGGACTTAGTTATATATTTGTGTGAACAAAAACAGGTACATCATTAAATTTGTATACCGAAGAACCACTAAAAAAGCATAGTTCAAATCACGTATTACATCGATTACTGCATAATTAATTAAAACTCACCATCATATGCACACTATGGGTGAACATAGTATTAATAATGCATGTTTTGTATAATTGTAGGCAAACGTCAAAACTTAATCCAAAATCTCTTTTCAACTAGAATTTAGGCATACAAGATTCCGTAGAGCATGTTAATGGTCTGATAGACGTGTGACTACGTGTAAGGGGATGTGACAACGATTGCGAGTCAACACTGCTGAAGACGACTACAGAATTACAGTAGGACTATTTCTAGTGACACCAATATATTTGATCTTTGACTTTGAATAAAAAAATCTATAAGTCTTATCAATGTGGAATTGATAGCACAGTTTGTTAGTTGATACCACAGTTTTTCTTAGTATGACTCTAGATAGTAAACTGCAATGGGGTTCTCATATCGCAGCCTTGGCAGGAAGACTTAGCTCAGCTGCCTATGCGGTTAGAAAAATAAGGTCACGTACTGATGAGGAAACGGCACGATTAGTTTATTTTAGCTACTTTCACAGCCTTATGTCGTATGGTCTGATGCTGTGGGGCTCAGCTGCTGATATTGAGACTATTTTCATATTACAGAAACGAGCGATACGAGCAATCTATAGCCTCAGACCCCGTGACTCGCTGAGAGAACTATTTAAAGAAATTAATATTTTAACAGTCGCTTGCCAATACATTTACGATAATGTTTTATATGTACGCAAGAACCTAGATCTTTTCAAAAAAAATTCTGACGTACACAATTATAATACGAGGAATAAAAATAAACTTGTAGTGCCAAAACTCAGACTTCAAAAGGTTGGTAATTCATTTGTAGGCAACAATATTAAAATGTTTAATAAAATTCCTCAAGAGTTGGTTGACATGCCACTAAATAAGTTTAAAATCGAAGTAAAAAAGACTTTAATGAAAAAAGGATATTACAAAGTAAACGAATACCTTAATGATAAAAATGCATGGTCATCCTAATCTCTTTGCTTGCTCGCACAATATAAACCTATGAAAAAAAAATAAAACAAATTGTTTAAAAAAAAAGAAACTATAATATTGTTCACTGAGTTTCTTGCTGGTCTCTTCTCAGTAGAACCAACTTACCGAACCAGCGAAAGAATCATTTTCAAATGATTTATTTACTTAATTTAATATTATATTAGTAATTTCTTGACATTATTGTAACATTTTGACGTTCATATGTGCTCTTTATGTGCCTAAACTGAATAAACGAAATTGATTCTTTGATTCTTTGATTCTTTGATATTTCTTTCATAATGGTATATTTAAGAATCCCACCAATTTTCAGCTCTATGCAAATTTTATTATTTTATTTCGTGTAATTTAACAGGATAAGTGGAAGATAGAACGTTTTCACTTAACAATCTGTAGTTATCTTTTTTCCTAACATATGGCAGATATCAGATTATATTATAATACCTACTTAAGTTTATCATGTGTAGGTGTGTATGTGGAGATAGGTGGATATGCAAACGAATGAATACAATAAATAATTGTGATACCAGAAACACATACACAGTTATTTATCCAGTTGTGTGTAAGTGCGGCACAGATTCTAATTCAACTGGTTAGTACACAAAATTTTAGTACCTACCTCAAAGTGAAGAAGGAGTGAGACAAACCTGGCACGACAAAGGTACTCTAATCACACTTACTGTAATTGTAGCACCTAATATATTCAGCGCGCCACAAGACAGAAGTGGCACTAAGTGGTCGACATTGGAATTTATGTGGATTCCTTAACGAGGATTGTCTGTGATGGAATTCGCACCTTTCTAAAAAGTTTAAGCGCAAGGTTGAATGTAGAAATCTCTCTTACTGCCAGGAATTTAAGAAATTAGTTTATTATTATTGATTTAAATCCATATTAAACAAGCTTTCTATGTGTTCAATTGTGGTATAATAATTTATGTATGAATATGTCAATTTGTATTGATCTGGGTGTCTCTTTGTTTATTCCAAAATAAAAGTATGTTAATTGGCATTCTAGAACCTATATACTCGTATTACATAATTAATAAAATTATGCTTGTGTTGGGTCTATGCCAGCTGTATAGTATATCAAAGACTATTTATTACTCTACTGTGCCTGTATGTACTTTTAACTAGACTTATTGTATATTATAGGCATTTTTTGAATAATTTAATCCTTTTTCTTCGAAGAACAGGGTCTAGTACATACATAAGTGCTGCAATAGAGTTATAGGCATTTTACTGTATGAAGCTGGGACGGGTTAGCTCACTACATAATATATATAAATGTACGTATGTCGTATGTTGTACTGTTGCTAAAATTCGATAAGTACATTTACTCATCGACTTACAGCAAGAATATAACTACTGTTTAATAAAGATAAACAAGTCATGTAAGTATTTTTTATACTAATAGGTCGTTACATATGAAATTGCCGAAATTTTTTATAAATTCATGAGTTCATTCATTCATTCATTCCTGTAAATTAAATAGCAATTTCCATTTTTTATACTTTGTTTGAAAGTTGATTTTAAGATTTTACAACTCTGTTTTAAATTTTGTTTCTATTGGCCGCTTCATAAATTAAATTAAATCTTCAAAAACAGTACTTCCCAAATGCTATCCATTTTGGTGATAAATTTCGTATAACTTTTTTATAGCTGTCACTGTTCAAAATTGTAATAAAAGTTCATACACAAAAAAAAACATAAAATTTAGATTTGTCATTCCTAAAAAAATACAAAAATGTTAGTACTGCACATTGGGTTTCCTCCAATTTCTTCAATAAAACGGCAATTTCATATGTACCGACCTATTATTTTTGAACACTATAAGGAGTAAATAGTTACACCCTTAAACTAGTACTTGCTAACATAATTATAACTTGTTAAAACTAGTAGTACTTATTGTTTGAGAATTCAGCTACTTTAACCCTTTTGCCTGAATTTCCCTACTCTTCATTATAGTTACATTTGTGGTACGTACTAAGTTTAACTTTATGGAATTCGTGTAAGAAGACAGTGAGATGGGTTTCGAGATTACTACAGACATTATCATATTACTAGTCAAATCTACTAGGATACACGTAATGAATTATTTTTGGGTGTACACACCGAAGATAATTAAAACGTGTTGCCTACTCTTATAGCAACGGAATTTATGTTTTAACATGTAATTCTTATATCTACAACGAAGTAGTTTTCTTGATAGAATACAGTATGTTTTTATTTCAATCAAAGTTGAATTATTTGAGATGAGTACAAACTATAGACATGCGTACTCGAGCCTGTGCGTATATGTCGCTGCCAACAAGCTTAATCAGCCGTTCAATTAACCGCCTAGGCTCTTTACTAAGTGGCGCCGCGAAGTTCAATTAGTGGCCGGTATGATGCTTAGCCATTTGTTTAAACGGCTAGACAAATGGCTTGGATCGATAACATTTAACAACTTGCCTAGCTTTTTAATCAAACAGTTAGAAAAATCATTATTTCTGCATGGTTATTAAAAAAATAACCACGAAGGCTAAAATTAGCCTTTTAACCGAACCCATCCCAACCCATCAAGTTGGGACTGCGCAGCTTTCTCAATAGACCTATCACTAATTTTCTGTGAAAACACCTCTGCCTACCCCCTCAGGAATTTACACGTGTGAGTATATGTATGTAATTTTCTGTCATATTTCGAGGTAGTGCCCTATTTTACGAATGGCCTAAGCATTAGCCAGACAGTTTATTAAATGTTGTAATAAAAATTACGGCTAAATATATTATCATTCAGGCCGTTAATTGAATGGCGCCATCTAGTTAACAACTTAGGCAGTAAATTAGTAGTAGGCAGCGACACATACAAATACATTGGTAAAGGTATATTCATTATACATTCACCCACATTATTTTTAGCCTTTCAAAACATTATCATTCTGATCAAGGCCTGCTGCCTTCATTAGTAAAATAAAATAGTAAAAAATAGTAAAATGTAAGTCAATAAAAGCGGTTACGGCCAACACGATCCTTAAAATTTTGTTAGAATGTTTTGTTGTCATCATAATCAATATACCTATCTGATTTCTAACACAGTACAAAGTGTACCAGTGTAGCTTTTTCACAAACAAAATTTTAAGAGCCATTTTCCCGTAACCGCCATTGACTTAATGATATCTCTATTACTACGACCGGCAAAAAGAGGGTTGAACTTATTGGAGCGTATCTGGTACGTTTTCAAAGTCCATGATCCTAACAGAAAACCTAAAACAGTTTTTCCGACCCAAAATCTTTTGCTTTGGGACCAATGAGCCATTATATAAATTGACTCAACTTTGACTTTGTACAAATGGCGTAGCGGCCTAAGAGGCTATCTTGCCAACTGCTTTGAATATTGTGCTTGTAATTCCCATATGGGATAATAATTATCTAGGAGGATTTTATTTCTATTAGTTTGAATGCTGGGTTTCCTGGTGATACGAGTATAAAGATATTTCTCTTAACATATTGAGAACACTTGTTCACTATTTCCCGTATTTATTATTGAACCAGACGGGTTTCGCCTTACGGCATTTTCAAAGGTTCTTCACATTTATGTTTATAGACATTTCTAGTCTCAAACACTACATTGTTTGACATTATTTTTGTGGGGGAAGTTTTAAAATTTAGAATATCAATAAAAAAAATTACTCAAAATGTGGGAAAATAATTGTAAGTTTGCTCTATAGATTTTTGGTTTTAAAAATAATTAATATATTATGTATATGAATTTGAATTTGAATCACAATATGAAGAAATAATTAATCGCATAAAAGAAAATGACAAACGCATATGAATAATGTCAAATGATATTAACAATATCAGTGTTGTACTAAATGAAGAGAAATAAATTTCATTAAGAAATTAAATGAATAAAATTATGAAATAGAATAAATAGCTGTATAGATTTCATTATCTATTGCAGGAGAGGTGAACAAGCTAAGGACTTAGCCTTTTTCTTTTTACGGTACGAACTTTGTCCACGGTAACCATGTTGCTAAATTAGCTTGGAAGCTAACCTTCTGGCTAATTTGTCACCCTGAGTAAGTACTGAGGTAGAAAAGGTGCTCACAGTTTACATTTGTTTCGTTTTGGCTGTTGCTGTGTTTGAGTATTTGCTCAAAAATGCTTCAACTGTGAGTTTTTCTTTGAATGCTAGCATTCAGTTGATAAATTATGTAAATTTGATTAATCCTTTACAAATACAATAGTAGTATAGTTCGAGAATATGTTCAAAAAGCTTCAAATTTTAAGCTGTAAAATTATTCCTAGTAAAAATAATCATGAGTGGTCAATTTTATTATTATCAAAATTATGCTGAGCTCCATGCCAAATATGATAGAAAGCCCCTTTCCTATTAAGCACTCATAACTACGTCAGTACCTACTGTGCCTAAATACACACGTTGTGCTCGAATGTTCATAATTGAGATAAGCTAGAGTAAATAGGCCACTCGATCAAGTACGACATAACTGACTAAACGGTAGCTATTTATATCTATTTAGTGAAATTATCACGAATCGTCTTTAATCCTGCGGCACACACTGTTGATCTCTGCAGATAATTAATAAAATGATAGAGATCACCTAGAAGATTCATGTTTTTGTAGACTTTTCTCATAAATCCACTTTGAATAAAAATACTAAAATTACATTACGTCTCATAGTGTCTAAGGGTTTTGAAACTTAATATAGAGCTGAATCTAAGTAAATCTTACTAATTAGTATTTTGTGCACCAGTCAACCAATTACTAATTGATTCTTAAAATCATAACTGCGCCTATTTTCGTAACAATTGAGTTTGCGCTTATTATTATGAACTTACATTGAAATGAATGGAAAATAACTATAAAATAATACACCCTGTAGCAACGTATGCGGGTATAAAACAATTTAGATTCATTACACACACAGATGCCACGAAGTGAAACAAACCAGATTTGTTTTTCATAATTTATATGATAGTTAGCTCCTCTTGTAGTAACACCATGATTCTGTTTGGTATTGTTACTTTGAACTTTTGTTTGTACTATAAAAGAAAATTAATATCTGATAAAAATGTTCCTGCCCGAATGATGTAGTACGGAAACTGTAGTATTGCGTTAGAAAATGCAATAACGAATATGCGACACGTTAGTTATTTATTATTACTATTATTATTTCTAAAAAATACTTAAGGTACCTACTAAATAATAGTATTAAACGTTAATAGCATCTCAAATCCGATTTTAGTAATTCCAATCCTGAACAAAATATAATAAAAAGAAGCAATTATGTAACGGATGAAAGAAACCCGAAGTTAAAAGAAATAAATTACATATTACAAAACAGAATAGAGAGATATATACAAAATTGTATTGAAATCAAAAACTGTTTGAGTTGTATAAATAAATATACGAGATAGCCCGAGGAATGCACTCCAGTTCAGCTCTCAAGTTGATTGTTTACGCATCTCTTTGGGGATTTGTCTTCACAATATCATGAATAAATTGTATTTAATCCTACAACTACGACTGAAGGATTAGCCTCAATTTAGATTTTCAAACGAATTTGTTATATAACTAACCTTGTGTTGTGTTTAAGAGCATTGGAAGGTTAATAATATAAATTAAGAATAAAGTCAAAAGGATTTTAGAAAATGTTTTAGATAAATTTCTAAAGCAATTATTTTTGTCTTGATACTTAGCGAGCATTTCATATTGTAAGCGACTCATTTCTTGATTTTTATCGTATTAAAGTTATTGTTATAAATAAATTAAAACAAAACGAAATTAATTCAATCAATCACCCATTGATTGATTGAATTAATTTCGTTTTGTTTTGTTAAAATGTGTCTATAAGGATAGTCCAAGTTTTCATTAATAATTTGCAATTCCTGGTAGCCTGGTTTTCAATTCAACAGGTAGAGCTGTGAGAAAAGAGCGCACTATTTTGTGTTCGAAGGCTACTATTTTCCGATCGCTTAACTATTCGCAACTGTACAACTGCAATTATGATCATGTTGTGGCAGTATTTACTTAAGTAGAGACACAGTAGAGATTTAACAGAACATGCAAAATATTATCAATTAAACCATAAATAACGACGATGCCCTAGGTCTGATTAAACAGATAATGAAGCAAACATGATAATCTGACATAATTTTCAATTGCACGTGCGAAAGTTTGTGAAGATGTTTGTTACTCGATCACACTCAAACAGCTGAATCGATCTGGCTGAAATTTGCTACAGTTATACAGGTGTACAAATTAGACCATTATTCTTTTAGTAAGTACTCAGTTAATTCTTCTGCCTGCACCTACCTCAATGTTTCTCCGCATCACCCTAAGGTAGACTGTAAGATAATGCCTTTGGCATTAAGTCCGCCTTTGTACTAACTGTGCATAAAGTCTAAAATAAATAACAAATTAAGATTATATTATGGAAAACTACTTCTATTTATCCTTAAGATAGGAAACCTCTGAATAGGTCACGGAAATGGGATCAGAATGCCACTCGAGCGGATCGCGTGCAAAAGCAAGTGATTTCATACATTGTTACGAATAATATAATTCTAAAACTCATTACTCAAAATTTGGAAGTCAAGAGCATCTAACCGAGAAGTTATATCTGAAAATGTATAATTCTCTTTGTTTCAGAGAAAATTAGAAGTCGGTGAAAACACATAGGTACCTGCGCTTTATCCAATTTACATTTTCATCGGGTTTGTTAATAATAATGATTATTAAAAGCATCTGTCTTTTTACACGATAATGTTTACCAGGTAATCTGATGGTGTGAAATTTAAGTCAGATATTCACGAAGGTGTTAAAATCCATTATTAATCTAATGTGACCTTTATATTTTTCAGGAGCTACTGCCAAAGTAAAAGCTTATACAAGGTTATGTTGAGTTTAAAAATTATTTAAATGTGAGAATTGTTACATAATATTATATTATATTGCGAACTTTTGGTGTGTAGTGTAGGACCCTATCAATAGCCTCGAGGCCCAAACCAACCTAACCAGCAAGTACATGTGCCCTAAACAATGAAAGTGAACTATATTGCCTAATGGATACCAGGCTTAAAATATTAGAAATAATGTCGCATTCAGAAAGTATTATACCATTGTTTCTTTTATTTTAATCGTATACATTTCTCTCTGATGTTTCGTAGGTGTTTGATTAGTTGTTGATAATATAAGCAAATGTGTCTTATTTTTGTTCTTATGTACGTTATTTGATTAATATTTTCAAATTAAATATATGTACGATCAACAAGTCTGTCCATTTTGATATTGAAAGCCTTCTATTCAGTATCCAACAAATATAACAAGTTTGTTACTTTAATAATTTCGTAACTGTTACGATGTTCTAAACTTTTAAAAGTTACAACAGTTTGTCAGTTATAGCACTATACTACATTTTTAATATCCTCGTATATTTACTTCGTAGTAAACATTGGAATTTATTATGGGATAACCTTGCTTGTAGACCATCAGCTCAGATGCCGGATCAAGATTCTTTAAATGTATTAGACATTCTATTTGATCCTCTTTACTATTTAGTATTATCAGGTAGTGAATCCGGAACTCTTTATAGAGAAATTCAATTATCTAATGGGCGTGTACAAATCAGATCCGTATCTCATTTTTTATTGTTAAAGAATTTTCCGCCTGAATAGTTGATCGCGCGCGTACGTTTTGAGAGTATTTTCATACTCCATTGCCTCATATCTTTGTTAGCAAATTGACTCGATGTAATAATCGTTTTTCATGAGGGTACTCATCTATTTTTTGTAATTGCTTCACAGAAAAGTAAATAAATGACAGTAAAACTAGACATTTTTGAATTTCAGTTTTTCAATAAATCATTTTCTCAATTTACGAACTAGGAAATTGACTTGAAACTGACAATTATAGTCGCTAGTTCTACTTCATGCTCGCTGCATACGAGCTGCGCGGCACGAATGCAGTCTGCACTACTTAATCGATAGTAGTTCAATAGCATTTAAATTGAACGCCTGAGCTTCGGACCATTAACCTTTTGAACGCCATAGAACGAAACTGTACAGAACTAGCGTATATGATAATTAAAAAAGTAATAGGTATTTGCGTCCCTTTACTAAGCTCTTTACTAATTCTTGCTGACAATTTCGTATTCGCACGGGTACAATGATTAGAAATAACATTATCCTCCTCATATAATTCCTGGTAAAGATCGCCAGAGCTACTGATTAGTCTGTGGAAAATACAAGTATAAACGTGTCATATCATACACAAAGGCTTCCCCATGACCAAATGACGGTTGAAAGCGTTGGCTTTATTGAGCGATCTTAATTATTCAGGCTTTAAGAAGATCCACGTGCAATTCCTTCATAAAATACCTATCTACATTTGTTTTCGTCATGTAGGTAGGTGAAGTCTATTCGTCTTTGATGTTTTAAAATAATATAACGCACGCCAGTGTGTGACTTTTTATCTACAGTCGACAAAAGAGATACGGTTGCACCTTTACATACATCTACTTTGTCGACTGTACTCTGTCAATTCTTTTAGTGTAAATCCCCGTTTAATCCCAGTAACTTTGACCTCCAAAGCAATGTCTGAAAAACATAATGTAAGTTTTATAAGACTGTTTAAGTTATACTTTTACACAGATTTATTTTTGTTGTTTTACCTGGCCGGTCTCGCTTCATGATATCCTCAAAGGTTTGTAAACTACCCGCTATATATATACATACAAAATTACCCACGGTAAATTAAAATAACTTTATACCTTCATAATGTAAAAAATGAAAAAAAAAAACAATTGTTAACATTCGGAATTTGTTGAATTGTCAAAAGTGAAGACCGAATTTTCTTTACAAATGTAATTTCTTTTAAAAATATCTAATATCTACCTAATGAACATTTTAACAAAGCAATACAATCATATCAGAATATTTCTGAATACCACATAAAATCACATAAATACTCACAAAGTAAAACTTCTGCTGCGAGTTTCGAAACATCCAACGGTATAACATCAATAACATAATCGAGATTGACATTCGAAATAAATGTATCAAAATAAAATTTAAGATTTATGGGAACAATAAAATGCCCATTTATAATTTTCTGTTACATTTTTGTTAAAAGATTTGCCATAAATTTTAAGAATGTTGTGGCAACGTAATTCATTTCAATATAAAGACTTAAAGATTGATCGTATTTTTCAACAAGCTGAAGAAAAGTTTTGATGTTTGGAGTACGTAAAGAAATCCCTTCTGATGAGTGATACCAGTTTCTTTCAGATCAACAATCAGCTAATAAATCTGTCACCAAAGGCAATATTTACTGTCATCCCTTGAAGCTCACATAAAAAGATTAGATATATATTGTTTAGATCGTTTGTTTTGCAGATTGGATATTTAATGGAGAGGTGTGAATTATTGTGTCGTAGAAAATATCGGCTCTTAAAATATGAGGTCAACAGCATTGTGTGTTCCACACATTTATCTATAACTCTTATGGCTTGAATATTTGGCATTTTAGAAACATTGGCAGTTTGAAGTCTAACTTCAAATTGAGAATACCTATATGGTCAAGCAATTTGTAACTCATAAACTATAAAGAATATTCTTTACTGCCACTCACAGTCCATGTTAAAATGATAGGATTAAACTTTTAGTAGTCTGTCAGTTGCCTTTGCCCTTGCACAAAAGTATGGTTTTATCGTTTATTAAAAAAACATTTTCTCAAAAGTAACTTTGACCTAAACTGTTTTTAGCAGACTTTTCATCATGTAATATGTTATTTTGGTATCTACACTATTTCGGGCGTTTCAGTTAGTTTTATGTCTTGAAATGTAAAGCTATCTCAAAGTAAAATTTTGTATAATTACCGGTGCTACTATTTTTAAATTTTTACAGAAGTTTTATTATTCTGTGTAAAATTCGCATAAACTTTCAACATTATCATATTATATTCCTCTTCAATTCCGCTTTCCATTTCAGTTATTAATGGCTGTTGCATTTTGTAATATAGAATATTACACAGAGTTCCACGAATTGAAGAATTTTTATATCCATGGCCAATCATAAACCACGTAGTGTTATTTTAGATTTTTGCTTGGAAAATCTCATACATTACAATGTTTAATGTTATTCAGTTATATCATTTTTCACATTTTACAGTTTTGAAAAGGTAGAATGGTGAAAATCGAATTTGGACTGTAGTCAGTCACCTCATGAAGATCCATGAACTTGGAGAAAATTGTTGTTAAAATGATAACGTTGTAGATTTCTTTGAGGAGCAATAGAGCGTAGAATCTTGTGACGCAACTAAAATACCACAAAATCGTCTACAACAGGTATAATCATCAACTCAATGCGCTCAATTCCGAGCGTAACAATAAAACAGTTGAGACATCCTGACCAAGTTATTAAGGTTTTTTTTCTTTTTATATAGGACCCGTCAATTTGACTTTACCTCGCCTGATGGTAAGCTGAAGGCAAAGTCTCAGGAAAGAGGGCCACCATTATATACACATGCCATTTTAACAATGGTGGCACTCAGCTTGACGGCCTCATCAGATGCTTTTCACGCCCCGCTTAAAGGACCCGGGACTGTAGGAAGAGGGAAACACGTGAGCTGGCAAGAAATTCCAGGCTCGTTGCCAAACTGAATCCACTTCCAAAACAAAAATGAATATCAATAACCCACGTCATCATTATTGTGTCTAAAAAAACATAAAAATGGTAAACATATGGTATGTAGATACGTTAAGGTATACCTATATCATGATACTCGGAAGTGTAGATTTAGTAACATAACAACATTTAAAAAAATTGTTAATTAATATTGGTCGTAAAAACTATTGAAAAGGATATGGATTAGTGATGAGTTTGAGGCACCAACTTCTGGGCCTTGTTTCTTGCGTCAAATATCGGAGGGCGACCGGTGTGAAACCGGGATAGGGCAGGCCATGTCCCACCGAACTCTCCGTGCTCAATCCCCCCTCTGAGTCCGATTCCCCCCCATCAGAGTCCGAGCACCCCCCACTAGTGTCTGACTCGGGCCCGCCTTCCCGGTACCCGTAGTAAGGCATCCTCTCCCGTTCACCTGACATCCACTTAAACTTATAAGCTCATTGTATCACTTAGTAACAATCTTTTTAAACACTATTTCACCATTTTCCCCGATAGCTCAACTATATAAATACGTGTCCGTTAATACCGGGAGCGTGTGTTTTGACTGCTCCGTTACAACACTCGAAAGAAACTCCATCGTCGGCGGGAGATTATGACGAATAACACTATCTGAAACAAAAGAGACATTACATTAGGTTAGTTTGTAGGATAACTACGTTATATTCTAAATATGGTATCATGTTTATATTTATAAATGACGAAGTTTGTGAAGATGTTTTGACGTATGTTATTCAATCACGCTCTAACGAGTGAACGTCTGAAATGAAAAATAGAGTACTTTTATCGCTTTCGTACTAGCTTTCCATGGGATGCGTAACAATTAGTTACCTATAAATTCTTGTAAGCCTATAACTATTTATTACAGTTCCCAAAAGCGTAATCGCATGAACATTCATTCAAGATGAATAAAATAAAATTCATTTCATAGAGTAGGTAATATAAAAGTGTACATCCACCCTTTATCACACTTTTTATTACTCGCTTCGCAAACTATTTTTCAGTGGTAAACTTTTTATGAGGCTTCGGCAAAGTCAACTTTATTTCTTGTAAAGTTCAGTAATAAAACTTTGAATACTTTTGCCATTGTAGTTGTACACAACTGCAATGGCAAAAGTACCTACTACCTACAGGTCCATATATGCTAAAACGAAACAATTAATCTACATTTATACATTTCAGTAAAGGTTATTAATTCGATGTATATTTTTATTTTGTCTATATCAATTCTGTCGGGATTACTGGGGCAAATAGCGATTTAGCGAAATATTAATTTCTTATTTGTAAGGAATACTAATAGTCTAAGTACGTTTCTTTACGATGCCTCAATTCCTCACTTAACACGAAAGAGAAAAGTAATTTCATTTTGCGTTTTAAGCGCATATTGCAGGGAGAAAAAATTAGGCATAGGTACACTGCCGCAGAAATCAATACAAGAGACAAAAGCAAATACACTGAAAAAATCTCCTTTAAAATTAAAAATAAAGGTGTTTAAATCTTTTGAACTATACCTATATAATATTTTAAAACCAGCACTTTCCAGTTAGAGGGCGGTTGAATTCATTAAACCGAGCTATATGAATATAAAATTAAAAATTAAAGTTGGGGTATAGTTATAAATATAGCTAGGTATAGTTACCAAAACAGCTAAACACATCTGAATTTAGGTAGAGAGCACTTTAGCTTTAAAACCTCTCATTGCATACTAAATAGGACAGAATAAATTTACCTTGTCCTTTATGGATTATAAAAATCGTTCAACCTTCATTAGGTGTTTATTGATAATTCAAGTATGATAGTTATGGGTATATATGCAGATCGCACGTTTTGGTACAGTCGGCCTTAAAATAATTTGTGAAAGCATTTTAAGAAGTGCCTTTGTCTGATTTTTAAGTTGGTTTAATCTTTAACATATTTTATAGTATTATTCCCAAAAAATATAAAACGTTTTTTAATTATGTAAATTTGCAACATGAATAAGCAGCAATCTTGCTAGATGTACATGTCCAATGTTGTTAGATATATTGTAAGAATATATAGATTATGATTAACCTATATAAACTATGCAGTAGTTTAATCCATATTCAACATGCAATATCAATCAATTAAGACCTGCTATAGAATATTGAATCAGTCTTTTGCAACGATATCTACCAAATGCAAAAGACGCACAGTATGTAGCTAGCAAATTCATAAACAATTTCATTGTTTTGGAAAGTAAGGTAGTCCGCACCGCATAATTATGGTGACAAAAATGACTAATGAGCTTTCTGCGTACACAAAGGAAGCGATAAAATATTTATAGAATTCTCGCGTGGCTGTAATTCTTATGGGAAGGTTAGTTAAAGTGAATTGTTACAATTTATATAAATAACGAACCACTGAATCTTAAAGTCTGTCTCGAGGTTGGGAGCTCAGGTGGCTCTCTCGCTGTTTCTGATGTCTTGTGAAATCCAAAGTAGATCCAGGGCTCTGACGTGCAAACTTTAAAAATAACCGGGAAGTGATTAGAAGGATGATGAATTTAGGTTTATAGAAGACACAGTACTAGAGAACTATGTGCTACGGTACACACTTAGACAGTTTAACTAATGAGATATTTGATTTTTACCTCATTTTATTATCATGAAATTTGTGAAATATAACTAAATGTGTCAAAATTTTATCATAGCTCACACATAGAATGAATAATGGCTATAATACCATTTCGGTAATTATATTCGTTTTAAGTTTTATTTTATTAGTAATTTAGTAATCCACAACATGTTCAATCAAAAGATCATCAAATCTCTTGATTTTTATAGGAAATTGACAAATTATATTATTAATCAATAAGTTAGTGAGTTTCCTTTTAACGTGGAGAAAAAATGTTACATAGTTTTTGTGAACGTTCTAAGATTACTGTACATTTTCTGGTGGTTGAACTCTCTACACACTATCATGATTAATTGTTAATGTTCTATGTAATTAGTTTGATAACAGCAACTTTAACTTATGTGTCAAGATTAGAAGGGTACCGTTGCATTCTTTGTTTGACGTAAGTGTTTAATATTACATGAACATAATACCTATCAAGCTACAAACAAAATGCAAAAGCAGCTTTTAATCCTAATAAACCACAACACATTCAAAGAATTTTAAGAGATCACAAGAATGTTTGAAGGTGCGATCCAAGGCAATATGATTGGAGAACTTTAACAGCAAATATTAATAAATTGTGTTGTTATAATGAGACAAAAATTGAATATAAACGTAATAAATACACTTATGAAAATAATAAAGAGAATTTCAAAACATACGAGATAAAAGCAGAGTTTTGAAATGCACGAGAATGCAATGCAGCTCTCATTTACTCAGCGGATGCCGAACGATTTCGGACACAAACAAAAATTTTACAGCCAGCAATTAAGCCGAACTGGCGTTCAAACGCGACGGCCACCGGCCAAATTACTGCTGCGTTAATTTTATATGTACTCACCGATAGCACCGACTCGACCAACTTTAACGCTCCATCTTCATTAAAATCATGTCGAAAGCTTATTAACAACATTTACACCACGTTTTGATAGATGTTAGCTACTGTTTGCGGTCATTCAGGTTTTCTGTAATGGACCTTTAAGCTGGTCTAGTAAACAGCCGCTGCCCGTGGCTAGATGTGTTGTTTTATTACTACTTCAGTGACGTTAAAATTTTACGGATGTAATCTGGTACGGTACAGCTATAAGCTTCAGAATTGGATTGAATTTTGCAAATTAAAGTAAGTAAAAAAACAGTACATTTTGGTACATGCGTTAAAAAACTACAGATTCTTGCTGATGACCTGGGATTCTAACATGAAACGTATGAAATAAATACCTATACCTAACGAAATATTTATAATTTAAATACTATGAACTTACTTCCTATTTTTTGGTAGCGTTTAGACTGAACAAAGTATCACGTCACGCACCATTTTCCGGCACGGATATAAAAACCTGCATGAATAAATATTTAAATTCACTAACATTCAAAGAATTACATTGAATATTAAGGTATTGGTTAAAATGGTGTAAGAGTTTATAAATCTAATAAAGTGCCTGTATAATTGAACGTATCAATAGATGGCGCTGTCTAAACTCCAAGTGAACAAACTGTTTATGAAATTCTTAATATAGAAAGCTATCACACTCTATCTCGATTTCAGTAAAACGCTGAAATGTTCAGAAAAGAGCCTTTTAAAAATGTGATATCAGGTATCGGTATCATAAATAAATTTGCTCAGAGAAATTCAATTGGGAACGTCGACAAAATGTGAAGATATGAAACGACTGTCATATTTCAGGAACCGCAGAACAAAGCTACTCGAGCTCTTGTGAACGGTCTGGATCAAAAAGACGTTTACGAAATAGAAATCTTTCATCCTTTTGTTATTGTGATTTAAATAGTGCTATTTAGAACAAACCCGTATTCTAAGCAAATAAAGAATTGATTTGATTTAATTTGAATAAAATATGTAAGATTTCTTCGTGAATAGCTTTCGTCATTCTTTAACAGCTTTTATGTAAATAATTTACACCTTTAAATCAGTTCTAGGTTCCTCCTTAAATAATATAAATATTTCAAGATAAAATAAAATCTTAGATATGTAAACATCAAGTTACTGAAATCAAAGAATTCAAAAATATCCATATAATTCTTCAATACCAGGCTATAGAAATACAGAAACAAATATATAGAAACACGAACAAAGATCCAAGAATGTGAGACAATACTTTGCAGAAACACGACAATACCTTGTATTATTATTTACGAAAGAAATGTTACCAAGAGTATAGTGTTACAGAGCAAAGCAATCGCAGTATGATTTGTCCAAGTGAATCGAATACAACTCCTGTACCGTCTTCTATAATATTATCTTCTCTTCGGTGCATTCTCTAAGAACGTTCTAGTAACTTTCAAACAACAGCTTAGTTTTGCAGTTAATCGTGTTAGAAACCACAAATAATAAACTGTTTATCTTTAGAGCCAGATAATAAAATAGTTTAGAGTCGTTGAAATTAGTTTCAAGTTGATATTTGTAAGCCGTATCGTAATATATAGTTCACAAAGTTTATTTCACAAACTTTTTTGTGCCAATAAACTTAATGTGCTGAGATAAATCGTGAGACTTCTTTTTCTTTTTTTTTTGGGAAAGTCAAATTAAAAGATATATTGTTGTTTATTTTTTGAATTTTTCTTTTAGAAACATCAAAGAAGTTGGAAAAATGTGTTAAATATCATGGCGTTTTATTTGCGATTGGGCAATTGTGCATTTAACATTTTGCACTATTTGCAAAAGATAATCTTGACTTTAGCTTAGAATATTACTTTAGCTTTTTCTGTCCAAGTAACTTGTTTTGTAGGAGTGTTATCAATAAGATTTTCATAATGTATAGATATGAAGAACAAAGGTACACACTTCTAATATATATATTAGCAGTCCCCAAGCAGTATTTCGGGCGCTTATTTACGTAAGCTGATACAACCTTATATTTAAAGAAAGATAAACATATCATTATTATAATACATTTAAGTAAGTATTTTTTAGTAAATATTTGCCAAAATGTTACTTCATTGGACTACACAGTCTAGACATCGGTTCTAAGTACGGCGCTAACAGTTTTATTTTATGACAGATTTAAATTGCGTTTGAAACGTGATTCGTCACAGAACAACGTTGTCAGAACCACACACGTACTTCAACAATAACGCATTGTTTCATTTACGTGCTAAATAAATGTTTTAAGTTACAAATGCGTGTAATAAAAGCAATTGCAGATGAAATAAAACTAAGTTCTTTTCAAATAATCTATTTGCTTTCTGAAAAAGACAATAACATTATGTTATTTTTCGGAATATTAGTTAATACTTATAGAAAATATGAATAAAATAGGCGTAGACTAGATAAAGATTTTTAAATAGAATTAGTAGGTTACAACGAAATAAATAGGAATACAATGAAAACAAAACAGGCATCTTTTTACCCAACTGCGCCAGAAGGAGGGTCATATGTATGTATGTACAATTATTGTTTGGCACGCTCTGCATCCTGCAGCCATGGATTTTAGCTTGGGAGGTGTCGTTAGATTCGTATTTAACGTAAGAGTGACACTAGGTATATCAAAATGAAATAAAAAACAAAATGGCGGATTTTTGGCGCCAAATACAAATGTTCATCACACTCTGCTGCCTGAACGGCTCGATGGATTTTGGTTTGCGGGGTACCTAAAAACTATAAAACAAAATAAATTATAAAAATACCCGAGTCATGCCAAAAAGATCGAAACAAGCTTCATAGCAGGCGGTACTCATTAATTTACATCTGGTTTGAGATTTGAAAATGGGTAGCGCCCGCTATAAAGCTTGTTTCGATCTTTTTAGCATCAGACGGGTTTTATTTTTATTTTTAATACTTTATTTCTTGTAAATAACATCACTGAAACCTAATTCGACAACATGCGTAAAGTGGAATCAGTGTTGGCGGACAAGTATCTTTAAGGAAAAACAGTTATCAAGTTGAGCAGGTCTCGATAATTGAAGTGTTTTGGCGAGTGCCGAGAAGCAAGCAATTTACATTACTGCCCTACTTCTGGCGATTGGGCTAGGGTTGAGGAACTGGGCCGGAATTGAGCCAATAAAGGTAACGATAACCTACGAAGAGGTATCAGATTACAAACTTTAGTATTCCATCATTTGAGTTCTACTTATTACTTAAGTGACAGAACAGTCGAAGAAAAAGTACTTTTTCAGAATTTAGTAACTTTATAGTTCGATTTTCCTCTAAATGGTGGTTGTCGCTTGAAGTCATTTATCTGAAGATCATCACTGTCATAAGCGTCATAAGCACTTAGTTAATTATTAGTAATTTAAAAATCTTACTCAGTTATAAGTTTATAATCATGACTAAATTGTCATACCCCTTTTAAATTATCGTGAAAATTGATGATCAGACCAAATAATTCGTGTAGGTTTGAAAGTTGGTACGGTTGGTCTTTAGGGTGTCCAGATCAACATACTAAAAGTCCCCAAAGTTGGCATCTGAGCCGGAGATGGGGGAGATGAGGAAAGGCCCCTTTTTCAATCTCTTGCTTATATAATGCAAATTATTAATAATATTTCTTTATGGAAGTAACACATCTACGTTATTTAACTACATTAAATTTCCTATAAATTATGTCTGGATATTATAACTGTAGAATCAATACTTTAATAAATACAAGAGTTTGAAAGTCATGAGGCCTATTTATTTGCAAAAAAAATTTAGTCGGCTTGACCACATAGAGATCGGTGCTTGTTCCATTAGTTTTTTGGAGAAAATATATTCATGTATAGTCCGGCCGCGGGGTGACAGACGGTGGCGGGGACTAGGTAGTGCGTCATTCTAGCCCACGGCTACACACGAAGAGAAGTGTGCCAGGATAAATCTTGCGATAAGTTGTACTTACTTGTGACGTTAATATAGGAGTAAATAAAAAGATAGAACTACTTTTATTGTTTATATTTTTTTATTATGCTTGAGGACAAATTATTAGGAAAACTAAAATTATGATAGATGATAGATGTTCACTGTCTGTTTGATCTTCTTCATAACTTTCGTCGTCATTATCATCGTCGTTTTCACCCAGTTAATTATGAATCTAAAAATACAAAATCGTACCATAGAAATAACAAACAACTTCAATACAATGACATGATTCCGAGAATTATAGCTTGAGCACTCTGCCCAGTTAAAGCAATAATAACCGATTATGTTAATAAACAATAACGTACCTGTCCATTTCATCGTCACATACTCTATCTGAATTATAATATTCGTCCTCGTTTTTTTATGACGTGATTATCACAATCGCGCCACTGTTCAACTGCATAATTAGAAAAAAGCAATTCTAAGTCTTTAACTTTTTATCTATGTTCGAATCAAGGGAAGTCCTTGCGAGCTCGCCTTTTACGTACCCCCTCAAGAGTTCAATTGGATTTAAATCCGGATGGTATGGAGGTAAGCGAAGAACGATATGTCCATTTTCCTTTAATATTTCATCAATTTTGTACTGTTTCTCCGTGGTTTGCTCATTAATTATTTTCATTAGATCACATTTACGCATATCGCTATCATACTCAACACCTCGACGTTCTAACCACTGCTGCATTTCGCTTTTCAGGGTACTCATTGTAGGTTTTTTATCGATCTGAGTGCTATGGTAAGCGGCGTTGTCCATTACAATAAGAGAATTCGGAGGAATTTTTGGTAACAGTTCTATATTGATCCACTTTCGAAAATTTGTGGCATTCATGTCTCCTTGATAATCACCGGTCTTGGAATGCGATTTGAACATCAATAAAGCATTAGGTACAAAGCCATTGCGACTGCCAGCGTGTACAATTACAATACGAGGTCCGCGTTCTGTATTAGACTGCCAGCATTTTTGTGTCACGTGTTTTTTATTCACGTAGGTTTCATCTAGGAAAATTATTGACTTACCCTTTCGGCGGTATTTTTTCTTATTTCTCTGATGTAATGCCACGGCAGTCGCATTATGTCCTGACGTTCAATCAGCAGTTTCCTCTTCGACTGGCATATTAAATATTTGAAACTAAGCCTATGTATTGTCCGCCTCAAGTTTTCATGTGAGCAATGAAGTATATTGTCTTGTTTCAATTCCGCATTTAACTTTTTCAACGACGGGATACATTTTTTGACAGTATACCATTGTGTAATTTTTCCTCGTATGACACCTTCCGTAAAGTTGTCGATATCAATCCTTTTTTCATTAAAACCGTTTTTCCGTGGTGATTTGAAAGTCACTGTGCTGCCTTGGGATTCCATGATTCTAGCTTCTTTTTTAATTTTTTTAACGCTGGTTTCAGACAAGCCTGTGGCTTCAGCAACAGTTTTTGCTAAATTATTGTCGTTTGCGTATTCGGCCGAAGATGCGTTTTCGCCTTTCAAAAAATTAGTACACTTTATGTACAATTTCCTTAATTTGTCTTGATATAGCCTTACTCATCCTGACGTCCTAATCTCGTGTGAGTCGAACTCAAAGTAGTATGGAATATCAAGCAAGTGTTGCCGCTTCTTCAAGACTGCCGTATTTGACGCACAGATGCACGCGTTTCCCTTCCCCGCTGCACCACCCACTACCCGTTGACATCTTGAGTACCTCGTCCCCACCACCGTCTGTCACCCCGCAGGATGGTCGTGCACGAGATTGCCGGGCTATAGCACCCGGTACTCAGTCTGAGTTTAACAAAATAAATATTTACCAACTTTACTTTTACCAAGTCCAGACCCTATCTTTATTTCGTCCCTCTTACCAAAAGGTCAGCGAAATATTACACTTATAGAGTATTCCCTCAAGTACTAACGTGGCTTAAGAATGAACTGCCTCCTAAAATATGGGGTTGGAAGCAAAGAGTCGATGAAAACTTGGAGCTAATAACGATTTTATATCCCCCTGCTCCTGACGCGTTGCCAAGTCCCATTTTCTGCTGACGTAAAAGTGGTTTTTTTTTTCAAAGTTTGTCGAAATGGAGGACTTGTCCAAATGTTCTATTTATAAAACTAGTAAGAATTTTTGCAAATTTCACTGCTAATGGGGTAAAATAGGGGATAAAAGTATAGTAGGTTTAAAAAAAATGTTTGTATGGAAGTCCACAATTTTTAAAGTAACCAGCACCAAGTTTCGAAAACCTACGTCTGATTAGAAATAAATGAACACCTATATCAGCGATTTTCAAAATTTTAGTACTATAGGCGATGAACGGCTAACGAATGAAAGGCGACGAATAAACCTCAAACACCTACCTACTAAACCGGGTGTTCGGTATACCTGAAAAATAGACATAATAATGGGACAAGCATGGGACATTAAGTACGTATTGTTATGGGACAAGCTCCGATCTATCTTTGGCCAAGCTCAGTTGATTTTATCACGAATGGCGATGCCGACGCAGAACTAATTGTAGATGGCAGCAGGATATGTCCAAACAACAATAACCATCTGTTCTGTGACAATAACAAACTCATAGCTGTCAGATTTGAAGAGACATACAATGAAATCTACGTAGATGACAGCTAACATTGGCCATTAGGAGGCGCCCTCTGTAGGGATAAAAGCGCAGCCGCCATCCCCATTATAAGCAGTCTTACATTTGACTTCTCGTAGTTATTAAAGTTCAATAATAATTTCCACACATTATTTGTAGAATATTTAATGTATTTAAATAATGTAGAAGTAACTAAAGAGATAATATAAAAATATGGACTGAGCAGGTCTGACGGTAAGAGACCGGACGGGCTGACTTTGGAGCCATGGAAGAATGGCAAGTGCCTACTTTGATGGTGGAGACCCAGGGGAGCTGGCGCAAGAAGGCTAAAAGCTTTGGGTTGTTTGATAAGCACTTGCTCTATGTTGTTTGAAATTAAGTACGTATTGTTATTGTATTTACGTATTGTACACTTTTGACTTTTATTAATAAATGAAGAAACATTATGCTATAAAATATGATAATATGATATTTATATGTAATATAAAAATGTTAGTGTTGCTAAGCTCAAATCTTGAGAACAGCTGAACCGATTTCGCCAATTTTGTTTTAGAATATTCGTTGCAGCACGAGGATGGTTCTTACGCAGAGAAAAAAATATAAAAATTGCATGGATAAATTACGGGTAGAATGCAACGAGCGAAGCCGGGGTGGGTCGACTAGTTAAAAGCTGAAAAATGGGACCTCTAGTATGTTCATCTGGGCACCTTAGGGAATACCTACACCAGCCAAAAGTACACGAATTATTTGGTCTGATTTCTTTAACCTCCCCACGCTACCAATGGTAATGGTATTTCTAAGTTAAAACAGTTTTTATAGATGTAAGACTATGTCTTTGTAAATAAATAAAGAAAAATCAGTTTTGACTAGCAACAGTCTAAGACTATTACTGAAGCCATTACAGTTCAGTACAATCAGTAAAGTTATCAAATCAGGTATTCGTGGCGTGTAGTCGTTGTGAAAACAACGTCAGCTGTCACGTACATCAATACATCCTTCTAGCACGAGACAGACTTTCTAAATTAATCATACAAATGACGTCATAACAAGTCCATCAGTGTCACGTAACTGTAACACGTAGGAGTCATAAATCAGAAGGAAAAGCATATTCTTACAAAGCTGCACAACTCGAGGTTGCTTGGTAAAATTTTGACATTATATTCAATGATGCACCGTCATTATTTTTGAAGTGAAAACTTCTTTAGCGGCGTTGGATGGGTGTAAAATGTTAAGGAAGCGTCAGGATTAGTTGACCTTTGAACCGGAACCGACGACTAACGTCATACAAGATTAGGTAAAGACTATCTATTTTGCAATTTACCATAGATAGCATCGTAGCTTAAACGGTAAGCACTTCGACTGTAAGTCCTTATAGTTTCAGATAGTATCGGGTTCAAACCACCTGGCCTTCTGAAACTTTTTGTGATTATTTTTTCTTTTTGTAATTTATTACTTTTTATGATTATTTTTTCTTTGTGTAATTTATTACTTTTTGTGTTTATTTTTTCTTTTCATAATTTATTAATTTCTTCTGACAGAAAATTAGCAGAAAATAAGTGATAGGTTCTATGATTAGCGCTATATTATAGGTATGGTATGGTATGTTCTTTTTTATCTTTTTCTATGTATATAACGAAGAAAGAAAAAAAGTAAATGTTTTCACTTCTGCCGGCACTCCCAGAGTGCAACCCGTCTTTTTTTGCTATACTACGGTGACTACGGTTAGGCACAGCCCTGTACCAGTCACGAGTAACACTTATAAACCTTTATTCGAAGTTAAGCTAGGTTTAGACAAAGAGCAGTTGTTTCACGGTAACCTTATGAGGTAGTGAAACGAAGCAATATTTTTAATAGTTCTTTTGTCTTAGCCATCTTGTAAGATGTCAATGTAAAATGGGAAGCAAAGTCACATCATAACGAAAGAGTAAGGCCTGAAATTCCGTCAATATGGAATTAACTATTTTACAAAAATTGTGATTAGAAATTTATTTCATACAAGATTGCTCTGAATTTAGAACTAATATTCTATATACTAGTAATCTTTATCCACGATATAAATGCTCGTAATATAATAGTCGATAGTGTCCCGGGTGGAAATTTATGCCATCGATAGCCAGTGACGGTATTCAGCGATACAATGTCAAAAGGCAGGAAGTCTGATTGTTCATTCAGGAATGTCGCGCATCGCAAAATGTTTTTATAGGAAAGGGGACACAGCGACTGAGAATGGCATGTCATGAATGATCACCCATGGTCTAACTGAGAAAGACAAACAGATCAAAGCGACAATGTTAGGGCTGTACTAGTATAATAATTAACGTACCGGTATTTGATAATTAAGTTTGCGTACCGTTATTGAAAATACCTCTACAGAACTGTAGATATTATGTGGGAAACTTCTCGGAAGCCGTGTGATTAATAGTTCATATAGAACTAGCTTTTTCCCGTGACTCCGCCCGCGTGGGTATCGGTTATCGCGACCAAACATAGCCTATGTCCTTTCTCAAGGTCTAATCTACCTCTATAAAAATTTCATCAAAATTCGTTCAGTGGTTTAACCGTGAAAGACGGACAAACAGACAGACACATACACTTTGCCATTTTTAATATTAGTATGGGTTTAATATTTTTTAGATTTTAGTTTAGATCTAAGTAGGTACATTTCTTTTCCTGATCCCTGATCCTGATCTTGACCAATAAAGTATGTACTTACAATTTTTTTTATTTCGTTTATTTGGCGACCAGTAGTGGTTACATTATCACTTATGTCTAAAACATGCAACTATAATATTAGGTTTAATGAACAACCTTTTAAGGTGTCACTTCATGGGAGTAGTAACATCGGTACCTATAAAAAAAAGAAACAAAACTGAGTGCAAATGAAAAAGCAAAAAAAAATGGTAAAAGATTTGTATGTAACTTAAATTAATTTCATTTCTGCTACGAATCCTAAGCAACCTTTTTAAAAAGTAGTAGTCTATCGGGGAGTAAATCTACCCCAGCCCTCCCCATCTACAAATTTCATTATACGTCTTGGACAAAAGGGGAAATGGTTGAATGTTGATTTAAGTTAGTTCTGGGCAATGCCTGATGCAACAGTCCTACGTTAAAGAGAGCATCGAACAGTCGAATTCACTTCTGACCACACAAGGGTTTAGAGGGAATATTAGTAATTTCGATAATTTCGGTCGCTCATATTCTTAATGTGCCCAATATTGTTAATGTCAAAGCCGGTTGCAATAGATGAAGTTCTGTTCTTCTGATCAGACGTGTCAGTAAAAATCGAAGAGAAGTAAGATGCAAATAAATTGCATATGCCTGGACCATCCGATTGGCATGTGCCATCCAAGTTCATAGTTTGCGGTATTTGGACTGTGTTATTACGTTTATCTTTTAAATTACCGAATGAACTGAGCACCTTCAATAAGTTAGTCGCAAATATACCTAGGTTTTGGATTGATAGATTTTCACCAAGCAGATATCTCTCATTTACGCTAAGACAAATATCTTGGTACTATTAAATATCAGGGTTCCAATTCTTACATAATCAAAACTGAAACCTAAACACAAAAATACGATAAACGTAGCCCAATACTACGTTGCGCTGGTGTAGAGTTCCAGAATTGTAATATATAAATTAAGTATTCAATTAACAACTACACTAGGCTTTTCTATCTTTGATGCCAGCACGATCCATGATCAGGTTTTTAGATTTCTAAACTAAAGTTATTAAGTATTAAGTTATCTTTGTAAAATTAAGTACAGAATTAAACTAATTAACAATTTATAAATATCATTCTTTCGTATAAATTAGTCTGTACTAATAATAGTATTCTGTTCAGGTATTACTTGATTTATAGCTTTTCAACGTTTCCATTTCTCATTGCTAAGAGAACTGAATATTTTTCAATCCCATTAGAAGCAACCCTGTTAGAAGACGTGAAGTGTATTGAGCTATACGCGTATTTCTGATATGTAATGTAGGTATCGAGGCAACACAATAGGTGAACGTTATTTCTGTACGTCTGCTATGATTCCAGACGCGGCCGCTCGTTACGTCTCTGTTCGATGTAGCCACTATCTACATATTGATTCTAAACAACGGTAGACACGCACTGTTGAATAAATATGTGTTTACCCCCACGTTGTTCTAAGCTTTGAAATGTACCTATAGCGTTATAATGCAGTTCGATGATGATCCTGTTGCTGGGAGACTCTAAGTCTTGCATTATTAAATCGTTCTCAGTGCTGAGATTGATTTTGAGTTCAAGAAATGTTAAATTTTAAGTAGATGTAGATACCAAAGATTCCATGAAATAGCTCAAATCGGAATTTTAATTGTCACTGTAAAATGTAAGCTGTTTTATTGCACATCAAAGTCCATTTATTTGAGTTTAAGAATATTAAAGGTATCATGTAGTTCATGGATATGTTTCTATATATTTGACAGTTCTTGTTCTCAAAATCGTATCGTCTAATAAATTTGACAGTTCTTGTTCTCAAAATCGTACTCCGTATTTAGATCAATTTATAACACGGGCCTGTTCGGGGCTTACTGCCAGCCCATGTACACCTGTCAGCTGTGGCGGCACTACACACAGCGAGCGTATAATGCGCTGAGAGTACAATATAATAACGCCTTTCGCTGCAAGCTGCGGCTGCCGTGGAGGTGCAGTGCGTCTGGCTTGTTTGCCATGAACAGGGTGGATGACTTCTATGCTGTCATGGGAAAACGACACGCCTCTTTCATGTCCACTATCAGGGATACAACAAATGTTATAGTAGAGGCCGTATATCGGGCTTGTTGGACTCACATATGCGGCCTCTGACGTTGTAATCCCACTAGGAAACGAGTAAATAAATAAATAAATTCTTAATTTTTAATTAAATTAAATTTTTGATTACTTTATGATTAATTGATTAATTTGATTTCAATTTTATTTTTTTGATCTGTAATTCGTTATTATTTATTTATTTATTTGTGACTTTTATTTTTATTTTAAATTTATGGTTGTTTAATTACATGTAATACATTGCTATGGGTTAATTACCTGAAATAAATATATTCATTCATTCATTCATTCATAAACTATTGCTGGAATACAAATCATGTTTCCCTTTAATAGTCTTAAAAATTAATGTTACCTTTAATATAATTTCCCACTATATGTGGATGTACTGTTTGCATACACCCACGCACATAATGGGTTTTCGAACCTACTAAATAAATTACTATTTTCGTAGTTATTGATAAATTATTCGTAACGTCTATTAGTGCCACACTTTTCGGTAGACACGTAAAGCTCGAGGGCTATTCAGATGACGGTTAATAGCGCTTACACATTTACTTTGTTGATCATATATGTATAACTCTTGTGGTGGAAAAATATGAAAATGATCAAACATAGGAGCGCTTTGTTCTCTCCACTCGTGTTGAACACGCATAAAACCGTAGGTACCTACTTTATTGTTATTATACGTATGTACTCAGATGAAAGATGAACAATAGCGCCCCATATAGTTTTCAGATAGTGAAGAAAAAATAAAGAAGAAAAAAAATAAAGCAATCCCTGTCTATTCAAAACTATTTCGTTCACTGAAATGCGATGTAATTTCGGTATTTAGCTATAGGCACACATTTGTCGAAAAATGTCTTACTACTAATAAATAGCTAGAACATAACAGTTAGTAATGTTAATTTGGTGAAGATTACCTTTTGATAAACCTGTTTCCAAGTTCCCGGGAGTATGGGTAGGAGTAGAATTTGGGCCATCCCTTCTCTTCCCATGTGGTGTCGTACAAGGCGACTATAGGATAGGGCTGATTAACTTTAACATCAGACAGATATGTACAGCCTAGACTCAGCCTCAGATGCATGGCTCGAGTCAACAATCGTGCCCGAAATACGGCAATAGGCTCACCCCCAATTACGTGGGACCGAATACAGATTGGTGAAATGTGGGTGTTAATTCATCTCTGCCTAACCCTCCGGGGATAAAGGCGTGATTATATGTACGTATGCATGTTTCCAAGTTTTGGGTTGTACCAAGATCTTTGGGGCTCATACTAACCTCATCTGTACTACCAAAGCAGGTAACCGAGTGATTGATTGACAAAGCTCAGGTGCTGATAGAGTTGAGAGGTTATACGGCGGTAATTTCGACATTCGAATGAAGAAGGAGGACAATACGTTTCTATGGCAATTAAGCATATGGTCTTATCGAATCACACAGTCGTTGAAAAGCTGTCATCGTAAGCCTAGGAACCGTTTTGAAGAGGACTAGTATATACTGCTAGAAATATTACAAGGTCGCTTTTTCAACAAGCTCCCTAATGAAATTAGAGATTTACCTGTAAATAAATTTAAAAATGTAATTAAGACTAAACTGTGCCAAAAAGGCTATTATAAAATCCAAGAATATTTAGATGATAAACAAGCTTGGAAATGAGCTGTTGGCTCAACTATGCTACTCAAGCAAACTATTGTATTTAGACTAAGTAGACTAAGCAAATGTTTGTAAATAGACCAAAAAAAAAATGCCCGCTGAGTTTCTTGCCGGAGTCCACTCAGGTCGGGGCCGCGTTTCGAACCGGTGGTCCATTTGCTAAACTAGTCTAGATTTTTTTTTTAAACTTGACGTTTTGTAAGTACCGTTTTAATGGTCTATACAGAATAAATGATTTTTGACTTTGACTTTGACTTTGACTTTGATAGCAAACTTTTGCAGGTGTCTTTCATGGTCAATAGATTGTGGATTTTAATGAGTATTAGTAATGTCATGTCTATTCAGAACCACTGTGACTCGACTAAGGTCGTTAACATTTTGCAAATGCTAAATTCAGCACAAGAATATCAAGACAATATGTCATTTGTCTCAAATCACCTTAAGTTTATTCTAGTCATCCACGACAAACATGTTCACTAGTTGACACGCGTGATTAATGACTTAATAGTTTCTGTAAAGTTACTGTCAGGTAAGTCAGTTATATTTTAGAGAAAATTATATATATATATATATAATACAAATTTTCATAAAGTATTGATGGAATAATATATGGATTCTTTTACAGGGATAATTATCTCTGTATAAAATCCATAATAATATACTATTTAATATATTATGACTACCATGACGGTAGCCAGTGAGTGAGGTTAACATACTTATATCAGGGCCCTATTTAATAAAGCTTACAAATTGTTCTACAAATTTTACTTCACAGGTTACAAATCTACAAGTTTGTATTTTATAAAGAATACGAGTTATAATTTATAATTTATTTATGTTAAAAAGCAACATAATTATAGATTGTGACTACAACTTTACGTGTTCCTGTTCAAAAAACATTTTCTTTTCAGAAGTGATATACAAGTTTACATATAATTGTAGAACGATTCTGACAGGTAGTGACAGGTGTCAAAACTTCACCACAATTTTTTAAAATATGAGTTTTGGAACTCTTTGAATGAAAAATAATGCTAATGAAATGTTTTTAAAATCTTGGTTTAAAAGAAATTTAATGTTTCCAGTTAAAAACATGCCCATGTTTTTATCGTCTGTAGTTCTTACCTGCCGCCTATTTCCGGTCTCTGCATTTCCCTAACACACTACATTGTTGAATGATGATTTGAGCAACCACGCGCAGGGCTCACCGTGATTGCGGCGGTAAGACCTATCATGGGAAAGTGGCGTCAGACGCAGGTCATTACCGTACATGGTAACTTCGGGCGGTATCTGCATCTGATGGGCATGGAGCCAACGCCTGAGTATCATCACTGCGACGCGAGCGTGGACTCGGGGCTGCACACGCTCACCGAGTGTCGAGACGCCGAGGCGAGAGCTTGTGGCCGCCCTGGGGGTGAGAGTGCTCACGCTTTCCACCCAGCTCGCGGCAATGGTCCGCTGCGCGGATGCGTGGACGGCCAGCGCCTCTTTCTGCGAGCAGGTTATGCTCGAGAGAAACTCGCGGACACAGCTGCCTGCGTTCGTAGGCGGCTCGGGCGTCGGAGGGCGCTGACCGCGCGTTCCTGAGGGTGACAGGTGGAGCCGCTTGTCACCCTAGCAGAAGTAGACTACGGCGGCGGCGCGCATGGTGGGACGATGCGCGCTCCCCCATACCGGGGGCGAGTCGGGGACCCCGTGGTCTCCCCTTCCGAGAAGGGCCAGACCGAGAGGAATGGCCCTGGGTTAGTCGGGGTGCGAGGAATATGTCGCGAGACAACCTCACCTTCGGTCTAGCACAACGATCCACACCACAGACGGCGTGCGGTTTAATCGGTTCGAGTCCGACATAACCTCCGGCTCCGGAGGGGGGTGGTTGTATCCGTGGGGATTTCGGACGTAATAAAAAAACTACATTGTTGAACGAATGCCTATAGTAGTAATTTATGTTTGTCTGTATATCAATATGTACTTATATAGTAAGTATATTAAAGTATTTTTTTTGTTAGTTACGCCATTAATATCTTAAGAACTGATGGATCGATTTCAATGAATTTTATTTTATTGGGCATGTTTTTGCCTGGGTTAATAGAACAACTAAAAATTTGGAAAAATTGCTATTTGTTCGCGTAAAAGCCAATATGAACCAAACGAGGGAAGGAAGAAGTAGAGCATGTGTACTTGCAGACTTGCTTGGGCTGCGAAAATCTTTATAGGTGGGTGTTGGGAGTATCGTTGGTAACTGGGCACTGTTGACCTATGGGCCCCGTAGCTGTATGGCCCTCGGACGCGTACGGGCCCCATAGGTATATGGGCTGCATTGGTATGGGCTCCTTGGGTACATGGGCCTCGCAAATTCGAAATTCATTCACCTACCTCACTCAGGAACCGTCACATACCTAATTATTTTTCTAAATAAGTAAAGTATATGTGCATAGCAGTTATATTTTTTTGTGAAACCTGTTTGACGTTTCTACATAAATATGTTAACTTTGACTAAACAGCACTTAGCAATATTTTTGATATATTTACTTGTAAAATTCTTACTTTTTGTGAGTTTTATTGAACAGTAATTTTAGTAAAATTTCACAAATCTGTCACTTTTCTACATAATTGTAGACTTGTAATGAATCGGTAAGTATCCGTTTTTGACAATAGATGGCGTTGATCAATAAAATTGACATTACCATCATGTTTAAAAGACTGTCAAATGACATCGCGCGTAGTTTAAAGTTATTTTATCGGCTAGATTTTTTTTAGGGCTGATTGAATGTTTTATGTCTTGTGCTTGTAAGCAAAATGGAAAAAAGAATAATACCGAACCGTAGTTAGTTACCAATTTTTGGACGGAAAAATTTGCGACCAAATAATAATAAAGTTGGATACTGTGTATGGGGACCCATCACCCTCTATAATAACTGTGAGGTATCGGTGCCACGAAATTAAATGTGGTCATACGTCTGTTTTCGATGATGATCGGCCAGGACGTCCCTCAGACGTAGTACTGACGAAATCGTCAAAAAGGTCCACGATAGCATTGTCGCTGATCACAGAACAAAAGTCCGAGAAGTAGCTGAAAAAGCAGGCGTCTCGTACGGTACAACTATAAAAAAAGACGGGTTGCACTCTGGGAGTGCCGGCAGAAGTGAAAACATTTTCTTTTGTTCTTTCTTCGTTATATACATAGAAAAAGATAAAAAAGAACATACCATACCATACATATAATATAGCGCTAATCATAGAACCTATCACTTATTTTCTGCAAATTTTCTGTCAGAAGAAAATAATAAATTATGAAAAGAAAAAATAATCACATAAAATAATAAATTACAGAAAGAAAAAATAATCATAAAAGTAATAAATTACAAAAAGAAAAAATAATCACCAAAAGTAATATATAAGAAGAAACAATCACAAAAAATCCCTGAAAGCCAGGTGATTTGAACCCGATACTATCTGAAACTATAAGGACTTTCAGTCGAAGTGCTTACCGTTTAAGCTACGACGTATCTATTGTAATTTGCAAAATACATGTATGTACCTAATCTTGTATGACGTCAGTCGTCGGTTACGGTTCAAAGGTCAACTAATCCTGACGCTTCCTTAACATTTTACACCCATCCAACGCCGCTAAAGAAGTTTTCACTTCAAAAATGTACTGACAAAATTGGTGTTAAAAAGGTATCGGCGCGATTGGTTCCACGATTGTTAACACCGGATAACAAATAGGGCACTAGTAACAATATCGAAGCAGTGTCAGTAAACAACAAACGTTTTAATCAAAATCCGCAGGAGTTTTTACGTCGAATTGTAACCGTAGATGAAAGCTGGATCCATTGCTACACTCCAGAGACAACCTGCTCCGTAGAAGGTAAAGACCGTTCCCTCAGCCGGAAAAGTTATGGCGACGGTATTTTGGGATTTCAATAGTATAATTCTCATCAATTATTTAGAGAAGGAGAACATTACAGGTGGTTACGGTTAGAGTGATTTATAGATTCGATGAGAAATTGAAGGAGACACGACCCCATTTGTCGAAAAAAAGGTACTCTTTCATCACGAGAATGCACCGGCGCTTTTCTCTCATATTGTGGTCGCTAAATTGCAAGACTTGCAATACGAATTGCTTCTTCACACACCTTACTCGCCTGATTTGGCTCCGTGTAACTTCTTCCTGTTCCCCATCATGAAAACCTGGCTCGGATGAAAAAGATTCAACCAAATGAAAAGGTTATAGCTGAAATCTGTTTCGTAATTTCAGCGTATTTTACAGAGATTGAGAAATCTTATTTTTTGGAAGGGTTAAGAAAATGGGACAATCGTTTGGAAAAGTACATAAGCCTCGCAGGAGACTACGTCGATAAATAGAATAACAAAAAAGTATTAATTGGGGCTTCATTTCTAACACGGGTATTTATTGATCAACCCACATACTGTGTCCATCGGGCAACTAGATTATGATGATGATTGTGACTGGTTTGAAAGCCCCCATGAACTCTTACAAAAGGGCAAACCAGTGGATAAAGAATAGTATACAACGACGATAGCAATTTTATATCTACACCACGGTGTCCCTTTGCAGAGCATGTCGGCAGGAATTGGGACATAAAGACTCCTCGCTACTGATATCATATATAAGAGCTGTCTATCTACCGATGACGAGGAAAGGTCTTTGATCATGAACCCCATTGTTGGAACATCATTTGATTTAACTTAATTTGATTTTGTTGAATTAGTTGAATGAGAACATAATGAAATGTCCAATAAATACAAAGTATACTGCATCATTAAGCTTGTGTTAATTAAACTAAATGAAACGGAAACTAAACAAATAAGTCCCTGAAAGATTTAGGAGTAAATGACCTCCCCCATGTTAAAAGTTAATTGCAATTTTTCTTCATTATCCTATTGTTCAGCGAGTGAAAGCGCCCCTTGTGAATTGGGAAGGTGATGGTTTAATTAAGTAATTTCTTGTTACGTGGAGTAAGATCATTTTAGCAGTTTCATCTGTTTTGAATAAAACAATAGATGACTTTGTAAACAAAATTGATTATAAGTTTTACTTACAAATGAGTGGTTTAATTATTAGCATGCCTAATATTCTTTGTTAGTAATTATTATCAATACTTTTATGGGTTTACTATATTATTATAGTAGAGTGATGAATTTTAACGAAATCGCGAATGCTAATATATAAAATAGATAAAAATATAGTGAATATAACCATGGTTCGTCGTACAGTGATTTTATCCCACTGCAGTGCAGTATACTTTTTTAATCTTTATTACTTTTGGCGGAATTGGTAAACCATGAGTTGATAGCAGCTCTGATGCAGTGTATCTATGTATTCGTACGCGAGGAGTGAGTAACACTTTTAAACAAACTACCATCCCTTGTTTTAACTCCACACCATCTATAGAGCATATTTTTAATTTTTCAAGTCTCTTACTTCTAAAACATACTTTCATACAAATTTCCAATCATCGTTTTACCCCCTTAGTGGTTTAGTTTCGTAAAATTCGTTCTTAGCGGATGTCAACACCCTATAAAGAATCTATCTGCTAAATTTCAAGTTTGTAGGTATTATAGTTTCTGAGATTTCGTGATTAATCAGGGAGTGGTATTTTGTTTTTATATATTGTGTATATATAGATTGGTTTTATGGTTTAAAGAAAAATGGTGTAATTCGAATTTCATGCTCGTCAGTTTGTTGACGAAGAACCCTGTTCATTGGTAGCAGGTTTAAATCTACATTTTATTGTAATCGATCATAATCCGAATCAAACCCCAGAAAAAGCTGTGAATTTACGCTTGGATTAAATTACACCATACAAATAATGGGATACGTAACACAATAAGCCTATATATAGGTATAGTTTTAGATTCTTCTATTAAAAAAATCATCATGGTCTACCTATATAAGTAACTTAGTGAAGGGATGAACAAGATTTGTCGATGTTTATAATATATCCGTATTTGAAATATATTTATAAGATAAGTAGGGTACAACAGAATCTTCGCCCAAGCATGAAATAACCCGTAAACATTTCCACAGTATGGAAGAGGCCGCTGAAATAACCTCGTGCATTATCCCTTGTGATGAGGCGGGCCCCTAGAGATCATTGTGGAGCTGCTAAATCATTATATTATTCTACTGTATTTAGCTGTTGTTATATCAAAACTGTATTATATTATCAGCTCCTAATATTTATATACCGTACCTATCCAATACCTTCAATTATATTGCAGTAAAGTTTGTTGGATAAATAACTTTTGTTATGAAAAGATGTACCTAATTGAAAAATCTGGCCCATAACAGATAATGTTTAAATTTTAATGAACTTGGGCGAGGGTTCGGATGCAATCAGAATACAAAGTCATGATGATTATGACATTTGGTATCATTTTGAAGTAGTTTTGTACTTTAACCGTAAATATTATTCTCATTGTTTGAGCTTTCATTCTCATACCAATGATAATGTCTAAACTTATTTGTTGCAACTTTATTCTCGCGTTATACGGTCCATAGTTAAATGCTATACTTAGGTGAGCATTTCAAAGGTTTGTAACAGTTGTTTCATCTTGACACACATCATTTACTTGCTCTTATTCTAATTATTTGGCATCGGCGCATGATGTAATTCTAGTTGGTACATCCTTTCAGATGTCATGTCCTCAGTCACTCCTTTCTTTGCCATATTATCTTTTGCGCAATCCATCCATTCATTATATAACTCTTAATAGAAAATAATGAATGTTTCAGTGACATTAAAATGTATTTTAATAAATTCAACACACGTACAAGATAGAGGAATTTGTTACAAATGATTTCAATAAAAGATATATGTAAAACGATCTTCCCAACATCAAACGATGTGAACAAAGCATAAAACCGGCTGTAACTTACTACTAGAACATCTCAAACATTTCAAACAATCTGCCCGCAGCTATTGACATATAAATCAGTTTAGATCTTGCCAAAATGGTTCTTTTACAAACATTTGGTGCCTAAGTGAACACGGCTTATTACTCAGAGGAGCTCATTTGATGTACGTGTCTCGACTCTTTGTTTCATTAGCTAAGTGATTTTGTAAGAGACTTCGGAGATTCGACCTTAGAAGATTCATTTCTCGTTTGCCTCGTTATGCCGTGTGAAGGAACAATTTGCGTGATATGTTTAACCAGATGTTTGGGTAAGAGCAGGTGTTCTTTGCTACGAAAGTACCTGGCGCTTAGAGACACAAATATATATAGGTATGTTGTTTATTATTCTATATAAGACGTGATGTAAGGTGTCACTGTATAGGTAGTTAGATTTCTTATTACTTTACAAATATTATAATGTATTATTTTTATAGACAAGGATACGTTAATCGATTGCAAAAATATGCTATTCATAATATTAGTTTGCAAGTATAGTACCTCAACATTGTCAAAACATATTGTTCAATCTTACTAATATGTTCCATGAGAAGGTTACCTCGTAGAAGTTGCTTAATCAAGCATAAACATGTCGTGGACGTGTGGCAACACCAGGGGAGTCACCCTTGTGCTACCGACCCTGTAGACACAGAGAGTTTCTGTGCCGTCAGCGTAGAAGACAAAGCAGGAATAGCCTTTGGTGTTCCCACTGAGAGCACAAAAACTCTCCAGTGAGCTCTGGCTACCCTACTCACCGCCGAGAAAACAACACGAGGCTATTATGGCCGCGGTATTCTGTGGGGCGGAGGTACTAGAAAATTGATGTCGATTTGATAACCATGATTTGATGCATAAAAACGTAAGTACTGCTTTGACAGATCGAACTGAATACCACGTTATTAAGTTACCGAAATGAAAATCATGCATATTAGAAATGTGGTGTTAGAAAATTATGACGTCTGATCCATTTGTATGGGTGACGTAAGTTGTCAAAATAATTAAATCCTTAAGTTTTGCTTAAACTGATCGTACTGAATACCACGTTATTGAGTTATCGAAATGGAAATCACGCGTATGAGAAACGTGGCATTAGTGAATCGGGCCCCAGGTATGAAAGTAAGAAGCAGAATATTTATATCAATATCGTAGCAAGGGGAAGCCGCTTGTCAGACATTACTAGATGTAATAATGTTAGTACCATTTCATTTTAATAAAATCTTTATAGATCACATTCATTCACTACAAAATGTACGACTAAATCCAAGCATTCGTAATCTGTACTGGCGGATCAGTTTTTTAATTTCCATGCAAACATATAAAATAAGCAATAATTTTGTTCATGCTAATAACGTTATACGAAAAAACTTGCTGATAGGTTTATTTTCAAAGCAAATATATCAAAAAAACACAAAAACGGACCCGTCTTTGTTGCAAACCTAATCGTTTTTGTACCAAGAACGGTTCTGTATTTCAATGAAAAATTTACTCATATTTCTAATGTTGTTAAACCCATTTAAACAGATGAAATTGTTTAAAAAAATTACTTCATTAAACTGTTTATACTGGAGATTGATGGCACTTGGTGGAATCTACTACACATATTGAATAATGATATCACTTGTACTTTTCCACACTTTATTTTGTTTTTATTTTTAACCTGACCGGTTTCACAGCACGGCAACATAAATGGTTTGTACTAGTTTATCTAGAGGAAGCACGTAATAGTATGTGGGGATAGAAGAAAGTAACGGTCTATTGTCCCTGCCTATCACGGATGGAAATAGGCGTGAGCATAATATGTATGTTTAATTCTCTGGTAATAAGTATAAAGAACCGATAGCAAAACAATAATTAGAAACAACGACACACCATAATATACTTGAACTAAATAACAACTGAAGAATATTAAAAATTATAACAGCGTTTTCTTAAAAAACTAGGCGAGTTATTCCAAATTATATATTATATATATAGTATTTACAGCTCGCCAATGTTTTAGTAGAGAGTTCGAGACTAAAAATAAACGCACTAGGTGCGTAAGCCGTCTATTCTAATGTGCACTTGAACCTCTTCAAGTTTAGATGTTCTACGAACACCTTATAAAAATAAATACTATGAACTGAGCTAGACACATTCATTATAACATTTTGACTTTCTCCTACCACAAGATAGAAAATTATTTATGTTCCTCTTACAGCTGTAAATTTCATTTGAGATTGATTTCGTTTATGGTATTACCTAAAAGTTTGACCTGTATCTGACCTCGTAGCATCTCAAGTAATCCTGTTCACAAATACTTTATTTTAATAGAATAAGATAAAACTTTTAATACGATCATCGATTTCGTTGCTATCATTCTGTTTCTGAATTTGGGTAAATGGGTTCCATTATACCTTTGATTATCTATCCAAATGATACTTTAGATCTTTGTTGAAAATTTCCGTTTCCTTGATGGTTTTCTTTATTAAAGTAATAAATGGCTTTGCAATCACCAGTTATTATTGAAGATAATTAAATCTACTTAGGAGCGATCCACGAGCATTTATAATACGAATATTCTTGGGCTTAATGCATAAATAATGTACATTTTCTACATATTTACATATGCAGGGTTTAATATGTCCGAGAATACAAATATTTAAACTATCGAATACTTGAGCGCCATGCCAAAAAGTCACGAACACCTTTTTGTAACTTATCGAAATTATTTGCTTCTTCTATCATCGAAGAAAGATTTGTTTACTATTTAAATCAATTAATTAATAAGCATACTACAGTCCACTGCTGGGCATAGGCTTATCACAATGTGCGCCATTTTTTTACTAGATATTTAAATATTATATTGAAATTGTTATCATTCAAGCTGTATTGTTGCCGGTTATGGGACGACGAAAACAATTCTGAAAGTAGAAGAAGCGATTGGTCTTGGTCAGAATGGTATCAAGTTGGGTGTTTTGGGATCCCACCAAAACCTTCGGGACCCAAGCCAACCTCACCTGCAAGCCGGTGGACCTGTTGAAAAACGGACGAGGCTCTGGCGATGGCTTTCCTTTCGGGGTTGGGGGATTAGACGGCAGTCGCCCCCGGAAGGGCAAAAACCGCCCAATCAATAGGAAAGAAAAATTAAGGAATCGCAAAAGGGTGCCACTGCAAAACGGCGCGCAGGAGGATCACCCCAGAGGGTGAACACATCCTCAGAACGTGAGCAACTGCCGACCTTGTCATCGTAAACACGTATTTCCAAAAGAACTCCGAACACCTTATCATCTACAGGCACGGGGGGCACGCTACTCAGATCGACACTAGGATCCACAGTATCAGAAAGGTAGGAAACTGCAAGGTTATACCAGGGGAGAGCCTTACTACTCAACACCGTCTGAAACCCAAAGACAAGCGTGTTGAGCGCGGCCAACGCAGAATCAAGTGGTGGCTGCTTGATCAAGCCAAGTACCAAAGTTTCGTCTCAGCCATCGGAGACAAGTGCGCCGACGAAGTGTGCTGAGTATCATTACACCAATCTTCAAAGGCAAGAGGTCGATGCAGCAGTGTGGCAGTTATCGTGGTATCATGTCCCATACCATGAACGAGAGGATATTCAACACTCGGATTCGACAGGAGAGTGCACTCTCGTAGTGTTAGTATGGGTTTCGACCCGGGCACGAGACCGCGTACCCGGTGTTCGCTCTAAGGATTGTCGCAGGGAAATATAGGGCGAAGAGCACGCCCCTGCACTGCCTATTACTAGACACGCAGAAGGCGTTCGACTGTATTCCTCGTGCGGTGATCTGATGGGTACTGCGGTCCAAGGGAATCCCAGAGACTTACATTGACACCATCCGAGATATGTACACCAAGGATCAATCTCAAATCATATATTAAAGCAAGTGCTCAAAATACGAATCACGCTCCCATTCTTTCGCTTGGTTACATTATATAACTACAACCCAATTCAAGTTAGGAAGAATCCAAATCTGGAGATAACTAGAGTTAACCCATCTCTAGTAGCAAGTGGATATTCACTGTCTCAATTCGCCACAGAGGCGTGACTGTGTATACTATCCAAGTTCCAAAAGCCAGCAACAAATACATAAATGAAAAATATAACACCACTTTCAAAACTTACCTGACATTTAACGAAAAGCATGTGATTGTATAAAGTGCAATTAGGCATTGTGTAAACAGACAACAAACGCAATAAGCTCGCGTCGTCAGCGCGCAGATTAGCCTGGGTGTCGCGTGTTGGTCCAATTGCGTCTATTTTAGTGAGTGGTGTTTACCAAACAAGTCGCTGTCGATACCAATCGTGTGGGGTGTTGCTACCAATATCATGTGTCTTTTATGGTCCTGTTGTTCTTTTTGTTTTTGATTTGGTGTGAGTTTTACGGCGTTTATTATGGAAGCAATAACTCCAAGTTTGATGTGTGACTCAATTTCGACTTTTCAATAACGTTACTTCAAAGGTGCTGTAGTTTTATGTCCTAAGGGAAATAATATGTGGTTATTTGAAAATGTAATTTTGTTTCGTAAATTGTACTTAGTATCGGGCTGTTTAAGAAACTCTGAACAAAATCAGAGATATCGTCATGCTGCATTTCAATTGGGTAATTCGAAATTGCAAGCTGCGATTTCGAATTACCCAATTACCCAAAGGATGCAACCAGGATGAACACTCGAATTATGATACATTTTCCATAATAAAAACTGAAATGGCTCTAAAAGCAAAGCCCTTAGCCTTGGATAGAGTAGTGCAGGTTACAAATAAATCGGTACTTACGTGTAAATTAATGTCGGAATATAATCTGTGTCAGAGTGTTTAGTATTTGCATCTTGATATGGCTAAAACAAAAATATACCTTCAGTTTCACTACACCAGTTATTTTAACTAAACATTCCTTATGTATCTTAACGCTCTTGTCTACTGTCTCTTAAGTATTGCTACAAATAATAAAACTTAATGCATTTCTAAAGCAATAAAATTTGTATAATGAATGTAGTAGAGCATGTAATCTTTAATTGGAGTGCACTCTTGTATAAAATGATGCTCTTTATGCATGTGAAATTAGATGCAGCACAGATGAGTGCGCATCTAAACGCCAAGTATTTCACTAAGCACGACAAAAGCACTATCAGTATTCATCATTCAATACTCACGTGCGGCCCGCATGTCGCATGACGTTACAGGATATCAAAAGCTAGCTCAGCGTTGGTTATTCTCACCGCACTGTCGACTTCGCAACGCGCGCTTTGTTGCAAATTGTTTACTTTACATTCTATTTTGGATGTCCATCATCTGGGCATTGTTAGCTCGTGTTTACGGCATACCGTGAGAGGACCGATCGAATGGGGAACGCCTGTGGTCGAACACGCCTTTTGTGGGCGGTATTTACCTACTATTACAACTTAAGAAAAAAAAAAATTTTTAGTTAACGCACGTTCAAGAAATTTAGAATCAGAGGCATAAGTTTAGTGCACGTGCATATATTACAAGAGTGAGTCAGTCGAGGTGTAACCGTGTATATTAAATGTTTGGCCTGAAATTTAACACGATGAAAATTTCGTCTGCGCAATCCTTTCAGTTCCAAAGTGTATTGAAGATAAATTCATCTTGTAGTGTCAATGAAGTGGCTAGCTCAAGGGAAGTCAGAAATAGGCGAAAAAAAACGAAATAACTATTGAAAGATAGAAATCAGTTCATAATTTGGTTTGATTGAATCAAGACGCTAGTTCAAGAAGGGAACACACTCCAAAGCAATATTTGCTGAGCACAAGAAAAATGTCAATGTCAAGAAGTATTTGCTGCGTAAATGTAGGTAAATTTGCTGCTTTATACGCTCGTCCACTATATGAATGTATTTTAGACAGCTCACATACAATGCTCGATATAACTTTGTTCTAGCGTCAATGCCGAAACTCCGAACAAAAATTAGGCGCCAATACCTCATATAGCATTGACATCGTTACGTCAACCAGAATGCAATTTTAGAGATGTAGCTAGTCGATCGACTGTGTTCTTATTGTAATAACTTGAAAATGTTACAATCGGAATCAACTGTCTCAGAATCTTATGGCAAAATGGAGAATAGAATAAAAAATGTAAATACAATACTGAAGAAATTGGACTAAAACTAAACGATCATAATACTTTTTAGTTTAAATTTATTTTTCATACATAGCAGTAGACATACTCGTACTTAGGGATGTTGACTACTTTCTTATCCTCGAAGAATTACCACCTTATCATAAAATATAACGAACTGATAAAGTGAAATATTCTTACCACAAATACTTAGTTTTAACGATATTTAATTCGAAAATTCAATTTCTCAGGCCACCGGAAATCCCTCCTTACAAAATTATCATCATCATCATCATTATTAAATAAGCCCCTTTATTCATTAAGAAACACATACATTACATTTTTAAATATGTACATCTTACTAAACTTATTTAAAACTTCCAACCATGTCAGTGATGCAGGCCATGTTGTTTTTTTTGTCAGTCGCAACGAGACGTCAGTGCTATCACTAATTTTCTGTGGGAATTGTTTTAAATGGACTATAAAGAATACCCTCCAACTTTACTTTAAAAATATTTAGATATTTAGAATAATAAATAAGTACCTATATAACTGTATACGATAATATATTCGTAGATTTTTTTAAATAGTAATAAACCATATTGCAAGGATTTTCGTGTGCTCCGGAAGGGTCTAACAATAAAATTGTAAGCGCATTTCTATAATAGCTAGCTGCGCCCACCTCGTCTCTCCCGCTCATGTCGAAATCGATTAATGATTCTTTAATCGATCGATTTTATTAATTTAAATTTTTATGCAATCACTATTTCCATCTGTCTAAAATACAATAATATAATGGACAGGGTATAGTGTATTAACTGTTTTCGTGGATGGCCACCCTTATACAGGGCAATGGCTTAGCAAATGGCAATCATGCTACTGAACATGTTGTTTCTATAAAGCAATATTAATACCAAACAGTGTACTACATAATAAAAACTGCGTTAGTAATTCGGGTTTTGCGAAGTTGGTGAAACTACTATTATGTTATATTTATTAGATATGGTAAACTAACATGTAAGTAATGACTATTATTGTTAGAAGAGATCTGGGTTTGATTGTCCTTACTATTAACTTATTTTATACACCTCTAATTGAGACGAAGATTAATTAATTTATTTATATATATAAACTACCAGCTTTTAATTAACATACAGACTAAAAATTAAGAAATAAATGAAATTAAATAGTACATCACCATAGTTTTACATTTTATGTTAATGTTGCATAAACCAGCTACAAACACAATACCAAAATACAATATTATTTTTAGACTAAATTGATTTTTTGCCGACTCGATTTCTTGCAATAACGATTTGTTTCAATCGATGTAAGCTTAAAATGACGGTTAAATTGGAACCGTTTGAGTAGCTGAGAGACCATTTTGTCCTTTGGGAGTTACTGTATTCGATAAACCGTATTTAGGAACGGTATCGTCCTAAGCAATATGTTCACTTCACTATAATAATGTGGTCTATCCCTCTGTACTAAGCTAGTATTTACAGATAAATCAGTTTGGACTTAATTTTACCTATTTTAGTATTGCTATTCATTCAACTAGTGGTTTGTTAACACGAGGGCTAGTTCGGATACGTGTCTCCTGAACGTAAACTCTCTCTCTCTTTCTTTCTACTCTTTTAGTTGTAATAAACGTAAACACTCTTTACTCTTTTAGTTGTAATATATAAACAATTGTAAACACTTTTTAAGTGGTACAAAGATTGTCCAGAAAATTCTGATATTTTATTTTGATAACAACCCTGACACTCAAGCCACAGTGGATAGTTTTCAGGAATCGGCAATTACTACGTAATGAATATCGTACGCTATACGCGGATGAATCTTACTGACTTTTTCTTCTAAATGTGAGCCATCAGCGTTCGTATAATTATCAATTCTATGACCGAAAAAACCTTTGTTCCATCTTAAAGATGCACTACTAATTTGTCTGCTAAATTATATTTGAACCTTTGACCAAATTGCCGCAAAGATTCAATCTCAAATCCATACTAATATTATAAATGCGAAAGTAACTCTGTCTGTCTGTCTGCCTGTATGTTACGCTTTCACGCCAAAACCACTGAACCAATTTTGATGAAATTTGGTGTAGGGGTAGATTAGACCTTTAGAAGGGACCTAGGCAATGTTTGGTCGCGATAACCGACATCCACGCGGGCGGAGCCGCGGGCAAATGCTAGTACCTCCATAAAAAGTCATTCATTTTCCTGAATCGTTAAATTTTACATTTGTGAGTCGAAACCGTGGTTGCTGTACATCATACTTGACTTTGATATATCTCAGTACAGGTAAAGTTATCTCTATTTGTTTTGCGGAAGATATAAACGCTTAATAAAATATTCGAGCAGACATGGAAATGATGTGGCATTTTGCAGATTCATAATTCGCATAACGTGTAGGTGTATTTTTCAATCGTTATGCATAAGTTATGCGATTGAAAAATACACGCATTTTACAATATATTTCTATTATGTTATATGTTTCGCAATGAAGTACAGCTAATGTTTTCACGTGCCGATAAATATTGATCTGCTATTTTCATCCGCAAAACAATTTCATAAAAGCTTCGATATGACAGTATTTTGAAATGTAGGTCTGTATGTTTATCCGTGTACTTGGAATCCTGTTATTTTAAGCTTTTGGCATATGTTTGTTTTCAATTATGCATTCGATTGATTGACGAGTTTTGTAAAAAAAAATTTGAGCATCCAAAAATATATGCTGTGTAAGACTTATTACTGGCTAATTAATCACCCAAGTAAATTATTTGGAAGGTAACAACATTTTTCGATAATACTGTGCAATTTGTAGCATACATGAAGCTCGTTTCTTCTCTGGCTCATATTTTTACAGTTAAAAAAATAAAATATGATGTTTCGAATACAGAAAATGAAACTATTTCTTGAATTAACTAAAACCATGGCTAATATAACTGCCGTGTACTATGGCAATTGTATTTGCAAAGCTAAGCGCATTTGGCAGCAGTCTAAACTACTTAATAGAGAACTGGGGCTGCTGACATGCCGTCACTAGTAATCGGCAATTTGCATGTGAACGTATCGCACTAGTCGATGCAGTATTGATCTCCCAAACATACATTATTTTGGTTATGGATATTTGCGTTGCTTGGTTAACAAACTTAGGCCATGGCCAAAAAGTCTCATCGACATTCTGATTCTAACTGAGGTCAGTCACCACATACTCGACAGAACTCTGTGTCCGCGCAAGCATTCTGTTTGTATAATCGATTTTGATTAGGTGCTACATCATATCAAGCTAGTAAACACTGATCCAAGTGAGGAGAATAGTATTTGCGTAGTGACTCAATTTGATGAACGATTGAACTCCAATAACAAATATGTTGTTGATGTTTGGACGGTTGTATGTATGTTAGTATAAATAGGGGCATTCATATAGATACAATGAGTAGCTACGTATACATTATACGTATCATGGGTTATAGAGCGATATAATAGAGAGATTTGTTACATAGCATCATATAAGTTTGTTGTACAGAAAGTGTTCTTAAGTGGAAACTTTGCCAATTACTACAGCATTCTATAGCAATAATTCTTAAATATGACAAAAGATATAAATATTCTACATGATGACAAAATGCAGAAAACCTTACAATAGCCATTATAATTTTACGTCAGATGACCTTTTAGGATAGAATTTTTTCGGTTTCTTTATGAAGGACTTAACTTTTATATCACTTCTTGGAGAGTACTACTTACTACCTACCTAATGTGTTTTCCAGTATCAAAAATTGTTAAAGTTTGTTAGTCGATATCCTGTGGTCGTTTTTTTACGTGCGCTAATATCCCCACGAATACAACCCCGCCGGAGCTGGAGAGGGAGGTTATGTCGGACTCAAACTGACTAAAATGCACGCCGTCTGTAGGTCGTAGTGCAAGGCCCCCCGGCTGACCCAGGGCCATATTACTCGATCTGGCCCTCCTCGGGCGGAGGATCATGTGGCCATTTCCATGTTGATGTGTTTTTGGAGAAGCACAACCATTCACTGATATATATTTACTCCCTAGTAAATGATTAACAGCATCCACTTCACCATAATTTAAGGTGTATAAATTTAAATCATTACATAGTAAATTCTCATTTCTGGTAAGTCCCTAAATGTAAACATGGAGTCACTCGGCATATGTTCAGTACACCAAGGTCATAAGAAGTTTTTTTCGTTGGTAATTTACTTCGGGCTAGAAGGATTGTTATGATACTTGATTTATCGAGTGCATATTTTGTTTGTAAGAAAACGTGCCGCAGCTCGGCTGAGCTATGAATCATAGTTACGGCCATTCGGGATAAACATTTTTTACACAATGAAAAGGTCAAGACTGGTATTAGTATTCATTTTGAACTTCATATACTCTTTCGTTTCAATTTAAGAAACTATCATGATATTTATATAGGTTAATAGTTATTAGTTGAAAAAAAAAAGATTTTTTTTACCGTGAGGGAAAACCCTCTTAGCCTAATAGCCTGCGGTTGGTAGCCCCGGGTAAGCCCTCGGAAGGATGTCCCAGGACTACCAACAGACTTACGGCTGCGGCCTCGCCTAGAAGGTTCGGGTGTTATCCCGCGTCTATTGGGGGTTTCGGGTGTTATGCCGGGTGTATCCCATCTGCCCCGGTGAGTTGCCGCATCTCAGGGGGGCGTGCGTGAATCCCTTACGTCACGCTGCCGTCATGGGCCTGCTTCTGTAAGGACGGTGAGCAGCCCACCCACCGTCCTCAGCACCCCGGTCCTGGAGGCCGATGGTCTTTGGCGAATTTTGGCGACTGCGGAATTCAGGTGGGAGAGTTCTCTCCCGCTACCGCCCACCGCCTCTTTCACGAGCATGACCTGCTCGCAGAATGAGACGGCGCAGTCCCACTTACTCCCGCTGGAGACCATGGCTCGCACCATGGTCTCGACCGAGAGAGTGTCCACGTCCAGACCCACTACGAGGACCTGGCGCTGTTCCGCCGACGCCGTGCACTCCACCAGCGTGTGGAGCGCTGTGTCGTCACTGCGTTCCTCGCAGTGCTGACACTCGGCCGTGGTTTCCCGGTGTCTTCGCAAATAAACGGTTTGATATACTTTATTTGCCTCGAATACCGTGCATGCTTCAGGGGTATAATCCCATACACACACTTCTACCCTTTTCTTATTCTTCAGGATTTCCTCTCGCTGGTCTACTAGATACAATATTTAAAAAAAAAAACACTACCATTTTCTTATTCTCTTCACTACTTTATAACATATTGTGGTATAAAATGTTAAGAAGGGTGTTATTCAAATTTAATGTTTCTAATAAAATTGTTATTAAACCCTCTATCTTATTGCAGTAAAACAAAATTTTCCTCATTAAAATTTCATGATAGCACCACTCAATAAAGGAAAGTTGTTTAATTTTCAATTCTTCAAACGAAGTTGGTAACAAAGATGAAATTACACATTGCAGTGCATCGTAAACCTACTTACAAACACATTACTCAATTCGGGTTAAAAGTTACCAGATGATTCACTAAGTGTTAATCATATAATAAAACTTCGCTTCACTTCATCACAGGATATATGACTACATTCTACGTTATTTTAATTTATAAGTACCTATTTATCGAACGATTGTGCTGTGTAGATTTGTGGCATTTAGTACAAACCTTAGTGGTTTATGAATTTTAAATGCAACTATTGTTTAATTTAGTAAAACCGTAATATTGTACACAAGAAGCATAACGCTACTCAAAATCAAACTGTCTAAGTAAGCCGCGAACAATTTGATGAAAAATATAAGATAGGAAAAGGTTGGCAACCGAAATGTAAAATAAAAATTAAGTCTGTTCAATAACTTAAAAAAATAATTTACGAATATTGCACAACATTCAAAAGAGTTTCAGTAAAACATCGATTTAATAATTTAATGGAGTGATTGTTTACGATTAGCTCTTCCTTTGGTTAATCTGAGTGTTTGACATGCAGTAATTATATGGAGTACCATCTGGCACGTGTCTTCCGTTCATTGAAGTAGGTGTAGGTATTTTTAATGTAGTTTGAGTTCACCGTACTGCTAAAAGGAGTGTACTTCAAGTATTGGAATTGACAGAAATAGTGGTTATTTTTTACTTTTTATAGTGTTGTCCAAAAGTCTCTGGAATAGTTTTATTATTTTTATTATTGTTTATAAAATTCACTGTTATGATTAGCTCTCAGTATCCATCAATCAATCAATTAGCCCACTGCAGTCCACTGCTGGACAAAGCTATGTACTTTAATAATTTAGATTTTTAATCTTATCTAAAATTATTTAAATTTAGATGCACACGACTTTAGAGAACCATTACTGCAATCGACGACGCGACGGTTGGTTAGTTTCATCAAAGTAAGCAAACGAAATACCTGCAATAGTTTCATAATATCAATCAATTGTTCACCTATTCCTATAATATTATCTTTTGACCAAATAGTAACATATTTTGGAATTTATTTTCAGTTCTAACAATATTTATTAATATTGGAACTTTCACGACTGCAGCCGATGAATTTATTGGTGTAAATTGTACGGAATCATGGTGAGTAAAAATAAAGAGAAAAAACTCAATTGATAGGTACGTTTTACCCATAATCACTGTGATTCTACATTCGACTAATCATTTTCATAGCATAGATACGTATTAATTTCTAAACACAGCAATGTATATTCACCTACTTTTGATCGATCTAATCCATCAATCTAAGTCCAAATATGTTTTATTCCAAAGACTCCTTTCACAACCTGCCATGTTGTATCCGTTAATTTTGATCGATGGTGAATTCATTCTCTTCAAAGAACGAAATGAAATTTAATATGGCTCGGAAACATTAACATTAGATAAAAGATTAGATAAGTCACGGTCTACGTCAGAAATCATGGCAAAAAATCTGAAAGACTTAGAATGTTCATGTGTAAAATAGATCTATAAAATTCTTTTGTTCGTAGACTAATTTGCTTTCGAAATCTTAACCTACTAACATTACAATAACATACACACATCAAAAAAGTCTGAGCAATATGCATGATATTACAAATTTACCATTTATATTAATTAATTTCTAAGTATTTACTCACTCAAAGTGCGTAGGTAAGTAAACTTTTTTGTTATTCATGAAGCAATGGCTGGTTTTAAAAAAAAAAGATTGTTTTGTTTTTACATAAAATTCTGACGTTTTAATTGCCACGTTTAGACTTGATTTTATAATTTTACCAACAGAAAAAAACAACACAAAAAATGTAATCGTTAGATATTCTTTACGTCATGGAGCGACGTTATTTGACGGCAGATGAGATGCAAAGAGCTGTAGGGATGTTGCAAGCGGGAACTAATCAATCTCAGGTATCTCGACATTTTGGCATTCATAGAAGCGTTATTTGTCGTATCTGGCAGTTCTACAATAATACAGGGGAACCCGCAGAACAGTATCCAGGCCGTAAGACCGGTACATACAACTGACTGCAATACGCCAGCCGATGTTAACCGGTCAAGAGATAAGTTTGAGGCTACAAAATTCAAGTGGTGTTGATGTAAGTCCCCAAACTGTGCGAAATCGACTGCATGAGTACGGCCTACCAGCTCGACGTCCAATCAAGTGCCCACCGACACGTCACGGGAATCGCGCTCGTCGAAGAGAATGGTGTAGAGAACGCATAACATGGACCCAGGAACAATGGGATAAAATGATGTTTTCCGAGGAGTTGCGATTCGGGTTTAGACCTGATACAAGAAGGGTGCGAGTATACCATCGGCTCGGATATACTCTATATACTAAAGGCTCAGATGTGTTCAGGAAGTTCATCCATACAGCGGCTCAACATTTATGGTATGGACGGGTATGATGAAGAACAGGCGAACTGCGCTTGTTTTTGTAAATGAAAACATGAACGCTGAAAATTACGTTGAGGATATTCTGAGACCTTATGTCCATCCATTTGCACAAACCTTTGGCTCCGATTTTACGTTAATGCATGACAATGCGCGTTCACATACAGCTCGGCGAACCAGTGAATACTTGGCAACGTAGAACATCCGGGTATTGCCCTGGCCTGCACAATTGCCAGACCTCAACCCCATCGAGCACGCATGGGACATGCTCCAGAGACGTGTTTTAAGGGACTTGGACGGAGTGACAACAACCCAACAGCTGAAGGATTTGCTCCATTGGGAGAGAATACCGCAAGATGACATAAACAGTCTCATTAATTCAATGAATAATCGTTGCCGAGTTTTGAATAGCAAAGGAGGCCATACTTTGTATTAAATTGTCCTATTCTTACACAATAAATTCATTTTTTTTTAGAAATTTCATCTTGTAATAATTAAAAAGAAAAGTACTACGTTATTATGTGAAGAACCATCCTAAAATTTCAATTAGTACATGTTGCTTAGACTTTTTTGATGTGTGTATTTCTTTTTCTTCTACACATATCAAGCATACATAATTTCACGTAATATCTGCTAACATTATTGTTTAAAGCGTGGCTGCTTTTAGAAACAAAGTCGTTTTTCTGTTAACTGCAAATTTACAGGAAGATTCCGTTGCCAAACATAATAAAACACAGGAAAGGGTAGCCGCTGTGAAACATTAATGATGAAAAACAGTCAAGAGTGAGTTTTATGAGAAAAGGGTTCTTCGGGCAGAGCCATTGACGTCCGTGTTTTGTCGTATTTGGTATTGATTTGTACGAAAACAGGCTCTCTTGTTTAAGGTGTTGGAAATTTATAACAGAAAAATAAGTAAGTAGGTTTGCGTATTTACGATATTATTTTTCCTTGGAAATTGATAATCATAATCATAATCATTTATTTGCGAAAATGGGTACATAAGGTGTTTACATGAAATTCTTTTTTTTTAACAGTCAATTTGAATAATATTATTCTAAGCCTTGCTGAGTAGGTTCGTTGTTTACAGAATAGATTGCTGTAGAACACTAGTGTCAACTAAACAAGGCCACAGGGTGTACAAAGCCCTTTCAATACCTTTCAGACTCAAGTCAACCTCAGCGACAAATCAGTGCACCAAGCTAAAATTATCAATCTCTGTGGTCGTAGGTTTCGAGAAGGCTTGAAGCTTGTTTGAGCTGTTTACTGGATTTTGTAGCAGGTTTATTAATAAAGGGGCAAATGTTGTTTGTTATTTTTATCCGGTGTACTGCACTTAGGTAGGTATATGTAGTAACAAAATGATCATAAAGATGTAAAGTAATTTTGAATTTTCGTTCGAGGAGTAAAAGAAGAATGTATTTAACTTTCGGCAGTTGTACGAAAATAATGTCATTGATCTGAACTATTAATATAACGTTCCAACTTATAGGTATTATTACTTATGAATAAGTACGGAAGTACATATAGTTATATGTGTCATCGACCGCTGAATATCTTGAAAAGCAGCCAAATGGAAGTTCGACCTCGGATTGCATCACGGTGGCCGGAAACATGTGGCGAGAACAAAAATGTCGGGTAAACAATTGACTATTTTGAAACCTTGTATGACTACAATCAACTAATGCTTTGCTTATAAGATGCTTTGCCGGTATTACTATATCTATATTAGATTTTTATAACGATGCACAAAGCTTCTTAAACATCTTCGGACCCCAAATCAAATCTCACCTACAACCTACAAGTCGATAAACGGTTTCAGATGATGAAGTACCTATATCTATGAAAATTTCAACAATAATCTACCTCACAGGTGATCTCGGCAAGGCCTTGCCCGATATCCGAAAATAGTTACTCTTTTAGCCTCTTTCTATATTTAACTTCTATTGATGTTTCTAGTGCAGTAACAGCACAAAAAGGAATAAGTTACCCTTGATACGCTTATTAAGCCATGTTTAACATTGCACTCACAGTGAATGGCAATAGAATGTTAAATGATGAGGTTAATTATTTGATTATAAAGTATTTATTTTATTTATACTTTGTTCATTAGACACGAGACAAATGTAGATTCTTCCACATTTAGCCATAAGGATTTAAATGTTGTAAATTGACGTCTGAAAAAATACCGCAGTGGAGTTTGTTGCGCCGTTTCTTCTCCACCAGCGCCTTGGAAGCGGTGGTAAACTCATGTCAACTTGAATTTATAGACGTCAATGGAAAACAATAATGTTTTTCTACATTGAATAAATACCTTTGACTTTGAATGTATGGGATTGACGGGCAATAGAATGGAATGTATAGGATTGACGTTGTCAACGTATTACAGTCATTCAATCCATTCTATTTTATTCTACAAATGTATTGCCATTTGTCGGGCGGGTTGTGTCGCATTTACGTATTTGATACAATGTATATCTATCTAGAATGTGAATAATACATATGCAAATTGATACCCAAACCAACCGAGACGGAAGGACTAAAAACAAAGCATAGTAATACCTCAAACATTTAAATACTGTTTTTGTAAGACTCCCCCGGCAAAGTTACACTAACTACAATATTGAGGATTTTGTAGGTACCTTCCCATCAAAGAGTGGAATGAAATATTAAAACGATGTTTACCTACAGGGACAAAGTGACGTCACTCAAACATATTACAAAGGGGTGTATGCCTGGTTGAGTTTTATGTTTTACGAAAACACAGAAGCAGCTGTCTGTGTTTGCCATAGACGAAACAATATAATGGATGTAATGAGTAAGAAAAGTATGTTTGGTGTCGTAATTATAAAATTGAATACATTATGAGCATTGTATTTTAAATGGTAAGACAAATATTACACAGTCGCGTAGATCCAAATCAAGGATAAGTAAAAAAATGAGTTCTTTTTTGTTGTAAATATGTTCATAAAAACGTAGAATTGTACAAATTGGTACAAATAGACATATAAATATTTGAGCGGTGTGTTGCGAGGACTAATACCGGTTGTGTCTCAGGGTTTCACCTTGAAGTCTTGGGTTCGCTGACTCCTTTTTCTCCTTTTTATATGGCTTGTACGGCTTAAACCTCACACCCCAAGAGACGCCTACTAAATACACCATATTCTTCTCTCCTTACATGTTATTGCAGCATATGGTCAGATTAAAAATAAACTTAAACATATACAGTAGAACCCGTTAAATACGATTTCTCGCATAATACGCCATTTTCCGGTCCCTGCAACTTGAGACATGTTTTTTCTTTTTATAGACTGGTTAAAGGCTATAAGATAATTACTTTTTAAATGCAGACGCATAATTCTACAACTGCTCAGCCCCTCTAGACAAGTGGCAATTCGCTAGCAGGCCTTTGATGGAATAGAATGACGAATGAATAGGATTTGACGTATTTGACATGCCTTAACGCCTCACCCCATGAAAAGCGAGATTGACGTGGTGTTGGAAGAGTATGAAGAACTCGCCATGCTCCAAGGTTATTCAGGGTATTCTTCCATTGATGACAATGTGGCACCGGATGAAATAGAATCAATTGAAGATATTATTGAGAATGTGAATAACACACAAAAGGCGGCCTTAAGTGATGATGACGAAGATAAATATACTCCCGTAATGACTAATGCTCAGGCATAATCTGCAGTTAACGATTTAAGACATCATGTAGCTTCTTTGAGAAATGGTGAAGACGCATTGCAAAACTTAAATTACGTGGAAAATCTTATAACTACGAATGCATCGAAATGTTATGGACAAATACAAATAATTTGATTTATTACTAGACAGATAACGGTATGTTGGATAGACCTAGAAAACGCATTTAGCTCAATTCCACATTACCTTATGATATACGCGTTGCAATGATATAACTTTCCACCCGTGGTAATAGAGATAATCGCGTCGAATTACTCACAACTAAAATTTGCTATAAGCTTCCAAAAAGACCACACAGAACCACTACGGTATAATGTGGGGCTGTTTCAGGGATGCTGCTTGTCACCAATAGCATTTAACATAGTAATTAATATCTTAATCACCAAGTTAATACGTCACGAAAAGAAATGGGGTTATCGGTTTAAAGTAAATAACAAATACACTGAGTCCATCTTAGCTTTTGCTGACGACCTCGCAATACTGATGTGAAATCCAAATCAATGTCAGGAACTTTTAAACGAAATCTATGAGTTCTGTTCGTGGACAAATGGACTGAGAACGAAGCCCAGTAAGTGTCACTGTATGTGTCTGGGTAGACGGGACACCAAATTTACCTCCTACGACCCGGGACTCTTCATAGGGGGTAAACCAGTTTCCATAGTCGCTGAATCGGTCCCATTTAAATTTCTTGGCAGAAAGATAGACCATCAAGGACGCACACCATCCTTAGATGAAGTTGTCAATATGTTTATAAATGACCTAAATAAGATAGATCAGCTAGCACTGAATAATATCAAAAAAGCTTGGATATATGACAACTACCTAACATAACGTAACGTCTGACTTGGCCTTTTCTGGTATACGATTTCGGCAAAACCTTACTCGCGAATAGATGCAACTGTCATAAAATCGCTAAAATCGTGGCTTGGACTAGCGCACTCTGCTGATCCCTCTGCTTTATTTAGGGATCAGAATAATTTTAGGATGAAATTAAAGAAACCATCGGAGCTCTATAAACACCTTAGAGTTACCAAAGCCCACATCTTAGGTAAATCCCATTATGACACAGTCAGGGCACTCCCGAAAGATAATAACGCGTCCGAGCTTGAATCTAGACTTATATTCCATAAACGATTTATGATAGGAGCCCATTCGAACAAAGTGGGGTTGGGAGTACGAGAGCCAAAAAGGGACCAGGATATACTTAGGTCCTTTCTGAAGCAAGACGAAAATGATAAATATCGAGTGCACGCGATGAATTTGGAAATCCAAAACGAATGGTTGACAATGGGAGAGTTCTGCATACCGATGGCTTTAAAGTGGCGCACCTTGATCTATGAGTGGTCGCCGGCCCTGTTAAAATTCTATCTTTACGCCTTTCAGATGACCCTTCCAGACCAGAGTAATCTGGTAAGGTGGGGGAAGGCCACAGAAAAACAATGTTATACGTGTGGTGAGGCAATAGGGACGGCTAGGCACATATTAGTAGGATGTAGGGTGCTTCTTGATAGAGGCCAATACTCACGCCGCCACGATAAGGTGCTTTTCATCATACGCGAAGCAATGAGTCTGGCAGTAGCTAGAGCCCAAAAAGGATTGACTACTAACAGACGTCATATCAACTTTGTGTCTGAAGGTTCATCCATAAAATCCAGGAACAAACCTTATTCAATCTTAGATACTGCCCCAGATTGGACTCTCCTAATCGACACGTCTGAAAAGCACTATAAAATTCCGGAGGATGTTGGGGTTTCGTCATCTAGACCGGACATATTTCTCTACTCGAAAACGACTAAATATGTGGTCCTTGTGGAACTTACTGTACCGTGGGAAACAAATATACCGAAGTACCACACACTTAAGAAAAATAAATACTATGATCTCATCTCACAAACGAAATAATCAAAAACGGTTACGTGGTTAATTTGTATGCAGTAGAAGTGGGAGCGAGAGGTATACCAGCTAAATCTCTCTATAACCTACTTAAAGATCTAGGCCTATCGAGAGCTATAATAAGCTCATTACTAGGACGAATGTCTAAAGCGGCACTAGTAGGTTCGTATCAAATTTGGTTAGGCAGGGAGGGGAACTTGGGTAGTGAAGGTGAGTGTTGATTTACATCAAAAGAAGGGGCCCCTTCTAAACCTACACTTGGGTCGCAAGTCCCAGGCACTGTCCCGAGTTCCCAACTCAGCAACGCGATGGACTCGGCACCCGCACGGAGAATCCATGGATTGCTAAGAATATCGTCTCACTCTGATTCATACATAATAATAAAATGTACTACACTACATTTGCTTTTCCTTTTCCCGCTTATTACGATTTCCCGCGTTTTTCGTCCGGCCCCTAGAAAATCGTATATCACGTACAAAAACAAGGGTCGGAACGTCTCCGGTCTATTCTCCGAACAAACATCAGACATCCAGCACAGACGTTAACAAGTTTAAACATTCTATCAGTCAAGTGCCACTATATACGACGAGTTATCATTCACGTCCGTGTAAAATAAACCAACGTCGGATTCACCAAAGACCGTGTTGAATACAATACCAACAGAGTGCCAACACAGGGAGTATCAAACCTTTGGAACTTTATCCATAAATACATTGGTGTCGTCATATATTCACATTGTTTCGTGTGACTGGGTTTTAGTGAACATTTTCGTAATTATTTTTCAGTAACTGTTAACAGTAACGCGGTTCTGTCACAGATTAATGATCCACACGAACCGGAATAAAAAGTTGTAATTATGTGCTATTCTAGACTTTAAACTATCTCTGTTTTAGGCGAGTAAGCCCCCGTGGCCTTTCGTTCATGTTGATACCAAATGTTACAATAGTAAGTAGCTACAGATGAGTAGTACAGTCAATATCCGATCGATCTTTACTGGGAGGGGACTTAACAACGGAATTAAGATCTTTTTGAGTACTTTGACTCTGGTCAAGATCGATTTGATGCTGACTATCCTACCTATAAAATGATTTTGCCGAAACTAGCTATTCATTGGAAAAAGTAAAAAGACATCATTAAACTCCGGTCCTTTCATCAACTATTTTTAGACCGATGTAATTACATATATTAATTTGTAATGTTAAAAGAGCCCACGCAATTTCATTATTTAATAAATGGTTAAATGAGTCTGGTTTGGTACGATTTCAGTCTAAATTATACTTTTGTTTACGAAACTTGTCTTTAAAAGATATTCCACGTTTTTTGTATGGAAATGTTCCGAAAGGCTGATAGGGCGCGCATACGATCAACATACCTGCTTCCAAGGGTTGTTATGAATATTTTGTGCTTGGCCATGAAGAGGGATCCCTATAGACCCGATTTTTATCGGTTTCTCAATTTTCACCTTTTGCTACTGGTTTGCCTTCAGGCGCATTTATTTGCGGAGTTTGATACCCTCTGCCCACCCCCTTATTACCATTATCACGCAACTAGTCGTGAACAAAGATGTCAAAGCAAGCGGAAATTGTAGTGAAACACGAAAGGAATAAGGACAGAAGACTCGTTATCTACATTTGATCTTAGAGGTAAGTTTAAATGAACAAAATTAACTTAGAAGGGTAATGGTGGAAGTCTTGCAAAGCTTTATAATTTCAACTTTATTTATGTTAAATGAATTTTTAAAGAATTAGTATACTAACTATTCGAATCAATTATGATAGGAAAAAGAAAAACGACTCAGGCGGGACTTGAACCCGCGACCAAGCAATTAATGCTTTGACCAATAAGCTACCAAGTCACGCCTTGAGGGCTCTTGTAAAACCATCTTGGTGCGAGTGGAGAAATCTACCGATAGTCATACGACCTATCGAAAAACCATCGCCCTAGATGGTTATATAGGAGAATTGGGCGCACTCATGGCGTAACTTGCTAGCTCAGTGGTCAGAACGTTCCCACTGGAAGGGCCAGTCCCATTTATTATAATCATGTTTTTGCATTGTAAACACATAAAAAAATTATTGTAATTTGAACCGGTAATTTTTTTACCACACTGTGTCTCAAATATCAAACTCATAACTGGAAGTCCTGGTTTGTAAATAAGTAAATTGCCTACTAACCCCTGTTGGCCGGTGCTGCAGATAAATCCGTCCTTTTCAAAGTCAAGCTCTCCTCTCTTGAGAGGACTGAACGCGATAATGAAATTTAAATTTTAATAAACATGATTCATTAGCGTTTGAATGCAATCATTAAATTTTAAAATGGTCGATAGCGTAACACATACTGAATAGTTTAAAGCATTCCCTGGGGTTTAAAAATGGAGACTTTCAAGTAGTGCCAGACTGTTAGCCGATCCTATGGGCACTAGCTGCTATAGAATACATTAATACCAGATTTGAATATTCCCCAGGACATCTGTAGAAGTTCGCGTAACTAAAGTTTCTGGTAGGTCGCAGTCGTTTTAGTGCAAACATGTCTTAGGGACATTGTGGCACTTAATGTGACGTGCCGAGTTCCACTAATTTTACTACACTAAAAACTTCCATTCGCCAATTTCGACTACCATTATATCCCGCTATAATATAGCAGCATGTGAATTGCCGGTACCCATTAGTATGATTATTAAATAAAATTCCTATACAAATTGTAAGCCTAAGAAATAAATCAAAGAAAAGTGTTGTTTATTTACGAGGGGACTCGTCCGAGTAGCCGACCCCAAGTTTTTCAACAAAAGAGCGACCTTTTCGCTTGATAAAAACTTGGGACATCGCTAAACGGCAGGGAAAAAGAAAAGTAATTATCTGCTGCTTGACATTAAAAATATCTTCGTTTTCAATAGATAAATCGAACAATTATCTACTTTTAATGGAATGATTTGTTTGAGGTTGTATTGTGCTCGTTTAAGACAAAAGATATTTAATGAAGAAAGAAACTTTTGTGCGTTATTGATTTTGTTGGTGGTGTTAGTAGTTAATACTATTAATTTTTAGAACTTATTTAAGTTTAAAACCATTTTATAGTATTTTGGTTATTTTAAGAATAACTGTGACTTATCCATCTTGATACATTACATTTAATTATGAATATGAATTTTGGTCATAAAGTTACATATTTATTTGAACAATAAGTTTAATTGTTGTTGTTTAATTGTCATTTTAAATTTACCAAGCTATTATTATTTTACTGAGCCAGAATCATAATGGTATAGATAAAACCAGTGAGAAAAGACTTTGGCAATAAAAACTCACGGTTGTGGTTGTGACCTTTTTTAATCGCCAACCATTACAATCACTTTGCTGTTTACAACTTTGTCAATAAAAAAGATACTGTGGCTAATATCTTCTATGTGTTATAAGTTCTTCAGCGAGTAAAAAATTTAAGTAGAACCAACTTAGCATTTTAGCACTCACTTTATTAATATGAGATAAATTTGAGAAAATTAAAGTTCGATAAGTCAAGTTCACGGCAGAGGTCAAGTCTTCGATTTAACGAATTGGTCCAGCTTTGGCATCGAAATTAATAAATCAACCACATCTAAGATTTAAATTAGAAAGTTTATTGACAAATTCTGACTCGTATTCGTTCTCCTATTATAAAGCGATGTATTCTGAACTTCTTACAATGTGAGAAACGAAATCTTGGCTTGCGTTATACTTAGTTATTTTTTAATGAGACAATAACAGGACTTTCCTTTTTTATCTCTATATTAGCAAATTTAAATAATCCAATGTTCTTCTTAAATCTTATCTGAATGGTCAAGAGTATATCGCTATTAAAGCTGATGTAGTCAATAAAATAAACTCCTCACATAGAATCTCTAGATACGCTAATATGTACAGTACACCATTGAAAAGAGAATTACTCTCTGCCATCGTTCAATTAGGTTTCGACGTGATAGAGGTAGACTTGTAGTCATTTGTTGTAATGTTTCAAGTCCGGTTAAAAGAACAGGTCAATTCAGTGTTTTTTTTCTTTTTAAGAATACACAGCGCTAGTTTATTAGAGATACTTCGTCTCTTCCTTATCACTGACACTTTGGTGTTTAATTTTGGGAATAGGTGGTATCATGGCATCACTCAATGAATACTTATTTTAAAGTAGGGAACACTGCAATTTTCTCTAACAAGTAATAAGACCTCTTACAATAAATTATGAATTTAGTGGTTAATCTGTAGTTACCAAGAATTTTTTAAGATTTGCTGTAATCAAACTTGTTCAATATTGATAAATTCTCTTAAGAATTTATCAATATTGAAATAAGCTTAATTATCTTAACTTATCCTTGTTGAAAGCTGACTATAATCTGCTCTATTTCTTGATTATACTATTATTACTGGCATCATCCATCATCCAACATAGTATTGATTTTGTAGCTCACTCGACCTACTTGCTTAAGTATCTAGATAACAATTAAGCTTTTATAATCTAAAATGATACGCCATTGAAGTCTGGAGGGTTTAATTAAAAAGCTGACTGTTAGGACAAGATAAAACGCTGCATTCATTTGTTAATAACGACCCACCTCATTTATGCAGCTCATTATAATGTTGCCGCACTTGTGAAAAGTATTTCGCTTGAACGGAGCTAATATTTAGAGTGCAGGTGAAACTATGTTGGTTCATACTTCAGTCTTAATTAAAGGGGTTGCCAAGTTCCCTTCGTTTAAGTATTTCTATTAATAAATTCAACTTATCGGTAGGAAGGTTGTAATTTCGAATATTATTTACTTAGTTAAAAAAAGTAAATGGAATTTTAGAGTCCAATTTATTGTATCCTAGAAGGAAGTGTTAGTACAATTCTATTTTTTCTTAAATTAATCAAATGGTTATTGTCTGAGAATACAACACACATTTAAAATTAATTACTGTAATATTATATAAATATCATTAAGTGTCAAACAGATTTTGTATACAAAATTGAATTAAAATTCCAGTTTATGTAACCACTTTTTATTGGAAAGTGCTTGTCATCAGAATTACGGCGACGATGGCCCTAGTTAAAAGACAACTCCACTCAATAAGGTTTCAGATAAATCCGAGGTGCCATATTTATGGGACTGGCTCTGAAACATAGCCCAATTGGATAAAGACACTTTATCGAACGCCTTTATCTGCAGAGAAGAAGAGAACTTTGCTGAGAATATTAAGAAAGTCGGTTTTACGGTAATAGAATAATAGAAGAATTTATCAGATATTTCTCCAATAAGAGAGTATTTTCAAATATTTTCAGTTTACGTAATCTATTTCAACGTTACCCTTGTTCCCTAAAGACCTGTCCCGGGGAATGACAATGTTTGTTTATTAAATACCTACCAGGTACTAAGACCATAGCTCTAGATGACTCTAGTCATTTCACTTGGGCATTACCAACGAGCAAGTCCTAAACATTTTACGTTGACAGCAACACATGGCGACATATTGGGCTTAACAAAGGTATGGAGGGTAGAAAGTAAGGAGGAAAATCTTGTATGTGAGATTAGTTGAAAAATTGTCCACTTGCAAACAACAAATTATTGTTCGAGCTCTCACCGAAATAGCGCTAGTGTAGGAAATAGAAATGATATGAATTTAGCAGTTTATAAACAGAATGAAGCGTGCTGGGTTGAAAATTGTTAAATTGAAAATTAATATGGTGCTACGCCCGGCGCTTGGCCACTTCAATATATGGCAAAATTTCCATAGGAGTGAGCGAGACGGCACTATAGAAAGAGACAGCATGCCTTGACGTCACTGTTCTAGAAGGAATGGAATGAATAGAACGAGACGTCAGGCTAGAAAGAGACAGCATGCCTTGACGTCACTGTTCTAGAAGGAATGGAACGAATAGAAAGAGACACAAGACCTAATAGAACCTCCCAGAAAGTTCCTGTCTTTTTCAGAACGTACCTGTCTTTTCTCGATCTTTCGCTACTCGGCCGCGCCTTATATAAAAGGCGAGCTAACAGCCGCTGCTCAAGTTAGTCTACGACTAGAATTCGAAGCGATCATTGCGATAAAGTGTGCGAAGCGATACAGTGCGATTATACAAGTGACTGTGTATTGTGTAAGGAAGAGTTATCGAATTTGTACGCGCTTTGCTGTAAGTTAAGTGCAGCTGAATAAAATCTGTCTTCAACGGTTGTCCTCGCATTTTCTATTTAAACCGACCCCCACGCTCGTAACAATATTATACTGTTATCTTTATATATATTAAAACCTCACTTTACAAGTTCCACACAATTATATTTAGTTTTATCACTGTATAATACTAATATTTAATTTATAATATAACGACATGTTTCGAATAACTCATCTTCAGGTATTTTCATCTTTAGGTTACTCGAAACATGTCGTAATATTTTTTAGTTTTTAGTTTTTAATATATATAGATAGTAAAATGAAGTTCCATCAAGAAGTTTCAACAAATTCAATCAACTACATATTATACTGTTCATAAAATCTTCTTTTTCTTTTTTTAATTTACTATCCCACTCTAAAAAGTTGTTAAATTGTTAAATTGAAAAATTCTTCCACTTGATACTATAGCGCCACCTTAATTTGCTTTCTTTCAGCGGTCACTTTTTATTACACTGAAATGGCCCTCCTTACTTTCTACCCTCCATAAACAAAGGATACAGTCCTTTAAATTCCCTATCTTAAACTCAGTTTTAGGTACAAAACACGCAGCAGAAGCAAAACCTTCTAATTCGAAAGTCGTCTAATTAAATAACTTACCGTCATTAACAATAATCTTTGTGAAATTAATCCAATATCCCAACTATCAGATTACAAATATAATCCAACCAACCGAGTCCATAGAGATGTATCAGCAATATTCAGTATCGTGGTTGTGTCGTGTGTCAAAAACGGAACGCCTTATCGCGACTTCCGATGTTCTACTACGTCAAGAGATCGTTTCTGGTGTACCGTCGCCGGATTAGCCAGCCGTATAATCCTGCACTTTGGCTGTCATACAACTAGGTCACTGGGTTGTGTTTGACTTCACTAGTCTTTTCCATATCGTAAAGTTCTCGAAACTGGTTACTTACTGAATGTAGAAACAAATAAAGCTTTTACTATAATGAGTGTAATGACGCATTTGTATTTACCAATCATATTCTGTCCTCCGTGTCTTTACAAAACTGAATGTTAAGCTATCAATAAAAAAATACAATCAGTAAGCCATAGTTTTGCTTTTTTAATCTCAAGCTTACATTTATAATCTCTAGTAAACTCCAAAGGTATAGACAGAGGTACAATTGCAACAACATTGTCATGTTTACAATCTCACGTTATAAGTGCTCGTTTGATGTCAAAACGTTCTCTTCTTTTGGCATCAAGCGAATAGTCGATTTGGGTCAGTATCATGTCATTTATGGGTCATATAGTTATAACTATACTGCTTATCAAGTATCACCAGCGGCTTCCCCTATTTGGCTAATCAAATAATTGTTTTATTGCTGGGTATTGGTTATCGTAGTGAAGTCAAAATATTCACTAAATTTTATGACGTGTACTTTGTAGATTTTATTAGTTTCGCTAGGTTTATTTATTTTATATTAACTTTTGTCCGCGGCTCTGCCCGCGTGGATGTCCGTTATCGCAACCAAACATAGCCTGTGTCCTTCCTCAAGGTCTAATCTACTCCTATACCCAATTTCATCAAAATCGGTTCAGTGGTTTAGCCGTGTAAGCGTAACATACAGACAGAGTTACTTTCGCATTTATATCTAATATTAGTATGGATTGCTTTATCTACCAAACTATAATTATGTTTGCAAAATATAATAATTCTTTATAATCGTCCCAGTAATACTAGGTAGATAATTGGGATGCTTAAACTAACTACTAGTAGCCGCGGTAGCCTAGTGGTATGGGTAATGGACTGCTGAGACGAGGTCTCGGGTTCGATCCCAAGTTTTCCATGGCACACACCAATGACATTTCGATGCTTTTCGAAGTTATGTGTGTACTTATCGCAGGTTTATAAGTGCCTGGTTAATGGCAATAGGCTCGCCACCTATTACATTGGTACCTAAACATAAACCGGCGAAATGTGGGTGCTAGCATCTCTGCCTACCCCTTCGGGGATAAAGGCGTGAGTTTATGTATGTATATGTTTTTTAAACTAACAAATAGACATAAATTTTCAGCTTTATTATGGTTAACATAAATTGAAGCCGTGTGTGAATTTTCGAAAATAAAGTGAGAAAGTAACCGTTTCGTTTATTCGACATGTCAAGGTCTGACTCATAAACAGTTGTTTACAGTGCAATGACAATATTGTGTTATGACTTCTGCTCGCTATATCGGAGTGTTTGTTTAGAATTGTACTGTTCAATGCTATACGTCTTGTGAAAGCGCCGATAGTGGTGTGTAATGAGAGGTATTGATACCATCGCGCCTACGAATGACATTAAGAAAGCAATACATGCGTTATTTATTAGAGTACAGTTAGTCGGTATACGTTCGGCAGGTTGTACAGTATATTTGGTGAAGTAATTTGTGCCGAAGTGGACGGTCATTGCAAAGCATTTTATTGCGTAATCATCATAACCATGCGCGTCCCTAATCTCAAATTAGGTCTTTTGAGATGTCTGGCCAAGCAGCAGGATGTTATAACTTCGGGCGGGCTCACAAAATACCTAACTAGTTAGAAATGACATTTGACGTCTGTATCGACAAGTGCTGTCTTAATGGTATTTGACCCAAAGCTATAATCAGCCACATCTGTCGTGCTTTGTCCCATCATTTTTCCAGGTGTTACAGCTTAATACCAAGCAAATACTGAAGGTACTAGACTGCTATATATTTGTTTTTGTATAGTACCAAGTGCTGTATAATGCTAATATTTGATTTATACTAATATTATTAATTTATACTAATATTAATATTAGCATTATACAGTGACAAAATTAAATATAATTGTGTGGAACTGGTAAAGTGTGTTTTAATATATATAAAAATAGTCCAAGTGCTGTAAGTCAAATATACATATAGTAGGTATATGAATTTGTATTAACCTCTCTCATCCACTTCACTCACGGTAAGTAGCTACTATTCTTAGCCGAACACATGGCCAAGTTTTAAAATTATTATTGATAAAATAAATAAATCATCCCATGAGGTGGGGATGCGGAGTGGTTTACGATTATATCAAATCTTGTGCTCGTATAAATGCTTTTTACTCAGCTAGATCAATGTATCGACCGGTCTTTGTTAATTTTAATAGCGAGCTTTTTGTTTCATTCGAGCTAGCCTAAAGGTATTTTATAATACTAAGGTATATGCTCGGTGATCAACTAATAGAAAGTTAATCCAAATTGTATTTCCTCCACGTTGGTTCAGTATGATTGATGAGAGGATTCCTGAATTGAGCAAAGTGTTATTGGAACTTTTCTTTCAAACATTTCACAAAAGACACAAATGTCTTTCATTGACCAATGAGTGAGTCTTCACGCTAAAAATATACGTGTTAATATACCAACCTACATATTACATCGATTAGTATATAAGTGGAACTGAGTAGATATGAAATTGTGTAGTATATACATATTTTCACTACAGAATTTTGCCCTCTACTAAGGCTGAGGCTGCACGATTTATAATGCAAGAGGGAGAGTTCGACGGGAAAGTTTTCATACAGCTACAATGACGAGTGAATATACAGAAACTAAGTGGCTATATTAGTTGTGACTAATATTGGATTACACTAGAGTAAATCCGTTACATTGCATTATGATTTTTTTAAATTAAATTAAACTATTCTTAATTCATTTATATTTATAAGTATATTATTTGCTAATTTGCTTTTTTGTTTGTTTTCTTTTTAGTTTATTATTAACACTCAGCCCGACGTTTCGGTTGCTTTTCAGCAACCATAGTTGTGACGTGACTAAAGATAGTAATTGTCACATAGTTTAAAGGCAAAGGCCGTGTGGTTCCCGGCAGAATAGAATTGGGCCAACCCATCTCTTCCCTTGCGGTGTCGTACAAGGCGTCTAAGGGATAAGGCTGTTTAACATCCGATAGTATATATACAGCTCTAGGCTGGGAGGTCAGACGGCAGTCGCTCCCATAAATAGCATAAAAACCAGCCACATCAAAGATTAAGCGTACCCCCGGCTCCAAAGTGAAAAGTTGAGATGAAACGGGGATCAACGCTCGGTTGATGATGAGTTTAAAGTGTAAGTTATCTCAAAGTATCCGAACTATGGTGAATAGTTGGTGGTTCTTCAAGTTAACGCATATTGGTTTTAATTGATTTTGCCAACTGAACAGTTTTCCCACACCCACGCATTTATTTTATCGGTAGAGATAGAATGCCATTTCTTGTAGCGTGTGATGCCACTTATAAGAAAGACGATTACATGACGGTGTAGCCATATACATATTTTGTTCTATCTAGGTACTCTTGAACCAGTCGTACGCGTGCCACCGCAGAATGATGTGATAAATTTACTTCAGTTACGCTGACAGATTCGCATTAGCTTCACTGACAGTTGATATAGCTGTTGTCGTGGTTAAAATAATGTTAATCATATAGCATAAACAAATCTAAAATATTCGCTTATAATATTCTCTACGCTAAGCTCTTGCTAAAATTCGGTATAGGTCTGGAATAACAAATAGGTTGCATTTTATCCTAGAAAAAGATACCCATGGGTTGCAGTAACCGGATCAAAATTCATGGGTATTTATAAATGCAAATAGAGTGCAACGCAATCTATCTCTTCCCGTGTCGTCAAAGCGATTAAACTTCTAGTTAGTTACAAGGCGACTAAAGGATAGGGCTGATCTACATCAGACTGCAAAGAATCAGTGTCAGCGGCGGGATTCAAACAAAAGTACCCAGTAATCGTCAATTAGTCTCACCACCCGGGGTTAAATGCAAAACTAGGTGAAGATTACAAGCGTAACTAACCAATTTAATTATTTATTTGTCGCAAGTCACTGGTGTAGCCTCAGCCTAAAATATTTTCTACAAATACTATAAAACTGTTAAAATATTATATAATATTATTCCATATTCGGCAATGTTGTACCAAAGGTTATGTTCATGCCAGTCATATGAAGTTAAAATATTAACTTGGCTTCCAAAGCCGACCCCGTATTCCCGCGAGGGCTGTTAATGGTGGCGAGCGAATACATGGAGAGGAAAGAGTGTAAAATTTGTCTGTGATATTTCAAGCTTATGAATTGGGCTTTTGCAGGTACTTTTAAAGATAAATTTGATGTCTGTTTTAGAAATATTTCTTGTGTATATGCCCAGATTTTCTATCTATAACTATAACTATCTCACTATAGGCCACCTTGCAATATGAAAGCAGTAACACGCATATGCTAACTTGCTGATATTGTGTAGATCGGAAGACTACGTAATTCTACTGTACCATGCTTTGGACAGAATCTGTGCAGATTTTGAAATTTTAAACAAGAGTCTCCAAATAAGAGTCCTATGCAAATCATGATATTTCCTACAAATAGAAGTTTTCACCAATGAAAACACATAGCTAGCCATAAAAGAAACTTACCTCAGCTTATAGCCCTGTAAACTACACCCTCACACTCAAGTAAGTGTAACAATCGCAACTATAGGCGAACTCGAGCAATTTAACCCCGATAACAACAACAAGTATAAACAGCTGAGGATACAAACACGTAAACCATTAACAGTAAACATTGTTCAGAGTAAACAGGCTTAGGTAGAACGAGATGTGAGGTCGCTATCTCCAACCGCTTCCGTTTGTACTGGATTTCCTCTACGAGCCAGTGCAATAACTGCACGTTGTAAATTTTATATCGCAATGGAAACTGTAAATTTTAATAGTTTTATAAAAACGACTACTCGTAGTATTACAGAATATTTTTGAAAAATGATTCTATATATGTTTTTTACTAATGTCACCAAAATTTAACAAGTTACGATTGATCACCTGAGGCACATCACACAAAACAATGACGTGATTTGTTATAAATAAATAAAAAATAAATACGAATAATAATATGTAGTTGAAAACGGTAATAATTATCGTGGCTGTTGTAATCTTTTAGGACGTGTCAAGAATATTTATTATTTCTTTCACAAGCACATAGGAGAAGAAGGGCAGGGACATCTGTGTCAGAATTAAAAACAAACAAAAATGGTTGAGTTCATATACCTACACAATTCTTAACAAAAACTAGAACGAAAGAAAAAGACTAGCAAATTGAAGTTAAAATTAATGTACTGTAAATATATTATATAGTAATATATATAGTAAAAAATTAAGAAGAAGATGACTTCCATGTCTTAAATCTTTTAAATTTTGAATAGTATGGATAAAGATATTTCGATTTATTAATTTAGTTGAGTAGCAACGCTTAATAGATGTTAATTAAATTTTCGCACTCAAATACTTTGATCATTTATCTTTATACACTTTGCTTTTATTAGAACTGAGATACTATAAATAAGAGCCTGTCTCTTGTTATTATTGTTCTCCTTTCATATCTCTTTATTTTATCTTGCGATTTCAAACTTAAACCTTCTAACTGCTGTTTTTTTTTTTTTTTCAGGAATAATCGTACAAGGTTTATTTGACGGAAGTTTTTGTGCTTCCTTCTACTCTCCTGAATCCTCTTGGGTATTCAGGAGAGTAGAAGGAAGCACAAAAACTTAAAAACGATATTTATTTATTTTTTATATTTTGCCAATATAATAATTAATAAATATCTATAATATTTTATGATAAGTTTGAGCGCTGGCCCTTGCCTATGTATATAGTTTTAATAAAATCATTCATTTTAATTAATCAATTTCAATTTGTACCGTACATTCTAAGACAATATAATTCTCCAAACCGTACCTAAGAGCTACAACTTAATGCATTTATGCCAGTGAAATTAAGTAAGCTGTTTCTGATATCGCGTTGTTTCAATTTCTGTAACAGACAGCTTGACAATATTTTATTAACTTTAGGAGTCAACTGCAGAGACCCCGTGAGAGGACAAAACGTTTTCACAATTGCATATAATACATCATATACAGCATCTAGTGTAGCATCTCGAGTTTGTACACAATGCAAAAATGTTTGTACATGCTTCTCAATTTGGAGATTAAGATAAAAAATATTGTTGGAGATTATGAATGAGCATTATGAATAGCTGATATCGTGCGTGCTGGTGTTTGTTCGACATACATGATCATCCATTATCTCAGTTCCTCATACCATGGAAAGCTAGTGTCAGGGATAAAGGTAGCCAATAGGTTATTCCAGGCTGCACAGGGAAATTATCTGTTCTAAATTCCTGCCAGATTTGTTCATTCCTATCTTAATCGATTAACATATTTGTTCAGTCATTTGAGCGTGATTGATTAACAAAAATCGCAATTTTATTATATTAGTAGGAAGGAGGATAGGATGTAGGTATGTGCATGTAAATATACTACTTATAAGTGAGAAAATATTAGTTTTAAAACTCCATAACATCCTATTCACATATCGAAACGAGAAAATGCTTTAGCAATGCAACCGCAATATTAATTAATTATTACTGTTTAAAGGTATTCGATAATTGTAATTACAGTACAATGTAATAATTATTTGTGGATCTGGTTATTGGTATTCTGCGATAATGCCAACAGCGTTTTTATCGTGAATGAACGTTTATTCGATAAACTTTGCTGTAGAATGGGAAATTACTTTTTATAACGGGGGATCATCATCATTTCGACCATTGCCTTTAACGGATAAGTAACAAAACTGTAAGCAGTCTCTTTGAATAAACGTTTATTACTGGATATTTGAATTTTGAAAGAGTTGTCAGCGTTGATGAGTTTTTTTAAATAATACTGTTTAACAAAAAATTCAATAAATTATTGATAATATTTTCATGAACTGTAACTTCCAAAACAGAAACTGTAATTATGTTTGCATGCAGTGTGAATATTTTTATGAGTTATTTTTCTTTCATATAGTTTTGAATTTTTAGTTTAATTATAACCATCACATACCATCATAACCTCCCTAAAATAGCTGGTGATTTGAACGGTTCATAAATCTCATTTATGAGCATAAATTATATCTAACATTATTATATCAAATTGTTGTAAAGATTCTTTGTCGAAATTATGTTAGAAATGTAACAACAAATATCAACATAAAATACCTGATAATGTTAATTCGGTAAAATATTTTATGAGATCTAAGGTTACTCTTAAAGAAATAATGATTTTGAAACAAGATTATCTTTCAATTTCAATAAACAGTCCATTAGCTATTTTTTTGTCATACTAGTAACTCCCATTTTGCCCTACAATAAACTGATATTATAATATCTCCATTAAGCAAGAAAGTGGTATAGGAGTAGACAAAACATCCATTAACCAGTCATTAATTTTTCATAGTGAACAGAGTAAAAACATTCATATCAATTTAACGTAATGTTTAATGACTGATATCTTAAAATAAGAACAAAGAGCGTATGGATATATTAAATTTATTAATATAAAAAGGCTCTCAAATTTATATATTATTTATTGACGATGTTAACCTTGCGAGGCGTACGGGCTCGTAACCAAATAAACTTCAAACGCGAGTTAAACAAATGATAAGTTGATGAAAATTTCAAAGCAAGGATGAGTTTGATTAATAATAATTTTATTGCATTCTTAATTTTCATCTAGAGCCAACTGAGAATACTAAATCAATCTTCAAACCAATTAACTTTATTCAGTAGAATCAAATTGTAACTGACAAAGGGACTGATGCTTTTTTATTATTGTACAAATAAGCAACAGAAAGAAGTATAGAACGAAACAAGCTGTTATAAGCCTTTAATTAAAATTAAGGCTAGTTTTACTGTGGCTCGTTTAAACTGTAATGTTAGAAGTACCAAATAAAGAGTATTTACAGCAAGTGATGCGCAGCTGCATGTTAAGTTGTCAATTATGATATAACCATCTGATGAGAGTAATGGTGAATACAATAATATATGATTTCACCAGTATGCATCCAATTAAAGGTAGGCAACCTGACCTTGCGTCGATAGTACAGGCTGATCGATAGATGGCAGTTCTAACTTCAGATACTGTAAATACAGTATCCGAAGTTAGAACAGATTCAGTATCCTAAGATGAAATAGTATTTTATTATATAGGATACGTCAATTTTACTTCACCTCGCCTGATGGTAAGCTGAAGGCAAAGTCTTAAGAAGGAGGGCCATTCATATCATTTATCACCGTTAATATTAATCATCGTTCATCACTTTATGACTTTAAAATTTTTATGATAATTATCTTTAAATTACAAAAGAAAGATTAGGGACATAAAGTTTTAACGATTTTCTGGCAATTCCCATGAGAATATAAAACCAGTACACACATTAAAAACCGCAAAGAGCATTTCGTTGTATTTAGACGTAGTACTACCTTTTTTGGAGTTTTGAATCATTTTTACAACTTTTTTGGGGCAGTCAGCTGAGACCGGGCAGGACTAGGTAGCCCTCGGGTTTTGTGCGGTGTGATGAACGTAAACTTTTTGCAAATTGCTGTTAATTTAAATTTTCATACATCTCTTCTGTACCAGCTATGTTGATATGAGTTTTGTTTCTGATTTAATTACCACCAATAACATTTTATAAAGTAATTTTAACCTATATTTATATTACCATAATTTCATACTCGGCATTCGTTTTCAGAAGCAGAAATCTCTTGTCAAGTAACTTAATTTAAAATAATTAAACACATGAAACCATACCTTTACCTTTTGATAGTGGAACGACTGCGTGTAGTGACGAAGTCACACTATATAATGACAGCATAAAGGCGGAAACAGGTACATAAAATATTAAGACACTTGAAAATAATATAATATTTTATCATTCAACTAACAAGCTACAAAATATGTTGAAATTGGTGGAAACAAAGCCGGATATTTCTAATTATATGAAATATGTGTTATATTCTTGACAAAAAAACAAATAAAAGTATTACTACACTTCCTCTTCAGATATAATATTGTAGAGAGTTTTTCATTTCCTTATTAACAATTGGATATAAAACGTCGAGTTTTAAAATATTGATGAAGAATTCGGGTTCAATTTATTTAAGCCATTCATATTATTCTCCAACAAACATTCCTAAGTAATAAGGCTAGAGAATTTGTTTGTCAATATTATGGCATCATTCCAAGTATTCCATTTATTTAGTTTAATTAATTTAGTTGTTACGATCGTTGTACATATTATGACTTATGATATCACTAACTATTGCATGATTTCTTAGAAGATTATTTCTGACCTTAACTGAATGAGTCTGGGTCTATTTCTAGGTCATTGAGTTAAAGTTTCCTAGCTAGCATGAGCTTACCCTTTCACTAAATTATATTGACCTTAAATAGCGTGTGCTGCATTTCTACGTTTTTTAGCCTTTTTTAGATCTACGGCTACTTTAGTGTTGGGTCTGCGAGGCAAACACTTTTGGGAAAATGATCCTCGAACCTCACATGCGGCTCTGGCACAGGCTATCCTATCGAGATTAAGAGGTCAGACAGTCACTCCCGCGAAATTAATAAAAGTAGGTTACGAAGGATACGTTCCTCAGTCAGTCCTCAGGAGGGCACTCACTGTGTGTGTCCTACCGCCTTTATAATGTTTTGTGCTCAGATGAATCGTTTGACAAGATGCCCACAGCTACATTCAATCCCCTACCGCTCACCATAGACAGGGAATTCATCCTCACACATTGCGACCAGAAATAGTGCGAACCGTGCGGTATGAAAGGAACTTCATTCCACGCACGCTCAAGCTGTGAAATTAACTCCCTGCTGTGGTTTTCTCAAGCGACTAAAATATGGGGTTCTTCAAGAAGGGCATTAGGAGATTTCTTCAGGGTCAGCAGCGCGAGTGTGACACCCCTGGTGTTGCATACGTCCTTAAGCCACAGTAACCACTTTCCATCAGGTGGGCCGTGTGCTTGTCTGCCATCTAAGTGGTTGAAAAAAAAACATTAATATCACCAAGAACAATGCTAAGATGACGATGAAGGCTCTACTCTTCAGGAGTACATGTAAGTGGTATGCTTCCTAGATATATCACAGTATAGTATCAGTAAATATAGGTATAATACATCACTCAATCAGACCTTACTACTCAACACTATAAAAAAACAGCTGTCCCCATTAAACTTGTTAGACATATCGTTTATTAAAATCGCCTTCAGAACATTTCCTTTGTGAAACTTTCTTGTTCAGCACGCAACATGAATCTCAAGCCGCTCGTGTAGCGTAAAACGACGTAATTAACTTGATGTCTTGCTACGCATGACGGAGTGTGTGAGAGCCCTATATTCCATGTTGTTACGCGGATATGGCATGTGTAAGTCGCATTTACAATAGAAATGATGGAGTTAGACATTATGTGTATAACTACGGTGTCACCCACCGTATTTCTCTTGCATCACTTAGTATTGTCCGCACATATAATTTCAGAGATTTGTGCATTTGAAACAAACGAAGGCTATAGGTTTATTTTTAGTAGTTAAATACGTAGACAAAGATCAAAATTAGCTAAACTGCTTCCTATCCTAATATAAACTCTTCTTCAAGGGAAATATTATATTATTATCTGATTGTCATGTCCTTATCCCTAATGTGTTTGAAATAGAATTAATAGCAAACTAATATTATAATGGGTTCAAGCATTTAATATCCGTTCCGTCAATATACTTGATGCCAGTATCAGGTATTCCTTTGATGAAAGCTAGGTATTTCTTGGCACGAATTATCTAAGTACCGTTTTGAAGTTTATTCAATTTAATGGGATTATAATATCGTATAGTACTTCGAACCTGATTGATGATTATTTATCGACATATTGGAGCATTATATGAACAATAATTTCGTAAATGCTATAACTCGTATTTCAAAATTACTTTTGACATCTTTTGGAACTAAAGTCTTGTGGAAAAAATACTCGATTATCAAAAGCATTACTATTATCAAAATAATAAAAATTATAATAACGTAACAACCTCAACTTATCTTTTCCTTTCCTGAACGTCGACATTATTTTCTTTTCGTATAAAATATCGAGTGCTAAGTTGTGTAAAGTTGACGCAGTAGGTACCTACATTATAAATTGTCTATCTCGTATCTCGGCCGGCTGGTTCCTTTCGCCGGGATGAGCTCCTCTCATCCGCAATTCTTTTTTATTTTTAACAACGATGTAGCCATTAGCCACCCTTCCTCGAAGTCCGTCGTATTTTTATAAATATTATCTATATTAAAATCGGGGGTTTTTTATTTATGTCGCAGTTGCTAAATACAAGTTCTTAACCTACCAATATGGCTGGCTTCGTCTCCATACACATAATTTTAATGACGGATGATTATTTAACGTTATCTCGTCAGCTGCAACTGTGTCTGGTTTGCAAAGACATATAGGAATTTTTGAAGTGAAAACTTCTTTAGCGGCGTTGGATGGTTGAAAAGTGTTAAACTTGCGTCAGGATCGCTTGACCTTTGGACCGTAACCGACGACTGACGTCATACAATATAAGCTATAGACTGTCTATTTTGCAAGATACGATAAATAGCATCGTAGTCGACTTTAAGTCCTTATGGTTTCAGATAGTACCGGGTTCAAACCTGGCCTTCTGACACTTTTTGTGATTATTTTTTCTTTTTGTAATTTATTAATTTCTTCTGACAGAAAATTAGCAGAAAATTAGTGATAGGTTCAATGATTGGCGCTATATTATTGATATGGTATGGTATGGTATGTTCTTTTTCTATGTATATAACGAAGAAAGAAAGAAAGAAAATGTTTTCACTTCTGCCGGCACTCCCAGAGTGCAACCCGTCTTTTTTTAGGTACTTTGTATCTATTCTGTATTTACACATTCATTTAAGTTTCAAATATTCAAACGCCAAAATACGATTGAATAATTTGACAAATTATAAGAAGCAATGCTTGCCAGTTTTGTATCCTAAATGTTCACTTTGTAAACCGAACCCAACTACTGTGGAAACACAGGAAACAAGTTAAACATATTTCGTTTGTTAAAAATGCTCAATCAAGTTAATAGATTTATGATACATCAAATATATGTGGTCAGTGGCCAAAGAACTTGTCAATAGTTCGAGCGTCAAAGCTATAGTTAAATTTGTGATCACTAATAGCGCAGAGGTAAGGAATCCAATGAGTTTTATGTGCAAGAAGTTAAAAGTATTAGGGTTTTTCTGTTTGGTGATTTGAAAGTAAAAAGGTAACTGTAAAACAAATAGTATACTCATAAACATGCGGCCTATTTTTAAGTATTTGGGAAATTTTATGTTGAGGTATGGAACATACGAACGTGATATTGAAAGGAGGATAAACGCGAGAAATATTGTGTAAACGGTGCTTTACATGGCGTTATTAGCACTTTGTTGCAGGCGTGCCTACTATTTCATAAGGGTCGCTGTTTGGTGCGTTTATAAAGGTGTCCACACCCTACAGCTTCACACTTTATTGTTGTGTAGTAGCAGAAGTTAGGTAAGGCACAAAAATATTCTTAAAGCAATAAATGAACATAGGTACTTGTAATGTTCTTCGTCTATTTACTCACAGGTTACATGTTAGTGGAGGCTGAAAACGAATGGTAAAATGTGGCTATTGAATGTATTCACCCTAAGATTTTTCAGTCGAATTCACCTGAGCCAAATTAAATTACTCATATTATATCGCAACTTTGTTCACGGGAATAATTAACAATAGCGTAAATATTTGGTCTTTCGTAAAAGCTTTGAACACAATGTGCTACCAGCTACCACTGTTTATTGTAACAGAAAACTAGAACAAACACTTTCAGCATTGTCATTAAAAACCTTTGAAAATGTCCTATTCTGCCTATCACGTTACACCAGTAAAATAAACATCGCTAATGAAAACTGAGTCATAATATTCTTAGAAGTGCACTACGCGCTGTGTAATGTTAAAAGGGTGCATTTCTATAATACAAACTACAGTTTTTACAAGAAGCCGAAGAACCATTGAAGCGTTCGTGTTGTTTATGTTTTCACGGAACGTCTAACATTGTTTTCAAACCTATCAGCACTCCTACATATTGATACTCACTTATAATTATACGATTTCAGACGTTAACGCGTAAAGAGACGACTGTGACTTTGGACACTTTAATATATAATATGGTGAAAGAAACTACTTCGAGTTGGATTTTAATAAAATTTGAATCAGTCGCCAAGCGCGCTTCTTTCTCAATTATTTACTTACATATACTCTCGCCTATTGCCCTCTTGTTAGGTAGAGACAACAACCCGCCATCTGCTTCTATGTTTATGTTTTCCTCTACTGTCTTTTGTGCAAACCCACCAGCTTGGATTGCTTCTGACCTTCTCTTTTTAAATTCATTATTAATTCAAAATTTTATTGACGAAGGTACATAAGATTAAATGCTATGTTTTTTAAATTTAAAAATTGCTTCATTATTATGTCATAAACACATTTTCATTTATGCCCAGAGGCGTAATTATTTTCGCATAACTTCTTAGAGTTCAGAAGCACTACTAGTTCTTATAATAGTTGTTGTCATCTAGAATCTCCGATGAACAGTGGCTGACGTTAATATTCAGTAAAATGGGACTTAAAGACGCCGTCAAATGACAGGCTTCAGTGAGAAAATTGCTCTCAGTACAAGGCTTTATCGGAGGATGAGTAATGTTGTCTTCTATAAGTTATTAAGTTTATCGAAAAATGTTACGTGATAGGTATTTTATAAATAAAACTTGTACGCCCCGCAACAAAATGTTTTTGCTGTTATATTTCACATTCACCTTTAAAATGAAGATGAAAAGAGGAAAAAGGGAACCTTAAATAGTATGAAAAACAGTAACGTCGTTGGGAATGTTAGCAAGTAACATAAATTACCCAGGGCTAAGATTATTAGAGGTCTTTCGGGAGGGTGGGAGGCTTTTCAGATTTTATGGCATTTCAAGCGTTTTTACGCTCTTATTATTACTTCAAATCGTTACGTGCTCTTTACCAAAGTTATGTTTAAAATAGAAGAAAGCCAAGATTATTGCAAAAATAATCATACTGAAAAATGTGTGATTTCGGTTTCAGTCTATCCCATTGGAAAAAGATGTGAATGCATGTATGTATAGGTATATATAAGAAATGTTCAGTAAGCTTTAGAGAATACACTTAGGATGTTTTGGAGGTACAGCGGTTACTACTAGCTACTGTTCTGAATAACGCCCTGAATTCGATACCAGGATCGGGCAAAGTGCTCAAGTGGTAAAGTACTGTGTGCGTGTGTGTGTGAAATACGAACCAATGGTAAACCCCACAAGGTACAGATAAATACTACACTCGAGAGCAATGAATCCGGGTCACTCAAAGAATCCAAAAAATCTCGGAAAGTAAGAATGCTAGGTTAATTCAATAAATTGTATTTAATAGACAATTTAATACTCCTTAAATGAAAGTTAAAAAAATATGAGTCACCATACATTTTATTTACACAAAATTACATAAAGAAAAAAAACTGCTGATCTCTCCTTAAAACAAAAATAGGAAACATGAAATTTTTGAACTTTATGACGATTTTCTTGAATTTCAATACTTCGTATTACCTCCTCGTGCTTCCATTACTGCGTTTACGCGGTTTGGCATGCTGTACACCAAGTTCCTTATACGATTTTGGGGAATATTCTCCCATTCCTCTGTGAGAGCAATTTTGAGCTCAGGAAGCGTGATTGGGGGAGGGTTTCGTTGTTTTACGCATCTCCCTAGCTCGTCCCAAGCATGCTCGATCGGGTTGATATCCGGGCTGCGCGCTGGCCACTCCATACAAGTAATGTTCATCTCTTGAAGGTAGTCATTCACAATCCAACCTGTATGAGGTCGGGCATTGTCATGCATAAATATAGCATCCTCACCCAAATTGACCATAAATGGACCAACGTGTTCGTTGAGGATTTCTTCCACATATCTTACGCTAGTTAAAGAGCCGTTTTCTATGATCACCAGCTCTGTGCGACTTTCAGAGGAAATTCCGGCCCACACAAGTACAGACCCACCACCGTAGGCTACTTTTTCTTCGATGCATGCTTGCTTGAATCTTTCCCCTGGTCTTCTATACACTCTGTGTCTTCCATCGTGCTTGTAGAGCATAAATTTTGATTCGTCGGAGAACATAACTTTCGACCAATCTTCAATACTCCAATTTACGTGGTTCTGGGCATATCTTAGTCTTGAAATACGATGGCCACGCTCCAGTTTAGGGCCGTTTGCAGGTCTAAGGGGTTTTAAGTTAGATTCAGCAAGCCGACGTCTTACTGTCCATGCACTTGGGTTACTTCCTCCGAGGCGTCGAAACTGATTTGTGAGTTCAGTTCCTGTGAGAAAGCGATTTCGAAGCATGGTGTTCACCAAGTATCGGTCTTCTCGTGCTGTGGTACACCTAGTTCTGCCCGTTCCTGGTCTGCGTAGGTTAGAACCAGTTTCTTCGTAACGTCGGAGAACTCTTTGTACTGTTGACAGCGACACACCGACAGTCCTGGCTGTATCGCGCTGACTCCGGCCGGTTTCCACCAATGTAAGTATTCTGGTGCATTCTTCAAGTGTAAGCGACATGATTTCAGCTTGAATAATGAATATTGAGCACTATCAACCTGGTTTATGTACCAACATAAATGACAGATTACAAACAAAAGCAAAAACAAATCCTGTAATTTCGTAGTTCCATCTTCGACAGTGTTCCCTTTTCAAATTTGATTTTTTTATGATATAACTTTACAATAACTAAGAAGTTTTAATACTTTTATTTAAGGAGTATTAAATTGTCTATTAAATACAATTTATTGCATTAACCTAGCATTCTTACTTTCCGAGATTTTTTGGATTCTTTGAGTGACCCGGATTCATTGCTCTCGAGTGTATTTGTAAATGAAATGACCGTAACCAAAGTTAGCAATGAACTGAAAATTCACTTAGTAAACTCTACCCTTATTACATAAGTAACGTTTTATACTCCATTAAGCCAACGTTCAAGGAAAAAGGGATCTTGTACTGGTTCACTAACAAATTAACTTCATACTTAGAGGTAACAAATTGTACTAGCAGGGAAGATACTTTTTAAACGTTTCAGTTCATTTGTTTATATTCCAAAATGCGTTGTTTGCTTTCAATTTCTTTGCTTTAACGAATTTAAAGCTTTCATTTAATTTGTGAAAGTTAATTAAATAATAAAGTATCCATAAAAAAGATGTTTATAAAATAGGCACCTAATAAAATAGATGAAAAAAAAAATAATAATAGGGAAAAATCTAATTTGAAATCAGAATTACTATTCTCGCGAAGTTAGTCTTGGCACAGGCAATACACAGATAGTACATAAAAATGATCATGGCTAGCTGGGTGTCACTGTACAATAATAGTATACGAGCATTGTCGAATGCTGACGATCATTCGTATAGAATGAGGCTGATGATATTTTCATGAAACTCGATACCCATATAAATGTAGACTATGTTAATGCAAATCCGAAAATTGAACAATGATAAGGACATACATATAATTAAAGCTCTATTTCCAGATCTATTTTAGTAATATCTAAAGTTGTTAAATTTGTTGTTTGTTTTACGTAATTTTATGACTAAACTGAGTAATTGAAATATTTACAAAATTTGTCATTGGATTTCATTGAGTAATGAGTACGTGAGAACTCGGTTCACTTGAGCGATTTTTTACTATAGCCTAAAACTTATATAATATAAAATATGAAAATAACATAAAACACAAGAATCGAATTTACTCACCAATTAAAATACAACCATTCAAAACCAATGGTACGTTTCTTTAACGCCAGGTTGAAGTCGTTTTTAACATTTTTAAACACGTTGCGCCAAATAGAAATCATATTCATAAAGTAGACTAAACCATCTAGGGATGTGTAAAGACAGAAAAAAATACTCCAAATCGCTATTTCAAACAAGCTTTAGACTAAGACGCCATTATCAAATAATACAGATCTGTATTTAAAAATATCTAGGGACTGGTAAAGTTGTATTATAAATTATAACGCGCAGATCTATTTTTTTTTCAAAAGACTTGATAAATTATATAAATCCTCTAAATCGCTGCATTCAAGCTCTCGCGGCCATCCCTTTCTCTTTTGCGGATTTTATATTAGCAGTGTGAAGAGTACAGACGTCGCACTACAATCCAGCCTTAAGTACCTAGTATAATAATTGAATCATTTACTCGTAATGGTTGGTTTGGATTCGTTACAGCAAATTGTTCGCTCGTTATTTCCGAAGTGCCTTCTTATTGCACTCGTGTTACCATCAATTGAGAACTGACGAGCTTTATCGGTTCGAGAAAAATGTGCCCCGTCGTGTGTTGTCGAGGTGTGTTTGCCGCTCTTTGATTACCTGTTGTGAAACGACGTGTGCGATTTAAAAGGGGTTTTCTTTGTAAAAGTACTACGAGATTTATTTATCAGTGAAAAGATTTTGGTTAATATTTTGAAAAGAAGTAATTTTGGCTGACTGAAGAATGGGCTGGAAGAGATTTTATAAGGAAATAAGCAAAGTGGCTATTTTCACTAATGTTTAATGGTATGTGTATATTAAGTTAAATACATAAAAATGTTATAGACAGTAAGTGAAGTTGAAACAATAAAATTTGAAACAATAAGATGTTTTTTGGTTGACATCTGATACCCAAAAAACATGTATCAACCTTTGATAATTGCCGTAAGGCGAAACCGGTCAGGAATTCAATAAATAATGTGGAATAGTACAAGTGTTTTCATTGAAGATGTGTAGCAAGTTCCACCAAGTGCCATCAATCAACAGTATAAGCAAATTTATAATATTGACGTTGTAAATTATTACTTAAATGCAATAAATTACTGAGATAATTGGTAGGTAACTACACTCAAGATAACTGACACTAAAATTAGAACTTTGAAATGCTTGTTTTGAATTAGACGCCTTTCTAAAATAATTTAACTGGTTTTTGTTAACAATTTAATAATTTTAAAATGTCTATTGTTATATTATATCACAAAAATAAAGTTTATTTGCAAGCTCGTTCGTCAAAAAACAGGTCAAACAGCTGTACTTATTGTTTTTTTTTTTACATGTCCTTAGCGATGCTCTATACAACCAATATGACGCATAATTATGGCCCAATAATTAAAGAAGTTACGCTAAATATTATTAACTGTACCCGGCAGAGAAACCCGTCAGCGACCGCATTCGAGGTGGAACATTCATTTAGTCAAGAAAGCACCATTCTATCTGCCACAGGAACAAGTGAGGGTGTAAACTAGGCCAGTTCCACTATATACGCCTATCTCAACGGTATCTCACGGTTCCGTGGCGATTATGGTTTTAACAATACACTTTTGTTCCTGCTATCTACTCTGAGCGATGCTGAAGATCATAGTTCAGTATTTATGTTTTGATTTCTTTTATTTTTATTAGGATATTGTAACGTGTTTGTGACAACTAACTGTATATAATACGGGGGTATTTTCGAGATTTTTGAGTATATTATGGTTGGTAGTAATGGGATTTCTTATTTTATTCATCATCATTTTAGCGTAGCTCTCAACTGCATTCGTTCCTTTCACCGCGTTGTCCGAGGTCCGGTAATTCTTTCTTCTCCTTTGGTATGGTTGGCTAAATACGAAAGATTTTTTAGGGCCCTATACTCCAATAAAATTCTAAATGTACACCAAAACGGGAATAACGTTTGCGTGTTAGTGAGCATGTTATTCCCAGCGAGCTTCCCCTGCATAGAATATCCCCGTGAGTGATCGATGATGCAAGGTTTATCCTCGCCAAATTAAGTGAAAGTGTTAACCCCATGTAGCGTGTTTTTTGTTTGCTGCGACGTTATCGGTCATTTCAAAAGCGGTAGACAACAATAACGAATAAATCCTTTTTATGAAAAAGCTTTTACCCATACCAACAAGCAGTTTTGACTGGAGACACAGATAGCGATTGACTGACTTTTATACGTACAAGACATCAAGTCACATATACACTTCCCCTTATTTTAACCCCTGAAGGGAGAAATGATAAAGAATCTCATCAGGTGCCTACAAATGTAAGTATGCAGCCCCAGCAATTTAGCCGCTGCGTTATCGAATCAGGTAGTCAGAACGTGTCAGGCAATTATATGTGTGTAAATTAGATATAATAAAAAGTGCCATGCCAAATACGAATTGCGTGTTAGAAGTTGTTAGTTTAATACCTAGTCATTAATCCTACTATCAATATTATACTATCTGTATTCAGTTCTTTTTACAACGATATTAATATATTTCAACATACCTTTTAGCTGAACATTACCGACAAAATTCATAATTACATGATACTAAAATATTATATTACTTATTGTTATGGATTAGTTTGTTATTGTGTCAGCTTATCTATTTGATCTTGTATCAAAATAAATGTTCGTGGTGCGAACTGAGAAAACAATGGCACCGTATTAATACTGTTATTCAGTTGTTTGTATCATTGTAAACATAATAGGTATTACTGCTAACAATGAATCAATATATTTATTATGTTATGTTACATGCCTAGTGTGTAGTTAATAGCTTTTCTGTTTGATTATACGATGTGTTTTTATTGCTGTTGGAAATTTCTTTATCTCCTTACCTTGCTCTCCTTATTTTTATATACCAAAATAAGATTTGGTTTATTTACATTTTCCATATATTTATAACTACTATATAATAAAAACTTGAGCAGAGAAACCTAAGCTGAAAACATAATGAAGCATAGCTTTATCGAAATAAATTGAATGTTATAAGAATAAAAATAAAATCCTCATATAATAATGGATGGTCAATAAACATATATTATAGAAGACAAAATTCAAATGCCGGTTTTATCTTAAGTTAAAGTTAATCACATATTACGAGTACCTGTGCTCTCGTTAATCTGTTCATAAAAGTTAATATTTAATTAATGAATATAGGATTTTCAATAATGGATCCGATTCCAATAATTAATTCTAACCCGCATTCGATTGGGGTGCTGGTTGGGTAACCTCCACGTCGGCTTCTCCGTTTCTTCCCCCTTTGGACCGCGGTCCTGGGGAGCGGAAGCGGGGGGGCTGGTGCACCCTGGACAACGGCTAACAGACTCCTACCTTGGGAGTTCTGTTGGCCGTTGACAAATAACCCAACGGCTGACCTCACGAGGAGGTCGTGGGATGGCGGGCCTTCAAGGCCCGCGGGAAGGGGTCCGTAGGACACCCTTCCATTCCAACAGCCCTTTTAAGGGCTAGCTGACCCCATTGCACGAGGGGGTCGTGGTATGGCGGGCCTGCAAGGCCCGCGGGGAGGGATCCGTAGGGTTCCTCCCACCTCAACAGCCCTTTTCAGGGCTAGCCGTCGCTCCCAGTACCCCTCTGCTTTAGCAGAGGAGACATGGGAGAGGCGACGGGATCCGTAGGATCCGGGGACGGGTCGGCCCACTGCTCGCGCAGGGGCTGACGGGCATTCGTGCCTCCGTCGGCGTTGGGAGAGTTGGCTACTCCCCCGCATCGCGTAACCTCCGAGATATCGACAACGACCTGAGTGCTAGCCACACTCGGGAACGCCGATATCCTGGAGGCCGTGGGGCTTGCCTTAATTGGCCGGCCCGCGACAAGGAAAAGTCTGAAAACCCGACAGCGAAGTCGCTTAAAACCTGTGGATACCTGGGGACCTCCACAGTATGTACCCCGCTTCCTGGAATGGCCGTCACCCAGGAAGTGTGATTAGAGCGGTTCTACTCGTGGGACATCATGGAAGAATCATTTAAAAACCAAACCCCCCCCCCCCAACCAAGCGAAACAGTCTGCGCGGAGGTCGCGCAGCACCAAGACGCGGAGGTCGCGTCCCAAGCGGTGTCGGAGAACTTCGACACCGCCGACAGCCGGGACAGAAGCCCGGTGGGTCTAAGGACCCGAAAATCGAAATGGCGTAAGAGGAGCGCCAAAATCAAAAAGAAAGTCCCTACCCGACCGAGGACAGAGTCCGATGCCGAGCGCACGCTCACCGACTCGTCCTCTAGCAGCAGTCACAGTGGCGACGAAATGCTGCGCCCACCCCCGCCCAAGCTGGTGGCGGTTAGCCGCCAAAAGGCGCGGGGTGGTAAAAAGGTTGCCTCCCAAGCCCGTCCATCGCGGGCCTCTGCCCCGGAGGATGTAGTGGCGCCGCCGAGTTCCTCCACCTCGGCGGCGCCCTTGCCCTGTGCCGGCGACAGCACCTCCATAGAGGTGATGGAGGCCCTGAAGAGCCTTGCCAAGGCCCAGACCGGGGCTATGAAGCCGGAGGAGGACCGGCTCATGCGGGTGACGGTGCGCCTCGTCGAGCACTACAACCTGCTCAGGGCGGAGCTGGCCAGCGCGCAGCTCGAGCGCGCTGAGCTCGGTAGGCAGCAGGTTGCGATGCTCGAAGAGAGTGCGCGGCAGGCGGCGGAGTACCGCAGCGAGATGGCCAAGATGGCGGCCGAAATATCGGCGCTGCAGGAGGCCATGCCGAACGAGCGCGTGACGCCGCCGCCATCTCTGGCGCCGCGGTCGCCGCCGTCGCCGCCGTCGCCGCCGTCGCCGCCGTCGCCGCCGGTGCGGTCGAGGTCGCCGGTGCGGCCGAGACTGCCGCCTCGGGCGCGGCCGGTGTCACTGGCGCCACCGCCGCCGCCTGTACCGGCGCGTTTACCGGCCCCGCCGCCGTTGCCGCCGCGTCTGCCGGCCCCGCCGCGCCTGCCGGCCCCACCGCCGCCGGCGCAGCCGAGGCCCACCAATCCGGTGGAGGCCTGCATGGCGACGATGGCCGCAATGGAAAAGCGGCAGGCGGCGCACGAGGAGTGGACGCGGAGTTGTCTGGAGGCCATAATGGACTCCGTCCGTCGTCCGCCCCTGGCGCAGCCGAGTGGCGGATACGCCGCGGCGGTCAAACGGGGCCCCATCCGTACGATGGCGGCGGGGACCCCGCAGGAGTCGGCCCGCGGCGCGCCCACTGCGCCGGCTGCTCCGGCCACTATCGCTGCACCAGCCGGGGGTGCCCAAGCTAAGGGCAGGGGAAAGGGGAAGGGCAAGGGCAAGAAGTCCTCGGTCCCTGCCCCGGCCCTGGCACCGGTTTCGGCCCCGACTGCCTCCAGTAGCTCTGCACCGGCAGAGGGCTGGGAGGTGGTCGGTGAGGCCAAAAAAAGGCGGAATGCCCGCAAAAAGGCAGCCAAAAGGGCCAAGAAGGCCCAGGCTGCCGCGAAGGGAGCGCCGGGAAGGCTGCGCGTCCCCCGTACCACCGCTGTCGTCTTAACGATGACACCGGAGGCGACGGAGAGGGGCGTGCAGTACGTGGACCTGGTCAAACAGGCGAGGGGCCTCATAGATATGAGGGCCCTCGATGTGGCGGGGACCCTCCGAGTGACACACACTCGGACCGGTGCCCGCCTCATCCACGTCCCTGGCGCCTCCAGTGGTCCCAAGGCCGATGCCATCGCGGCTAGGCTGAGGGAGACGCTGGATGCGGCCGACGTCCGGGTGTCCAGGCCCACCAAGTGCGCAGAACTGCGCATTTCGGACCTGGACGACTCCATCACGGCCGAAGAAATTCGGGCCACCGTGGCGGAGGCCGGGGGTTGCCCCCTGGAGGCGGTTAAGGTCGGAGCGATTCGCTACGGCCGTCGCGGACAGGGGGCAACAGTTGTCGGCTGCCCCATCGCGGCAGCTCAAAAGGCTGCCGAACAGAAGGTCCTCGCGGTAGGCGGCGTTGTGGGAGTCCGGGTACGGCTCCTGCAGGCTCGGCCGGACAGGTGCTTCAGGTGCCTGTCGGCCGGCCACGTGGGTGTACAGTGCAAGGCGGAGGTGACGGTCGGCGACCGTTGCTTCCGCTGCAGCCAACCCGGTCACAGAGCCGGTACTTGCGAAGCTCCGCCGCACTGTTTCAGGTGTGCGGCGGAGGGCAAGCCGGCCGACCATAGGGTTGGCAGCAAGGCCTGCACCCGCGGGGAGCCGCTGCCGCAGGCGGGCGTTCCGCCAACGGTTCGGTGCGGGATGCGGAGATGGTTCCATAATGGATCCCCAGCTCCGCATCCTGCAGGCGAACGTGGGCCACGGTGTCGATGCTCAGGCCCTTCTGCTCCAGAGCATGGCACAGTGGTCCATACACGTCGCCGCTGTCGCCGATCCATACACTCACCGGCCCCTCGGGCCCGCCTGGGTGGTCGACCTGGATGGATCGGCGGCACTGGTGCATAACGCCGCTGCGGGTGCCCCCTCCCCTTGTAGTGATCGCAAGGGAGCATGGCATCGTAGCGGCGCGTGTAGGGGAGATTGCGGTCGTGGCCGTTTATCTCACGCCGGGGTCACACCGACTCATCGGGCAGTATCGGCGGTCGCTGGAGCGGCTGACCGACGTCGTCAATGCCTGTACGCCTCGTCCGGTTCTTGTGCTCGGGGACTTCAACGCCTGGTCTCAGGCTTGGGGTTCCCGGCGCACGAACGCGCGGGGCAGGGCTCTGGAGAGCTGGGCCGATTCTCTCGGCTTAGTTCTCCAGAATCGCGGGGCCGAAGCCACGTATGTGGGTACCTTTGTGGCGGGGGAGCGCAGGTCGATCATAGACCTTTCGTTCGCGAGCGCTTCCCTGTCACTCCGCGTGCGGGACTGGCGTGTCGCCGTGGAGGTGGAGACACTATCGGATCACCGATACGTTCGGTTCGATGTCTCCCCTCCTGCGGGTGATGCGCCGGTCATATCGGCCCAACGCGAGCCGCGCTGGGTGTTGGGGCGACTGAATCGGGAGGACCTCCTGGAGGCCGCCATCGTACAGGCCTGGGCCATTGCGCCGGACAGGCCTGTCGACATAGACGATGAAGCGGCCTGGTTCCGGGAGGCCATGACACGGGTCTGCGATGCGGGTATGCCTAGGGCTCCAGCCTATAATCCGAGGCGTCGGGTCTACTGGTGGAATGCGGAGATCGCGAGGCTGCGTCAAGCCTGCGTGATCACGCACCGCCGGTGGGCTCGACTCCGTAGGAGGCGTAGCCGTACCGCAGATTCGGAGCCCCGACTGGCGGAGCTTCACGAGGGATACAGGGAGGCCCGGAATGCCCTCCGAGCGGAGATCAAGCGGTCTAAGGCCGCTTGTTACCGGGAGCTCCTGGAGACGCTGGAGCGGGACCCATGGGGGCGGCCTTACCTTATGGTAAGAGAAAAGCTGCGCCCCCGGGCCCCTCCGCTGACCCAGGTGCTCGAACCGGCTCTGCTCGGAGGAGTGGTGGAATCCCTGTTCCCGGCGCGAGCGGAACATGTTCCGCCGCAGATGGCTCCGCCGCCTCGGTCGCCTACGGCACCCAGTACGGCGCCCAGTGCGGTGATTGACGACGACGTGCCCGAGGTCACTTGGGTAGAACTAGAGCTGGCGGTGCGAAGGCTGAGAGCCAAGAAAAACACCGCCCCGGGACCCGACGGCATTCCAGGCCGCGCGTGGGTCCTAGCTCTAGGGGAAGACGGTCTCGAACCCCGACTGAGAGGGTTCCTCAGCGCATGTTTGGAGCGGGGCCAGTTTCCGAAGATGTGGAGGACGGGGAAACTGGTCCTCATCCGCAAGAAGGGACGCCCGGCGGACGAGCCGTCCGGGTACCGGCCCATAGTGCTGCTCGACGAGGTGGGCAAGCTCTTCGAAAGAGTAATTGCCAAGCGCCTCGTCGAGCATCTCTCTAGAGTGGGGCCGGACCTGGCGAATACCCAGTTTGGGTTCCGCCGGTGGCGTTCCACTGTGGATGCCATCATGCGTGTGAGGACTCTGGCGGAGGATGCGGTTGCCCGGGGCAAGGTGATGTTGGCGGTGTCCTTGGACATCTCCAACGCCTTCAACACCTTGCCCTGGAGTTGCATCAGGGAGGCACTCGTGTACCACGGTGTGCCTCTCTACCTCCGCCGCATAGTCGGGGCTTACCTGACGGAGAGAGCCGTCGTCTACCCGAGTTCGACCGGAGTCGGTAGGCGTGAGATGTCGTGCGGTGTTCCGCAGGGATCGGTCCTGGGACCGTTACTGTGGAACATCGGTTACGACTGGGTGCTTCGCGGTGACTTCGCGTACGGTGCCACCGTCACGTGTTATGCGGACGACACGCTGGTGACGGTGAGCGGGGCTACGCACCGCGAGGCAACCCTGAGGGCCACGACCGCGGTTGGCCAAGTCGTCGAGCGGATCCGGCGGCTGGGTCTCGAGGTGGCTCTGCACAAGTCCGAGGCCATGTTCTTTCATGGTCCTCGGCGCAGGCCAGGCCCGGGAGCCAGCCTTACAGTGGGAGGCACTCCCATCGACATCAAGCCCCAGCTGAAATACCTGGGGCTCGTGCTTGACGGTCGATGGGACTTCGGACAACATCTCCCAAGCCTGCGCCCCAAGTTGGTCACCACGGCGAATGCCCTGAGTCGGCTGCTGCCCAACTTGAAGGGCCCAGGGGCCTCCTGCAGGAGACTCTACGCGGGTGTCGTGCGGTCCATGGCCCTATATGGGTGCCCCGTGTGGGCGGACACCCTGGGGGCCAGATTCCTGCCTCTGCTCCGTACGGCGCAGAGGACGATGGCCTCCAGGGCCATCAGGGGATACCGCACGATATCCTTCGAAGCGGCGAGTCTCCTGGCCGGATCGCCACCGTGGATCCTGGAAGCGAGGGCCCTTTCGGCACTATACCAGTTCCGAAAGGAGGCGCGGGAGCGGGGATTCGATCCCGAGCCCGAGGACATTCGGGCCGAGAAATCCCGGCTCCACCAGGTCATGGTGGCCGAGTGGGAGCGACGACTTGGGCAACCACGCGCAGGGCACGCCGTCATTGCGGCGGTAAGGCCCATCATGGGGGAGTGGCTAGAGAGGCCACACGGGAGCCTCTCGTACCGTCAGACGCAGATGATAACCGGGCACGGTTACTTCGGGCGGTATCTGCATCTGATGGGTATTGAGCCAACGCCCGAGTGCCATCACTGCGACGCGAGCGTGGACTCGGGGCTGCACACGCTCACCGAGTGTCCGGCGTTTGAGACGCCGAGGCGGGAGCTTGTGCAGGCCCTGGGGGTGAGAGTGCTCACGCTCTCCACCCTGCTCGCGGCGATGGTCCGCTGCGCGGATGCGTGGGCGGCCAGCGCCTCTTTCTGCGAGAAGGTCATGCTCGCGAAGGAGACAGCAGAGCGGGCGCGGCGCGGTGAGCGAGAAAGACTCGCTGACATCGCTGCTCGCGCCCGAAGGCGGCTCGGGCGTCGGAGGGCGCTTACAGACCTCCGCCCCCCATGAGCGCGGGCCTGAGGGTGACGGGTGGAGCCACCCGTCACCCTAGCAGAAGCAGGCCACGGCGGCGGCGCGCATCGTAGGACGATGCGCGCCTCCCCACACCGGGGTTGAGTCGGGGACGGCGTGGTCCCCACCTCCCGAGGAGGGCCAGACCGAAAGGGATGGCCCTGGGTCAGCCGGGGTGCGAGGGATATGTCGCAAGACAACCTCACCTTCGGCCTAGCACCACGACCCACAGACGGCGTGCGGTTTAGTCGGTTCGAGTCCGACATAACCCACCCCTCCGGCTCCGGAGGGGCGGGTATCCGTGGGGATTTCCCGCACGTAAAAAAAAAAAAAAAAACCCGCATTCGATTTTCTCAACTAAACTGCATAAGACAAATGCCAGAATTGAAAAAAATGTTAGTCTTGTATTCTGTATGTATTGTATTCTGAATTTCGTAAATGCTCACGACAGCTCGGAGCTGAACAGCATGAAAATTGTTTCCGTGACACGGAAATGCGTTTTCCTTTTTGTGATCTGCCATTAGCCTCTGATATCTGACCGGGGTTTCGCGAGGCCTCCTCGTACACAGCGTAACTGATTCTAAAGTTTTAGCTTATCGATATGGCAATGATGTAGTCTATAAGTCACACTATGGCTTTATTGCTGTGCAAAATTAACCAGTTGCAATTTAGTTGGAACCAATTCTTTTTTTTTAATTCGAAAAACTCTTCCCTGTTTGTTGCTTACTATATGGAAAAACACATAAGGTACATTTGGATATTAACATTCACCAACACCTTATTAAATAACACCAACATGGAGTTAGCTACTCTGCGCCAGCTAGTAGTTCCAGGGAATAGTAGACTAACCGTATATTTTGGAAGTCATGGATCCAGGGAGGATCCAGGAAGATTAAAGATTTTGAACTAGAAACCTAACTGAAATAACAAAGCGAGGCAAATGTTATTTTTAACATAAAAGCTATAAAATCACCCTCTGTAATGTATAGTTTGCATTTATTCTGTAACTTAAAATATAAAAGTAGTGTGATACATGACATCTCATGAATCACACAACTTTTAATGCCAATCCTTACGAGTATATGTTTACCTGTTAGTACCAATAAAGTGCAAATTTTATGATGTGTGCGGGAATTGATGCTAGTTAGGCAATGCTATTTGTTGTTAATACCCGGATAATTTTCTTGAGTGGGAATAGTCTGAATGGCCAACCCACGGTTTGTTTTGTGAAACTGAATAAACTGGAAATGCTGATCTGTTATTTGTTCTCGAATTGGTTGTGTTACGTAATTAATTAAAACGAAAGGAAGGTGAAGAGTGTTTGTTTATGTTGTTTTACACCAGATATATGACGAATAAATATATTAGACCGTGAAAGAAGAATAAACATCCCTTGTAAATAAACGTGTTTTACAATCGAATTTTGTCATTTAGTGACGTCATAGTTCAGTATTTTCATGAGGCATATGTAGACTGTTTGCTTTTACAGGGGCTGTTAACACTAAAGCAGCATTTGCAATTTTCGTGTCCTTCATTTACGCATCAAATGCTTCGTTGATATCCCTTGTCATATAGGATTTTTTTGACAATTTGTTGTGTGCCAGCAAATGTTGCTTTGGTGTGTGGACCCCCCTTAGAGTGCAAGCAAGCTGTGCTAATGCGATTTGATTTTGTCGATGTTATTGAGCACTAAGCTTTCTCCAACAACATTATATACCTATCTGGTAGAACTGCATTTAAACTGGAAGCTCGGGACTGTGCAGCCAGTCGACAGTTAACAGTGATATAAAGTTGACTGCAGCACTAAGCTTTCTCCAACAACATTATATACCTATCTGGTAGAACTGCATTTAAACTGGAAGCTCGGGACTGTGCAGCCAGTCGACAGTTAACAGTGATATAAAGTTGACTGCACCACAATAGAATTCAAACACGCTTGCATTCTTACTACACACGAAGAGTCTTAACGGTTACCTTATTAACAAAGTTAGTAAAAAGGCATAATTGACATAAAATTACTTCATAACGGAGTCTATGGCGAATTATTTGTTATAATATGTTACGTTTCGGTACTTTTCAGCAGCTATGGTCGCGGGCTGAGCCGATGGAAACGGTTAAAAAGTAGTTTTATTTTAACGAATTTGGGTAAACATTAAACAGTACCAAAAAGATAAATTTTTTGAATTCGAGTTTTGGAAACCAGCTCATGTTTAGTCAACGAGAAAACTAGATTAACACTGAAATTTTAACGAACCTTTCTTACATTACATTTTACAATTTTACAATCCTCAAAAAAGACGGGAAATTTAAATGAATTTTATGTTTAGTTTATTGTTTTAGGCAAGGCTTAAGAGCAGCGGTAATTAATAAATTACAATTGTTTTACCCACTTTTGTCGTTGACAGTCCTACATCAAATTTTTAGAGCCAAGGTAGGTAATCCATAAATTTAAGTTGTATTAAGCTGCTTTTATTGTTTACACCGATACTCCAAAATCTTCTAGATAAGCACAAGGTCTAGCAACAGAACCAAAAAGCAAACTGGTAGTACTGAATTGAGGTATCGTTAATTACTACTTCATGTCCATACTGTAACTAAATAAGCTCATGCGAATTTAACAGCAGATATGTAATGTCTGGATTATCAACATCAATGGGATCTGAATGAAATGTTACTCCTTTGATCAATACAAACTGTTTACAAACTACCGGAACATGTCGAACGATTCACTGGATATATAAGATCTTATGTACAGTCGACAAAAGAGATACCGTTGCACCTTTACATACAAATTTATATGAAAACTAGCTGACCCGGCGAACTTCGTACCGCCAATATTTTTCCGCCCGCGTGGCGTCAGATCCCGTTCCCGCTGCACCCTCTACTATATTAAACATGTATTATACATATAAAACTTTCTCTTGAATCACTCTATCTATTAAAAAAAACGTGTCAAAATCCGTTGCGTAGTTTTAAAGATTTAAGCATACAAAGGGAAATAGGAACAGATAAAGCGACTTTGTTTTATACTATGTAGTGAAGTGCGACCGTATCTCCTTTGCCGACTGTACACATAGTTGCCTAACCAAACATAATCTTTTAGCACCTAGTGATGCAATTTGAAATTTAATAATGCTTAGACCATGGCTGAGACGACCCATATCCGATAACATTGTAAGATTATAGCTCGATTATGGTTATGTTCATTGTGTATCGATATAATACAAGTTGATATGGTTGTGTGGTAGTAAAACAATTATATGTAATAAAAAGGAATGGTGTTCATCAGTCTATAGAGTTCAACGCACGGCCAATCGCTACACAAATATTTTTCATGTATCGACAGTGAGACATACCAGTATACCACATACTGTTTTCAGTTGTGGATCTATAATAACGTTTATACCAATACTTTTTAATGGATTGTACTTCTTTTTAATGGATTGTATTTATATTGTATTTCTTTAACATAAACTGCTATAACAGAACTAAAATATATTTGATACAATTGATTTAGTTAGACTAGAAGCCGACCTCAACTCAGTTAGAAGGCTTAGCGAATGATGATGACATAATATCATAGCTTACCGTGAAATGAAAGAAGAGAAATAATTTTAATTTGTTATTTCACTATGTAGTCAGCTCACTGGAGAATTTTTATGCTGTCAATGGGAAGACCAAAGGCTATTCCTGCTTTGTCTTCTACACTGTCGGCACAGAAACTCTCTGTGTTTACAGGATCGGCAGCACGAGTGTTACTCCCCTGATGTTTGCACACGTCCATAGGCACCGGTAACCACTTTCCAGCAGGTGGACCGTGTGCTTGTCTGCCATCTCAGTGGTTTAAAAAAAACATGTCAATTAGACTTCACATCACCTGATGGTAAGCTTAAGGCAAAATCTCAGGAAAGAGGGTCAACATTGCAGACACCGACAATATTGCAACGGTGGCCCTCAGTTCCTTCTTAAATATTTGAGAAGTGAATATGCTGAATTCGCAAATTCCCAATTGCAGTACTGAAATAGCTGCATGACATTTCTGTTAAGAGCTTACTCTGGGTGCAAGTGAGCCGCTTGGTTGAGTAATAACATTAAAGCGACACTTGACCTATCTAAATATGAGGCAGATTGTATGTATTGCTGGCTCACTATCGGAGAACTTCGAAATAGAGCAAGCGCGCTGAATTGTACCATGACAAGAAATCAAGCGGTTTATGTGTTCAATCAACTGAGGGAATATGGAGCGACAATTCTCGAGAAATATAGAGTGTTGATACAATGCTATACTCAATGAGGCCCTGTGGGTATCTATTAACAGACTTCCTTAACAGAGCTAATTAATTTATGTTAGACATTAAGAAAAGAAGACATTTATTTAGAACAATGTCGATTATAGAACATGATTTCACTATGTTATTTTATTGACAAAAACCTAAGAAAGATATATAGGGATATCGAACGTTTAAATAGCTTTAAAGAACAGCATATCAAATTACCTAAGTACATTACCCTGTTATTGGCTGTCAAAGGTATTAAACAAAAATGTCTATTCGGTTAGTTTCAAGATAGTGCTTTGATTTGCTAGAGTAGTTTGATTAATATTAAATAATAATCTTTCAATTGGTGTCCTATCTATTGTTTACTAGACTGAGCAATTGAAAATAAGGTACTTAAATTAAAAATACTAGGCATGAGACTTGAAGAATTCAGGCCGATATCTACGCACTCTTAATGTATAAACCTGTAGGTATTGAAAAGAATCACTCACCTTTATTAGCCGAACTGAACAGTTGGCAGAATTTAATTAAACTTCCTAAACGCCGGCACAATGCACAGATCCAGGAAACTTTTAATTTAGTTAGCTTTTATCACGAAAAGGCAGGTGAATCTGAAACAAATGGGCTATCTTTTATCTACACTTTTTTTACACAGAAACAAGCTTAACAAAAACAAACTAAAAAAATTGGGGCTTGTAAGACTCAATTTTTGTGAACAAGATCAAAGTTTTGTAATTGAATTTTAAATATAGCTTAAACTTTAATTAAACCCAGACTTATAAATGCTTTATATAATGGCAACGTTTAAATTAGGTTGTTCAATATGATGGTATTTAATTTTGATTGCTGATATTTTATTTGTTAAAGTTAAGTGATGTCCCCTCCTTTCTCTGTGATGAAATATTAATCATTGTATTGATTCGATGTGTTCGTATTTTTTTGTAGTAATTCAGGATGGTTGTCTTTTACATTTTAAAGGGTTTAATTTCAAATAATTTCGAGTTGTTTATTAATAATTAAATTGACCTACTGTTAATTACTGTTGCCAAGAGAACTAAACCTTTTACCAATGACAACTAACTGTTTTTTCAGGTGTCTCCGTTTATTGTTAATATCTATATGTTATCATGCAGTCATTATCAAGACCCCTGCTATCCACGGAAAGAAACAGCATGATATTCTACACTGTGTAATGTATATTTGTCTGTATAAATTGTTATATGTAGGAGACCTAAGGGCTTCCAATTAAAAATGATCAATCAATCAATTAACCCACTGCAATCCACTGCTGGACATAGGCCTCTCCCAATGTGCGCCATTTCGTACGATCCTCCGCCTTCCGCATCCAGACCGACCCAGCAACCTTTTTCAGGTCATCGGTCCATCTGGCCAAGGGGCCTCCCACCCTTCGCTTGCCTTCTCGCGGTTCCCACTCTAGGACTCGTCTGCTCCAACGGTCATCGGTCCTTCGACAGACGTGGCCAGCCTATTGCCACTTCAGCTTGCTTATTCTACGAGCTATGTCGGTAACTTTGGTTCTTTGTCGGAAGACCTCGTTCCGAATTCTATCCTTCAGAGAAACTCCAAGCATAGCTTGCTCCATAGCTCGCTGCGCGACTTTTAGTTTATGGCCTAGCTCTACCGTCGGTGTCCACGTTTCGGCACCGTAAGTCATAACAGGTAGGACGCACTGGTCAAAGACCTTTGTTTTCAGGCATTGCGGTAGGGGGAAGAGAAGACTCGACGTAGTTTGCGAAATGCTTCCCAGCCCAGCTGAATCCTTCTGGCTAGTTCTTACTCGAAGTTGTTTTTACCGAGCTGGATAACCTACGCATACCTACGTATTTCTCAATCTTGTTTTAAATCTGGTTACAATATTAAAGCAGTATGAACGAAAAGTTAAATTAACTGCTACGAATTCGCTGTGTTAGCTTAAAACTTTAAAATATTAAATCAGGCTTTCGTCATACTAAAACTTTAAGAGGGTATTTACTCAAAGCAATACAGACTTAAATCAAAAGCTTTCTAAAATTAAATAGTTTGTCGAGACTTGTCAAGTCTAGTTTATACATGCGAGGATCAACTTGACATTTCATTTGTTAGGCTTAGCTCTATGATAATTTGTAAGGATTTGGAGTTTATCTTGAAGACGTAGATACCTGAGATTTAAGCATTTTCTCTCGTAGCAGTTTGTTTATCTGCCTTAAAATTTCTCTAACAACTTCATTCTATTATTTGCTTTGTTTCATTTAGTCAAGTATGGCAAAATAGGATGGTTTATTTGATTTTGAAGCACTTCAACTGAGTAAATTTCTTATAAAATTAAAGTACTTTTTGTCTTGCTGATTTGATTAGATTAAATTGCCTGTACTTATATGGTACTCTCACTCGCTTTGATTAGGAATGACAGCCCTGGTGTTGCAAACATTTATAATTTATATATCATTTAAATATCATCATTATTTAGTATACCAGACAAAATAATAAGTATACAATACAATGAGTATGATTTAAGAAAAATACAGTACAAAATATCACATATGCGTATCGCGTTCTATACTCTTGTATATGCGTTGCTCATCAAAATAGTAATCAATGAGCTATGGGTTTCTATTTAGACGTTCAATAATCAAACAACACAATTCCAATTTACAAGAACTATGCACTTCAGACTAGAATTACTCGAGCAGTTCTATTTTCACTGGAAACTCGGAACTCATAGACATTCCTGTCTAATATATTAAAATAGACGTATTACAAATACACAGAGTGTGTAAATCAATTTATTGTTGAAATAACACCACGGCCGGAGTGTGAGCAAATTACAAATACGAAACAAATAAAGATGTTAAGCTTGACATGTATATAGTGAATTATAGACAGAAAGCAGTGAGACAAACAATTGATTTGGTTGTAGTTTAAGGAGAGTTAGATACTGATTAATGGAAGACGTAGCTACTTATATACACACACAAAATAGGAAACGACGAAATTGTAAACCTGACGTCATGAGCGCATGCATAGTGTACTAATCTAAAAAGTAGAAAATATGATGAAAATATTGTAACCAAGTATTATTAAAGTATATATTATATTTAGAGAGGATATAATACCAGCTTTATACCATTCCTATAATTATTATTGCACCAGATTAGTCAAAGATATGACACTATATTAATATTACGTATTTAATAGAAGATTCGAAGAAAGAGAGAGATATATACAAGATGATCGAATGACAATAGATTCAGCTATTTTATCAATCAAACAAAAAAAAACTGAATGTTCGGCGACATTAAATTTAAATCCTTTATAAATATTCATACATCTATTATATAGAGAAGTTCTAATACTGAGCGCTTATTCAAATATAAATTATTTAGATTCTTAAAAGCAAAACATACCTACGAATAGTTTTACAAACAGATTGTTGAATTTACGCAAATTTATGTGGTCAACTCTGTGACAACTACTAATTGCTTGTGATACCACTTTGCTTCAAAGCACGTTAAGCCACTACTCGGTATCATAAGCATTCCCTCCGGGGACGAAAGGGTCTTGATTATGCATTAAGCACCATTTCAAAATGTATCTGTTTTATGCTTCTATAGTGCGATCATCGTAGAATCCTTTAATATTATTTTTGCATCGATCTTACTACAAAATAGTATTACCTAATATTTTACATCTTCATAAAATGGATCTGCCACCTACATGGTATAAAAAAACCTAATAAAAATTAGGGTTAGTTCAGAGTTGACAGAATTTAATAAAAACCTGGAAGGATGATGATTATTAATGGTGGTTTACTTGAAGAAGAATCAATAAATTGTAATCTGTTCAAATAAAAAATATCACTATTTCTTTTTTCATGAACTTTTCAAAGGTGAAAAAATATTGTGTACAATTTACTTTCAATAAGGAGCCAAATGACTTGAACACAAAATACGCTCAAAGGTGTGCGGTGAAGGTAAACCTTAATTTATTTATTTACCTGGACGCCAAAGGAATACTAATATTTAATAAAACCCTTTTAAGGCAGGTTAATAATATATTTTTATATTTTGATTTATGTTATTTCATTTGTGACTTTCGTTATTATACATACAAATCTAATAGGCATTTCCTTTTTGTAAATCAATTTCAGATTTTTCAGTCACCTGATCAAATCCCACTCCGTAAATATACCTTTTCCAATTTAAATATATGAGGAAATGTCAATGTAGGTAATAAACATTTAAAATATATTCGTGGAAATGCAATATTGTTTGTACTTAGTTTGGTAAACATCGACAATATTGTACTGACCTCGGATTACACAATGACGTACCAAAGCTTTTAGTTATCAAGTTATGCATTAGCTAGTGCCGTTTGTAGTTTATCCAATATGTGCTCATAGAGATTTATCACTGCATTCTCGTATCTCTCGCTGCGAGTAATGAATTCTCTAAGTGAATCTCGGATAATGTAATGTAGGGCTTTAAATGCGAAATAGATGTGGAAAGGATTTCCCATATTGTAATAAAACGAATGTACCTACATGTCACTAATGGTAGTGGTTAATGTGTTTTCAGATGAACTCAAGAATTCATATAATTTTAGAATTGAATTTCAAAATATATTCTTACCCATCAACTTTGCAGTACTCACAAATGGCCATCAACTTTGCATTACTCACAAATGGCCATGCCCATGGGGACCGTATACTCCTTCTTCTTCTTTTGATTTGACTTGTTGTTTAACCCCCGAACTCCAAGAAAAAAGCCTGGATCGGAGCATCGTATATCAATCAACGAATGTACCGGCTCGCAGGTGAATTTTAAAATACAATTACATCATTTAAAATTTCGCTATCATTGTTAATTTGATGATGATATAAAAACTTTCTTGCATAAGACGTATTTTGCTGTCCAAAGTGATTATCAACTTTGTTGTTATTCTAATTAATCTGAAGGCACATGGGGTTTACTTCGGGTCTGGGGCCTCTTAGTAGCCCATTGTAAGCTTGCACTTACAATCCGCGTGGATATGCGGGCAAGGTGATAGGACAACCTAATACACGAATCACCATATTTCAATTACATCAATCACTGACTACACATTTTACAGACACACTCGCGATCTATAACCAAGTATATTCAACCGAAATAGGAGCGTTCTGCTAGACACGTAGTGCTCGGTCGAGGTTCACGGCGATACTGATCACGATTCGGCGCGCGCCCCACCAAAGTCAATGATCTGTCAAACTCAAATTGACCGAATGAACGAATGACGTCACACTCGACCATAGAGCACTAGAGTCTTGCATTACGCCAGAGTGAATTTCATTCACCCTAATCACACAATAATTATAACGCGCTGTCACGGCCAGACTGACATGTCGCTCGTCCTCGTGCGACCAATGCCAGAGATCCGTCTGTGAACAAATGTACGAGGCTTTAATTCTTCTCGCACTGACACGCTCGTCCATCACTGACTTCCATCGCCGCAGGCCTAACATCACTCGTTGGTGTTCTTCGGCCACAAACGAGCAGAACCGGGCAGCCACTCATTGGTGCCCCTACGACTATGAACTAGTAGGACCGGGCGACCACTCATTGGTGCCCCTGCGACCATAAACCAGTCGGAACCCGGGCGACCACTCATTGGTGCCCCTGCGACCATAAACCGGTCGGAACCCGGGCGACCACTCATTGGTGCCCCTGCGACCATAAACCGGTCGGAACCCGGGCGACCACTCATTGGTGCCCCTGCGACCATAAACCGGTCGGAACCCGGGCGACCACTCATTGGTGCCCCTGCGACCATAAACCGGTCGAACCCCGGGCGACCACTCATTGGTGCCCCTCCGACCATAAACAAGTCGGACTCCGGGCAACCACTCATTGGTGCCCCTACGACTGCAAACCAGTCGGGCCGGGCAACCACTCCTTGGTGCCCCTACAACCACCTACACTGTCCTCCAAAGCTAGCAACATTACATAGTTCGAACATCGACCCTCGTGGAGCCAGTCCAAACATGAATGTGAGTCTAGACCTACGTACAACCACTCGGTGCCCCTACAAACACCTACACTATCCTGCAAGGCTAGCAACAACACATAGTTCGAACATCGACCCTCGAGGAGCCAGTCCGAACATGAAAGTGAGTCTGGACCTACCTACTTACAATGTGCATCAAGATCTGTGGAAGGTGGACTAGTAGTAATGATGTGAGAATTAATCGCTGAGAATGTGTCGTTGTCGTGAATTCTTCCTTCGTTCTGACTATAGACCGCCGTCTCGGCCAGCTCGTTGTCAATTTCTGCTACAGTGGTATGACTAATCTCTCGAGATCGGATTGAGGCATTGGGGTTCGAAGCTAGGAGATGAAATGTACTGAAGTCTGCCCAAACACGATGTGTCCCAGCTCTATCCGCCATATTGGAAGCGAGTAGCGTCTACATCCTAGCCCAAGCCGCGGCCAGGCTTTATTTGAATAGGTTTCCAAGGTAGTAGTAGTAGTAAGTAAAGCAAGACTGGAAACCAATAAACCAACACTGACTATACTCCATTTAGTGCTCTATCCGCATACACTCGAAACCGATTAATTAGAACAAACTTATGGTTCAGAATTAGTTATGAGCCAATTTTGTTACACTTCGCTTTCCTGTACCAAACTACCATACGCGCTTCGTTTCAAAAGAATATTAGCAACCGAAAACATTCTACAAATTTCCAATATTCCCTCTAACCCCTCCAACCAAGCCAAACTGCCCGTGTCAGGAGTGGGCTCACGTCGGCCGTGCAACGGCCAGGACTCGAACCAGGAACCCCTCGATCGCAAGGCCGACCCCCCAACCACCAAGCCACCGACGCTTCTCTCGCAGAGGCTCTCGTAACCGCTCCATTACCCTGTCTATTAACGAGGGCACGAATCACGACTACGCTTCCCCGGACCACTGGCGGAGTCGCACGGATTGCACATCTACGCTGTTACTTTACATCACTCAATCATTAATATGGAGCGAAATAAGACGCATGGAGGAGCACACCGCTCTCCCACAAACTAGAACGTTTTCATTACCACCCTGGCCATCATCCGTGTGTTGATCCATCGAAGTCACTATTGGATCAACACGATCAGCTGTGGAGCGAACATATCTATCACACTTACGGGGAAGCTGTCATTTTCATCTAGCTCATTGATTGCCTATTAAACAGAGTAGCCCTATGACACCGATACTACCCTGTAAAGTAAGAGAAGTCACCCAAGCACGCGTCTGTTTGAAGTAGTAATCCTCAACCTGGATGTCTCTGCCAATGCTTGTCAGTATCTGGAACTTTAGGTCTTCTCCTGTTCTAATCATATAACATAGATAACCCATATCCATGTAGTATTTCGAAATGGCGCACATTGGGAGAGGCCCACGTCGAGCAGTTGACCATGGTGGCCTAGTTGGTTGATTGATTGATCAATGTAGAATTTCGTCTATGTGACCACGTACGACGAGAAACCGTTACTTGAGGTAACAATGAAACATTACTTGCTAATAGAACATCTTTCCCTAAATCTTAGGTACGAGAGGGTATTGAAATCAAAGACGTCCTAATTTCACCAAATGAGACATCTCAAAGCAAAGGCACACAGCTTGTGGAGACTTTATCACTCATACCCGAGAACACAGTACCAAAGCACTTTATTTTCACTCCTTGTACACCACTTACTGACGTGACAGATTACAGCCCCCTTCATCTGATTATAGTCTGTACGTCAACTTCTGACATCTGATCAATGATTCGTACTTAGACCCAATTTTGCCTGAAATTTCGTAACAGTTTGAAATATACGTGTTAACGCTTCGGAACGCATCCCGAGCGGCATACCATCTTGTATCCGCTTCCGGAATGAGTCCGCCATATTGCTCTTACATGTCAGCCACACAAGCCACAAGCACTAGCTAGTTACCTTAAGATTATTGTAAAATATTGCAAACACTGTCCCAACCTTAGAATAAAAGACAGTTAACTAAAGAATCTTGTCTAACTAAAAAAACCCAAACAACACGAAATCCTTAACATTACCCACCTCACCTTGTGCCCGTGATTGCAGTGAGTCGGGTTCAGTTTTCCTACCACCAGAAACCTTCTACAGTTAATAACCTAGTGTCAATTTGTTAGCACTCAGACAACGCGGAATCAGCTGGTAGCCATTCTGGTGGTGGTGGACCCGTAATTGCACACTTTACTCCACTTCATCATAATGGAGGGTATATGACAAATAAATAGCAGCAACCGCCGCTCCTAGCAATCAACTCCAACTCATTCTATCGTCAATCTCCGAACCCTTTTCTCGACCTAGTCGGTCTCGGCTCTCTAGTACAAACGCGGCGCGACTGGATCTCGAAACACCCCGCGAAGCGACCGCCATCCGATCCCCACAACCAAGCGGCGCACCGAAGCTCTGCAGCTACACCAGTCGGACCCCTGCGAGCTCCGATCACCCGCAGCGACCGCCACAGACGCCTGCATGACAACCGGGATACATGACGCAACGGGCCCTCCATAGCACGTAGACCAGACCAATGCCAGCAGACTCATACGAGCACACAAACACCCGCGCCGATCGGGGATCGAAACCGAGACCTCGCGCAGCAGCCGCACCGACCACCGCCACGCCACAGAGGCTTTCACCAGAATGTAGATCATATAATCGCCCAGTCAAGACGAGAGACTACTCGGGGCAGTTAATCGGCCTCAATCTGCCAATTTGGCGACGAGAACTATTCCTTTAGTCGACCCGAAATATTTGGTTACCAAACTGTTGGTTCGTGTATTCTTGCTAAGAATCCGCCACGCCTTTTCTACCTAGGTACACAATAGTGTGACCTCAAAGTGAAGTACACCACGGTGAGTCTACCCACTACCCACTTGAGAAATATTTCACGAACAAAACCCGTCAGAGCCGATGCTGCATGGCTCCTTCGCTACTCAGCATCATAGAAAATTAGACTGACAATCCAGCACGCGATTATTAACAGAGTTCAACCTTCGTCATAGGAAGCTATATCTTACACTGTACAGCTACATTCACCTATCTGTCCACCAACAATTAAACACAGCTCGAGTACTCCGGGGGACCTAAACATCCCAAGACAAGACACACCGGGTCAGTACCTGCTACCGAAAAGATATCGAAACCAAAAAAGCAAACGAAAAAACCAACACGTATTACATCGTGATATAATTAGAATCGTCCTTCGTTAGTTTTTACTGCAAACTACTCACTTTTACGTAAATTAGGTCACTTAAACAAAAAAAAGATTATATCGAGAACTGATTCCTTTTGTCTCACTACCATCGAGAACTGGTTCCTTTCAATGGAACCCCACTCAATGGAAGACGATTTAAAACGAGCCTTTGCACTATGTTGACATGGCATCTGCGTACTGACAATAATGAACTCACCTTTTAATATAGGGTAGTTCGTTAAAACTTATCGTTCTCACTTCTTGGACGTACTGATTGCGTCACCGCATTCTAAGCTAATCTAAGCAATCACAGTAACCTTTTGCAGCGTACCCTTCTCAATTCGAATAAGTCTTCTCACCGTATCAACAGCCACAGATAGTATAGAATCTAGCATAGTTAGATATTCGGGATATTTCGAAACTTTCTCGTGTAATGACAATTTAACTTAGCCCCTATATAATTAGGTGCAAACTCCGCTACCTCATAAACCTCTGCTCACGGATTGCCCGAACTGCTATCGTCTCTTCTGGCACTACATGGAATAGTAGAAATAGGATAAGACTTTTTATTCAAACACGAATTTGTACCCACGAGTAATACCTTTACAACAATATCTTTCCCTGGAGGGTGGAATGTGATATTCCGCTACCAGGAAATTATTTGGTTATACCACTTGTTTTTTAAAAAAATAAGCACACACTATCTATGAAATAAAAAGGAACGGGCTCCCCGGTTCTTGTAGTCGGGATGCAGCCAACAATCAGGACAGACACAGTTTCACGTTATTTCATGTAAATCTGACTAGCGAGTCTTTTGGTTGCCACTGCTATTCTCCTCAGCTTGTTGCCCTGGTATCCCACTTCTGATGAAGGCACATGGGGTTTACTTCGGGTCTGGGGCCTCTTAGTAGCCCATTGTAAGCTTGCACTTACAATCCGCGTGGATATGCGGGCAAGGAGATAGGACAACCTAATACACGAATCACCATATTTCAATTACATCAATCACTGACTACACATTTTACAGACACACTCGCGATCTATAACCAAGTATATTCAACCGAAATAGGAGCGTTCTGCTAGATACGTAGTGCTCGGTCGAGGTTCACGGCGATACTGATCACGATTCGCCGCGCGCCCCACCAAAGTCAATGATCTGTCAAACTCAAATTGACCGAATGAACGAATGACGTCACACTCGACCATAGAGCACTAGAGTCTTGCATTACGCCAGAGTGAATTTCATTCACCCTAATCACACAATAATTATAACGCGCCGTCAAATCTACAGTCATTCTGTAGTCGTTATTTCCAAACATCTTAACTTCCCCTTTTTGAAACGAAACTTGCCACTACGGATCCTACTGTGGAGAAAGCTGGCCCAAATTGTTACCCTCCCGCATTCAACTTTGACAACCAGCCCGACAATTGTTATTGTTGGTTGGTATTCCAATACACAGGCTTTGTGATTGCCAACTAAAACGTTACTAAACACAGAAACTTCAACTTCCGACCCGAAACGATCTTGTTGTGTGCAGATGTTTCGAATTCTAGTTTAGTATGTATATATTTCTTAAGTATTTTATTAAGGGTTTCAGGTTTTAGTATTTTGGTTCATGAGGTTGAGATTGTGATGGCCGAGTACCATTCGTTTTTAACATTTTTGAACACATTTATCATTCAGGTATATAGCAAATTGTACCAAATAAAAAATATTCATAAAGTAGACTAAACTTTCTAGGGACGTGTAAAGACAGAAACACGATTCATAATATTTGCCTGGATAAAAATTTGCGTCAAACATGGCTCTAAAATGCTCCAAATCGTTATTTCAAACACGTTTTACACTAAGACTTCATTATTATACGAGTATGATTAGATTGTATTAAAAAATAGAGCATAAAAATATCAAGTGACTGATAAAGTTACATTTTACCACGCAGATTTTTTCTTTTTCAAAAAACTTGAAGAAACATAATAGATATTTATATTTAACAATCTTTTATTCGTGCTCCATTACTTCTGCAATAAACAATATTATTGCCATTAAATTTTAAAGCTAGCTATCTCAAGGTTATGACAATACTATCAGAATTCATATTTCGTGAATAGCTTGGCAAGTTGCACCTGCTTGTGTAATATTGATGTGAAAGCCGTCCAAATGACGTGCACTTAAACGTTGCGATGGAACTAGATTCAGGCTGAAATGGGCACTTGTTTGGCTAATGCTTACTGCTTCAGCCACGTTAGCACTGGTTTCTAATGGTAAGATTAAGTCGATATCTGCTACTCGGTGTTGAGATAGAGGCATGCACAATACATGTTTTACGTCTCCAACCTTTTTATCTTCTTTCAAAAAGTACATTCATACAATGTTCACTTTGAATCAAATACGAGAATAATATATCATATTGTAAGGTCCAAATCAATTATGGTTAATATCCCGACTCAGAGCAATCCGACTTGGATGGGTTAGGTTAGAAGACTAAGGCGGGAGCTCTGCTTTGCTTCGCTCCCGCCTTAGTCTTTGTGGTTATTTTTTTTAACCACCCAGAAGTAGGGCTCCGTCAAGCTATAGTTCAAAAGAACATTAGGTTAAATTAATTTTATATAAATATTACACACTGTTAAGCGCCATCTATCCCGCTAGTACGGAACTACGAGAGGCGTCTACAGATCGTTGTTCGTCAGGACACGCAAATACATCGCAAGCGCAGGAGTGTCGGCGAATTACGCAAGAGGGCGCGCAACCCCACAATAAAAGGACCACATCAGCTTGAAAAAGCACCTTTCACATTTCTCCTGAGCTACGACTGGCCTGCTTACCTCGTATCATTTTAACTGTATTCAATTTATATTAATTATTTAATAAATTCCTACTTGTTAAAGTTGAAATAACAAATTTCATTGAAGTTCACCTTTAAATCATATTTAATTCTTTTCCAAAATTACAACGGGCAAACATTGGACCTTCAGCGCCGGATTATTTAAACTTTTTTCAAGAAACCATAAGTAGCGGGTAGCAGAACAGTCGTAGCAAATCCTCTTTTCCTTCCTTTATTCCCGCCCTACTCGCCCACATTTCTTCTATTTGTACTAAAACCGTTTGTTTCTTCTAGAAAGCTACGCGGCGGTGCGCATAATTCACCAAGTGGCTGCAGGACAAACGTGAGTACCTCTGCTTTCTTATTAAGTGCCAAAATGAGTGAAAGTTTTAAAGAATTAGTAAAAAAACGCGGTTCAGTCAAGGGTTCCCTGACCTTACTAGTCAAATACGTAGATTCCTTAGACGGGGCTTTATTGTCCGCAAGACAATTTGCTGAGTTAAAGTTACGAAAACAACAGGCGTTAGGCAGTCTGTTATCTAATTTTAATAGCTTTCAAGATAAGATTGAAATAGCTCCGGAATCGGATATAGCAGAGCAATTAAGAGAACGCGAATCCTTTGAAAATAGTTATTATAGTGTTATGGCCTCTATCGACTGTCTATTACAAGGCGATAATTCGAATAATCATAAATGCAAGGGTAGTAAATTACTAGTTAAGTTACCCACTATTTCGCTGACCTCATTTGATGGTTCATATGACAATTGGTTGGAGTTCCGAGATACTTATTTGTCCATGATTCATAATTCGGAAGAGCTCGATAATATTCAAAAATATCACTACTTAAGATCGGCTCTCACGGGCAATGCCATGCAGGTCATCAAATCTCTCGAATTTTCAGCCGATAACTATATAATAGCTTGGGATCTGCTTGAAGCTAGATACAATAATAAAAAATTACTAATTCATAATTATATTAAGTCCATATTTTCTATACAACCTTTGTCTAGGGAATCGCCCGCTTGCATAAGAAAACTTATAGATACCGTCCTTAAAAATTTACGCGCTTTAAAGAGCTTAGGCGAGCCAGTGGATACTTGGGATACCTTATTAATTTATTTAATTGTATCTAAGTTCGATGCTTCTATGCAAAAAGACTGGGAGCAATTTAAATCAAATTCTCTAAAAAATAAGGAGGTAGCTTTGAAACTAGACGAGCTTATTTCATTTTTAAGAAATAAAGCGGATATGTTGGAAATTATTAAAGCAAATCATTCCTCAAGCTTCAATAGCAAAAATTTGTCCCAAGATAGTCACAAAAACCAAATGTCTAAAGTTCAAGGTCTTGTGTCTACGCAAACTAATCAGAATACCGCTAAAAATTCTAAACGGATTCGTGTATGTTCTATGTGTGCAGGTAATCACCCTGTTTACTCGTGCACTCAGTTCATTAATTTACCTTGCGACGAAAAGTTGGCCCTTATTAAAAGCAAGAGTTTATGTAGGAATTGTTTACGTGAGGGACACACTATCGATAGTTGTTTCTGTGGGCCATGTCGGGTATGTAATAAAAAACACAATAGCTTGATTCACGAGGCGTTTAGGAATGGAGAAACCTCGGTATTTACGGGTTCCTCTAACGCGCAGTCCACCCCCTCGAGTAATGAATCTTCTACTGTTCTACATTCCAACACTAATAATCAAATTAGTAATAAATCATCAAACACTCTCGTACCCGTGTTATTGTCTACTGCGCTGGTAGAAATAATCGGTGCCGATACTCAAGTTCATATTGCCCGTGTACTACTGGACAGTGGAAGCCAACACTGCATCATGTCCAGTTCTTTACGCAATAAATTAAACGTAAAGGTTATACAGTCCACTTTTCAAATCACAGGAATAGGACAATCAATCACACAGTCAAATCATTCCTGTGAAATTTCTATTCGTTCCTTAAATAGCGAATATAATACGCGCATTAATTGCTTGGTTATGCAAAACATAACTTCGTGCATACCCTCTTCATATATACATACGCATAATCTTAACATTCCTAATGATATTAAGCTTGCCGATCCTACGTTCAATTCTCCATCGCAGGTAGATATTTTAATCGGTGCGAACTATTTTTGGGATTTGTTAAATGAGGGTAGGATTCACCTAGCTAGTGGACCTTATCTACAGAATACAAAGCTAGGGTGGATAATCTCAGGTCCTGTAAACACGAATTTGCGCATCAATCAAGTTCAGTGTCATGTGGGTACCTCTCAAAATCTCGAATTGAACGCGCAGTTCAAAAGATTCTGGGAGATCGAAGAGATTTCGCAACCTAAATCGCATTATACAAACGACGATCGTGTATGTGAACAACTTTTTATGGATACTACTAGAAGAGAACATGCAGGTCGATTTTCAGTTCGTATCCCCTTCAAACAATCGCCAGAAACACTTGGTGATAGTTATGAAGTCGCAAAAACACGTTTCTTATCACTAGAGCGTAAACTCGCACGTCAACCTACTTATAAATATATGTATAACGAGTTTATGCAAGAATACTTAGGCCTGGGGCACATGACGCGCATTGACGGATTTAATTCACCCTATTATTTTTTGCCTCACCATGGTGTGTTTCGTGAACAGAGCACTACCACGAAGTTAAGAGTTGTATTCAATGCAAGTCAAAAAACATCGAATGGTAAATCGCTTAACGACATTCAAATGACCGGTCCGCCCTTGCAAAATGACTTAATTGGAATACTTTTACGTTTCCGGCAGTATAAATACGTAGCTTGTGCGGACATAGAGAAAATGTTTAGGCAAATACTAATTCACGACGATCAACGGAATTTACAACTAATTTTGTGGCGTAAAAATCCGTCGGAACCTCTCGGTGTGTACCGTCTGAACACCGTTACATACGGAACGGCGTCCGCGCCTTATCTAAGTATTCGTTGTGTGCGTCAGCTTGGACTAGACTGTAATAATCCCGAAATATCGAAAATCATCTTAGAGGATTTCTATGTAGACGATTTGATCACTGGTCATGACAATAAATCTCACTTAAAAACTATATGTAAACAAGTAAAAACTGTTTGCGATTCTGGTTGTTTACCATTGCGAAAATGGGTCTTTAATACGCCAGATTTAGATTCAAATACATTTCAAAGTGGTGAATCCAGACAGATGATGTTCGATGAAAACAGTACTAGTAAAACGTTAGGCTTAGGTTGGTACTACTGTAGTGATGAATTTCATTTTACCTCAAACGTAAATAGTAACGCATGCAAAATTACTAAACGCTTAATTCTATCAGCTGTGTCACAAATATACGACCCATTAGGTCTGATTAGTCCTATTGTTATGGTAGTCAAGATTTTGCTACAGCAGTTATGGCTTTGTAAATTAAACTGGGACGATTTGGTACCGGAAAATGTATCAAATCGTTGGTTACAGTTCTATAATTCATTGTCTAGATTAAAAGATATCCGTATTCCCCGTTGGGTCATTGGTAATGATTCCGTACGTTTCGAGTTGCACATCTTTACAGACGCGAGTCAGCTGTCTTATGGGGCCTGTGCCTACATACGTACTTTTAATAGCTACGGTGACATCACAGTTAGACTTTTATGTTCGAAAGGACGAGTCGCGCCCATTAAAGCAATCACTATTCCGCGACTCGAGCTATGTGCAGCATTGATCGGTGCGAGATTATATGGAAAGATCATAAATTCATTGCGTTTAGAGTTTGACAATGTAGTATTTTGGTCAGATTCGACTATCGTGTTAAGTTGGTTGAAAATGTCACCTTATTTACTTAAAACGTTTGTGCAAAACCGTGTAGTAGAAATTAATGATCTAACAAACAATGCGCGTTGGTATCACGTGAACGGCAAATGCAACCCGGCTGATTTATTATCACGTGGTATGACGCTTGAAGATATCAGTGATAGCAAACTGTGGTGGAACGGACCTGCATTTTTATCAGAGAATGTAGTAGAGTGGACACAAGATAATCTAGACATTCTTCAAACTAGTACATTGCCGGAATTGAGGCCGAATCGAACTGTAAGTGTTTTGTACCAGTAGTGACTATAGGATGATAGACATCAATAGATTCTCATCATACATTAGACTTCAACGTGCTTGTGCTTATATATTTCGCTTTATTTACAACGCACGAGCTAAAATTAGATCACTGGAACGTAACTCGGGCCCTTTGTCAGCAGCCGAGTTACATAACTCTTTATTGTATCTAACAAAATTATCACAAATTCAAGCATTTCCTGATGAGTACAATGCTTTATTGAATAAGCAGACCTTCAAAGGTTCACGTAACTTGTCCTCTTTAAATTTATTTCTAGATAAAAATAATATTATTAGAGTGGGCGGAAGAATTGGTAATTCAGAATTTGCATATGACAAGAAATATCCCAAACTATTGTGTAGCCAAAGCTATTTTACAATTCTTCTATTTCGGCATACTCATGCTATGATGCTCCACGCTGGCCCTCAGCTCCTGTTAGCGCAGATTAGGGAGATGTGGTGGCCTCTTGGTGGCCGAAATTTAGCTAAGAAAATAGTTCACCAATGTGTAGTTTGTTGTCGTATGAAGGCTAAGACAGTGCAGCCTATAATGGGTGATTTACCTAGTGAGCGTTTGCAAGCAAACTATCCCTTTTTTCATTGTGGCGTAGATTACGCTGGACCAGTTTATATTCTAAATAAAAAGGGTCGAGGTTCTAGGTTAGAAAAGGGTTACATCTGTTTATTTGTTTGTTTTTCAACGAGAGCTGTCCATTTGGAGCTTGTTACTTCCTTGTCAACTGAAAGTTATATTCTAGCTTTGAAACGATTTATATCGCGTAGAGGAAAACCTATCAAAATATTCTCGGATCATGGTAGAAACTTCGTAGGAGCGGCTAAGGAGTTTACAAGCGTTTTGACGGGAGGTTCTCAGGGAATTATTGATTACGCATCAAATAATCATATTGAATTTAAATTTATTCCCCCTTACGCACCTCATTTTGGCGGCTTATGGGAAGCAGGGGTAAAGTCCTGCAAGCACCACCTTACGCGCGTTGTAGGGAATGCTAACTTAACCTACGAGGAGTTCAGCACGGTTTTGGTACAAATAGAAGCCGTCCTGAACTCCCGTCCGATGTATCCCATGTCCCCAGATCCTGACGACTTCACGCCGCTCACGCCGGGCCATTTCCTCATTGGCCGGCCCTTGACAGCTCCTGTAGGCGAAGACACCTCCATGAAGCCCCCGCTCTCACTCTCACGATACCAGAGGGTCGAGCAACTGAGGCAACACTTCTGGAAGCGCTGGGCCTCCGAGTACGTGTCAGAGCTACAGAGACGCCTCAAGTGGAAGACGTCTAGCGGGATCCTGATTCCCAACACGCTGGTGCTGATAAAGGACGACCACCTGCCCCCTCTCAAATGGCGCTTGGGCAGGATTATCCAACTTATCCCAGGCAAGGATGGTGTGGCCAGAGTCGCTACTATCCGCACGGCGACCGGCGACATCCAGAGGGACATTTTACAAGATGTGTCCCCTGCCAATTCCACCTGCCAGCGAAGATGAAGAAACTAACATTGAGAGCTAATAGCTCTCAAAGGGGCCGAATATGTTAAGCGCCATCTATCCCGCTAGTACGGAACTACGAGAGGCGTCTACAGATCGTTGTTCGTCAGGACACGCAAATACATCGCAAGCGCAGGAGTGTCGGCGAATTACGCAAGAGGGCGCGCAACCCCACAATAAAAGGACCACATCAGCTTGAAAAAGCACCTTTCACATTTCTCCTGAGCTACGACTGGCCTGCTTACCTCGTATCATTTTAACTGTATTCAATTTATATTAATTATTTAATAAATTCCTACTTGTTAAAGTTGAAATAACAAATTTCATTGAAGTTCACCTTTAAATCATATTTAATTCTTTTCCAAAATTACAACGGGCAAACACACACCCATTTATTTTAATGTGTCAATGTGTAATATTCATGTATACTTCTAATTCCTACCGTATAATTAGATCATTTATCAAAAAAGTTAGCCAATTATGATGACTGGTATTTTTAATATGAATTAAAAACATAGAAATCAAATTAACTTAAAACAAAGTGAGAGTATCGGTATTTAAACTATCATGGTTGTTTATACTATTAATTAAGTTTTCGGGATATGTGACGAAATATCAGAAACTCGATAAATCATTACATGGTAAATATCCCGAAAACTTAATTAATAGTACAAAGTGAGAGTTTCAACAATGACAATATGAATTCTGTGATTTTATTGCAATTAACGATTAATGTAAAAAGAAATCTTTGTCATAGACGTCATCCAAAAATCATCCTCATAGCCGCCATCTAGCTTAATCAGGCGTTCAATTAACCGCCTAGGCTCTTTACTAAACAGTACCGTTCAATTAACAGCCTGATTGATATTCAGCCGTAACGCTTAGTACAATATTTAATAAACTGCCTGGTTAATGCTTTACCTATTTATGTTAGAAATTTTGCGTTTTGGAGCCCGGTGCCCATTTATATTATTTGATTGGTATGTTGACTTCTCCGGGATCGTTTACCGGCCAACCTCCCAATACCAAGAGGATAGCCTCGTTCATCACCGTCTGTCTATTAAATATACTTTTCAATTATATCTCGTTATGTGTTTGTATTAATTAAAAAAGTGTAGGTTAAATAAATAATTAATTCACCATTACTGACATACCTATTCTATTTACGTATTTTACGAAGCGAAAGTATATAAACAGCGACAAAATTCACATAAACGATGCATACGTACTGTTTATACTAGAATCACCAGCGGACTTCGCCAATAAACGAAGCGGTAATGTTGATTTTAACGTCGTACCTATTAAAAAATATGTTACAAATGGTACAATGTTAAACATACTTAATGTTCTCAATGTTCAAGTATCTCTTGTAAGTATTCCGTGGCCTTTCTTTGCCGTTGGAACCTCCTTCAGATATAAAAAGCTTTACTTATGTGTTATTCTCGACTAAATTGAAAAATGAATTGATTTTTTTTGTGTTGACTTTTGTCCAGTCGTTCGTCCCTGAACGTTTATTTAAACCATACAACCTTACACATATATACTTATATATTATGGGGGTAAGTGGCAAAAATTTTCATTTGGCATATTTACAATTCGCCATCCAATAACGTATCACTTTTCACGTCATTACGCTCGTATCGTGAACGCGTTATAGTAATGTGATGTGAGTGTGACGTCCCCGTGACGATTGTGACGTGACGTGATGCTCACTCAAGCGGGTGAGCAATGACGTTCCGCATTGTATTGTCTCGGAGGAACGGAATTGATGTGTGTCAGTTACTTGGATAAGAGATTAATAATGTATACTTTAGGTTTAACACCTTCATATAAAATTGAATTTTGTTTGAAATACGTTTATTGGTTATTTGAGTTATTGGTTTATTTTGTTTATTGATGTTTAGGGGAAGGCAGCCATTCGCCTTAATTGAGGTGCGAGATGATGTTACGACATTTTTGCCAAGTCGTCGAACAGAAGGAGTCAAATGTCGTCCTAGCTTTTTATTCCAATTAGTCCCACCCTCTCCTTTCCTATACAGGACGACACGTGCAGGACTAAGATGTCGGCCGCATACGGCGCAGAACATTCCTTCAAGAACCAAGCTGTTCGGTGACTCTTTTCTTTGTCGCACTATTAAGATCTGGAATTCCTTGCCAGCTCACGTGTTTCCCTCTTCCTACAGTCCCGAGTCCTTTGAGCGGGGCGTGAAAAAGCATCTGATGAGGCCGTCAAGCTGAGTGCCACCATTGTTAACAAGACACGTGTATATGATGGTGGCCTTCTTTTCTGAGACTTTGCCTTCAGCTTACCACCAGGCTATGTAAAGTCAAATTGACGTGTCCTATATTAAAAAAAAAGGCTGTGATGACGGAGGCGAAGATCTGGAAGGAACTGGAATATTGGCGGTAAATAGGTTTATTTAGGACTAGAAATCTCGATCTACCTTACCCATATTTGGGTTAGTGTAATGGTAGTCCTATACAGGCACTATGTAAAAATAAATATCATCAAGTTGTTATCTTCAAAAGCTGATACCGTAAGCCAACTCAAAATGGGGATTCCAGCTTTATCGAAATATCAGATTATTCTCGCTCTATATATGTCAAGTATTTGTAAATGAATGGTGTCGTTATTCGTATCTGCGTTAATCAGATTTAATAAAAACTTTTTAGTTTGCATCAAAAACAAATTGAAGTACCTATAAAGCAATTTAAATCTGTTGTTCAAATTATTTGATTGTAGCTGTGGTAAATTGTAAGTAAATATTTGGAATTCACGGCCACAGAAAAGGCATGTCAACTTTTAAGCACAAATTCTTCCATGAAATATAATTATTTAAAGAGATTAGGCGGTTAAATTTCTCAAGAGTGCGGATTTCGATATCGAGATGAACTATCAATATTTTATTTCTCTAGAGTTTACTCATGGAGCTTACAATACAGTTAGCAATAAAAATCCCTAAAGACTACATAATATTATAGCCAAGAATGGTCTTATCATTTAGTGATCAATACTACAATATGGTTCCATTTTATGCATTAGATGACGAACTAACGTAAATAGATTGACTTACCTTTTATGTGTTCTGACGTGGGATATTCGTGCTCTTTGGAAATATGTTTAGTTTACCTGGGTTGTCTTACAATTTTACCCCCAATCAGAAGGACTATGATCCTTGAACAAGTTTTCGTTGTTTGACTGATCCAACGAGCACCGTGTGCTTCTAGCTAAATTAAATATTATGTGTTTCATTGTTACCAACTCATATAACAATACTCCTTCACCCTCCCCTCTTTTTAAATATGAAATTATAGCTATAACGAAATTATGAACCTACCTAATATTTATTATAGTATTATTATATATTAGTTGTAACATTAATTTATTATTTGCCACACTTAAACTATTATTAAACTGTATAACTGCGTCTGTATTAATTATTAAAAATGCAGATGCAGTGAAGTAGGGTACTGTATTCTGTAAGTGACACTATTTGTCTTTTTTGCTTTCAAATGATATCCTTTGTGCTACAGTAGAAAAATCTTGGGCTGCCTAAGGCCCTAGCTATAAACTCTTTTAATCTTTAGTCATTTAATGTTAAGCTAGCATTTACTGCGTAACTTACACAAAGAAACAAACCATATACAAACGTATTCAAAAGATGCCAGCCAAATGGTTTTCGTAGATTTGTTGCGGTCAATTCAAGACCGCATAGTAGAAATAGATTATCCTCATTTCCTGTTTGTCAGAGTGTCCATTCAAGCTAGAAAGGCACTCAGGATAGTCGTTTCCCGGTCACGCACCTTTGTCTTTCGGAGGTTATTAATTGTATCAACGGTCAATTACATAACGGTAAAGAAAAACATCCAGTGAAAACCTGGTTTATGGAGCCTATCATTCTATTTGAACTGTGTTTACTATGGGGCTTGTACCTATCAATTTTTTCTAGAACAGAAGATTATATCAAGAGCAGCTGATGTATATTATGTGCATAAATTTAGATCGGCAAAAGTAAACGAAATTACATCGGGACTTTTTTCGAACTGAATATGTAAGAATAGTTAGCATACTAATTGCTATAAAATATACCCATGTATAAAGGCGAAAAATGAAACCAATTTCACAAAATGTGTAAGCTATTTTATTATTTTATCGTTAAGGCCGTTACCCTAAAATCATTCTTGTATTTTGGAACAATGATTACAAAGATAGAGAGAGAGAGAGAGAGAGAGAGAGATACAGAGACTTTTAATTTTATCAATTGCTGACTCAGAACAATGGACTTTTAAACTGACGTAATAATTAGTAACTATTATATTTAGTAACTTTGTACCAGTTACCTACGTTTACACAAATTAGTTAGTCGGCAATTAATAAAATTAAAAGTCTTAGATTATACATAATTATAATATTATGTAATGTTACGGCGATTATCCCCGTCCCAGTTTGATTGGCGATTGATAAATTATGTTTATACACTGACATGTAATGTCTAAATATATACAAAAAAGGTTATCTATCAACGCACAGCCCAAACCACTGGACGAAACGGGCTGTAATTTGGCATACAGGTAGATGTTATGAAGTAAGCATCCGCTAAGAATGGATTTTGATTAATTCTGCCCCCAACGGGATGAAATAGGAGATGAAAGTTTGTATGACACTTTGTCAATTTTAAACCGATCGGGCTGAGACTTTGCAAGCATAAAGCTACTGTGTTGACTCAATACTAAGCGATAACAACATCCACGCGGGCGGAGCCGCGGGCAACAGCTAGTTCTTACATATAAATGAACGATGAGTTAAGAGCTTAGTTTCTGATCAAGTGCAGTAAATATAAGCGAGTTTAATAGCGGCCGCTGGTGTGCCACGGGAGCACTCATTGTGACAGCAAGCACGTTCTCGATACCGAAGAGAAAGGACTATTAGAAAAATTATACCTTTGCTACTGAACAGAGAACGGAACATATAAATTGTGTAATTTATATCAATTTTGCTTTATCCTTTACACGTGTAGCATTTTATTTTTGTATTCGATATGGTTATGACACATCCAATAATATGGAACAGCTTTGTATTTGTTTACGTAGGTAGTAAAATCTGTTGCACATGTATATTAAAATAAAGCCTTTCAAAGGTCATAGGTAATCTACATGTACTAGGGACTATATTTTAATAGCAACCCAAATTACTAAAATTCCCCTGAACCCCCCCAACTGAGCTAAATTGCTTGTGCTAGGAGTGGGTTCACGTCGGTAGTGTAATGGCCATAATTTGAACCCGGGACCTCTCGATCGTAAGGCCGACACTTTAACCACTAAGCTACCGAATAAGGATACACCAAAACACTATTTTACAATAAACATAAAAGAATTATCGAAATGAAGAAGGGTTGTGTTGGAGGGTAACCTTAATAATGGTGTAGTTGGTTCAAAATGCGCCTTTTTACCTTTGCAATTGCAATCTCGCATCATTGTGAATGAGTTCTTGCTTTACTTTACTTAATCTGTAGATAAAATCGCACGACACCTTGGATATTGCAACAATTCATAGTCCACACAGCCTGCAACCTCAGACAGCAGATACGTTCCTTTCACCGTGTCTTTATTGTATTCTTTACACTGTACAATCAAGCAAAGATAAAATATGCAGGCATAAAAACGTCTGGAGGCCGTTTTCTCTGACTTCCGTAGATTTTTGTTTATTTATTTTTTATGTCTGTTTCATATTATATAGCAAAATTAAAATATTGAGTATTTAAATGAAGCTTTGTACTATGTACCCATGATTCTACTAAAAATGCGTATTACATTATAGATAAAATCACGTAGGTAACTGGTACAAAGCACCATGATTACATGGGTATAGTTGCTTATCAATTCCCGAAATATCGTAGCCAGAGAAAGGTTGTTATTCATTTCACGTTTCCTTCGAGATTCGATAATAGGGTTGTATCCGTATGTCAACTATATTATACGATAGGTATCAACGTAAGAACACATTTATGAGAGTACATTGTGAGGATTTCATATGAGCTTCTGACTCGGCTCTTTGATTAAGGGGATTGTACATTGTAACCGAAGTTTAAGGGTAGGTAGATTTATTCATCATAAATATTTCAACGAGTTTTTCTACATATAAATCTGTACATCCATCTATCTTATTGAGCTCCACATATATCCATACATTACATATAAATAAGCAGTCTATCATAATATGTTGCTGAACAACATTCAAACTATTCCTTGTTATGCAGATTTGCTATTCAACTACAGTCATTTGCTATAAGCAATTAATGATGAGTTGTGTGAAGTGATTTTTTAGATCTTTGATGTCTAAAATTAACAATTAGTGTTTAGTTGCGACTGTTGCCATTTCGTAGGTTGAACTTGGAACTAGGAACCATAATGTTGCCGGAAAAAAAATAACACTGTTATGAACTGATTTATAGATAGTTTAAATTTACTGTTTAAATTTTTGTTTTAATTTACCTTATTGAAATTCAACTGTATGTAAAAAAAAAAATATTTAAATTAAATTACCCATGTAAAATTATCTATAATGTCGTCTTCAAGATACTTAGTATAAGTTTTGTATTTGGGTTGATCTCTTTGTGTGCTGCAGTAAGCTGAAATAATCGATTTTTTTCTTTCTTTTTCTTTTTTCTTTCAAATGTTTAGTATGTGGGCTATGATTATCATTGGAAGAGGCGTATGTCCAACAGTGGAGTACAATAAACTTTTGAAATTTACTATAACTATTCCATTTTTATCATTTTGACATCAATACTATTTGACTTGCCAGAATAACATCCCTCAGCTCATTCCAGTCGATCAGAATCTTGAATGGGTGACAGTCAGAGTAGGTAATAATCACCTAGCATGCTCTTCACAAGTTCGATCACACAATAGGTTAGTGTAATGGTTGCTGAGCTCCATCTATATGGGACAGATTACATTGAAATCACCGTTTCTATCTCGGGACTCGAGGTACAAATTTTTATTATAGAATTTTTCGGTGCGCGATATTTTCTGCTCAAATTGTTGGGTGCGGTGAAAGGTAATGGCGACCTTTTCACGTGTAAGTATAATGTTGCATAGATATTTTTTGATACTCTATATTCTGTTCACATATTTCATTACAGTATTTACATACTTGCAACGAACAAATTGAAAAAAGAACTACGTTTGAAATTGTAAGTATTTTTTTTAAGATTTCGATTCATTTTACAATGTCCATTAGATCATTCAAAAACATCAGTTTTTATTATGTATTAATTAGTTCTGCTTATTCGCTAATTAAAGTATCCGAAAATAATCAAGGTACCTGTCTAAGAAGTGTGTTAACTTAAAACACATTTATCTCCTGAAAGTCACTTAGGTATAGACATATTATAGGTATATAATTAGTATTAGTTTATATTCTGTTAAACTAAGTTCATCGCTTCTGCAATAAATATTTCAAATGTATGAAAGAACAGCCATAAAATCTTAACACCCAATAATATACTAACCAATCACCACTCAATGTAAGCCACTATATCTAGTGGCAAAAAGCTTCTTTTTACTGCTTTATGATGGATAAACATTGCGATATAGAGCATAACGACTGGCAATATGAGCAATATAGCCATACATAGCTAACGCACTTGAAACCGACAACGCTTGACCCGAAAACCTTGTTCGCTTGTAACAGAAAATAAATCCAATAATATAACATCTGAAGTTTGCTCTGGCTGTGAAAGGCGCAATGTTACCATCGATTTACTGATGTGCTTCAAGTTTTGAACACTGAAAAGACCCGTGTTTATTGTCACCATTATAGGTACTGTCTTTATAATAAAACCCTGTTGCAATTCGCTTGGCCAGCGTGAAAACAGTACGCCAAAGCCTCCTAGAATTTGGAGAGATTTATATTCCGCAATAGACTGCGACGGGCTGATTGATATTGAAGCCGTTTCTCTTCCTCTCAAACAAAGTATATAAGTAGAATATACTGCTTCCAGGATGTTTGGCCGTGGTCTATGTGAAACTTGCGTTCCAGACGTTTCGTCGATCACTGCGGTCGACATCTTCAGTGGCGCAGGTCCGGGCAACGACGAGTTCGGAGACCTTGCCTCGTCGGCGGCTGAGTTGCGACTGATGCGAAGTCTTGAATCGCTGACGTATTTATAGGCGCGGTCGGAGGGGAGAATTCCCTCTGGAACGCAAGTTTCACATAGACCCGGAAGCAGTATATTCTACATGCAACGCCGGCCGTGAAAGCCTGAATACTTATAAAATACATAAGGATCAAGTTTTTATTTTATTTATCTCTTATTCATCTGAGCGTCAGTCCCGGTTGCATCCAAAGCTTGCACTTTGGAGGTCGAGGTCCGCTCTTCTCCCTTCCACAATTTAGCTTGGGTATGTGAGCCATCTGGTAACTGGCGATCTTAAAACTACATTACGAAATTAGTGGCATAAAATTAATGTCGTGACACTAATTTTAACAATAATTTCACGTGTAAACGTAAAGTTTTGTAAACGTAAATTTCATGAAACTGAAATCATTTTACTAATGAAATAATTAAACTAGTGTCACGCAACTAATTGTACCATGTAAATGCATAGTGAAACTACGCGACAGTAGTTGCGCAGTGTGTACGTGTGAAAACATAAAGCTCAGATGCTGACAGATACTGTTGTCTGAGCGATACTGTTAATTTGATGACACAATTATTGTAGCGAAACTAATTTCACAAGGACAGCAACTAATTATATGAAATTAATTTCATGTAATTAGTTGCTGCACTAATTCTCTAATAATAATAATTCATAAATAAATGAATTATTATTATTAGAGAATTAGTGCATTCTTTTAGACAATTAAAATCCATTTTTTGTTAGTAACATTTATGCAGTTGAATCTATTTTAGTATTTATATTTTACAAAGTACACGTGGATTTTATATGTGTGCCTTAATATATAGCACTCATAGATCCTGGCCACAAGTACTTTGAGCATACTTATTGCCACTGCCGCACGTTCCGTACATCATCGACGTCATTTTTAGTCGATGCGCTACAGAAGTGCGGCAGCCGCAAAATCGCTCTGAACGCTTTATTATATTGTATTCGCAGGGCCTTGACGGAGCGCTAGGTATAAAGCTGACCCACAGTGCAATCGAGTACAGTGATGTGCAGTGAGCCTTAAAAAGCATTATTTTAACACTGTCATGTAAATCCGGCTCTATTGTGGTTGTAACTTACACACTTAAATCTGCGGCTTTTATATCTTAGTCGGTTCTATTGTAGTTCGGCATAACCAACTACATGAGGATTTCAGCCCGAAAAAATGGCACTTGTGTGTTTAACTTCATTTTCAAATAATTATATTTTAGTACCTAATTGTAGCCTGCTTATGTCACAAACCTTGTAAATGGTTTATAAGATTATTTACCGGTTACAAACATCATTTACGTCCTAAACAAATGCCTAATCATATCTCTGAATCTAAATATACCAGTATAGAAGGCCGGAACATCGTTATAGCCCTTTTAATGAAAGCTCCCTGTAGATATTATATGACTCCGTGCCGCCGTTATAATGTAGAGTATTTTATCAGACACAGTTCTCAATGAGATCATGAAAGCCGACTTATAGCCAGCCAATGTTGATCACGTTTTAGGCCTGGACCAAGGCCACTAAACCTAAGATGAGCTATATGCTCTCGCTAATCTCCATCGTTTACATCATTATCACATATAATCACATATGACCCCAACTTCGGCCAGCTTGGGAGTAAACTGCTGTACCACATTATTATCGATCCGTCATCGTTTTGAAAACTGAATGTAAAACTATTTAAAGAATTATCAATGTATGTACGTACTTTAAGAATTATATTTTTATAAACAGCCAGGCATCATATTATCATAACAAAACATCTAAACTGAAATGTATTGATTTTTGAACTGAAATATATTTTTTCATAGAATTTTATTTTTCGTAGAGTATAGTTGGGTGAGCAAAAAATTATGGATCTCGCACCATCATTTCCGGTCATTCTGACGTTAGAATGGACTCCGCTCACCAGGACCAGCCGCTCTATATGATACAAATAACAAGGTATTTTTTATACGGCCAGCAGCACCTATTTGACAAATTGTGTTAATTTTGAAGTGTGGTAATATAGTGCGATTCATAAATATAATGCTTTTCTTTCTTATAAATTATGTTCACATTTTTTATCTGTTTTCGCTTCTGTCGACACTCCCAGAGGGCCGCAATTTTTTTTTATGAATTTATGCCCATAAAAAGTTGAAAATTTGACTCTGTTCCGAGCCCTGCGTTGCATAATATTTAATTAAGTTTTAACGAGCTAAATTTCGAGATATTCGTCTACAGATTACCATCGTATATTAACGATACTTTCTGTAGTAATTATATATAACGATACCATTCTAGACTTTTTATGACTTGATATTTAAATGACTTGAAATAATGAACGCATGATAAAAATGAAATGTTAACCGCCATTGGTGACGTGTGTGCCAGTGAGACATACACGTCACCAATTTCCAACCACCGATGCATGTTGCAATTTTGAGTAGCTGCCTCACTAGTGGTATAGAAAAATTAACCACCCCCATTGTTATTTCTCTCCATGACAGCGATGTGGACTGACGTTCCAGGATTTGGGCCTCAACCCGGTCTGTGAGACCGATGTCACCAATTATGTAAGTATATTAGGTAACCAAAGTTGAATCTGTATACTTTTTAAAATGTTGTAAAAATAGCAAATGTAAGTGCTACAATTTACTGTTATATTCATCATAGTGTTATAAAAGTCACTGTATAAATAGCTTTTTTATATAATTTCATTGATATTGTAAATTTTGTTTCAGACTGTCTTGGACTAGAATAATGAAACTTTCAGAAATTTCGAAGATCTACGATACCTGGGGGCTGGTTTACGAAATGGTCGATAGATAAATGCAATATTTGTGCCTTCAGCACGGAGTACCCTGTTGTAGTACCTACTTGTGTGATGATATAAGAACATATTCTTTTTTTTTGTTGAATTGGTTTTTTATTTATTTTACATATTTTACATATAGTACATAATTTAATTCTGAAAACAGCCGGTGAGACCAGTGGCACCAATGATGTAAGTCAAATTGACGTCACCGATGGCGGGTTAAGTAGGTATTATTTCACTGCTGCTGACTGTTTATTTAAATATACCTCATTATTGGTGTATATAGGTTATCTTTTTTACGTACCTACTTAGCAAGTATGATAAAATAACTGTATTTTCATAGATTAGTTTCTGTCTAACCTTATTTCATTGACGTAACGATAGTCCATACCGATCACTGTAGTCAGGCTTATTGACGATCTCCATATTGAATACCACAAATGCTTACAGCACCCAAGTCTAACGTGAGATTTAGGCCAATTTTGATGGAATTTATTCGGCGCTTACATAAACATTTTATATCACTTCCTTGTAAATTAAGAATTCAACATCGAAATTGGTTATACATAGATGGCAATTTTATGACTTGCCATAATAAATGAGGTATATCGGTTCACGTTATTACCGATACCGATAAATATGTACCGGATATTTATTTTATTGACTTTTTATTGGGATCACCCTCATATTTCAGAGGGCATAGAACTATCATGTACAGTCAACGACATAAGTTGATTAACACTAAAATATTTTCAAACCTTTTTGGAATTGTAATAAATTGTACCTGTCAATCATTGATATATAATTATTTTATGATTCCTAGAAGACAAAGTTAATCTATTAAATGTTTTGTTCATTATTTCATGGGAAGTTTGGCCATAGTGATCAATATTTTTTTTATTTGTTAAGATACTTTTGTACCGTTATATCCCGATGACAAAACAAGGGTGCTTGAGTTAATTAGACTGTTTATTCATTAGAAAAAAAGGAAATGACTTGGAAAAATGTCCCAGCTACCACAGTAATTTTAGTTTAGTTATAATCTTTAATTGGGAATTACAGTGTTAACAACACCTGAAACTTTAACCCGCGACTAGCTATAATAATTTGAATTCACTATCCAACATAATTATCTGATGATCCATCATAATTGGTATAATTCTCGTCTAAATACTATTATCCACACCTCGGGATAGGGTTTAATCAATAAGAATCCTCTTATCATATAACAAATTAATACTTTTATTCCTTTCCTCTTCCTAGTCCTTCTAGTACATATTACGAATAACAATCGATACCTACATGACCATGAGAATGACTTATGATATATTATATTCAATCCTCTTATATTCATTATTACATAATAATATTAAATCGTCTAATATATTATGCTCAATTATATAATGTTCATAATAATATATTTGCTCAACGTGAAAAAAAACAAAATCCGATGGCTGTGTGTATTTTTTTCTGGCCGCAAAAAACCATAGATAAAACCATAGACACAGATGCAATAGGTAAAATAAAAGAGTACTTATGTTGAACGTATGCCTGGAGTAGATACTACATATAGGTATGTTACGGCTTTAGTCGATACAAGCTAACAACACATCTCAGGCGACATAATACTATCTGAAATAAAACTTAAGTAAGACGTAAATAACAAAAAATACTGTATTGATTTATTTTAGTTAATATAACTTTAGATGTGTTTTTATGTACACAGAGATTCCCCCGAAAATATGGACAAACAGAAACCTTATTTACTTTGATAAAGTCGTTTCAAGAGCTGGAAAGAGTCATCAATCATGTTGGACGCGGCCACGGTAGCGGCCGGTGAATACATCAATCGATATGATATCCCAACACCTTGGTACTTTTATTTACGCAACCTGATTGCAATGTTCTGGAAATATGAAACATCTGTTGCGAAGGAGCCGAGATTTATTATCTTTTGTCCTTTTACTTCTATTTCTATGTTTTGCAGTTGACTATTTTTGAAGTGAAAACTTCTTTAGCGGCATTGGATGGGTAAAAAATATTAAACTTGCGTCAGGATCGCTTGAACTTTGAACCGTAACCGACGACTGACGTCAGTCAACATTAGCAAAAGATTGTTTATTTGGTCAAGTACAATATGAAGCTTCGTAACTAAGCCGTAAACGCATCGACTGTGAGTCCTTATGGTTTCAGATGTTACCGGGTTCGAACCTGGGCTTCTGACACTTTTTGTGATATTTTTTTTTTTTGTAATTTATACTTTTTGTGATTATTTTTTTATTTTTGTAATTCATTAATTTCTTCTGACAGAAAATTAGTGATAGGTTCTATGATTGGCGCTATATTATAGGTATGGTATAGTATGGTATGTTCTTTTTATCTTTTTTTCTGTATATAACGAAGAAAGAAAGAAAGAATAAGTTTTCACTTCTGCCGGCACTCCCGGAGTGCAACCCGTCTTTTTGAAGTGAAAACTTCTTTAGCGGCATTAGATGGGTAAAAAATATTAAACTCGCGTCAGGATCGTTTGACCTTTGAACCGTAACCGACGACTGACGTCATTCAACATTAGCAAAAGATTGTTTATTTGGTCAAGTACAATATGAAGCTTCGTAACTAAGCCGTAAACGCATCGACTGTGAGTCCTTATGGTTTCAGATGTTACCGGGTTCGAACCTGGGCTTCTGACACTTTTTGTGATATTTTTTTTTTTGTAATTTATAGTTTTTGTGATTATTTTTTATTTTTGTAATTCATTAATTTCTTCTGACAGAAAATTAGTGATAGGTTCTATGATTGGCGCTATATTATAGGTATGGTATAGTATGGTATGTTCTTTTTATCTTTTTTTCTGTATATAACGAAGAAAGAAAGAAAGAATAAGTTTTCACTTCTGCCGGCACTCCCGGAGTGCAACCCGTCTTTTTTTTTTTATTTAAAGGTTTTAGTTATAAAGTAAGTGGTTAACCTGCAAATTTAAATACAAAAATAATTTATAATTTTCATGATACCGAGTAGGAAAAGGTTTCACCTGTTATTACTGTACAATTTTAATCTCTCGCTATTACTACCAGGGACTTCAAATCATTTAGGTTTGCTACATAGCTGCCCCTCTCGGCAAGTGGCAATAAGTTAGTAGAATAGATTCTCATACATTGATTGTATTCTAAAATACGCCGACCACCGAATTCCCACTTGTCCAGGGGGCTGGAGGGAGTAGTGGGAGCGGTGAATTTCTGGTGTTTAAGGGTCATGGACTATTAGTAGACATTTAATAATATTTAATAATATTTTTCAGAATAATAAATTAGGTAACTTTTTTAATTAACGCTCACTGTTAAATGACAGGACTCTGACCTGCTGAGCTACATGCACGAACAATTTATTTGACTTACAAAAAGCTCACTATCGTACATAGTGAGGAAGGTTTCTCGCAAAACAGCTTGCGGCTTGTCTAAATATAGTCATATTTTCTTTTCGCTACGGAGAGTGAGATCTTATAATAGTCATCTAAAGAACTAGACGTTTACTATTTGCCGCTGGCCTTTTTGTGACCCACTGGAGTACTGAATTTTGTTCTATATACCCTATATACTAGAAGTATTAAGTAATACTAACAAAAGCATACTGTACAATGAATAAAGGTGAAGAGAAACTTTTCACTTTGGACTTCACATTTGGCTAGGCAATCGGACGCATCTATACTAATATTATAACAGCGAAAGTAACTCTGTCTGTCTGACTATCTGTCTGTCTGTATGTTACGCTTTCACGCCTAAACCACTGAACCGATTTTGATGAAATTTGGTATAGGAGTATATTAGACCTTGAGAAAGGACGTATACTCCGTCCACTATATAAATGTATTTTAGATAGCTCACACACAATGCTCGATATAAATTCCGAAAACTCCGAACAAAAATTAAGCGCCAATACGTCATATGTCATTGACATCGTCACGTCAGTCAGAAAGCAATTTTAGAGATGTAGCTGTTCGATCGACTGTGTTCTTATTGTAATAACTTGAAAATGTTACAATCGGAATCGACTGTGTCAGAATCTTATGGCAAAATGGAAAATAGAAAAAAATATGTAAATACAATACTGAAGAAATTGGACTAAAACTAAACAAACTAAATTAATTTTTCATACATAGCAGTAGACATACTCGTACTTGGGTATTATTTAGGGATGTTGACTACTTTCTTATCCTCGAAGAATTACCACCTTATCATAAAATGCAACGAACCGATAAAGTGAAATATTTTTACAACAAATACTTAGTTTTAACGATATTTAGTTCGAAAATTCAATTTCTCAGGCCACCGGAAATCCCTCCTTACAAAATTATTATCATCATCATCATTATTAAATATTTCCCTTTATTCATTAAGAAACACATACATTACATTTTTAAATATCTATAAAAAAATATACTTGTTTAAAATTTAAAACTTAGTGCCCCACCGGCATTTGGATACAGGGATCAAGCTGCCGGTGGTTAGGGCTCCAGGAAGAACCTTTACTTCCTGGCTATGCGTGCCGTGTCTAGCAGAACTACCTTTTGAATCAAGCCCTTTGACCCAGCTGTCTATCAAGAGCCTTTTAAGCGGTCGAAGTCGCCGAGTTTTGGGTTGGGCGCATCTAATTATTTTAAATGATTGCGATTGACGCGAAAAAGAAGGAGACTATATCAGGGTTATAAGGAAAAACACAGTCCTGTGGTTTATGGTAGCAAATCCATGTCAGTGATGCAAGCGTTATTTTTTTGTCAGTCGCAATGAGACGTCAGTGCTGTGCTGTCAAAAAATTTTCTGTTTTCCAAGTGTTCTCATTCTTCATTTTAAAACATGCCGAAGGGAATTGTTTTAAATGGACAATCAAGTGAATTGGTTGTACGCCTGCGTGACTATTTTGAAAAAGAACTTTTAAATAGTGGACCACTTTTGCCACTGGAATGTGTGCGGGAGCGTGTGGCGAATGCACTACGAATCAGTGTTGGTGTTGTGACAAAGATAACTAAGGAAGCCTATGGTAAAAGCGGTATCGTCAGGAGTAAGCCTTCAACGCCAAAAAGAAAACAGTGACCTTTGGTAGTAACTAATTTGGACGAATTTGATAGGGACGCCATACAACGTCACATATATGACTAATAAAAAAGTTAGCTATTTCGCTTCGCAACTGTGGTTTGTTCCGTGGACAAAAGTCTTCACTGGCGAAAGTATTGAAGGAAATAGGTTTTGCATATAAAACTGGGGACAAAAAAAAGTACTAATGGAACGCACAGACATTGCTCTAGCTCGGTGTAACTTTTTAAGAAAACTTTACTTTAAAAATATTCAGATTTTTAGGATAATAATATACTCGTATATTTTTGAAAATAGTAGATAATAAACAATATTGCAAGGATATTCGTGTGCTCCGAAAGGGTCTAACAATAAAATTATAAGCGCATTTCTATAATAGCTAGCTGCAACCATCCCGTCTCGTCCGCTCATGTCGAAATATTTACTGCTTTATTATTATGAATAGATAGATAACAAATAATAATTCCACATAAAATCATGATACCTTTATATTCATTAATCGATTAATGATTTTTTATCTATCGATATTATCAATTAAATTTAAATGCAGTCACTATTTCCATCTGTCTAAAATACATTCATATAGTGGACGGGGTTCTCTATTTTTATTCCTAAAATTTTATGATAAAGTTACTTGTCATAACATTATTTACGCATAATACTCATATGCCATAACTTTCTAAGCATAATTTTTTTACTCCTATTTACTATAAGCATAATATTTAATAAGTATAATATCCCAAAGCATAAGTTTACTTAAGCATAACGACGCATAACCATAACTATTCCGAAAAAATCACTACAAATTTTTTATTAATATTACACTATTTTATACGTTGCTCCCGTCAAACTTGTTGGCGCGTCAAAGTTCATTTAACCTAATGTTCTTTTGACCTAATTAGTTGACGGAACCCCGCTACGCGGAGCTCCTACTTCTGGGTGGTTTATAAAAAAATAACCACTAAGGCCTAATGCGGGAGCTTCGCTACGCTCCACTCCCGCATTAGCCTTCTAACCTAACCTATCCGAGTCGGGGTGCCCTAAAGTCCAGATTGCATCCAGATCCTTGCCAGCTTGCTAGCAGACGTTTATCATTATACCAAATAACTATTAGACAAATAAACAATATGCTTTACAACTTTATGCATATCAATGTTATGAATAAAAACATTAGGATATACAATATTTATGCTTAATAACACAGTATGCTAAAAACCAATTATGGCACACTATTATTATGACAAAGAAAATTATGCCTAATTTGTTATGGCAATTTAAATTAGGACAAAAACTATTATGACAAAAGATGGAATCCCGTGGACGGGGTATAGGCTATGTTTGGTTGCGATAACCAACATCCGCGCGGGACGAGCCCCGGGCAAAAGCCAGTTGTAAATTGAAAACCAAAGCGATCAAAATGATGCCTTCGGCTAATTGGGTAAGGGGTAAAGACAGGAATATAACGATGAAATGAAAATATCACAAAGGAAGAGCTAGATAATTTTAGCCAGAACTTCAATTCAAATAAAACAATCACATTTATCTTCATCAAAAGCACAAATAACTGCCAAGAATTTCTAATGAATTAATAGTAACTTTTTGACAACATAACAAGTGTTTATCAATTAAATTTGTTACCAAGTTTGCTTGACAATACTAATTAGCAAGTCTCTTGTTTTATAATAAAATATGTCCATTAGTTTGCAAAACAATTATGATTCATAAAAGTTGCAAAAATTAGTGACAGTCGACAAAAATTATGAAGTTCACTTTTGTCTTTGTACCTCAAATTCAGATCTAATCACACAAACACAATTTTAATACAATTTTTAATGTTACTTTATAAATAGAAAACGATTCAAACGTCCTCTATTAGAGTATAAAAATAGTCGAGAATTATTTTTATAGCACTAATAAATCCTTGAACAAGTTACACTTAATACTTTTTGAAGTGTTTAAGAGTAATCGCATCGTGCCTTAATGAACCCGTAACAAATAAGGGGTAGTAAAAATTTAATTTATGTTCATTGTTGTGTCTTAATAATAAACACGCTATTAAAATTCCCGAACGGCCGAGGCAGGCATTTGTTAAATATGTGCCACCATAAAAAGAACATGAAAATAAGATTTTTGTGAATAAATACACGGCCCTTTTCAATGCCCACTCACCGGTGGATTGTATTATTATATTCAGGGTTTCATATTGTCATTTTAAAAATTCGTTACACTTCACCCTCTAGGGACATAACACCCCAACCAACTGGACGCCTCCGGAAGGTAACACTTCTGACATCATAAAGAAAAGTCACGACAACGATTAAGTTGGAGCATTATCGGAGTCCTGACACATTAAAATGGTTGCTGTGTCTCATCCCTGAAGTGTGCGTGTCGTCGCAATCACGTTCTGCCGACGGTTAATTGACAGTTAGCTGACAGCTTAATTGGATGAATACCTACCTGTTAGATACGACACAAGTCACAAACAGGTATATAAGTAACAAAACCAAAGACAAAACATCGTGGTACGCTGTAACATAAACGCACACGAACATTCGCGCAAGCGCCCTGCGCCGTCTTACGAATTTTCGATCAGGTCACGTGTCCTGACGCGAGTTTATCATTTTTTACCCATTACAAAAAAAGTGTACAACGCCGCTAAAGAAGTTTTTACTTCAAAAATATGCTAAGTAGTTAAACAAATAGACAACCGCCGCCGCGCCGGTTCGAAACGCGGCCCCGGCTCATGTATTTCTTTTTGGTCTATTATTACTTAGTGTGTTAGTACGGAACTGAGACTTGGTCCCTTACTATGGGCCCCATAAGAAGGCTCACCCCCAAAGTGCGATGGAGCGTGCTATGCTCGGAGTTTCCTTGCGTGATCGAATCAGAAATGAGGAGATCCGCAGGAGAACTAAAGTAACCGACATAGCACACAGAATCGCCAAACTTAAGTGGCAGTGGGCGGGGCACATTGCTCGTAGAACAGATGGCCGTTGGGGCAAGAAAGTTCTCGAGTGGCGACCACGCGCCGGAAGGCGTAGTGTAGGCAGGCCTCCCACACGGTGGACCGACGACCTGGTGAAGGTCGAGGGAAGGGCATGGATGCGGAAGACGCAGGACCGGTCATTGTGGAAATCCTTGGGGGAGACCTTTGTCCAGCAGTGGACGTCTTTCGGCTGAAATGATGAAATACAATAATGTGAATCAGAATCAGAATCAGAATTACATTTATTTGCCTACTTTGTGTTACAAAATTTCTCCGGGGCCGGTAAGCCGTGCAGAGGTGAGTCAGCTAACTTATGTCCTAATGGATCTGTGTTTGCTGTGTTTTATTTATTCGTAATATATTTTGTTACAAAGCACAAACATACATATTTTGTTACAAAGCACAAACAAATTACGTGTTTTATTTATCTTGTGTATTTGTGTTTTTATAAATATATCTCAGTATAATATTTCATCTACATACATAAACACGCGCGCGCGCACACACACACACACACACACACACACACACACACACACACACACACACACACACACACACACACACACACACACACACACACACACACACACACGCGCGCGCGCGCGCGCACGCATGCACACACATACACGCGCAAACATACACAAATACACACACACACACACATACATTCATAAATGAAACATACTCATGAATTATATATACATATATAATATAATAAGTATTTATAAATATTCTACAATATAGGTATAAAATATGATTATTGTATTATTTAATTTTCAGGGGACGCGGAGCCTTTGTTTTATCGATGGGCCTCCGTTTGTATCCTCTTTTATAAGAGTCATACAATATTTCGCCCATTCTGTGATTAACCCTAAGCGGGTTGAATTCGCCATGTGCTTGGTAGGCGTCTCCAGGGGATTCGAGGTCTTCTATTTCTAATTTTGCTATGTTTTCCAGCATTTTGGTGTTAAGATCCTCGGCGCGTAGGTGCCAAGCTTCTATGTCAGCCATCTCCCAAATCAGTTCCGTGGGTGTTCGTCTTGGTAGTCGTGCAGCGTTTTTCAGTGCCAGTCTGTATTGGCGTTCAATTTTGCTTAGGTTCGTTGCGCTGTACCTTGAAAGTAGTTGCACCACTCCATAGTCCATCAGCGGTAAGATGCAGGCCTGAATGATAGCCAGTTTCGTGTTTAATTCCGTCTTTGCGTTGTATCCTATTATTGGACCGAGGGCTCCTCTGGCTTGTTTCAGTTTTTTGACCACCTTCTCGGTGTGCTGATTCATCTTCATGTGTTTGTCAAAGATAACACCAAGGTACTTGATCTGTTTTTGATAGTGCAATTTTTGTTGTTTGAGTTTCACCGTTGGCCGATATTTTTTCTTTTTCGAGAACATGATGCATTCTGTTTTCTCTATGTTACATTTTAGCCCCCATCTCGTGTAGTAGTCAACGATGACTTCCGCTGCCCACTCAGCCCGGGTAGTCGCATCATCTGGATTCGTGGCTCTATTAAGTATACAGAGGTCGTCCGCATACTGCGAAAGTTTGAGACCTCTGATGTGGTCTTGTGTATCCCAAATGTCATGAACGTATAAATTAAATATAATTGGTCCTAGGATCGAGCCCTGGGGCACGCCGTGAAGTATTGGTTTGTCCTTGGTGGTGGTTGTTCTAAATCTACCTCTCAGGTTCCTGCCTCCGAGATAGTTCTCAAGGATTTTAATAATGTTATTGGGCACATCTTGGTTCTGAAGTTTCTTGACCAAGCCCTTGTGGTTGATTGAGTCAAAGGCCTTCGATAGATCTGTAGATATCATAGAGACGCTGTCTTCCGTGGCTAAAGCATCGGTGATTATTTTTCCGGTACGTAAAATCTGTGTGCCTGTGCCTCTTGCCCTTGTGAAGCCGTGCTGGAACGTTGGTTGTAGGCGGTTGATCGTAGCAGTAAGTCTTCTCAGGATAAGTCGCTCACACAGCTTGCCCATGATGTTGAGCAGTGTGATAGGGCGATAAGATGATGCTTGGCGATGATCTTTGCCAGCCTTATGCAGGAATATGCACATGCCAGTTTTCCATCGCTTAGGGAAGTAACCTGTGGACAATACAAAATTAGCAAGAGGCACAAATGCCTCGATGAAGACTTCTCCCCCAAGTTTGAGGGCGTCTGCTTTAATTCCATCTGGCCCTGGGGCCTTCTTGTTTTTGAATCTTCTGAGTGCAAGTTGAACTTCTTGTGTTGATGTCAAGTGGTTGGAACGGTGTTGTCTTTTCAGTTCCCTCATCGTCTTTCGCAATTTTTGCCTCTTTAACTATCGCTGTGTCAATAAGTTTGTCGATAGTTTCTATTTCTGTGCTGCATCCTGTGATATTTGGTAGCTTAATTATAGGCTTCTTCATGTTACGTTGGATGTGCCACATTTGTGATCTGTTGTCCCGTGGATCTTGGAGTTTGTCAAGCCAGCCCTTTTCGGAGTATTCTTTCAGTACGTTTTTAGCTTCTCTCTTAGCATGGTTGTAAAGAGTATGTATTTCGTGTTTGAGTCTGTGGCTGCAATGTCTCGCTTGCCATACAATTCGTTTTAATTTATTTCGAAGGTCTATTTTATCATTTATTTCCTTCGGTAGTTGTTCCTGCCTTGTTAATTTCTTCAGGGGTGCGTAAGTGTCGAGGGCTGCGGTGATGGCATTTTCCATGGTTTCGACATATTTCTCACAATCGGATGCTGTTGTGATTTTTTTGTTAAGGTCGTTGAGGCCTTCCCACATTGTCTGCTGGTACGCCGCTCTCAGTTCCCCATCTTCATAAATTTTCTTTGTGTTACGGGATCGGGATTCCTCTATATTATATTCAATCTTTACCGTTAGCAACCAGGGGAGGTGATCCGAACCAACGCTCTCTACTTGTTTAGCCTGCGCTTCTAGTTGTTCGTGTGTTATTATAGCCAGGTCTAAGACTACAATAATGTGCTTGAGTAGCTTATGTAACAATGTTCGACTTTTTCGAACACTGTAATATCCTCCTGATCAACCCAACGTCGCATAAAATATAATATTTTAATTTTTTCCAAGTATGATAGTAAAATACGTGTTATTATTTTTTTTAGTTTCACTTTGATGCTCTCGACATGCATTACCATGACGTTAAGTACCGTTTTATAGAAGGAAATTCGTTTGAGGCAAAAATTGTTTGTCACTGACGGTTTTTGCTTGAAAGACTTGATGAAAAATGTTATACAAAGACTGCCTCGATGACGTAACGGTAGTGAACGCGGCTGCTACGCAGGAGGCGCGGGTTTGATCCCCGCTCAGTGTAAATATTTGTATGCATGAATGGGTATTTTCATTGGTCTAGTCGTGCCTCGGAGAGCACGTTAAGCCGTCGGTCCTGGTTGCCATACGAACATCTATGGCAGTATTTACGAGTAGTTGGAGCCTAAAATCCAACAACTGCTTTACCTGCAATGGGTCGATATCGCCGGTGGGTTGTGAAAGTCATATGGCAGTCGCTTCACGGAAAGTCTCTAAGTTCAGCCGAATCCACAGTTAGATTGGTAAAACGGACCCCAGACTCCAAGTTGACTAGGATTAACGCTAGAATGAAGAAGAAGAAAAATGATATGTAATTCTATGCAACATAAAAATGGTAATGTATATGTCGCAGCTACCTAGTTTAATAAGTTGTTCAATCAACATCCTAGCATCTTTACCAGCCAATTTATTAAATGCAAATGCTACAGCTACTAAATATCATTCAAGCTGTTATTGTTGCACGGGGCGGTTTAGTAAAGAAGCTGGACTGTTGATTTAACGTCTGATTAAGCTATTTGGCTGCGACACATACGGGAAGGTTAAAATCTTCCACCTTGTATAATAGTACATAATTAATTCTTTCTGACGAAGAATGGTATGAAAAATAGACTAAGTAAAGTAGTAGTTAATTACTTCTGCCTGCACATTCGTGTTTATACTAAAGTAAATTTATTATAGCAAAAGTATTGCACGAGTTCAGTAGTACAAAAAGGAGCATTCCACAATTCTTTGAGCTTCCAAAGTATTTTATTACATCGCATGATTCGTATTATGATTTAAAAATTCTCTATAACATGTTCCCGAGAGAGAAATAGCTCGCCAATGTGTACGTTCCTAATGGAGGAGCTTTATTGGCCTTTCGATAAAAATGTAAAAGGTAAACTGAGCAATATTTCTGTCGCCCGCCATGTTTAATATTAAATAATTTCTTCCCTAAATGTAATTCATTTTTAATACAGACTCTCTGAAGACCATATTAATAATTTAATAGTAATTATTTGAAGTTTAATGTAAAGTTTCTTTGGCGATTATGGCTTATGTTGATTTATACAAATAATGGTTAAATTGATATTATTATGATATGACTCCAATATTTTAACTAATTATGTATTATGGTGGATTTTTTGTTGCATTTTTCGCATGTTATAATGTAATTTAATTATGATCCTACACAATGTAATAATTGTTTGTGATGAAATAAAAAAAAAAAAAAAAGATTCCTTAGAATTTTATTTAGGATTTTATGCCATAGGGGATATAACTTAGAAGTAATCAAATCATAGCATTAAGGTGCAGGCATAAGGTATAATCCAAGCAATGTCATTATCTGTGCCACGTCTCTTGCATTCTCGTTCGTAACATTATGCCTTACTCCTTTTTTGTATGATATTCACTCTTTACATTTTATCACTTTTAGGTTAAATCCTCAGGAGACCTAGACTGCTCTTATCCTAATCAGATATCACTGTACTCTCATTTTTTTCATAATTTTATTATAAGTAATAGTACATGAACATTATCAATGTGAATTATTTATCTACCGAGAATACAGGTTTTGCAAAGAAACTTTCCTACCAAATGGCTCATTCGAGTGATTAATTATAAAATAAACAACTTTCTTTGCCTCAGATAACTCCGTGAGACCTTGTGGCGGCTTCTATTTCCGTCGAATATCCGTCGATAACTGAATTTGGCCTAGGATTTCATTAGCTGGGTTTCAGCGAACAGCTGACAGGGAAACTAATTTACCCCAGAGAATTAAATTACAATTTTGAATTTGAAGTAAACACTGAATCCGGTTTTTTAAAATGAACATTATTTAACAAATTTGCAGTTATAAAGAGTTATTTTTACTGGCCATTGGCGTCAATAATGCTAGACGAAGAGTTCAGTAGTGCTAGACTGAGAGTTCAGAGAAACCCACTTCTTTGAACGTTGTTTCTTCAATAGAGAAGCAGAAGAAAAGCAGAACCATCCAATATTTCTCAAGAAAACAAAAGTAGACGAATTTTCCAAGGTTTTAACATTAATAGATCTGTCAAAAACCAAGCAGTAATGTTAGTAAAAATTACAAATATACTTAGAAAATCAAAATAATCAAAATAATGAACGTGGTACCTGCTCTACACGTAACAGTGCCGTGCAGATGGACTCGGTAAAGCCAAACACATTCACATAAATCTAAGATACTGCTTGTATATATCTAAATTTTGGAGCGGCGTGCGAATTGGTGATTACTGTAAGATTACTATATGGAGGATGAAAGTGAAACTGTCATTCTTCCATCCATATTATGTAACGTAACGTCAAATTTTAAGTGAGTAAAGAACCTAATTGTAGGAACCAATCTTCGCTATTGTTCTATACTCTAAAAATGCTACTATATAATATACTACTTTTACAGTAGTATTATTATATCCTACTAATATTTTAACGCGAAAGCTTATAAGTATGGATGGATGGTTGTTACTCTTTCACGTAAAAACTACTGAATGGATATTAATCAAACTTTACAATATAGCTTATACATCAGAATAACACATAGGCTACAATTTATAACAATAACTGATATTATAGCGAGACATCCACGCGGGCGGAGCCGTGGGCCAAAACTAAAACTATATAGAGTATTACTACTGTAAAAGTTTACGATAAGGAGTGATATTACACATCTTGTTCTATAGTTCGCGTGACCATATCATATTATTACCGGTTTTACTGTACAATTTGGCTCAAATAGATTGAGTTATTAGCAGGTGAAATGCTACTCTGAAGCGCTGTTTCAAGTTAACATTAAAATATTGGTAGATTTGGGCACACATGTAACTTTGCTGGAGGTTTAATTCAATAATTTTGTGCGCTGCGGTTGCCTAAATTGTTAACTGACCTGCCTGTCGTGGTCTCCTAAGCGAATGCTATATGAATACTTTATAACTCTATAAAAAGAGGACTGGTTTTTCAATCGTCTGTAAGTTAGGATGACCACAGGTGGTCCGTATATTGCAAGCATGAAAAGAAGAAAAGATTGAACAATCTTCGGTATGTTATATTTTAATTAACACGCAAGATTTCGTAAAATCATTGAAATTTTATCTATTGAGCTTGAAATGTAACTAGAATGTACTGATACGGTACCGTATAATTTCAGAAGAGAATTAGCAAGCACACCAAAATACGTCTATTGTTAAAATAATGTGTTTACAAACCTTTTAAAACTTATTAAACACATATCAAAACATCGACCGTATAAAAATATGCATATCAGTATATAAATAAGTCAGGAGTGTCTTCAGTAAACAGAGAACCAAGACAAATTCAGTTTACTAACGTTGCGATATATTTGTTCGCCTGGTAAAAATATTCTGACTCGACTACTACCCCAATCTGTCACATAAAAATGCAGTCAAAATAAACGAAATAAAATAGTAAGCTTGCATAAATTCTCATAGAGCTGGAAATTGGTGGGGGTATTGAGTACACCATAGTGAAAGAAATATCAAAAGTGTCCATCGATTGGACTTCTGCATTTTTTTTATTCAATGTCAAAGTTAAAAATATGACCAATAAGTTAAATCGTGTTCCTCCTTGAACTTGTCATGTTTAATTATATTATTTCAACCTTTTTCCAGTTTCCGTAAGTAACTAAAAAAGGAAATACACCACAATATAAATACTAAAATGAATATCTGAAAAAAATCGTCTATTTGAGTGTGGCACTGGCATAATACCAAAATATAATAATTTTCTTCTTTAATATAAATTAAGTAAGTGCCCAATTTTAATCGCTATCCTTCATTCTATATACTTTTCTTATATTCTATATTATTTCCCTTCTATCATAACAGTACAAAAATCATTTCTTAATTTATCTCAATTACTGTACCAAACTTTTACAATTTTTTAAAAGTACTTTCTAGTACTTATAAATTTTTATCCTCTTATTTTCCTTGAAGAGGCTATCAAATTATTTTTACAGTCAATTAAACTTTTCGGCGTCGTACCCTGAAAATACTAAAATCTATATCAAAATGATAGCTTAACTTCTGTTTGTCTAGTTGGAACCGTGATATTTCTAATAATACTCGAGTAGTTCTAATGACATAAGTCGGAACATGCGCCGGCCAAACCAATTCTCTAAGGAATTTCTCTATCGCTCATAATATAGCCATTATAGATATTAATACGAACTATCCTGGGTGGGTTATTGTTTCATGGACAGTTGAAAATAAGAGATAAATCAATTGTTTTATTTTAGAGTAAGATTGAAATCTTTTAACTGCTTTTATAATCTACATATATAAATATACAGATTTCTGAAATGTGGGTGTCATGTTCACCTCTGCCTAACCCTCCGGGGATAAAGGCGTATCCTATATTTAGATAGCATTTTGTATAAACATACATACATACCTACATATAAATGTATGAATGTATGTTTATACAAAATGCTACCTAAATATGTAGTACCTATCGTTTTGACTAGTCTCGAATTGTTATTTTTTGTGTTATCTAACTATTTATCCATACTAATATTATAAATGGGAAAGTGTATGTCTATTTATCTGTCTTTTACGGCTAAACTACTGAACCGATTTTGATGAAATTTGGTATAGGGGTAGATTAGACTTTGAGAAAGGACATAGGCTATATTTGGTCGCGATAACCTACACCCAAGCGGGCGGAACCGCGGGTAAAAGCTAGTTTATTATACTTTTCTAGTGAAAAAAATAATAATCACAGAATATAATGGTGTATTTATTTTCATATGTACTACATACTTCAAAAATCGTATTGTAAAAGTTAAAATATTATAACAAACTTTTTATCTTCAAAGCGAAATGAAGCCATTAAAATGACTTCTATTATGATTAAACGCACAACTCCATTTTATATTTCGAACAAAAAGAACCCGAAATGTCTTCGACATTTTCGCAAAAGCTTTAAAAATAATTATTTGCCCACTAATTTATTGAGTGCGATGAAATCTTGGTGTGGGATGAAAATTAATTAGGGACCAAAGTACCTATAAGCTGACGTTTAACAGTTTGAAAATTATTCGTTTTATTTTGGGGGTTAAATGTTTATCGTACAGTCAGCACCAAAACTTCTAAATTTCTTCAGCATTATTTTTATATATACTTTTATGTGAAAACCTTCGGATAAACATTTCACTGTAAGCGGAAGGCTTTTCTGTCATCGAACGAAGAAACAATCGGTGGTAACTATGCATTTAATCCGATATACTCAAAGTATACGAAAAAAGAAGAGGGCTACCCTTTTCTTTTTCTGTCTGTCTGTCTGTACCTACCTAGTAAACAGTATGAGCAAAAGTTATTTATAAAATATTTTAAATTAATGTTCCTCAAGAGTGCTAATAATATTGCAGCTGCCAGTGAACCCTAAAGAATGCAGCTTTATATGAAACACATACTTATATACCTCAGAGAATTCAGCAAATTGGGTAAAGAGCTAGAAGATCCTTAATACGGTTACTAAAAACTGCCCGCGCTAAAAAAATATTTTACAGTAATGTGCCCCATTAAAAATCTTTATAGTCTGTATTCCAAAATAAAGTAAAGTAAAACTGTATAGCTATTGCTCATACTAATGTCGGGATTGGCCATGCTCTTCTAGAATCTACGGAAGCTCTCTAACGCAAATGCACTAATTTCACCGATGATAGCATTTTTGGTATGAGTTTCAGGTTCTAATTTCAAATACTCCAAGCGCTCACTTATCGACGAGTGGTCGACGTTCCCACGATATTTCCTGGTAAAGAGAATCTCATTTCATTCAATCATTGCCATTTACCAGGTTTCTAGGAACATTACCAGTTGACTTTATTCCCTTTTAACCTATGTTATCTAGTGTTTTAAACTTATGAGAAAGTAGATATTTGTGTAAATGATTAATAGTAATACTTGAAAATAAATCATGTACATACGTTAGGTCAATAGAAGATGCTTTGGCTATATAGAGGGCAAACAGTTACATTTTAATAGATGTGATGTAATGGAATTCTCACATCATACAAATGAAATCTTTAGTTGTAAGATAGATTATATTTATATTAAAATTTTACTGTGAATCGACTTGAAAGATGCTGACTCGTATTATGAAACTGAAATACTAACCTATGTATTGACATTTTCTTTTCAATCTGATTTCCAAACAAGCTGTAAAAGGATCTTTGTGATGTATTTAATACAATTCTAAAGAAGAAATCTATCATCAAAGTGATGCCTTCATGTACACCGTAGTCTGAGGTCACGAATTAGTTCTAATATTGGAAAAGAAAAACAATTGAACGGTTCATACTCGTTTTTTTTTTTAAGTTATAGTGAAATATATAAATCCGTTCTCACAACTCATGGGAATATATTCCCTGGATAAAAAGTAGCCTATCTTTTATTCCAGACTATTGTCATAATGGATCTAGCTGAAAATTGATACAGGTAAATTCCCCTGCATCAATTTTCAGCTAGATCCGTAAACTTTCACATTTATAATACGAGTATTGGTGGGATTTTAGCGCAGTCGTAAAACACAAAAATATTACAAAAAAATCTGTCTTTCTATTTCAGAATTCATGGTCTCTTCGAACGGTTTCCCTTTTGCATATAATTATTTCCAATCACGACAGAGTTTCATCACACAATGTCTCTGCTCTTAAGTAAGTGGATGCTCTCGTTACACTCCGGGAGGGCAATTACTTTAATGCTTGAGTGCCAGCAGTATTTACAGCACCTTGTATTCTTACACCATTGTAAACTCAAATATTTTCACTTGGCAATTGGAAAAGAGTGGTCGTGACTCAAGAGTGTGGTCCTGACTTTTTTATTGCGGTTTTATTTTCTCACAAACTCTAAAAGTGTCACTCGCGCTGCCGACCCTGTTAGAACAGAGAGTTTTTGTGCCGTCAGTGTAGATCATACAGCAGGACAAGCCTTAGGTCTTCCCACAGGCAGCACAAAAACTCAACAGTGAGCTCAGTTGGTTAAGTCACTTTACTAACAAGTAATTGGCCTATACTAAACATTCCTTTTTTTTAAACATTACACTACTTTTGATCCTAAATTGCATATAAATTGCATTGCAAAATTGCAATGGTCACTGAAATGTTATAAGCTCGCTGTGGTATCGTAGTCCGGGTCATTTTCTTACCTATCTATTCAGCTTATGAACAAGCATGTGTTGAATGGTATGTACGTGCCCAATTGCTCTGATTTATTTTATGTATGCATAATAGTTAAGTAAACTTAATTTATAACTTTTAAACCATCGTGTTCTATGAAATTCAAAAATTTTTATTAACGCGATCATGGTACACATAAATACATTTCTTTGGTTTGCCTGACGTTTCGACCAGGTGACACCGGCGCCGTGGTCACAGGCTGACTCATTTTAAATTTAGTTTAGTCTTCAATTTAGTTTACATATAATTTTTAATCTACATCTACACTTCTAGTATAGAGGAAAGATTTGTATGTTTGTAAAGAATATACTCAAAAACTACTGTGCCGATTTCAAAACTTCTTTCACCATTGGAAAGCTACATTCACCCTGAGTAACATAGGCTATATTGGATTTCCACGGGAACGTTTTTACCACACCGGTGCGAAGCCGGGGTGGATCGCTACTTACAATAAAGTAAGTACTTTTATGATAAATCTTATATAATTCATCGTGGATAGTATATTAGTTACAGCATCACAATCTTACTTGCAAATGAGTATTTTTCTTATCGGGAAGTTAGAGACGCGAAGTTTTTCTGTATCGATATGTTAATTCTGTCACACTGACCCAGAAATGCAAAACATCTATGGTTACTCTGGCTACTCATCCAAAAGACAAGAAACAACAACAAAAGACAAACGAATTGTATTACAATGATGGACTTCATTACTCGTTCCTTCTTATTTTAAGTGCAGTAGGTAAGTGCCGTGACTTTTTATTAATATGTATAAAGCTTGGTCCGGGTATTTCTGTGTCTATATTGCAGCCAACAAGCTAGCGGCGCCGTTGAATTAACGGCCTGCATGATATTCGGCCGTAACTTTTATTACAACATTTAATAAACTGGCTGGGTAATGCTTGTAAGATGGGGCACCGCCCTGAAATAAGAAATACATACATTATACTCCTACTTTCATCCGTTCAAGCGCTACGATGCCACACAGAAACACAGGCACACACGCGCGCGCACACGCACACACACACACACACACACATACAGATACGTCAAACTTATAACATTCCGTTGTTTTTGCATCGGTGGTAATATTTTTTAAGTCTGTACATTTTCTTAAATAGCACACGTCTTTATTCTACGGTTACCACTTTCCATTAGGTGGATAATGTCGTGTGCTCGTATGCATCGATTTTTTAAATAGCTTTCAAGTTCATCTACACTACTATTGTAAAGAGGCAGGATTTGTATTTTTGCGTGTATGTTTGTAATGAATAAACTCAAAAACTACTGTGCCCATTTCAAAAATTATTTGACCATTGGAAATCTACATTCACCTTGCGTAACAAAGGCTATATTAGATTTCCACGGGAACGTTTTTACCACCCGTGCGAAGCCGGGGCGGATCGCTAGTTGTATATAAATAAACACGTTCATATCCCGAACAATTCAACCATAAATAATAATATTTTATTAGTAGGTATAGTTGCTGATGAACATAATGTTGACATGGCTACACCCTAACGGTGTCACAAAAAATGAGATTGATTTCATCTTGTCGACGAAGAGGCACATATTCAATGATGTCTCCGTGATCAATTCAGTAAAAACAGGAAGCGATCACCGGATGGTAAGAGGCACATTGAATCTTAGAACAAAGCTCGAAAGATGTCGACTGATGAAGTCTACGCTCCGACCAGCACCTATCCAGCTCCAGAACCCTGAGCACTTTCAGCTCGAGTTGCAGAATCGCTTCGAATACCTGGGAGATTGCGAAAATGTGGATGATTACAATGACAGATTTGTGGAAATTGTCCAAACGACTGGGTCTAAGATCTTCAAAGCCCGTCGTTCAAAAGGAACCAAAAAGATTTCGGACCTCACCAACAAACTCATGGAACAAAGACGAAATTTGGTTCTGCAGTCCTCTGAAGATGCTACTCAGTATCGGCGTTTAAACAGACAGATCTCCAAGTCCTTGACTCGCGACCTACGCCAATTTAATACGACTCGTATTAAGGAGGCGATTGAGAGCAACAAAGGCTCAAAGGTTTTCGCAAGGGATCTGTCTGTTGGTCAAAGCCAACTGAATAAGCTGAAGGCGGAGGATGGCAGAATTATTTCGTCGAAGCCGGAGCTGTTGGAAGAGGTCGAGAAGTTCTACGGACATTTATACACGAGTGTACGGCAATCTGTTAATAATCTGGCCAAAGACCCAAGAGCCAGATTGACCCGACACTATACCGAGGATATCCCGGACGTCAGCCTGTACGAGATTAGAATGGCTCTCAAACAGCTAAAGAACAATAAGGCACCGGGTGATGATGGGATCACGGCTGAGCTTCTAAAAGCTGGTGGAACACCGATACTTAAAGCTCTTCAGAAGCTATTTGATTCCGTCATACTCGAGGGACGAACGCCTAAGGCATGGCACAGAAGTGTGGTGGTACTCTTCTTCAAAAAAGGTGATAAAACCTTGTTGAAGAATTATAGACCCATCTCGCTTCTGAGCCATGTCTACAAGTTGTTTTCGAGAGTCATTACGAATCGTCTCGCTCGCAGGTTCGACGACTTCCAGCCTCCCGAACAAGCCGGTTTCCGAAAAGGCTTTAGCACCATAGACCACATACATACGCTGCGACAGATTATACAGAAGACTGAGGAGTATAATCAGCCACTCTGCTTGGCGTTTGTGGACTATGAGAAAGCCTTCGATTCGATCGAGACCTGGGCTGTGCTACAGTCTCTCCAACGGTGCCAAATTGACTATCGATATATCGAAGCGCTGAAGTGTTTGTACGAAAACGCCACCATGTCAGTCCGCCTCCAGGATCAAAGCTCAAAACCTATCCAGTTGCAGCGAGGGGTGAGACAGGGAGACGTTATATCTCCGAAACTGTTCACCGCCGGCCTGGAAGATGTTTTCAAGCTCCTGGACTGGAGAAGACTCGGCATCAATATCAACGGCGAGTACATCACTCACCTTCGATTCGCTGACGATATCGTAGTCATGGCTGAGACCTTGGAAGACCTAGGCACAATGCTCGAAGACCTCAGTAGAGCCTCCCAACAAGTGGGCCTCAAAATGAACATGGACAAGACGAAAATTATGTCAAATGTCCATGTCGCACCCACTTCTTCTTTAAAGGTTGGAGACTCTACACTCGAAGTTGTCGACGAATATATTTACCTGGGACAGACAGTCCAGTTAGGCAGGTCCAACTTTGAGAAAGAGGTCAATCGTCGAATCCAACTCGGCTGGGCAGCGTTCGGGAAGCTTCGTAATATCTTCTCGTCCAAAATACCGCAGTGTCTCAAGACTAAAGTCTACGATCAGTGTGTGTTGCCAGCGATGACCTACGGAACTGAGACTTGGTCCCTTACTATGGGCCTCATAAGAAGGCTCAAGGTCACCCAAAGGGCGATGGAGCGTGCTATGCTCGGAGTTTCCCTGCGTGATCGAATCAGAAATGAGGAGATCCGCAGGAGAACTAAAGTAACCGACATAGCACACAGAATCGCCAAACTTAAGTGGCAGTGGGCGGGGCACATAGCTCGTAGAACAGATGGCCGTTGGGGCAAGAGAGTTCTCGAGTGGCGACCACGCGCCGGAAGACGCAGTGTAGGCAGGCCTCCCACACGGTGGACCGACGACCTGGTGAAGGTCGCGGGAAGGGCATGGATGCGGAAGGCGCAGGACCGGTCACTGTGGAAATCCTTGGGGGAGGCCTTTGTCCAGCAGTGGACGTCTTTCGGCTGAAATGATGATGATGATGATGAACATAATGTTACACATTAACGAGAGATGATATATATTTTTCCCTAGCTGCTGTTGCCCGCGGCTCCGCCCGCGTGGATATCGGTTATCGCTTAGTGTTGAGTCAACGCTATTTTTCTAAAATGAAGTAGACTAAGTTACTTCTGATTACATAAGCTACTGCCAATAAAAGTACAGTCAAAATCGGTCCAGCCATTTCAGAGATTAGCCGGAACAAACAGACGGACAGACAGACAGACAAAAATTGTAAATAATATTATTTTGGCATATGTATACCATATTATATTCATATGCATGTAGTAAAATACGGTTATTTCAATATTACAAACAGTCACTCCAATTTTATTTATATGTATAGATAATATATGATGAATATGGTAACTGAAATGGGTAGATTTATGGAAGACAGAGGATAAGTCACGTGCACATTCGACTCAGCAGAGGACTGCAATAATAGGCTTATTAATATATCGTAGTCTGCGGTTAGACAACGTCTGCCTAAGGCCATTAGTCTGCTGTGTTACGTACATACATGTAAGTTAAGAAAAAAAAGAAAAAATGTAATTGACACAAATCTGGCTCTCTATTCGGAAACAAGTATACAAGGTTGAATGTTTAAAAGAGATTTTATTTTTAGCTTAAGTGTTATTATAATAGTATGAACTGGTAATTATTACAAAATCCCATTACGTACCTTTACAGATTGTCGCCATTTAACCCTGTTAGCTGCGCGAATTGTAATCGCTAAACGTGAGAGGGTTGCTGAATACAAACTTGTTATTAGCAAGAGTTTATAATTTTAGTTTGTTACACGGGCGGACATATTATTTTCGTGCGTAATTAAGTCTCATTCTGTTAACATTTTGCAGATTAAACGCATTAGTTGAATATTATATACTCTAATGTTTGTGAAAATGTATATGAACCTATTTCAGCGTAGAAAAGTAGCCTATGTAGTAAAGCCGACCATAATATATCCCTGTAACTGATTTCAGCTAGATCCGTTCAGCTGTTTGAACTTGATAGGTTGAAGAAACACCAACCGACAAATTTTCACATTTATAATATAATAAGATCTTTTGCACAGTTACATTTTACAGTAAAATTAAAAGTGAGAACTTTAGATTTAAATACAAAAATTGAATGCTCTAATTAAAATTTTTAAGTGAAGACTCCTCCGCGATTACTCAAAGTGAAAATTTCACCAGAATAAAATGAAAACTTCACTTGAAATTCAAAGTAAAACTTCATTGAACTAAAATTAATATGAAAGGATTCTTTCGCGATTATTTTTGAAGCTACACTAAACTGAAAACTTCATTTCCATTTCTCATAATATAGGCCACTGTAACCACTTTCCATCAGGTGGACCGTGTGCTTTTCTGCCATCGCAGTGGTATAAAAAAATGTGAAATGAAGAATAATTCCTTATATTGAAATTGGTTGTATAATGTATTTACTTTATCTACTGAATTAGTAATACCTTTTACTCAGTTCGATTAGTGTTATGTAGTTTCCAAGTCCTTCATAAATAGTTCAAAAGAATAATAAAGTATAAAATACATATAGTATAGCATAATATAAAAACTGTATGTAGATAATCGACTGTGAATTCACTATCTATAAATCTTTATTTTTCTCCCAGGAATTCTCAGCTTGGCGACCGGGGCTATATTTCCGAGGCCATTTTTTTATACCGATCGTCTGACGCTAAGACGAGATACGACTAAGATAAAATTCAGTGACATGTGTTCATTTCTTAACGTAGCTAAGTTACTTTAACAGATTTGCTAAGTATTCAGTTCCTTTTGTTTTTTTACAAAAAGCGTCCTCTGATTATCAAAAAATGGCTGCATATTTATCTGAAAGTTGTTAAGAAATTAGCGAAATTAATTTTGAACTGTCAATATGTGAATTGTAAGAAGAAATGAAATACCAGCGCTAAAGATGCAGTTCAAATAATATTTTTAAACTAAGTATAACTCGTTCTATTTTGCAGTTCTAAACACAATTGTATTTAACTGTTGTGTCTAATGTTTATTAAGAAAAAAGTATTTATCTTCGAGATTAGATGAACAAGTTATATTCAATAATTATTAAACAAGAAGGGCAAACCAATATGCATCGTGATTTTATGTACCTACCCTTCAGCACTAGGTATCTCCTGATTACAAATTTAAGACGTGGGTGGCATTAAAAGTATTACACTAAAGTAGGTACGCCTGTAGTTTTACAACTAATGCAATGCATACTTCGCGTGGGTTATGTCTACGTCAATACAGTTACAATTCAAAACATATCCAGAAATTATTATTATTTGTTATTACACTGTAGTTAGTTTAGTTGCTTCAGTTAAATATACAAGGTTGTAATTTTAATATTGCATCATATTACCAAAAACATTTTTTACGTAAAATGAAAAAGTGTAACGCATTTTGGCTTGTAATTTGTAACAAAAAGGGCTCGTGAAAACTCAGAGACTCCAAGTTAAATGTTTATTGGCAGAGAAATGGTTTATCCTCGCCTACCCTTGATATCTTTAACAATTAGTATTGTTAAGCAAATTGGCCAGATTTAATTTACAAACTCCAAACCTGTATCATAACTGTGGTTTCGACGATAAGTATTTGTGTTATATTTTACAGAATTTGCGAATTTGGTGCAATAGAGAAACAAAGTTAATGACAACAAAGGACTCAGTGAACCATTGCCATGTATAATCTCGGATCTTGGAACATTGCCAAAATACAGATTAGCAGTCCCCTAAGAAATACCCTTTGTGACCGTCAAACTTACAATCCGGTTGGAGTTTAGTAACAAATTAATTTGGTTTTGCCAAACTGAAATTTAATTTCGTAAACTATTTAGTGTTTTGTTTGATTGGTCTAGTATCGATAAACTAAGACTCTTAAAAATTATGACTAGAAAACTGGTTTGATTAAGTAATACCCTGGAAAAAAAAGCTTATTGCATAACTACTTCATTCAGTCTAAGTTAATAAGTAGTAACGGTGGTTATTCTCTTTTAGACATCTAGTTCTAAAATTGATTTGGAGGCACATGTCGAATACTTGATATTTATACCTATTATTTGATTAAAATCGCTGCAGAAAATGTATAAAATGACATATACAAATATTTGTTCAACGATACTCAATATGGCTATCATTGATGAGCTGAAAAATCAAAGAAAAGTAAAGAACAGATTATGAACAATAGTTACTGAATGGTTATCGATTCAAATTAGCCTCAGGTAAAGCTCACATGCTTACATTGCCGCCATATTTAGTTCTGTAAGTGAATAGAATATAAAAATAGGTAACATTTACGTGTAGGAATTGAATGCAACAAGTTAAGCAAGCTGATCCGGAACTCCGAATTTGGTTAGCTCACTGTGAATATTTTACTATAGAATTAGCTAGTAAGTATGTAAGATAGTACTTTTAAGTAAAAATGAAAGTTCCTGAAAATAAGAAGTTTTCATGCTGCGTTTGATGTTTTACACAATAATATTTTACTTCTATGACTAATTTTTATTAAAATTCACAAATTTCAGTTAAAGGTTAAAAATTGCATATTTAAGAGTTAGGTTCAAGTTGAATTGTAACTAGATACATACCTAAGTAATTAACCAATTGTTGATTTTGAAGAAAACCGAAAATGCTTGAAAATACCATAAAATAAAATATTAAAAAATAACACGTTTGAAAATAGAACACTGTTAAACTGTTCACTTATCCACTTTTAAATTCTTGGTAGTCTTAGTAGGTTCGTGAAACGCGTGTCTTGAGGCGGGAGCGCGCGAAGCGTCCACGGTGGGCGGTGGCAGCGGTTGCACTGGTCCTGCGTTCCCGCCCGCCCTGCCTTCCCCTATACCTGTTACAGGTACGGCGAGCACAGTCCCCATACATCCAGAACTAAGTAGCTGCTATTGATGGACAAACCGAATTGATTTTCGCATTTTCACGCGGCTCACGATTACAGTATGTTCAGATTAATACGCTAATGCTATTTTTTTGCTTATAGTGTTAAACTTCCCGGAATTCGGGAATTCATAAATTTTCTACCTAACGATAAACATCAGATCAGTACGATCAACATCTAGACTAGTGGAATTTGCCGAAAAATCTTTAGTTATGGCAAATTATTGAGTAAGTTTAACATGACTGTATCCGTCATCGTTAGTTTGTGTTTAGAACTTATTTCTATAAATAAGACAAAAAAATATGTACAGTCGACAAAATCGATAGTACCTATCCCACCTTTACATACAACTTTATATGCAAAGGTGAGATACTATCGATTTTGTCAACTGTACCTACCACCTGCTATCTTTACACACACACTCACACAAGATTTTGTAACCACGTCACGAAGAATATCACATCATATTTCTATAAATAATAGTATATTGCAAAAGTTGCCGACTGATTGGAGATACGCATAAAATATTACTAACAAAGACAGAAGTTGGAGGATAAAGCTATATAATATTAATGAACCCGCACGTACGAAGCTCACAAACAGTGTTCCCAAATCAATCGGTGCGCAATACGAACTTTTGCGATATCAGTAGGTATTATTATTAATATCTTGTCGACTGTTGACGATTTCCAAATCAATTTTTATGAAATATAAATCCTTATAGTTTTGACAGCATACAATTTAGGAATTCTTGTATACTGTCTTTGGAAAATCTGCTCCGAAACAAGTTCAATCTAACATATACACTAGGCAACATTTGACGCGCAACATATTATGACGCTTCACAAGTTGAGTGATATTGCGCAACACGCCTATTGAGGCCAGTTGACACCTTACATGATAGGCGACTTGTTGTTTGTTTAACGATTGATCATCGCAGATAGACAATATTGTTCCGAGTTGTTGCGCGTTTTTTTTTGTAGAACGTTACGCAACAACATAGCCTAGGAATTAACGCTGACTCTCTGCGGTTTCAACCAGTTTTCATCTTCTACATCTTAGCTTCCACTTTAGGGTCCGGAGTGCATTTTCATACTCCTAGTAACCATATTTTTTTTTTATTTCGAAAAAAATAACATTAAACATTAAAGAATAACAATAATTGACACCAGCCCTCCGAAGTTCAAATGTGTATCGGGTGACGACAACTTCGACTTTTCACTTTCAGTTTTTTTTTTCACATTTCATTTTTCACATATAAATAATATTATTAGACAGTCGAAGGTGTTCATAAAAAGCTTAGACAAAAAATAAAAAGCCAACTGATGAAACTATCCAGGAAAAACATGAGGCTTGTCTGGGCTATGTGCTATGTGGATGGGTGACGAGTTCTACTTTTTCCGAAGCTAAAAATGACTTTATTTTGTTGGCCGTGTGTGAAGAAGCGTTGTCATGATGTAGTAGAACGCGGCGTTTTGGTTGTCTTTCGCGAACTTTTACGAACACCCTGGGTAAAGAAATGGTAGATTGTTTCTTTTGAGCTTCAAGTGGAATTGCGCAGATGGGACCTGTAGCTGAGAAAAAAAACGCGATCATTTTTTTGCCAAAATTTCTCGTTTGCCTCAATGTTGTTGGCCTGTTCTCATTTTCAAACACTAACAGATTATTGTTTTTTTTAAACAATAAATCTAAGTTTCGACTCCTGTCACAATGTCATAAACAGCAGTAGAATGTCCGTGGTCGTACTTCAGTAGCATCTTTGACCACCATTCCACGCGAGCCCGCTTCTGCTCCGCTGTCAGTTCATGAGGGATCCAACGACAACAAACTTGCCGAACTTGCGATTCCTCGTGTAAGATTTTCTGAATTTGGCTCATGCCAATTCTCAATAGACCTCAAATTGTCGCATAGGTAATCCGCGGGTTTTCTTTAATTAGCGGCTCAAGTAGCCACATTATTTTACGGCAGTTGAAGGCCACCCTTCACGAAATTCGTCATGTAAAGAAACCCGACATCTCTCAAATTCTGCAAACCATCGCCTCACGGACCTCAAACAAGGTGCTTCTCTACTAAAATCATTTTGAAGACGAGCAGCACAGTTTTCGGGGAAAGAACTTTTAAAATCATAAAAAAATATTTAAATTTTATGATATTTTCGACTTCATTCCATGTTCGTTGCGTACGTAGAACTTTGATGTGTAATAAAAAACAATTGACAATTATATTTTTACTATTATGAAGGTTGCAACGTTTTAAAAAATATAACATTAGAAATTCAAATAGTTCTGATTAGCTAGAAGTCCAAAACTTTTAGTGTTCCCCACGTATAAGCTATTTCATTTCTACACATTTCTTCAAGAAATTGATTATTTAAGTAGTAATAAAAATGAATTTCAATTATTTAATGGTTTTTGGCATTCGCAGTATAAAATTAATCTGCTTAAGTGATTTTACTGATTAACTTAAATTCAGTCAAAAAGCACTTTATATCAATTTCATGCTCAAGGAAGTTCAAAAAGAAAATTAAATTACTGGACGAACTTTAGCTTATTCTACTTTTAAGAAATTTGACAGTATATTTAAATTAGTAAACTATGTTTCTTAAAATAACTTGATGTTATTTCCAAATAAGAAGTAAAATCAAATAATTTCACACTGATTAGATGATATTCGGAATAAAGATCGATAATAGCATATAGACTAAATATTATATTTTACTAGCTGACCCGGCGAACTTCGTACCGTCAATATTTTTCCACCAACGTGGCGTCAGATCCCGTTCTCGCTGCACCCTCTACTATATTAAACATGTATTATTTACATATAAACCTTCTTCTTAAATCACTCTATAATTTAAAAATTAAACCGCATCAAGATCCGTTGCGTAGTTTTAAAGATTTAAGCATACAAAGGGATATAGGGACAGAGAAAGCGACTTTGTTTTAAACTATGTAGTGATGTTGGGAGTAGGTTGCAGTGCGTTGAGGAAACGTGATTAACAATTCACGGCAGCAGTACAAATATTTATTATTCTTATATATAAATATATATTGTGTGAGTAAAATTCAAAGTCACATTATTCAAACTGTTCTCATTACAGAATGAAGCAGAATATTTTAAAATTACAACACAACGTCTTTGCAGGACCATTTATATTTTAATGCCTGCTGAGATCACGCGAGCGATCTGGCTTTTTAATATCTCTCTGAGTATCTAAATATGTTTCATTTGCTGTAGCCAGATGGTACGTTACAGGTAAAATATTGTCTGCAATTTGGAACCTCAGTCTTGCCTTGACTTTTGCTTTTTCAATTATTCCACTAAATGTGTTGATAAGAGTAATATCAAGACGAGTTACTATCGTCTATCGTTTTGTGCATGTCTTCACCTGTATTATGTTTTATATTTCTTTTTATAGTATTAACGTCTTCTGTCAGCACCCCAGATTAATATTTATACCCGTTTCTAAAACTGGCTATGTTTCTTAATTTGATACAAAAGTTTTAGGTGAATCTTCTTCCTCTAAATAAGTAGCGACCCGCCCTAGCTTCTCACGGGTGGCAATATCATTTCCATGGATTTCATACGGAACCCTAAACTTTTTGAAAATCTAATTTTGCCTATGTTACGCACGAAAACAGCCTCCGTGGCGTAGCGGTAGTGAACGCGGCCGCTACGCAGGAGGCGCGGATTCGATCCCCGCTCAGTGCAAATATTTGTATGCATGAATATGTATATTTGCATTGGTCTGGGTTTTTCTATGTTTAATATGTATGTATTTAAAAAAAACGTATCTAAGTATGTTTATCCGCATTCTAGATTCCATAACACAAGCTAGTTAAGCTATGCTTACCATGGGTCTAGATAGTGTTGTGTCAAATGTTGTGGAATATTTATTTAAAAAAAAATGTAGGTTTCTAATAGTAAAATAATTTTTAAAGTCGGGCCAGTACTTTTTGAGCCAATTCGTTACAAACATACTTACATACAAATCTTTACTCTTTATAATATCAGTATAGATATAGGAAATGAATGTTGCTAAGCGCAAAATTCGAGTACGGCTCGACTAAGTATTCGTGCAATGAGTAATAGCATTTATTGACCAGGAATTTTTGCAGTCTTTTTTTAAAGAGGTTTATATTCGGAAGATCTTTTAGCTCCTTAGGCAATTTATTATAAATATGAGGAGCGATACAAAAAAAACTTCTATGCATTAAGGCCGTTTTACAAGGTACGACACATAGCTTTTCAACGTGGCGTATCCTTGTTCTTCTCTCAAACAGTTCCAAATGTTTTTTTGTGAATATGGCACATTCTAATATATAAATACAGGGCACAGTTAATAATTTATAATCTTGAAAGTATGGCCTACATGAATCTGTACGTTCGAGGCTGAATATGGCTCTGATACAACGTTTCTGGGCTATTCCATAAGGCACATACGGAAGATTAAAAAGAAACTCATGAGTCGCCGGCAATAATACCTACCTATTACGTGAGGATTGAAAACACTATAGACTACTACTCAGTCTTACTGTCTTTTTTCAATATCTCACCAATTTTTTTGGTAGGTGCTTCTAAGTGGTCTCCGATCTACATATGCTTTATATTCTAGATTTGTCATTCAGCCAGTACTAATTCGTTCAACATACATGAATAATGAACGTGAACATTAGTTGCCGTTGAATAAACAATGTATGTTATAAATAATATTACCATAGAAATGTAATAGTTCAGGAAAGTGCCTCCATTTGTAACCTTATCTTAACAATGTCTACTTGCCTTCGTATTATTTTTTCTAAAAAGCTATTTCTGTGCCCTTATATTCGCATTTGGTTACAGATAGAAAGCCAATTTGTTATCAGGTGTCACATTTAAGGGTTGGGTAACATAAACACGGTATACCTGTTACTGTACTTTGCGAATTCTTGCCTGATAACGTCTCTGTTTTGGGACTACAGCAAATCATCATCATCATCACAAAGTTAGGTCCGATTGCACCCAGAACTTATGCTTCAGAGTTCAGGATCTGCTTTCCTATTAGTTTTTTTTTTGATTTGGCAATTATTTGGTGACGAATGTTGTTTGGTATGCCAACTCTGAAAGCAAAGCCTATGCCAGAGCTTCGTTCATTAAAAAGCTTTTGTACCGGCCCCATACACCCAGCCTAAACAAACAAGTGATTTGTAGCTTATTATATTACGCTTTTGTGGAAAAAAAGACGGTGACGGTATCGCATATCTACAGGTAGGTACATCGTTATGCCATGGATTTTCACGTCGCGCCACCACTACTTTCCATTTAGAAATACTGTTAAATTTTTGTGAGAATTTTACTGTTTCAATTTGTTAATTAAATATAAGATTAGGTAATCCTGTTGCGAAAACCTAAAATTCTATGTATATTTAACAAATTCGTATTTAAAAAGTTAGCATAGAACGATGCTATAATTGTACTTTGAACAGCATATAATTAAAATTCTAGACAGATTTATTTTCACCGCAATAAGGTCCTCGAGAGGTGACATTGTGAATTATAACGCACCGTCGTCGGATATTTTTATTTACGAAGACAATTTCGTCTTTACGTCTACAAATTTTCAAATTACGTTGCTTCTTCGAATTACAAGCGAATACTTCTAAAGGTTCATTTATTAACGTGTTTTATTCCACATCATGAAACACTGACCATATTGACATGGTGTGTAATTACAAAATAATTTGTAAGATGAAATGAACTAAAAGTTATATATATATATATATATATATATATATATATATATATATTACTAAACATTATTACTCCATTTCCTGTGTTATTACGACTAAAGTAATAATAATAAAGTTTCAGTGCAAAACGTGTTACCTGTCTTGAATGAAGACAGTAAAAGATCACAAAACCAGTCAATTACAACTTTACGACTGCACAGATGGTGAAACGACATAAACGGTCACTTTACTGATAGTGCAAGACGATGTTGACGTTTCGTTGATTATTCGCAGCACATTTTGAATAATTCATAAATAACATTATTTTAATATTATTACGTAGGTAGGTAAATAGAGTCCAGCCTGCAGATCTCACTAATTAGTCACATGGCCAAGAAAATGAGTGAACGCATATAGGTAATTGTGCATACTTATTTCCTTCGCCATGTGTAAACCTGCCGATCAACGAAGAAGGCAGCAAACGAATGATCATTTGCAAGTGCAGAAGATTAAATTTATATTCTGTTAACGGAGTTCACCCATGTTGCTACCATTACAGGCCCCCGATTCTGCTAATTTTATAACATAACAACACCACTGTCATACCACTGATATTGCATAAAATGTCATTAAATTTTAGAATTTATGTCTATAACTTAAAGTCCAAAATGAAATGAGAAAGAGCTTATAACATTTTTCATTCACTCTACAAGATTGTAATTTATTTTAAGATTTAAACAGTATACCAGTTAAGTCTAAAGTTAAATGGCATTGGTTACAGTGTCTGTGGTACCGCAGTAGCCTTGCCATGAGAAAAATAATAGGAGAATCAGGGCCCAGGTGACAATATAAAATATATGATGTCTCGAAGCACTTAACATTTCACTGCACTTAACATTTCACTGCACTTAAGTGCGTTGCTTCGAATGCATATAAAGCTTGCATATCAAGCTCCTAGCTGCTACGGCTCCACCTACGTGAAATATTGCTACCATTCCTGCCACCCATGAAAACCCATTCCCGAATGAATTCTAGACTACTCTATATCTGGGCAAACGTTGTTTTGAAATATTTATATACCTACAGACCGATATTCTTAGCAATCTATGGATTCTCCGTGCGGGTTCCGGGTCCATCGCGTTGCTGAGTTGGGAACTCGGGACAGTGCCTGAGACTTGTGATCCAAGTGTAGGTTTAGAAGGGGCCCCTTTTGTTGATGTACATCAACACTCACCTTCACTACCCAAGTTCCCCCCAAACGAAGGGTAGGACGCGCCCTAGCCAGATGGACCGATGTATACCTTTTGGTGGCTGGGACAGACTGAATGCGGAAGGCGGAGGATCGTACGAAATGGCGCACATTGGGAGAGGCCTTTGTACAGCAGTGGGTTACAGTGGACTAATTGATTGATTGAGAGCAAAATAAATGTTAGGCTTCGTATTCAATAGCTGGGTTCGATCTAATGTCTCCGACCAGGGGTCCAAAGTTATTTAAGTGTCCAGTTCAGTTCCAGATTATTCATTACGGTTTAACTTTTATAACTAATCTGTATTCATTAAACCATTATTTCAATACAATATTTAATTATATTAGAAATATGATAAATGAAAGTGGACCCCGGTTTGTTTGTCCACTTAGAAGTTTCATTAATGAGTTAATGAAAGTCAATATGTGAAATTAAAGCTTTACATATGTATTTAAAGTTTAAACAGCAGTGCTATATGCGAAAGGTTTTAATTACGCTTTGCGCTGACGAACCTGGTTTTGGGCTAAACTTGTTTTAGTTTAGAGCAAACACTTTTATTTGTATTCATATGTACCTAAACCCTTTTAGTCCAGAATGTGCAAACGGTACTTATCATACCAAATGAATACAATAGGTTACGGTAAGAATAAATTAGTCAGTATAGCCAAAGTTTAACAAATTTTTTTAACGTGAGGGAAGATCCTTCATCGATGCTATACCGGACTCCTACCGACTAAAAACCCTCACGTAGCGCCTAATAGCCTGCGGTTGGTAGTCCCGGGTAAGCCCTCGGACGGATGTCCCAGGACTACCAACAGACCTGTGGCTGCGACCTCACCTAAGGGGTGGTTTGGGTGTTATCCCGCGTCTATGGGGGGGGGGGTCGGTTGTCATCTCGCTTCTTAGGAGGGGCGTGCGTGAATCTCTCACGTCACGCTGCCGTCATGGGCCTGCTTCTGTAAGGACGGTGAGCAGCCCACTCACCATCAAAGTTTAACCATTGAAATCATCGAACTTGCAACCGATTAAGATGTAACCTCTGTTTAAGTTGCAAGTTATTAACTTCTGAACTAACTCTTTCTCTTTCTGTAACGCAAGAACTACTAAACGTAGGTATATTGATGCGATTTTATTTGCTTGAAAGGTATTGGTCAGATTTTAACCAGTCTTCATTTTAAACGTAGTATACATTTATTTGATTGCAATTGGCTGAGTAAAATCGGAAATATGAACAAAAGTCGTGATAAGCGTGGGTGGAGATGCGGGCCTCAAATAGTTTGTAATAAAAACATAGTGCCTTCCAATCCCTTGTTTGTTTCTAGACTCGTCGTGTCGTAACAATACTATGGTAAGTAACTCACAACTCGAGGTTGCTGGTAAAATCCTTATAAAGCCATTTGTGGATTCATATACAATATTTTCCTAATTAGGATTAACAGATTGTTAAAAATGCAATATAATAGGTACACATGCAAACGAAATACTTCATTTTACTGCTTGACAGTAGGTCAAGCACTTTATACCCATGCAGCACGTGATGAAGTAGTGAAGCTAATAGCCTGAGCGATGAAATTTTTATTATGACACTACTTGTGTACTTGAATATTTAAAAATCTTGAGAAACTTAGATATAATAAAGTTACATGATGCGAGCATTATGTCTATGTTTACGGATGGCTCATGTACCAGTCAATCTGCACCGATAAATCGTAACGTGTAGGTTGTATGCGATAAAAAATTAGAATTTAAAAATCATTTACCGACAGTTTAGACAGTAGGCATACCGTAGACTGCAACTTTACGTCGATATTAAATTAGAAGGGAGTGGTGATTCCTCTCTCGAGGTGACCTATATATCCTACGATAAGTTTATTTTTAAATTATCTGGCTGGGGGTAAACTTTAAGTGAAGTTTAAAGAATGAAGGCCACCATTTTTGATGACAACAAAATGCAGTGCGCCCCATTTTGAAGAGTTCGATAGATGCTTTTCACTTATCGTAGTACCGGGGATAGTGAAGAATTCCATGTCTTAGTATTATAAAGAAAATGTGTACTAAACAATTTAAAATTGTCGTCAAATTTAGACATATTTTTAATTATGTAATAAGGTGTAAATCACTGCCCTTCAGTTGAACAATGAAAGTTCGTTCACATTTGTGAAAAAATAACTCTTTAAAAATACTAGTATTTTTATAATTCGGTGCTTAAGTTTTTTTGAACAGACCATAAGGGTGGTAATTTGTGGATATACTAGGTAGTATTCGTCAGAATGAATTCGCTAACCAATGTTAGTATGTCAATTGATGGCCGTGAACGTGCTGCTAGTAATAATATCATTTATTGTTACGATAAATTTATGATTGATATACAGCTCTATAGCCCCTCCAGATTTATTTTCACCAAGCTTGTAATGATAAAAACAGATATTTTGATAATAAATTCTTGAAATATAATCAAATAATTTTGTTCATAATAATTGGTTATTCCTAGTTTTAGCTATTACTACATTTTTATTTTTTATTTGCACATTATCCTTGGATTCGTATTATGAAAATAAGCCAAGTACATTTATAATTTAGTTCATCACAACCTCGGCTAGACAAGGCCAGGGGCTCATGAACCTCATGAGAATGTACAAAAAAATATTCAAGGAGAGACAGAAATATCCAAAATGTTTTGGGATATTTATTTGTTATATTTCGCAAATATTTTATTTATTACCTACTAGCTATTGACATGAGCGCGGGCCTGAAGGTGACAGGTGGAGCCGCCCGTCACCCTAGCAGAAGTAGGCCACGGCGGCGGCGCGTATCGCGGGACCGCGTGGTCCCCCCTTCCGAGGAGGGCTAGACCAAGAGGGATGGCCCTGGGTCAGCCGGGGTGCGAGGGATATGTCGCACGACAACCTCACCTTCGGCCTAGCACTACGACCCACAGACGGCGTGCGGTTTTGTCGGTTTGAGTCCGACATAACCTCACGCTCCGGCTCCGGATTTCCAGCACGTAAAAAAGAAAAACTAGCTTTGGACGCGACCAAATATAGCCTACGTTCTTTCTCAAGGTCTAATCTATATATATCTGATTTCATCAAAATCGGTTAAGTGGTTTAGGCGTGAAAACGTAACATACAGAGACAGATAGACAGAGATACTTTCCCATATATAATAATAGTATGGATATTGTTTTAGCAACCCAGTGATGTTTACACAGATTTATGTGTAATCGTATAGTCAAGAGTTTTATTTTACAGCTCGAAGAATGAATATTTGCGTCCGAGTAGGTATGTATTCAGAGGAGCAGGCAGGTTGTGTTGAGGCATGTGTTAGACCATCGAACTCATTCATAGACAGCACATTTTTGGTACAAAATCGTTAGATTGAAAAAGTGAATGCGCAAGACAGGACTTGAACCCGAAACCATGGTCAGACGAACTAAACTCTTGAACATTCGAAACACAGAATACACAGCCATATGAGGGCGATTAAGGAGCCATCTGCCGCTATACCTACCTACTTTACTAGAAAATACTCGTAAGCACTTTTCGAACAATTTATTTTTAATTTATTCTCCCCACGAGCAAATATTTTCACCTTTTGCTCTTTACTTTGAAACTTAATTTGATTTTTTTGGTAAAATTAAAAGTCTTACCAAAGTTTTCTGGCAGCATGTGGTTCGATTCTCGAGAAGCGTGAACATTTTAATAATAAGTGACGAATAACGGTTAATATCGCGAAGTTCTAAGGCCTCGATAGTAATACGGTAAATTACATTTTTGGAAATTTCACTCTTTAGACCTGACTTTCTTGATAAATATTTTTACTTAGATTAATATTTTTTTGGTAAAATCAAAATAATTAAAATGTAGACTACTCGTCAGCGGACTGGGATGGACTGCGTGATTATTTTGCGTCCATCCCATGGGTTGAACGCTGCTTTGAAGGTAAGAACCCATCTGAGGCCGCAACTGCTGTCGCCGGTGAGATCAGTCTGGGCATGGAATATTATATCCCCTACACTGGTGTCGCCGGTGTATTCGCCCCTGGTTCGGACGCGAGTGCGCGGAGGCTATTAATCATAAACAGTCTGCGTACCGCGGTTGGATGAGGGCGTGCGCTACGTGTGATCCCAACGTGGGCCACTTCAAGGCGGCGTACAACAGAGCCACAAAGGTCTGCAAGAGGGCTTATGTCAGAGCGGATGCCCAGCGCATAGCGCGGCTTGGTCAGGAGCTAGTGGCGCATCCCACGGGCAGCCGTGGCTACTGGCGACTGGACAGCCTTCGCTACCCCCGCTGCGCAATCCTGATGGATCCCTGGCCCATGAGCCGCAAGAGAAAGTAAATTTGCTAGTTAATCTCTTTGCGGCTAACTCCCGAGTCGATGATTGTGGTATGGAGCCGCCGACACTGCCCATCAGTGACCATGCAATGCCTGATATTCGTATCAGGCAACGCGATGTCCGAGCAGTACTGCAGTCACTCGATGTCCTGAAAGCCAGTGGTCCGGACGGTATTCCGGTAAAATGTGCAGCGGAGCTGTCTCCAATGCTAGCTGTATTTGCTGTCCTACAGCTCTGGTACAGTGCCTTCGGTTTGGAAAGAGACGAATGTACAGCCGATCCCCAAGAAGGAGGATCGCTCAGACCCAAACAACTATCGAGCCATAGCCGTCACCTCAGTGCTGTGTAAGGTGTTTAAGCACATAATCAACATACAGCTCATGCGTCACCTTGAGGATTACTCCCTAATTAATGACCGACAGTATGGTCTCAGGCCGAAACGGTCGTATGTTACCCATATTTGGGGTGAGGCTATGGACAAGCACGGCGAGTCATTGGCAATTAGTCTTGATTACGCCAAAGCTTTCGATATAGTTTGGCACAAATCGCTTCTTTCCAAGCTACCAGCCTTTGGTCTGCCTCCTACCTAGACTGTGCGACTGGATTGCCGGGGCTTCATGCAGGAGCGCCGTATTCGCGTCCTTTGTGATGGACGAGCCTCGGAGTTCTAGCAGGTGAATGCTGGCGTACCGCAGGGGTCCGTCCTATCGCCAACTTTCTTTCTTCTGCACATCAATGACATGCTGTCGACCGGCAGCATTCATTGCTATGCGAATGATAGCACCTTGCACGTTATTTTTTCTATTGTGGCCCTCTTTCCTGAGACTTTGCCTTCAGCTCACTATCACGCGAGGTAAAGTCAAATTGACGTGTCCTACATATAAAAATAATAAAAAAGGACGTGTGGCACTCGGGGACTGTCGCGGTAAAGCTATTACATAGCATTTTGTATCAACTTATGCAATTATAATTATATTTATATTTATTTATATATAATTATTTTATAATTCAAAATTAATACTGCATTTGTGATAATAATAAAATGTATGTATATAGAGTACTCACTCATTTTCTTTTACTATTTTTTCGTGACTTTCTTCATTAATAATAAATGCACTTTGTTCATTCATATTCAAAACACTTTTAACACAAATTTTACAAGTACAGCTATTCACTGTTGTACATAAATACCTATACACCTATATACTTTCTCATAAACAGCTGCTTATGTATTCGTCCGATTTCGGAGCAGCTCGTCTCGATTCGTGCGAGCTTCGTAGAGTCGTTTTAATACAGCTAGTTGCACGCACACAAACACCGTGTCGAAGACTGCCGAAAAGAAACGAGCGCGCTCGTTTCTTTTCCGCAGCGTGAGTTTTTTTCGATACGGAATTTCTGGATTCGGTCCCCGCGCTCAAGGCCCTCGATAGAAGCTATGCAATAGCTTAAAAACATATAGATAAAAATCTCTTAAAAATTTCATTCACTATCTTTCAATCAAAATTTCTTCGCCTCATTGATTTGTACAAAATTTTAAAATGAACTTGTCGTAGCAGGTAACTAAAAGGATACGGTTTTATTATAACAATATTAAGAGAATTATAAAATACGGTATCATACAATGCATGTTATCATTTTCTATACAAAGCGCTCTGTCATCGCTAGCGACCTTTCCCGGGTCTGTTAAAAGTAATGCACCCTAGTTCTCCGTGACGGGGTCGATAAATCACTCCATTTTTTCGTCGAGGAGGCTACATGGCTCGTGAATACACTTCATGATCAACAAGGGGTAAGTTCGTGAGAAAATTGATCAAATGCTTTACAGCACGTTGGGGAAATTGATGCGCGGTTTCGCAAATACCAGTAAATATTGCCTGGGGAAATAGACAAGTGTGATGATCGGTGGTCGCGTTTATTGATTGTTAAGTTTAGAATACGTTATAATATACCCTACACTAAAGCTATTTTAATATACCGGGGCAGCTAGGTACTTGGGAATACCGCATACGGACTTAAGAATCTTTAAATATTCTGCAAGCACTTGGCCACAGCAAGAGCAGATGGGAATGTTCAAGAACCCGTAATTTGGAGTGCTATTTTGTAGCGATGATGCATCGTTTTTCCTTGTAAGTGTTGTTTATAACTATACACAACGGATGCACGTGTATACAATTACTAATTCCTATAGGAATCATCAAGTTACTTTGTGGAAGATTTTTTCTTTGTCTTCTTTAATTTACAAATATGAAATGCACTGCCATGAAAAACTGGTTAAGACTTTTCCGAGAATACACGTTGTTTCTCATGGCTGGTGAATTGCGTAGGTGTCTTAATTTGCGGTATGGCAATTTAATAAGTCAGACAGGTATTTCTTTATATTGAAAGACGTACTTTCAACGAGTAGAAAATTAAAAGGCTCCCTCTTTCATGTTCGTACCTTTCATTCACAGCTGTGGGATAATTTATTTCCCAATTTTAGAATTGTGAGACAATACGTTGATAACGTACCTAAACTATTATAATCTTTTATTGTTAAGGCTACGCGCAAACCGAAAAAATACTTTAACGTGCTTCCGGGATTGAGAAGGTGCTGAATATTTCTCAACGGAGCACTAAGCATTTGAATTACTACAACACTTAGAAAACACATGCATAAAAAGAAGGATTCTTTCAGACCGTCAACTTGAAGACCAAAATCTAGTCATATATTATAAATTACTAAAAATAAGACGGCACACGGCACACCTGATAGAAAGTGGTTACCGTGGCCTATATGGACGTGTGCAACACCAGGGGCGTCACACTCACGCTGCCGACCCTGTTAGAACAAAGAGTTTCTGTGCTGTCAGTGTAGAAGATAAAGCAGGACAAGCCCTGACAGCACTAAAACTCTCCAGTGAGCTATATAGCGAAATATAAGCTTATACATTGCGATATATTTAAAACTATTATATGAAGCAATCAAACACGAGTGGGTGATCTCTGGAGAACACACCTTGACGTTAGTATTTAAACCATTACATTCGTTCTTAATCCCAGAATTTATTGAAGATATAGTAATAATGTAAAGAAATTGTGAGGCCATTAATAAAAGTAATCGTACACCCTTTAGTAGGTACATAGTAAACTTTATTTTTATTTTGTTACTTTTCCCTGCGGATATAAAAACTCCCTTGTAACTTGTACATCTATAGTCACAAAATATTCTTATAAAAGTATGCTATTTTTTACGCAGTATAAATGACAATTTAATAAACAAAGATGTATAGCGAAATTCAGTTTTTTTTTAGATGGCATAAGAATTAGATCTTTACTGTTTTCGGTGTTAAAAATTATATCATCAAATATTATATCATCATAGTTTACTAATTTGGAGAAAATGTTGGGTCTAATTCTATTAGTAGGTATACCTTCTCGATGTTACAATTTGCCTTTAGATTTTGTACTCTTCTTTCTGGTCAAATAGTAAAATTGTAACAGATAAATTTTAATCAAATTAAACAGAAAAAAATTAATCGTTCTAGGCGGGGTTTGAACCCGCGATCTTTGCCTTACAAGGGCAATGCTTTGACCGCTGAGCTATACGACCATTTTTTTTTTTATTCTTAAATGCTTTAAAATTTAAATCAAAAAGATAAATTTTAGTACCTAGATAATTATGTCAGATAATATTAATACGCAAGTAAATCATTATTTCATCCCTCAACTATTTACCTTATGAGATAACTTTCACAACACAAATATGAAAGATCGTGCAATAATACATTCTCACTGTAACATAAATTGTCTCTTCTGTTACGAACTTTTCAAATATTGAATTAAATTGAACAATGGGTTTATTAATTATGTTTCAAAGTATGTCAACTCGGTTTAGGATATTAACATAATATTAGGCTGCATTTAAATATTGAGGGTCTCGTACTTTCAAATTTTATATTCAATGCAGACTTTATATAATTATAAGCATAAATTAAACAAATAAATAAAATTGAAGTGTCTATTGTAATTTTGAACTAGCAGCTTTTTAATACATTTTTAATAAATAAATACTGATGACTTGAAAAAGGTGGCTGGGCTAGATTGGATGGGGAAGGCAGAGGCTCGGCTAAAATGGCGCATATTGGGAGAGGCATATGTCGCTGCCAACTAGTTTAATCAGCCGTTTAATTACCGGCATGATTTATATTTAGCCGTAACGTTTATTACAACATTTAATAAACTGGCTAGATAATGCTTAGGCCATTCGAAAAATGGGGCACCACCCCGAAATAAAACAGTAAATCACATACATATGGTATGAGGGTAAGGATATTCACAGAAGCAGAGGTGTATTCACAGAAAATTAGGTTTATCTGCATTCTAGATTTCATAACACAAGCTAGTTAAGCTATACTCGGGTCTAGACAGCGTCGTGTGAAATGTTGTGGAATATTTATATTTTATTTATATTTATTGAGAAAGCTACCTACGCAATTCGACTTGGACAGGTTTGGTTAGAAGCATTAGCCAATTGAACGGCACCGTTTAGTTCACAGCCTAGGCAGTTAATTGAACGGCTGATTAGGTGACACGTATACAACGTAAAATATAACAAGTACAAAGAATCTCAGAAAAATTCACTGTCACATAGCTGATCTTATAAATCAGAACTTAGGATGCCTACATCTATTACAGAAATAAAATCCGGAACATCCACGCCAAACAAATTACTATTAATACATGAATAACAGACTTATCGTGACTAAAATGGAAATATTAAATTCTAGTCCAGTTTGGCTCGGTTTAGTGGTTGGATCGCTCATTGTGACCTTTAGTAAAATGCATTCTATATACAGACAGCAAAAAAGTTTGCGTGACAATTTTAGCCACTTTAAGATTACTAGTGTGAGAATTGGTAATGACAAGGTTAGCTTAAATAACAAGGTAGTTTTTATATTCCCAAATTCGCAAAAGGAAACTATTCAAAGATATATTGCAAACTTGTTTTTCTTCATCATTAAAACAAGCAATCATTACTATAATATGATGCAGCTATAAGTTAGCGACACGTAGCCAAAGATTCAAATGCCACTTGAAATAATGTGTAGATATCTGTGTATGAAAATGATTTATCACAAAAAGAGAAAATGTGTGAACGTGACGTGAGTTAAATGGAAAGAATAATTTCGCGTGACGAACTGTTAATGGAGTCCCTTATGAAGAGCCCTTAACTTTATTAATTAAATATCGTCTTCGCTTTTACTTCGTCAATTTATATTATGTATGTAATGTTTTGTTGTACAGTCAACGACAAAAGTAACTAAGCAAGTTCTAATCTATTGATCGCCATAGCTGAAAACCGTAACCTAATAAACAATTAATCACGAAATATATTTATTTGACCTCTGGCTCAAAATAGATAATAGTTATCACGTAGCTCTGGGGATTATAAAATTACGAACAAATCAATATATGGATAGGTTTGTAAACATATTTGTGCTAAGCAACTTTTGTAGTTGACTGTACATAGTGGTGTTGATAGGCAAATATAGACTTTACAACACCCATACATAAAGTATATAATTGCAACACTGTCTTCAGCGGATATTACAATATCATGTCAGGACGCAGATGGCTTATCTGCTCATAATAATTGAAAACGGATATCTGGCTTCAACTAAGTAACGATATATGTGACCTCATTTTGCACTTTATAAAGTGTTCCTTTGAGTAGCTGAAATACGTAAAAGCAGCGACAATATTCAAATTTTGTACATAAAAGTGAAATGGAGGACAATAAGACGTTTAGTTGGAATGAATTTGTTCTTAGACGGCGAAAGGAAGTCTTTCCAAATCGCAGTACTGTATCTCTATCAAATTTGATGTTGAATAAGATTCATATAGGTACGCTATTCTGTGATATACAAAAATATGGCTGAAAACTGAATTTTGAAAAATTATTATTCGATAACAAAATTTGTATTATGGCACTCTATAAAACTACGTAGGCATCTTTTAGGGCTGAAACTCTTTTTCCATAAAACCGATAAGATTCAGTAGTTTTTTAACACTTAGGTTGAGAATGTAATAAGACCTGTTGATAAATTTTAGTTTTTTTTACGTCTCCGTCCTGCCTTTCTTCTTTCTTGATCCTTATTTTGCCTTTTTGTGTTATTATACTTATCGACTAATAACCCTTAAAATATCATAGTTAGAAAATAATATACCTATTGGATAGCTGTAATTAGAATATTGGACATAGTCGAGAGCTCTGAGTACTTGACATGCAAATTGCAGGCAATTTCACACCTGAAAAGGTTATCTGCACCAGTCACGGGTTTAATTAAAATTAAATGATGTGTTGTAATGAGATGACTCAACGAATGTAAATGAGAATATTCAATGATTAGTCCATTAATTTATATGAGATAGTTTTATCATACTTAGAACGGGTTTGTTTGCATCACAAAGAAGTTATAATATAAGTGGCAATAATAAAAATGTATGTGAAAGTGTTAAAATTTTATAGTCCAAATTTGGTTCAAAGTTGTGGCTATATACCCACAACTTTGAACCAATAAAATATTTGTCATCTCGATACCTATGTGTCTATGTCAATTTTGTATGAAAATTGCATTCATGCCAGACTTGTACTACGCATTGCGTGTAATGTTTCTTAGAAAGTAATAGTTGCATGTCTATATGCTAACCGAATTTGACATGATGACAATAACATTTCCATATGAAAATTATAATTCTTTTTTATAATCGTGCCATGAAATTCTGGTAAACATATAATACCACGGGGTACCTATAGGAAGAAAATATCTTTAGTAATACTCAAAAATCAATAGACGGCAATAGAAATCTCATTTTAAGAAATAAAAAATTTATAACGCCTTTTTCCCTATTTGGAATCATGTAAACTATTTTAGTTCTAAAATAGTTTAATAGTTGTCTATGCCTACTTTACCTTTAAACATGTAGGCGTAGACAACTCGTTAGTGATGTAATAAATAAAGATTTCTAGAAAGATATTTTAAGAAGCCGCCATCTAGCGGCGTGATCCATTTCATCCATTTCTTTGTGATCCTAAAACTTAGATATTTACTTACTATAGATTGGAATATTTTATAGTTTTATTCAGTCTTATTCAATGACGTGCTTATTGTATTTTTTATTTTTGAAAAGTAAATTTTGAATAGTAAACATTAAAGAAGTTTGCGACAAATAACGCACGCGTACTAAAAGATGCCTATCATCTTTTGCAAGCTACGAGTGTACGTAACTGTTTTTTGTTCCTGATTGTATTATATTATTTATGGTAATACACACAACTTTGACTACTTGTTTCCTTAAGAAATTGGTTGCTTTTTCCTTCCAAAACCGGCTCCACCTTTGTGTTGGCTGTGCTCTAATCCCGCTCTATCTTCTTCCTACCTCCGCTCCACTTCAACTTCTGCCTTCAAGTGGAAGCCTTTTGGCCACCGTTATAGCTGTAATTGAAATATCGGGTACAAACATGCATTTTTTTATACAACTGAGGTGGCAAACAAGCACACGGCCCACTTGATGTTGCCGACCCCGTAAACACAGAGAGTTTCTGTGCCGTCAGTGTAGAAGACTTTCCACTGACAGCACGAAACCTCTCCAGTGAGCTCTGACTACCCTACTCACCGCCGGGAACATAACACGAGGTTATTATGGCCGCGGTATTCTGTAGGGTGGAGGTACTTCCTCAGTCGGACTGCTCAATTCGACAAGAAACCCGTCGAATCCTACCTCCTACATTCCTGGAATAGTACATTAATAAGACTAAACCTACGACTAAACAGCTTCAACTTATCCAAATAGAATTAGATGCAGTCGCATAAAATAACATTATGTAAAATATATTGCCTCACTTTAATCTATATCAGTAAAATTATAATGCCAGCGCCGTATTCAAGAAAGTTTTTATATGTACCGATCTTGTTGGTTTTATTCATTTTTCATTATAAACTGAAATTGAAATACGACGACTACTGTGCTATATGGACTGAAGAACGTATTGGCAGAAATAAAATTGTACTGAACAGTCAAGTAAAAAAGGAAGAAAAAAAAGAAAAAAGTGATTTTAAATACATTTTGCAATGGACATCATCAAATCATGTGCCTTTTGTATACATGGGCAAAGGACGCCAAGGATTTATAGATAGAAATTGTCCTTATACTAAGTGTATAGTAACTTCTAACAGATCATATTTTTCCGACCATTCGAAATTTGATGTTATAGCTTTTGCTGGCCCAGATTTAAGATCGGTATTACGTGATTTACCTAAAAAAAGAGCTCCTCATCAGAAATATGTATTTGCAAATATAGAGTCTGCACACAATTACCCTGTATGTTCGGACCAGTTTGATGGATATTTTAATTGGACGTGGACATACAAGCTAGATTCTGAAGTACGTTGGGGTTATATAGTGATTAGAAATAAGAGCAAAGCCATTATCGGACCAAATAAGAATATGAATTGGATGAAATTAGAAGATATGGACCCAGTAAGTGATGAATTAAAAAAACAACTTATGAATAAAACTAGAGCCGTAGCATGGTTTGTTTCTAACTGTCATAGTAGAAGCTACAGAGAGGTATTTGCAGAACTGTTAAGAAAAGCATTACTTAAATACGAATTAGAAATGCACATTTATGGAAAATGTGGTGACTTTGAATGTTCTCGTGATAATGAATATGAATGTGACAAATTAATAAGAGATCACTATTATTTTTACCTTTCCTTTGAAAATGCTTTTAGTGAAGATTATGTGACAGAGAAATTGTTACGGGCCTTACAGAACAATGCTATACCAATAGTTTATGGAGGCGCTAACTACACCAGGTTAAACTTATTATACTTATCAATTCTGTATAAACCGTTTCGACAATTTGCTGGCATACATTTAGAATAATATATATCCTCTATTTCTGTCGGTAAAGTAATCGCATCTTCTTTCCTCTACCAATCCTTTAACCTCCTGATACAACCAGACTTGTATATTTTCCTATGTAAGTCCTCATTGGCTAGCCACTTCTTCTCTTTTCTTCAATTAAAAACATAATTAAAGGGAAGATGTTTAATGATATTTTTAAAAACAAGTTGTATCATATCAGATGATAAATTTTAAAAAGATTCATTAATAGAATGCGAATATTTCTTTACAGATTTATGCCCGATGGAATTTATTTAAATGGTAACGAATTGAATACAACATTATTAGCAAAGAAAATTAATGAGCTTATAAATGAGCCAGAGAAATATTTCGAATTTTTCAAGTGGCAAAATCATTATAGTTATCATAAAATGCACTTAAGTCCTGAAACAGAACCGTACTGCTTATTCTGTACCATTTTACACAACAAAGAAATGGTAAAAAAGGTAACAATATATAAAAACTTTCGTCAATGGTGGACCCCACCAAAAATGTGTTTATATTAAAAATGTTATATGTAACCTATTATGTTCTAGGTCCTCGCATTGTATCAAAATCTGCATATTTTTTATATCTCAGAATAAAATTAATAAACAATAGTCAAAATATTGAAATAAATAATAAATATTCTTGTTATATCTTTTTTAAATTAAATGTTATTATCTAACCAAGAGTCAAATTTGAATTGTCTGTCTACATTTACATACCTGGTAACTACACGGCTTAGGAGCTTACAAATGACAAAACACATATTTTGTATTTTATTAATGAGAAAGGAAATTCTATAAAAAAATATTACTGTAGGTTTCAGGCCATATTTATTAACGCTTTAGGATTAAAAGAAAAAGGTTACTTTAATTTTCCCATTTAAATCGATAGCCGCGTCAATTAGCCCATAATTACTGGTGGAAACACAATTGCATTCATTATCCCCGACGTTGATGAATTAAGGGTGATTAAAAAAAGGCCTAGATTAGATCTCATGGGAAAGAGGAAGATTTATATTGGATTACTTGGACTGATTAGCGCCAGAAAATAAGTTTATTTGCTCAAATGACTTTAACATATCATCATTAAGTATTAACTCAGAGGTCTTCTAGTTTTTGCCAACTGCGGAGTATAGATCGAAATCTGTACAAATTTTGGTCTTTTATTTGAAAGAGGCAGAAAGGTACTGTTAAGATTTTTCAATTCTAAATGAATATAAGCTTCAAGTCAATGTATTTGATTTCTTTTAAGAAGTATCAAATAAGCAAATGGGCGTGATATCTTACAAAGAAATAAAGATTCAATACAGAGATGTAACATTGATCATTTCATCATTTAAAACATTTGATTAATTTATTAGAAAATGATACAAATAATTTCTACAGTACCACTATCTTATCTCATAAAATCCTTATGTTTGTTGCGGTACGTAAGTTGTCAGGTAAGTTTTGTAAGCATATACCCAACATTTACTTAAGATGTGATTAAAATATATACTATAATGCCTTTATGGCGTAGCGGTAGTGAACGCGCCTGCTACGCGGTACGGATGCGGATTCAATCCCCGCTCAATGCAAATATTTGTATGCGTGAATATGGGTTATGGAGGTCAGACGACAGTCGCTTCACGGAAATCATTGAAGTTCAGCCAAATCCGCACATAGATTGGTAAAAAGCGAACCCTAGACTCCAAGTTGAAAACTTCGGATGCGACTGGGATTAATGTTAGGATGAAAAAGAAGAAAACATATTAAGAATTACATAAAAGGTATGTAGATGTAAACGTTGCAAAAAAAAAACTATTTTGAAAGTGGAAAAAATTAAGAATGGTCAAGTTGTACTCATAAAAGACTAAAAAATAAATAAATAAAGAAAATAATAAAAAGAATTAAAGTAAGTACTAAGAAGCTACGTTTGAACGAAGATACAGAAGTCTATGTGGCAAGATCTTGCTTCCTTACATAGAGGTCATGCACCGTTAATTAAGGACAAAGAAACAATAGGTATACCTACAGTTCAAAGTTTCAGTGATAAGACAGGTTAAATTGGGTCCTTTAATATTTCTTGGTCCACGTAAGCCTTTATATCAGGACTATACACAACAAACTTCGAAGATAACTCTGAAATCCTTGCAAATCTACATAATGATTTGTGTACACGACTGTACGTCTGAGAAGAGCCCTATTTGTCTGAACTTAGTGTCGTTACCAAATTCGTGTCGAGGGAACAATGCTTTGTTCTTAAGGAGGATTTTATTAAGGCAAACACAGAGATCATTGTATTAAAGAAAATTTATGTAAGCTGGTGCTAACATTCGTGTGGTTTGAAGAAAAGTTCTGAAGGTAAAATGGTATAACGTTTGTTAATTTCTTGACTGAAATGTGGTTTCTCAATGTTTATCGTTGTCACATAGGATCAGGTAAGTTCGTTCAAAATTGATTAATATGAAACGCCGAGTTTGTTGTGGATATAATGCTCCAAAAAGTATTCTAGCAGCACCATGGGTGGTATATAGTATATAGGAAAAGGTAAGGCATCAGTACACGCACAATGACTTTTGAAAAAATACATAATGCAAATACTAAAGTTTAACATCGATATCACTAAGAAGCGTTGAGCTAAGATAAGTATGGTATCCTTCCAAATTTGTGGTACAACACATAGTAGGCTATCTACTATGTGTTGTACCACAAATTTGGAAGGATACCATACTTATCTTATTCTTGTAACCGGAAGAAACCTAATCCAACGATATTAAGGACCTAATGTACTGAAAATATTTCAGGGAAATTCATACGGTTGCTTTTGCGTGAAATATTACAGACTTCTGTGAAAACATTTTTTTCACATGTCGTCATCATCCCTGCCTCAGTCCCGGTCGCGACCAGGGTAGACCTGAATATATGACATGTGTTTTCATTTAATTTTCAACAACGATTCTGGTCGAATTTAATGGCGGACATACTGAACATTAGTGAGTTCTTTTCAGTACATTTTCTCACGATGGTATACTCATTCGCTAGATGATTTACCTATTTGTTAAATGCTCGATGCAATAGGTTTGAAATAATATCATCAATTAGTGTAAGGTTTTGATATACCCACGTGGAACTAATTCCGTGAAGTGAATACCATTGAATTTTGTATGAACCACTTAAAATAATTGAAATCTATCTACTTACCTAATAAAATACTATTATATACACAACATATATTTAAGTAATAGTGTAATACGTATAACCTTAAAATGTAAAAGCTAAACATATTACATTAAGAATTGTTTAAGAGTGAAAACAGTTGCGTCGGTTCTTATTTTATCGTTTTTATTTATATTTAATCATCTACCCAATCTTTAATAGTACATGATTTGAATATTAGATATTCTGACGTCACAAATAAACTTAATATACAATTTTCCTTTTAACTTACCGTTTTGACGTTTACTAAAAAGTAACTAATTTGACTAGTCAGTCAAATACAATATACCTATTTAAATTCAATGTTTTTTCTCACATTATAAATGATATATAATATAACAGTTTTTGGAGAATATATTTTACAACTCAATCTGTCAGTTTGAGTCAGACTTCACATATTGGCAGGGTGCTGTTAGATTAGTTTTACCATTTATATACATATAATTGAGATACAGAATGTTCCTATTTCAACTCCTACACCTGAAAGCTACTGGGCAAAAGACAAAAATCTTCTCTTAAAAAAAGAAGTGCGGCATTTCCTTTTCAAAGATACTTTTTAACATATTACCCCAAAGTTATTACTAATGTTGGTACTAAACACTTTCAAATGCGAGTGTTCCTTTTGGATCCCGTATTTCGTTTTCCAGGGGATCTAAAGGATTTCCACTTGGATCCCTTAACTCTCGTTCAGGGGATCGATTTGGAACACCTGTTCAAATGAAATTCAGTACACAATGTAATATATTTATGAAGTGAAACTGTAAATATGTATTTGCCAGCTTCAGATTCGCTTGCATAAGATATGAAACGATAAATGCATAAAAAATGTCATTCTAAGGTAAATTTCGAATAAATCTACACACGTTACCTTTCTCAAGAAATAAAACGATCTAAATTGAACTTTGATCTGCCGTAAAGCATAGTGTTTAAAATAATAAGTATTGTGAGCAATCAGAAGCAAATTCCATTAAAAAATAACGATTTAATAACCTAAAAATTACTTCTGACGTGAGCAATCAGAAGCAAATTCCATTAAAAAAAGAACAATTTAATAACCTAAAAATAAATTACACAGACAATAGAAACATTCCGATTATAAATTTAATTCTGGTAACAAAATTACAGTGTAGGTACTCCCAAAATAAAGCAAAATGTTACGTCCGAACAGTATGACGGTTCGCAGTAGAATAAGCGTCCTCCTATGTTTCGTCCGCTCGCTTTAATAAACCTATCAACAAAGTGGTCTACTTTATAATTTGATAATGTTGAGTACCTACATAAATAAATTTCTTCATCTTCAATGATAACACTTGTACTATTCCACATTATTTATTAAATTCCTGACCGGTTTCGCCTTACGGTAGTATCAAAGGATAATGCCGTAAGGCGAAACCGGTCAGGAATTTAATAAATAATGTATGTAATAAAGATGTGTAGCAAGTTCCACCAAGTGCATAAATAAATTTATTTTATCAGAACTATTATTATCAACAGTAAAACTTAGTATCTACATCATGAGATGAATGATCAAATAATAATAAAGTTCATTTTTTTATAAATACTTACAGACTTATTTGAGTATATGAGGCCCCACGATGATGGTCCTCGAGACTCAAGTCAGCATCACCAGCTAGCCGGTTCACCTGCCAATGAAGGACTAAGAATAAAAACTGACGCGTCAGTAGTGGTATTAAATAGTGGATAGAAATAACCTTAATAGGTGATTCTTGTTGTAGTATTAACATTGAGGTACAACATTACATTGTTTTACAGACTCAAAAAAGAAAATGACGTGTATAAATAAACAAATTTTTCTCGTATTATAATAACGGACCACATCAATCTCCAAAACCTACAGTTTCAAAGCCCCCCAATTAAAACGTGCCCAATTAAAACAAGAGTATGAATTACACATAACATATTTCAAAATCATGTGTTCCGGTCCGCCCGGCGGTAATGCCGTTTTCATACTTGAAATATTTGCATGAGAAGGTTTAATTTGTTATTAAATTTGAATAATTTACCGGTAAATTAGTAAATAAATGAAGTTTGATTTATAATATGGAAAACATTTTTTGTAAACGATAGATTTTTAGCAAAGTAATTTAACAATGTATTATTAAAAATTTACATGTAACCAGATATTATAATAAGTTCTTCATATTTTCCTACTGGAAAACTGAATGAATATCTAGAAACCAGCTGGTCTTCTTTCACCACTAAATGTTCGGTTACCAAGAAAATATAATATCTTCGACAGAAGAGTAAGAGCGGCTTAATTTTGAAATATGGAACAATTTGGGAACAGTATTTAAAAATAGTATTTTGCTAGCTAAACGCTTTTCATAATTATCTCAGGTTTAACATAGAAACCTTATTTCGTAAGGTACGGAATGTATCATACAACATATGATTAGTGTCAAACTAACATTGATTGAAATCGTAGGTGTTAATATAGCCTACATAAGTTTGTCATTTAGATGAAGCCACATAATTGATCATATATTGTGGATGCTGTACACTCGGATCACCGTGGCCAATTAATAACTTGTGAAAGAAATAATTGTAAAATTAGTAAAAACGAAATTTAAATTGTACCAATTAACCAATACCGTTTAGACGCTTTCAAGGAAACTATTGTAAACAAACTACCTGACTTGCCCTCGTACAATAATGTAGAAGAGTCTTACGCAGACCTAATCAACCTGATCAATAATGAGTTTGGGAGAATTTTTACCTCAAAAACATTATCGATTGGTGGCCGTCCAGTTTTCAGTGATTGGGCAACATCGGGGATTTATAAGAGCAGGAGGAGATTGTATGATCTATATTCTGAAAAATCCTACAATTTCAACCCTGTTTTCCAGGATTATGTTAAAAATTACTCAAAAATATTTAAGCGAGCCTGTTCCTTCGCGAAGTCAAACTTCATTAAAAATAAAATTTCTAATTCTGCAAATAAAATTAAGACTACTTGGAATATTATAAATTCCGAATGTGGGAAATCTCCATCAAATGTAAGAGATTTACTTTTAAAAATAGAAGGTCGCCATGTCACGGAGGATCTGGAAGTTGCGGCAGAGTTTGAACATTTCTTTTCAAATATACCGTTAATAACGACTAAAACTCTTCAGTCGTCTTCCACTTCCGCTGTGTCATTGCTTAAGGAATCGATAAACGAGTGTGAAGACGCATTCGTATTCTCAGTTGTTAATAGCAAGGACATCACCAAAGCGTTTCACTCTATTAATATCAAAAAGACCGCGGATCTATGGGGATTATCAGTCAAAACTATTTCATGTATCATTGATGTCATTGCTCCCCATCTAGCAACTGTGTTTAATGACTGTGTCAACAGCGGTATATTTCCTGATTTAATGAAACATAGCAAAGTCATACCTTTGTTCAAGGCTGGCAGTGCTGCAGACCCTTCTAATTTCCGACCCGTTTCTGTGTTGCCGACCTTGAGTAAAGTATTTGAGAAATTAATCCTAGGACAGTTGATGACCCATTTTGGTGAAAACTAATTATTTCATGATAAACAGTTTGGGTTTACTAAGGGACGTTCGACTGCTGATGCTGGTATAGAATTGTTAAATTGTATTTACGAGGCCTGGGAGGATAAGCATGATGCATTGGGTGTATTCTGTGATCTATCCAAGGCTTTCGATTGCGTCCACCATGACACATTAATCAGGAAATTAGAACATTATGGAATAAGGAACAAGGCTCTCGAGCTTGTGACTTCATATTTGAACAATAAAATTCAGAGGGTCGATGTTAATGGTACACGTTCAGTGGGATCTCTGATTTCGATGGGTGTTCCACAAGGTTCGATACTTGGACCATTTTTATTCTTAATATATATTAACCCAGATATTACTGAAACTATTTTTTGTTTGCGATGATTTTTGAGTATGTTTTACTTTACTACTATAGTATTATTGGAAAAATATTTGAAAAAACATCTTTGGTCTGGAAAAGCCGGAATACAGGTGGCGTTATAACGCCCGGTAGTAAAATCGGCTACCAAAACTAAAGTCTTAATCGCAGACATTTTTGGAATGAAACGAAACACCGAATGCTCGTTGAATGTATGTATTATGTAACGCTTACAATAGTTTATTTATCCAAAACTCAACATAGATTTGATAGGAAACAAAACATATTTTTTGGTGTAAAGTAAATGTACTGACATTTACGATACATGAATTTGGTTCTTTTTTTACAAGTAGTTCACAGAAAAAGGTAAATCATTTTCAGACTCCTCACTTTTTGAAAATGTATCTTCATAATACAATCTCTGCTGGAGCTCTTAGTTGGGAACCTGAAAAGGAGTACCTAAGGTCATTGCAATACATTGTAGTTATTACAGTGACTGTAATGAAATACGTAATATGCTCAAAAGCAATATCAAACCTGGAAGATTACGTTTGTAATGTTACAAATTGTTCATCGCCGGAATCCTCGTCTGTTATTTCCGTATTTGGATTTTCCGGTGGAAAAATGGTAATCCCACTGAGGCAGGTCGTCATCAAAATCTAAATTTTCTAATGGATGTAGGACACGATGGTATTTCCATCCACTTGAGCAGTATGACTGAGGAAGTGCCTCCGCTCCGCATTGTGTTCCCGGCGGTAAGTGGGGTAGCCAGAGCTCACTGGAGGGTGATGTGCTGTCAGTGAGATGACCAAAAGCTTGTTCTGCTATGTCTTCTACACTGACAGCACAGAAACACTCTACGTGTACTAGGGTCGGCAGCACGAGTGTGACTCCCCTGGTGTTGAACACGTCCATAGGCCACGGTAAACACTTTCCATCAGGTGGGTCGTGTGCTTGTCTGCCACCTAAGTGGTATAATAAAACTTCTTCAACTATTTCGTTGAGATTCAAAGGTTTTTTCATCAGTGATCTAAAATTTTATAGTAATAGTAAATAGACGTAAATTTTACTACCGGGTGTTTTAACGCCATCAGTTTTTACAAACGAAAATTTTAATGAAAACCTGTGATATCCGAACTTATTTTATCTCTAATTTATATTACAACAACAACACTTTACGATATTCTACGTTATAGTATTTATTACCTATGTAATTCATGTTCTTTAAAACTTAGTTATTTGAAGCCATTGACGCAAAGCAAATTCACTGTTTTTTAAAACACGTCAGAATTTCTAAATAATGCACGCACTGTAACATATAGTACTACCACACTATAGAAGGGCTACTTCTGATTACGGTAATGTAAGATGATCTTTGGTAGTACAATAATAAACATATAAATTTGGCGGGTAGATCTAACACTTGATAAGTGGCGTTATAAAGGACGGTAGTAACAAGTGGGTTAATGACCTCCCCTACTACGTAAGGGATAAAACTAGTATTATTTTATTTGTTGACGATACTTCGTTAATATTTAAAATTAAGAAGGCAACAAAATAATTATGACGAAGTGAATGGTGTTATCACAAGAGTGGTCCATTGGTTTAATACTAATAATCTTTGCCTTAATGGGAACAAAACTAAATGTATAAAATTCACATTACCTAATGTTACACAGGTTGAAACCAATGTACAACTCAATGGACAAGTGTTGAACCTTGTGGAATCAACAGTGTTCTTAGGTTTAAGTATTGACGCCAAATTGCAGTGGCGATCGCATATTGAAAAAATATCCAGTAGATTAAGTTCGGCTTCTTACGCTGTAAAAAAGATTAGGACATTAACAGACGTGGATACGGCTAGAATAGTTTATTTCAGTTATTTTCATAGTATTTTAAGCTACGGAATTCTCCTTTGGGGTAATTCCGCGGATTTAAACACAATATTCATTTTACAAAAGCGGGCTGTGAGAGCTATTTATAATTTGGGCCCAAGAGTTTCCCTTCGAGAAAAGTTTAAAGAAATAGACATTCTAACCGTAGTGTCACAATACATCTTCGAGAACCTGATGTATGTAAGGAAAAATATCTCTAAATTTTCAAGAGTTTGTGACAGGCATAATATAAACACAAGACATAAAAACAATCTTGTAGCTTGTGATAGTAGACTCCATAAAATTAGTAATTCTTTCCGGGGCAACTGTATACGCTTTTTCAACAAGCTCCCTAATGAAATTAGAGATTTACCTGTAAATAAATTTAAAAATGTAATTAAGACTAAACTGTGCCAAAAAGGCTATTATAAAATCCAAGAATATTTAGATGATAAACAAGCTTGGAAATGAGCTGTTCGCTCAACTATGCTACTCAAGCAAACTATTGTATTTAGACTAAGTAGACTAAGCAAATGTTTGTAAATAGACCAAAAAAAAAAAAATGCCCGCTGAGTTTCTTGCCGGAGTCTTCTCAGGTCGGGGCCGCGTTTCGAACCGGTGGTTCATTTGCTAAATTAGTCTAGATTTTTTCTTTTAAACTTGACGTTTTGTAAGTACCGTTTTAATGGTCTATACAGAATAAATGATTTTTGACTTTGACTTTGACTTTGATCACGGTGATCTTTTTTTTTTACTTAGCTTTCAGATATTTGCAGCATAAAATATTCCAAGACGTTCACCTGATGATTTTTTTAAATGTAAATTAGATGGCAGATTAACACCCGCCCCCACCATGGAAAGTGATTATCGTGACCTAAGGCCATATTCAAAATCAGGGACGTTGCACTCATGCTGCTGACCTGAAGAAACCTTCTAAAGCCTTAAGCCTAAAGCCACAGCAGAAAGTTCATTCCACAGATTGAGCGTGCGCGGGATGAAATTCCTTTCGCACCATTTCCGGTCGCAATGTGTGAGGATGAAATTGCATTAATCATGAAACCAGCATAAAAAATAGTGTGATAAACTTTATTTATACTTTACTAACATTTCGTAAGAACAGTTATTGACACACTTACATCGTGTACATAGTAACTGAGTTGTTAAAATAATACCATAAAATGTTTTATATGGTTTGTGATTTCTGTCAGTTTTTGAAGTTCTATTTAAATAACTAACCTAAATGGAATCAAGATTTGTATACATTAGTAATTTAATTCTCCAGTTCATGTGCTTGCTTGTCGTGATTACTTTTTTGAAACACAGTCAGTATCTTAATAATAGATCGTTAAAATTTCTGCGTATTAGATTCAATAACAATAAGTATGTTTTACTGTGGGCTGAACCACAAAATAAGTCATTTGCTAACATGGTAAAAGATCAAAGAAGTTTTATTTCTAGAAAGTGTACATATACAAATTGTGTAGTCACTACTGACAAAAAGTTATTGAGTGATGTTGGTATGTTTGATGTAATTGTTTTCCATGCATCAGATATTAATCGCATGACTGCCAGTGACTTACCTAAAAGAAGATTATCACACCAAAAGTACGTATTCGCAAGCGTAGAATCACCTGATACCTATCCAATATGTACGACCGAATATGATGGATATTTCAACTGGAGTTGGACTTATAAATTGGATTCAGAAGTGCGTTGGGGTTTCATTGTGATAAGAGATGCTAAAGGTGCAATTGTAGGTCCAAGTAAAGAAATGAATTGGTTAGACTGGTCAGATATGCGTGAAATCAGCAATGAAACAAAACAGGGACTAAAGAGTAAAACTAAAGCAGTAGCGTGGTTTGTGTCCAACTGCATAACAAAAAGTCGACGTGAAGGTTTTGTAATTGCTCTTCAAAAGTATTTATTTGAATTTGAATTGCGAGTGGATGTATATGGAGCATGTGGGAGTCAAGTGTGTCCTCGTGATAAAGAAGAAGAATGTAATAAAATGATTGAAAAGGATTATTACTTTTACTTATCTTTTGAGAATGGTTTTGGTGAAGATTATGTGACAGAAAAACTGCTTATACCTCTTCAAAATAACGCTATACCTATTGTATACGGAGCAGCTGATTACAGTCGGTAAGTAGAACGTTCCACATTGGACAAACTTAACTAAACTTTACTAAGCTTTCAACTTAAGTTTAAGATCTTGAAAACCTGATAGCTGCCGTAGAAAAAATAATAATAATACTAGATGATAACGATTTATTTTTTATAAGACTTGCATATTGTACTCGTATACATATGTAGACATTATGTCCACATAATAGAGATCGGCTTTAATAATAATAGGATTCGATTACCAGCAAGTTGAACCGAATCAATCCAAATTTTCTTTGTAATATATTCAGTCTCTCAACACTGTTCCCCCTGGATGGTGAGATCTGTGCCAGCTAGGGTGAAGTCCAGATAATATGAGCCATCATTCCAGATTTCATCGATCCCAAATTGATAGTCTCAACCTTGACGCACCGAGCCTTAAGAGATGCTTTTCCCGACCGGTCCCACTTGAAGAACCTTTGGTGTAAGAACAAGAAAATGCTCTCAAAGGGAACCTTGTTTTGCAACTGAACCGCTTAATAATTCGACTTGCCCTTTCACAGGTTTCTGCCACCCTTTTCATATTTAGACGCAAGAGAATTAGGATTATATGAACTAGCTGATAAAATTATTATGCTCACACAAGATCCAGACATGTATGCCCGTTATTTCAAATGGAAGAATCATTATTCATATCATAAGATGTCAGATAGTCCAGAAACTGATGCATACTGTCAAATGTGTGCCATTTTGAATAACGATCAGAAAATGGCCGAGACATCTGTATATCCCCGTCTTCACAACTGGTGGGACTATCCATCGGAGGCCTGTTATGACTGATATACTTGAAGCTAATTATAGTTCTCCGACTTAACTTTTTAACATTGTTATACAAAATTATGTGACGTTTACATACATTCACATTTATAGGTCCAGGTAACTCAGACTGTCTCGGGTTCAAATCCCGTAATTCATATTAAAAGAAAGTATAGCATGCTTATTGTTTATAACTATCATTCATATTTAATGGATGTAAAGACTTTTGTTTTCCCTTCACTCAAATTTAGCCACGAAAACCAAACTCATAAATATAGTGAAAGAATGAAATTTGAATACTTTCGATGCTTTATTCCTATTAAAGTTACCGCAGATACACCATTACAGCCATTATGGTTCCACACCCGGGCCTGTGATAATTACACCCGGGCTCTCAGCAACAGGCCCCCATGAAACATGATTGATTTCAACGGTCAACAGTCTGAATTTCCACACGACAAAAACGTAATTTATGGTTCGATGACGTCAAAGAAACATTTAACTGACTTTTGATGTAAAGCATGTTTCAATGACCGCAAAATGTCATAGGTATTATTCTATCCTTTTTTTCTTTATTAGGCAAACAAGCAGGTTTTACAGTTCTAATTAGGGTCTAATAATAATATCTGAAAAACATTTATATTATTAGCTTCCACATTTTATAAAACTATCTTATCAAACTTTACTTATTTACTTACTCTGTACTAACAGGGTCGGCAGCGCGAGTGTGACGCCCCTGGTATTGCACACGTCCATAGGCAACGGTAACCACTTTCCATAAGTTGGGCCGCGTGCTTATTTGCCACCAAAGTGGTACAAAAAAAATCTTGCTTGCTATTTATTCAATCAATTTACAATGCAATGGAACATACAAGCATGATTAAATGTACAAATAATATGTGACAATTGTATCGGATTTATAAAGAAAAATTATATCTTCTATTGCTGTTTATTAGAGTTGATTAATTAAATTATTTTAGTTAACTAATCAAGTATGTCCTACAATACGATATGGTTCATAAGTTTGTTGAAATAATTTGTTCAATAAATTAACTAAGCTATAATATTGATGACAATTATTTTTACTACACCTTAGATGTCACCCCGCATACGGTGCAGAATATTCCTTCAAGAACCAAGCGGTTCGGTGACTCTTTCCTTTGTCGCACCATTATTCCTACAGTCCCGGGTCCTTTAAGCTGGGCGTGAAAAAGCAGCTGATGAGGCCGTCAAGCTAAGTGCCACCATTGTTAACATGGCATATGATATAATAGTGACCCTCTTTCCTGAGACTTTGCCTTTAGCTTACCATCAGGCGAGGTAAAGTAAAATTGACGTGTCTCATATAAAATATAGTAGGAAGAAGGATGTTATGTCTGTCTCTCTCGCTCTTAGGCGGGCTGGAAGGGACGCGTGCCTCTCACTCGCTCTCATTGTAAGCGCATAACGCGGAGCTAACGCCTGAGCGTAACGCAATTTCTTGAAGTGTCACCCGGCAAACCAATTTATAAGACGTTGTCACGTCAAAAAAACATCCGCAGAAGCACTTCACCAGAGAACCTGGTGTTAAACTCTTTAATGGACACTATTTTTGTTTCAATTATTCAAAAGTTCTAGAAGGTGTTATTTGTAGTACATAGAAAATAACAAATATCTGCTTATATTTTCATGAGTACCTAACTACAGCTTGAAGGCGTTGTTTTAAATAAATGTAATGGATATTACGAAATTCCTTACCTCTGTTCCTATTTGTAATTATAAGCAGCCATGACTACGTTCATAAAGTGAAACTACCTAGAAATAGTATCCCTAAGGGCATTAGAGGAAAGGAATTTATATAGCTTAAAGCCACACATGATTTAATTTTGGTCCCTATTGTTATGTTTGATTAACAAATACGGGTTTTATAGGTATATTGTACTGAAATATACCGAAACTATTTTAAGATCTCATTGATCTTCAAAAGTATTTATTAGAATTTGAATTGCGAGTGGATGTATATGGAGCATGTGTGTCCTCGTGATAAAGAAGAAGAATGTAATAAAATGATTGAAAAGGATTATTACTTTTACTTATCTTTTGAGAATGGTTTTGGTGAAGATTATGTGACAGAAAAACTACTTATACCTCTTCAAAATAACGCTATACCTATTGTATACGGAGCAGCTGATTACAGTCGGTAAGTAGAACGTTCCACATTGGACAAACTTCACTAAACTAACTAAACTTTCAACTTAAGTTTAAAAAAGATTTAAGATAGCTGCGGGAGAAAAAATAATACTAGATGATAACGATTAATTTTTTATAAGACTTGCATATGTACTCGTGTACATACGTGGGCATACTGTCCACATAATAGTGATCGGCTTTATAATAATAGGATTCGATTACCAGCAAGTTGAACCGAATCAATGCAAAATTTTCTTCGTATCTAATATATTCAGTCTCTCAATACTGCATAATACCCCCTGGATGGTGAGATCTGTGCCAGCTAGGGTGAAGTCCAGATAATATGAGCCATCATTCCAGATTTCATCGATCCCAAATTGATAGTCAAATAGATCCCAAATTGATAGTCATACTGAAAACTATTTTAATATCTCATTGGCTTGAAATATGAGCTCTACTTTTAGAGATACTTAGAGGTGAATCAATACCCATATTTCGACAACCATTTTTTTTTGGATCCCACATAATACGTAGCAAATATGTTACCATCTACCGGGCCCTTTTTGCGGAATATGGTCGGTTCGATCCTTGTCCCTAAGTCACCTTGTTACCAGGTGATGCAATACCGGAAACTATTTAGCACTTTGTTTTTTTTTTAAACGCTTTGTTATTTATTGAAAATATTAACACTATTACTTTAAATTTATTAAAACTTATTTTAAATTTTTTTAGTTCGTTTCTCTATAAAAGCGTGTTTTTAGTTTTTTTCAACTATTTTTTAAATATTTATAGCGTTCACGCTACAAAGATAATGTAAACTAACACTATCAAGGTCGTAGCTATTTGATTTAATTTAAAGAGAATGCCTAAAATAACTAGACAAGTTATTACGCAAAAAGTTTACCTCCAAATGACTAAATTTTATTTAATCATTTAGTTAAACTGTACTGAGTAATTAATTGCTTGGTTATTTTTCCAGACTATGATGAGCGAATTCAGCGTACTTCTATTTCTTCGTGTATTATCACAATTGGTTACTTCTGATAATACACCCTTTGTGTTAGGTTTAACACGAAGGGTATGGCTGAGGTAACGTTGATAATTTCTACCTTTCTACCCTAATCTATCCGTGTCGGGGTGCGTTGTTTTGATAACTACTGCCGCGATGGAAAAATCTATGAACTAAATTTGGATAATTTGTCTTAGTTAGCAACCCTCAAAGGCCTGACTAGTTAAACTTATTTGAATCATTTGGCCGAATTTTGGTCAATCATCTTCACATTGAGTGATTCTATATTAACTATCGATGAACGTCATAGGTGTCTTATTAGCTAATTTATTCAGATAACTGCAAATGATGTTGAAATTATGAAACAACAAAACAACAGCAAGAATCGACAAAAGAACGTAAGTAATCAAAGCCAAGGCGAATAATAAAAAGAAACAACAAAATCTAGGACTCCAATATTACGGCTAGTCCTTCTAGAATAGTTCAGCTTTATCCATGAAAAAGAGTCACAGAAAATAACTTTATTCAAACAGAAAATAAGAAAAACTCAACGTATCTCTACATTACAAGGTATTGAATTGAGATATTCCAATGGATTTGCAGTATTTTTTTCGTCTGTGATCTACCTATATCCATTTAACTATATATGGACATATTTCACCAGTCTCCATGAGCTCTCCGTTTGAACGGAAATCTAAATTTCAAGTTATTACACAAAAGTTTTCTCATTAGTATAACTTTGTATTTATTTAGAAAAGTTGAATTAATGTAACACAATTCTCCTGATTTTAACTTTCAAGTAAGAGTATAAGTAATTAGTACTCGTAGTCCAAAATTTACTTAATGGTGAAGCAATTCTCTCATCACTTTGCATGTTAGTTTCATTTCATGAAATCTTATACTTTAAATTATAGAATTTCAAAACGATTTTACAAACATTTCAAAGATACGCAGTGCCATTTAGTAGGCGGTGATGAAACTTTTAATAGGTAGAAAGATAAAGGATTCATTATCATCATAGCATTGCTCCCGGATAGATCTAAGGCTTCTTCTACACATCGGTGCTCGCGGTTTACTTAGTACTCTTTTCGATTTATATGGCTTTTCTGAGAACGAATGCCGGTGCTCTCCTCCCAACCCTGAGAGGAATATCTTCGTCAGATTTCGACAATTAGCAAGTATATTAGCTTGCAGATGATGTTGATTTAAGCCCGACAGATGCATACACAACAGGTTAATAGATTTGCTGTTGTAAAAGCGACTTGGCAGCTTCTTCTAGCAGCTGATACATTACTCATATAGTTGCTTAAGGAGCTTTCTGGGTACTATTATCTATTCTATACCATAGGCCATGGGATAATGTCAACGTAACATGAGACCGAAGCTCTCGTGAGGACACCATAATTACATATACTCTTAGTAGGTAGGAAGGTATTCTAGTAAAGCTCTCAGCGAACCTATAATTCAAAAATCAACGACCTCATTTTAATAAAGATATTTTTTTGCTTTAACTTGGAAACAGCTGTATCTACATATTTATATATAGACTATTCGCTGAATATCCAATAATACTGGCTATTTATTCACTTTTATATATAGGTAACAAAAATGTCATTCAAAAAGTATTCCTTTAAAAGTGAAGCAGCCCTAAAGTTTACTAGTACGTAACTACGAAACCGAGACACGTATAGAGAGAAAATATAATTTTGCATTCGCATAATAAAATCGTTCGTTAATACGGACCAATGCTGTTGATATTGTTGACTGTAAAACAAACGCGATTGGTCCCTACGATATAAGATCGCAATATACCTATATTGACTAAGTAGTATATCTATACGTGGTTTATGACATCTACGTAAAGAGATAGGATGGCCCTAGTACTTGTACCAATTGATCAACTTTCAAAGTTTTATAAACGAACACTAAAAACCAATTGCATGTCCCTATAGATAAGAATCAGAGATTACTATATAATTAAAAGTTTCACTGAAAAACCGCACCATGATAAACTGATTTAAGTTTAGATAAGCTTTAAAGTTTATGTCTAAATTTTTCAATTCGATTCATTTACCGTTTCGCAAGTCATTTAATTGTAGATCGTTGAGATAAGTTTGAAAAATAATGTTATTTTACAGTCTAAGCTCTTTTAGACCCCAATTTAGTTAATTAACTATTTATTGAAACTGTCGACGTAGTACTAAGAATAGCTTGTTAATTTATATTGATTACTTTGTAAGACATAAAAAAGTGACCAACTACTATCCCCAGGGTGTGATTACTTAAAACTTAGCGCAATACGTAGAGCATCTCTAATCTTATAAGAGCTTATCTTAGCATTTGTGCGAAGCCAAAATAAACTAAATAATTAAGTTTTAGAAGATTACACTAACAAGCTCTAAACGGCGGTAGCTTAGTGGTTAAGGAGTCGGCCTTACGATTGACAGGTTCCGGGCTCGAATCCTGGTAATTACATTACCGACGTGAACCCACTCTTAACAAAAGCGATTTAGCTTTATAGGAGGGGTTTGAGGGAATATTAGTAGGTAATTTCGGTTGCTAATATTCTTCTTATATAAAATAGAAAAAAGACGTGTGGCACTCGGGGACTGGCGCGGTAAAGCTATTGCATAGCATTTTGTATCAACTTATGCAATTATGATAATATGCCCTTTGACGTGCATTAGTTTTTTTTTCTTTTTAGCTCTTTACGCTTTTCTTCTCTATAAAACGAAAATATCTAGGTATAAATAATAGTTATAAATAATTAGGTATAAATAGTGTAATGACACACCAAAACAAAATTATTCATTTAAAAAAAATAACGATATTAAGTAGTGATTATCGACAAATTTTACAAGTACAGCTATTTACTGTTGTACATAAATACCTATACACCTATATACTTTCTCATAAACAGCTGCTTATGTATTCGTCCGATTTCGGAGCAGCTCGTCTCGATTCGTGCGAGCTTCGTAGAGTCGTACAATACGGCTAGTTGCACGCACACGAACACCGTATCGAAGACTGTCGAAAAGAAACGAGCGTGAGGTTTTTTCGTTACGGAATTTCTGGATTCGGTCCCCGCGCTCAAGACCCTCGATAGAAGCTATGCAATAGCTTAAAAAAAATGTATTGTGCAATGTTATGAATTGAAGACATTCTTATCATACCTATTTTACATAGAAACATATAGAACAAACGGATATAATGAATGTAAACAAATATTTGCACTGAGCAGCAATCCAATCCGCGACCACAGACAGCATTGTAATTCTATACCGCCACACCACAGAGGTCGTTAAAACTTACAATTCTTGATATGATTTTTAAATAGGTATTGTGGTATGAATAAGATAATTGAATAAACCGCCTTGTAGGTCAATCTTGTTAACCGATATATGTGTTAATATTAGACTCTTATTCATTATAATGAGACCTACTAGCTAGAGAAGTTTTTTTGACGTAAAAAATCGATTATAAAAACGAAAAACAAAACATGTTATAAAGTTATGTTATGAAATAATTCCTGTTATTCCCGTAAACTGTGTAAACCTCACGAAGAAGATATAATGAAGCCTTACAAGACTACAGTTGTTTTGTGTATATAAAACATACCTACTTAAAAAATTAAAGATTTTTTCGCCAATTACACAGCAAGAAACAAACCTTATTGTGCGTTGTCAAAAACAGAAATCCTACTCTTGAAACATCAATTAACCACTTTTCAAAATCTCGAGTGATTCAAGCATGTAACTTGACAATATCAAAGTCAAAAATAAATTAGTCTAAACCTCCAATTAAAGCAATTAGCGGTTTTGACTAATTTATTTATGGTTGTGCTCTTTTAGAGGGTGTGGCCATGACAAGCTACACTAACGACACCATCAAGAGGCGTGAGGCGAGGCATCCATGAGTCCAAAGCTCTATATTTCAATGACCTCGGAGGTGGAATCAGCTACCTGACGGGGCCTAGGGCTCATACTCGATGGGTGCAACTTCGAATGTCATTTTCAAAGTCTGACTTGAAAGATACGTAGACATTAGCTTATGTGAATACCTGAAATATACATGTTTATACACACAAATAATTGCACTGCCCAGTAATCGATCTAGCGACCTCTCATTTTGGAGACGAATGGTTTACCTGTACACAACATAGGTGTCGATGGTGGAGAGCGAGTATTGTAGTGCGACTGTATTAAACAAGTGACAAGAACAGACTTACTGTCCCGCGTCTGCATACTATAATTTGCTAACGCTGCTACACCTAAGAATTTCAATGTTGACACCTATACACATGCATAGTTAAAGTTCTATTTTACAGAATATCAAAAACTCATCCAGTAATAAAAAGTAACCGAGATCACATCGTATAAAAAAAGAAAGTGTGGTCAGCAATTATTTAAGGCGACAATTAAACGGCTGTATAGGTATCAGTGGCCGTAACAACCAGCTGCCGAAAGGAAAACAACATTATATTGGGACGCACCCGACAGTAGAGTGACCATACTTACCTGCCCTACATATACCCGAACAGTTCTCTATTAAGTAAAACTGCTGAAATAAATTTTAGGGGAATTATAGTTTCATTCAACTCATAAATTTAAAATACCGTTGTCTTTGCACATTTTATTTTTTCAGGATATCACATCTTTGCACATATAACATCTGAAGGAACACAAGGTAGGCAAGATGAGACAAAGTGTTTTACATAATTCAGCGGAATTATAATGTATAAAATCGGAAGAAGTACTTTTGTGTTGCTCTTTTTTCGCATTGAAATCTATATTACACAACGTAGGTGGTGCGACTGGAGTTACAAAGCATATTAAACTTATGTATTGTAAACCATTGCTCGGTTCTATGCCTGTATATATTAACTGCACGAATTTAGTATTAAAAAGAATTACTCGTGAATGTGTAAAATATTGGCGCAATGTTTAAGAAAACTCTGATCTCCATAACTGACCACTAGGTTCTTGCAAATCTAACGCGAAACTTGGACTGATCATCGTTCCTAACTTCATGGAAATATCCCAAATGTGTGGTTGTCCTTACTCCAACAGTTTTTTAGGAGTCGTAAAACAAACGCACAGTTTCGCTGTTTAAATATTTCTATTTCTTTTGTTTCTTCCAGTTCCTCCCGTATTGTTTGCTTGACCCGTTTTGGGTGACAAGTTGTAGTTCACATTCTCACACTCTAGTTATTTTGCTATAAAATATTTAATGTTTTTGAACACAGTAGCCATTAAATGTTTATAGATGTAGATTTACTATTACGCTGTTTTTTTATTGTACATTTTTGGGTTAAGCTAAATACTAATATCTATAATATTAGTATTTTGCTTAGCCCTTTCATCTTAATTATTTTTAATATGGGCTTCAGTTGCGTTTATGACACTTACGCCCTTTTGATAGTGAGTTGTGACCTGTTCGCTACTTTTTATATTGACATGCCAATTTATAATGGGCAATTTAATCTTTTTATCATATAATTGTAATATTTCAAGGTACTGATAATTGAGAGCTTATTGTAAAGGTTTTTTATATGCCACTTGGGTGGCAGACAAGCACATGGCCCAACTAATGGGAAGTGGTTACTGTGGCCCATTGGACGTATGCAATATCAAGGGCGTCACACAATTTTCTTATGCCCTTTTTGAAAACCCCATATATTAGTCGCTTGGGTTCGCTTGAATTAGCTAAAATTATATGGTAAAGTATCTTCTTAAACTAGTTGATGCGTTCTTGTAATTATTTATGAAACTATAAACTAAACAATACTTACCAGATGGGCGCAACTGTTATACTCGTATATACTAACAACTGCGGTAGCCTAGTGGTATGGGCAATGGACTGCTGAGGCGAGGTCTCGGGTTCGATCCCAGGTTTTGCCATGGCACAATGACTTTCCGTTACTTTTTGAAGTTATGTGTGTATTTATCGCAGGTTAATAAGTGCCCGGTTAACGGCAATAGGCTCGCCACCTATTACATTGGGACCTAAACATAAACTGGTGAAATGTGGGTGCTAGCACCTCTGCCCACCCCTTCGGGGATACAGGCGTGAGTATATGTTATGTTATGTTATTTTAATGAAAATTAATACGATTATGGTAACCTTGCGTCGTTAATATTATTATACATCATGGAACACAAACAAATGTTCAAAAGTTCGTACTACTCTTTGGACTTACTTGATATACTGGGCAGTAGTACTAATATTATAAATGTGAAGATTGCGAGAACCTGATCAAAATTCCTAGTACGCGAAGCCGCGGGCTACAGCTAGTTAGTTATGCCATTAACATAATATACTTATATAAGCCTTATGAGTATTGTAAATTATATAGTAGGTACCTGGAATTCAAGCGCTACACTCTCTACGAATCACGTTGCTCATACTAAATGAAATATTAAAAGCCTATTTGGGTTAAATATACTCCGCCGCGCATTTCTATGAAAAGCAATGGAAATAGAATAAAATGCTTTTGTTGTTTCTCGCTGAATGAAAATGTTGTGTGTTTTAGCAAGTTAAATAATATTGTTTTACAACTAACTGAGTCGTTTCCAATGTACACTGGAAAAATCATAAAAAGGAAAATCTAACACACCTTTAGATCCTAGCAGAGGTAGGCACAGATTTATTAACACACATATTTCATCAACTATGATTTTCGGTCGATCAAAGACCAAGATGAAGAAAAATGTAGATGCAATTTTCATTTCATTTCTTTTCATCTTCTTACTATCAACCATCGACTTCATCCTCACTGGGCGAAACGGGAATTTATTTGAAACTGGGCGAAACGGGAATTTATTTGAAACTGGGCGAAACGGGAATTTATTTGAAACTGGGCGAAACGGGAATTTATTTGAAACTTCAAGACGAGACTTTTTAAATAATACTAAAGCAGTACCTTTCGCTCGCCCTCGTTGGTGTCATAAAGATTGAGTGTGAAATGGCACTACTTTAATATGACTTTTAGTGGCTTCACACGCTAGTTCTATGCGGTCCGTTTATATTCTTTTAGTCTGAGTTACAACCATGATCATAACAATATTAAATTTGTAATTATTAAAATAGTAACGGAAGGTAACAGCGATCTCGACACCAAGGTTTAATCTATAACTCTAAAACAAACATAGAACGTGCAATAAACAGATACAAAAATAATATCATAATTCTGTGACTTGCTGACTGTATCACGGTAGAATTGTTTATCTAGTTTCAAACAAACATTGGCAGACACAAAGTCGGACAGTTCGGTGATCACAATTCGAGGAAGTTATTGCTTCAGTAATGTTCCTGTTATTCAAAGTGTCGCCAAGAGTACACAATTGCCATCATAGTGTTATTATTGGGATTTATTTTTTATTCCAAGATCATAATATTAATGTACTAACTGTGTCACATAATAAATAATAGTACTACGTAGCTGTGTTCGCAACTTGGTTCACGTGAACTTCGATCTCGGTTTTACTTTTTTATGGAACTTTCATTTTTTTTCGAAAATTAAAATAGCCTACTAAAGGGTAAAATTCGGAATAAACTTTTGCAGTAGGTAAAAAACGAAATTACATAGGCCGCACTAAAAGTTTCCGGAACTGGCCACTTACGTAAACAATATTTAAAAAGTAATTACAACATTTGAAAATAGAACTCTTTGGCTGTAGAATGCAGTTTGTTTCATCTGACTGTCAACTGTTTATACATTGTAGTGCCATTTTAAAAATTGTGTGTCTACATCATCATGGATTTAAGTCGGGAAACTTTTCGTAGTAAGTATGATTTTCTGCGATTTTAAGTGTAATTTGACAGCTCAACAGAGCATTGCTCGGCTTCAATCTGCTATTGGTGATGAAGCACCATGCAAGACGACTATTTATAGCTGATTTGCAGAATTTAGGCGCGGTCGTGTCAATCTCAGTGACGAATCTCGCGATGCGACTATTTATAGCTGGTTTGCAGAATTTAAACCCGGTCGTGTCAATCTCAGTGACGAATCTCGCGATGGTCGCCCGTCCACCGCTGTGAACAACAAAAACATCGATGCTGTGCGCCGTATGATTAAAACAGACAGGTATGTGACCTACCATGAAATTCGCTCATCCTTAGACATAGGCATGAGTCAAATACAATCAATCCTACACAAACATTTGGGTGTGAGAAAGCTGTGCTCGCTTTGGATCCCACACAATTTGACCGAGGCTCAAAAAACGGACCGCGTCACTTGGTGCAGTGCCATGCTTACCAGATTCAACGAAGGTGCGTCAAATTTGGTGTGGGACATAGTAACAGGTGACGAAACATGGATTTATTGCTACGATCCCAAAACAAAGCAGCAATCGAGCGTATGGTTCTTTCAAGATGAGCCGAAACCAACCAAAGCGGCGCCCGTGAAAAGTGTATTAATTTAATAAAACTGGACACGTGGCTACTGTTGCTTTAGAGAATAGTCGTACCGTGAATAGTGACTGGTACACGACCATTTGTTTGCCGGAAGTTATTGTCGAACTCCGTAAAAATAACCGTAAACGCCCTATCATTTTGCACCACGACAATGCTAGTTCCCATACGGCCAGACAGACAAACGATATTTTGAAGGTGAAAAACGTAGAACTTGTGAGCCATCCTGCATACAGTCCCGACCTGGCACCTTGTGACTTTTTTCTGTTCCCTAAAATTAAGAGCCAATTAAGCGGTCAACGATTTTCATCACCAGAAGAGGCTGTCGAAGAGTATGCAAAACACGTTTCTGGGGTCACCACGGAGGAGTGGCAGAAAAGTTTTCAAAATTGGTTCAATCGAATGAAAAAGTGCATTGACGCAAAGGGAGAATATTTTGAGAAACAATAAATTCATTTTTGACCTTTAATAGTATTTTTTTCTTATTCATTCCGGAAACTTTTAGTGCGCCCCACGTATTATCATTATTTTAGCTTGTGCTTATGTGTACAGTTTCGTGGGTAAGAAACGGATGACCTCAATGTGTGTAGGTACCAGAACAATCATCGTTTTGAGTACCTACTTTGCTGGTCAAGATAAATCTGATGCTGATTGTACTTATAAAATTTTCATCTTAAACCATACATAGATGTAACATAAATTGTTTAAACTATATAGACTAAAAATGTATCTTTATGTTCAAATATCATTTTAGAAGCAAAGTTGAAACAGCCAAAACTTTGACACTACAGAGACGCCCTGGGAGACGGCTTAGCGATACCGTGCAACCTGTTTGTTTTCAATTAATGTGAAAGCCGCGAAACATGTAAACATAAACAAGTCAGATTAGATAAGAATTTCAACGGAAGCAGTTTGCTCACAAATTTGCATTATCTTTACGTTTACTTTCTTACTTTGCACTGTCTTTTCTTCATCTTCAAAGTCAGCAAAGTACCTATAAGCAATTTTCTTGTAAGATCTGTGCACTGAGCACGAATAACATTCGAATTCGTAACGTAAACGTATCAAAAGAATGGAGCATTGCGATTGGTTCACAGTAGAGCAGGCGGCCAACCGCATTGCTCCGTTCTCTGATTACGTTTACGATACAAATTCGAATATTATTCGTGTTCGGGGCTCAGTACCCCTGCACGAATATCTATCGTAGTCGTGTTGTCAACGTATCGGGAGAATGGAGCATTGCCATTGGCCGCCTGCGTACTGTGAACCAGTGCGTGTGTGAAGCCGGCCAATCGCGATACGATTTTTTTTCTTTATTTACCAAAAGGTGAGAGCTTGATCACGCAGTGACCATGTCACTCCCTAACGATACGATTATGGTAGTTTGTCGTGCTGTGGTATTTACCTATCACACGAACGATATCTTCTGACAAAATAAAACTGAAGAGATAAGTAGCTAATAATTAAAAAGGAGAGGCGTATTCTTCTCTGCCCCTCTAGACAAGTGGCAATTCGTTGACAGGCATTTGTTGGAATAGAATAATTAATATATTTGATTTGACGTATATGACAGTCGTTAACGCATGTAAGTTATAAATAAATAAATAAAAGAGAACCATTTGATTCAGAAGTTATTTCTAAAACTTGTATAAAACAGCACAGTAATGCAAAGCATACATGTATAGTACCTATAGGTATAGGTCTAGGTGGAATTATGGTCAAAGGCAATAACTTTTAGTTTTTATATAATAGTTATCGATGTTATTTAGCGAGAAAACTAACTCACAAAATAACTAGTCCCTGACACAATTGTAACAGCAATTTAACGGCATGTATTTGCTCGTATTTTTATGCATACAATGGTTGATCACTACACTATCGTAAAAGAGCATAGGTATTTTCATTCTCTTAATTATGAGACATTACTCTTCGAAGCACTAGCTTTTCGAACGCAAAAAAATTATCAACCGATGGCAAATCGATGCTTGCGAAATAGAATTATGCTAGTGAATGACTACTGGAAGTAGATAAGTACGTATATACATGCACTCGCACCTATTTCCCCTCCGGGGTAGTAGATAAGTCTTTATTGAATAATATTATTAGTACATAAGTAAAAGAATGTAAATGGGTACCAATACAAACCCTCCCGGTTTACTGGCACCTAAAATGATATGAAAATGTATACCTTATATATATAAATTAATAAAAAAATAAAATTATTAAACATGACAAAACTGCTACTATAGTAAGATATATCTAAGGGGTGACAGGGTTGCTCAACGTCCGTAGGATTTACCACCTATTCCTAGGCCCACCCTACACGTGTCCCCCGGGTGGTGCTAATTGAGCAACAACGCCGAACAACGGGCGGCGGTTAACTAACCCGACCAGGTCACCACAGGCCAAGGGGCACTAAATACCTCCTAAAAGAGTGGCACTTGTTTATTTATGTATGGGTTTTATGTATCTATTTTAAATAAACTATATATGTATTTGTCCTATTTATACATGTAATCTTAAGTATACATCATATAATATATCCCTTTCCGGCAATCCCGGACCGTCAAACCAAAAAAAAAAAACATGAGCGCAAATGAAAAGGAAAAACTACCCCAGGAGGGTACCGGCAACGCCGGAGAATCCCTCCCTGGATCACTAAGTGGTCCAGGCTGCCCCTCGTATTCTGGGGGGGGCACATTAGCGCACACAAACCCCAAAACTAAGACCCCAAGCGTACAGCGCCGTCTTGACAGACCCTCATTAGAGACTGTCGGGCACGACCTTACAGCCATGGGGGAAACAAGCTCGCAACAAGATGAACGCGTATGGGTCTCAAGAGCCAAAAGGAGGAGAGACCGAGTACGTAGAAAGAAGATAGAAGAAAGGGCAGGCCTAACTGAACCTAGAACGTCAACTGGTGTGGCAACATCCACATCAGGGGGCGCAGAGGTTAGGTCGAAAGCCACCAAGATGAAGAGGCAGGGGACAGACCCTGAAGAAAGGACGCAGCAGCGGCCACCAAAACGGGCAAGGCCCGACCCGCGGAGTGAGGGACCACGGAGGCCTACAACGGGCCAAAGTGACCTCTCCGTAGTTATCCTGCGGGGAGATGGCTCGGAGATGGATGAAGCCACGGCTGCGGAGATAAGAATAAGGCTTGTGGACAAGATCGAGGAAGCAGCCATAAGTGGAGTGAGTAGTCTCGACCTCTCATTCTCGGCGTCGGGATTGGTAGCCGAAGGCTACTTCCTAGTGAGCCCGATTAACGAGGGGGCGATGAGATGGCTGCTGAGCTGCGACCTCGGAGAATTCAATGGGGTCCAGCTTACACCAAGAAGGCTAGACGCACACAAGATGTCCATCTGGCTGCCCGGAAACGTGGTGGGGAAACGCCTAGACCCACTGGGCCTAATCAAACTACAAAATGGGCACCGGGCAGACCTGAAGATAGACGAGTGGACCCTCATCCGGAAGGAGGCGATGCCCCTGGGGATGCGACTAGTGGTAGGGGTCCCCGAAGAAGGCGCAAAAGAACATGTGTGGCTCAACTATCAAGCCACACAGGTGTATGCCCGAGTTATGGGAAAAGGACCCACTAACCAAGCCCCTGAAGAGCCCCCAGGTCTACCTACACACAATGTAACACCGGAGGGGGAGCCTGTTGAAAGCGGCAGTAACGTCCAGTTGAACACTCCGCAGAGGAGGACCACTGACGAAGGCAGACCGTACCAGCAGTGTCCGAACCCAAGCACCACACAACAAGCGCCAAACACAGAGAGGGCAAAACCTGAAGGCGGGAAACGGGGTGTCGCGCCGGAATCCTCAAAGGAGGACCCGACAGACAGTCTCACACCCCGCCGACAGATACTCCCGGGACAGACCGTCACAATTCACCCCCTCCCTGTGCTACGTAGAGACGGGACCCCCCCGCAGAGCGTTGCATTATTGCAACCGCACTGGCTGGGGGGCACCCCGCCCTCGTAGCAAGATGTGGGGGGGGGGACAATAGACACACACTAAACACACAATCACAAAAACACTAACATATGAACACGAACAACAACACACCACAAAAACACACACACAAAATAAAAATAGTTCAAGTAAATCTCCACCACTGCCGCGATGCCATGATCGAATTCTGCAGACATGTGGTGGATGAGAAAATAGACATCGCACTCCTGCAAGAGCCATACGCTGTCAAAGGACGTATCTCTGGGCTCGGATCCCTGGGAGGAGAAATCATCTACCACGAAAGCGGTGAGTTAACTCCCAGGGCATGTATATACATCAGCGGTAGTGCAAGATCGTTAGGCATAATAAAGGCAGATTGTTACAGTGACCTAGCTAGCGCCACAGCAACAATCCAGTTAAACACAGGCAGCAAAGAGAGGGTGCTTCTAGTCTCCGCATACATACCAAGCGAAGTGGACTACAAACCCCCAACACCAGAAATGGAAGAAATAACAAGAAAATATAACGGTAAGAACATTCCTATTATTCTAGGTTGCGATGCTAACTCCCATCATGTGGTGTGGGGTAGCACGGACTGCAATGATAAAGGTGACTTACTATTAGATTTTATTAGCTCAGCAGGCTTTGATATACTAAACGAAGGCAACACACCAACGTTTGTTACCAAGGCCAGGGAAGAGGTGCTGGACATAACCATCGCATCCGACAGGATAAGCCAGCACATAACAGACTGGACAGTAGACAAAAGGGACTCGAAATCGGACCACAGAAGAATAACCTTCAAACTGGGGGCCAAGATCGAGAAGACCCTAACAAGAAATGCGAGGAAGACCGATTGGGCAACATATGCACAACAAATCGAAAGATGGAGTCCAATCGACCCTAACCTACTGAGGGACAGAGAGGACATAGAGAGAGAAACCAATCGCCTGGTTGAAGCCCTGAGAGAGGCATACCATAAGGCATGCCCACTGAAGGAAATAATACCAGGAAAGGGACAACCATGGTGGACAAAAGCACTGGAAAAAAAGAGGAAAAAGACACGGCGAGCCCTCAGGATAGCCCAAAGGAAGGGCGACGAGGACAGCTGGCTGAAATACAAGATGGAAAGAAACGCATTCAAAAAGGACTGCAAAAGGGAGAACAGGAATAGCTGGAAGACCTTCTGTGAAGGGGTAGAGAAATACCCCGACGCAGCAAGGCTAGCGAAGATGTTCCCCAAAAACAACACCTGCAAACTAGGCAGCATTAAGAACGGGGACGAACTGATATCTGACCCGGAAAAGATTCTGGAACTGATGCTCAATACACACTTCCCAGAATGCGAAGAATACAAGGATCATGAGAGGTCCACCGACACGTACCCAACAATGGAGACGGAGACGGAGGAGGGGACAGTTATCACCAAAGAGCATTTAATGTGGAGTGTCCAATCATTCCAGCCATACAAAGCCGCTGGACTGGATGACATCTTCCCAAAAATGATCCAAGCAGCCTTAAAATATATAGGCGACGATCTTCTGGCGCTATACAACTACAGCATCAGAATGAATTACATACCAAAGAGATGGAGGGAAGTAAGAGCGGTGTTCATACCAAAACCGGGAAAGGCCACGTACCAAGAAGCCAAATCCTTCAGATGTATAAGCCTCTCCTCGTTCTTACTGAAGACCCTTGAAAAGATACTAGATAGACTGATTAGAGAACAAGTGGCCACGAGCGGATCTCCACTGCACAGAAACCAGCATGCGTACATGGAGGGAAAATCAATTGAGACAGCCCTTCATAACCTGGCCAATAGAGTGCAAAGATCGCTGAGCAATAAAGAATACGCACTGGGATGCTTCTTTGACGTCGAGGGGGCATTCGACAGAGCAACTCCAGACTCAATAGAGGAAACCCTGAATCGGGAAGGTATAAACAAAGACGTATCAGGATGGGTGAAAAACATGCTGAGACATCGACTGATACAAGCAGAGATAGCAGGAATAAAACGCACGGTGATAGCAAAAAGAGGCTTCCCGCAAGGAGGATGTCTATCGCCACTACTATGGTGCCTGCTAATAGATGAATTAGTTGACAAGATTAATAGGAGGCACATTTACACACAGGTGTACTCGGACGACGGTGTGCTCCTAGTCACAGGAAAAGTCCTCAGTGTCATGTGCAACATCATGAACAGGGGGCTTAAAGAAGCACTAGAATGGTGCAGGGGTAAAGGTCTAAACCTAAACCCTGACAAAACCAAACTAGTCCTATTCACCAACAAGAGAAAAATAGGACAGACTGAACCAATTAGAATAGATAATCAGGACCTTGAAGTGGTGAAGGAGGTCAAATATCTAGGAGTAATAATGGACAGTAAACTGACCTATAAGACACACATAAGCCAAGCATGCTCAAGGGCGAAAATGGCCATGATGCAATGCAAAAGAGCGGTAGGCAGAAGCTGGGGGATGAAACCATCCATAGTCATGTGGATATACAAAGCAATTATATTGCCAAGGATATTACACGGAGCTCTAGTGTGGTGGCACAAAGCCCAAGCAGGAAAAAACAAACAAGAACTGAACAAAGTCCAAAGACTGGCAGCTCTTATGACCACCGGCGCGATGAGGACCACTCCTACAGCCGCACTGGAAATCATACTGGGCCTGAATCCTATAGACCTTGAAATAAAAAGGAAAGCAACAGAACAATGGTTCAAACTGAGAAGCACTGGTCAGTGGACTGCCAATACATTCGATGAGGGCCATGCCAGAATCAGTCAAGGCTACGAAGAAAGACTATCAATGGTCCTGTCAAACAATGACCTAATTAGGAAGGAGAGGACTTTTGATAAGAAATATAGAATACATATAGGATCAAGAGAGGACTGGATGATGAATGCAGAAGGCATCATCTGCTACACGGACGGCTCTAGAAAAGAATCTACCAAGCTTTCTGGCTCCGGCGTACACATCAGATGCGAAAACGGAACAGAAATAAATAAAACGATATCTTTAGGCAAATTTGCAAGTGTCTTTCAATCGGAAATTTATGCCATAATGGAATGCGCGGAAATGGTGGACTGCCTAAAAGATACAGGCAAGGTAACCATTTATAGCGACAGCCAGGCGGCACTGAGGGCACTAGGAAAAACTGAGACGACATCTGCACTCGTCAAGGAATGCAAGAAAATCATTGAAAGACTGTCCAGGAAACTCGACGTAACACTTGCCTGGGTGCCCGGACATGAGGGCAACATAGGCAATGAAACGGCGGACGAACTGGCAAGAAAGGGAGCTGATGAAGATCAGGTGGGCCCTGAGCCCAGACTACCTATTGCCCATACAATAACAAAGGGAGTCATCAGCCGAAGCATAGTAGCGGAAGCCAATCGAAGATGGAAGACCTCGCCAGTCATGAGACAGTCGAAGATCTTCATCAAAAGCATTGACACAAAGAAATCAAGCCGACTGTTGAAACTCTCCCGAGGAAACATGAGGCTGGTCGTAGAAGTGATAACGGGACACTGCCGACTAAATAGGCACCTGACACTTATAGGAGTGAAAACTGACCCCAAATGCCCAGAGTGCATGGAGGACGAGGAAACCAGTCTCCACCTGCTGGCCAAATGCCCCATGTACTCAATGATAAGATGGGAAACCATGGGGACGGACACCCTAGAAGAACAAGACCTCGAGGATCTGAAGGTGGAACAGATCGTAAGATTCTGTAAAGAGACAGGTAGGTTCGACGGAACGCCGTGATTGCCGGACACTTCTTGACCTCAAAATAGGAGGAATAGGGGAATTGGGTGAAATGGCCCCCACAAAAGGGCAGATCACCCGTCCGGTCTACGGCGTCCCCCGCTGGAAGTAAGTAAGTAAGTAAGATATATCTACTGGTTCTTGATTTATGATTTTGTTTATTAGTTTTTCGTTACACATGCCTAAATTAATGATAAAAACATAACGTTTATTGCATCAGAAGAAATACACAGAACAAAAATGGTATAAAGTTTTTTTTAAAAATTTAGATATCTACATTAGAACCCTGACTCCACAGTTAAGTTTATAATTAATTTAATATCACATTCATTCAAAGCATGCTGCTGACTATTATCTATCTAATTATCTATCATTCCACTGTCTCTATGTAAATGTGTATTTTAATTGTCTTTTATAATATCACTATTCTTTAAACAAACTTAATTATGTATTGCAGCTTTACAAATTGTAATAACTTTGTCAGTGATAGTTGAAATATAGTAATCATCCTTATTGTATTACGTAAATAAGAACAATGTATAATTTATATCAAATTATTGGAATTTTTATAAACTGCAAATACCGGGAAATAGGTTTGAGTGTATGTATGTATGTACAAATACAAACATTTCACTATTTGCAATTTTGATATAAACACAATGCGATTCACAATTTCAGTATTTTTTATCGTTTTTACTCAGTTTATTTTGTTAATACATGACGCAATGGTTTAAAAGCCACCCATATATTATAAAACTGATTAATTTATATTATACCTTATATACTTAACGCATTTTGCTTGCAAAACGTCATCAGAGGTAGTATTGATTGTAACAATAAAATTATCATGAATAGTCACAAAATAAAAATTTCTAAATTTACTTGTTCAACCATATTACATGTTAGCTGTATCAATTGAAATAATTATTTGCAAGAATCAATATTACCAGTTTTGGGAAAATATGAAACAGTTTGTTGATATTATTCATTTCATCAGCAACACGTTAGAGCATAAAACTTCTTATAGATATTTAAAAAATGGGAGATCATGAGCTTGGAATTTTAGTGGTTCCTTAAAATATCGTTTACGCAGTGTTTGTGAATGGAGTGAACGGATTCATATTCCTATTGGTATCATAATATTTTTAAACTTCCATTAAAATTCGCTATGTGCTGCCAAGGATATTTGCGTAAAAGTGAAGATACATGTCAAAGACTACTAATTGTAGAAAAAACTATATACCAACCTGACTCAACCAATTTCTGAATATCGAACAATACCAAGAAAGGACACAGCAGTTACGTGTCGATACAATCGATAAAAAGATAAGACCATACCTGTTTCTGGTTATCATTTTTTATCATTGCATTAACAAAGTTGACGGACGATACACGTTTATTAAAAAAAATATACCGTCAACATGACACAACCCCTCAAAGTGTGGACTAGGTTCTCAGTAACCAAAGAAGGCAATACATTTAACTTTCGAGTTGTAGAAGCACCTCAAGAACTTATAGATGATATAACTGATTTTATCCTGAAGTATTTTATTATGGAAGAGAGTATCGCAAAAGCAACAGGTAACTGATTTTGGTTTTATTTCAATTGAAAATTCTATTAAAAATTTCAACAGAACAATGGTTGCAATACCACAGAACTGAATTATTTTTGCATATTACAGTGGGTAATTTAAAAATATAATACCCGCCGTAGAACAAAATTTTATCGGCTGTACTCACCGCGTTGTAAGTATAGCATTGCCCGTCCTTACTTTAAAAACGTCTTGTAGGAAAGTATCTGACGATAATTACGTCACACCGGGGACCAGTCGGGAACCGTGTGGTCCCCCTCCCGAGGAGGGCCAGACTGAGAGGAATGGCCCTGGGTCAGCCGGTTTGCGAGGGATATGTCACGAGACAACCTCACCTTCGGCCTAGCACATCGACCCACAGACGGCGTGCGGTTTAGTCGGTTCGAGTCCGACATAACCTCCCCCTTCGGGGGGGGGGGGAGGATGGGGTATCCGTGGGGATTTCCGGCACGTTAAAAAAAAACGTCAATATATACCTATATGCAAGACGGAAGATTGAGTGATGTGGCCCATTTTGGGAAATACTTATGTATGAACTGCAACAGGTTAATTAATTGATTGAGATAGCTAGGTATACTTATGAATTTTTAGAAGTTGACGGTTATGGTATGGCCTTTCACAACTGCTTTCTCTCCCTTTCTATCATATTTCTCAGTCTTTTTTTAAATCATCTCTCTTTACCCTATGTAGGTTAACGCGTGTGAGTGATACCTTCCTCTAATAGGGTTTGATTGGATATTGGCAACATTCATAAACCATGGGCACTTAACCTCCTGGTTTGCTTAGCTAAAATTTATGCTGCTATACTGCTCGACCGACATTGCAGTTCAAATAACGGACAACGAACGTTTATATTGTTTAATTAAGGTTTTTTTATTATTAAAGGTCTAACAAAAAGCGAAGAAGCATTAGAAATATACCGAATGATATGTTCGACAGCCCTTAAATTTCCTGGGGTACATATGCTGGTATGTTGTGCTGATAGTGAGAGTAATGAAATAGGAGATATCGTCGGTGGAACCTTCATGTGGTTAATGGAAGACGATAATCCCGTTGATATACCGGTAAGTATAAATCAATAATGATCCGGCAGCTTAGTGGTCAGAGCATTGCCCTTGTGAGGCAAAGATCGCGGTTCTAAACCCCGCCTGGTCCGATTTTAAATTTGTCCTATCTTAATCAGTAATGATATGAATATATTGAATAATAATGACACTTGTACTTTCCCACACTTTATTTTTATTTTTAACCTGACCGGTTACACCTTACCGCATTATCAAAATTTTACGTAATAATTTAAATTATTCGATATGTGTAGTAGATTCCACCAAGTGCCATCAATCTCCAGTAGAAACAATGAAAGTAGAAACAATAATGCATCATCTAGCTACTGGAAAACTGAGTAACAGAACTATTTCGAACCTAACACAAATTTTCGTGAATTCTGCATCGCTAACGTGGACAGAATTGTAACACTTACCGGGTCGTAACCCGCAAGATGTGGTCACCTTACCTGGTCGAAGGATCCACCATTGGCGCGAAGGAATATCATACTTCTTTCCTCCGCACAACACTGCAAAAAATAATAATGTGACTGATCTCAATAACTCAAACATTTGCCTGGTGAGCAACTTACATCAGAATATTTTTGTGTCGTCTTTAGACTTCACATTATATTTAGTAAACAATAAGTACATCTTATTCAAAACTCAGTATTGATGGAACTATATCTACACTTGGTTTAAGTATTTATGGTGATGAAATGAATCTTTGTTTCAGATAGAATCTAAAGAAATAAAGCAGTTTTTCGCAGTTATAAATGCAACTATGGCTTGGTATCATACGTTAGCAGAACAGAAAGTTACAAAATATTATGATGGAAGAATCATGGTGGTCCATCCGGATTACAGAGGAATGGGTATTGCTGAGCAACTCTTCAAGATTATGTTAGTAATTACACATTATGAACTAGAAATCTTAATTTATTACAAGTGATCATGAATTGGAGTTATTCAATCATGTTTAAAGTGTGGCAGCGTGTCCTAAGGAATATTACTACTGACGTAGTACTGTTATTAATTCTATGCTACTGGCTTCTAAAGTGTCAATTCCCACTGTAATTAGGTATAATATATATAATATATAGCCTTAATTACTACAACCCATTAACAGAAATCAAAATGAGATCTGCATTTCTGCATATTTTGCAAACGAATGTCCTCTTGTCCCCTTGTCTAATTGATTTGCTGTATCTTTGGGCACGGGAGTGCCCGCGCCAAGACGAGCCAAGCGAAGCGCAAGGGCACTACCTGCCTTTTTTTTAAGGAAACGCTTCGTCGTTTTTTTGCACTCTCATTGCTTTGGATGTCCAAATAGTTAAAATTTTCAAGATAGAATGCCACCAGTACAATCATTAAACATACAAAGTTTGAATGTCATAGCTATTATACTTTAGATTTTATTAATGTCTCAATACCCTTGATTTCGTCACTCACACTGATTCACTCACTGATCATCAAAATTGTTAGGGTACTTCATGAAATCCTGAAATTTGGTATGCAAGCTAATATTACCACCGAGAAAACGAAACATTTAAAAAACCTAAGCTAACCTAACCCCTAGGAGTAGGCGGTGGAAGCACAGATTAGATAATAGTACCTACTACGGTTAAAAATGTTACATGAGATTTGCACTACAGTTTGTACTACATAAGTAAAAATTAACAACAATATTTCTTACAACAAATTAAAAATACGTATGTCATAATTTCTAAGAAACTTACAAAAATAAATTAACTCCCACAAAAAAACATTGTCATGTAAAAATGTTGCCATGACGAGTCTACGTAGCTTACTCTATGAAGTTATCAGATCTCGTATAAGGCCAAGCTCTTAAGACACGCTCTAAACCTACAAGTTCTACACTACACTTTACTCAAAATATATGAAAAAGTGGTCAGATCTCATGTAGAGCCAAGATTTTTGATATATGCGCCATAACTTTACCACGTTCTACCTTCACAAATTGACCGTTTTGTTACCGTCACAAAGATTTCAAAGGCTTTCGTTAATTAGGTGTGAAACAAAACGGCCAAGCCAAGGTTTAAAGGAACACGTCCTTCTCCACGTGTTCCTTTAAATATTTGTTGTTGATTTTGATAGTTGAAATCAGTTTTAGAAGGTTCGTAGCCTCAATTAGTATCTTACCTATTTTGTGACATTTCAATATATTTTTCAGATTTATTTTATATCTCTTAGATGGTAGACAAGTACACGGCCCACTTAATGGAAAGTGGTTACTGCGGCCTATGGATGCGTGTAATACCAGTGGAATCACACTCGCACTGCCGACCTGAAATGTTTGTATCCATCACGACAGTATTGTTGTTTCAGGCCACAGGTATGCAGAGAAGATAATGTGCCATTAACAACGGGGTTGATGACAGCATATGGTTCACAAAAAGCTGCCCGTCGAGCTGGATGGGAAACAGTCTACGACTTTAGTTTTGAAGAACTAGGCAAGAAATTTGGCATCACTTTCACAGAAGAAACTCCACCAATATGTAAATTAATGATGGCAAGAGTACAAAATAGCAAATAGTATTAATTTTACTAGTTTCGTATGTCATTGTTGTATTTTGACAGGAAATGAAAAACAAACATCTATATTAATCGTTTTTTTTTTTCAAACATTATATACCTACCTATACATACGATTACATACCTACCTATATTCAGGCATGAAAATCCCTGAATGGGTAGGCAAAGTTGTATTAACACCCAAATTTCTTTAGCTATGATTCTCAACTTTTTAAGATATAGGACACGTCAATTTGACTTCACCTCGCCTGATGGTAAGCTGAAGGCAAAGTCTCCGGAAAGAGGGTCACCATTACATAAACGTACCATGTTAACAATGATGGCACTCAGGTTGACGGCCTCATCTAAAAGGATTGTCATCGCAGAACCGCGTGGCACCTACCGTGCCCACTAGTGCTGCGAACACAATCCCCCCTGCCCTGCTATGCACTTACTGAACGCAATTCAACCGAGATTGGATTACTATGGCGGGTTTTTCGCAATCGTGCACGGTGGTTCTCACCCAGCCGTAATTTGCGACAAATTAGTGCCATCAAATTTCTACCACCAGTGAACCACAACTTCTCATAACACGGGGCGAGCTGATTAATATCAAGCGAACACTTTGTCATGGGCAGTCATAACGTCAATTATTAGTAAAATGTACTTTGTCTAAATTGAAAGGAATCCTCATCTTCAAAATATAGGTACCTAAAGTTAGTGTCGTTTTCCTAAACGATAATGATGACAACATTAAAATAAAAAGCTAATAATTACGAATCACGAAAACAAAACATTTACTTTTTAATTGCTTTTATTGACAATTGCAATTTGGAATAGATAATTAGGTATAATACATCTATCTAGGTAAAGTAAATTATCGACTCGTGCCTGTTTTTATCGACTTTATTGATTTTATCAAAGCATAGTTTAAATGTTGCACACGTATTTCAGTAAAACATTAATTAAATAGAATACTCACAGGCTACTAGGTACCGTATAAATGAATGATAATGTACAGTAAAGTTAAAGGAATAATGTTATTGTGTATAAAAAAGAATAGTTTTTACACTGTATACAAAATCGTAGGCTTATGACCAAGTTGATGGTAATTAAAATGGTGCGTTTCAGCATATAAAGCTGAGCGAGCATAATGTAACCGGACATAACTAAGACGTGTACAAGTTCCCAGCGGTGGGAAACCCGAGCTTACTGGAGCGTTTTTGTGCTGCCAGTGGGAAGACTACCTTTATCTTCTGTACTGACGGCACAGAAACTCTCTGTTCTTATCCCAATAAGACCGTCTCGTGCTGCCAATAGGTCGGCAGCACGAGTATGTCCCCAGTGATCTTGTACACGTCCATAGGCCACGGTAACCACTTTCCATCAGGTGCGCTATGTGCTTCTCTGCCACCTAGGTGGCATGACGAAGAGACTTTATAAGAACAGCATCCATATCATTATATTATCTCTTCTTTGAATAACATGCAATAACGACATGCTGTTTTTTTTTCAAATCTCTAATATAAAAATGAATCACTGAATGTGTTGCTAAGCGTAAATCTCGACAACAAATGAACCGATATCTCTAATTCTTTTAGAATATGCCTTGCAGTACGAGGATGGTTCTTACACAGAGAAAAATTTAAAAAAATGCCTGAACATGCATAAAAATAACACTTCTATACTCCAAATTTGAACTTTAAAACCATATCATAAAGCTTAATGAAGTGTTAATGGAGAGGTTCCAGGAAGCAAAACAATTGACGACGCATAATGGCTTAGGGGTGCTATAGGGTTGAAGTATGCCACGGGCGAAGCAGTGACGGGTCAGCTAGTTTCTAAATAAAATTAACTACTAAATAGGTATAATACAGAAACTAAGGGCCAATGTTCGAAGTAGCAGCAGGCTAAAGGTATGATTCTGTAGCACAATTACAGACGCATGCAACAGATGTGATATTATTATATACATTGCTTGCTAAACTTCAATACAGATAAAAGGGACCATTGAAAAGCCGCAATGAATTAAGGTATGATTCTGAAGCCAACCGAATACGACAACTGCCGACGCATGCAACACATACATTACATACATTACTTGAATACGGATAAAGGGGACCATTGAGAAGCCGCAATGAATTACGCGTATCTGCTGCGTGCGTCCGCAGTTGTCATATGCGGTCACCTGCGGAATCACACCTTTACGCGTATCTACTGCGTGCGTCTGCAGGTGTCGTATGCGGTCAACTTCGAAATCATTCTTTATGACTAGATAAGGAAGATTAGACGGTAGTAGGGCATTATGTCGACTAATGCTTTCCTTTAAATGAAAATCAAGAAAAATTACATTCTCGATGAGACTTAAGCCTATAAGGACTAAAGTTCAAACTCCGCAGTAGTTACTCTATTTAACTGAGCTATTTGAGCTACGTCAGGAGTGAAGATACTCGTAAGTAGGTATGAGACGTATTTTTTTTTTTTTTTTTTTTTTACGTGCGGGAAATCCCCACGGATACCCGCCCCTCCGGAGCCGGAGGGGTGGGTTATGTCGGACTCGAACCGACTAAACCGCACGCCGTCTGTGGGTCGTGGTGCTAGGCCGAAGGTGAGGTTGTCTTGCGACATATCCCTCGCACCCCGGCTGACCCAGGGCCATCCCTTTCGTTCTGGCCCTCCTCGGGAGGTGGGGACCACGCCGTCCCCGACTCAACCCCGGTGTGGGGAGGCGCGCATCGTCCTGCGATGCGCGCCGCCGCCGTGGCCTGCTTCTGCTAGGGTGACGGGTGGCTCCACCCGTCACCCTCAGGCCCGCGCTCATGGGGGGCGGAGGTCTGTAAGCGCCCTCCGACGCCCGAGCCGCCTTCGGGCGCGAGCAGCGATGTCAGCGAGTCTTTCTCGCTCACCGCGCCGCGCCCGCTCTGCTGTCTCCTTCGCGAGCATGACCTGCTCGCAGAAAGAGGCGCTGGCCGCCCACGCATCCGCGCAGCGGACCATCGCCGCGAGCAGGGTGGAGAGCGTGAGCACTCTCACCCCCAGGGCCTGCACAAGCTCCCGCCTCGGCGTCTCAAACGCCGGACACTCGGTGAGCGTGTGCAGCCCCGAGTCCACGCTCGCGTCGCAGTGATGGCACTCGGGCGTTGGCTCAATACCCATCAGATGCAGATACCGCCCGAAGTAACCGTGCCCGGCTATCATCTGCGTCTGACGGTACGAGAGGCTCCCGTGTGGCCTCTCTAGCCACTCCCCCATGATGGGTCTTACCGCCGCAATCACGGCGTGCCCTGCGCGTGGTTGCCCAAGTCGTCGCTCCCACTCGGCCACCATGACCTGGTGGAGCCGGGATTTCTCGGCCCGAATGTCCTCGGGCTCGGGATCGAATCCCCGCTCCCGCGCCTCCTTTCGGAACTGGTATAGTGCCGAAAGGGCCCTCGCTTCCAGGATCCACGGTGGCGATCCGGCCAGGAGACTCGCCGCTTCGAAGGATATCGTGCGGTATCCCCTGATGGCCCTGGAGGCCATCGTCCTCTGCGCCGTACGGAGCAGAGGCAGGAATCTGGCCCCCAGGGTGTCCGCCCACACGGGGCACCCATATAGGGCCATGGACCGCACGACACCCGCGTAGAGTCTCCTGCAGGAGGCCCCTGGGCCCTTCAAGTTGGGCAACAGCCGACTCAGGGCATTCGCCGTGGTGACCAACTTGGGGCGCAGGCTTCGGAGATGTTGTCCGAAGTCCCATCGACCGTCAAGCACGAGCCCCAGGTATTTCAGCTGGGGCTTGATGTCGATGGGAGTGCCTCCCACTGTAAGGCTGGCTCCCGGGCCTGGCCTGCGCCGAGGACCATGAAAGAACATGGCCTCGGACTTGTGCAGAGCCACCTCGAGACCCAGCCGCCGGATCCGCTCGACGACTTGGCCAACCGCGGTCGTGGCCCTCAGGGTTGCCTCGCGGTGCGTAGCCCCGCTCACCGTCACCAGCGTGTCGTCCGCATAACACGTGACGGTGGCACCGTACGCAAAGTCACCGCGAAGCACCCAGTCGTAACCGATGTTCCACAGTAACGGCCCCAGGACCGATCCCTGTGGAACACCGCACGACATCTCACGCCTGCCGACTCCGGTCCAACTCGGGTAGACGACGGCTCTCTCCGTCAGGTAAGCCCCGACTATGCGGCGGAGGTAGAGAGGCACACCGTGGTACACGAGTGCCTCCCTGATGCAACTCCAGGGCAAGGTGTTGAAGGCGTTGGAGATGTCCAAGGACACCGCCAACATCACCTCGCCCCGGGCAACCGCATCCTCCGCCAGAGTCCCCACACGCATGATGGCATCCACAGTGGAACGCCACCGGCGGAACCCAAACTGGGTATTCGCCAGGTCCGGCCCCACTCTAGAGAGATGCTCGACGAGGCGCTTGGCAATTACTCTTTCGAAGAGTTTGCCCACCTCGTCGAGCAGCACTATGGGCCGGTACCCGGACGGCTCGTCCGCCGGGCGTCCCTTCTTGCGGATGAGGACCAGTTTCCTCGTCCTCCACATCTTCGGAAACTGGCCCCGCTCCAAACATGCGCTGAGGAACCCTCTCAGTCGGGGTTCGAGACCGTCTTCCCCTAGAGCTAGGACCCACGCGCGGCCTGGAATGCCGTCGGGTCCCGGGGCGGTGTTTTTCTTGGCTCTCAGCCTTCGCACCGCCAGCTCTAGTTCTACCCAAGTGACCTCGGGCACGTCGTCGTCAATCACCGCACTGGGCGCCGTAGGCGACCGAGGCGGCGGAGCCATCTGCGGCGGAACATGTTCCGCTCGCGCCGGGAACAGGGATTCCACCACTCCTCCGAGCAGAGCCGGTTCGAGCACCTGGGTCAGCGGGGGGGGACCATAAGGTAAGGCCGCCCCCATGGGTCCCGCTCCAGCGTCTCCAGGAGCTCCCGGTAACAAGCGGCCTTAGACCGCTTGATCTCCGCTCGGAGGGCATTCCGGGCCTCCCTGTATCCCTCGTGAAGCTCCGCCAGTCGGGGCTCCGAATCTGCGGTACGGCTACGCCTCCTACGGAGTCGAGCCCACCGGCGGTGCGTGATCACGCAGGCTTGACGCAGCCTCGCGATCTCCGCATTCCACCAGTAGACCCGACGCCTCGGATTATAGGCTGGAGCCCTAGGCATACCCGCATCGCAGACCCGTGTCATGGCCTCCCGGAACCAGGCCGCTTCATCGTCTATGTCGACAGGCCTGTCCGGCGCAATGGCCCAGGCCTGTACGATGGCGGCCTCCAGGAGGTCCTCCCGATTCAGTCGCCCCAACACCCAGCGCGGCTCGCGTTGGGCCGATATGACCGGCGCATCACCCGCAGGAGGGGAGACATCGAACCGAACGTATCGGTGATCCGATAGTGTCTCCACCTCCACGGCGACACGCCAGTCCCGCACGCGGAGTGACAGGGAAGCGCTCGCGAACGAAAGGTCTATGATCGACCTGCGCTCCCCCGCCACAAAGGTGCCCACATACGTGGCTTCGGCCCCGCGATTCTGGAGAACTAAGCCGAGAGAATCGGCCCAGCTCTCCAGAGCCCTGCCCCGCGCGTTTGCGCGCCGGGAACCCCAGGCCTGAGACCAGGCGTTGAAGTCCCCGAGCACAAGAACCGGACGAGGCGTACAGGCATTGACGACGTCGGTCAGCCGCTCCAGCGACCGCCGATACTGCCCTATGAGTCGGTGTGATCTCGGCGTGAAATAAACGGCCACGACCGCAATCTCCCCCACCCGCGCCGCTACGATGCCATGATCACGACAAGGGGAGGGGCACCCGCAGCGGCGTTATGCACCAGTGCCGCCGATCCATCCAGGTCGACCACCCAGGCGGGCCCGAGGGGCCGGTGAGTGTATGGATCGGCGACAGCGGCGACGTCGATGGACCACTGTGCCATGCCCTGGAGCAGAAGTGCCTGAGCATCGACACCGTGGCCCAGGTTCGCCTGCAGGATGCGGAGATGAGGATCCATTATGGAACCATCTCCGCATCCCGCCCCGAACCATTGGCGGAACGCCCGCCTCGCGGCGGCGGCTCCCCGCGGGTGCAAGCTTTACTGCCAACCCTATGGTCGGCCGGCTTGCCCTCCGCCGCACACCTGAAACAGTGCGGCGGAGCTTCGCAATTGCCGGCCCTATGACCGGGTTGGCTGCAGCGGAAGCAACGGTCGCCGACCGTCACCTCCGCCTTGCATTGTACACCCACGTGGCCGGCCGACAGGCACCTGAAGCACCTGTCCGGCCGAGCCTGCAGGAGCCGTACCCGGACTCCTACAACGCCGCCTACCGCGAGGATCCGCCGGTCGGCAGCTTTTTGGGCTACTGCGATGGGGCAGCCGACAACTGTCCGCGACGGCCGTAGCGAATCGCTCCGACCTTAACCGCCTCCAGGGGGCAACCCCCGGCCTCCGCCACGGTGGCCCGAATTTCTTCGGCCGTGATGGAGTCGTCCAGGTCCAAAATGCGCAGTTCTGCGCACTTGGTGGGCCTGGACACCCGGACGTCGGCTGCATTCAGCGTCTCCCTAAGCCTAGCCGCTATGGCATCGGCCTTGGGACCGCTTGTAGCGCCAGGGACGTGGATGAGCCGGGCACCCGTCCGAGTGTGTGTCACTCGGAGGGTCCCCGCCACATCGAGGGCCCTCATATCAATGAGGCCCCTCGCCTGTTTTACCAGGTCCACGTACTGCACGCCCCTCTCCGTCGCCTCCGGTGTCATTGTTAAGACGACAGCGGTGGTACGGGGGACGCGCAGCCTTCCTGGCGCTCCCTTCGCAGCAGCCAGGGCCTTCTTGGCCCTTTTTGCTGCCTTTTTACGGGCGTTCCGCGATTTTTTGGCCTCACCGACCACCTCCCAGCCCCCTGCCGGTGCAGAGCTACTGGAGGCAGTCGGGGTAGGTATGAGACGTATTTGTGAATTTCAATGAATCATGCTGTTATTGAGGTAGTTAAACTGTATAAGACAGTCATGAGTAGTCATGACTATCCAGGTATTGGTACTGACTGATAATTAATTTACAATTTAAAATGCTTCGATATTTTGTTAAAGAATAGTGAAGTACTTGGAAAAACAGTAGGTATTATAACTTATGTAGTACATAATGCATGATTAGCAAAATAAATAATTTATCAGCATTGCTATCGCGGCATGAGTTCAATTTTATCATAATTAGACTTCCTTAGATAATAATACAGAGGAATACAACGTAATGTAACAATAGACTTGTTCACAGTTTAGTTTTAAAGAAGGTAAAAGGATATAATATTATATTTAATCGGGATATTTAGTTTAGAATATTTCCGCATAATATTGCGACCAAACCTTTATCCCATCACACTACTTGCAGCGTCTACAAGCTGGATTGTGAAAATTGTTTTAAAAAAGAAACAATAATATTGTTCACCCAGTTTATTGCTGGTATCATCTCAGTAGTCAACGAAAAAATTTACTTTATTTAATATTGTTTAACTATTTCTTAACATGATTGTAAAATTTTGACGTTCATATATTACGTGCTTTGTAGTGTAAGTGCCAACGAAAGCGATTCTTTGATTCTTCTTTGATTCTTTGTGATCTGGCCATGCACCAGGAACGACCCTAACCAATAGTCTTTGTCCTAATTTCTTCTTCAGATATTTAACTATCGCTTATGACATGATAAAAATAGATTTTTTTATTTACAATCAGTTAACTAAACAGTGTTGTCGTCGGTGATAAATATTGTGATAAGCAATTCAGTTCATTACAGAAATATTTTGAGTTGCGTAAGACGTTTTTAGACACTTTTAACATGGCACAACCATTCAAAGTATGGTCAAAATTTTCTGTGACCAACGAAAACGGGACATTTAAGTATAAAATAATAGAACCACCACCGGATCGTTTTGAAGATATCACAGAATTAATGCTTAATCACTTTGTGAAAGATGAATCAATTGCAAAAGCAACAGGTACATGTATATTTTTATATAATAGCTTTTTATATGTAATTAAAAAGAGATTAAAGTTATAAGTAAAAGGTACAAATTCATGCATAGATTAATGAAAGTACCTTTTGGAAATTGGCACTGATATGATCTTCTTTGTAAGATTAAAAATATTATATCAGGAAGGTAATTTGTGGTGTATAATAAAAATATGTATGTTAATATTAAATGTATATGCAAAGGCAGTATAGTCTGGTTTGTCTGCGAAAAGAAGCAAGGTTAAATTTTTTCAAAAAAATACCCCGAAATATAGTTGAAATTAATCGTTGCAATACAGATTAGTGTCTGTGAATATCACACCTAAAGTTATTACGATGAGAGGAGTCACTTTGCTTTGTTAATTATTGTTACACTATCAAGAATTATTATTTATTAGAGGTAAACACTGATACACTTACCTATTTATTTTACATGTACTGTATTTAATACTTACAAATAATGTAATAATTCTCTATACTCAGGCTTGACTAAAAACGAAGAAGCCATGGCGGAATTTAAACCTATTCAAATGGGAATTCTACAGGACGGAGATTTACATACAGTGATATGTTGTTTAGATAAAGATAATGATGAAATAGGCGACATCATTGGAGGATCTTTTATAGCTTTAAAAAAGAAGGATAAACCATTTAATATTAAGGTGAATATTTGAAGGCTAAATTTTCTAATAGAAAGATGATCAAAATTAAGTCCTGGTCTGTCAATATTAAATTAAATTTGAAAAACGGTCATCTCGTAATACAATTTTAAATGACAGATGTCATGATAGTTGATGATATTAGAGCGAGGCAAAGCTAATGATTGACATTTGGGAATTTTATAAAATCTTTTCAATAGAAGGAGAATTGGCCTTTTGGTAACATAAGGTAAACTGTCTACTAAAAAGGTTGAGTTTTAACGAGACTTGAAACATATTTTTTCTCGACTGCCAAGAAGGGTTATGTTGTATATGTATGTATGCGAATCTTGTACATGTTTTTAATATTCTTTATTACCACATATCTTCTTAACCATCATACGGATTTCAATGATTCACATCTCAAATGAAAGGTATTTCTTGCCCAAGTGTTCTTGGGTACATAAAATATGAACATAAGCACAGAATAGATAATAGTACCTCATAAGCCATATTATATTGGTATTTTGGTGCCAAAATGTTCATGTTAAAAAAATCACTTTAATTCATCGAGTGCGATATCAAAATGAAGGGGTTTAGAAGACGATTACAAAAATATATAATATGTCATAACTAAAAAATGTGAAATAAAATAAATAATTAAACATAAAAAAACCCAACTGATGCTGAAAAGATCGAAACAAGCTTTATAGCAAGCAGTACCCATTTGCAAATCTCAAACCAGATGAAAATTAATGGATACCGTCCGCTAATATATTCATGTCGTATTTAACCGTTTTTTATTTTAATAATTTATTTTATTTTTAAATCATAAGTTTTTACATTGCAGTTTCGTCCAAAAACAGAACCATTGCAAAAGTATATAGAAGTAATTATAGCTATGGTGAAAGCTTATGACATAATTACTGAACAGAACGTTGATCAATATTACGATGGAAGAGGTCTCGTCGTTCACTCGAATTACAGAGGATTAGGCATTGGACAAGAGTTACTTAAAACAAGGTTAGTATTTTTATAATAACCTACCTACTACCAAGTAGTAACACTGTGCTACTATCTTACCAAACTAACATAAGAACTATGAAATTTAAAAGTTTCATTAAAATCCATTCAGTAGTTTTTACGTGAAAGAGTAACAAACATCCATCCATATACTTACAATATTATTCATAATATTAGTAGAATTAACTGGTCAACTTCAAAATGGCTCTTTTTTTGTAGAGTTTCATTAGATAATTATTATCTTTTTTTCTGATAGTCCAAAATATTGGTAGACGCCGTTAATGTTTCTATAAATTTCATGGATGTTAATAACCAATAGGTACAAAATATTGGGATGGTGAGACAGAAATGGAGTGCTAGCTTCTAAATCACTTATAGCTCTGTCATGTTATGAGAATGTCGACACGCCATTCTTCCTATCCTACTAATCCAATAAATATCATAAATGTGACAGTTTGTTAAAATGGTTGGATGTTTGTTATTCCTTAACTCTTTAACGGCTGAATGGATCTGGCTAACATTTGATACAAGGATAGATTAGAGTCTGGAATAGGTTCCCATGGGTCGCGGGAAAGAAATCAAAATTTCAGGCGAGCGAAACAACAGGCAACATTTAGTCTGCCACTATATTCCATCGATATTCATGATCTTCATAAATAAAAAAAGATATTACATTTTCAATAGATATTTCAAATCACTGTATTATTTCTAGGCGATTGATTTGTCGCGAACTCGGAGTACCTCTGACGGCTGCGTTGATGACAGCCTATGGTACTCAGATAGGAGCTCAGCGAGATGGCTGGGAAACCGTGTTTGAATTTAACTACGAGGAACTTGGCAGAGAACACAATATTACTTTCGATAAAAGTGGTCCTCCAACGGCCAAATTGATGATAGCAAGAGCATAATTACACTTTAATATATTGTTAAACAAATCCCATAACAGTAATAATATTTGTCAAATAAAAAATGCTAATGCTAAATGCTAAAAAGATCAAAACTAGCTTTATAGCAGGAAATTAATGGGTATAATTTTCATCGGGTTTGCGATTTGCAAATGGGTACCCCTTGTTATAAAGCTTGTTTGTTGTAATAATTCATTTTATTATATACTTTTAGTTATGAAAATTGTATTTTTGTAATCGTCATTTAATTTCCTTCATTTTGATACCCTTACTCATAATAAATTTGAATGATTTTTTTTTTTACCAATATCCGCCATTTTGTTTTTTATTTTGATATACCCAGTTTCACTCTCACAATAAATACGAATCTAACGAGACCTCTCAAGCTAAAATCTATCGAGCCGTTCGGGCTGCAGAGTGTGAACTAGGAGCACTGAAATGAAAATAGTAATTAAAGTAGAAACACATATTGCATAGCTATATTTTTCGTTTATTAGTACATTATGGTACAAGTGTGTAAAGTCGGTGATAACCACTGAGACGCCATTGAGACCCGAGACGTTATCATATATCGGACGTTGTACAACATAAATAATTTTCTTCATAACTAGTGTACTTGTAAACATTTAAATTAATTAATAACTATAATATCACAAGTGAAAACGAGTAGTTATCGATAGGCCATAGACTAAAAGAGGTTAGGTTTTTTATTCATCGCAGACTAAATGAGAAATTGAAAGTTATTATAGAGAAAACAAAAGGTATTAGTTAATTGAGTGAAAGTTTTGTTTATTTAACACATACAAGTTGAAATTATCTTTTTAAATTCGGAGTTGCATGAAATGAGCAAGTAATAAGTATATTAATATATTTGTACCTACTACAAATATTGAACACGCCCTTTTTTGTATAGAACCTTTTTTTAAAGAAAAAGCAACTGAAGTAATTACAACAATTAAAAAGTATCTATTACTCACTTGTAAATTATAACTATCAAAAAGCCACATTTTGATTATTGGTGTAATTATGTGCCTAAAGCGGTGAAATTAGATCCAGTTTATGAGTGTGTTGAAAAAGTATTAGTGTTAATTTAAAGTGGTAGCAGTGAGTATTGCTGCCTACTTTTTGTCAGGCGCACTGTCTTTTTTTACAGTTCTGTACACATCAACTGTGTAGACCAGCAATTTAATATATTCCTTCTCCATTATATAAAATATAATTACATAAATTTTTCAAAAAACTATTCAAACTACAAACTTTTAGTTTATCGTACTCTTCTTACTCCAATGTTTAATGTTTACCCACAGTACGTAGACGCCAAGGTAAACAGATATTGAGTGCAATACACTCCTTTTTTCTGTCTTCTAGTCTTTATAATCCAATGGCACCACAAATATCGTGTTATAGTTGTAATTTTACAATTGAATTAAGTCAGCATGATTTAACGTTGTTTTTGTCAGTAGGTATCTGAGGCCTAGGAGCCCGGGATCCACTCATCCCTTATACGGTTATAAGACTTATGAAAGCGACTGCCGTCTGACCTCATAATCTCAGGAAGACACCCCGCGACAGACCAATCAGCGAGTGCACCGCATTGCAAGTAGGTTTGGGTTATGAAGACCTTGAAACTGCCCTAAATCACCCTTCCAACAAAAATAAGTACCTAAGTAATAAATTCTAAAGTAGCTATCACACAGTACTTGGATACATGTGTAATGACTACAATAAACAGTGAAAATACGTACATAATCCGTTCTCAGTATCAATATAAAATTAGTTCACTACAGTTTATGGAAGTCAACTTCAGTAGTAATAGGAATCGTAAACTCCATGAGCTACGTACTTTTATTCCTAGCTTTACGATCTACATTGCGAAGACACGAGTGAGATCACAATGAAAATAAACCATTAAACTTACAAGATAAACTTATTCCACTACCTAAATCCATGTCAACAAACATCTCCTTCCCCATCTACGGGAAATAAAATATTTGTAAGTATGTGAAATTGAGCGTCTATGATTCTGTAACATAAAGTTTCCTTTCTATGAACTTAGGGTATGTTTAACTTCCTATAAATACGCAACAATTCGTATAAATAAATGCTTCTATTTTTGACTCTTCGGTTTGCCGAACTCACCAATTAATATCACCACAAATAATTGGTTAGAATTGAAACCAATTGAAACAAATTAAAACTGCACAGTCCTAATTGTTTTTGCTATTGAAATAATATTTTATTCATTTATTCATTTTTGTAAATATGCGCAGTTTTCTTCATGTTGTTTAGAAGTAGTTTAGACATGCATAATATATTGAATGAAATTTTGAAGCATTTACTATGCTAACTTTTCAAATCGATTAAGATAGGAAAAAGTGAATCACTCAGGTATAGTATGGGAGAAGTTGGATAGCTTCAGGTGTGGCTCGGTGGCTCAGTGGTCAGAGCATTCCCCCTGTAAGGGAAAGATCGTGATCGTGAGTTCGAGGTTTTCTCAACAACAACAAGACGGCAGCTATAAGTATACTACCCTGGCTTGCTCGAGTTATTGCTTACAATCACATGGAATATTCCCATTCTTCTTATTGATGGCCCAAGATGCCCATGTATGGCAATAGGCTCAAGTTACGCGAGGCCTGAAATATACCTGACGAAAATTAATGTACACATCTGATAGATCTATAGATATAAGTTCACTTCACTAATATACACTTGTTATGTACTGCCTATGGCTAAACAATATAACTATTTAAATATTAGTTATAATTTTCACTTAAGGGCGTCTCTTATGAACTGAAAATGATTTTCCAATTTCAAAATAACATGGGTGTATTTCAGTAGGTTAAAAAAACGAACTACTATATATTCATAGACACCCTGATCTTGTTTTGCGGGTATGTTCATATTTGTACCTTTAATATAAAACTAGTTCGTATCCGGTGTCAAACTGGGTTTAAATTTTTCGGTGCATTTTCCTAAATTTTGTACAACAGCGTTCGACTACGGTTGACATTGAAATCGTTACCGTAGAAAATCCTGAACTGATTTTCAGTTTTTCAACAAAATTTATTCAGATTTAACAGTTACGTTTTTGAACCAAGTTAAAAATCGTAAAATTTATACGTACCCCTGTAAAAAATAGTATTTTTGTTATTTTTATATATATTGAAACACACTTTACCAGTTCCACACAATTATATTTAATTTTGTCACTGTATAATGCTAATATTTGATTTTTTTGAATACGACATGTTTCGATTAACTCATCTTCAGGTAAACATATTTATTTTGAATGAGGGTACTTATTAAAACTTCATGCTCTTGTTCAATTGAAGTGACCAAAGATATAAAGAAAAAGGCACTGGGTGTGCCTTAGTGACTACTTGAAATTATATGCTTACGTTTTAATAAATTTGAATGATTTGAATAACACAATTTTTAAATATGAGATTAGATGTCAAAATATTAAATTAAATGTCGAAACTTAGTTAAATATGTCAAAATTAAGGTGAATTGGTCAAATTGTACAAAATAATTCAATAATGGTAGTTTACCTGAAGATGAGTTAATCGAAACATGTCGTATTCAAAAAAATCAAATATTAGCATTATACAGTGACAAAATTAAATATAATTGTGTGGAACTGGTAAAGTGTGTTTCAATATATATAAAAATAGTAAAATGAAGTTCCATCAAGAAGTTTCAACAAATTCAATCAACTACATAGTATTTTTGTGTTAATTTGTAGGTGCCGGTTAAAAATGTGCGATTGTTTCTTGTTGACTATTTTCACAAAATATTTGAGAACAAAGATGAATAAAACTGTGTTAGTGAATCGCGTCCCAACACTTTTTGCTTTTTTAAGATTTCAAACTACAGATTTTTATGTGAGAACATCGTCAAGGTAGTCCTTATAGTAGGCTTACATTTGTGTTTGAAAGAAAACAAAATGACAAAATATAACCTGACAGATGATGTTCATAAGTGCGCTGTTTAACCAATACAGTGTATTGAGTGTTGATTTAATACCTATTTATTTATTTATTTACACACATCATACAGTTTCAGTTGTAGCTTCCAATTCAACAGTGCAGAAATAAAAATTAAACGAAAACAAAAACAACTTAACAAAATCAAAAACACAACGTAAATCACAATTAATTAAAATAATAAATCAAAGATAATTGACAATCCAATCAATAAACAATAATTAAGTAATTCACATCTCACACATTAACAATCAATTAGGCATAATAATAAAAAAAAATCAAAAAGAATCAACTGAGTTACTAATAAGTAAAATTAATCATGTACAGTCAATCAAAACCCACGTCATTACGTAAAAATACTGGTTCGGAAATGAAGCTAGCAGACTACCAAACGGTTACAGAGTATTTATTAACATAAATCTCTCCGAAACCAATGGATCAGTTTGAACAAGAAGTTCAAGTGCGAAGTTTTTTGAATTTTTCTTTTTATACATCTGCCCCTCTAGACAAGTGGCAATTCGTTAGCCGGCGTTTAGTGGAATAGAATTACGAATATATGGGATTTGATGTATATGACAGTCGTTAACGCATGTCAAATACGTCAAATCCCATACATTCGTCATTCTATTCCATTAAACGCTGGCTAGCGAATTGCCACTGTCTAGAGGGGCTGAGGTGGCAGATAAGCAGGCGACCCACCTGATGGAAAGTGGTTACTGTGGCCTATGGACGTTTGCAACACCAGGGGAGTCAACCCTGTAAATACAAAGAGTTTCTGTACCGTCAGTATAGAAGACAAAGCAGAAATAGCATTTGGTCTTCCCATTGACAGCACAAAATCTTTCCAGTGAGCTCTGGCTACCCTATTTACCGCCGGAAACACAACATGGCCGCGGTATTCTGCAGGGCGGAGAAGGGAGAAGGTTCTAATGTAGAACCTTCAGATGCAGTCAGGACTACGGCTAAGATTACAAATGATAACCTAATTATGATGCATCCTCATTCTATGCCCATATTATTGATAGAAGTATATGATGCCTTTCATTAACCATCAGATTAATTAAAGCTAAAGATCACATTCTAGATTCCGTACGTCAAAAGGTCTTACATCCCGACAAGTAACCCTAATAAGTAGATGTGACGCCTCTCAACCGCACTTCAATATCTAAAGCCGTTGCTTCACTACATGTTGACAGTGTCAAAGCCAACGAGTTAAATAAATTGTTTTGAAAACGAAAAAGAAATTAGATTACAGTACTGCTTTTAAAGGGTGTAGTTGAATTAGAGCACCCAGCCGAATAGCACCTGAGCGAATAGCACCTAGCCTTGTCCATGAACAGCACATATCAAATTTTTTGGCAGGTGCTATGTAAGACACGGATATCTTTTTCTTGATTGTTCAACATTTTCATGGCATCGAAGCGTATGTATGCTGAAACGCCTGCAACTTAGCTGCTTATTACTGGTACATATAACAACTGAACGTAATGTTATGATTAAAATTGAAAGTGTAGGAAACGTATAACTTGGGTAGCCTCGGTAATCGAGCGCTGGAAGATTAAAGGATGATGAATGCAGGTAATCGTGGGAGCTGTGGTTTATCCAAGCGAAATATGGTAACGTGTGGTTCATTTGGTACATAAGAAGGTTTCTGCAGGGTTGGCAGCACAAGTTTACCACACCTGCCACAGGTCCATAGGCCACTGTAACTACTTGCCATCAGGTGGGCCGTGTTTTTTTCTGTCACCTAAGTGGCATAAAAACATTTTTTATGAGGTAAGTCAGGGTTAAATGAGCTCTGATAGTCATAATGGTGTATTACTAATAGTTGTAGGTATATAAGGTTTGTTAAAGATGTTATGCATAAAAATCATAAAAATACTCGTAAAACCATTGCAGTTGATGTTTGTTTACTGTTTAGCACATATACAAGTAAAAGTAGTGTGAAAATAAAAAGTATATGCTGAAACAGTTACTTTAGTACTAGAAAAATCTAAAAAAAATATTTTCTTTAAGAACTATATACCTTCTCAGATCGTTGCCTGTGTAATCAGAATGGTATCGAAATATTTAGTTCCAACCAAGCCTTTTATGAAATAATTCACAAAGAATAGCTACAGCCGCAAATCAGTATTTGAGCCGACTGAGCCTAAGTATTTTAAAAATAAGTAATACCGTGAGTATTACTAATTTTTAATTTTTTCAATGTAACGCAGGTATTTACATTTTTAGACTAAATGTCAGTTTTTTTGAACTCTTATCTCTATTGCGGTAGGGGAGAAGAGAAGACTCGACGTAGTTTGCAAAATGCTGCCACATCGCATAACACAATAAAATTACGTATAAAAAATGTAAGCTATAATTTCGGTGAAATTTATTACTTTATGTATTTCGACCTCTGAGTAAAGTGGAGTAAAAAAATTTGACCAATTGGATGTTGTAATAAAAAATGTTAATTATTATACATGTTACAATGAATCACGGCTATTGAAGTTGAAGTGAAAGTACATGGTTCTACGATATTGGCTCATTTATATAACAACCTTTGCTAAAACATTCAAGTACCTTTATCCCTTTTTTACTTCATACTACTTTTAATTTCTTTCATTTTCAGTACAATCATTTATCATTCTGTCACCTTTAAGTCCAACATCGTTTATTTAGAAAATATCAGATTTTTTTTTGGTTTTTACATTTCATTGTTGTAAAAGTTTTCTTTTTCTCTTCTCTGGTTGCACGATCAACCATTCGTCATCAGAGCCGTGGAGGAAGATATGGAAATTTTAAGGCAGTGTGGGAAATAGCTTTTGCAATGAAATGGAATTAATCATACAAAAAATATTACCCTCTTCTCCTCTCATATTACTCTTCCATTTATTCCAAATAACACTTTCAAATAAAACCTTTTATCTTCTACATCAATTTAGGGCTTTTGTGTTTTTACCGAATGCTAATGAGAAAATCAAAAGACTTGGCTTTTGCCATCCAATTATTTCAGCTTCATTTTTAATTAAAACAGACTAGAAATGACTGAGTGAAATTATGCTAATGGAATCGGATGATTTGTAATGAATTAAATTCAATATGTACTTGATCGGGTTCACCATTTGTAAATTATGGACAGTAATCTGATTGCTGTATTACAATATGATCTGACGCTATAATATATTCTTGATTATATAATTGTTCTTCTTTTCCCGTTCTGCAGAATAGTAGCAGGATCCAGATTCTGTTAATGGCAGACAATGCAAAAATTCCATTTAATTTTAGACTTTACTGCTATGTTGTCACAGTCTAAAATTAAATGGCATCTTGCAGAATTAATGAACAATGTAATAAACTCTTTCTCTTTTAATTTTGGACTTTAGGCTTATTTAAACTAATTTTAAAAACTTAAAGACATTTTTTGGGGTCTGTGGTATGGTTGACAATTGTTCAGGTCTGGTGGCGACGAGCAGCCTCATTTACCGACTGTGTGATATTGTTAAGGTTTTTTTTCTCTCACAAGATCATGTAGCATAATATTGCACATTACACACATTACTTATTGCATATGTGGAAGATACGTCAGTCCATAATTACATCTACGAATTCATACAACTGTTTCCATGTCTATATCGAGAACTGATTGAACGCCCCTCGTAATACATACGAATTTGATAATAGGTATCATGTGTGTTGATAACAAACGTAGGATAGACAAAATGGGTTGGTCAACAGTTGACACACGTGTCGTGTGTTGTCTCATGCAATCATGAAGCAGGAAAAACATATTCTGTCCTCTGGACATAATAATCCACTCATTCTAGTATTGACCATATTTGTCTAATAGGCATATAAGGCTAATACTTTGTCAAATATACCGTACACACATGGTAATAGTTTGCGAAAAATTACAAATACGCAAATAGAAATAGCCATGTAAAGTGTCATAATACTATATATGTCTATATATAATAGACTACTAAACTATGACCGCGGCTCCGCCTATGTGGATGTTGGTTATCACAACTTGTAGTCGTCTCCGATTCTTCTTAATCATTTGCAATTAAACAAATGTAATATTTTAAGTCTGTCTTAAGACCTTTCGAATAAAAGAGACACAATCAGTAAAATTTTTTTTGTTTGTGTACCTAAACTATCGATAGATGCCCAAACTCACACTCCTCTTCTTGTGTACAATATTATTGAAAAGATATGATTCTTGTAAAACTGTTCTGTGGTCATGTATGAATAGGTAGTAGGTAGAACTTTTCTGCCATATTTCTTATTGGTAAGTCTATGAAACATATAGGAATAATGTGATGTGTGTCAGGTAGGTTAATAACGATTTACGATTTCATCGCAAAAATGAAATGTATTGTGACTTTACTTGTAAGACATTAAACCGCTTCCGTGTCGATTTTTATCTAAAAAGTGTTGATTAATGTCAGTAATAATACTAGAGATTAGATAGGGTGTGAAATATAATGATATAATACCAGATAGTATAATCCCTCGGAAACCTTCACAGCACATTATATTCATATGCTATAAATAAATAAAAATTCTGTGTAGAATACGCATGCAATAATTAGTTTTCATGCATACAAATATTTAATCAAAATATCAAACTTAAAGAGTTAACCAACATAATTACTTTTTGGATGTATAATTTTATGATGTCGGCGGTTTTCTATATTTTTGAATAAAGTTCAATAGATTTTTATTTCTTTCATTTGACATTATTAACGTTCATTTCATGAAATTCAGCATTCAATAAGTAAATATCTGAATATCATCTAACCAACCAATTCATAAGAAGGCATTAGAAGGTTTCTTCAGGGTCGGCAGCACGAGGGGGAGCTATGCTTTTTTTTTACGGGCGGCAATTCCCCACGGAATGCCCCCCCCCCCCTCCGGGGCCGGAGGGGGAGGTTATGTCGGACTCGAACCGACTAAACCGCACGCCGTCCAGTTGCCGGTCCAGTTTCGCGGCCATTTAGAGGGTAAGGCCAAATTAGCCTCAAAGAAGCTCGGTGTGCTCAACAGATCAAGACAGTATTTCACACCGGCCTACCGCCTTCAGCTCTATAAGGCACAGGTTCGCCCACACATGGAATACTACTCTCATCTATGGGCAGGGGCACCTCAGTACCAGCTTGCCCCTCTGGACCGTATCCAGCGACGAGCGATTCGAATTGTCGACTGCCGTATTCCGGATCGGCTTGACCCCTTGGCGCTGCATAGAGATGTAGCTTCGCTCTGCATTTTCTATTGCATGTACAACGGGTAGTGCTCTGGGGAATTGTTCGGATTAATCCCTGCCGCATCTTTCCGCCATCGCCCTACGCGACAACATTTTCATCCTCACCACTTGGATGGTTGGCAGTCCTCAACTGTGCGTTTCTCCAGAAACTTCCTGCCTCGCACAGCTAAACTGTGGAATGAACTGTCACCTGCGGTATTTCCGGACCGATACGACCTTCAAACCTGCAAGAAAAGGGCGTACTCCCACCTTAAAGGCCGGTAACGCACCTAGAACCCTTCTGGTGTTTCAGGTGTCCATGGGCGGCGGTGATTGCTTACCATCAGGCGATCCGTCTGCTCGTTTTAATCCTATATCAAAAAAATAACCATATTCCTCGCACCCCGGCTGACCCAAGGGTTATGCCCCTGGTGTTGCACGCATCTATAGGCCACGGTAACCACTTCCCATGCGGTGGCCCGTGTGCTTGTCTGCCACCTAAGTTGTATAAAAATACTTCATTTAATCAATAATAGGCAAAGGCGACCGGCAACTATTGCTACAACAGTTGTTGAAAAAGTTTTGTTCGACAAAATCACAATAAAACCATTCTATTCATCAATTTGTATAATTTGTAGTTTCTATAATATCAAAACAATGGTAAACACAACAACCAGTAATAGTAACAACAACAACAGTTGGCCTTTTTTAACTCTGGTGGAGTAGACCAGTATTGCCCCCCCCCCCCATGCCTTCCTGTGGGTTTCGTAGAAAGCGACTAAGGGATCTAGCTATTTTTCATCCGACAGTAACAGTCAATGAATCGGTAGCTTAGTGCTTATGGAGTCGGCCTTACGATCGAGAGGTCCCGGGTTCGAATCCTGGCCATTACACTACCGACGTGAATCTACTCCTAGCACAAGCAATTTCGCTTAGTTGGTGGGCCTAGAGGGAATATTAGAAATTTCGATAATTTCGGTTATTAATATTCTTTAAAAAAAAAATATCATGGCCAATTACGTGGGATCGAACATCATAGTTTTATTACAACTCTGTTTTCCTCCGTCGTGAATTTGCAGGCGTGAATATATGTCTGTATGTGTATGCAACAACAGTAAATAACTTACAAGAAACGCCAACTAAGCAGATGATGATCCATCACACAAAAAACACCGCGGCAAACTTTATGAGGAAATTCCATCAATTCCCGCAAAAGCCCCGAGCGATATCTCGGAAAGTATTTGAGAAGTGGTCGATAGATATTCAGAAAGTTCAATCTGTTGAAGCAACAGGCGGATCCTACGAAGACGGTACAAAGTACAAAGTTTCTCACCACTTTATTTATTGCGGGTAGAATTGCTGAGGTGATAGAGTGCCTTCGATGCAACGATACAAGATTTATACTTAGTCAACAGAATAATTATCGCCATTTTATTATTAAACATTTTGAATAGATTTATATTTTTACTTTAAATACACCGGTTGCATAAATAGATAACAATAAAACAGTTCTGTACCTTTTTTCCTCTGTGATCCATTTTTTTTTTTGATTAGCACCTATTGTCTATTGACGATTTTTTTTTGTTTTTCAAGATCTTTCACCTTTTAAGTTAAGCAATAAATGCATTTTATTTAAAATTTGTAGTAGGTAACGGTAGGAAAAATATGTTGACCTTCGTATTTAATATCTTATATTCCTTACCTCTTCTTTCTTTCTTTATTTATTTCACGTACGTTTTTATTCATATTGTTGCATATATAGAAAAATAAATAAAGCAAAAACATCAACCTAAATTTATTTCATTTAAAACTTTCCCGCTGCGCGTGCGCGCTGCCCCCGTTTCACCGCGTGATGACAAACATAATATTGGAAACTACCTACCCTCTTTTCGATGGCTATTTGAATCGACTTTTTACTCAATTCTAAACAGTAACGTAATAGATTTGTTGATCTTTTATTCCGTGTATTTACCGAGGTGGTATAATATTTCATTTACTTATGCCCCTTATATATTAGTAATGAAATTTCGAATAATTTTTTTTCGTATTATTATTTAGTTTTTACATTCACTTATGTCAAAACAGTTGTTTTACCAACATTTTTAATGTTTTACATAGGCGACACTAGCCTTTACAGAATAATTTCAGTTATTGTTGTTACACATAATATTAGTCTATAAGCATTTATGACGTATTTGTTTTTATATTTTTAATAAAGAAATTTTAAAAGTAAAAGTAATAAACATCATTATTAAGAGGAGTTCAACTAAAAATAGTAAGCTAAAAACATTCTTACAAACCTATAATAGTCGAACATGCGGACCCATAAATTAACATCAAAATTTGCACTCATACCTAGGTTCAACTCGATTAACATTATACAATGAAAGCTGCAAAATCAAACTTACGCTAGCTTCATCAGTTCATATCCGCTGCCAAATGAACGGCTAGATTGGCAATTATAGTTCCATTTCCATGTCCACCGACGAAATGCCCTTGGCACTACTATCTAACTGCGTCGCTGATGCGGGAAAAATCACTCTGTTCGATATTTCAAAATTCCTAAGCCTCGTTAAAGTTTTGGGGCCAGACTAATACTGGCTTTAATATAACGAAGTTGGAACTGTACGCAGTCCCTAAAAGTCGTAAATCGTGATTGAGAAACTTTGGCGAACCTCTTCTTCAAGCTTACCTACAGAGACACAAGTTTAATACAACTTATGTAGCAGAACCCTTTACTAGAAAGCACACAATGAATGAATAACAGCACAGTAAGTTGTGGATTTCTGATGTAACACAGTATATTGTATGTATGTGATATGTTTATTTATGTAATAATATTGAATAATGATATCACTTGTACTTTTCCACACTTCACTATCACTATCACTACATAGTATAAAACAAACTCAAATCTTTAAAATTACGCAACGGATTTTGATGCGGTTTAGTAGAGGGTGCAGCGGGAACGGGATCTGATGCCACGCGGGCGGAAAAATATTGGCGGTACGAAGTTCGCTGGGTCAGCTAGTTATACATAAAGTGTGAAAAAGTACAAGTGATATCATTATTCAATATGTGTAGTAGATTCCACCAAGTGCCACCAATCTCCAGTATAAACAATTATGTAATTATGTATTGATATTTTGTGATTGACAGTGATTCTTGATTTCTTAATTGATCCTAACTGATTAGAGTGATTTCATAATCATTGGCTGGTTAACCTTCTTACTTCTCGTAGTCCTAACTATCCTCATAAAATATTGAAGTACTTTTAAATATTGAAGGATAGTAGGTATTTCTTCTGCTACTTTAGTTAATTACAAAAGAGTTTGTATTACAGATTTCTACCGTAACACCTGCAATAAAATATAATAAAATTCAAGTTCCTACACACGGTAGTCTATAATAATTGCCATTAGTATTCTTGCCCTAGGGCATTGCAGCATAAAGGCCTTTGCAACATAAAGGCCTTTGCCAATACTGATTCAGATGGCTTTGATTCTGCCCCTAGTGTGCAAGATTGACTGTTTATCGGATAACGTACAATCATAAACCTAATTTTTACGTACCTAACTAGAAGCAAGCCAAGACTGTAGGACGTAGGACTCGACGGTATTTCCGTCCAATTGAGCAGTCCGACTCGGGAAGTACCTCCGGAAGTACAGAATACCGAAGCCATAATAACCTCGTGTTGTGTTACCGGCGGTGAGTAAGTAGGGTACACACGTCCATAGTCAAAGTCAAACTCAAAGATTTTTATTCAATCTAGAACAACAATATTGTTTCTTATTGACGTCAATAAATTCTACTTAACGTAAGTTTACCACCGCTTCCAAGGCGCTGGTGGAGAAGAAACGGCGCAACAAACTCCACTGCGGCATTTTTTCAGACGCCAATTTACAATATATATATCCTTAAGGCTAAATGTGGACGAATCTACATTTGTCTCGTGTCTAATGAACAAAGTATAAAATAAAATAAAAACTTTATAATGAAATAATTAACCTAAGTTAAAATATGACTTAAATTAAGTATTATGCCGAAACTATAGCATTTTAGGAGGTTCCTGCATCATGCTCAAGCCAGACGTTTTTGTCTTTAAGATAGGCCCAACCACTTCCCATCAGGTGGACCGTGTGCTTGTCTGCCATCATCATCATCATCATCAGGCTATATTAGTCCACTGCTGGACATAGCCCTCCCCTAATGAGCGCCATAGCGCCCTGTCTTCAGCTTGCCGCATCCAGCATCTGCCTGCAGTCTTTCTTAGGTCGTCATCCCACCTGGTCGCAGGGCGTCCTACACTACGCTTGCCGAGTCGCGGTCTCCACTCAAGAACACGTTTACCCCAACGGTTGTTGGTTCTTCGTGAGATATGGCCAGCCCACTGCCACTTCAGCTTGCTGATTCTTTGAGCTATGTCGATAACTTTGGTTCTCTGTCGGATGTATTCGTTGCGGATTTTAGCCTTCAGAGAAACTCAGGGCATAGCTCTCTCCATAGCTCACTGAGCGACTTTGAACTGATGGACCAACCCTGCTGTGAGTGTCCATGTCTAGGCGCCGTAGGTCATGACGGGTAGGACGCACTGATTGAAAACTTTCGTTTTAAGCATTGCGGTATGGATGACGAGAAGACTCGGCGTAGTTTTCCAAACGCTGCCCAGCCCAGCTGGATCCTCCTCTTGGCCTCCCTCTCGAATTTTTGTTTACCTAACTGCAGAAACTGCCCGACGTAAGTGTACTCAAAACGATTTCGAGAAGGTGACCATGTACGGCGACTGGTATCGGATCAATGTGGCCATTGATCATGACTTTGGTTTTATCTAAATTCATGCCAATACCGATACGTCGCGAGGCTGAAGCTGACGCCCAGTATCTGGTTCTGCTCCTCTAGCGACTCTGCCATTAAGACTATGTCGTCTGCGAATCGAAGGTGTAAGATGTAGTCGCCGTCTATGTTAATGCCCTTTCTTTCCAGTCCAGCGTCTTAAACATATCCTCCAACGCGCTGATGAACAGTTTCAAGGATATAACATCCCCCTGTTTCACTCCTCTGCGCAATTGAATCGGTTTAGACTGCTGGTCCTGTACTTGGACACTCATGGTGGCGGCTTCGTCTGTACGAAGACTATCGCTATATTGAGGTGTTGTGATGTCTGTACCTTCATCTCAACACCTCAATTTAGCAATTGTCTACTTGGCATCGCTGTAAGGATTCCAGAACAGCCCAGGTTTCGACAGAGTCAGAGGCCTTCTCATAGTCCACAAAGGCCAGATACAGGTGCTGATTATACTCCTCGGACTTCTGTATAATCTGCCTCACTGTGTGAATGTGGTCTATGGTGCCATATCCTCCGCAAAACCCGGCCAGTTCCGGCGGCTGGAACTCGTCGAGTCTCCTGGCGAGACGATTCGTGACCACTCGTGAGAACAGAGAACAGCTTATAGACATGTTCTTACAGACGTGTTCCTGTCTGCCACCTCAGTGGTATTTAAAAAAAAATGGTATTTACTACGGAATTATCTTTGGTCTATGTTACAATCGTCATAGCTAGAAATGTTCAAGAAGATTCAAATTAAACTTAATTATATAAATACTATATTCTTTATTTTTCTATACAGTAAAACATTGTTATGTCTTTTTGACGTCATTTCTTCTAAACTTACATTTGACACCGCTTTACAGGTTCAAGGTATTACAGTCATGGCATATTGATATGAATTTGAACTTGATTCCATCAAGCATTCCTGAAAAAAAAAGAGGGGTTGCACTCCGGGAGTGCCGGCAGAAGTGAAAACTTTTTCTTTCTTTCTTTCATCGTTATATACAGAGAAAAAGATAAAAAGAACATATACCATACCATACCATACCGTACCTATAATATAGCGCAAATCATAGAACCTATCACTAATTTCTATCAGAAGAAATTAATGAATTACAAAAAGAAAAAAATCATCACTAAAAGTAATAAATTACAAAAAGTGTCAGAAGCCCAGGTTCGAACCTGGTACTATCTGAAACCATAAGGACTTACAGTCGAAGCGTATACTGCTAAGCTACGAAGCATCATAGCATACCTAACAAAATAAACAATCTATTGCTAATGTTGTATGACGTCAGTCGTCGGTTACGGTTCAAAGGTCAAATGATCCGGACGCGAGTTTAACACTTTACCCATCCAACGCCGCTAAAGAAGTTTTCACTTCAAAAAGTCTTGACAGACAGATAGACATATAAACAGACGGACAAGGAAGTGATCCTATTAGCGTTCTATTTTTTCCTCTTTGATACGGAACCTTAAAAATGATCATAAACTTGTATTTGAAGTACCACAAAGACTTTCAGAGTCGATTCCACCTTACTTGTAAAGTGGTACTTCTGCTGACGGATAAGGCTCTGGCTCAGGCTTTCCTCTCAGGGTTGGATGTAACAGAGCAGTCGCTCCCATAAAAGCTGCATAACCCAAATTAGGAAGAGAAGGATAATAATAAATAATAAATATTCCACAACATTTCACACAACGTCCATGGTAAGCATAGCTTACTAGCTTGTGTTATGGCATCTAGAATGCGAAATACATACATATTATACATAGAAACATCCAGACCAGTGCAAATATACATATTCATGCATACAAATATTTGCGCTGAGCGGGGATCGAACCCGCGCCTCCTGCGTAGCGGCCGCGTTCATTACCGCCTCACCACAAAAACAGGAGCAACAAGATCTTGGATCCGTGTGAAAGCTTCGAATGCAACCAGGATCAATGCTAAGTTTATGACGATGTCCCAATGGCCAACGAGAATAGTATCCGGGAATTGAGTAGTAACTAGTAAAACTGGAAAATAAGACATCATTTTTAATTGACTTTATAATTAACTAATTACGCCAGCCGTGAAAGCCTGAAGACTTATATTCTATATAACTAATTACTGTTCTTACTTCTAAAACATGCTGGTAATTACTGTTCTAACTGCTGTAACTAATTAACAAAATAGCACCTAAATAAAAAAATACGCTGAAATAATCATTCATTTTCCAACCGCTGCAATTGAAAACTCATCATCGACATCAATTACGTACAATCATGTATTTTACAACAATATGTAAGTTTAAAGACTAATCAACCTAGTCTATTCATCACAATTATATTATAATACCGATGATATGATTATCATACTTTATAAACAATATTATTTTATTATTGTTATATGCATATTAGATATTTAAGGGGCTCGCCCCTTATTACCTGTGACCGAAAATCCTAGCGAAACGTGGGTATTAATAAGCCTCAGCCTACCCGGGGGTTAAACAGAATTTAACTCACTTTGATCAGTGCCCCGAGCACAAAAATCGAATCGTAAACGTATCGAAAGAAAGGAGCATATCATTGGTTCATAGTAGGCAGGCGGCCAATCACAATGTTCCCTTCTCTCAATATATTTACGTTTCGAATTCGAATATTATTCATACTGTACTGTACTCTACCTACAATCATTTTTTATTTCAGTTGTTTGGTGCGTTTTACTGCTACAAACATTAACTAACTCGGGTGCTTCTAAATATGAGAACAATACTGAGGATCAGTCTGATATTATCGTCAATGTCAATTTACGATCACCTAAATGGACGAGACCACCTGGTCAACAAAGACTATATGGACCTAAAAACTTTGAAACCAAGCCTCCTATTTATCTAACTTGGAATTTCGAATGTAACTGTTACACTAAATCGACACCACAGGAAATACGGACAGATTTTATAGAAGGTGAATCAAATGACGGAGTACCAAGTATTCGAAAGAAATCTAATAGTAATTGTCACTGCTGGAATTCACACAAATTAAAAAAATTAAAACAGAATTATCATTATAACGCGTTACCTAAACCAGACAAGTTGAAAGCTAGGGGTGATAAATGGCATCGCAATAGGTATGTATATATGCATAGTTTCTAAAACGCTACAAAAGCTACAAGAATTGTGAGTTATATTCTCTTAACTCCTTATTTTTTTATTTTTCCTTGTGTCTCTCCCCATCGATGTCTATATGGAGAAGCAGTCGATTGGGTCCGTGCGGTCCAAGCGCGCGCCGCTATTCAAAGAAATTCTCTCCTCGCCTCGTCTCGTCTCGCCCCTCTGGTGGAAAATCACCTTAATCGACTCTTCCCGTGACCACAGGGCAGGGGTTTACCTCGCTCAAAGAATTAGTATCGCTATTTAGCGTGGTCATGCCGCCAGTCTTTTGGGCACGGTTCCAGCAGAGATCGATGGGGAGGAATTTTACGACGCCTGAAGTTACAGTCTCTCCTCTTCTTTTAATTTATTTTTGTAGATATGTATTATATATTATTATAAAGCATTTTTTTATTATTTAATATTATTCCGTAAGATACTTGTAAATTTATATACATAAATTATTATGTAATAAACATAAAACAATTATGAAAATTTACTGATAGTAAATAAAGAATTAGAAAATCGTTTTTCTTTTCAATTACTTAATTAAATGAAGACATTTTGTCAAAATAAAAGAGCACTTATGCATAAATTAGGTAGTTAATTAATGGTTTTGTTTAATATTTTTTATTCCTATCTTCTTCATCCTAGCGTTAATCCTAGTTGCATCCGAAGCTATCAGATTGGAGTCTGGGGTCCGCTTTTACCAGTCTAACTGCGGATTTCGCTAAACTTCGACATTTTCCGTAAAGCGACTGTCATTTGACCTTCACAAGTTGTTGGACTTTTGAGGGCTCCAACTACCCGTGACGACTGCCATAGATGTTTGTATGGCAACCGGGAATTTTATTATATTTATATTTTTTTTATTCCTATATTTATACAGATTGAATCAGGTAGAAAATATAAGCTGCTGAAGCTGTCATTAAATCACAAGAGGTGGTAAGACCAAGGCGCAATCCTTATTCATAGGATTATTAACCGCTAATACTCGTAGTTGTAGGTAATTCGCTCCGTCTTCAGCAAAAGGAGCTTGTAGAAGAGTGTAAATATAGAAGTCACCAACAGCTTTGTTACGTCGATCAATCCTCGATTACAATATTTAGTAGGTACCTCAACTAGGGATAAAAGCACAAATTTAGTCCATTCTGGATATTCTTAATCGTTATTTCTTCTGTTTAATTACTTTGTTTTATCAAGACACGATCGAATCGAAATCGTGTCTTCGTCGTGGCATGGTTGCCACGACCCGAAATCGTGTCTTGATAAAACAAAGTAATTAAACAGAAGAAATAACGATTAAGAATCAAAATATAAACAAGCAATTTTATTGAGTTATACAAATATTTTTAAATTTGCTCCATGCAATGGAAATATAAATAAGCGGGCACCCTAATTAGTAACCCATTTCTATGGGAACCTAAAACAATGAAGTTCATTGTTAGGTAATGCTCATATGACTGGGTTCATACCTACTTAAAATTTTAAGCATTTTGTCTAAGTCATAGAATAAAGAAAGATTTCTTTACACAAATTTTGACCAACAAAGATGCTAATTTTAAATGTAGGAAATCATCGATTTTTTTTTGGGACTTTCTTCATTTGTGTTGTGTATTAAAATTTTTACTACACAGTTGATAGTTGAATCTGTCTACTCATTTTTCACGACAATTAATAATTCTGAAACAGTATTAAGGCGCCCACTCACCAACAGGCCGCCTGCAGTCCACCCGCAGTTTCTGATTGTATCCGGTGGCCTGCAGTCCTAAGCAGATAGCGCCTACACACTAAAGCGATTTTGACCTGCCGGTAATTCCCTGTTGTCAGTTTTGCGACCACACACTAGCAGTTGTGAGTCGACAGTTTCCCGCTGTACGCTTAATCCGAGAGCTGGTACGATTTTTTGGGAACGTGCTTGACGTAAGCTGAAAATTTGGCACACGCATCTCCTATTATACCCTAACACGAATGTGCAGATCTGGCTGGTGAGGAACGGGGCTAAGTTATAAGTTCTGAACATTTTCAAAAAAAAACCAAAACAAGGTTGACGCAAAATAAGAATTGTCGTCGCCCGGCCCTGCGCCACTGAAGATGTCGACCGCAGTGATCGACGAAACGTCTGGAACGCAAGTTTCACATCGACCACGGCCAAACAGCCCGGAAGCAGTATATTCTACATGCAACGCCGGCCGTGAAAGCCTGAAGACTTATATTTAATGTTAAAAGAAAATTAAAAATATATTGCCAAACGACTTGATTGGGACTTTATCGTAGACAGATGCGTTCAAAAGTTCCTTTTTTCTCAAAAATTGATGCAATTTTTGTAGGGTATTAATAATAAGTAAAAAATAAGATTGTCGAAAAGACAGGCCTTTTTGAAGGAACTTTCTGTCTGCCAGATGATCTAACAAATTACCCACGTATAGTTTTTATAGAATTAAAAGTTGTCATTATATTGTACATTAGACAACCCGCCCCGTATTTCCATACGCCATATTGTATTAATTTTCAAATAATGTATGAGAATCTGCTGCTGTATAAGAATTATTGACATCTATTATCACTGCTCCGCTCCTTTAAGGAGTAGCTTGTTGATATATAACCTGTAACCTCACTCGATAAACCTGTAATTCCTGAGATACAAATAAACTCGTCACCTTAATAATATCTATATAGATTTATAGTACTAAATAACTATTTCAATGGATACTATCGCATGAAGCCAACTGTAAATGTTAGGACTGATGTACGTTTTTCTGTAACTCTTATCTGAGTACGTGAAAATCATTTTAAGAAATAGGTGTTAGCTATTTTGGACTTTATGGACCATGTACATAACAAATATAGGCGATTATGTACATAAAATGAATAAAATCTTAGTTAAAACTAGTGAAGTACATGTCATCATAATGTTACCTCAGGCTAAGAGAATAGCGTTATTTTGTTCTTTTATTCTGTGTATGTTGATAAGAGACGTCGGTCGACAGGCCGCCGACCGACTGCCTGCTAATGTGTGCTCAATGGCCCTGCCTGACGGTCTAGGACTGTCCGGCCGAGAACTATCGGCGCTGGCCGGAATCGTTTGGCGGCCACAGACTATCGGATAGTATTAGTCATCAGTCCAAAATTATTAACAAAACTGTTAGCGCGTGGGTTATAGCGATTAACTGACAGATTTATATCGTCCTGCCGTCGTCCAGTAAACTGTTAGTGTGTGGGCGCCATTAAATTTTACCAAGTATCTCCCAAGTAAATACATTCATTTACTAAGTCATTCATTCATTACATCGATATCGTGAGAACTTTCATAAAATAACTAGCTTACCGCCCGCAGCTCCGACATTTTTCTAAACTGCCGGACTTGTTCCAATGCCTATTTCACTATCTTAGTAGTGTCTTTTTTCTTCAAAATATTAAATATATGTGAACAAATTTGAATATCAACCATTCGATTCCTTTGACTCGGCTTCGTTGTCTGATTTTGGAGCTGGACGGACTTTATGGCGCTATCAAAAAGTATCTAAATACTGCGATGTATCAGCCCGACGAATTCGTTGTAGACAAGTAAAATTAGGTTATTACGGTGTTTCTAACAGCTCACTTAGCTTACTTAAATCTTACCTCACTGGCAGAGTACAAAAAGTCAATATTAATGGTACTAATTCATCTGGCGCCCCATTAGTCATGGGAGTTCCCCAGAGCTCGATATTAGGACCCCTTTTATTCTTGATATGTATGAATGATCTTCCTCACTTCACTAAAAATCTTTGTGAAATAGTATTATTTGCTGATGACACATCATTAATTTTTTAAACTGATAGACATAAAGACTTACCTGACGATGTGAATATCAACCTTTCTAAAATATTGCATTGGTTCACAAGTAACAACTTGCTGCTCAATGCGAAGAAAACAAAATGTGTAAAGTTTACTATGCCTAATGTAAGACAGATAGATACGCATATTACAATGAACGATGAATCTGTGCATATAGTTGATACCACAGTTTTTTTTTGGTATGACTCTAGATAGTAAACTGCAATGGGGTTCTCATATCGCAGCCTTGGCAGGAAGACTTAGCTCAGCTGCCTATGCGGTTAGAAAAATAAGATCACTGACTGATGAGGAAACGGCACGATTAGTTTATTTTAGCTACTTTCATAGCCTTATGTCGTATGGTCTGATGCTGTGGGGCTCAGCTGCTGATATTGAGACTATTTTAATATTACAGAAACGAGCGATACGAGCAATCTATAGCCTCAGACCCCGTGACTCGCTGAGAGAAAGAAATTATTATGTTAACAGTTGCTTGCCAATACATTTACGATAATGTTTTATATGTACGCAAGAACCTAGATCTTTTAAAAAAAAAACTCTGACGTACACAATTATAATACTAGGAATAAAAATAAACTTGTAGTGCCAAAACTCAGACTTCAAAAGGTTGGTAATTCATTTGTAGGTAACAGTATTAAAATGTTTAATAAAATTCCTCAAGAGTTGGTTGACATGCCACTAAATAAGTTTAAAATCGAAGTAAAAAAGACTTTAATGAAAAAAGGATATTACAAAGTAAACGAATACCTTAATGATAAAAATGCATGGTCATCCTAATCTTTTTGCTTGCTCGCACAATATAAACCTATGAAAAAAAAAACAAATTGTTTTAGAAAAGAAACTATAATATTGTTCACTGAGTTTCTTGCTGGTTTCTCAGTAGGCTTGAAAGGCTTCTCAGTAGAACCAACTTACCGAACCAGCGAAAGAATCATTTTCAAATGATTTATTTACTTAATTTAATATTATATTAGTATTTCTTGACATGATTGTAAAATTTTGACGTTCATATGTGCTCTTTATGTGCCTAAACTGAATAAACGAAATTGATTCTTTGATTCTTGACAATCAGAAAAGCCCAGGTCTCGTAAAATAATAAGCATGGCCAGTGGTTCGCCCCGCACAAAGTTCTGATACCATTTCCCTAACACTAGGGACAAACTAGCCTTGTGTTCAAATCTATCCCTATATGAATCTATAATTTTATCCAAATTCATTTCACTGTTAGAGCGTATTTATAATTAATATATAAATACTTCTAATCTCTGACAAGCTACAATAATATAATATAATATACCCCACCTTAATTGCGGCCGAAACTTTCGGCAACTTTCCTTGTTAAAATGTTAAGACTTTTTGAACCAGCCAATTTATTGAGTTTGATAATGTTTCAATACTGTTGTTGGCAAACTTCGTAACTATCTAAATGCAGTTTTTATCCGACTGACAAGAAAGGTTAAGTCACAGAATAGATAGTAGTACTAGCGAATGTTTATAATAGGTCGTTACATATTAAATTGCCGTTTTATTGAAGAAATTGGAGGAAACCCAATTTGCAGTACTAACAATTTTGCATTTTTTAAGGAATGACAAATCTAAATTTTATGATTTTTTTTTGTGTATGAATGCGACAACATTAAGTTAACAGCAACTTTGATTAAATTTTTGAAAAGTGACAGCTGTAATAAAGTCATACAAAATTTATCATCAAAATCGATAGCATTTAGGAAGTACTGTTTTTGAAGATCGAATTCAATTTATCAAGCGCCCAATAAGAACAAAATTTAATAAGAGCGGTAAAATCTTGAAATCAACTTTCAAACAAAGTATAAATAATGGAAATAGCTATTAAATTACAGGAATAACGAACTCATGAATCTGTAAGAAAATTTCGGCAATTTCATATGTGTGTGGCAATTGAATATTAGATCCTAATATTTAGGTAAAAACGTAAAAATTTGGTATTAGTAGGTAGTAGGTTTTTAATTAGTTTGATATTCAAGCGAAGACCAGACCTTTTCTCCTATACCAACCTGTATCAACTGCCATCGACACTCTTGACATACAATCTTTTATATCTAAGTGAAACATAAACTTAATATCTCTCCTCATTTCTTCTGCGTTACCGAATTTAAAAATGTCAGTATTGTGAGTGGCAGTCAAGTGACACTTTTAGTGAAGTGATATTGTCTGCACTGCAATATCGATGCAATAAAATTTGCAATATAACTAGATAGTATTTAACCGACTTCAAAAAAGGAAGATTTTCAATTCGAATGTATTTTGAAGTGAAAACTTCTTTAGCGGCGTTGGATGGGTAAAAATTTGTTAAACTCGCGCGTCAGGATCACTTGACCTTTGAACCGTAACCGACGACTTTGTAGGATGACATGACGTCATACAACATTTTTAGCTACAGAGTGTTTATTTTAATAGGTACGCTAAGAATCTTCGTGGCTTACCGGTAAGTGCTTCGACTGTTAGTCCTTATGGTTCCAGATAGTACCGGGTTCGAACCTAGGCTTCTGAAACTTTTAGGGATTATTTTTGCTTTTTGTAATTTATTACTTTTTGTAATTATTTTTTCTGTTTGTAATTCATTAATTTCTTCTGACAGAAAATTAGTGATAGGTTCTATGATTGGCGCTATATTATAGGTATGGTATGGTATGGTTATCATTTTCTCTGTATATAACGAAGAAAGAAAAGAAGAAAAAGTTTTTACTTCTGCCGGCACTCCCGGAGTGCAACCTGTCTATTTTTTAAGTCTGTTACTTTAGAATTTTCAACAGGGTGAACCGATTCTGACAATGGCATCCATGAGAAAACCATATAACTTTTTAATACACATGAATCGTGTTTGAATACGTAGAGATTTGGTATATATTTTTCATCCTAGCATCAATGTCAGTCCCAGTCGTATCCAACGCCTTCATTTCGGAGCCTGGGGTCCACTCTTCCAATCTAATTCCGGGTTTGGCTGATCTTTGATATTTTTCGTGAAGCGACTGTCATTTGGGTTGTGGAAGACAACCCGTTGGCGATATCGAAGTATTTCAATTAGACCAGTTGTTGGACTTTTTAGGGCTCCAGCTACCTGTAACGACTGCCATAGATGTTCTGATAAAAACAGTTGTCGGTACCGGTTTTTATAAGAACATCTATGGCAGTCGTTTTGTTTAATGTACTCTTCGAGGCACGATCAGATCAATGCAAATAGCCATATTCACGCATATACATATTTATCCTGAGTGGGAATTGAAACCGCGCCCTGAGGCTGTCTATAAACCCCAGTTGCTCTAAAAGATGGTTGGAAATTGGACTTCCCAATTACGCTTGATTCGAGCCACCCCATATATAGGTGATATGCTCGAAATCAATTTTTTAGCACTAATGGCAAATGAATATCTTTCAAATAAGATTAAAACCATGATACCAACAAAGATCATCCATCAGTGTCAAAACGAATAAATTATTATAAAACTATGGCACATAAAACTAATATTATCGATATATCAATAGATTGTTTGCTTTTAGTCAATCCCTGTGCCCAACGGTATCATATTTTGGTATATGAATATTTTATTAACAAACATGTCATTTTCAAAATTAGTATAATATTTCACGAGAGCTTTCTGCATTATATTCTCTTAATAAAAAAAAAGGCGGGTAGTGAACAAGTTGGAAAAATTATTGCTCTATTTAAATTTTCAATTATAAATTATATATATTATATTCTAAATTGAATTTATGCTTATAAATAGTAGATAAAGTGTCTACCTGCCGGGTGCAGTAATATTCTTCACACTGTCTCTTCACTCAACCACAACACTTCACCAAACAGTTCTAAGCTTCAAACATGAACACCATGCAAGCCACAATGGACATGATGAGCAGCAGCATACATGGGAGGATGGAGGAATTTGAGGCCAAACTAAAAGCATCAAGTGAGCCAACTTCAATATCCTGTCTGGCAGCTGAATTCTCAGAGTTCAGAGCCTTCGTCACACAGACACTTAAAATACTGCAGCAGCAGATGGATGCCTTGGCTCGTACTGTGGATGGTATTGAGATACAGCGACGCCGCAAAATCCTGTTACTTCATGGTGTTCAAGAAACAAAGGATGAAGACCCCACATTGGTAGTGGCAAACATAGTTCAGCGGCAGCTTGGTATGGCAGATTTTCCAGCTGACTACATACAGCGCTGCCAAAGGATGGGTCGAGCAACAACCCCCAAGAAGCCCAGACCCCTGCTCTTTAAACTGCAGAATCATGCCACGCGTGACAAACTTTGGTTTAATAAAACAAAGTTGAAGGGTTCGGGATACACTATGTCGGAATTCCTAATAAAATCCAGACACGATGTGTTCGTTGCGGCTCGTGAACGCTTTGGCTTATCTAGGAGCTGGACCAAAGACGGCAGCGTATATATACTCGGTTCTGGCGACGTGAGGCATCGCGTGTCATCACTCGCAGAATTAAATAAGATTCCGGATATTCCACTGCAGTCGTCGCAGCCAAACCCCGCCGCCGCCCCGAAAGCAGCCGCCTCAAAACCTCGACGAGCTGTGACGTCCAAAAAGTGAGGTTGCATGTCGAATTATACTGTATAAGTCTCAGTCCAGGTAAAATCCAATGTTTACACAAAATACCTTCAATTGATATAAATACTGTCTACTTAATTTTCGAAGGCATGAAGGTATTTAGCACTAATATTATTATGTTTATTGGAGATGGTGGACGCTGTTTACTTTAATGAAAAAATAACATTCAAGTTCGTCAACTGACATTCATTGGATTGGCACTTGGCAGACATTGACATTGACAGTTATTCATGACATATTGTCAACCGTAGATGTCAACGGTGTGCAGATGTCGACGGCTCGTTCCAGTCTCATATATTTAATTTTTCATATATGCAGCATGTCGGGATCTGTACACCGCACAGGTGCACTGTCGGATGCGTGGGTTGACTATGGATAAACAACATTATGAGTAGATGGTGTTTGCCTGGACTGACAGCGTCATATTGAAATAGGATGCTGTTACTAGTTTTGTATGTTTGTTTTGTTTCTGTTTTTTTTTTTAAATTTACTGCTTACTTTCTTTGTTGTGATTTGTAACCTTCATTGTGTTGTTGTTTTCCACATGTCACCGGCAGATGGAGATAAATAGTAACGCTTTAGACAAATATTTATTTATTTATATTGTATATTTCATTTATATATAACATTACATATTTAAATTCGTCTAGCAATTTTTTAATAATATACGTACTTATAGACGCATGTCATTCTCAGATAGTGGTAGTGACAGTGATGATTTCTGTTCTCTAATTAGTAGTGATGCAAGTTTCCACAGTATCCCATCAACCCCTACACTTGCAGAAATTCTGGAATCTCAATTCACTGACGTTCCCTTAAATTTCAATGTGGTGCATATAAATGCACAAAGCATCTCGGCTCATTTCCCGGATATGCTGGCAGCGTTTGACTGTACAAATCTACACGCAATTCTTATCTCGGAGTCGTGGTTGCATCCACACCACGCCACTACCTCATTTTCCTTACCTGGTTACAACCTGATCAGAAATGACCGTGCAGTTGGTGAGGGTGGCGGTGTTGCTATCTATCTTCGTACTCAGATCCCCTACACCGTCATTAGCACATCTCCTCAACCACCTGACTCTGGGGAACATCTGTTTCTGGAAATTGAACTCCTTCATTCAAAAATTCTTCTAGGTGTTTTCTATTGTCCCTCTTCGCAAATTAACTATTTCTCTTCCTTCGAGCTTATATTAGAAAACCTAGTTCCCTCGTACAGTCAAACCATAATCATGGGTGACTTTAACACCTGTCTCTTAAAGAACGACTCTCGTTCCTCCACCTTGAACTCCGTCATCCAATCTAACAATTTAACCATTCTTCCCTCTGATGCTACTCACCATTATCCACACTGTAACTCCACATTACTTGACCTAAAAATTGTTTCTTCTCTTGACCGTGTTGCGAAACATGGGAAATGCACTGCAACCCAGTTCTCGTACCATGACTTGCTATATTTGTCTTACAAACTTCGTCCACCTAAACCTAAACCAAAAATCCTCTTGTTACGTAATTTTCGTAAGATGGACCTTTGTGCTCTGCGCAAAGATGCCGCAGCTATTGATTGGGGAACACTCCTTGACTCCAATTGCGTGAACCGGAAGGTAGAACTCCTCACATCGTACTTGATCAAATTGTATGACTTGCATGCACCTCTGCACAAAATCAAGGTTAAACACCTACCATCGCCTTGGCTGACAGACGACATAAAAACATTACTGTCCAAAAAGGCTGCAGCCAAGTCCAGATACCGAAGTCGCCCCACGGAAGTGAATCGGTGCAAGTATGTAGCCATTCGTAATCACTGTACTAAGGTGTGTAGGAATGCTCAACGCCAGCATATCCACAGCTCCGTTGAAAACGGGGACCCAGCTCATGTCTGGAAGTTCTTGAGGTCATTGGGAGTCGGTAAGTCTCGGAAAAATGGTATTTCCAATAACATAGATATTAATTCTCTCAATCAACACTTTTCTGCTCCGTCCACTTTCGACACTGCTACCAAAGCTAAAACAATGAATTATCTTTCATCCCTTGCTACTCCCGACTGCTCTCCATTTTTCTTCACTCAATTTACTAGTTGTGATGTTAGGAGAGGCATAATGTCGATCACGTCCAACGCTGTGGGAGCTGACTCTGTCGGCCGTAATATGATCCTACCCATTATTGACGAAATCCTCCCTATAATCTGTCACATCTTCAACTTCTCGATCGCAAGCAGTACCTTTCCAAGTACATGGAAAGATGCCCAAATAACACCTATCCCTAAGAACAGTAACCCTTCCTCCTTTTCTGAATATCGACCTATATCTATCCTATCCTTTCTCTCTAAAGTGCTCGAACGACTGGTTCACTCTCAGCTAACTGACTTTCTGTCTAAAAATTCTCTCCTAAATCCTTTCCAGTCAGGTTTTCGTCCTGGCCACAGCACTACGACAACCCTGGTTCATATTACGGAAGACTTCAGAGCAGGTATGGAAAACGGCGAGTTAACAGTTTTGGCCCTCTTGGACTTCACTAACGCCTTTAATAACGTCGATTTTGACGTTTTACTCGGCATATTGCGCTCTCTAGGCATATCTCCAGCAGTAATTGACTGGTTTCTGAGTTACCTATTTGGTCGCCGGCAGCGTATCTGCATTGAAGACACTGTCTCCGCATGGTGCTCAACGTCTGCTGGTGTACCACAGGGTGGCGTGTTATCTCCTCTACTCTTCGCAGTTTTCATAAACTCAATCACTAATCATCTTACTTCTTCCTACCACCTTTACGCAGATGATCTGCAAATTTACACCAGGGCCACCCAGGATAAACTGACGGATGCCGTCAACACTGTCAACGAAGACATGATTAAAATATGCGACTGGAGTAAATCATTTGGTCTTAGGGTGAACCCAAGTAAGACTCAAGCTATAGTCATTGGCAGCCCTTACGCTATCTCAAGAATAGACTGGTCGCTTCTCCCTCAAATCACCTGTGACGGTACCAATGTGCAGTATAGTGACAAAGTCAAAAATCTAGGCATTTATATTGATAGTAGTCTTTCTTGGGGCCCTCAACTTCAGGAGGTCAGCCGCAGAATGTTTGCCACAGCGGGGTCCCTGCGTAGGCTCCGTAGCTTATTACCCATTACCACGAAAACTGCGCTAGCTCAATCTCTTTTTCTTCCCATTCTTGATTATGCTGATGCCAGCTATCCAGATCTCACCGAAGACCAACTCAATAAACTTGAGAGACTCCAGAATCTCAGTATCCGGTTCATATTTGGACTTCGTAAATATGACCACATCTCCGAATATCGTGAAAAACTCAAGTGGTTACCTATACGCCTTCGCCGAAATGTTCATATTCTTTCACTTCTCTATAACATCCTTTTTCATCCTCTTACTCCTGTCTACTTAAAAGAACGCTTCACTTTCCTTTGTGATTCTCATTCAAGGACCCTGAGATCGTCAGTGAATCTGAAACTGAAAATGCCTAGACACTCCACAATTTTCATGGACAAATCTTTTACTGTTCAAGCTGTCCGATTGTGGAATGCCTTACCTGTCACTATAAGACGTGCGCAATCACTGCCTGTCTTCAAGGGATTGGTTACGGCCCACTATCTGCAGGAGAAATGATGTCCATTTATATATTTACATACTTTTCCCTTTCTCTCTCTGTCTTGCATAACTATGTCCTTATTATGTCCAATAGCATGCAATATTTATGTACTACTCTACTAATTATTATATATATAGGAAGTTTATAAATATGTACCTAAGTCTATGTGAATATTTACTACATATATTTCCGATGTTCTGTATAATATTATTAGTATGTATGTTTTATTATATAATGTACCTTTATCTGCATACCTTCAATACCTATTTATATATAATCACTTCCACTCATTATTTCAATTGAAAGTACACCAAACTGCCCCAAATCTCTGCGCCTATTTCTTTCTCCATCCTATGGTTGCCTGTAAGAGATTGCCTCAGTGCGATAAGGCCGCCAATTTGTGTACCACGTGAATTGTACCTCTGAGTTGTAATTTATGTTTTTTGGTGAACAATAAAGAGTCATATTATTATTATTATTATTATTATTATTATTATATTGAACCTAATACAGAATTATTTGGTGTATACATTCTATGAAAACAAACATCATGAAAGTACTGAGTGTGAACTATTAGTATTTACCAGTGAAATGTCTTTCTATTTGGATTATTGCTACAGGTAAGGCCACAGTATGATACACAACATGTTGATTCTTTATATTATTCCGTTATAATTTTCCTACAGTCCCAGGTCCTTCAAGCGGGGCGTGAAAAAGCATCTGATAAGGCCGTCAAGCTGAGTACCACCGTTGTTAACATGATACGAGTATGTAATTGTGACCCTCTTTCCTGAGACTTTGCCTTCAGCTTACCATCAGGCGAGGTGAAGTAAAATTTACGTGTCCTATATAAAAAAAAGTTCAAATTACGGCGAATGAAATTAAAATGCAATTTGATTTATTTATGACAGTGGGTTATTTCTGTCATTCGGTTATAAAGTTATAAAAAAACTCTTCACCTCATACGAACTCTTTCTCATACCTAGGTTTTCTTACTCTTTGTTCGTCTAGTATTACTAAGTTTCTGGAGTGGAAAAGACGGAAATGATTTATGTCTATCTTTTTCTGATATTACGGACTAACCTGGTATCTAAAGTATGTCGGCTAAATGGAATCCAAAAATAATAATCCAAAACTAAAAGACGGACTATATAACTGGTTAATAAATCTATCGCCAGTACACGCTCTAATATTCACCTATTTCGAACAAATTTAAAACATCTTTTTTTTTCAATACCTTCTTTAGTACCTTCTATTTCATTTTAGGCAATTTATTTCCTAATTTCCCGGGAACAAAAACAGGGTCGTAATAAGAGAGACGATATTCTTAGCAATCCATGGATTCTCCGTGCGGGTGCCGGGTCCATCGCGTTGCTGAGTTGGGAACTCGGAACAGTGCCTGGGACTTGCGACCCAAGTGTAGGTTTAGAAGGGGCCCCTTTTGTTGATGTACATCAACACTCACCTTCACTACCCAAGTTCCCCTCCCTGCCTAACCAAATTTGATACGAACCTACTAGTGCCGCTTTAGACATTCGTCCTAGTAATGAGCTTATTGTAGCTCTCGATAGGCCTAGATCTTTAAGTAGGTTATAGAGAGATTTAGCTGGTATACCTCTAGCTCCCACTTCTACTGCATACAAATTAACCACGTAACCGTTTTTGATTAATTCGTTTGTGAGATCATAGTATTTATTTTTCTTAAGTGTGTGGTCCTTCGGTATATTTGTTTCCCACGGTACAGTAAGTTCCACAAGGACCACATATTTTGTCGTTTTCGAGTATAGAAATATGTCCGGTCTAGATGACGAAACCCCAACATCCTCCGGAATTTTATAGTGCTTTTCATACGTGTCGATTAGGAGAGTCCAATCTGGGGCAGTATCTAAGATTGAATAAGGTTTGTTCCTGGATTTTATGGATGAACCTTCAGACACAAAGTTGATATGTCGTCTGTTAGTAGTCAATCCTTTTTGGGCTCTAGCTACTGCCAGACTCATTGCTTCGCGTATGATGAAAAGCACCTTATCGTGGCGGCGTGAGTATTGGCCTCTATCGAGAAGCACCCTACATCCTACTAATATGTGCCTAGCCGTCCCTATTGCCTCACCACACGTATAACATTGTTTTTCTGTGGCCTTCCCCCACCTTACCAGATTACTCTGGTCTGGAAGGGTCATCTGAAAGGCGTTAAGATAGAATTTTAACAGGGCCGGCGACCACTCATAGATCAAGGTGCGCCACTTTAAAGCCATCGGTATGCAGAACTCTCCCATTGTCAACCATTCGTTTTGGATTTCCAAATTCATCGCGTGCACTCGATATTTATCATTTTCGTCTTGCTTCAGAAAGGACCTAAGTATATCCTGGTCCCTTTTTGGCTCTCGTACTCCCAACCCCACTTTGTTCGACTGGGCTCCTATCATAAATCGTTTATGGAATATAAGTCTAGATTCAAGCTCGGACGCGTTATTATCTTTCGGGAGTGCCCTGACTGTGTCATCTTGGGATTTACCTAAGATGTGGGCTTTGGTAACTCTAAGGTGTTTATAGAGCTCCGATGGTTTCTTTAATTTCATCCCAAAATTATTCTGATCCCTAAATAAAGCAGAGGGATCAGCAGAGTGCGCTAGTCCAAGCCACGATTTTAGTGATTTTATGACAGTTGCATCTATTTTCGCGAGTAAGGTTTTGCCGAAATCGTATACCAGAAAAGGCCAAGTCAGACGTGATGTTAGGTAGTTGTCATATATCCAAGCTTTTTTGATATTATTCAGTGGTAGCTGATCTATCTTATTTAGGTCGTTTATAAACATATTGACAACTTCATCTAAGGATGGTGTGCGTCCTTGATGGTCTATCTTTCTCCCAAGAAATTTAAATGGGACCGATTCAGCGACTATGGAAACTGGTTTACCCCCTATGAAGAGTCCCGGGTCGTAGGAGGTAAATTTGGTGTCCCGTCTACCCAGACACAGACAGTGACACTTACTGGGCTTCGTTCTCAGTCCATTTGTCCACGAACAGAACTCATCGATTTCCTTTAATAGTTCCTGACATTGATTTGGATTACGCGTCAGTATTGCGAGGTCGTCAGCAAAAGCTAAGATGGACTCAGTGTATTTGTTATTTACTTTAAACCGATAACCCCATTTCTTTTCGTGACGTATTAATTTGGTGATTAAGATATTAATTACTATGTTAAATGCTATTGGTGACAGGCAGCATCCTTGAAACAGCCCAACATTATACCGTAGTGGTTCTGTGTGGTCTTTTTGGAAGCTTATAGCAAATTTTAGTTGTGAGTAATACGACGCGATTATCTCTATTACCACGGGTGGAAAGTTATACCATTGCAACGCGTATATCATAAGGTTATGTGGAATTGAGCCAAATGCGTTTTCTAGGTCTATCCAACATACCGTTATCTGTCTTTCGTATTTTCTGGCATCTTTTAAGCTTTCCGCTAACAGACTATTGTGTTCCAGACATCCAGAAATTCCGGGTAAAAATCCTTTCTGGTGGTTAGGTCCGAAATACCTATTGTTAATCATAAAATTACACATTTTTGTTTGTAGAATTGAGAAAAATATTTTTGAAATTGTGTTAGTTAGTGCTATCGGTCTAGTATCTTTAGGATGAGTCACTTCGTGTTTTTTTGGGATGAGAACAAAAACTGCTTCGCCAAATGCGACTGGTATATTCTTTTCTGACCAGATTTTACTGAATATATTTGTGAGATGTTTGCGAACTATTGGACATTTTTTATACACTATATATGGAACACCATCAGGGCCCGGAGCCGATTTAGATGATTTCTTTTTTATTTGTATCTCTAATTCCTCTATGGTAGGTGCATTCCCTTGGAATTGTACTAGAGGGTCATGGGGTCTTTGGGTTTCCGGTTGATTGTATGGTGTTCTACATTGAGATATTTCGTAGGTATTTTTGTAATGTTCGTAAGTTTGTTCCTTGGTCAATAGAAGTTTACCATTTTGGCTTTTGAAGATGTTTTTTGAATACTGAAAAGGGTTTTTATCAAATTCTACTTCATGCCTTGCCCTATCGTGGCTATCGCGATTGTTTGCTATTTGTTGCGATATACCTTGTATTAGTTTCAGGATTGATCTTAATGCCCTAGACAGTTGATGACTAAGATGATAATCGCCTAAGGCTTTGGCGTCTCGAAGTTTTTTCTTTAGTTCCCTTTTCTTTCTCCGCAGTTTAGTTTTAAAAGAATTTTCCTTAGTTTTAGGAGCATGGTAATTTGACGGTGGATAATGCTCACTAAAATACGTGTATATTGTATCTTGGAAAGTGTTTACTTGGCTATTTAGATCTTGTTTCTTGCCTGGATGTTCTAGCAGAATTGCCAAGTTTTCGTCATGCACTTTCCAGGTTGAGTTTTGAAGACTCGGAATGCTAAGACGTGTCCGGATGTTTATGGACTCCTGGTTTCTTTGACACGATGGTTCACCATGGGATGTATGAGGGTCTACTCTATCCGTAGTGACTGTTGAAGGTCTTACCGACGGCTGTCGTGCTTCAACACCATGTGTATTCAAATGTTTGATGAACCAGGCTCGTCTCTTGTATTGTTTCCCGCACGTGGGGCATTTCAAATCCGTATTATCGCCAAAGTCATCGTTTTTTTCTTTCGGTGGACAGATCTTCCGCCCCCCCTCTCGGACTGTCCTCAGTCCTGTCAGACTGTCTCCTGTCCTGACTACGAGTGATGAAATATTCAATGATATTAGCGAGGCTTTGTTTGACCTTAGCCCGGATAACGCAACAGGTCAGGGAGCGACCTTGCTCTCTACGTTTCCACTGCTTTTACTTAATATTAGATTTGAAACTTGTTTACTAAAATATTTTGTAGTTTTTGATGGAATACTCAGTAGAATATTAGTGTAACTATTAGTTAAATAAATTCAGTACAACGTACATTTTAGTAACTTATAACATCAATGGTTAATCTTAACGACTAGGAAAGCACATTAAAAAAAAAGGGTAAGGCATTGAAACGTCGCGTCGAGAAGTGGAATAACTTTAATTGCTCCAATGTCATTACCGTTAAGTCGACAGTTAAAATACAATTCATGATAAAATGTATCCTAATGTTGTAAGTGGTGATCCTACAAACAATTCCGGCAAGTGCAGTTATTATCAGTTATTTAAACTTCGATTATTTTTAGTTTTATTGTTTTCATCAACCGTCGTTGAGTACGACTGTACTTTATTTTATTTTTTTAATTCCCATAATAAATATTGTGCCAATAGCCTACTACATATTTTTTGCAGGTGGCGATTCGCACACCAATAAGTTAAATTAGTGCGAGTCGCCTACATAAAAATATATATATATTAGTCGATTCGCACGTTTTGTGCGAGTTCAATTCGTGCGAATCGTCCAATAAGCCAAATTTCCGTAAGTCAAATTGTACAGTCAACAAAGGAGATACGGTTGCACCCTTACATACATCTTTATATGAAAAAATGCCACCGTCTCCTTTGTCGATTGTACATTAACGGTATTATTACGTGATCGAGTGCCACATCTTACATAATTATTTTCATCGTTATGATAAAAGTCCCCAAAGTTCAAAGGTGAATTTTTCACAATGTTCAATAAGCACGTTGAGTCTTACCGGCGTGCTCAAGTAAGCTTCAGGTTGGTCCCCACCTCACTGCCCCCATCGATTTTTCAATACTACAAAAGCTAAGCCTTCAAACTGCTGAGCATGCCCGAGTAACAAGTCAGAGATTCTTTGATCTATTTGTGTCAGACTTATAATAAGGTACTACATCCTTTTCTTCGAAACTGAGATGCATTTTTTTGTATTCTTCGAGCAATTCATTATTAAAAAGTACTGCCGGACTATTAGAAGCCAGAATTGTATGTTTTAAAATATAATTATATTTAAATACGATAAATGTGTTTTCTAATCAAGTCCATTAATATGTCGCTATTGATGGATTCTTGGAAGTGAATTCTGAAAAAACAGACGGCCAAACACCACATGGCTTGTTTAACTCAAATACTCTGTCTTGTTCTTAGTAGTGTAGTATCTACTGGGGTTTCTCAACTCAATGCTTTTAAAACATGTCACTTGTATATTGTATGCATTTTGTGTTCTGCCAATTTTGGCTTTGACAATATTCGTCATACATCTTTTTTCAACAGCACTAAATATAATTTTAACCGTAAAATTGATAGTTTTTATCACTTACCCTTTACCCTAGATTTTTATTTTTGCTCTTGTAATTGAGAACAAAATGAAACAACAAGCCTCAAACAATCTAATAATCTAAAACACAGTGTAGCAAAGTTTGAACTTTGCAGGAATCTTGTTCTTTGAAATAAATGAAAATTTCTGAATAACTCTTACAAGGTTTGCAAAAGCTTGTTTGATGTTTTAATACCCCATGTTATAAACTTTTCCTAAAGTTTTTATGTAGGTAGCAAGCGGCCTTAGAATCTTTCTTTTGTCCTCAGTAGGAATTGTGGCTCTGCATTGTTGAATAATATACTAAATTACAGTACAGGTAAGGAACCACCATAATATTTATATTAGTATACATAACTACAGTCCTTCTAAGAATTTGTGAACTCCAAAAAAAAATAAAGCATGTTTAAATGTTGAAACGAATCAATGAATAAAATTGATCTTTACCATAGTTATTTTTGCAGTCTTCAGAGGACACATTAGGACTTTTAGAGTGTGTTTATTAATAATACAGTTAAAGTTTAAGGAAATATGAATTCAAAATCTATCGAAAGCTAACATAGCAATTTCTAATTTGAATCTGAGAATTAGTAAGCAATTCAAAATTTAATAATAATCCAGATAAAATAAACGTTTGAGCTTGCATGTTGAGCTTGAACTAAAAATTGACAGAGGTTTTAAATACGCCATTATAAAAGAAATATCAAAAGTTCCCATCGATTGGACTTCTGCATTTAAAGGTCAAAAATATTGAATTTTTGCATTTTTCTCGCAATTAGCAACTGTTATAGCAGAAATTGGTTAAACAAAGTTGTAGATCATTTAATTACATACAAGATTGCTCTCGTTCTTTTTTATCATTTTCGAGCTATCGCGATTTCAAAACAGGAAGAAGTCAGATCTATCATATACAAAATTACTTGATTTACTATAGAATGATCGCAGAGCCTAAACTGCTGCTCTTGTAAAGTTTTTTTTGTTTTTTCATGATGCTAAAGTCCAGTTGAAATTTTGTTACTAAGTAAGGGTCTGAAATAAGGGATGAGCGAGAATGAAGTTCTATACAAACTTTCATCTCATATTTTACCTCCTTAGCAACAAAATGTCCATAAATCCTTTCTTAGTGGATGCCAGCAACATGAAAAGCGTCTATTATCAAAATTTCAAGTTCATAGGACCAGCGGTTCAGGTCCTGCGTTGAATAATCATACTATGGGGAATGAAATTTTATACCAAGATAATATGAATTCTTCTCATTTTTGAAATCGCGATATCTCCATAATGGTGACCCACACAAAAAAAGTAATGGGCCAATTTTGTAGGTAATTACATGATCAACAACTTTGTCCAACCTACTTCTGCGCTAACAACTGCCGTTTACGAGAAAGATGCAAGATCCAATATATTTTACCTTTGACCATGAATAATAGAATTGCAGAAGTCCAATTGATGGGGACTTTTGATATGACTTTCATTATGGTGTACTTAATTCCAGCTCCATGCAAAATGATGCAATTTTACTATTTTATTACGTTTATTTTGACTACATTATAAGTAATAGGAGAAACTCAAATAACAATTATAATCAAAAACAATTTGTCAAGTTAAACCAGATTAATATTAGAACATCTCGACAGAGGGATTTGGGTAGATGTTTAGAGACTCGCAATAAGCTTCAGCCGAGGTCACAGACTTCCACGCTAAATTATTTCTTAATTTTTAATTATTTCACTTGTAAATTCCGTTTTTAACGGCCACTGAAAGTGAACTTAAAATTAATTGTAAATTATCTTTAAAATACATTATTTCTGTTAGTATACTTAACCTTCAGTTGTTATCTTTGCCACGACACAATATTAGGCACGACAATATATTTATATCGAAGTCGAACCAAGGAAAACCATACTGTGTACCCAACATAAACACAACAAAGACGTATTACAATAAAAAGTAACAGTACGGTCCCTGGTGTAGTCCTCCAGCGCTTCCTGGAGCAGCTTTCAGCACTTCTAACCTATGTCTATCCATGTCGAGGCACGCAGTGACCACCTCATAATATAATTATCATAACGCCCGGGTACTATAATAATGTCCAATTTATGAGTTTGCGGATATCATTTATATTTACTCTTCTAGATATAGGCTTCTTCCAAGGTGCGCGACAGTACTCGAGCCTCTGCTTGTTGCATTCAATTTATCCCAGGTAACTAGAATGATAGACTAATTTAACGCTTGATTGATTTATAGATACATACTTCATCAAGAATGTTTAAGTTTAGGTGAAGTTATGACTCATTCCCAGCGGCCAAACCGGGTCTATGGGACAAAATTTTCGATCTGTTGCCAAACACTCCTAGTACAATATGGTAATAACTCTATATCGATGGATTAAAAATGATTTTTCAGCCTTCTATCGGCCTAAATCTACGATGACGCGACGTTGCTACTTGATGTTTGATATTGTCAGTATTAGATTGCAGCGACTCCGATAAGCACGCTTATTCGACGTAACGCTGAGATTCTCTAAAACCTTCACATTTTTCTTGGAACTTAAATAAATCTGTGTGTTTTAGGTCCTGGTTCAAAACTAGCATCGGGCCTTTGTCTGGCTGATGCTGAACTGGGCTTTAATTTATGTTTACATGTCAAAAGATACATAAATTCAAGCCAGGATAGATTAAAACTGTTCCACCTTCGTAAATACGAACATATGCAGATAATTTTCAGGGTTTATGCTACTTAATTAATTGCAGGTGTGTATGAAGTATGTATAGTGTATGAGCAGAATAAGGTATGAGTATATATATATATATATAAGTTGGAAAGTGGAAAGTGGTAATAATGAATGAAAAATTGAGAAGCGAGCGGTTGTAGTGGAATGGAGATATTGGATATACTATAAGAAGCGATAAAAGTAATGTTCGAATAAGGCCCACAGCACGGGTCCAAAGTATTAATATAGAGGACTTCAGGAGTAGAGGTAGAGCCAAGGAGAGATGGATGGACTGAGATAATGACATCTGAGAATATATGGGAAAATGACATATTGTGCCGACCCCACATAATATGGACAGTGGTGCCCCCTAAAATCCAACCACACGTCCTGATCGTCCACCTGAATCTCGTGGGGGTCGGACACACAGAAACAAATTTACTGGCATGGCTAACGTGGCTCTGGTACACTTGACATTGGCGTTTCGCCATTAATAAATTTATATTACATTTTACTTGACATTTGCGAATTGTGGCGATTTGCTGCAGGGCATTTTGAAGAAGTTGAAGTAGTTAGACAGGGGTGGATGATGTGTGTATGTTTTGTATACATAGTATGTACCGCAATCTAACGGGCCGTGTATTATTTTGCTTCTTTAGTAGTGCGAAGAGTGAAAAAAAAGAGTTTTAGGGAAGCCAACGGCTGTATCATATAACACATAAAACCTTGACTTAAACATAATTTCCGTGTTAAAATTCTTGATATCGATATCAGTGAAACGATGATAAGTTGATTGGTGCAACTATCTGATATATTAACTATTCTTTTGATGCACACTAAACTCTTTAGTATGCAATATAGGAAAATGTTCTGTAACCCTGTCGAACGAGTAACTTAATATACTTGCAGATTTTTGTACTTAATTCCCAATGAGTGACCTATAAGATTTCATATGACAATCGACTTTATTTATGAAGAAGTTTCAATCGTTTATACGATTCAATATTTTTGATTCTATCAAGAGTTTACGCGAATATTATAAATTGTAATAAAATTAATTCCGGTTTTTATTCGTAAGCCTACAGAAGTTATTCTTTTGTATGTGAAAATGAAATGGAAATGTAATGTACTTTTTTAAAAACTATACCACACAACTTTCATGTTATGTTGTTGTTCATTAAAAATGGATAAAATAATCGTCGTCTTGTGTAGGGACTAAAAGTTGTCAACAAATTACATATTTATAGCACTAAATAATTATTTTAACGAACCCTATCACCTATAAGCAACTGAAATGTTAGGATCAGTGTAAATAAACGATAACAGAAATTAAATTACAAAAGAATTCTTCAAAATTGTCTTATTTCATTTTGTGTTCGTGTAAAATCGATTGAAACTTCTTCATAAACAAAGTCAATTGTTACTTGAAATCGAATAGGTAGGCTTGAAACGTATTGGTATATAACTATTTCACATGACATAATCCTTCAAAAGTAAACTTAGTCGTTGAACAGAATATTGCTCCCTAAAATCCAACCACACGTCCTGATCGTCCACCTGAATCTCGTGGGGGGCGGACACACCGAAACAAATTCACTGGCGTGGCTAACGTGGCTCTGGTACACTCGACAATGGCGTGTCGCCATTAATAATTTTATAATACGTTTTACTTGACATTGGTGAATTGCGGCGATTTGCTGCAGAGGCCATTTTGAAGAAGTTGAAGTTGAAGTTGAACAGAATATTATTCATTGAAATAATTATCGCCCGAAAAAAATCGAATTGTATTAAAAGAAGGAATACCTAAAGATAACGTGCCGCCTGGACACCATATCCCGTGGCCAAATTAGAAGTCATTAAATCGCCTGCCCAAGTTTTCCACTGTAAGGCAACTTTGCCTAAATAGGATTATATAGAAGATAAAGGGTAAGCGCACTGCCGGGTGTCGTGCGGTCCTTAGCCCTGTACGGGTGCCCCGTGTGCCGTGTGCTGACTCTGCTCCGTACGGCGCAGAGGACGATGGCCGCCAGGGCCATCAGGGGGTACCGCACGATATCCTTTGAAGTGGCGAGTCTTCTAGCCGGATCGCCACCGTGGATCCTGGAAGCGAGGACCCTTTCGGCACTGCATCGGTTCCGAAGGGAGGCGCGGGAGCGGAGATTCGATCCCGAGCCCGAAGATATTCGGAGCGAGAAATCCCGGCTCCACAGTAATATGGTGGTCGAGTGGGAGCGACGATTTGAGCCACCACGCGCAGCGCACGCCGTGATTGCGACGGTAAGACACACGGTAGCCTCTCGTACCGTCATTACCGGACACGGTAGCTTCGGGCCGTATCTGCATCTGATGGGCATAGAGACAACGCCTGAGTGCCATCACTGCGACGCGAGGGTGGACTCGGGGCTAGAAACGCTCGCCGAGTGTCCGGCTTATGAGACATCGAGGCGCCCTCCACCCTGCTCGCGGCGATGGTCCACTGCGCGGATGCGTGGGCGGCCAGTGCCTCCTTCAGCGAACAGGTCATGCTGGTGAAGGAGACAGCAGAGCGAGACAGACTCGTGGACATCGCTGCCCGCGTTCGTAGGCGGCTCGGGCGTCGGAGGGCGCAGACCGACCTCCGCCACCCATGATCGCGGGCCTGAGGGTGATGGGTGGAGCCGCCCGTCACCCTAGCAGAAGCAGGCCACGGCGGTGGCGCGCATCGCTCGGCGCTCCTGAGGAGGGCCAGACCGAGAGGAATGGCTCTGGGTCAGCCGGGGTGCGAGGGATATGTCGCCTGACAACCTCACCTTCGGCCTAGCACAACGACCCACAGACAGCTTGCGGTTTAGTCGGTTCGAGTCTGATTTAACCTCCCTCCCTTCGTCTCCGGAGGGGAGGTATCCGTGGGGATTTCCTGCACCTAAAAAAAGTGCCCTGCGTCAGCGGCCCCATCCGAGTCCATGCTACATTTGCTTTTTACCGACTGTGCCTTTCCACATGTACTATTCCAAACCTGTGTAGGGCAATTGACAATGCTTTAGCCGTGGCCATTTGGGCTGACAAAAATTTATAAATTTTATGAGCCATTGACTCGAAGAAGAATATTCCTTGCAAATAAACCATTCTTTAACTTATAATTTCGCGAACAAAGTAGTAACACCAAGAATTCACATTAATTCGGATGATTAGAGATATTTTACACTTCAAACCATGTGAGAACTACCATATTTAGTCTCGACCATGGCTGCTGAAAAGTAGCCGAAACGTTGGCTAAATGAAAATATAATAATACCAAATAAGTCGCGATAGAATCTATTAAATGTAATTTTATTTCAATGACTGATATTCGTGTAAGCTTCAGACATTATCGAAAAACAGACAGTATTTTATGTAGAATATACTGTCGTTATGTAGAATATAAGTCGTCGTCGCCCGGCCCTGCGCCACTGAAGATGTCGACCGCAGTGATCGACGAAACGTCTGGAACGCAAGTTTCACATAGACCACGGCCAAACAGCCCGGAAGCAGTATATTCTACATGCAACGCCGGCCGTGAAAGCCTGAAGACTTATAGACAGTATTTTAATTTTTTGTTAGTACAGTTTACGCTTGCAATGAAGAGTTTACTGGTTTAAGTTTCATCCAGTGTACTAACAATAAGAGCTTATATATAACAATAGTAATTTAAGTTTTCTGTGTGCTCTGTTACATTGTGCTCTACCCTGTATAAGTTATTCAGGTGTGGAGGAACGAGTAGTGATGTTCCTCCAACACAAAGGGAGGATCCTCCGACCAGGCAAGGTGATCACGCCTGGCGGGCCGCGGCCCAACGATTGTCGTTGGGATGTTGTATATGTATTGTATCAGCGCGGGAACTTCACTTTCGCGATGCAGGATTTGTAGTGTCGTAGTAGTTAGGCTTGATGTCGCTAAATGGCGCTAGGTAATTGTGGTTTCGCCACACAGGTAAAAAGTAGGGTCAAACATATTGAAACACCTGGGTACTAGAGACTCGTACATACTTATAAATGCAATGCGAGTTTTTCTTTTCACATTCACCGGTGCGGAGTAAATGGTGATATATATTAAAAATCCACAAGTTTTCCGCCAGGTGGCGCTAATTCAATGACATACAAATGACTATTTACTCGTCACCGGTGAATGTGAAAAAAACTCACAGTAGGCACTGTGAAGACTAAAAAATGGGAAGTACGGTAAACTTTAGAATTTACTAAATTTAAAATGCCGGAATTGCCAAATAAGTTAAATTTAGAATTGCTGCCGCAGACAACGATGATGTCACATACAGTCACATACACGTATACACCACTTGACAGATGTAAACATTTGGTTAGTACTAGTTGTAATTCAATTACTGTGGAAGTTTCATGTTTTTTCATATTATACAAAACTAATGTTTGCAAAAACAAACCTATGCATTTCATAGTTTAGGTTCGATAATCGATAAAATATTAGTTTAAATCAATAATACTGTCCACTTTAGGTTGAATAAGTTTAAATAATAAAAATTGTTACAGTGCTACACAGAAGAATAGCTGTTTTGAATACCGATTTGGCAATTTACCAGAATACTAATTCATTCGCATCCATTTATTAGTATGCTCATTTATCTCAAACTAAATCATAGTAAATGGAATGTTGTTGTATCATACTATCACTTCAATATCTTGTATGATTCATCCATAACAACACAATATCAGCGTTATGTGGTTTTAACTTGTTCGGCACAGAGTAAAGAGCTTCTCTTCTTCTTTAAAAATAAATTAATTAAAAGAAAAACAGTTTTGGCACAGAAATGCCCTGACTTGATAATGTGCATACGTCTTGCCAGGGGTGGCTCTCAATAGAGTTTTTCTTTCTCGCAACCCTTCGCACTCTAGCTTTTCTAAGTTTTCTTCTTTGCACTTCAAGGATCCACCGGTCCTTTCTGTAGGGGGTTATGGCTAGAAGGAGTGAAGATTAGTGCTAAACCAACCGTTCTGTAAGAACACAAAGCCTTTTAATTTTTAAGCCTTTTATTTTCTCTCTACTTTATCCTCTGAAAAGCGGGAAACATATGGAGAAACCGAGCAAGCTTCATCGTTGGCGAAATGGTAGACTTCCAGCTGAAGAGAGGTGTTGCTCAAGGTACACAACTTAAAAAATTAGGTACAAAGAAATTCAGTAACAAAATGACTTAGAAAATTTATTTATCAAAATCTTAGAAAATTAAAAATAAATCTATAAAAAGTCCAACATACAGCAAGTTTTAAAAGGCATCGTGCGGAATCACAAATCACAATCGCTTAAGTAAATAAATTGTTGTATTCTGCTCATAATTATATATGAGAGATCATTTCACCAATTATATATAATATAATATAATTTAATAAAATAACTCGTTTTTAGCGGAATCGTTCGATGCAGTATTTAAGAGCCGCAAATCAACGGCTGTTATAATAGTAGCTTTTTGTAGATACATCATGAGGTTTTATAGGGCTGTGATATTTTATGGCAGATAACGATTTGACGTGAACACTGCCTGTGACTCTATCCAACTTACTCTTTTCCTTTTACCGTCATGAGATTATTTCTTGCTTCACCTTCACCTACGATTCTTTACTTTGCTATCCGGAATCATAGGACGCCTGGAGCCCCGTCTCCGAATAGCGGCGAAAGAATTTCCGTTTTCTTCAACCTTACAGCGACTTTTTGCAAATTGTAGTGCAATACTCTGCCATTGGGGATGTACTATGTTGCCTGATTATATGCTATGTGGCACATTACCATAGTATTAATATTTATTATGTGACATTATTAGCACACATTTTCACATTTCAAAATTATTACTGGAACCATAAATAGATAATATAATCAAAATACTATTGTGATAACACTTATCTTTTACTCATATTATCAATAATTTGTAGTTGTGTGAAGATTGAAAGGGGCACTTATTTCCATGGTCAAACGATGATATTTCTATAAACTATACTCAATACAAAACAAATATAAAAAAACATAATGAGCAAGTAAAATTCTTCCACATCTATTAATGACCAGAAATATGGAGCACACAATAATAATTATCGAATAGTACACCGCACGTAGGCCGGAATGACGAATTTGGCTGGCCATAATTCTGAATTCTAAAGTTATACATACTTTAAGAGATGTATTCTGTCATATACTTTAAGAGATGCATTCCAAGAAGCAGAGAACAAATCGAGGAACATAACCTACGCCCATTTTCACCTATAACCACACTGCACGTGTGCAGAGACTGTTAGAACTTAACAACAATAACAACTTCTGTGTTAGTTATTGAAGTGAAAATGATGGATTCTTATATTTCGGGTAAGTATTTATAATTACTAATACTTTTGACCGAACTAAACCATTTTAGTATAACCGATTTAGATGTTTAAACATAGGTCCTTTTTATACAAAAAAAAAACTATATTTTTGTTTAAATCGTCATTTAGTTGTACTATTCTTCGGCTATGATCCTTATTTTTAATAAATATTAACCGTTTTGACTTGGAATTAATAATACAATTGTAGTGCGATTTTTGCGGATATTTTAAAAAACGTTTGAGCTTTTAAATGTCGGTTTCTGTTCATTGCAAATATACCTGGTACGTCAGTTATAACAACAAAATCTTGACGATTTCTGTATAAACTAATGCACAAGAATTCTTGCATTTTTAATGAAAATTTTTATTAAGTTGCAGAGAAAAGGAATAAGCACTTAAACTTAAATGTATTTTGATTAATGTAATACATTTGATGGTATTTTTGACATATTTTGAGAAAACATTTAAATATTGGCCAGCTAAATTCAGATTTCCGGCCTATGTCACCGTATGAACGCAATTTTTGGCGAACGTTCCAATTTAGTTTAGTTATGTTAGATAAGATTTAGTATGCAGATGGATCCATGGAACAACTGATTTTAGATAAAACAATGATGGGATAAATTGGAATGTAATGGCATCACCATTACATTCCCATTTAGTCCATCATCCCCCAGGTGCAGATTCTTCTTCATCTTAGCGTTAATCCCAGCCGCATCCGAAGCTATCAACTTGGAGACTATTTTAGTACAATTTCTTTTAGATATTACTAGAATAAATTATTCAAATAACTTTAGATAGTAATAGAACTTTAGGTAGGAATAGGCAATAGAATGAAAAAAAAATGTCTACTGAAAAACTAAAAATTACGCTTAGCTTTAGTACAATCCTTTCGATATTAATCGAATCAACTTATTCTGGTAACTTAAGGTAATAATATTTTTATTGACTAGGTATTTCATTCCTTTTGACCCGCTATTTTTGTTCCAAATCATCTGTTGATATTTTTTAACAGTTGTAGTACAAACCAATCACACAATTAACATAAATTTGGAGGACCCCACCACTGATGAAAATCTTTATAAATAGTCGTCTTATTTACCATTTCTTCATTATTTAAAGTAGTACAGAATAAACAATATGGCTCAGTGTCCACACTTGTATGCTGTTTATGATAAGTATAATATTTTTTCCATTTAAAATACTCTGAATATTTTTCTGGGTCATGAATTAGATCATCCATTTTCTTTGCTAATTTTTCTACGCCCAGCTCTCTTGCATTCAAATAGATACCATCAGGCATGAATCTAAAAAAATATATGTGTTATAGTTACAAAAAATGTATACTCGTAGATAGCTCATCCATCTATTTCCAAAATTGTGCTTTACCTGGTATAGTTAGCGCCTCCGTAAACTATGGGAATGGCATCATTTTGAAGGGCTCGCACCAATTTTTCCGTTACATAATCTTCACTAAATGCATTTTCAAACGCTAAGTAAAAGTAATATTTTTCTTTGACTAACTGATCACATTGATCCTCATCATCACGAGAGCACCTTAGTGGACCGCACCGACCATATACATCAACTTCTAGATTATATTTTTTTAATTCAGCTTGTAATGATCTTACAAACTGTTCTCTTTGGCTTTTACTATAACAATTGGACACAAACCAGGCCGCTGCTTTAGATTTTGTACTAAGCTGCTTCTTAAACTCGTCACTTATTGGTTCCATGTCTTCCAACTTCATCCAACTCATTTGTTTATTGGGTCCAACGATAACATTATCTTTATTTTTGATATACATGTAACCCCACCGTACTTCAGAGTCTAATTTATACGTCCACGTCCAATTGAAATATCCATTAAACCTATTTGAACAAACAGGGTAATTATGTGCCGACTCAATAGATGCAAACACAAATTTCTGATGGGGGTATCTTTCTTTAGGTAAGTCGTACATATGAACAACTTCTGGTCCTGCGAATGCTACGACATCAAACTTTGAAAAGTCTTCAAAATATGACCTATTGGATGTCACAATGCAGTTAGTATAAGGACATTTTCTGTCAATAAATCCTTGACGACCTACTCCCATATACACGAAAGGAACATTCTTTGGTGAAGTCCACTGTAAAATATATTTTAAATCACTTTTTTCCTTTTCATTATGTATCACTGTTACACTATCCACTGAAAGTTGATGGCTATCAGAATTCACTTTAGCATGTACAATTATTTGTTGACTGTCGTATACTATTTTTAGTCTGTAATATAGAAATAATAATACTAATAATAGAGCAATAGCATAGTAAGGCCTTTTAAAACACGGATTTGCCATTATAACAAAATATAAAATTGTTAATTCAGTCGCGTCTATCGCTCTATGTGTACCGTGACCAACTTGCAGCGGAGCCGTAATCACTAACGCGTCGTTTTATCATATTAACATTCAATATCTACGATGATACCACATGAGTGACGTATCAACAAAACGATATCGACACCACCATATAAAACTGTTGTAATTCAAATTTCTTGTTTTTTGGTGAGAACGAATTAAAATTTTGAAACTTTGTATTATCATTCTACTGAATACAGTTACAAAATGATATTGTCACTGTATGTTTTTTAGTTAGAACTATTTATAGATAAATGATAGTTTTTAAGAACAATGAGGGAGAGAAATATCGACTGAAAACATCGCAATGCATTATACTAGTCGTCACCATGTTCAAATCTAATAGGAACTATCATGCAATAACCTCGTAACACATGATGCAGGTCATAACTTGGTAAACAAATTCAGGGTGTGCATCAACATTGAAACTAATGTTACGATGACGTAGCTTTATATTTTGGGTTCATTGAGTTCGAAATTGCCATGCACTAAGATTGTAATGAAATTCACGACCATGTTGTATGTCATCGGTTGGATATTCATGATATACACAATTTCAATTTTGTGAATAATGTTACAATGGTTTTGCTCGGAAGTGCGAAGTATGATGAAATGTCGATGATGAATGCCTTGGCCACTCTCATAGCTCAGAAACGAAGAGACGTAAAGCTACGGTGTTTACACACATCGACAGGGCTTTTTCATACGTAGCTATAGCTTTTTTTTATCATAACTTAGTTTGACTAAAGAGGAAGATACAATGTTGTTGTATGAGGATGTCGATATGAATGTTTTTATTCAATAACGTGGCAGTTTTTGGGGACTACGGATGTTAATAAGGTCGTTATTAAGTAGCCAGTAGATGATGGCTGCTTAAGTAAAAGTGCTTTGTCTGTATTGGCATTTAAACTTATAAGTTTGGATTAAATGGACTTCCTTTCATTAAATTTATTGTAATAGTGTTTATCCTTATGATTGACACTATCAATTTATGTCATAAAATACAGAATGTAATTTTTCGGATTTTAGTCGGATCGATTACCGAATGTAGCAAGCGAGTTTTCAAAAATCTTTGAATAGCTGCATTCGTTGTCATTGTTTCTTTTTAATGATAAAAGAATGTTCCCTTTGATTGACATTCACTAGCTACAGTATTTAGAGTACGTTCCCTTCAAATAAGCTTGAAATACATACATACCATTTTTTACACTAGATTTATTTTTAAATTGTATCTACAATACTTCTTTACATAAATTCTTGTTGTATAATATATATATATTGTATTACTACTATTATTAAGAAGAAACATAATTGTATGATTTCTTTTCTGGATATTCGAGTAATCAAATGAAATGTCTGGTAATCAATTTACCTTTAGTCGAGAAGGGTATAAATTAAAAATAAAAATAAGTTTATTGTCTAAATAGTAGATAACACTTTATTTGAACTCTGTTTACAATATAAAAATAAAAAGCATTAATTACTGTTGTTATTGAAATGTACAAAGTAGGCATCCTTATCGTTCAACAAGATTTACTATAATTCTACTTTTGTTGTTGACTGTACCCACAAAGACTTCATAAAATGTAAATTATACTAATTATTATTAACTCACTGTCAGATCGACATTTTCCATCAGTAAAATTCGCATACTTATTGAAAAATAAATTGACTAAGCTGTATTCTTTGCAATAATCATAAGTATTTACTTCCCTAAACAATATTATTGTTGCTGTAATATGTTTAAAGGTACTATGGGGTTAGTTACACCTATTGAAAAAACTCTAAATAAAATACAACTTGACCTAGGTTAGTGAATTGCTTAAGCGTAAAATTTACGCGGCGGTGATGAAAATCATACCTTAAAGTTGTGACACAATAACGTTATTTTTCTCTACTAGTTCCTTACTATTATTATTATTATGAAAAATATTTTCAAGAGCGTATAAAATAATATTTCTACTTCGATTCTTAGTTTGGTGTCGACCTTTTTTCTTGGGACTAACCACAGTTTAATCAAAACTACATTGGTTAGCAAAATATAGTTAATTTTATTTCAATTTTGCATTATTTTGGTTATTCCTTGCCAATTAATTCGTAGTTTTGTGCTATATTTTAAGTCAGAGAAAAAAATATAAGGTATATAAGCTACGAATAATGTATATAAGTAAATAATTATAGACCATTAAATTTTTGGTGTTCATAATAAAAACATCACTAGACACGTATTGAAGGTACCAACAGTCGATCGGTACACCCGGGTGCTCACGCCTACCAGTGCCAGTCCAGTTCCATCCTGTTTTGATTTCCCACCAAAAACATAAATCGGACTCTCCGAAATCCTCTGACAAAAAATCACCAAAACGTGATCAAATTTTGGTGTATTCACGCCAAAATTTATTTACACTATTAATTGAATAGATATCAATGTTAGTGTACTGATAATTTAGGTGTACATAATATATAAGTAATTAGCAGGTCAATTAGTCTTCTCTGGTGCATCATACGTCCAAATACGTATTTATAGCTAAAGCATAAATAGAGATTACCGAAATATCAATAAACAAAAAATTCTGCAAAATGATGTAAAAATTTACAGATGTTGCAATTTGGCTAATTTACACGTAATTTCAACTTAGTTATAAATTATAATCAGTTTACTTTTTGTACTCTTGGCTTATGAGAAAGACTGAATGTCTATCATTCAGTTTAGGTTTTAGTTTAATTTAGTATGGTTCAAGTTCAGATGAAATTCGACTAACAATGAAAAAATTCAAGGACATATGTTGCCATCTTAATTTTATTAATATCATCCGTTCTGAACATCATTATCTATGTACATCATAGATAAGGTAAAACTAATCGACTAGATTCACATAAGTGGCGACATCTGTTAGGTAAACAAACAAGCGAAAATACATACGCAGTACGTAAGTAGTACGTATTCATGTTAACGGTTTATTATTAGAAAAAGTGTGCGGAATAAGTAACTGAATTTACATATTGATTATTTTATTGTAAAGAAAATACGTAAATTTAAGTTTAATTTATGTCTCATCATGCTTAACATTCGTGTTACGTGTACACTTAGGTATATTATAGGACATTAGCTGTTTTCTGCGGCTCTACTCGCGTAGATGAAGATAGCTTCTGTCCTTTCTCAAGCTCTAGTCTATCTCTGTACTAAATTTCATAGAAACCGGTTTATGGAGTGAAAGCGTAACAAACAAAAACAGATCGAGTTATTGACTTTTACATAATTTATAATATTAGTATGCAATATGACACATGATCGTATGGTATATAATTACACAAATAGTATACACAATAAATAGTATAAACAGAAGGCATAAGATTGATAAACTCCAACACTGATGGACCGGCTTGAAACTTGTCAGATTTGAATGCTTTGTTGCGCGAATAAGGTACAATTATTTATTTTAACCTGTAACACGAACTGTGGGTATAGTTTCTCTAGTTGGATTTATTATTATGCGATTGTATACTTTCCTTTTCGGACATAAGTCGCGCAAAGGATTTATAAGTGGAAATACTTAAAATACTGATAGTATACGCATATAGGTAAATGTTTTAACAGTAACAAGTTTCATTTACACTGTGAATGCTATAAATAGTACATATTTTTCATCCTTTAAACTTATATTAATAATTAAAGGAATATCAAAAGCACTACTGAAATGATATATGTATATCTGGATTTGCGGTTTTTGATAACACTAACCTTTGATGATAATTATTACTTACATTAAAATTATCAATATGGTGTGGAACACTGAGAAATGGAAGCTACACTTAGTGAATTACATGACATGGAATCTATAAACTGAACTTATAATATAAAATAAAATAAAATGAGCAAGTAAAATATCACATTATACAAATAAACTGTGACTTCTATACTTATCTAAATATTTAATTATAATGGTCCGTACCGTACGATAGGATACTTACAGAAAATAAATTTGAGTTAGTGTGATACATAAGCGATAATGGATTCTTGGAGAATGTTGCTTGCAAAATTTTCCATTTCAGATTAGTTTAATGAAGCGCCTAATATTAATTTAAATAAACTTCTCTTTAGTAAGTACAACGAAATCATCCAAGCATTAACCATTGCGCAAGATTCATTGAGAGAGTGACCAATTTACGATATTTCTAAACATTCAAACTTACAAACAAGCAATTAACATATATTTGGAGGATCCCACCACTTTCTGAAATCTTGATAAATTGTAGTATTTTCTACCATTCCTTTATTATTTAAATGAGTACAAAATAAACAATATGGCTCTGTATGAACACTTGTATGTTGTTGATGATAACTATAATAATTTTTCCATTTAAAGTACTCATAATATTTTTCTGGATTCTGGATTAGTTCGTTCATCTTCCTTGCTAAATTTTTAACTCCTAGCTCTCTGGCATTCAAATATATTCCATCTGGCATAAATCTGAAAAGATATGCATGTTATATTTATTAAATATTGTACACAAATGCTCGATGAAGTCAAGACTTATCTTACCTAGAATAGTCAGCGCCACCATAAACTACAGGAATGGCGTCATTTTTCAAGGCACGCCACAACTTCTCCGTCGCATAATCTTCACTAAATGCATTTTCAAACGACAAGTAAAAGTAATATTTCTCTTTGACCAGCTGGTCACAAATATCTTCATTATCACGAGAGCATCTTAGGTTTCCACACCGACCGTACACATCCACTTCTAGACTGTATTTTTTTAGTTCGGATTGTAATGATCTAACAAAATCCTCTCTTCTGCTTTTGCTATAACAATTGGATACAAACCAGGCCGCTGCTTTTGTTTTCGTACTAAGCTGCTTCTTAAACTCGTCACTTATTGGTTCCATGTCTTCCAATTTCATCCAGTTCATTTGTTTATTGGGTCCAACTATAGCATTGTTTTTATCTCTGATGTACATGTAACCCCACCGTACTTCAGAGTCCAATTTATATGTCCACGTCCAATTGAAAAAACCATCAAACCTGTTAGAACAAACAGGGTAATTATGTGCAGACTCTATAGTTGCAAATACGTATTTCTGATGGGGAGATCTTTTTTTAGGTAAATTACTCATATGAACTACTTCTGGTCCGGCAAAAACTATGACATCAAACTTTGAGTAGTCTCCTAATAATGACCTATCTGCAGTTACTATACAGTTAGTGTAAGGACATTTTCTGTCAATGAATCCTTGCCGACCTTTTCCCATATACGTAAAAAGAAAATAACTTGGGGAAGTCCATTGTAAGATATATTTTAAATCACTATTTTCACTTTGGTCCAGTTTTACTGTTTCACTAGATTGTACACTGACCTCTGTTATAGGTTGTGAGCTATATGAATTTACTTTAGTATAGATAGCTCGTTGACGGTCGTCTATCACTTTTAATCTGTAGTATAAAAAAAATAACACCAATAAAATGGCTATACAGTACACTGGCTTTTTGAAACACAAATTTGGCATTGTTAGTATTTTATTCATTTGCGTCTGTCGCTATATATTGACCGTGACTAACTTGCAATGGAACCGTAATCACTAACGTGTAGTTCTATCATATTTACACTCAATATCTACTACGATATCACAGGAATGACGTATCCACCGAGAGATAAGGGTATAGTTCTGCAGAAAAGCTTGTAATCTACAGAGAGGTCAAATAAAGATAAGCACGGTTTTGTATTTGATTTGTATGCTTTTTTAATGAATTTGGTTGAAACGTATGGTTAATCGTTAATTGAATACCTGTGATACAAGGTTTAAATACTAACTATACTAATGATCAAGTTTTCCTTGGTACTCTAAAATGGAATTAATTCATTAAAGTAAAACTCCTAATATTAGTCGCCAATTCATTATTTTTAGTACCCCATCTATGATTTCTTTGACCCTGTTTAATATGTATGCTGCCAGAAAGTAGCAGCCTGTTTTAGTTTCTATGCATCCTTGCATTTCGAAGCTCATCTAATATATTTGTCGCTAAAATATTTAATCGCTGCCAAGTATTTTTTCAATAATCAATTGTCGCCCTTTAATTTATTAATCACCTCGAAAATTATTTGCCTTTTACAACAGGTTACAAATTAGAATCTTCTTATATATAAAAATGAATTGCTCGCTAAAACTCGAGAACCACTGAACCGATTTGGCTAATTTTATATATTTATCTTGAAATATTTGTGGATGTGAAGGTTTAAACTGTGAGAAAATATCAGGAATTGCAACTTTTTTTTATTGATTGTGAGGCGGTACAAAGTTTGCTGGGTCAGCTAGTAGGCAATATTTGTCTTGAATCTTCCTTAATAACTTCTAACCGTACAAATTATTTACACATTGTCTATGTTAGCATCAGGTCAACGTCTATGATTATATAATTAAGTAATAAATTAGTAATTAGTAATCAATTATGTGTTTAGTTTGGGTTCGTAATCAATTTTATATATTATGTTATTTGTTCAATTTCAAATGTTTAAATTGAATGTAATTGTTGGCAGATAATAAATATATGTATATTATATAATTTTGTGATTTTATTCTTGTTATATTTTAAGCACACGTATGTAAAACATGTTTATGTCAATAAATAAATGACTATGGTTACGTTCCATTGGTATTATTAAACTACAATTTTTCATTCTATTACATAATATTGTACTGGAACGGGTCTAAGAATAAGGTTTTTGTATGAATGCAATAGTAAACTCTAAAAAGTGGAAGGAACACGTAGGACAGAACATGATTAATTTCCTTCTCCGTGGGAAGAAATTACTAACGTTAAAATAAATCACAGGCTATTTTGTAAACTTTTTAATAAACAAAAACTTATTATATTCTCATTTGTTCAGAAATAAATCTTTGGTCAATTTCTTGCTAAATTTACTGATTCACACACACACACACACACACACACACACACACACACACACACACACACATGCATACACACACAGTTATACATCATTATTCTTCTATTTCAGAATCTATATTGTGCTTACCAAATACATTTCTGTACCAGAGGTAACATAGTAAGACAAAAAACTTAGACTGATTGTAAATACAAATAAATTATATAGTCGCTAATAAGTTTTATTTGGTGCAGTTTATACAAAATCTTTTTTTTTTAATTTAAGATTAGATAGACAGATAGATAATTATTTTTAGTACACCAATATGTTTACATCAGAACAAGTAAGTAGCATGTATACGGTTTAATGTATCCTTCCGGCCTTATCGCTGAAAGCGTATTTCTTTCAAACTATCGGGATGGACAATAATGTGTTAAAAGCAAAAGATATGGTGTAGTTTTCGCATAAACTAGATACAAGGTGTATTAAAAACAAAGAGAGAGAGAGAAGTACAGGTAAATATAAAATAAATAAACGGCGTTGTTTAAACTAATATAAATAACATAAATAACATAGTTATAAAGTAAATCGTGCATACTAAAAGAATATGAAAGAAAAATAGTGAGTAAGAAAATTAGTCTTATATACAAATATGATTTGAGTATTTCATATTCATATTTTCGACATGAGAAAAGGACTTGACAAACAGAAAAGCAGAAAAATAGGTCACCAAGCAGTCCTATATTGGCAGTGGCGGCGTAAGACCTAAATCTAATGTGGGCAAGGTCTATTCCGCGAGGCTCTTTTTTATAACATGCGCAAAAAGAAAATCCTATGCGCATTTTTATATTTTCAGTTATATTTGTTACTCAATTATGTTTCTTACTTTTCAGTGGATTTTGTTTTATTTGATGGTTCAATTTATTTGTAATATTATTTTCTCTTTTACAGATGACAAATAAAATTGTGTAATTGGGGAAGCCATTTTTAACACTGCAGTATTATTCCTTATCCAATTAAATACATTAGATACGTTGTGCAATAAAATCAAAATGGCCATATAAATCATATAATTACAATGAATAATTATCGAAATCTGAAAATTATGTGCGACGAAATAAATGCAAACGTGGTCCGGTCAAAATCGACACGTAATCCGATTACCGATATGTAAACCATTTCTGTAGGCTGTGTGGAGATATCTCACAGCAACAACTTGCATGATCTGATGATGATGACTTGCACGAAATTGCTTGCATAAACGTGCGCAAAATCCCCACGGAATTCACCTTACCCCCAAGCAGGCTCGAGCTCATAGGAGACGGTGCGGTGGTTGTTCTGCTACCTTCGATGCTCGAATACGTGGCCCACACCACGTACTCGCCCATCGTATCATTGCCGTGAGCAAGGCGGCTAGCGAGAGAACTTCCACTCCTAGGGCCATCACTAGATACCGCATCGGCGTCTCCTACGCCGAGCACTCGGTGAGCGTGTGCACTTGTGCAGCCTTGAGTCCTCACTCGCGTCCTCGCGGCTCTTTCCGGATCCGATACAAGAAATCTCCAAAGCGCCCATACCCGGTGATCAGCTGCGTCAGCTGGTACGAGAGCTCCTCTACCTATTTCCTCATGACGGATTTTACCGCTGCTATTACGGCGTGCTCTGCGCGTGTTTGCCGTAAGTAGTAGTTTCCACTACACTACCATATCCATTGGTACCTGGGACCTAACGGCACAGATTTGTCCAGGCTCGAATTCGTGTTTCCGCTCCCGCTTCACATTCCGGTACTGGTATATCACCGCAAAGGCTCCCACCTCCAGGATCCACGGTAGCAATTCGGTAAAGATATAAGATAACGCGTCAAAAAATATAGTACTTAATGATGGTCCTGATGGCCATCGTGCGCTGCGGAACACCCAGCAGCTGCACGTTCCTGGCGTTCGAGGTCTCCTCCCATATGGAGCACCCAAATAGGGGCCATGGACCGCAAGATTCCTGCGTAGAGTGTACTGCGGGAGTCAGGGAGAAAGACAGTAAGGGCGACTCACGGCGTCCCTTGATTTGCTGCAAACAGAAACAGAACATTTCTTCGTTGTTCTTTCTTAGTTCGCATAGATTCATTCTTACTCAATGATGTTTTGATGTAACCGCTAAAACTGAAGTTTCGTTTACACTAATTGGTTAAAGTACTAAAAGAAAGCATACTCTTGTTCTGGTTATAGCTCTGTTTGTTTAGTCTAAATCCACCTTAACTCGACTTCGCGTTCGCGATTTTAGTTATGGTGCCAGGCCCTTAGCACTGAGTCTCCGCCGCCTCTGTATATTGCTTTCTTATTTTGTTGAGGTTCGAAATCTTTAAAATGAGGAACCTTTCAATAATGATCATACGAAAAATGCGTAGAAATGATGGTAAAATAGGAGATACTTAAAAATATTTAAAAAACATGTGACCATTTTCTCCATCTTTACCTTCTAATATTTTTCATCAGATTAGACGGTGTACACATTGAACACATACATTTAGATCTCTAAATATAAGATTAGTACAACGTAATATAATAAGCGTACGCGCAGTTAACACTCGTCAATATGTAAACTAATGCCACCAAACCTCTAACCAGATATCATGACTAATCAGCCTAATGATATACAAAACAGTGATGTCTTGTTATAAATATTGAGAATAAATCTAAAAGTAGGTAATTGTCAGTTAGTAGTCCGTTGCATTGAAAATTATGACGTTGAACATCTTCAAAGAAATGTGGTATACAATATTACTAACAACGCACAAACATCCTCTAGTTTTTTGATTTCATAATCAGCAAGTATTTGGAGGATCCCACCACTTTCTGAAATCTTGATAAATTGTAGTTTTTTCCACCCTTTCTCTATCATTTAAATGAGTACAAAATAAACAATATGGCTCTGTATGAACACTTGTATGTTGTTGATGATAACTATAATAATTTTTCCATTTAAAATACTCATAATATTTTTCTGGATTTTGGATAAGTTCATTCATCTTCCTTGCTAAATTTTCAACTCCCAGCTCTCTGGCATTCAAATAAATTCCATCTGGCATAAACCTACAAAAGATATAAATAATAGATATAAAATATTGTAAATAATTATAGGTAATTAAGCTTAAAACTTATCTTACCTAGAATAGTCAGCACCACCATAAACTACAGGAATGGCGTCATTCTTCAGGGCACGCCACAACTTCTCCGTTGCATAATCTTCACTAAATGCGTTTTCAAACGACAAGTAAAAGTAATATTTGTCTTTAACTAACTGATCACATCTTTCCTCATTATTACGAGAGCATGACAGTCTGCCACACCCACCGTACACATCAACTTCCAAATTGTATTTATTTAATTCTGATTGTAGTGATTTAACAAAATGTTCTCTTCTGCTTTTGCTATAACAGTTAGACACAAACCAGGCCGCTGCTTTAGTTTTCGTACTAAGCTGCTTCTTAAACTCTTCACTTATTGGTTCCATGTCTTCCAATTTCATCCAGTTCATTTGTTTATTGGGTCCAACTATGGCATTACTTTTATCTCTGATGTACATATAACCCCACCGTACTTCAGAATCCAATTTATATGTCCACGTCCAATTGAAAAATCCATCGAATCTGTTAGAACAAACAGGGTAATTATGTGCAGACTCTATAGTTGCAAATACGTATTTCTGATGAGGAGATCTTCTTTTAGGTAAATCATACAAATGGACTACTTCTGGTCCGGCAAAAGCTATGACATCAAACTTTGAATAGTCTCCTAATAATGACCTATCTGCAGTCACTACACAGTTAGTGTAAGGACATTTTCTGTCAATGAATCCTTGCCGACCTTTTCCCATATATGTAAAAAGAAAATAACTTGGGGAAGTCCATTGTAAGATGTATTTTAAATCAGTTTTTTTACTTTGCACCCGTTTCACTGTTTCACTAGATTTAAAAACACTTTTTTCTTTGGGGTTTTGTTTCACTTTTACACTAGGTGTCACAATGTCCACTATAGGTTTACTGTAACGGTTATTAGTTCTTTTTTTAAAAGATAATGTAGATATTACTTCTTTAGATTTCACTGGGACACCATCCATTGAAGCAGGATGACTATATTTCACTTTAGTAACTATTGCTTGTTGACTGTCATATAGTATTTTTATTCTGTCGTATAGAAACAACAATATCAATAGTATTACTATACAATATAGTGGTTTTTTTAAAAACCGGTTTGTCATGTTAACTAAATATGGAATTGCTTTATTCATAAGTGTTTATGCCTACCGCGATCGACTTAAAATGTTAACATATTCACCAACTTGTGATAATGATATTACAAAAATAAATAAAGTATATATAGAGTCGTGGTTTGGTGCAAAAATACTGCGATTCACTCAAACGCGTATTACGAACTAAATACATGGATGTTTAATATTAGTAGATTGGTCCCTATCAAAATGTAGGTACATATGGTTTGGTTTTTCCTCTATTGATAGCGGCTACAGTTGAACTGTGTTTCATTGAAGCATAAGATTATTACAGCTCATCATTATCCCACAACCTGATCATTGTTGTGGTACCTGTACTTCACTGATAGATTATCACGCCTATAGATTTATGGTTTCATATCTATTTTAATTTCATGTCTAAATGTATAGTGAGGTCTATCAAAAAATATACTATTATTATTTAAACTATAGGTATATTTACTACCTACTAGTGCATAAAATTATTGTAAACTTTATATTGAAATAAATAAATATAAAATTAGCCCACTGCAGTCCACTGCTGTAAATCAGCCCTCTCCTAAAGAAAATCCCATCAAAATCGGCCCGTGAGTGATGTGAACGCATCATGAAGCCCCGGGATTGTCAATTGCGATGACGTGGGTGCAACTGTGATCTTTTCTTGTTTGTTTGACCAGTTAACTTTTATTCTAAATTAAAATATTGCGTTAGCATTAATTTGATGAACACAGGACTGCGTGATAAAACGCATTCCCAAACAATTTACAAATTATCGCCCGAGAGAAAATAACTAAATAAATTTTAGTTTGGTTCGTGGACCATAAATATCGTACATACCTGTTCATATGCATTTATCAAGAAGCTGCTATTTAACATTACAAACAGACGTTTCAATATTATTCATTCGCACAGATTACAAACAGACACATTCAATTTTATCTCTATGTATAGACGATCTATTTGTAACGTTTAGTACGGGGCTAGGCAGTTCTTGAGTGTTTTAACATTATTCTAGCGTTTATAGTTTATACTAAAAAATATGTCGAGCCAAATCTGCTGCCTTTGAATAAGATTGCAACTTTACAGCATCTAGTTTCTGGCCATGGCTGGTCAGACATAGACTTACAGTTTAAGACCTTGGTCACGGTTTGAAAAATAATCCATAATTGTAAAACGTGTTCCCCACCCTGACCTCTCCTTATCAGAGTGACCCGGAGAAATCGAGCAACGCAAAACATGGTCGCTCGGTTTTCCCTACTTTAAAAATATTTTAATGAATATGCCTACTTCACTGCTGTTTGTTTTGTATGAGCGTACCTATTAAGTTTTCGTACATGCGTACTTTATTTTGTTAAGGTTAGTTCAAAAGACTGTTTTGCTTGAATTTTATTCAAAACATGAAATATAACTTTGAACACAAGAGCTAGTTGTGTTACTTTCGAATAACCTGCGAATAAGATAAAGGTCTCTTGGGTTACCCTTTATTATGTACCTCTATAATTATAAGTTCATGATAGTTGATAGAGTTCGTTAGACTGTGATAGCATGTATGAGGAAATAAATAATTAACTCTGTATACATATAATAAGTTTTAAAATGGAATGAGTCTTCCAAGAATAATGTGTTCTATTATAGTCATCAACATCTGCCTGACCTTGACCAAATTATTTCTAGTTGGCGCCATATGGAGCAATATTATTAGGTATATCATACATAATTGTCTTTCATACTTCCCCGTCAAGCTCATGCATCATCTCGGGATATTGAAACACTAAAGGAGATCACACACCTAAGCATCTAAAATGCACCATGTTAGGTAATTTACCTATGTACATTTACGCAGCAAATGCTTCTTGACATTGTCATTTTTCTTGATAATTTACTGTGCACACAGCAATTTACTAAGAAAAATAGTAGTGGCGTAACGGTAGAGAATGCGGCCGCTACGCAGGGGGTGCAGGTTCGATCCCCCCTCAATGCAATTAATTATATGCATGAATATTAAATTTGCATTGGTCGTGCCACGGAGAACTCGTTAAGCCGTCGGTCGCGGTAGCCATCAGTTGTTACGGGTAGTTGGAGCCCTCAAAAATCCAACACCTGGTCTAACTGCAATACTTCGACATCGCCTTTGGGTTGATGAGGTCAGATGGCAGTCGCTTCATGGAAAATATCGAAGTTCAACCAAATCTGCAGTTAGACTGGTAAAGCGGACCCCATCCAAGCTGAAAGCTTTGAATGCAACTGGGATCAACGCTAGGAGGAAGATGCAAAAGAAGAAGAAGAGACATTAAGAAATTTATACTGCTTATGTGTAGGGCACCTAAGCAGCATCTGCTTTGTGCGCAGCAAATGCGTCTACTGACCTATTTTTTTAGCGCAAATGCTTCTCAACATTGATTACTTTTTGTAAAATTTGCGCCGTTAGTACCAATAGGTAAATATACAAATAGACGCATTTGCTATGTGCTTGCTGCTGTAGTGTGAGGTATTCCTAAGGAAACAAATCTCTTCAAATTTTGGCGAAGAATGGTGAAATGCATTTTATACTACATCTATTCGGAAAGTATATTAGTTCTTACTTTTAAAAAAGGGAAGAAAGTACGTAAATCCAAGCGACTTACTTTATCCCCTGCTTCAGCAGGGAGAAAATAAGCACTTTCTCCCCTCCTTTATTATTTTAATTCAAAATTCAAGACTAGAAACAGGCGGATGCCAATATAAAAACTTTGTATCTCGAAGCCCACCTACGAGCGCGGCATGGCCACAAGCACCTCGCCAGCCAGATGCCCCTTTGGCGCCACGGCCTTCCTCAAGCGCTATGCCAATAGCACAACAAGCATTGTCCCAAACATCTCAAACAAACATAAATCTACCTAGAAAAATATTTAGAATTTCAATAATTGTAATAATCTAATATATAAAATTCTCGTGTCACAGTTTTCGTTGCCATACTCCTCCGAAACAGCTCGACCGATCCTCATGAAATTTTGTGGGCATATCGGGTAGGTCTGAGAATCGGCCAACATCTATTTTTCACACCCCGATTCGTGATAACCGACATTCACGCGGGCGGAGCCGCGGGCGACAGCTAGTATTAATATAAATTTTAACTAAAAATGTTTTTCATTTTCCTCATAGGTGTAGTATAAAGCACTATGTATCACTCGGTAGAAAGTGTGATTACCAACTTGTGTGTAGGCCCTCAGCTGCGCTTCGGGCCTCAAACTACACCCGCGTTGGTAATCGGTCACTTTCTCCCCTCGATGAACAATGTACTATTTTTCACCTGATTTAACCGATTTCAAACTATGAATCACAGTAAAATCATTGTATCCTTGTCACAGATGATGATCCTCATATGAAACCAACGCCATCTAGCGCAACAAAACTGAACTATCAGGTAATGCTATTATTCCCCTTCAGTTACCACGGCTTAGGCGATTGGCACACTGCCCCCGCAACCCGCGTCAGAAAGCAGAAAAACGCGACCACGCGCGTAGTCGCGGGCGAGCAGATCTGCTTCAGCGCGTAGATTTGTCTGCTGTCACCAGCTCACGCGCAGAGCATTTGAGTATAGTTGGAGAGCTGTTAGATATTTTAGGTAGGTGTTTGAGGTAACCTAAAATTGTATTAAAAGAAATAGGTAATGAATAATAAAGAAAATAAAATGCCATAATGATTTGCGAGGGAGTTTTAAACATTGCATCTGCCTTGCTAAACCATATCTATATGTCGGAGAGCGTAGTATCTGAATTTTACGAATGCCAAGTAATAATTGTTTGAATTTAGTTTATTTGTATGTAGCAACATTGGTTATTACTTGAGTGTGTTTAATTGTCAGTTGACAATGACGTTTGATGTAAATGACATACGACTTCGTTGGCGATACGAGCTGAGATGAGCTCACTTTCGTACGGGACGCGGCGCGAAGTGGTCAGGTCAAGACAGCTAACCTCACTACATTCTATCGGTTTGTGATTTATTCCAAGTCTAGTTTAAATCCTAAAATATTGTAAGCCTCCCTTGTGATTTTGTGTCACAAAGTTAGTGTGCTAACGAAGTATTGTGCACTTGACTGTAACCCGCATTGATTTTTGAAATACCTTCACATCTTATTACCATGTAGGGACACAGTTAGTGCATAGCACAAGGCAAGGCGTCGCTTACGCAGCGAATTCCATTCGTGGCATTTCGTGGCGACTAGCGGCAACCCGCGCTAGTTACCTCCCAACAATTCGGCCGTTCGCTTGTATCCACACCTCAACCCTTCGCGATAGATTAACCTTGTAAACGTGTAAGACTAGGTTCAGTAATAAAACAGTGCAGACAAAATTTATAACGAAACCTTTTTTTTGACCATCCTAGCCGTGCAGTTACGTGTGGAAGACACAGGGGCTTCCAGTGGGGTCATAACCTGCATGTGCCGTAGTAACTCGAACACGCACCTTCTAGTATATTTACCTATATATACACCTCGAAGATATAAACCCCACAGTGGTGACCTCCCGACGTTCGTTAGCGTGACTGTGTCGAAATTTTTTTCGCGTATGTTTGACAGCGTAATCGTACCTAATCACGCTTAAAAGGGGACAACTCACGAGGTGGCCAAGCGAACTCGTGGTAAGACTTTTGCGCGAGTGCCTGCATACTTGAACTGTATTAGTAATTCTGTAAAAGACTTAAGTGTAATTAAATCAGTCTAATGGCGAACAACGAAGCCGCGCCCGAGCAGAAAATCATAGTGAAAGACGTCGGACTTGCAGCTATCTCTGTCGCGTCCCGAATATCTACATTTTGGACCGACCAACCACGCGTTTGGTTTCTCCATACGACCGCAGAAGATGAGCGACGACGCGAAATTCAACATCGTGGTGTCCAAGCTAGGCAAGGAAGTAATCCAATAGGTATCGGACATAATTATTACTCCGCCGACCGAAAAGAAGTATAACCTTTTAAGTATAGATTACTACAAATTTACGAAGAATCCGAGAACCGGAAAATACAGAAATTAATTATTGGGGAAATGGACGTCGGTGCAGTTACGTGTAGAAGTCACAGGGGCTTCCAGTGGAGTCGTAACCTGCATATGCCGTAGTAACTCGAACACGCACCTTCTAGTATATTCACCTATATTTATACCTCGAAGATATAAACCCCACAACCATCTTGATTTAGTCGTTATATAACCTTACGTGATGTCGATTTGACCCTTCAGAGCTGTCGCTTCAACATATATCACTTTAACGGACATTGCCTAGTTGCATCGGCATTCTAGAATGACACCAGACTTAGATAAAAAAAAAAGACGAATTGCACTCCGGGAGTGCCGGCACATGTGAAAAGTTTTCCTTTCTTTCTTTCTTCGTTATATATAATATACAGAGAAAAAGATAAAAGAACATACCATACCTATAATATAGCGCCAATTATAGACCATATCACAAATTTTCTGTCAGAAGAAATTAATGAATTACAAAAAGAAAAAATAATCACAAAAAGTGTCAGAAGCCCAAGTTCAAACCCGGTACTATCTGAAATCACAAGGACTTACAGTCGAAGCGGGTTGTCTATTGTTTACCCGAAAATTATATGCCATAATCATCATATTCCCGAATATCATTTGCCCGAATGTTTTGTTTGCCTGAAAAGACATATGACATACTTTAGATTGCCCGAAACTTAGATACTATAATATACGAATGCCATAAGTATTGTTTGTCATATTTTTGATTGCCATAAGAATTATTAGACATAATATTTAAATGCCATAATAATTCGGGTAAACCTGCTAACCTAACTCAAATTGCACCTAACAAAACTACCTCTGGGTGGTTTAAAAAAAAATAACCACAAAGGGTATCCCCTTCTAACCTAACCTATCCGAGTCGGGGTGCCCTAAAGTCCCGATTGCATCCAGTTTCTCCTGATATAACAACCGTTACACATCCAATGTCGAGGGCAAGTGATGTTATGGCATGTGATAATTCGGGCATGCGATAATTCAGGCATTTGATAATTCGGGCATGTGATAATTCGGGCGTACAATGATTATGACAAATGATGTTATGGTAAGTGACTTTATGGGAAACAAAGCTTCTAGAATGAGAATATTATGGCAAATAAAATTCGGGCAAATGAATATTCCGTCATATAATATTATGGCAGTTGACTATTATGGCAAATGATATTTGGTCAAATAAAATTCGGGAAAACGGCGGTATACCGTCGAAGCGCTTACCGCTAAGCTACGAAGCTTCTTAGCGTACCTAACAAAATACACAATCTGTAGCTAATGTTGTTTGACGTCAGTCGTCGGTTACGGTTCAAAGGTCACTTTTTCCCAATTCAAAGCCGCTAGGGAAGTTTTCACTTTAAAATAAATTTGACGTTAATACACGTAGTATTGCATTATTATTGATTTTCGGTTTGCCTCAAACGCCTTAGGTAACTCTTTCACCGCCCCGCGTCAAGCGGCGGGGCGCGGGGAAGCGTGGTGTCGCGTCACCTCTACGGAGATTTTTTTGTATGGAAAACACGCGGGGTCTAATTCACTGAAAACGTGATACAAGCCGAATACATGCGACTCCACGCGTGATGGCGGGAACAAAAGCCAGGTATGGCACACTGAAATCTGTCATCACGCGCATGATTTTGGAAGGATTTTAGTTCAATCGGGAGCTGTTAGAAATTTCTGTTTAGGTATTTGAGGAACACTGAAAATCAATAATAATGCAATGCAACGTAAATAAAAGTTAAATTTATGTGTATGGAAATCTGGTGTGTCATTTTATTAATGCCGTTACAACTAGGCTCTGTTCGTTAAAGTAATATAGACATAGTTTAGCAAGCAAGAACCAAAGTTTGATGATCCCATGCAAATAGTATGGCTTCTTTATTTTCTTTATTATTTAAGATCTAACTTTACTTTTAATAGAATTTTAGATTACCTCAAACGTAAAAAATATCACAGCTCTCGGACTTTACTTATACTGCCGCCCCGCGCGTGACAGCAGACAGATCTGCTGGCGGTTGTAGATCTGCTCTCCCGCGACCACGCGTCTGGCAGCGAATTTCTGCCTCCCGCCGCTGGGCGCTGGCCAGTGTGCCAAACGCCTTACGGACGTACAAAACATCAATGGCGCCACACTCGCGCTGCTGACACTATAAAAAAATCCTTCTAATGTCTTTCTTGCAGAGCTCCATATTAAAGTCGTATGAAAAACAGCATTTTATATACCACTGAGGTGTCAGACAAGCACACGGCTCACCTGATGGACAGTGGTAACCGTGGCCTATGGGCGTGTGCAACACCAGGGGCGTCACACTCGTGCTACCGACCCCGTACGAATAAAAATATACTGAGCCGTCAGTGACAGCATAAAACCTTTCCAAGTGAGCTCTCGCTAAGGGTAGCCAGAGCGCACTGGAAAGTAGTGGTTGTATTCCCGGGATTGAATAGGGACTCAACGCCGGGAACACTACACGAGAACAAAATAATGACTGTAGGTAATGGGTATTACTTTTCATGTCATAGAACTAACAGAAATAATATTAAAATATTACCAAACTCTTTATTAAGTACGTTATCACGAATTGTTTACACTTTTAAGCATGTTACGTCCAATTATGATAATAAATTGATTACCGTTTTTAACATTTCTCAGAATTAGTTACAGTTGTCTTAATTTGTGAGTGGTCTTAAATGAATTATTTCCTTACCAAATATTTACCAATAAAATATAATTATTTTTCCTAAGTCATAGATAATGGGCATACGATACGAAATGCAATTATGTTACTATAGTGACCATAGGTAAGTATATCATTTATAAATTTTGAACATTATAACAGTATTCTTAAATAAGTACACAATAATACTTTATTGTTCTCTTTATACATTTTAACAAATTTATTAATTAAATAACGAAACATATTTATATTCATTTGTTTACATCAAATATAAATGTACGTTGACATAGTTATCCGTTTTACACAAATAATAATATTGTTCACACCAATTTACATTTCCTTAGAACGACTTGTATTAGTGGTTATTAACACAACAATATCATTGTTCTTAGACGTGATACATTACACACTATTGAACATTCATCGGTCCTCATGCGACAGTTCAATATTGACAAAGAGATTGTTATAGTTACAGCACCAGACGACGCTACAGTACTATTATAATCTTATAATTTCTTTACACACGTAATTAAGATCACTTTTATCTTCAGATTAACGATTTTATTTGTATTTTTATCTTAACTTGCTACATACAATTGTCTCGTTGTTACCTTATTGTCCGTTGATAGTAAAACGATTATGAATTCTGAAATCGTTTTTATTTGACATAGTAATAAACCTTTAAAGGATCGTGATCATTTATCCTTTATGGATATTTGTGCAACGAGGAGCGGATTGCACTTATCTTAATTCTTCGCTACTTTCTTAAAATTGCAATATCTCTGCCAGTGGCAAAGGGTGAAATTTTTTAAAAGGGAAGCCGGTAAAACAGTTTTGTTATGCATGTAAGATATCGCATTCACGGCTTCCATTTACAGAGCAAGACAGAAATCGGGTTATTGGGACCCCTCGCTACTGACCTCTACAAATTTAAAGCGGTGAGGCCAAATTTTTCCGTGGATTTGGTAAAATTGGCCCTAACCATCTTAGATTTACAGGAGACGACAGGAATTATTTTAGAAGTAATGAATATGATTAAAAGAAATAAAAAGTATAGAAATAATGTGTGGATTATGTATGGATATTAGAATTAAAATAGTTTTATTCTTTTTTAAATTATACTTCCAGAAATGGATGCAGAAGATATCTAGATGATTTTGCTATCGAATCTGTTCCTAAAACTAAATGTTCCAGTATGAACCTAGAAGAACAACTTTACAATATGTGTATATTATAAACCTGTATGCTGTTGTTCTTCTTGTTTTGTTTGTTTATTTTTAACTACATTCCTATATTCTAATCATAATAAGTGCTAAAATGCTGTTCTAATGCTTTAATAATGTTATGCAATTCATTTGACACAGTGTCGATGTGCCTAGTAAATTATTTATGTTTATTGCCTTACTAAGTATTCCACCACATTGAAAAATCCTCGTAAGTACTTATTTCTTTAAATCGTTCATTGATCATTGAACATAGTTTACAATAAGGGTCAGATACGGGTGATTCTTCAGCACGATGATAAGAGTAGTGTTTATGCCATTTGAAATAACTGTAATATTCTTCTTTATTGTTGATTAACTCTGCCATTTTTGCAGCTAATTGTGTTGCTGTCATTTTTTTAGCGTTCAGGTATATTCCATCAGGCATAAATCTGTAGAAGACAATACAGGTTCAAGGTCAAATAAAATATATTAATGTATTTAGAACAGAATAACAATAAACTCTATTTTACACCAACCCAAATGTGCATGAATATGGAACATTTTAGACCGTAGGGATTTAAAAAAAAAGAAATTTGAAACACATCAACAAACACAAAACAAAAAAATTGCAGAATAGATATTGTCCCATGAAAAAAAAGGAAAAGTTAAATAAATCTCTTCGAAATAATAATAACTTTTACTTTTTAAATAGATAACCTCAAAAACATTATAATATGCCCGTAATAATATAAATAAATTACCTTGTGTAATTAGCACCACCGAATACGATGGGTATTGTGTAGTGCTGTAAAGCATGAAGTAACTTTTCTGTCACGTAGTCTTTGCTAAAAGAGTTTTCGAATGACAAGTAGAAGTAATAATCTCTTTCCAATAATTCCAAGCAAGCGGACATACTAGATAATGGGCATTTTTTTGACCCACAACTACCGTATATATCTAATATCAAATCATGTTTCCTCATGGCATAGATAAGGTCCAGAGCTACGCGTTCTCTTTTACTATGTGATTTACAGTTTGATACAAACCAAGCCGCAGCGTATCTTTTTGTACTTAACTTGGTTTCCAAAACTTCATCAATAGGTTCCATCTCTTCAATATTCTTCCAATGCATGAGTTCTTTTGGACCTATTATAACGCCATTACTATTTTTAATACTCATATAACCATATTGTACATCTGAATTTATCTTATAGGTCCAAGTCCAATTAAAAAAATTGTTTAATATTTCATTCCTAAATGGGTAGTAATCTGAGGATTCCATGCTAGCGAAAACATACTTTTGATGTGCTGATCGCGATTTCGGTAAATCGGTTGTATCTATATCAGAACTATGAAATATAATAACATCAAATAGTGAAACGTCATTAAAAAAATGTCTATCACCTGTTACATAACAATTGATAATCGAACAATTTTTATTTATAAACGCATTTTGACCTCTGCCTAAATATTTTATTGGGTCTCTAGTTGGCAATGTCCATAGTAGTATGTATTTCAAATTTGCTTTTCGTGTCACTTGTTCTCCGTTTCTTGTAAAAAATAATTCTTGTATATCTTTTTGATACATATTAGTTTTGAACCTCATAATAACTAATGCAACAATAATGATTAAAATTACGTATAGTATTTTTTTTACTCGGAATGAGTTTCTTGGAGTTGGAACTGTCATTATCAAAAGTTTTATAATATAAAAATAATATTGTTCAATACATTGAGAGCAGTAATTTCCGAAACAATTATTCATATACAGTACATTTCATTTCTATTTATTCTTAATACACTAAAATTAGGGTACACACTTGAATTTATTATGATTTGTTCTCTTCAAGGCACATTTTATGCATTATAGTCTGTCTGTGTTTATACATAGTAGATAATATTTTACGATAGCATAATTTTGAAACACAATCCCTTTACATAGTTAAAATGCACATACTGTAGTTTATCACAATTTAATGTTCTAACAGCAAATGAGAAACGATTGGAACAAAATGGCTGTAACTGTTATTAATAATTAAAGTAATTCACTAACTAACAATCGCACAACACTACACTTACACAAAGTATATGAAAACTAAAACCAATTTTATCAATGGACATTATCTGCATGTAGAGCCACCATGCATATTTAAATACTTTCGGATATTCCCTGTAAGCAAACAAATGATTATTACTTTTGGATTGGAGAGAAGAGAGATTTGTTATGATTTAGGTATTTCGAACTGTTGGTAGGCATTTTTTGACCTCATAATTTCCAATTTCAAAGCACTTCTAGTGAAAAACTTTTCACAGAACACGTAATAAATCAATATTTCCTTCGGGTATTGTAATATTTTGTATATTGCGATATATCAAGACTTCTGATTTAGTCAATGACAAACTATTTTCACCTTACTCAACTCGCTATTACGAGGATGAACCTACCCTTTTAGTACCACCCCAATTCGCACCCTGCTCCAGGGTGCGATGAAATTTAATGTCTTATTGGGCTGCCTTACACCCTGGCATAGACCACGTCCGCTGGATGGCCCGATTATATATTGTAGGTATTTCTTCACAAATTAACATGGTTTTAGCATTAGTGGGTTGCAAACTGAGATCCTCGATACCAGAAATAGTGGGCTAGGTATAAGACCAAATGAAGAACTTAAAAGTATGAATATTCATTTTACTAAAACCTCCAAAACTCCATTTTGAAAATGTCTACTGAATAGCCCACTAAATAGATACTTTCAAAATTGTGAAAATTAATTCGAATAAGGTATATTTGTATAGTTGTGTAAATAAAGAAATAAATAATGTATTACAGATAATTCCCAAGTTTATACAAAATAACTGCGTGAATTTCATTGAGACTGAGATATATCTACTCATAGAATAATAAACTTAAAAAACCAAAACCTTAGAAATGAGTAGACGTTGAAACTTAAAACCAGTAAACATTTTGAAGTAAACATATTTTCTTTTCTTTCACACTAATTTTCAGCGTGACTAATGACGCCCCGGTTTGATAGAAATTTGATGACATTTTAGGGTGGTAGAAATTTGATGACACAAATCTGTCACAAATTTCGACCGGGTTGGTACCACCGTGCACTATGCGAAAAACCCTCCATAGTAGTCCAATCTCGGTTGGATTGCGTTCAGGGGTCAGCAAGTGCATAGCCGGGCAGGGGGGATTGTGGTCGCAGCACTAGCGGGACCGGTGGGTATTGGCGTAGTCTAGTGGGGGGTGGCGCGGGGCGACGCGCCGAACAGGGAGACCTGTAGAAACGGTGGTGCCGCTGGCCGCCCGCGGCATAGTACAGGGGCCCAACCGGGACTAACCACCCTGGGAGGCTGCCCCACCAGGTCGCGCATAATCCCGATATGGCTCGTCGTGCCGGTTGGTGACCGGAGGGAGCCCGGCGACCATACTCGGGGGGGTACGGGGGCCCTTCCGTTCGGCGTGTCGGCTCTCGCCGTTCCTCACATTCATAGACAAAACCAATCACCCGCGATTTGTCACGCGGTGCTGCGACGATAGTCCCCTTTTTTCACGCCTTCCCTTACCTCTTCCTTATGGCAGCGCAAAATAGAATACTGGGCTACACAGCGGCAAGACATTCTCCCACGGGCTCGCTATTTGAGGTGGAGTCCACGAACATCTGTGGGCTCCATACAAACCTCAACGCCGTCCACCAACACCTGGAGACGGCAAAACCAGCACTGCTATTTCTTACGGAGACACAAATACGCCGCCCTGACGACACGACCTACTTGCTCTACCCCGGCTATGTCCTCGAGGAGAATTTCCGTGCAAAAGCCGGGGTGTGCGTGTTTGTTAGGGCGGATGTTTGTTGTCGCCGTTTGCGCTGCCTAGAGGACCCATCCTTCTCCACCCTTTGGGTACACATAGACCATGGTTCTACGAGTCAGATCTATGTGTGCCTCTACCGCTCCCATACAGGAGATGCCGAGACAACTCGACTCTTCGAATACCTGAGTCAGGCGGCAGATGATGCGCAGGAGCGGTTTCCGAACGCTGAGCTGGTGTTTTTGGGGGATTTTAACGCCCACCATGAGATCTGGTTGGGTTCCTCTAAAACAACCCATGCGGGAAGAGCCGCCCATGCATTTGCTTTGGCGCATGGCCTGACCCAACTGGTACACGAATTTACTAGAATACCAAAAAGGTCGGACCATGAGCCCTCTCTGCTGGACCTTCTGCTGACGAGTCGCACGGACCAGTACAGTGTTTCGGTGAGTGCCGCTTTAGGCGGATCCGACCATAGTCTGGTCCGTTCCAAGGTGCCCATTAAAGCGCCACCACGACCCGTACAGGGGAAACGGCGTCTCTGGCATTATTCGTCAGCGGACTGGGATGGACTGTGTGACTATTTTGCATCCATCCCGTGGGCTGAACGCTGCTTTGAAGGTAAGAACCCATCTGAGGGCGCAACTGCTGTCGCCGGTGAGATCAGTCTGGGCATGGAATATTATATCCCCTACACTGGGCCACTTCAAGGCGGCGTACAATAGAGCCACAAAGGTCTGCAAGAGGGCTTATATCAGAGCGGATGCCCAGCGCATAGCGCGGCTTGGTCAGGAACTAGTAGCGCATCCCACGGGCAGCCGTGGCTACTGGCGACTGGCCAAAGCCGTGCAAGCCAACTTCTGCCAGCCTTCGCTGCCGCCGCTGCGCAACCCCGATGGATCCCTGGCCCATGAGTCGCAAGAGAAAGCAAATTTGCTGGCTAATCTCTTTGCGGCCAACTCCCGAATCGATGATTGTGGCATGCAGCCACCGACACTACCGATCAGTGACCATGCAATGCCTGATATTCGTATCAGGCAACGCGATGTCCGTGCAGTGCTGCAGTCACTCGATGTCCGGAAAGCCAGTGGTCCGGACGGTATTCCGGCAGTGGTTCTACAAAAATGTGCAGCGGAGTTGTCTCCAATGCTTGCGCGGCTGTACCAGCTGTCCTACAGCTCGGGTACAGTGCCTTCGGCTTGGAAGGAGGCGAATGTACAGCCGATCCCCAAGAAAGGGGATCGCTCAGACCCGACTAACTATCGACCCATAGCCATCACCTAAGTGCTGTGCAAGGTGTTCGAGCACATAATTAACAAACAGCTCATGCGTCACCTTGAAGATCACTCCCTAATTAATGACCGGCAATATGGCTTCAGGCCGAAACGGTCAACGGGTGATCTTCTGGCGTATGTTACCCATCTTTGGGGTGAGGCTATGGACAAGCACGGCGAGTCACTGGCAATTGGTTTTGACATCGCCAAAGCTTTCGATAGAGTCTGGCACAAATCGCTTCTTTCCAAGCTACCAGCCTTCGGTCTGCCTCCTAGACTATGCAACTGGGTTGCTAGCTTCTTGCAGGATCGCCGTATTCGCGTCCTTTGTGATGGACGCGCCTCGGAGTTCTTGCAGGTAAATGCTGGTGTGCCGCAGGGGTCCGTCCTGTCCCCTACTCTCTTTCTTCTGCATATCAATGACATGCTGTCTACTGGCAGCATTCATTGCAATGCAGATGATAGCACCTTGCACGGGAGTTATCATGGACGTCCTGCGGATAAGCAGTCGGATATCGCAGATAAAAGGCAGCTTCTTGTCACTGAGCTTGACCGGATCCTGAACAACATTTCCCAATGGGGCTCTGAGAACCTGGTCGAGTTCAATGCCAAGAAGACACAGGCATGTGCGTTTACAGCAAAGGTATCTTCTTTCCTTCCCCTTCCCACTCTTCAGAGCACTCCACTGCCACTGCAGGACAACCTGACTATCCTCGGTATGGATGTTCGCTGCAAACTTAATAACAAAAACTACATCGAGAGTATCATCAAAACAGCCTCGCGTAAACTCGGAGTCTTGAACAGAGTGAGACGGTTTTTCACGCCGGAGCAGCGGTGTCTTCTATACAAGACCCAAATTCGGTCCTGCGTGGAATACTGCTCGCATCTCTGGGATGGCTCCGCAAAGTACTTATTAGATGCTCTCGACAGGTTGCAGCGACGTGCGGTCCGCATTATTGGGAATCTCGAGGTCACAAGCACCCTTGAGCCTTTGCAGTTGCGTAGAGATGTTGCATCCTTGGCAGTATTTTACCGTCTCTACCATGGTGAATTTTCTGATGAGCTCTTCCAACTGGTCCCGCCCTCTCCTTTCCTACATAGGACAACACGAGCAGGGCTTAGATGTCACCCGTATACGGTGCAGAATATTCCTTCAAGAACCAAGCGGTTTGGAGACTCCTTTCTTTGTCGCACCATTAAGACCTGGAACTCCTTGCCAGCTCACGTGTTTCCTTCTTCCTACAGTCCCGGGTCCTTTAAGCGGGGCGTGAAAAAGCATCTGTTGAGGCCGTCAAGCTGAGTGCCACCATTGTTAACATGGTACGTGTTTGTAATGGTGACCCTCTTTTCTGAGACTTTGCCTTCAGCTTACCATCAGGCGAGGTGGAGTCAAATTGACGTGTCCTACATAAAAAAAAAAAGGGCCTATAATTCATGAGCAAAATTCAGTGTAGTGTATCGTATGAATATTTTCCCTATAATTATTAAATGATATCGGAAATTTTTATCAAGATTATATTAAAAAATAAACCAAATGTGCAGAAGAAAAACTATCCGCAATAATAACGATAAAAATAAAAAATACATTGTAATGTTAACTTAAACTGTAATAAAAAAATAATTGTTACAGATTTTATTATTATTTCTATATTCATCTAAATATTATATTATACTAGCTGTTGCCCATGGCTCCGCTCACTTCACTTTTTATGTTACTTAGTAACAATCATAATTTATAAAGACGTATTCTCTTCACGAAACGAGACCAATCTGACCTCAGAGCTCAGGGTCCGTTTTCGGACTCGTCCTCCACTTCACACGATTTTGGGCGTCCATGGTAGTGAGACCATTTGCACGCATGTCGCCCTCTACGACGTCAAGCCAGGGCTTCTTGGGCCTACCCTTCTACCTGGATGCGGCGGAAGCACCATTGCCAGGCATTTGTTAGCCTGGCGGTTTAACACAAGACGTGTCCGCATCATTTAATCTGCGATGCCACGAACATGAAGTATGCCGCGGATGCGAGAGTTCCGCACGCGATCTTTACGTGTGACTCCGCACATCCACCATTGCACTTTCATCTCCGTGACACGCAGCTCATACCTGTGTCGCTCCAGCAGTGGCCACACCTCACAACTGTGTAAAAGAACAAGCCTTACAGACCTGCCCTTCAACCTGGCTAGCATTTTATGACCGCATGTGATGTCTGTCATTTCACGCGACTAGGTCCACGCGGCAGCAGTGCATGCCTTGACGTCGTGGTCAATGTTACCAGTCACGTGAAGTACAGATCCCAGGTACTTAACCTGATCCGCGCGCTTGATGGGCGTAAGATCTGTTGAATTTAACGCCAATTATTCTGTCTTCGACACATTGAGTTCAGCCTGGCCGTTCTCAAGCGCCTCCTCCCACACTTTTACGCGTCGCACCGTTCTGCTCCTGTCCGCGTCAGTCAATGCAATATCATTGGTATACATGAGCAACCATGGAGGTTCCTCATGTGAGTTTCTGATGCTGTCCGACAAAACGTCTAATATCATGCTGAACAAGTAAGCACTATGGACGGACCCTTGGTGTACACCCACGGTGACGAGGGGGGTTTCCGAGTCGCCAACAGCGGTTCGAACCACGGAACTGGAATCTTGGTACACTTTAGTATATATATACCACAACTAACTTATATACCATGCATCTGATAACAACGATGTGTGGTTGCATAAAAAAGTAACAATGAAAATTATCAGTCTCGAATTCCTATGACGATATCCAACCAATCACAATACATCTGGCGTATACCAACTAGTGCGCGTTTTTTGTATTGATTTTCATATGTTTTTTTACTCATGCATATTATTATGATGATAAGCGGTCAGCAGTAGTCCTATTTATTTTATTTGACGTGGATCGGGTATTAGTGTGTTCTGTTCTAGGGTACCAATTGACAATGTTTCGCTTTGTTATACCACGCCGTAAATTACTCAATTACCGTTTCTGTTCCTGGCCCTTAACTAGTCTATCTAATTCTATCTATCTAACAAATTTTTTTCTGGAGCTCCGACTGGTCTCGACGATCCTACTTTTTTGCTTCCTATTGATCTGATTGATTAGACGACACGCGTAAACACTTTCCTCTTGATTCGACTGGTCGAATGATGCGGACTCGTTTTTCCTGTTGGTCCAACCGATAAGACAACGCGGACTTTTTTGTACTGTTGGTCCGACTGATCGGACAGCGAAAATAGTTGCAGGAACATACGGTTTGCATTATTGGGAATTCTGGAGTCACCAACACCCTCGAGCCTTTCGGGCGTCCGATCAGTCGGACCAACAGGACAAAAATAGTTCACGTCGTCCTATAGGTTGGACCAACACGAAAAACGATTCCGTGACGTTCACCCAGTCGGATCAAGAGGAAAGTGTTTCCGCGTCGTCCGATCTATGGGATTAATAGGAAGCGCAAATCCACGTCGTCTGATCGGTTGGGGCAACAGGAAGAGAAATTCCACGTCGTCCGACTGATCAGAGCTCCAGGAAAAAATATTCCGTGTCGTCCGATCGGTCGGACTACGCGGTCATAGCCCATCCTAATAGTTTCTTTAAAAGGTTCGCAAAAACAATGACTCTCGCTTTAGAATTTCAAACAAAAATTTGATTTATGGAGAGTTAACATGGTAACGATACCAGCGCCAGCCAGGTGAGTAAAAGTGGACGACTGCTAATAAATATCAAATTACCTATGTATAACAGATTTCACATTATGAAGAGCGCTTTCACATTCATCCGATACCCGATATCCAATATCGGCGTCGGACGCCGATAGCCGACATCCGATAGCCTTGTGCTGTTTTCACATTTATCCGATAAGATCGGCCCGATATGGCCATTTGCTGGTAAGCACAAACTAATTAGGGATGCTAGAAATGAAAAAAAGGGCAAGCAATTTTCGACCTTATTGACATGACATGGTATCGAGTTTTTTTTCTTATATTCTATTCTTATATTGATCAGCGTCATCAATTAAGCTGAAAGACACGTAACTAAGAAAATGTCATTAAGGTCGAAAATTGCTTGCAGTCCGTGTTTTAGTTTTTTTGAGATCCGATCGGGCCAAAGCAGTGGTATTGGCTCGGATAACCGATATCGGGCCGGACAATGTGGAAGAGAGATACATATGTTCATACATTAGACTTCTTCCGATATCGAATATCGGATTTCGGACAATGTGAAAACGCTCTTAATGTTTATTAATTTCCTTTCATTGTGTGCCTATCACGTGTGATTCTAATTATTATATAGCAAAATCAATTTAATGGATACCTCCTGCTTTTTGGTTTTTTAATGATTTATTTATTTAATTTTAAACTTTTTAGTAATGAGAGAGAGAGAGACGATATTCTTAGCAATCCATGGATTCTCCGTGCGGGTGCCGGGTCCATCGCGTTGCTGAGTTGGGAACTCAGGACAGTGCCTGGGACTTGCGACCCAAGTGTAGGTTTAGAAGGGGCCCCTTTTGTTGATGTACATCAACACTCACCTTCACTACCCAAGTTCCCCTCCCTGCCTAACCAAATTTGATACGAACCTACTAGTGCCGCTTTAGACATTCGTCCTAGTAATGAGCTTATTGTAGCTCTCGATAGGCCTAGATCTTTAAGTAGGTTATAGAGAGATTTAGCTGGTATACCTCTCGCTCCCACTTCTACTGCATACAAATTAACCACGTAACCGTTTTTGATTAATTCGTTTGTGAGATCATAGTATTTATTTTTCTTAAGTGTGTGTCCTTCGGTATATTTGTTTCCCACGGTACAGTAAGTTCCACAAGGACCACATATTTAGTCGTTTTTGACATGTATCATAATTATTTGTAATGTCCTTTTGAATCCATTTATTTTGATACCCTAGTCGATATTCGATAAAATATGTTTTGTCATTACATTTTTAGCACCAAAAATTTCACTGTATACTTTTTATTCATTTCATCTCATTCACTTGAGATCTTATTCATCGACCGTTCAGCCACAAGGCTATAGTGGGGAACCAAGAAAACTACATGATATCCAATCATTTGACAAAAAAAAAACGAATAACAAATCTTCATTTGTCTAGCAACGTTTGACAAAATTATAGTTGATAAACTTATCTTTTTAGTTATTAAAACAAGTTTTAAACTTAAACTATTGTCTTGAGCAGTTAAAAGTTAGTGACAGAAATGAATATATCGCATATCAGACTTCACGTGGTCTTCTTTGCCCTAACCCCTAGAGTGTTATTTAATCCCGCGCGGAGGGGTGAGCCGGCCCACGAGCAGAGGAGCAGGTGGTTATAAATAAAGCCCGCCACCGCGACTGAGGCTGGCCGGCCAAGCCAGCCGGAAAGCCGTAGCTGTGGTGGAAGGCGTTTTCATACGTTTTTTGTCAAACAATAGTAAACCAATCTATATACATACAAACGCGTGTAACACATTACCCTCGGTAGCGCAGTTGGATAAGAAATGCGATGCTTTTTTGGATTTGATGCTATTCTCTTCCTTCATAACTTTATTTGCTTGGTGATACTACATATGTCCTTACGTAACTTACGTAAAGCATAATTATCTTGTTAGGAATACCTTAATAGGAATTTCTAATGACAAAATCATGCGTAACGTAAAGTAGTCCTTGCATACAAGAGTGTGCACGTGTGTGTCTGTGTGTATGTGTTTGTGTATTTGTATGTATTTACCATTAAATACTTAATTACTGCCGATAAATGTGAAAACTACGTACCTACCTAACTTATGAATTGTATCGTTCCGATACTTCGCCCAAGGGTTCGGTAAAGATGACGCAACTCCCATGATTTTTGTTCAACCAAAAGCTGCCTAAAGAATCATTGACTGCAATAAATTCTTAGTACAAGTTATGCATAATTATTGCACATTTCGTATAGCGCGCGCTCGGCGAACGGTCGTGTCTGTAACTGTGTACGAGTACCTACCTACCTACGCCTAATACTCTCTCTGGTTGAATTTATTTTTCTCATAAAATGGTGCAATGCAAAAAATGTAAACAATCGACTAGATAATACGACAGCTGACCATAATATTTACAAAAGATATTACGACATAAGAGTAATGACCAATGATTTAAGCCAACACAAATGGCACACACATATTCTACATTTGAATGTTGGGTCACTTCGAAAACATTTCAATGAGTTAATAGTATTACTAGAAGAAAATAGATATAGAATAGATATAATAATATTAAGTGAAATAAATATCAGAGAGGAAGAACTATCTTACTATCAAATTTTGGGATATAACACACATATACGAACAAGAGAAACTAGAAGAGGAGGAGGAATCCTAATATACGCTAAAGAAGGGCTCAGTTTTGAAACTAAAAAAATGAGTACTGAAGCTGTAGAAACATTGCATGGACAGCTGCAAATAGGTAAATATAAAACACATATAATTGCTGTATATAATCCTCCTAAAAATAACAAACGACTTTTTATTAGCCATTTAGAAAGGATCGTAAAATCTATTCCATCAGCTGACAACCTTATAGTGATAGGAGATATGAATATAAATATATTAAACGACATAGTAAACCCAACTGTAATCAGATACAAAAACACCCTGTGTGAACACGGCCTGCGTTGTGTAATACCGAATGCAGAGATAACGCGCGAGGAGATGGTGGAGGGGCAGCTTGTTGTCTCGTGCTTGGATCACATATGGGTGCGAGCGGGACGCAGCGAGTGCGACATGACTTCGTTCGTGTTTGAAACTAAGATCTCCGATCATCATGCGGTAGGATTAACTTTAGACTTGCGTACGAGTAATAATAACATTATTAATACAGTTCCAAAGGCGACCAGTGTACGTGAAATTATTAATAATGAACTAGTTAGACAGAAGCTTGATAAGTATGACTGGGCGCAGCTAACCACCATAACGTGCCCGTTACTGTTATTCCAAAAATTGTGTGTAGTATTTGATACGATCTATAAGGAAAGTACTATTACAGTTAAGGTATTAAATAAAAGAATAACACAGCCATGGGTGGATAAAAATTTATATTCTATGTTGTTAAGAAGGGATTATTTATTTAGAGTGTGGAAAGCAGAGCCAAAAAATATGAATAAGCGATTAGAATATACAAAATTTAGAAATAAAGTGAATAAATTGATAAATAAAGCTAAAAATAAATATAGACAAATAGAAATAAAAAATTGTAGCGGGAATTTTAGAAAAATATGGGCGAACATTAACTCATGGCTGGGTCAAAGAAAAAACAATCTGGATGATGTTATAATGAGACACTTGGGTAAAACGGGACCTATCGATCAAATCTGTACCAATTTTGGTAAAACATTTACTGAGGAAATAAAAGCAATTAAACATAAATGTAACACACAATTTTTGGATAGGAACAAATATGTGATACCGAGTGATGTTAGTTTTAGGTACGTTGCTGTAAATTCGTCCGATATTGAAAAAATAATAAATTCGTTGTCTTGTGAAAAAGCACCGGGTTCAGATGGAATAAGGATTATCGACGTTAAGTACTTAAAAAAACAATTAAGTCCTATAATAGCTTTGTTCATGAACATGTGTCTGTCGCAGGGTATTTATCCCGATCAGTTAAAGAGTGCAATTGTACGTCCGATATTTAAGTCTGGCAACCATTTAGAATATGTAAACTATAGGCCAATAGCCATACTCTCGGTTATCGACAAAATAATTGAAAAAAACATTGTTACTCAAATAAGTAAGTTCCTGGAATGTCATAATATACTGTCAGAGTCACAGCACGGGTTCCGTAAGGGTCGGAGTACGGTCACTGCTCTTGAGGGGTTTACAGACTATGTGAACGAGTGCCTAGACGCTGGTAAGCAGCTTATAGCACTATATATAGATTATAAAAAGGCATTTGACACACTGGATCACACCATACTGTTACGGGCCATGCATGAATGCGGGATACGCGGCCCTACAAATAAATGGTTCAAAAATTACTTAACCAATAGGAAAATGCGCACCGTTATATGTGGAGTGGCCGGTGATGAAATGGATGTGGATCTAGGGGTGCCGACCGGCTCGGTGTTTGGGCCCGTCGGTTATGTAATGCACGTCAACAGCGTGTCCAAAATCGTGAGCAAATGTCGGGTGTATATGTATGCGGATGACATGTGTCTAGTCTATGGGGCTAAAGATATATGCAAGACTCAAAAATACATACAGGCAGACTTCGAGAGTATTACCAAGTGGGCACATGATAATGGCATAATTCTAAACTATGCAAAAACAAAATGTATGCATATATACTCGCCATATAACCGGCGTGCCGAGACAGTGGATCGGGAAAGCCTTGCGGTGATAGGACATACATATGAATGTTTACATTATAATAAAAAAAGCTGTTCATGTAACGATGTAGAGTATGTTGTAACATTTAAATATCTCGGTCTAAATATCGATGTAAATTTTAACTGGAAGACACATGTTGTTGATATCTGCAATAGGCTGCGATCAGTGATAGGAAAGTTCTATCAATTAAAGCGAGTATTAAATAGACACACGATGCTTATTGTTTATTACGCACTAGCTGACTCACTTATTAGCTATGGACTTATTGTTTATGGTAGAACTTTTAAAACCTATTTGAACAACATAAAAGACTTGCAAATAAGGTTAATAAAGTTTTTAGTATGCAAAAAAGACAGAGACAGCTGTAACAAGGATTACGAAAGGCTGCTACCGATTTGTAGAATTTTGCCACTGGAAAAAAAAGTCGAATATTTGATAGGATTAGAGTACTACTATAGTGATGAACATAAAGAAATTGTAAACAGTAAATATAGTATTAGAAACTTCAGAAAAGATAGATTGATTCAACCTCGTGTAACAAACTATTACGGTGAAAGATTGTCAAAATATATGGTACCAAAAACATTTAATAAATACGAATTGTTAAGACGGAGCCCTAAGATGAGCAAAGGTGTGTTGAAGTCCAAATTGAAAGATTTGCTTCTTGGCGGCCCTACGGCTGCGGCTAATACTGCAGTGGTAGCGGCCGCCGAGGAGCAACAATGTGTTAAGTTAAGTTAAGTAAAGTTAAGTTAATCAATGTGTTAAGCTTTACGGTGAAGGTGTGTGGATACTTTGCAATGTAATCGAGCGCCTCTCGCCATCAAACGTCACAGTTTGGCGAGAAAATATATTTTGTAAATCAATTGTATCTATACTAAGAATGATTAAAAAAAAAAAAAAAAAAAGTTAATTACTTAAACATAACGTCATAAACTTTACGAAAAGAAAGGGATATATCGTAGGTATATTTTGATCAATATTATGGTTTTTACTTAACTAAACCTTGGTACTCGGGCTTCAAAGTACACACTTTTTACACAACTGGAAAACGATGACGACAACTTTATTGATAAATCCGACTCTTTCTAATTACAGTGAGCCATTTCAAGGAGAACCGAGAACAAATAATTTATGGGGGGAATCGGTAAAAGGGCGAAATGGGAATAAGCCTTAATTATCCCGGTTTCCTCGTGGTCATACTAGTTTGTCACACCAGTATGACCACGAGGATATTTATATTATAAAAGTGGGTTTTCTTCCTGCTGTAGGTATATATTGATATAGAAAGTTTTCCGCGTACGACCGCGTATTTCACTCATTACGAATAAAACAGAATAGGCAATAGAGCAAATAATTAAAATGTTAGTATAATTAAACTGTCATGCTGTTACGCCATCGAAATTGAGATTTTATTATACAATGGAAAAATTAGTATTTTTGAAAAGAAAAAGGGGATAAGTATTATTATTTAATGGCCACCAGCATTACAAACAGCGTTACTATAAAAATGGAAGTACCATTTGGAACTGTAGTCGCGTTAGGAAAGATAAATGCTCACATTATTTAAAAAAAAAACGTATCTTCCAAACCCCACGTCAATTAAATAGGTACTTTATAGAAACTATCCTTTTTCTCTCGTGGCTGTGTTTTGCGAGATTTACTTTATTTTTAACAGCATGAACAAGAACGAAACATACTCGATAAAAACAGTACACACCAGATAAGGCTTAATCCAGGTGTTTAATTAAAAATTATCTTGAGCTGTTGAATTTATACATACTGCATATAAACGTATTGTAATTTAATCGTTATTCAGATGATTTTCACGTATATTTAAACAAAATCACAATGTACTATCATTACTGATATCTCAAACGTTATTTATCAAATCAGAGTAACCAGCTTCACTGCCATCACTGGAATTCGTGGTGATTCTGCTGTCTCTCTCTCTCTCTCTCTCTGCTCTCGAAGCTACCCAATGTGTGAGTTAATCCATACTAATATTAGGGGTTAAAGTATGAAATTGCCGATTTGTACTGACAAATTGAAATTCGTTTTTTTTTTAATTTAACGTATTTATTTAATCAAAATAATTACCATTATTATCTATACATTGCTGCCATCTAGTAGGAAGGTCATTTATGCCTTTGCGATAGAACTCTGGTGATCTAGATTCGACAAACTGTGTGAAAGCATTTTGTACTGCCTCCTGAGAAGAAAACTTTTTATCACATAGAAAATTGTCCAAATCACGAAAAAAATGGTAGTCTGTTGGAGCAAGGTCTGGCGAATACGGAGGGTGACGGATAGTTTCTAATTGCAGTTTCTGTAGAGTTAAAACGGTTTCTCGTGCTGTATGAGGTCTCGCGTTATCATGGAGCAATAATGGTGAAGATCGATTCATGAGTCGGGGCTGTTTCACTGCTAGTTTTGCTATCATTGTTCGGAGTTCGGCACAGTAGACATCTGCCGTTATTGCTTGACCAGATCGTAGAAAGCTATAGTGAATAACACCATGCTGAGACCACCAAACAGTTACCATTACCTTTTTATTGGTAAGCTTTGCTTTAGGCCACTGTTGTGGCGTTTCACCTGGGGTCAGCCATTGCATTTTTCGCTTACGATTATCGTAAAGAATCCACTTTTCATCACATGTCACAATTCGATCCAATATTCCTTCATTTCTGTATCGATTCAACAAGGCAACACAAGTTTCAACACGCATTTCTTTCTGCAGATCAGTCAAATCATGAGGTACCCATTTTTCACATTTTTTTATTTTATTGATTTGACGCAAATGAGTCAATATTGTTGGTAAGGTAAAGTTAAACCATGCAGCTAATTCCTGGGTAGTTTGGCTCGGATCGGCTTCCACCATGTCTTTCAATTCATTGTTATTCACCTGTGTGGACGGCCTTCCTCGTGGTTCGTTCTTCAAATCAAAGTTTCCATCACGAAAGCGTTTAAACCAAAATCGCACGGTGCGTTCATTAGCAGTCCCCTCTCCAAACGCAACATTGATATTGCGAGCTGTTTCTGCCGCGTTAGTTCCGCGTCGGAACTCGTATTCAAAAATCACTCGAATTTTCGAAGTATCCATCTTTCTGGTCTAAGCTGAATAAAAAAAACAACTGAAAGTCGATAATCGAATGTTGCACATTTTTAAATGAAGAACTACATAGGTACCATGTGGAAAAAGTTTCACTCAAAAATCTCAAACCATGAAGGTTCTATGTCAATTCGAAGTACCTATTACAATGAAACGGCAATTTCATACTTTAACCCCTATTATTATAAATGCGAAAGTAACTTTGTCTGTCTGTATGTTACGCTTTCGCTTCGAAAAAAAAAACCCCCGTTTTCGCTTGTTCGCGAGAAAGGGGGTTTAAGGGTGGGAAATAGGGGATGAAAGTTTGTATGAAAGTTTGTCATTTTTGTACATATCTTAGTGAAATTTGGTACAGAGGTGGATTAAAGCTTGGGAACGGACATAGGCTACCTTTTATCGCGAAAAGGGGGTTACAAGGGGGAGAGTAGGACAATGGGTTGAAAATTTATCATTTTCGAAGGTATCCTGATGAAATTTGGTAAAGAGGTAGATTAAAGCTTAGAAGCGAACATAGGCTACCTTTTGTCGCGAAAAAGGAGGTTTGAGGGGGAGGGGGGAATAGGGAATGAAAGTTTGACAGTTTCGAAGATATCCTGATGAAATTTCACTAAGATAGTGAAATTTGGTACAGAGGTGGATTAAAGCTTGGGAACGGACATAGGCTACCTTTTATCGCGAAAAGGGGGTTACAAGGGGGAGAGTAGGACAATGGGTTGAAAATTTATCATTTTCGAAGGTATCCTGATGAAATTTGGTAAAGAGGTAGATTAAAGCTTAGAAGCGAACATAGGCTACCTTTTGTCGCGAAAAAGGAGGTTTGAGGGGGAGGGGGGAATAGGGAATGAAAGTTTGACAGTTTCGAAGATATCCTGATGAAATTTGGTACAGGGATGAATTAGAGCTTGGGAATGGACATATGCTACCTTTAATCGCGAAAAGGGGGGTAGAATGGGGAGGAGTAAGGCCATGGGATGAAAGTTCATATGAAAGTTTGTCATTTTAGAAGATATCCTGATGGAATTTGGTACAGGGATGAATTAGAAATACTACATTTTAGAAAGGCCACATTTTATCGTGAAAAAGCGGAGTAAAAGCGGGGATAGAGTTAGGGGATTAAAGTTTGTCATTTTTCAATTGCGTAAAAAAGAGGGTGAATGGGGGGGATAAATAGTAAGAACTGTTTTTGGAAGATATCCTCATGAAATATGGAACAAAGGTGGATTAGAGCTTCGGAACGTATATAGTCGAGTAATGAGCCAAATATAAAAGAGAGTGGTGCGGCGAGTAGAGATTGTTATAAGGGCGAGTGGATAGGCGTGTAGAGTTCAAATAGGAAGTCAAGTAGAGTCGACTACAAGGGCGAGTAGATATGCGACTAGAGAAGCCAGTGGAGAGGCGAGTATAGAATCAAATAGAGTGCAGTAGAGAGGCGAATAGTAAGGCGAGTAGAAAGACGAATGTAGAGGTGAGTAGAGTTCGAATGATAGGCGAGTGGGGAGAATCAAGTATAGAGGCGAAAAGATAATCGAGTGGATGAGCAAGTAGAGATGCGAGTAGAAAGGCCAATGGAAAGGTGAGTATAAGTAGAGAAGGGAGCAGATAAGTAGAGATAACTCTCTACTGAGAGTCGAGTATAAATTCAAGTATAGAGGCGAGTAGAGAGTCGAGTTAATAGTCGAGAAAGTTGAGTAGAGAGGCGAATTTAATGCTCAATAGCGTTGGCTCAACACTAAGCAATAACCGACATCCACGCGGGCGGAGCCGCGGGCAAAAGTTAGTGTTTCTATCAGGGAGAAAAGAGGATAGCGCATATATCACGTTAATAGAAAAAAAAAGAGACCGTGTGACCCATCAGAGACGCCGTGTCATATGTTGACTGTACAGCAGCCCTAATTTATTTTTGCTTTGGTTAAACCTTGTAATAGGATTTGCGTAAAGTTAGCGGCAGACCTTCGCATACTACGTTTCTTTACGCGCCGGACGCGCATTTATGAGAAGCGCGTCCACTGCACGTTTTCAACGTGTTACCAAATGCAAGGATCGTGTATAAAAGTAACAATGTATCTTCAGTCTTGCTTTTGCTGAGCGTTTTGATAGTGTTTTACGCGTATCGTCAGCGCATAGGGAAATGTCGTGTGCAAAGGCCATAAGATTGCACTTGTACAAAATCTCTTGTCTCATCGCTCACTCTTTCATCTAAACGTTTGAAAATGTAGACGCGACGTAAGATAGATGAGCTATCTGGATCTGATCATGGAGTGATTTGAGAAGCTTTGGCATCTTCAAAAGATATTTATTCTGTCCATCGTAATCTTAACGTTGTTCCCGCCCTCCGGTTGCATCCAAAGCTTTCATTTTGGAGTAAGGAACCCAGGAGTGTTTTCTCTTTTAAGTATCACAAGTTATGTAGTTCAACAGAGTAATATATTTTAGTTCTGAACGAATGGAATGAAATGAATGAATCCCTACAGAGGGCGCATCGTCGTAATGGCCAATGTTAGCTGTCTTCTACGTAGATTTCATTGTTTGTCTGACGATATTTTATGAATATACTTTATCATGCCGCTTTGTTAAGTACCAGGATGTAATGTTAGTGGACTTTATTTATTTCCTCAAAATGCTAAGCTAAAAAAACAGTGCGAGACTATAGAGATGGAGGTTATGTCGGAACCACTTCAAGAATAGCGATTATGTTGGAGAATCTGCCTACACGGGTAGTATTTACGAATTATCTAATTCAATTGTTTTTCAATCACTAGAAGACACCTTCTACCACCTTCATACTAATAATCTCGCATTTTTCAGGACAGTTACAGCAACGCAGGTACCTAAAAAAAGGAACAATTCCAACCCATAATAGTTGGATAGATACAGTGTTTTAGGATAGATACAGTGTTTTTGTTGCATTAAAAGTGAAATAACACGATATCTTTTGAAAATACAGTAAAATTTAAAGATTACCTTTCGATGAGATTAGCTTTCTTTCCGTTCCGGGTAAATTTGCACCTCTTTTCAGCAATTCTGCTTTAAGTTGTTGCATATTCCAAGTTGAATACATAGTAAAGCAAGTCCAAATCACAAGAAATACCAAAAAAACACGATAGATAACAAAAAACAAGTCTCTTCAAATCTGACAGCTTTGAGTTTGTTATTGTTGTTTGGTCATTTCGCTCCTGCTGCCATGTACAATAAGTTTTGCTTCGGCATCCCCATTGGCAAACTTATCACCATGTTAAACAAAAATAAACTACACGGTGCGATATTTCTATACCAATTGCATAATGAGTCGATAACGCTGGTGCTTATCGTTAACACGTACATAAGGAAGAATGAAGCAATAAACAAGTTAATGAACATAACACTTAACGAACTGTCTCATTAAAGGAATGGTAGCAATGTCTGAGATAGCAATAGAAAGTATTAAAGCTGATATTAAAATTAAAATTCCAGACAACAATTCATCAGCCAGCGATTTAACCTATACTCCTTTATTTAAAACGACAGCAATATTAATTCATATTCAGCTAATCGTAACTATTTGTTTTTATTACCTTTATTTGTCAATTTTCTCGTAATAAATCCTAAACATACCAATACATTTTGTTAAAAGAAATATTGCGAGTAGTATCGTTTATTTTCAATTCTCTGTTTTGTTTGAAATGATATTGAACTACAGATCCCAGGGACTTGAAAGACCAAATCTTGCCTATATGCATGGGCGTGGGATCTGTTGAGTTTAATGCCAAGTTTTCTGTCTTCACCACATTTAGATTCAGACTGCCGTTCTCAAGCGCCTCCTTTATGCGTCGCACCAATCTAGTCCTGCCCGCAACCATTAGTGCAATGTAATCAGCATACATGAGCTACAATGGAGGCTGCTCATGTGAGTATCTGATGCTGTCCGATAAAACCTCTAATATCACGATGGACAAGTAAGGTTTAAGGACGGATCCTTGAGTGATGGGAAAGGTTTTCATATCGCCAACAGCAGTCCAAACCACGAAACCAGAATCGTGGTACATGTCTCGGATGATGTCAATGTAAGCCTTTGGAATGCATTGCCCACCAGATCATCGCATGAGTAACACAGTTGAAGGCCTTCTGTATGTTTAGGAATAGACAGTGCAGCGGCGTGTTCTTCGTCCTGTATTTCTCCGTGACAATACTTAGGGCGGACGTCGGATCCACAATATTGTGCCTGGGATGATACCCATATTACAGTCACACTCTTGCACCGATTCCTTGCCTTTGAAGACTGGCGTAATGATACTCAGATTTCACTGGCTTGGGATCTCTCTCCGGTAAGGATTACATATTATGCAGACAGTGATAGCGCGTATGACGAAATTAAAGATAATAAATTATTAGAAATAAAAACCCGACTGATGCTGAAAAGATCGAAACAAGTCCGACACCGATATCGGATATCGGATAAATGTGAAAACGCTCTCACTCTCACAGTAAATACGAATCTAACAACACCTCTCAAGCTAAAATCCAACGAGCCGTTCAGGCTACAGAGCGTGCCAAACAATTATACATATATAAATACATACATACTCTCGAAAAACATAACCTTCCTTCTGGCGCAGTTGGGTAAAAACCAAATAGACGTCCATGTTACATCCATAACTACCTTAACAAGATTAAGGTAAAATTCACAAATCGTTTCCTGTAAGATCTCAATATCTTAAGAAACGTTATTATTATAGGTAACTTTAACTAATGGCTGTAACTTACGATATATAATAATTACGAGCAGGCAATCTATCTTTAAAAATGCGCTGTTATGGATGTATATGGTAAGATACACGTCATAAATCCAAAAATTTCATTATAATTCGAATTTTTTTCATATAAAATTATCACTTGGAAGCTAGATGAACTAAAATAGATAAAGAAAAACGATTACTTTTCCGCTGCCAAGTTAAGGGTTAAGATTAAAAGATATCAAAATATTTGCATGTTCAAGTAGAAAGCCTTTTAAAGTCCAGGAACAAAACTATTTTATTTAAATGTTCATTATATTTGAGACGATTGTGGCTTTATATGACCCGTTTCTATCTGATAACCGATTGTCACAAAGCGTTGGGACGATGACTAAAGGATTAAAACAGACAAAGGTAAAATACCTAATTGAGCGTTAGATACCATTTTTGGGAAAATAAACTTCATTGTTCCTCTTTGTTATTTAATCGAAAACAGCTCCATTTGTGAAATGTGAGGATTAAGAGTTTTACATTATCGTGTAACTGTTACGGTGTGGTGTTTTGGGTTTGTGGTTTTCAACTTTAAACTGAAATCGCAATAAAATGAATTTGATTTGATTTAATTTGATTTGAAAAGTGAAAACAGATATAATATTATGATAATATTATTATGCATCTCATATCAAAGTACCACTATGGTGATGTTTCATGGTACTTATTTTCAAGTGATCATTTAATAGAAATAGTAGTGGGTAGCCTCTGTGGCGTAATGGTGGTAAGCGCGACCGCTACGCAGCTGGCGTGGGTTCGATCCCCGCTTAGTGTAAATATTTGTATGTGGATGTGAATATGGGTATATGCATTGGTCTGATCGTGCCTCGGAGAGCACGTTAGCCGTCAGGTCCCGGCTGCCATACGAAGTATAAAGGTAGTCGGAGACATCAAAAGTCAACTCGACTAGCTGCAATACTTCGATAGCGCCAATGGGTTGTGGAGGTCAGGTGGCAGTCACTTCACAGAAAATTTCGAAGCGGACCCCAGACTCTAAGCTAAAAGCTTCGGATGCGACTGGGATTAATGCTAAGATGAAGCGCAACGCGACTAAACAGTTTTATTGTCGTGACGGATGATAACGTGATTGGCATGATTTTTATTCACTCGAATAAGTGCTCAACGTACGTGAAGAAATCTCAAAAAAGAAAAACGAAGTGCTTACCCCTTAAATTCTGCTAAATATTTCAAAGGAATTGGTTATCAATATCAATATTTAGGCCGTTGGGCCGTAGGTAGCTTGCATTTAGGCTTTGTTTTTTCAATAGCACTCATCAAGTTTAAGCTTTTCTAACATACATAATATAATAATGCTCTTCAGTAACTACGGGTTTATCTCAATGAGAAGGGCAGCAACGGCTAGTACTCGTAATGGTTACTGGTGACGTGGAATTCGGAGTGTTCTAATTATCTATGAATTTTTAATGTTGTACGCTAAGTAGGTGCTCTGAATACTATTGTACAGGTACAGAAAAAGGTTGAACCGTTGCACGGTTTCTTGAGTTATTTGAGTTGTCACAGAACTATATTCAAGAAGAACATTATTACCTACTTAGAATACGATAAGCGCCCGTTTTTGAAAGTTTTGTAAGTCTCCGTTTCGATAAGGTAGCCGATTTTGCTTTCGTCTGCAATATTTAAGATATAATGAGGTCATCTGCAATATTAAGACCTGGCTAAGAGCCGGTAAATATTTCGTTCTACGGACATAATATATTTTTCATTTTACTTGCTCATAATGTAGCTCTAATCTCGCCCTAATTACGCACATAATTATACCTATTATCAAACTGTGGTTTTTTGATTGTGATTGGTTGAGTTGCATTATTCTTAAAAAATTAGATGCAAAAAGATCGTGTTCAATAGAACAAATAAATTAATATACCTACCTATTGCTTGTTCATTTCATGCAATTTCGTATTTAAATAGAAAATTTCATCTTGTACGTGAATAATAAATAAAACTTATACTCAAATATAACTTTTGTTTTTGCTCTGTTCAAAACTTTAAGTAAATTCACCAAAAAAAAGAAACCTCATTCTGTTTACTCTGTGGTCAGTGTTTTTTTTTATTATTAATTCGTTTTTACTGGTGAAATTATAGTTATTTATCATTTAAAATATCTACAATTATGTACTAGTTATGAAGAAAACGATTCATGTACCTAGTACACCGTCCGATATATACACATATATTGTACAACGTCCTATACATGATGTGATTGATGTGAAGTCCTTAACGTTATTGAATGTTAACTATCTGAAAACTATAAGGGTGCATCCATTTTAGCATTATGATATGACCAGTACAATGAAAAACGTCGTTTGATACACGTGGGTATTGTTGATTACCGTCTTCGGCTCTCTTTAGACCCTCGCCTATCGCCTCAGCGGTAATGGTTGCATATTAGAAAATCAAAACTTTCTCGAGCAAATTTCAAAAGAACAATATACGAAATAATAAAGTTGTGTGTAAATGTTTTATTTAGAAAAATTTTGAAATCCTAATGTATGTGACATCAAATGAACGACTGATCAAAAGTTGCCAGATGTAATTTTAAAATATCAAATCATAACTATATAATCAAATTTTTATAGCATTTTATTCAGCATGATCATAAAAAAAAACAAATATTAGAATTTACCTTTTTGAGTTAATCCATTTCATAATTAATAATTTATCCTGTATCCATTTTGACCTTTAAACGATTTGGTCAATAGTGTAATAAATAATTTAAACATTGATATTCCAGACTTTGGTCAGCTGAACTTTTGATGAAATGACCATCGTTATTTTAAACTGTGTTGATTTGTACGTTGTTCTTTTGAAATTTATAATCACCAACTTTATACACTTGTACCATAATCTACTATCAATGTGTTCGGGCACACCGCTGACCGATGATATAAAAACTATTTGTTGTTAAGGACAATCACATTTTTCTGTTTATTTATCAACATTTGGGTGAACGAAAAGATTGTATAATAATGCGCTACGGATGTCGATAATCCTGTCGGTGCTGTGTGGGTTGGATGAGCTTATTATCGCAAGCGTTTGATAACAGTCCTAACTATCGAATAGTTACACTTTTTATTGTGCGGGATTTCCCTCGAATACGTCCCTCCCTTGCCCGCGGTGTGGTAATGTTGGACTCGAAAGGACGTCTAGAAGTCTAAGAAGTCTTGGGTTATCAGTTGCCGGAGACTAGCACATTTGCCTCACTTCGGCTGAACCACGGTGTCCCCATTTTGCCCCCGGATAGTGAAAGGCGCACATCGCGCCCGTCACCTTGGTCTGCTTCTGCGAGGGTGACAGGCGATGTAACCTGCCACCTGACACCCCCAGACGCGAACAGTTATACCTATGGGTAAAAGAGACGAAAGAGCGAGCTAGATTCAAAATAATGAACTCAGCGCTCATTGATATCTAAGAAAGACAGCATGATAAGGTCACCCTTTAGTCCAAACTGCCTTTCTATTACATGTTATACTTGTGTGTTATGTGTATCGTATATTTTTCTGAAAGGAAGCTCCAGAGCAGTCATATCTCTTAGAAAGGCGATCTGTTTTGTGACTAATACAAAAGGCCTTTGATATGTCGTCTAAATGTGATTGCTTTTCAGTGATATTAAAAGGGAAACGAGATAAATACGGGATAATTCTACGTTATTACATGCTTGGTCTAAGCATAATTAATTTAGGAATTTGAATTTCTCTAATATGAGCAAATTTCACAACTTTTTTAATTATATCCCGAACCTCATGCATAGCAGTTGCAATTGTTATCTCACATAGGTAGTGTAAATTAAAAAGTGATTTAGAATTTTTGTGTGTAGGTATTGTTAATGACTAGTTCCAAATGAACTCGGATAAGTTGAAATGTCAAAATATCTTCACAAAATTCTCATATTATATTCTGCGAATAACATCAACACTGCCGAAGAAATTGGTAACGAATATTTAGAAATCTGTTTAGTAAAACATGAAGGTACACACGTAAGAATTGGGTCGGAATACAGGGGATGTATTCTGGTGTCGAGCCGGCTCAAATCTCCCAGTGGGTTATATAAAATCCACGGCCTTGTAGCTCTGGCAACGTCTTTTATCCCAGATTTCCTCGGATATTCTGTTGCAGATACGTTACGGATAAACATCAATCAGATCGTTTCATATTCTATAATGAAATTATTGATACTTATTTTTTTCAATCACGTAAGTATTATTATGATATTGACATCCATCTTCCATTGTAAAAAGATGTAGGTACCCATATGAAATGTCCAGTATCACATTCCTAACGTGAGTACCTATAGTGGATTTCAATTGGTCAACATAGAGAAGAATGTACGTGTGTTTAAGTTATTATTGGTACTCCGAATAATGTGCCTTGGACATCTTACATCTCATAATCCTAAAAGAGTGATATTACACAAAATGTATACTCTTCAGGCTTTCATGCATATGTTTCTAATGAACCCTTCTAGAAGAATCAAAGAATCAAAGAATCAATTTCATTTATTCAGTTTAGGAACATAAAGAGCACATATGAGCGTCAAAATTTTACAGTTATGTCAAGAATTTATTAATATGATATTAAATAAAGCAAATTAATCATTTGAAAATGATTCTTTCGCTGGTTCGGTAAGTTGGTTCTACTGAGAAGATACCAGCAAAAAACTCAGTGAACAATAGTATCGTTTCTTTTTTAAAACAATCTGGTATTTAAAAAAAAAATTGATGAATATTGTGCGAGCATCCATTTTTATCATTGAGGTATTCGTTTACTTTGTAATATCCTATTTTCATTAAACACTTTTTTACTTCTATTTTAAACATATTTAGTGGCATGTCTAGTCTTGATATCAGATAAGATAAAATTGTGGTCACTTTCTAAAATTTTCGATCAAGCCTAGGCATCCCTTACATTCTGATATCCCTGTATCAGAAAAGTAAATAGAAATCAACTATTGAAGTACATCAATGAAAACACCTGTACGGATTTACCTCTCATGACAAATCCTTTTTTGGGTCGGCCTTCCCTCACGCCTCACGTTACTTTTACCAGTTCAAAGGACTCCATTTTCATTGAAATGTTTTGCGATTATTCCTTTTAAATGATAAAAGGAACTTCAATTGATTAAGTAAAAAGAACATTTGAGTATTCTTAGAATTAGAATATCCTAGCGGTAATCCCAGTCGCATCCGAAACTATCAGCTTGGAGTCTGGGGTCTGCTTTTACCAGTCTAACCTTTCCGTGAAGCGACTGCCTTCTGACCTCCACAACCCAAAGACGATATCGAAGCATTGCAATTAGACCAGTTGTTGGACTTTTGTGGGCTCCAACTACCCGTAACGACTGCCATAGATGTTTGTATAGCAACTGTGGCAGACGACTTAACGTGCTCTCCGAGGTACGACCAGACCAATGCAAATAGCCATATTCATGCATACAAATATTTGCATTGAGCGGGGATCGATGCCGCGCCTACTGCGTAACGGCCGCGTTCACTACCGCTACGCCACGGAGACCGTTCTAAGAATTAGAATATAATACTAATAATTTTATTAATGTGAAAGTATAGAAAATTAAGAGATGTTTTTGTGAATCCGTTCTGGATTATATATCCCACCAAAATATTTGGGGCCGGGCCTACTCCACCTGTTATGCTCGTATAACTGCTGATTCACTTACTTCCTCTCAGGGTTGATAAGTCAGATGGCAGCCAAATAAAACTTAGCAGGAAGACTAAGCAAACCCCCAGTTTTGAAGTGAAGATTGGATGCTACTAGGACCAACGGTTACATAATGATAATAGTTGACCCTCTTGGCATCAACCGGCCACTTATTCTTTACTGAGACTAATTCTAATAAATACAGTGAATTAATCAAAAGAGGTTAACTCCTTTTACAAATTTGTTGTCCATTTTGCCTTCAGACAGACTTAATATATTCATCAATTTAAGCCCAGCTGTGCAGTATTAAAATGAGACAGAGTAATACATAAAGTAAGTTATTTATATATTAAAACCATTTTTAATACCTAGCAGCTGTGCTAGTAGTCATATGAATGATTAGTTTGACAAAATTATAAAAATTAAAAGTGTCTGATATAAATTCATATAATATATTTGAATCAAAGCTTCCTCATATTGTAGGATTTCATTCTCAAGTAGATTATACATCATAAATTAAACTTTCAGAAAGCCCAATCTGGTAGAACTATTACCTCCCTTTCTACCCGCTACGGAACGGAGACTGGGGTGAGAGGTGTTTGTGCCTCCAGATTTCTCCAAAACTCCTAGCCTGATTTTGATGTAGTTTTCCGTTATAGGTTCGGATATGATTGATGAATGTTCTTAGGTAGATGTTACGGTGAATACTTACTAAATATAGGGGGCATTACAAAATCCATTTTTGTGCAAACAAATTTTCCCATTTTTCTCCAAAACTACTTGTCTAATTTTGATGCAGTTTTCAGTAATGGGTTCGGATTCAAAAAATAATTGAAAAAGCCAACATCTGTTGAAAATAATTGAAAAAGCGTAAAGTAATAAATCGTGTTGGTTAGTCCTTTAACCATAATATAGGTACCTAGTAATACTTTGATCCAAGCTTTGTTCTGCCGTCTGTCGCCTGTAACCTAACTGGACCTGGTAAAGCACTCCCACATGTCATCCGAACGATCCAAGGTCCCCCGACACGACTACGCTTGGATTAAAATATTATTAGGTACCTATATCAAGGTTAAACCCCAAAAAACCAAAACGATTGATTCTAAGGCACACACAAAGGATAACCTGCAGCCTCCGTCAAAGCATATTTATCAAGTTCCTGGTCTGAAAGCCATGACTTCGTTACGTGGAACATTCTAATACACATCGAGGGCAAAGGTACCGCGTAACATTTATCAACGAATCCCGCGAACATATGAAAGTTAACTGTGCACAACTATAATCTAAGCGTCACGTCACTCAACTAAGGATAATATTAGAAATAAAACATATAAATACAATAATATCTATAACCAATACTAATTGTATGAAAGTAACTCACCACGTGTGTAGATAATTAATAGTGTTTCACTTGGCAGTGTGGCACCGTAACTTCGTTCTCCACGAGCCCTGGTGAACCGCTCTCGCCCCCGGATCCCAAACGAATGTCCCGCTCTTGAGCTCTGTTCAACCTCATAAAAAACCTTCCCAAGTAGTTCCCATGCCTTGTTTTTACGAAACCTGCACGTGTTTTACGAATTTCTCTCGTAACAACAAACAGCCTAACAGTTTCTTTAAAAGTATCACTAAAACAATAACCCTCGCTTCAGGATCTCACACAAAAGGTCTTGCTTTACCTGATTTATGGAGGGTAAAATAGCAACGATGCGAGCCAGATGACTGTAAGTGGACGAGTGCTATTAAAATATATCAAAATACAAATGTATTACAGATGTACTTATTACGGTATATTAATTTCTTATTATTGAGTAACTTGTGTACATTTTCCCCTCTGAAATTCAGACGCGAGGACTATCATCGAGTATGGAATTTCACTCATACCCCAGAATTAGGTATTGCACACCCAAACACATACCAAATAAGCATTTAGCAACCAACCACTCAGAAACACACATAATCGCACCGAACGAACGTCTCGCGTTCAGCCGGCGCGCGGCGTGAATCGCACCGAGCAAGAATCGAACTCGCAACTCACTCAGTAAACTCGCTTTCAGCCGGCGTGCCACATAGTTTATAATAATATCAATCAGATTTTTATTATTATAATCACTAGTAGGAGCCTTATTTGATATTTCAAGCTGCCACATCACATGTCATCATGATACCATAGTGGCTAATGAGATTTTCTAATAAGAATCTTATTTGATCTTTCAGCCTGTCACGTCACAGGTTACCATAACAATTACCTTAGTAGCTAATAAAAATTCCTAGTCGGAATCTTACTCCTTCAAATTATAACAGGTATAATTTGTTAGAACTTAGTATTCATCCACTCATAAATAACAATGACTTGTACAATTTGATAAACGGAGGAAATCAGTGTTCTCACTTAATCTCCCCTATACGTTTGTTTTCCAACCAATGGTCGATTTCTTTTTCTTTGAATTTGAAACGGCATGGCCAGTCCTTGAAGCCGGAAATTTTACTAGTTAAATAATCTCGAGTTCCGAAGATACAGTTAAGATCCTTGTGAGTAAACTTAACATATTTAATGTTAAGTTTACTGCGTTCCGTCACGAATACGATTTTGACGTTCGTGGCATTACACGCTATTACACTCACCTACATTCCAGCGAATTTTGACTTCAAATTATTATTCCTTTTACTTAAGTTATCCTTAAAGATAGAGAGTTTTTTTTCCACTTCATGCAAGCAAATGCCATAAGAAACAAAAGATAATAGCTTAACATCTTTAAGTTCTCAAGATCCTTCTTTTGACGATCCAAGTGCCCTGTTTTTATTTTGATTGGCCACTTATGGAGTACCTACTTAACATTGTGCTCTATTAGAGGCTATCAGTAAACAAGGACGATTCGAAATTCAAATTAATTGTTTGTGGAACAACTTATTTGTAAAACACGACACCCTCCTGATAATTAGATGCAAGCATACGGTAGATATACATAATTAAGTTTCCACGTCATTAGGTTGTGTATGACTTAAATTAACTTCCTCAAACCAAATTCGTACTCAATTTCACATACACAACTTGTTGATACCTAATCATCTAGAATCATCAGCCTCTTGTGAATTCATAACACATTTGAATTTTTCCCAACCACGACTCAATACCATAATTAGAAAATTTCTTAAGACCACAAGTTAGGTAATAGTTACCGGACATCAGACATAATGCTTCCCTAAATAAACGATAATTCCATCTCAAGCTATAATCGCTGCAAGTAAGAATAAACCTTCTGTCTAAATATTGAGGGTTGATGACGGCGTGACTATATCTTTAAACTAGCTTATCTTGTTGTATTGGTAAGGTTGAAAATGCCCTGATTATGATTTTCTGAAGTAAATCACTAATTGTCTAGTTTTGCATTATTTATCGTATAGTTCGCTAAGGAAATAGTTCGTTAGCCTTCATACGTCTAGTTACCCGCTCTAAGGTGTAGGTATATTCCTTTGTCATGTGAGTACCCGTAAGGTGTCAAACAGCATTAATTTATAAACTCAGGTACTTAATTCAACGAAGCTTTATCCTTCCTTGGTCCAATGAAGCTTAATTTACATACCTCGACATATCTGATTCACGTGCTTTTACCAGATACTAGGTGGCTCGGACACCGATTAGTCACCTCTAGTGAGAAGTTCTCAGTGGTCACGATGCTCGGGAACTCCATTGCGCCGCGAGTTGAAACACGATGCGCTATCTCGATACTGCACAACGCTGGATTTTCATATTCACGAAGCGATGAGTCTTCCAAACAGCCGTTGACTTGATTATACCAGAAAACACAAAGTCTGGCGTCACTGAACTGTTATAGCACACGAGCAGAGAATATGTTGCCAGAGAATTCATTGAAACTCTATCTCGATAATGAACTTTTTTTTTTCCGCCAAAGTTTCAATAACTAAGGTTGGTAACAGCTAACCATCATAGTTTTAATAGTACCCAATAACCTTTAACATAATTGTTATTTTTGGGTTTCGAACCCGCAATACTCGCCAGATGGTGAGACAAAGCCTAGACCCTTTTAATGGGCTCTTTTGTTATCACTCTCTCCATTCACTTTAAACTACCATCCATTGAACAATCGTTTCTTGTCTATTTTAAATATTGTATATCGTCGGTATAATGGCAGAATTAAATAACTCCGATTTTGGCCAAATTGACCTTTCACCATTTTCGAGAACCCTAAAATGTGCCGCATCTTTTGGTCTAACAAACATTCCTATATCTCAATCCAATCCAAAAATAAATCCATTTTCGTGTTTCAATTGAAGAAATAGATATGTTTAATTGAACACTAAATATTATTAGAAAAAATGACTAACTCTATAAATAAATGAACAACTGTGTCTTCTGATCACTTGAGTATGATATGAATTAGCTAAATTGAGTTGTTTAGTTCTTCCGCGAACGAAAATATTCGAATGAAAGCAGGCATGTTGAAGGAAAACTAAACAATTTGAGTTATTTAATTCAGGCAGCTATGAGCATTCTTTCGTTTTTAAATAATTATTTTTATGTATTTCTCCTTCGAGAAAATAAACATTCATAAGAGATTCTGATCAAAAAATGTCAATAGGTGAAATTATTGAATATTTCTATTTATAGTATTCGCACGTAAGCAAAGTTATCGTACAACTCAGTTGTACAAATTGGGACGAAATAATGTAAACATCAATGAGAGCTATCGGTAAGGTGGAGTTTGGGGTCCGGGAGAGGGTGAACGCGTGCTGACATGATTGAGCACATTTTAGTGCATCCAGTCCACACTATGGGTACGTATGGATTACGGTGGCCACACCCGTATCTATGCGTGCGTCTACAGGTCTCATAGCGGTGACCTGGGCTAGGCTCAACTGTTTGAGCACCTGCAGCGGTCGGCGGACAGAGTAATTGAGCAGTACCCTGCCGCGGACTTAGTATTCTTGGGTGACTTCAATGCTCACCACGTGGAGTGGCTGGGGTCTCACAGGACTGATTTTGCGGGAAGGGCTGCTCACAACTTTGCCCTGACCTATGGGTTCTCGCAACTGGTGCATTCCATCACCAGAAAACCAGATGTCGGGACCCACAGAGAGTCTTTATTGGACCTTCTGCTGACTACGCGCCCGGATGAGTACTCCGTAACTGTGGAAGCACCTCTCGGTACTTCGGACCACAGCGTCATCCGGGCGCAAGTGACTCTCGCGCGGCCAGAACCACCGCGGCCACCTCAGTGGGGGCATGTCTGTTTAACAGCAGTAGCTGAAACGATCCTATCAGGCATGGAATGCTATATTCCCAACCGTTGGATCGCAACAGGAGCGAACCAACGGCCGTGGTTTAATAGGCCTTGCAGAGAAGCTAGAGACCGCAAGCAATCTGCATATAAGGCTTGGACCACGGCACTTGCCAATAAGGATCCTAACATAGCTGAAGTGAAGCGGAAATTAAATGCCGCCTCGAGGTCCAGTAAAAAAGCTACTGCCAGGGCGAAGTTTGAGTTCATCGGTGGAATTGGCGAGCGGATTACTTGTTACCCATCCGGTAGTCGAGCATTTTGGTCGCTCGCCAAAGCTGCCGAGGGAAACTTCTGCCATTCCTGCCTTCCGCCGCTGCAAAAACCCGACGGTAGCCTAGCTCATGGCGCTAAGGAGAAAGCCGATCTTTTAGGTAATCTCTTTGCGTCACACTCGACGATGAACGACTGAAATGCCGAGCCACCTATTATCCCCAACTGTGGTACTTTCATGTCTGAAATTAAAATCACACAACGGGTGGTTCGGCGGGAACTCAAGTCCCTGGATGTTCGGAAGTCGAGTGGGCCGGATGGTATACCGGCGATGGTGCTCAGGCACTGTGCCCCCGAATTGTGCCCAGTACTTACACGGCTTTTCGCGCTCTCTTACTCCGCGAGACAAGTAACAGCCTCGTGGAAGACTGCATTCGTGCATCCTGTGCCTAAGAAAGGCGACAGGACAGACCCGTCCAATTACAGGCCTATTGCTATAACCTCCCTTCTCTCGAAGGTAATGAAGTGTGTGATTAACGCACAGCTCCTGGGATACCTTGAGGGAAACGACCTACTGAGCGACCGACAGTATGACTTTCGCCACCGTCGCTCCACTGGTGACCTTCTTGTGTATCTCACAAGCTATCGAGAGTCGGGGCGAGGCACTAGCGGTCAGCCTCGATATAGGCAATATATATAATAGCCTCGGCAAAGGCCTTTGACCGGGTCGGTCTTCTTTCAAAGTTGCCACGCTACGGACTCCCCGAGGGACTTTGCGAATGGATTGCCAGCTTTTTGTCCAACAGAAGTATCCAAGCCGTCGTCGATGGCAGCTGCTCGGACCGCATGGACGTAAACGCTGGTGTCCCACAACCCACAAGGCTCCGTGTCGTCCCCGACGCTGTTTCTGCTGCATATCAATGACATGCTGTCTGATGGATCTATTCATTGCTATGCGGACGACAGTACCGGGGATACGTGTTACACGGGTCGTGCAAATATCCCTCAATTCGATGTGGAGAAGAGACGCGAACAACTTGTGTCTGAAATCGAGACTACTCTCTCGGGAGTATCCGATTGGGGTCGACTTAACCTAGTCCAATTTAACCCCACTAAGACACAAGTATGTGTATTCACCGCTAAGAAAACCCCATTTATTGTAGCGCCGCAATTCCTGGGCACACCACTTTCCATCTCTTCGAGTATTGGGATCCTAGGTGTCGACATCTCAAGCGACGTTCAGTTCCGCAACCATTTGGAGGACAAGGTCAAGCTGGCCTCAAAGAAACTTGGAGTGCTCAACAGGGCGAAGCAGTACTTCACTGCGGGGCAACGACTTCTGCTTTATAAGGCACAAATTCGGCCCCACATGGAGTACTGCTGTCACCTTTTTGCCGGAGCGCCTGCATACCAGCTTGGCCCCTTCGACTTATTGCAGAGACGGGCGTTGAGGCTCGTCGACAATCCCATACTCACAGGCGATGTGGAACCTCTCAGCCTCAGAAGGGATTTGCCTCGCTGTGTGTGTTCTATCGCCTATACAATGGTTTGTGCTCAGATGAATTGTTTGACATGATGCCCACCGCTGCATTCTATCATCGCACCACTCGCCATAAGCAGGGAATTCATCCTCACACACTGCGACCGGAAATGGTGCGCACCGTGCGTTTTGAAAGGAACTTCATCCCACGCACGCTCAGATTGTGGAATGAACTTCCTGCCGTGGTTTTCCCAAGCGACTACAATATGGGGTTCTTCAAGAAGGGTATTAGAAGGTATCTACAGGTCGGTAGCACGATTGTGACGCCCCTAGTGTTGCAAACGTCCGCCCCTGGTGTTGCGTTTAGTTGATTTTAGAAGATTTATAATAGTTTATTACCTACAAAAAGTTTATTTGATAAACCATGGTCATTTTTTGTTTAAAATTACAATTACGTTTTAATGTAAAGCAAAGTATTTTTTGTTCTAGTAGATTTTACGAGTAGAAGATTTATAATAAGTAATTTATTTGATTTTATTAGATTGCCATACCTAATTATGTTGATTTTGATTTTTGTACTTTTACGTTTATTTATTTTTAAATGTCATAGCGACATAGTCATAATTGTGGCTAAGCTCCGGAAATAAAGATTAAAATAAACGATGTTTCTTCTTCCAACCCAGGTTTTTTATTTCATGTGAGATCAATAATCTGGTGAATAAATTAAACAAATTAACTTTCACTAAGAATGCCTAACTTTCATGTTTAAATATTTCATTAGGTTCAGAACTCGACAAGTGAACTTGTTGACCCAATTGCATGTATTCACATCCATTTTATGTGTGAGAAAACTGAATAACTACCATAAAGAATTAGCTAACTACGGTATGTTTGCAACATCTTGGTGTGGCAAAATTGGATAACATGGTTTTTGATTTTTATTTATTTTTTGGTTCATGAAAGAAATTAGTTTGATTAAGCATTGAATCGACAGCAAACATGCTTATAACATATAAAATTGCCTACAGTAAAATTGTTCTCCCTTTGTTAATGATGTCAAAAAAAGTGCCAAAAAAACAGTAAATCGCGATTATCTCGAAACTTGAAATATTGAGTTATTTAGTTCTGCCATTATACCCACGATATGCTCACGCTAGTTCATGTCATAATGGGTAGGCAGAAATGTACCCTATCTTTTGTTTTGTCTCCGTATTGCAAGCCAGAATCTCCTAACAGAGAAACAAACAACTTTCCGATCTGGGTGTCGAACCTTCGTGAATAATGTCTAAATAGTTCAGTCACTGATGTGCTAATCGGGTAACATCCAAGTATTCTGCCGTATTTTTTATTTTATTAACTTTGGGATTTGAACCCGCCATTAGCCTAGTTTTAGGATTATTTAACGACCTTCTTACATAAAAGAAAATTCTTAACTTGAGCCATGAGCTGTGTCGCTAAAACGGTTTTACAAGTGTACAATGCTATAAATAGATAAAAATCTTCAATTTAATAGAATATACTACAGTAATTCCAAGTGCCATTCATCCAATGTATTGCGCAATACAACCTACATCAGTCTGGGCCTCGAACCCAGGACTATATTATAATATATCACCTATAACAGAGATTATTAATTCGTCTAACGTAAATACTAAAAAACCATGGAATACAGTTAACTTCTTTTTACCATTTCATAGTTTAGCCTAGGATCGAACCCAAGCACCTCATACATGAAGGCCATTAAAGGCAATATGATTCTAAGGTAATTGAGAAAACAACTCAAACACTTCGTTGACCTCCTTCTGTCGTTGGACTTTAATTCACCCACGCCATCAACATAACTAAAACCAAATCATGAAATTTCCTAGTCGCGTCCAAAGTGTATAAGTATGTACATAGGAGCGCGATGTCTGCCGTCTGGCCTCCCAGCCCCTAGCATGTGGTATTGTACATTTCCCGTAGGTAATCTACTGTAAGCAAGGCTTTAAAGTATATATGATCAAATAAATATAAAACACAAAGTATTTTGTCATAACTTATAGGTCTTAATAAGCAAATTGGGCCTTTGAATGTACGCTGCATTAATATATTAGATCTTACTTGGTAGCGCTACATTACATCCGTTCAAAATACAGACAATTATGATACCGATTACGTTATTTTCATCATCATCAATTAACGCACGTTTTGTTATATTACATTAAATTATTCTACGTTGTGTTTTGTATAGTAACTTATTTCAGTTCAACCTCGTTGCATTGAAATGAATTTGAGCGGATGACCAGGGCTCGTGGAGGACGAGGAACAGAGTCATCACTCCAGTTAGTTACGCTGCCACACTGCCAAGTGAAAAACTAATAATTATCTACAGACGTGATGAGTTACTTTCATACAATTATATTAGTTATAGTTATTATTGTATTTATATGTTTTATTTGTAATATTATGCTTAGTTGAGTGACGTGACGCTTAGAGTATATGAGTAGAGTATGAGTTGTGTACTTAGAGCATGAGTTGTGTACAGTTAACATTCATATGTTCGCGGGATTCGTTGATAAATGTTACGCGGTACCTTTGCCCTCGATGTGTATCAGAATGTCCCACGTAACGAGTCATGGCTTTCAGACTAGGACCTTGGCAAATATGCTTTGGCGGAGGCTGGAGGTTATCCTTTGTGTGTGCCGTAGGCCGACGACGCTCCTGTAGCTTATAATCTGCTAGCGAGGCGGCGCTACGTGAGGACGAATGTATGGTGAAAATCGTATGGATGGGTTAGGAGCAAATTACCACACTGAGGCCGTATTCAGCCGTAGTATAAAATCTTTTACACCATTCCTGTCATACCTGGAGGGGCTGAGGTTAAAATCCAAGATGAGTACAGCATGCAAGAGCTGGCTTAAAGTTCAGATTGAAGGAACACCAGTTATGGCACACTAGAGATTGGGGACTTGAGCCTCTCGGGGGTCTATATGTCGGAACTGCGGTATAATGTAAACCTAACTTAGAAGTACGATCGAATAGATGTGAGACAAGTAACTGCTATCAACGTACTCAATCGTTTGTTGTACATCATTACCTTTTTTTTACTCGCGGTTATTTCCTTTATCTATTGAAATGGCTAAAACCAGTGGGGGAATTGTTGTTTCTGGATGAATTCCACAATATCTGTGCGGCTGGCGGAGCACTTATATCTCCCGCCAAAGAGCGGGGGCTGGCACTTTTGACTCATTATTTAAATCAAATACGTTGTAACGAAGTGTACTCAGCTTTGTTTAGATGACGTACCGTCACAATAGTCAGGAATCAAATGTTCAAGGATTAATTTTGCTTGATGTGGCACCGACTTCTACCAGATAAATACGAGTAGCTAGCATTTATGTTCTAAAGAAATATAAATGAACAATCCCTCACTGTTTTTAATCTGAAAATTCAATTAATTTTCACTTCTTAGTGCCACTTTTTGTGTCTTGAAATTTATTATTTAAGTACTTTTGCTAAACTTTTATTTTTATACAGGTGTTCCTGCTATTCCTTAATATTTCAATGAGGTTGGAAAACAACATAACCTTCAATAAAATACCAAAATAATTGTCTATTTTGTCATAGACTCCGTTATTAATCGTCATAGATTTCGTTACTTATTTAAAAAGTAATTCATATTCATTATGTATGTCGATACGAGGAGTAATTCTTAAGGTATCAGGAAAATGTATTTGTAACTTATCACAACCCAGTAATAATAACTATTGCCTCATTCAAATATCATGAGTTCTCGTGAGCTTTTCGAGTCGATTATTCGTTCATGTTCCCACCTGAGACACAAGAAATTACATTGTCTCCCTTGTTGAACGTCAATATAGCTTAAAAGTACAACATATTATTCTTCTAGAGTATGTTAGTACATTCGATTTTCTGTTTTATTATTATTATCGTGTTTTTTTTATTAACATTTTAATACATTACCTTCATTTCGTTATGTGTTATACCAGGCTTAAATCTATCCCTGTTCCAATTTCAGCCAAAACCGTGCAGTCGTTAGAGCATGATTGAATAACAAACATCCACACTTCTTAAAAAACTTCCACAATGTATAATATTAGTAGGATATCTTAATATGTACCTAGTATAAACCGCCCCCCATGAGTGCGGGTGTGAGAGCGACGAGTGGAGCCGCCCGTCACCCTAGCAGAAGCAGGCCACGGCGGCGGCGCGCATCGCAGGTTGATGCGCGCGCCCCCATACCGGGGGCGAGTCAGGGACCGCGTGGTCCCCCCTCCCGATGAGGGCCAGACCGAGAGGGATGGCCCTGGGTCAGCCGGGGTGCGAGGGATATGTCGCATGACAACCTCACCTTCGGCCTAGCACTACGATCCATAGACGGCGTGCGGTTTAGTCGGTTCGAGTCCGACATAACCTCCCCCTCCGGGTACGGATAGGATACGTAAAAAAAAAGTATAAAAGTCACTAAATCACCGGTTGACACGATACTTACCTATAAAGTTACCGATAATAGGCTTTTATTGTCTCCGTGGTATAAAAAATCCGGGATTCCATCTTTTGTCATAATAGTTTTTGTCCTAATTTAAATTGCCATAACAAATTAGGCATAATTTTCTTTGTCATAATAATAGTCTGCCATAATTGGTTTTTAGCATACTGTGTTATTAAGCATAAATATTGTATATCCTAATGTTTTTATTCATAACATTGATACGCTATTTTGTAGTGATTTGACGTTTTGTAAGTACCGTTTTAATGGTCTATACAGAATAAATGATTTTTGACTTTGACTTTGACGCATAAAGTTGTAAAGCATATTGTTTATTTGTCTAATACTTATTTGGTATAATGATAAACGCCTGCTAACATGGTGCTAGCAAGCTGGCAAGGATCTGGATGCAATCTGGACTTTAGGGCACCCCGACTCGGATAGGTTAGGTTAGAAGGCTAATGCGGGAGCGGAGCGTAGCGAAGCTCCCGCATTAGGCCTTCGTGGTTATTTTTTTATAAACCACCTAGAAGTAGGAGCCCCGCGTAGCGGGGCTCCGTCGACCAATTAGATCAAAAGAACATTAGGTTAAATGAACTTTGATGCGCCTACAAGTTTGACAAGAGCAATGTATAAAATAGTGTAATATTGTTAATAAAAATTTTGTAGTGATTTGTTCGGAATAGTTATGGTTATGCGTGGTTATGCTTAAGTAAACTTATGCTTTGGTATATTATGCTTATTAAATATTATGCTTATAGTAAATAGGAGTAAAAAAAATATGCTTAAAAATTTATGGCAAACGAGTATTATGCGTAAATAATGTTATGACAAGTAACATTATGCAATGTTAAATTATGACATAAAATTTTAGGAATAAAAATAGAGAACCAAAAAATCCTCGCAGTTTAATTGTAGGTACTTATACATAATCACTCTTCACTCGGCATACTCTTGGATTTAGTCAAAAAGACACAAGTTTGAAATTGAGCTGAATAAAGCCAGACGGTAGCCCAAAGCAAGATCTATTGCAGGCATTAATCACTTACTTCGGACAGGTCCCGTCTACACCCGTCGGTTCTGAACAATCTGGCTATTTTTTCGCAAGAATTTCCTTTCCTGCGTACCAAGTTGCTGAGCAGTTCAACTATATTACCTTGTTGGTTTGTGTTTGCCTCAAAATCTTGAAAAGTTCTGCAATCGATGGAACTCTAATGACATGGTATACAAATATGGCTGTTATCTATTTTTAGCGTCGTCGGTAGAAACACTGCAATCGTGTATAGGTCGATTTTATTATACGATGCCAACTTCTCACCTATCTGATCAAAAGCAATTTTCCCATATTGCCTTGTTAATTTGCTCATAAAATAGCATATTTTTTCTATGTCTAACAAACAAACTTAGGAAGAAAGAAGCTATCTAAAAACAAGGTAATGTATTTTAATGATTTTTTTTAATTATTCAAAATATTCCCAGCAAAGCAGGGACCACTACCGCTAGTTGCATAAGAATGTTTTTTCGCCTCTATTTTGTGGTGCCAATTCTAAAAGCCATTTCGTCCACCGCCTACTCTAGTAGACTTCTAGGTGCTAAACTGGGCAATGAACCGATTTCAACAAATGGTGCGTTGACAGATGGCATGTATTTTATATACCTTAAGCCGGGGTCCCATGGCCTATCGAAAGCACAGGCTGCACCAGGCCGCGCCACACCGCGCCGCGCCACACCGCGCCGCGCCACACCGCGCCGCGCCACGCCGTGGAAACTGATCGGCGCGTGGCGCAAATGGAATCACAGGCGTCGTGCTTACATTTGCACCTCATGCGCCGCGCCTTTTGAAGTTACAGACTCGCGATAGTAGAAGGGGTAGGCAAAAAAGTTCTGGCTAGACGTCGTGGAGGGTGACATGCGTGCAAAAGGGGTTCACTACGCCCAGGATTGTGCGATGTGGTGGAGGACGAGCCGGAAGGCGGACTCCGAGGGCATGTCGGTCTGATGAGGATAATGATGATTTTTATAAAACAAATATTTTACATAAAATTTATGCTCGCATATTACACAGCTGCGCGCTTTCATTACAGCAGAATTCCAGCAATTCCACACACTTTTGATTTTAACAAATGAATTTTTGAGCTGTAATTTATAGCACAAAGATTATTTTTAACAATTCATTAAAAGAATCTAGGTTACATCTGTTAGGTGAGAGAAAAGGCCCTTTTTTTCTTACGAATTTATATTAATTATTCCTTTGGGCTTGACCACACTGGAGCTAAGGTGTATGTTGAGCTCGAATTGAGTATAAAAGATATCACTTAGTTGGTCCTTCAATCCAATTTTGTATAGAAAAGACAGTGCACGATTTCCTTTCGCACATCATCGGATTTTTCATTGTTTATTTTAATCTACAAATTTAACTCGCTTCATATTAACAACATAACATTACAGTTTATGTAAAGTGCTCGATTCAAGTCTGGTCCTGGTGCTGTTGTAGTAACTGAGGCCTCGAACATTTTGAAATTTAATAACCCAATGCATATTCGAGAAATTTAAATTGTGCCTGAACTAAATTTTTAGTCGCTTCAGCATTTCAATATTTTTGTCCTGTTATATTAAACACCCCATGTACGTAAAGCTATTTTTTCTGGCATTTAAGTTCGTGGATATTTATATTCAGAAATAAGTTAAGATATTTTAATGAAAATACAAAGTTCAAGAACTCAAAAAATGCTACATGGATTGAGCTCAAACTTTGACACGATCATATGGTAGAGTGCAATAAGTTTACAAGATTTTTTACGAATTTATAACCAGGTAAAAACAGCACTTGATCTGTAATTGAACACTAGGTTACTCAAGAAACACATTAGGAACGGAAGGTTGATCTCAGGAATGTCACATTATAAGATAACTTCGCTGTCTCAAATGTCGATATTTGAATTCAAAAAAATTAAATTGAAAAATAAATTATCTGTAAGACAATTTAAATTTTGCAATCGCGATCGTCATCGTTGCACTTGCAGTCATGTATCGTCGTCTGCTGAATACGGTCATATTAGGATTTATTACGCATATGATACGGTTCTCTGTAAATACATCCTTTTTGATAGTTCTTCTATCACTATTAGTCAATGGTTCTAACGTAGTTTTTGATTAGACTATATTTAAATACACGCAATATTGTATCTTATTATCTTCAGCAATCTATAGTACAAATAACGTCAGAGCTGTTTGAGGCTTGAGGTGCTTGACGTATTTTTCAGGTTAATAATGGTGTTTTTGACGGTGTCATCCGTCAGTATTATGTGCGTTTCATTCAATTAAAAATTCAGAAAATCCTAACATACTATGCGCTCCGTTTTCCCTTTAAAAAAATATTCGCAATATTTTAAAAATGTAAAAAGGATTGCTTGGTAGGCACGGTATACTTAACCATCACTTATTTTCACATGAACTTAACAATAGAAACCTCAAAATATTTCATATTGAAGTATTTTTTGCAGGTATATTTATTATACGTTTTAATTTGATGGCTTCCAATGACCACATACAACCAAGCCCTGTTTGACTGTCTGGAAGACTACATGGATGAATTGATTGAGCGGTTTGAGGAATTCGCTAAGAAATCTCTTGTGTTGATAACCGCGGCGCTGGCTAGTATCGTGATCTTGGCCATGTACTTCCTGAGACAAGCATCAGCCCCTAGCCCTCCATACAGAATTCAAGGTAATGTTTTATAATGTTCATAAAATGTTAGAAAATCATATTAAAGAAGAAAAATAGAATGACTCAGCGGGTTGGTGTCAAGTTAATTTTAAAACTTTCTAGTTTTAGTTTTCATTCCTTTTCAAATATTAAAATTTCTTCATTTCAATATTCTACAACTGAATTCTTTTTCCTTGGTAACGGGAACTGTGCAATTAATTACAAGTTACATAACAATTGTATTGCAAGGTAATCTGCACTACACTTATAAGTAAGTTAAATAGAAAGCCGGGAAACAACGGTTTGTAACAAGAATACATATTTAACTTTTGAAACTTTAGAACCGACTGAACCTCGTACGAATACCTGCGTTTTCTGCTTTGTTTATGAAGGACCGGCTTACACGTAAAATATTAACTTTTGAGGTTATAACAACAGAGGCACGGCACACTTACAATCTTATCTTTAAGTGAGTTAAGTCTCTTAGTAGCTGGACGAATGACAGCCGTAAAAGTGAAACTTTCAACTACAGCAGTCAAGAAGATCAGTTAATTGGGATAAAACTTATCTCTGAAAGTTCTCGCATAAAGTATCTCCCTTCAATTCTAATTACGTTACTTAGAAATTTTAAACAGATGAATATAGAATGATAGCTTTAATAAATGTTACACTGATATTAATTGCATATGATGCTCGCTTATCAGCAAGTGTTCTATATGCTAGTAGCTTTAGTAGTAGGACCATAAAACGGGGTAAATAAGGAATAGGAATAAAATGGTCAGATAAGTTTTGCAGTTATTTTCTCTTCAGTGAAACTATGAAATAATTAACAGAATTATGAAACATCTGGTTAGAAACAACAAATTTTGTAAAACAAATTATTAAAAAATGTCGCAACTGTACGCATTGATCCCTATTCAGCCCGTTTTACTCGGTAGTTATATAAAATTTGTAGTACTCTAAACGGTTCTTATTATTTCAGAAAAACCTGGAAGTAAAACGAACGTTAGGGGAAGAGAACTCACTTTGAAGTCCAGTCGGTCAGGTACACGAAAACACCTGAAAGAGAAATACACGCCCAATATAGTACTGTTTTGTGACAAAGGTACTGGGTCGACTGCTGAACCTTATACACAGTACCACACCAAGAAGCCGAGTCGTCCTCTTATCACCAGTAGGTCGAGTGCTGATGAAAAGCTTATAAGAGAAATTAAGCTTTCTACTTGTTCAAAGGTAAGTTCCCTGTAATTTTTGTAGCAGCATTAGGTATATCACATTACCATTACTAAGCCATTATTGCGACGTATTTGAAAAAAACGTTTATTACATTGGTAGCGCTTGTTTTACGCGATCATGCGTGTCTTGTGACACATATGCTACTTCCAGGTACTTCCATTCTTTTCAACTGTTTACTCTTCTGGTTCAAATTGAGCTTCCCGCTCCTCTTTATATCGTCTGTCCTTATTTTGTTCTGTCTTCCTCTATTTCTTTTTCCATCCCGTGGTTGCCATTCTGTCATGGGTGTTATCCATTTCACCTGCTACCTCTGATCTGTGCCCGATCTAACGCCATTTCAATTGCCTGATTCTCTTTATAATGTCCTATACTTTGGTTATTAGTCTTATGCTTTCTGCTCTTTTACGATATCTCAGTGATACGCACACTATTCTTCTTTCAATTCCTCTCTGGCATGCTTTTAATTTTTAAAAATGTATCTAATATGACATGATGGGATATATAAGTTAAATACCTTTTTCTTAGATACCATTGGGCAACCTGAACTTATTAGTATTGCCTTAAGGGACCAAAATCTCTACCAGGCACAAGAGACTCTCCTTTCCATCTCAAGGTCCGTTTGGTTTTTAAAGGATATTATTTGCCCAATATATACATAATATTCTACATATTCGATAGTGTCACCGCCTATTTCTATATCACATATAATAATGTTAATGGAATTAACACGATCATGGTGTAGGTATTTCATATTATAATATTAATAAATAAATAAATAAATATTCTACAGCACAAACATACTTAGATACTTTTACTATGGAACGCGAGAGTTAAGAACTTTTACATATCTACACCTAAACTAATATTATAAAGAGTAAAGATTTGTATGTAAGTATGTTTGTAACGAATTGGCTCAAAAAGTACTGGACCGATTTGATTTTTTTTTCACCATTTGAATGCTACATTATCACTGATTAATATAGGTTATTTTAATTGAATAAACAAAACACTACACGATAAGTGACATCCACGCGGACGGAGCCGCGGGCAACATCTATTAGTTATACAGTGATGAGTAACATTCTTTCTTCACATTTCAGAACTGCCCTTCTTGCCACCGACAAAGTGCATCGAATATCAGCCCAAATTGCAGGCAAGTAAAATCATATTTGCTTTAGTGGAGATGACTGAAATCAAATCAATGATTTTGTATTAATCTTAAGTTAAGTTGCAGTTAGGACAAATGGAATAACTGAGTTAATTATCCGATACTGTAGTCTTACTACTCTTATACTCGTTTATCAATACAATTATTTGGATGTAGAATAAAAGTTTGTGGATGTATGGATGGATGTTTGTGATCAAACACTTTAAGATGGCTGAACGAATTGCATCAAATTTGCAGAGATTGGCTGTAATCTAGAATAGTATTTAGTTGAAACAAGTTACCACACCACAGAAGTCTTTATCTATTATGTAATTTATTTCTTAGGACCCCTTTAGCTCCATTACGCATTATCTATTAGTCGCCGGCACGGCGACTCAGTCTCTCGATGACTTAAACATACATAAGTGAGTGACCGCTGACTAAAATGCGTAGCCACTTATTTGAACTAATGAAAGTAACAGTTGCTGTTGACCCAGTCGCCGGCGCCTAGTCGACAGTGCGTAATTGACCCTATGGTGTATTTGTACTGCATATGAATCTCAAATTGAAACTTATGCATATTAAAATTATAAATCTTATTTTAGTAAGACGTCATTGAAACCCGCATTAAAAGTATGTACGAAGCCACTTAATGCGGATGCAAACACCTGTACTTCTTGCATACCACCAGCTTTTACTCCCAGCTGCATGCCAAAACGTTAGTATCTTACTGATATTATAAGTGTGAAAGCTTGTGAAGATATTTGGCTGTTTGTTAGTCAATCACACTTATACTGCTTATATGATCTGGCTAAAATTTGATACAGAGATATCTTACAGTCTGGAATACACTTTTGTACTGTAGTACAAAAGAGCTCTTAAATTAAATTGCCTTATATTCGCCAACGCATGGGAAGGATAAAAAGATTAAAACAAGGTAAAATAGTAGTAAGAGGATACACCTGCGACTGTAATTAGGACATCACGGCATCGTTGGAACTAGATTATCACGTCATCAACGGCTTATGCACTGTTTACCCACAAGGTGCGGGAACAATCCCCTACAAAGCTACACATTCTCATCTTTTGGCGAGATATTCTAAGCTCTGTGGGTAGTATTTCTGTTCACCACCCTGTATTTCCTTTTAAGTACTTAGTCTAAGAACCTCATTGTCTCTCATCTTCTTTTATTTCCTTGTACCTACTCTAACAAAACGTATGAAAAGCATTATACTGCATCTTGATTTCTATAAAACACATAACATTTACTTCTTCGATTTGATTCCTTATTTTTAAGTAGCAGAAAAGTAATGATTTTGTTATACATTATAGGAATAATACTGTAGATGAAACTTCAATACCGCCTATGTTAATTTACACATATATTTTCAGACCATCTTTCGAAGTCACGGAAGTGTTCAAAATACGTAGGCATCCGTACATCATGCTGCTCAATGTGCTGTTACGATGACGACAGGCTATGACATTGAAGCCTCAGTGACTGTTAAATTGCTAGTACAAAATGTGCAAATAATACGCTAAATATTCTCACCTAACTAACTAAGCAATCAAAAAATAATCCTTAGTTAGTTGTCAATTTACGAATTTTTCACATTGCAGCCACTGCCTCTAGTGTAAATTTGAAAATTACCGAAACATTCACAGTTTTGGAGAGTTCAGCTATTGCAGCGTGTAAAGCAGCTGATAGAAATGGTTTATCTGATTCGAGCTCAAAAAATAAATATGCATAGGTTCGGCACATACAAGACACATTCTTCAGCCACTTTATTAAAATACGTTTTGTACGAGCTGAGCTTCCAAGAACTGTTATCGTTTTGGAGAATAAAAGGTCGGACTAAGAGTACAAGGCAAGCTAAAAATGTGTCGTTAAAATTGTATTTAACAGTTCCTTTTTTCGAGTGCCTTGTGATTGATAACAGCCCTATGCAACTAAAAAAGGTAGGTGCAAAAAAAATCAATGATGTAGAAGTACTCGACATTTCCAAATCTAAATGGTTCAGTTAAGTAATAAATTACATGAGTGTAATACAATTCTATGATTTGTGTCATAGCATTTTTTACACGGTGTATAAGGCTCATTGCGTAATATTACCTATAGGAAACCTTAGCTTTATTTTATAGTATTCGCATACAGCTTTATTTTATGGTAGTGCGGGACATTGCAGTGAGTTGTTTATTTAGGTTTTCAGATAGCCTGTTCATCAGAACCCATATAGTCTTGGCGTTTATGTTATAACAAAAGTTACAGTTTCTGTTTTAATCTATAAAACTGAAATCTACATAAAAATATTAAAGAAAGTTAATCATTGGAAAAAAATATCGTAACTATTAGTGTATTATTGATTAATTAAGTGCGCATAGAATGTTATAAATGTTGTGTTATAAATCTAGTAGTTATAGTTCTTGATGAAATATGTTAAATTACTAGCTTAATTTGTAAATACGTATCAGTAAAAATAAATTATAAATTATTATTATCTGTCATTTATATATCCAAAACTGACCCTCATTTTCAAAGGTAACGCAAGACTGTTCCGAAATGAGCCTTTTTATGTAAGTAAATATAAAACTGGCGACCTGAAAAAGGTGGTTGGGACAGACTGGATGCGGAACGCGGAGGATTTCCGGTTGATTGATATAAGTATATCCTATTATAATAGTAGTTCCCGGCAGAGTAGAATTTGGGAACACCCCATCTCTTCCCATGCGGTGTCGCACAAGGGATAGGGCTGTTTAACATCAGACAGATATGTATAGCCCAGACTCAGCCTCAAATTCATGGCTCGAATCAACAATAGTGCCCGGAATACGGCAATAGGCTCACCCCCTATTACGTGGGACCGAATACAATGATTGGTGAATTGTGGGTGTTAATTCACCTTTGCCTCACCCTTCGGGGATAAAGGCATGATTATATGTGTATATGTATGTATATTATTGTTTGGTACGATTTAAATACCTAACTATACATTGTAGGTCGGTCTAATTATACATTATAGGTCAGTCACATATGAAATTGCCGAAATTTTCTTACAGATTCATGAGTTCGTTAGCTATTTCCATTATTTATACTTTGTTTGAAAGTTGATTTCAATATTTTACAACTCTGTAATAAATTTTGTTTTATTGGCCGCTTGAAAAATTAAATTCGATCTTCAAAAACAGTACGTCCTAAATGCTATCCATTTTTATGATAGATTTCCTATTACTATTTACAACTGTCACTTTTCTAAAATGTAATAATAGTTGCTGTTAGCTTAATGTTGTCTCATTTTTACACAAAAAAAACAGAGTTTAAATTTGTCATTCCTAAAAAAATGCAAAAATGTTAGTATTGCAAATTGGGTTTCCTCCAATTTTTTCAATATAACGGCAATTTCATATGTAACGGTTTTAGGTAGTAAATACCTAAAGGACAGTGAAGGAGTGGCTATCGAAACAGGAGTACCAAGAACAGTAAACACCTAAAGGACATAGTGACGGAATGGCTATCGAAACAGGAGTAGTAAAAGACAGAAGCCCTTATTCACATTATAGCTTAATAAATATATAATATTTAATATGAAAAGAAATTAATGTTAACACAATTTAAATATATATTAAAACTTACATAAGCTCACAAATGGTGGTGAGGAATTCTTTGACGCCTGAACCTGCTGGTTTGTATATATTATGTACTTATTGTTTTATATTTTTTATTTAAATAATTCAAATGTACATATTGTACTCACACACACGCACACACACACACACACGCACGCACGAACGCACGCACGCACGCACGCACGCACGCACGCACGCACGCTCGCACGCACGCACGCACGCACGCACGCACGAACGCACGCACGCACGCACGAACGCACGCACCCACGCACGCACGAACGCACGCACGCACGTACGCACGCACGCACGCACGCACGCACGCACGCACACACACACACACACACACACACACACACACACACACACAAGCATAGCAGTAACATAAATCGAGCGACACAATCATTCACTCACTAAAGATAAAGTATCGAATTACTATTTAGTGCCGAACACTGTTCCTTATAGTACATGTTTACCTAGTTTAAGGAACAGGGTCTTCATCCCAACGATGTAAACAACTACTATAATGTATAATACCAATAGTACTAGTTCACCCTTGTTCAGTTGTTACTTAATTATTATTGTGTTTACTGTGTTTTGTGCAATAAAGATATTTCATTTTATTTGCCTGTAATAAAGGGAGCGAAAACAGGGCTTTTTAAAAATTGTATCTACCCTGGAAACTGTATCTAAAGGGAACTGCCGACCCTGTGAGAACTTTCTAATGCCCTTCTTGAAGCACCCCATAGTGTAATCGCTTGGAAAAAACAGCATTTAATTTGCTTAAGAGTGCGAGGGATAAACTTCCTTTCACACCTGACTATGCGTACTGTTTCAAGTTGCAAGGTGTGAGGATAAATTCCCTGCCTGTGTCAAGAAGTGTGATGTGATGATAGGATGTAGCCGTAGGCATCATCTCGAAGAATTCATCTAAATATACACCATTGTACAAGCGGTAAAGCATGCACAAGGATGCAAATTCTTTCCTGAAGCTAAGCTTCACACCACCAGTAAGCCCGGGATTATCGACGTTCCTTTGCCTTTGCACCGAGTCGAAGTGTGAGTAATGGAACGTCATTCAATCTATCTTATGCACGGATCTTATCATAGATATAGTATCCATAGATTGGTAATGTCAACTAGCGGACGAGACTAAAATTGAATTGTCTATATGTGCACGTAATGTCAATGTGTGCGTCAAAAATGTTGCTCCTGATCTTTTATCGATATCGATGAAATTTCTCGGCAGTGATATATTTTTAGACAGTCCATCATCCTTTTTGCCTACCACTAAATTAGCGCCCAATAATCTAGCCATATTTATATTCGATGGGATCCCATCAAAAGTTATTGATATTACTCTCACATTCGTTTCTAGCAACGCACTTAAACATAATTTTAAAAGCGAGGCTTTTTGAAAAACTGTAAAACCCCGCCCAAAGAAAAAGGTAATTGGTAATTTTTCGTTTCTTTTGTGCACGTTCATTTTCTTCTCCCTGGGTGTTAATTCAGTGGGATTACTTACCATCGCACTAGTTGATGTACTAGGTACAGGTTCAATATCTCTGTTCAGATATGTTAGTGTTCTACGCAGTGGTTTAATTTTTACCTTGAATTCAAATGTAATATGTTCTTTGTGTTAGCAGAAAGGTTTATACACTATTTAATAACTATTAAAATTTATGTTATATATCTTGTAGAGGAATGTAAGATCTACTTCTAATTTTATTATTGATTTTGGGTGTATACAGACCCTACTTAAGACTTTCGGGGCCCAAGCCAACCTTACCTGCTAGCTGGTACACCTGCTGAACAACGGACGCCATCCTGGTGCAGGCTATAAGGTCAGACGGCAGTCGCTTCCGTAATGGCCTAATAAGCCACTTAATAAAAAATGCAGACCCCGGCTTCAAAACTGGGCTATTGGAAATAATTAAGCATAACTATTCCTTACTGGCATACATATGGTTGGAACAGAACCATGTAGTAACCTCCTCCTCTTTTTACCAATTGCTGAAAAGCAGTTTTCATAGAAGTGTTTACTGCATATAGCAGAATATTTATGTGGAGACCAATTTGGTCTATTTAACATGCGAAGCCATTTGTCTCTGACATCAGGTTTTACAGGAAATCTGCATATAAATTATTTGTTACTAAGGGAACAGGATAAATAATAGTACTACGTACAGAAGTATAACATTAGTACCTAATGGCTTCATGTAAATATCAAACAGTCAATAATCAATGAGACACAGAATCATGCATACAATCGATACTATTATAATATTCTAAATGGCGCAGTACTATTATATTGTTACGAGCGTGGGGGTCGGTTTAAATAGAAAATGCGAGCACAACCGTTGAAAACAGATTTTATTCAGCTGCACTTAAATTAAAACATTACACTAAGTTCACAAGAAACAAAATTTTCAACCTTCAGCCATCACAATCACATTCGATACAACGAAATAATGTCGCGATCACATCCCTACAAGGTGAGGTTATGATTATCCTGATTTTCTGTATTAATTATATCTTAAAAAGGACACTTTCATTTATTCTAATTCATTTCAGTGATTTGCATAGTGTTTTTTTTTATTATATATACACCAAAGCTGCTACATTTATGTATTCTTTTTAAGAAACAATGATTGTAAACAAACATTTAACTTACTGATGAAATGAATAATTTTGGGGATTATTCTTCTTTGATGAATCACAACCTGGTACTGCACATAAACGCATCATAAAATGTTGTTGGTTTTACTGCTATGACTTTGAACTACTTATATAATCATAAAAAATGTTTAAGCGTTCACTCAATAGTCCCCTATTTCCCAATAACAAATACATGTTTGGTCTCGCTGACAGCATCGTTTACTTTCTCTTTCTAACACATAAAAGTACTATTAGATGCCGGAGCTCTCTTTCACTCCTAATGCCAATCTATGGAAAAGAAAAATACTACATCTATGGATCTTATGGTACTTCCATAGATATAGTATTTGCTATATCTATGGGTACTTCTATGTAAGTGCCGCGGCAAAACTTGGAACTAAAAAAGACACCGCCGCCATACTGTGTGTTGGTTGGTTCAGGCCTTGACAGGGAAGGTTTAGAGTTGCCAGCACATTTTTTCATGATGTACTTGTGGGAAATGTCTGGTCAGTGGAGGATACCGTTTTCAGTCAATTCAGTTTGTTGAGTCATGACATCGTGATGGGATCAGAACGCCTTTGTTATTCATCTCAACTTTACAATATATATATAATACTTCACCTTGAGAATAATTTCATTACTTTGGGAAAACAGAATCATTATAGTTTGTTGAATTTTTAAATACCTAACTCGATTACTGGACTAACGTTCTTTAGTTGTCAACGCGCGAACATAACTTCTACTGTTCTGCACTTCACCTACTATTAAAATAAAAAGATGACATTGGCAACATTACATATTGCGACAGCCACGCCGCGTCCAAGAGATTTTTCCATGGCGCGTACTCTATAAAAATATCAAAGTCAGTTAGTCAAAGTCAATAAATTACATTGGTGAATTACCAAAAGTCATAGAATGTGTTAAAGGCACTGATATAATTTAAGAACAAAAAAATGGCGAAATTTCTGGCCTATCCAGGTATAGTTATCTTCTTTTAACTTATAACATAGTTTCTTCACGCCCATGGACATATGTTCAGACACTTCACACGCTTGTATGAAGTAGGCACAAGTAAGATTTATTGCACAAAATAGATAATAATATACTTTACCTAGGATTCAATCCTAAACTCGTACAGCTTCTCGTACACGTTAGCGCGTTTACAGGTGCGTAGGTTTCGTACTTAGACTGAAGGTCAACCACAACTGATTTGTGCAAAGGCATATTCAGCTACTCTCGTCAACTCTCGTGTGCTTTTACTCCAACAAATATCTTCGGAGTCGAATCCAACCGAACCTGCAAGCTGGTGCTCGTACAACTGCTGATTGACGAACAAGAATCTGGCACAGGTTAACCTCGCGTTGAAGACCGGATCCCGAGCTCCAAAGCACAAGCTATGTATGCAACTGGGATGAATGATTATGAATATTCACACTAAACAAAAATATTAACAAAACTTATAAATATTAATTATGTTATCGTCTTTAGAAAAAAAGACGCAATGTTATTTAACCACAAAACAGGGACAATATAAAATAAGACCTGAAATCTTTATAAGCTCACTGGGTTGAGCCTTTTCTGGTCTATTGTAAGTTACGAATGGAAATACAAAAAGTAATACTGACGCCCAATCTACAAATACAGACCTCTTTATTTGTTGGTAATAAAGGTTGACCTATTGTTAGCTTTGCTCACATCACGCATAGCAACGAGCGTGAAATTAATAAACATTAAAATATAAGTTATAAAGACATACAACATAAAGGAATAACCAAGGCTATATAGTAAAGTACTCAGACTAATAAGTAATTAAATAAGCTGGATATTGCTTATTATTTTAGTTGTTACTTCTTTCACAAAATACTTGTTTTGAAAGTGAATTTGGTCCATTTTCTACAAAACAACCATGCAATGTTTTCGAGGTGTAGATCAAGTAATGACGGCCTATGTTGAATCGCTATCTCATGTAGAAAACATAAATCTTTTATAAAGACTTCCGAGCTAAAAGGTCTTGCAATCTGCACGAATGTATCATGTACCTAGTTAATTTACATTGAATTTTCCGTGTTCTTAAAGGGTCAATCAATCAATTAGCCTATTACAGTCCACTGTTGGAAATAGGTCTCTCCCAATGTTCTCTAAGGGTACCTACTGTAGGACAAATGCAGCCCACAAACGACTTTTGAAATAATTGTTGAATATTGAGGCAAAGGATGCAATTTGGTTAATCGTCACTTATTATGTCACATTAGCTTAAAGACTTCTTGGAACACTAGCAGTGACTGTCGTCTAAAATACTGATAGGACACCTGCGCCAAAGCCTCACTAGTTGTTTAGCAAGTACGTCGACTAGCAACAAATATTAGCTAATGTTCCAAAGATAATAATTAGGACACTGAAGGTTATTTAAAATATTTACTCCGATGTGCAGGATTCTATGCGGGTGTCTGTGCAAGACCACTGCTTGGGAGGTGTCACACGAGGTTTCCATCTGTAATCGACGTCATCAACGGATTGCAGGACTACAGTGGCACGTTAAGGAATCGCATATCGAATAGAAAATCAGTGTGTGGAATCTATTTGGTGGTTTTTCCCTTTCTACTTATGATTGCGTATAGTTTTTACTACCTGGACAATTTGTCAAGGCAAAAAAATATGACGACGTCGGATGGATTTCTGGATCAGGTATTAACAACTAAAGCTTCAAATATTTAAGAAAAAAGTACCAAATTTCTAAAATACACGTGACATGTTTGTCCACCATAGTCATATAATAAAATATTTTTTTACGAATAAATCATCATCATTTTTACAACGATTTCCTAGTTGCGTCCAAAATACATACTGTGAAAAAAAGAGATGTCGTTCGGATTCTTGGTTTTGATTGATCTGTTTGTTCCAGGGAGCGACTGCCATGTGACCTCCCAATCTTGAGAATCCTGCGCTAGAACCTTGACCAGTTTGCTTGTACCTACTCAAGAACAGACCATATCATTTAACTGTTCTTGCTAAGCTTGGTTTACAAAATCAAACTTTATTTGAAATAGATGAGGTTCTTGTTAGTACAGTCTCTGTTACGACTTGCAATTTTTTGTTTCAGTTTGCCTGCCATTGCGACGATGTTTAAAATTGAAAAGAATCAACAGACAGTATATTTTACGCCTTCAAAGTTAAAAGAAAATTAATGAAAATTTTGATATTTCCAAAAGCAATGGAATTTTTTGTAATCCACCTTGTTTGAACATCACTAGATCATCGTAAAGTTACGATTAGTTACTTTATGTTTATATTGCATTGCATGCATTAGTTACTTTTGTTTCGTTAGTTCTTGCATGTTTTTCAGTATGTGTTATTGGTAAAGATTAAAATAACTTGTAAACAAGAAATATATTTTTCTTTTAAACGGCCTGCTCATTTCATCCTTTTCGGCTTGTAATTCTATCCTTTCCACGGTTCTGGACTTCCGTGGTATTATTACGATTGGCACTCATGCCATCTTCTAAAACGCCTCACTATCAGGTCCCAATGGAAATGGTATGGTAATGATAATATCAACAATAACACAAAGTAAATTCAGTTATTCAGCTAAAATATATTGAGATAATCAAGTGAAAATAGTTGACACACATATATGACACAATTTGAAAAAATAGAAAACCAAAAAGAATACAATTCATAATATCACATTTGAAGAAGGTTTTAACACTGCCCCTTACTCGAGTCATGTGAGCACCATCAATACATAACACAATGCGAGAGTACAACAAGAAAAAAAAAACTAAATAAAAAAAACTTCAATATGTACAAAGAGTACAAACATTACATTAATCCTAAGCACTTAACAAAATTATTGTGTTTAACCTTAGGTAAAGCCTTTGTGAATAGATCTGCCTCCAGTTCTGACGAAGGCTTATAATCTAAACGAATCAATTTCCTATCAACACATTCTTGGATGAAATGATGATGAACATCTATGTGCTTAGTCCTACGAAAACACTCATTCTCAACTATTTTCAATGTACTGCGATTGTCATTATATATGATGACGGGTTTAGATTCAAACCATTCTCCATAATTGAGTTCCTGTAAAAAATTACGTATGAATTTTGCCTCTTTTACAGCATTGCCAAGCGCATAATATTCTGCTTCTGTGCTAGAGCAAGCTACATTTTGTTGTTTATGGCTATGCCAGTTTATTACGCAATTTCCTACTCTAGTTACAAACCCAGAATATGATTTCCTATCGTTTGTATCCCCCGCCCAATCTGCGTCGGATGAAATAATTATGTCCTTACTTCCTGTTTTAAAATTGAGTCCGAAGCTAGTTGTACCTGAAAGATACCGTAATACGCGCTTAGCAGCAGTCCAATGTGACTCATCATAACATGTGTTATATTGGCTGAGCTTACTGCACGCAAACGCTATATCAGGACGCGTACAAACAGCGAGGTACATTAAACTACCTATTAGTTCCTGATACGGAAACCTTGGATCAATCTTATCAGCTTTTGGAAGATTAAAGTTAACTTCCATTGGAGTTGCTATGCTATAACATTCGTTCATCCCAAACTTGATTAGGAGGTTTTTCACGTATTCAGACTGACTTAACTTCAAGATACCTTGCTCTCGGTTCCTTTCAACTTTCATACCTAAGGCTTGTGTCACAGGTCCAAGCAGTTTAATTTCGAAGTTGGAACTGAGCAATTTGTATAGCAATTTCTTTTCATGTTCATTAGAACTGAATATGAAAAAGTCGTCTACATATAAGGCTATTATAACCTTATTTTTGAAATAAACACATTTCTCAGTTTTTAATTGTGTGAAACCATTGTTCACTAAGACTTTGTGGACTTTTTCATTCCAAGCTCTACTAGCTTGTTTAAGTCCATACAAACTCTTTTTAAGTAAACAGACTTTATTCTGCCCCTCAATCTCAAAACCGGTGGGTTGTTCCATATAAATACGTTCCCTGAGATCACCATTCAGAAAAGCTGTATTAACATCAACATGTTCAATGTCCATGTCATTTTGAACACCAATTGCGAATAGTAAACGTAAAGTACAATGTCTAACGACAGGTGCAAAGGTTTCTTCAAAGTCAATACCGTATTGTTGTGTAAATCCTTTAGCAACTAAACGTGCTTTGAATTTTTCAAAGTTACCACTTGGATCAACTTTTTCTTTAAAGACCCATTTGCATTTTATAACGTTGCTATCTTTAGGCCGATCTACAAGTTCCCAGACGTTATGCAAAATGAGAGAAGTATATTCCTCCTGCATAGCCTCTAACCATTGTTTGCTTTTCTCAGACTTCATAGCTTCATTGTACGTTCGAGGTTCACTCCGTCCCATAAAGCCTATTTCAGTGAAACAGCTCATATCATAATCTTCAAATCGAATGGGAAGACGGTGTGTACGTACAGGTCTAGAGCGTTCTGCAACCTCTGAATCTATTGAATTTAAGTTCATAGGCACAGGCTCTGTATTTTCAGAAGCTTGAGTATTAATAGGATGATCTATGACATTTTCGATATCATCAGCATCCTGAATAGATACATTTGGTGTAGCATATTCATCAACATAAGAGTCAATTGTCTCTGTCTGAGAAGTGTTTTGATTATTAATCAAAACTTCAACAGTATTAATTGAATTGATAGTAAAGTTATTTGACTTATTAGTCATGTGTTCAATACCTCTAACAGTTTCAATAAACTCAACCGAACGAGCTTTGATCATTTTGTTACCATCAGCTGGATCACCTAACCTATAACCCTTCGTGTGATCACAATATCCTAGCATAATGTAGGGTTTCGATTTAGGATCAAGTTTTGTACGTTGACATTGTGGAGTCAGGGCATATGCTGTACAGCCAAAGACTCTAAGATGACTGAGGTTAACTTTTGAACCAGTCCATAGCTCTTCAGGAGTAGCCTTATTAAGAGCAGCTGTTGGACTACGATTCTTTAAATAGCAAGCAGTATTGACTGCTTCAGCCCAATATTTTTTTATTAAGCCAGCGTCTTGCAACATTGCTCTTGCTTTTTCCATTAAGGTCCTATTAAGACGCTCTGCAACACCATTTTGTTGGGGTGTGTATGGAACAGTAGTTTCGTGAACAATACCGCATTGCTTCAAATAATTCTCGAAACTTTTGTTGCAATATTCTGTGCCGTTGTCACTTCTGACACGCTTAATCTTACAATCGGTTTGGTTTTCAACAACATTTTTGAATTCAATAAAAGTATTCAAAACCGTAGTTTGATCCTTGCGATCCAGAAAATAAATAAATGACTTTCGCGTAAAATCATCTGTGAAGCTGATAAAATAACGACTACCACTCCAACTATTAACGGACATCGGTCCACATATATCAGTATGGATTAAATCCAACTTTGTCACGCTTCTATGTGCCTGACCACGGGGAAAAAATTTACTTTTTTGTTTACCTTCAATGCAAGGAGGACATGTATTCAGATTTCCATTTGGAAAGTTAATACCGCGGGCCAGAGAATCACGAAGGGTTAACATACCTTTAAAACTTAAGTGTCCTAAGCGGCGATGCCATAGCTCTAACAAGTCAGTACTAGACACAAAAGCTTTACCTTCGGTGAACTTTTTAGCCTCTTGTTTGTTTAATAAAGTTGAATAACATTCCTGTCCTTGATCAATCTTGTATAAACCACCCACATTAGTAGCTTGTAGCTCACAGGAACCAGTAACGGACACACTATCCCTCCTGTAAACATTGCATTTATCAACATCAAATAGCAAAACATAACCTTTTGCTGCTACTTTGCTAACTGACAAAAGATTTGCTGCCACCTTTGGTACATATAAAGCATCTTTAATAACTTTGATATTATTGTCACTTAATGTAACATTGACATTCCCTACGCCTTCGCTATACATTGTGTCGTTATTAGCTGTAGTGATTTGAGATTTCACATCAGAAGAATAATTAAGTAACCAATCTTTTCGATTAGTCATATGACTAGAGCAACCTGAATCTAAAAACCAGCTATCACCATCACAAATATTGCTAACTAAAGCAGTCTCAGTCAAAAATAAAGAACTATTATTTCCCTTTTTGGATGTTGATGAATCATTTGGAGATGAGTTCTTCTTTAAATTCTTCTTTAACTTTGGGCATTTAGGCTTGATATGCCCTTTGACATGACAATTGTGACAGGTAGGAACGAATTTGTTCTTTGCTAATAAAATCTTTTCGGATTGTTCTAAATTTGAATTTGAAGACTGTTTTTTGAATTCACTTTGGATTAATTGGCATTTCACAAAATCGGAAGTTAGCTTTGTATTAGAAGCTTCCATTGCCATAATTAGTGGATCAAATTCACTTGGCAAGCCAATTAACATAAGTTCTGCTAATTCTTCATCGTCAATACTGCAGCCAATATCTGCTAACTCTTGAATTACGGAAACAATGTTTCCTATATAATGATCCATACAATTGTAGTCATCATATTTTATTTGAGCTAATTTTCTCTTTAAAGAAAGTCTTCTACTTATTCCACAATTCTCATAGGCAGACTTAAGGTTATTCCACGCTTCTGAAGCCGTTTTAGCATTTTTCACATACGGGTAACAAATAGTTTGAATATTCAAGCAAATTTTTGCGTATGCTTTTTGGTCCTTGGCCGGATTCTTTATGACATCACCAGAACCATCCACAAACTCCCACAAACCATGGTCAATCAACAGCAATTTCATTTGAAATTTCCAAGTGCCATAATTATTGACACCTTCCAATTTACCAATGGAATTATTGGAACTGGTACTTACGATTAGACCATCTAATGATATTTTCTCTGTTCCTGTCATTGTACATGTAAAATTATATTTACGTACTCACGAGAAAAATAATCACTTTTATAATCCTTTAATCATATATTTATTATATTAACTGAATAGTGGTTACTGTAATGCCCATAACCAATGAACATAACCCATAAACAATAACACAAAGTAAATTCAGTTATTCAGCTAAAATATATTGAGATAATCAAGTGAAAATAGTTGACACACATATATGACACAATTTGAAAAAATAGAAAACCAAAAAGAATACAATTCATAATATCACATTTGAAGAAGGTTTTAACAGGTAAGGTTACTATGAACCAAGAAGCTTACATACGCGCTCCTTGCTAGAACTATGAGTTATAGAAATGTATTTATTTAGTCTTTGGTTAAAACTCAATGTCAAATAAGTATCGGTGATTATTATTATTATTTTAAAAAGTAACTAGAAAAATGTAAAACAACATGTAATTGAACAAAAAATGGCAAAGCGATTTTACTCAGGTAAAGAATATAGAATTATAAATAAATACCAACATTTGTAACTTTACAAAAGACATTATAAAAGACATGTCACGTGCATCAAGTATCAAATGTTGAGAAATAAATATAAAGTTATGAAGATTTTTTTTGGAAAGTTCATTGTTGAAAGTGCTACATATTATGAAACAATTCATTTAACTTGAAGCATTACAGTTAGTATCTAAGTTAGGTACTGTACACAAGTTTAAAATCTTGCCGTTTATTAATACAGTCATGGCATAATTTCCATGTTATATCTACAAATTTTTATATTTATAAATTGATCTAAAATCATTACACCCTAACCAAGCACCTCCATCTTTAATCAGGATATAATATTACAGTCTAGTCTAGATCGATTTTAAAAGCAATCACCCCTTTAAATGTTTATTATTGGCCATAAATATCCTTTAAAGAATTCACCTCACTAATTCAAAGCACTTTAAAATTCAGGGCTCTACTTGGGTGATCGACCGAAACCGTTGCTAAATACCCACGTAACGTTCCCATCAGCAGCCAAAGGTCCCAACGACTGGGATCACTACAGCAAGATGTTAAACAGCTATACGACAGCGTTTTATACCACCATAAGTGGCAACTATGTGGTCATTGTCACTCTCCTATTCGTGATGGTGCTAACTTTTCTGCTCCCTGATATCTCGCATAAGCTACAAGCAGCCCACGAGCTAAACAGCATGAAGGAATTTATGAGCAAGATGACGGTAAGTCGATACGTTTAAAATTTTATTTATGAATAGAATAAGATGGATACCATATTTCTGCGCGCCTCTCTATATAGAGAAAGACTCCCACACAACACGTGGAATTCGTTATGTCGGTAGCAACGACTGGTCGGTTTCCCTAGGACGTATCAGATTGCCTAAAAGTTATGAAAGACCGTGTCGTTTTAGATGATCCTAATTGTTTGATACCAATGCAGAACATCTTTTTACCCGACTACGGCAAGGCCAATGGAGGGTTATTTTTAACTTCTGTTTGTTGCAGTCTGAGGTGAAGCGGGCTGAAGTCGCGTGTATGGCCGTAGCTGACGAAATTTGTTGTATCCACTGCGCCATACACAAAAGCAACGCGGAAACTGTTAGTATTAGGTCGATTGAAGGTTTTGGTTCCATATACTTATTGTAATCACTGCATGCATCAGATACTTCATTAAATTACTTCATTTTCACATACATACATAGAACAACAAATAACTAATAATAGTAGATATCCGTGTTTCTATCACGGAAGTAGAATATTCCCAGTTGCCACCACGGTGAAACTATTGGGACATCTTTTCAAATGAATACAAATTTCCCACAATCTATGCAATGTTGGAGAGTTATAGTGGGAAAAACCCTAGCATCAAGCTAGGGTTTTATACCATACACAAAAAATACCCACAAAAATACAGAATTTCGTATAATCCACATAAAATTTATTAGAATAAAACGTTCTGGGTCAGATCCGTCGAGAAGTATGAATACTTGCACCATTCAGCATCTTTCTCAATAGAACAAATTAGATTATAGGCTGGTATATAAATGGTTGAATGTTAATCGGTTGTTATTTATCTACGTTGTATTGTAGAATCACTAGAATTTATTATCATCATCGATCATTACAGCCAAAAGAACTGCGAAACTTGTCGGTCTGTACAAGCTGTTGCATGCGGACAACGCGGTCCGAGCCCGTCCAAAGAGAAAATGCAATTGGTTTCATCCGCAGGATCTTCTTCCCTAATAAAAACTCGTCAAACAAGGTTTGAGTAAAGTACTTATTTAATAAGTAGTATTGAACATTCATCATAATCAAACACGGCGTATAGTCTTGGTTGCATCCGAAGTTTTTACTTTAGAACCCGAGGTCTGCGTTGCACGTGCACTACCTAATAGGTGAGGTTGCTTGAACCTCGAAGATTTTGGTGTCACCTGGGTAAAACCGAGAGTGACTCGTGGTACTCGTGGACTAGCCTACTGATAGAGTATAATCATACTAAGCCTAAATTATTTACAAATAATTATAGCTTAAGTTGTTAATGACAATTTTTTCTCGTTGTAGTTTAAGTTTTAGGAATATCTTACAAAAACTTAAACTACAACGAGAAGCGAACTTGTCATAGTGACATACAACAAATTGTACTCATGTAAATTAGTAAGACGTAGGTAAATGTACATAAAATAAAAAGTGAATTCTTCGGCTTGAAGCAGGCTAACACCCAATTTTAAATAACTTACTCCCTGACAATGAGAAGCAGACTTGCCTTTGTGCTATACACCTTTGTAGAATTTTTACACACACATACACCAGTCACTACATCCTGTCACCTACATTTACGCTTATTTGGCTAACACTTATTGATGGCTTAAAATGCATTCCACGGCTTCACTCTAAAAGCTTTCTTTTGTGAAAAGAAAAATGTATTTTCTAGCGTTATTGTGGGTAAAAATATTCTTTATCGTTTTCAGGAAGTCACCATAATGTCATACCTCTACACCGACTCGTTTGATGCTCAAAAACCTGCGATCTCTTCAAGCCAGTAAAATGTTGCAGATAGAGACAAATCTAACAATAAAAAGTGATACTATGTTAACTGACTTATATTGTGATAATGAAAATAATAAGTTTATGAGTACGCAACCGTCATTTCATTTGGAAAGCTGATTTATACTTGCGGTGTACTAGTTACATCTAAAAAATTTTTCTTCGGAGACCACTTATTTTATTCGGATTTTAGTCTTTCCGGGGAAGACTGTCGTATCCCACCGAGTCCCAACCCCGAGAAGATAGCCTGTGCCGGAGTTTCGTCTGTTTGTTAGCAGGTACACAGGTGAGGTTGGCCCACATATTCCAATTTAAAATGAATCTAAAGGGGTACTAACTTACATACATGTTATTATTAGATACAAAGTAACTTGTTATTTCTAAATGCTAATTTATAGGAAAACTAGCTGTCGCCCGCGGCTCCGCCCGCGTGGATGTCGGTTATCGCGAATCGGGGTATGAAAAATAGATGTTGGCCGATTCTCAGACCTACCCGATATGCCCACAAAATTTCATGAGAATCGGTCGTGCCGTTTCGGAGGAGTTTGGGAACGAAAACTGTGACACGAGAATTTTATATATTAGATTGCAATTAGACTGCGTATTTACCTTTAAGATACTCTTTGGAAGCTGATTTTGGAACAATCATTGAAGTCTGGTCGGATGTTAACAAAAGGGTTTACTGCTCGTTTCAATCCCTGAAACATCTCCAAAAATTTCTACCATTTGAAACTAAAGTTACTCTTACGCAATCTCTTCTGCTCCCACTCTTAGACTACACTGAGGTCTGTTATATTGATGCAAAGGAACTTCTTGATAAACTCGAAAGGCTACAAAATTTAGGTATTCGCTTCATTTTTGATCTACCCGAAGGTTTGGTTTGGTGACTATGTTTGGTGACTATGTTTCCGATTTTCGGGTAAAGCTGAGGTGGTTACCTATTCGTCAGCGACGAGACTCTCACATTCTCTCTCTTCTGTACTCTATTCTTTTCAATCCTGATTCGCCTTCGTACTTAAGAGAACGCTTTGAGTTTCTTGTCCCCAGGGGTAAACCCTGTCGAACACCTCTTCACTGCTCCAGCTGTTACGATGGCTCATTAATTGTTCGCGCGGTAAGATTGTGGAATTCGCTACCTAACTCTGTACGCGATAGCACTTCTTTGAACGACACTATTAACGGCAATACTAACACACCTTAGCTTATTAATAATAAGTCTTATTTTACATAATTTTTACTAAGTCTCAACCGCCACGGCGTGGTCTAGAATCAACTAGTACTTATTTCTAATTCATTTCGCACATGGATCAATCCTTGCTTGACTGTATTAGATTGTATATTTCCTACTACCAACACCAATAAATCCATCACCCTATAATATATATACTTCTATCTACAGCAGCTTCGTTATTGTAGACCGCCGTAGACGGAGAATTTCAGCCTTAGAACGTAAACAAATGGTCAGCACTATTATCTATTCTGTCCTCTCACTACATCTATGGTCCTCTCAGTCTAAGTCTTGTCTATGATCATTCATAACCGTTCAAAACGATTCAAAGTGCTGGTGTCACTTGGAAATTAACTAATAAACAAACACAAAATATATATTTTAAAATTTCTGAGTTGTATTTTTATCAAGCTTCAGCATAATAGAAACAATCGTATAAAATGGCCAAAACTCAAAACACTACACAGGTTTTTATAAATGCTCTGTTCTTGTTCTCGTGTTTAGCCCTAACAGGACATGTGATTATAAACTTTTGGGAACAGTGGATGATACAAAATGAAATTACAAATATGAAACGTAGCCTTTTCTCATTAACGGTAATGTGTTGCTATTTGAAAGTTTATGGGCCATGTGTACAATATTTAAACAAAATCCCTTTTGTTTAAATATTGTTTATATAGCCCTACCAACACCTATAGGACCCAAGTTAACTTAACCTGATAGTTGTTGCACCTGCTTAATAACGGACGAGATTCTGATGTATTCTACCTTCTACTCGGGATTAGAAGGTTAGAATGTAGCTGCCTCTTTAAAAGTCGATATATCAATGTAGGAGGTAGGTCATAACGGTATTTCCGTCCAATTGAGCAGTCCAACTGGGGAATTACCTCCACCCTACAGAATACAGCGGTCATAATAACCTCGTCTTGTGTTCCCAGCGGTGAGTAGGGTAGCCAGAGCTCACTGAAGAGTTTTTGAGCTGTCAGTGGGAAGACCAAAGGCTTGACCTACTTTATCTACACTGACGGCGCAGAAACTTTGTTCTAACGGGGTCGGCAGCACGAGTGTGACTCCGCTAGTGTTGCACACGTCCATAGACCACGGTAACCACTTTCCATCAGGTGGGCTGTGTGCTTGTCTGACATTTAAGTGGTATAAAACTGATCAAGAACAATAACCGGACCCTTGGCTCCAAAGTCAATTGCTATGAGGATGATAATTTGTATAAACAGAGCTTTATCCCAGTTTTATATTTTACAGGAAATGGTATTGAATATAAAGAAATCGTATGACAACTTCGAAGCTGAAGTTTCAGCTATTATAAAAATAGTTGATTACAAACAAGGAAAAGAATTTGTAACACATACAACACATTTAAAACAGGAGGAATTTCAACGTAAGGGTTTACAAATAAGTCTTACAATCATTCGTTACAGTCTTCAGATTAGACTATCAAAGTCTAAACTAGACCGCAAGCACCGCCTCTATATAAATCCAGAAACCAGCTTGTTCTGCATAAGTATTAATTTTCTAACTGAAGTTTATTAACTAATCGTTGCATCGATAGGATAAAAAATGACGTGCAACAGCTGAAAGCATGCGACAGCCGCCTATGGCTTACGATACGTATGAAAGTATTAATTTTTGTCAGTTATAGGCGAATGCTTATAAAAAAATTAATGTACCCTTGAACGCAACATATCACGTTATTAAACACGTATCATCGGTTGCAACACTACAACTACTCGATACTGTGGTGATATGGTTTGGGACGTGGCCTACCACCAAGGTTATGGCCGGTGATGTGGTGGGTCCGCAGGGAATAAACCCCGTTAGCATTAAATGCGAATTCGGAATATCATCGGAAATATAAAACTATTTGTGTGTTTAATTTTCCAGATATTGTGTGATACTAAGAGGAAGAATTGAAGAGAAAACAATAATATGCAACAGTATCTACATTGATTTTATTGAATAAATTGTATAAAAACCGAACAAGTATGTCATTACTCCTCCTTATTCTTAAAATCAATCATGATCTACTGTTATCGGCTTCAGTGTAGTTGTGACGATAGGTTTTCTTAAACATGTAGAACATTTCAGTGGTTTATTACTGTTATTTTTTCCTTCGTAAAACACAGTGTTCTTTAACAGTTCGTCTAAATTAGACAGTGTGTAAGGCAAATTAGGATCCCAACCCATCTCTTTCTGCATCGACGTATTCATAAGTGCTTCCAAGGTATTAATTTGTCCTTTCAATTTGGGCAGGTCTTTTGATAAGTGTGAAATTTTCACGTCCAAATCGTTAAACTTGTTTTGTATCATGTTTAGGTTTTTCTGTAACAAAAAAAATATTCATGTTATGTTTATTTTATTGACAAGCTTGTATGTAAGGAATACGGAAAGAATAGATATACATCTTTTTAACTATGTTTGTAACTGTTAGAATGTTGCTAACATTAGCAAATATTATTTGCTACATTCCAACCATTAAAATAATTTAAAATTAACGTATTAGTTCGCATTTGTTCAGTTACCCTATCCTTAAATTTAGTCGCCTACTGGTAAGCTCCTAAGTAGGTACAATTATATTTATTTACGGACAAACTACAAGGATAAATATTCATTATTCTGTATTCGTTCGATCTACAGCACATCAAATTGCTTGCAATTGTATTAACTTATGTATTCATTAGGTTATTGAGTATCCCAAAGAGTTACATACCTACATTTGAATTTTATATCAAATATTCTATTTTTACAAAATGGTGATTAGTTATCTATCAAAAAGGGATATCATAAAGGGATTCCTTTTACTAGAATGGAAGATTTGAATGTCGACTTTTAGTATTAAGATAGCAATTGGGAGAAGATGTAGAAAACCCTATGGGAGAATGGGAGACAATCAAAATCACTTTCCAGCTTGCCAAATACCAAACAATTGCTCTAGATAAGCTGACGGTTGCATTTACAAATATTAAGAAAATAAGTATCAAGGCACTATCACACGTAACAAAACCAAAGTTCTAGTAAACTTTCTATATTTACCTTATTCAGATTACAGTTAACGAGAATACAGTTTTTTAAACGCTTGCACTTTATTTTTACTCAGTGTAAGGTCCCGTTTTCGGAATACGCTTTTGAATTTGTGGAAGGGTTCTTTTGAAATAGAATAATACAAAGATTTTATTATATGGGGAGTCCAATTAGAGGCAGCATGGTGTGCAAGAGTCCCCTTCGACATTGTCTGGAACCAAAAAAAGGGATGCTTAGATGGTTCGGACACAGAGGATGGACGAAAGAAGATTGATAAAAATTTTGAGACTAGGATGAATGGGCAACTCGACAAGGGTCAACCTAGGTGTATGTATGACAGTCAGATCCAGGAAATATTAAGGAAAGGCCATGTTAAGAATACCCACAGCCGGCGAGCATGTGTGATAAGGATTATAAACGTAAAAGAAGTGAAAGGTGTGTGTCAGATTCAAACATAACAAATGGAAACATTGGTTTGTAAACGACAGAAATATCGCCGAACATGTATGTATACAGAACAACCCTATATAAAGGGTACAGCTGGTGCAGGCGTGATATTACGTGGTTTAATTGCGTAAATAATAATGCCCAGATATGCTATTGCAGCAATCGTCGTAAATTTGCTATCTCAGAAAAACATTATCAGATCTTTACGATATTTATTCAAATGGAAATATTTTAGGACCCTCTTACAAAAAAAATAAGAATATTGCAAAACAGTTATAGACTTAGAGCCCGTGAATACCAGACCTTCGTCATTTTGTCATTTTATAAAAGCTGGAAGTTGGTCAGCGCATGCTCCCAACACAAGTAAGAACGATGGCCCATTATGAAGTTTGGGTCGTTGTGGCTTTGGCATACGGTACTAAAGGTATAAAAAAACTATTTGCGTCAGATAAAAAGTTAGAAATCGCTTTATTTATATACAGACACTTTAACATAGTGGCAACCCCTCACCAGACACCCTTAATGATCATGAAAGTATGTTATGGTATAAAAGCTAATTTTTATACATCGTATCCCAAAACTCAAGGATAAACTGGCACCAGAGGGTCTACCTGCTCATGGTTAGTCGAGAAAAAAATTATATTTTTTTTCTCTTTTCTTTTTACATTAGGTACGACAATGACCAAGAGCCCGTGGCCCAGACCTACGTTATTTTATAAAAGCTGACTGTTTATCAGAGCATGCTTCTAACACGGGTAAGAACGATGGCCCATTTTTTTTGGGTCACAGTGGTTTTGGCAGGGAAACGGTACTAAAGGCGTGGAAAAAAAAAACTTGACTTCGTCAAATAAAAAAGTGTGATCTTGACATATTACCTTCAAGATATTATTAAAAGTAATGTCATTCATTGCTAGACACTTAACATCGTGGCAACCCCTTACCAGACACCCTTAATGTTCATTAAAGTAAAATTTTATATACGTTATAAAATAAAAGCTGATTTTTATATTTAATACTGTAAAACGGGGTGAATACGGAACAATGGATAAATAGAGATATAATCGATGGATTTTTTGAATAATTACTTTTTCAAATTTTCAAATATCTAACAATTGGCATTTTTGTTCATTATAACATTAGAAATTAGTCCTTAGCTTCACTTGAACGAAAATAGCTACAGAATTACAGAATTAAGCTGACCACTTTCTATTCGCCCGTCGATCTCTATTCACCCCGTTTTACTCGGTAGTTGGGTAATAAGTAAACGATGATGATTAAAATTATCAATAGCAGGTGATAAAAACTCCTATGGGTGTCGTCGTAAAATGCGACTAAGGGATAGGGCTATTCTCCATCTGACGGTAAACACACAGTTAAAGACAAAGTGCCCACTAGACGGTAATAGGCTCGCCCCCTTTTACGTGAAACCGAAAATCATATTTGGCGAAACGAGAGTGTTAATACACCTCTGTCTACCCCTTCGAGGATGTACAGGCGTGAGTAAATGTATATATGTATGTATGTAGGTTATAAAAAAAAAACAAAATAATACTCAATCGATGTAATCACTTTCTTCGTCACTGTTACTCCATTCGAAATAGTCTTCTTTATCAGTTTCTGTAGAAATATGAAAAGCAATTGAATTTTTATAGATTATTACCCGAGTATTAAATATAAAAATCAGTTTTTATACCATAACGTAAATAAAAATTATACTTTCAAGCACATAAAGGGTGTCTGGCTGAGGGTTGCCATGATGTTAAGTGTTTAGCATGACGTGACATTGAATAATATTTTGAAGACAATACCTCAAACTAACACTTTATTATTTGACGAAGCTTTTTTCACGCCTTCAGTACCGTTTTCCTACCAAAGCAACTGTGGCCCATACTTCTTAATGAGCCATCGTTCTTACCCATGTTAGAAACAAGCGCTAACAAACAATCTGCTTTTATAAAATAACGAAGGTCTGAGGTTCACGGGCTCTTGGTCATTGTGATTCTGGTAATAATTGAAAATGTCATAATAGGGTAGCTATATCGTAAGTTTAAGTACCTAATTTACAAAAAAAATAAAAAAAATATTTATCTTTTATTCCTCGAGTAACCATGAGCAGGTCCACTCTCTGGTGCCAGCCAATCCTTGAATTTTAGGATATGATGTATAAAAATCAATTTTTTTACCATAACATATACTTTCATCAACATTAAAGGTGTTTGGCAAGGGGTTACCACCATGTTAAAGTGCCTGTATATAAATAAAACGATTTCTAATAATATTGTGAAGGTAGTACCTAAAAATCACCTTTTATTATTTGACGAAAATAGATTTTTTCACACTTTTAGTACCGTATAACTGCCAAAGCCACTATGACCCAAACTTCATAATGGGCCATCGTTTTTACCTGTGTTGGGAACATGCACTGACAAACTTTCAGCTTTTATAAATGACGAAGGTCTGGCATTCACGGGCTCTTGGTCCATTAAATATATGACGAAGTTATATTTGAACATACGGTAAAAATACTCCTCTCTTTACATCCGGTTAATAAACCTGAGTTACCGAGATTTTGATAAATTTTTAATGCTTACTATCCGTAGTGTTCAAGTTAACGAACCATGAAATTGAATTACCTACCTATCTCTTTTCAACTACTTTAACTTAGTTTTTCATAAGACATAACAAGAATCTTATCTTTGCTTATCTATGCTTATTACCTACTTAATGCATGTTTAAAATATCTTTATTATTTGCTTGATTCTGTTTGATACAATTCACCCTAGCTTACCTGGCAAACGATGTTCCGTAATCTATATAATTATAAAAATCAATGCCACTTTTCGTTGTAATTTTATAATTCAAGAACGGGCTCACCTATCCAAACCAAATGATTAGGCTTCGTTCGGACTATTTTTTAAAATTTATTTATAAACTTCATGCACAAGTACATAGGCGGACTTAATACCAAAGGCATTCTCTACTAGTCAACCTAATTTAATAGATGGTTTATGTGAAGTTTGCACAAAATCGGTCGAGTCAAGTAATTCATAAATTTAAAAAACAAAGCAGGGTGAGTGGGGGGAGGACTGAATGGTTTTTTGATGAGATGAGTAACTTCTTATGTTTGAACACTTGCAGAATAATAAACATTGACTCAAGCTAAAAATGTCAATACAGGAAGTGAAGAGCAAAGATTATGTATTTATATGGTATTGATAAAATTCTGCTAAAACTGCCCCAAAATAAATAAAATACATGTTAAAATGTTGGCATGTCATTAAAAAAGAAGGGGAAAGTTGACGGAGTAAGAACGACGTAGTTTCAAAAATCGTTCCAGTTAATGTTAGACGTTCATGATAGTCACTCATTACACAATAGGTTTTAGTGCTCTAACTACTTATAACCAACTGCAATGTCAATTTTTTTTATCAAATATCGAATTAAGAACCGTATGTAAAATTTTTATATTTTAATTATTTATTATTTTAAAAGAGATTTTCAAAGATTTTCACTACTGATGTCCTTATATAGATATAATCTGGGAATATCATTAAAGCCCATTTCTTGTTTATATAATAATTATGTCATCACATACAGTTTAAGAACATCCTTTAGCATGAATTTTGTAAATGGGGTAACATTAAAACTTTTATATATTAAATACGTCTTACCTCGTAGATTTTGATGGGTTAAGGCGGAAATAATGAATAAATTCTAAACTACAAACGATAGCTAGGATATTTTAAGTGCAATGAAATTTCTAAGAGTTAAAAATAATAACAAGATATTCTAATAAAACACTTCTTACCTACCTTTTTATGGAAGTGACAGATCATGGGGTTATATTGAAAAACTCGAATATTTTGCATAAATATCGTGTCGCCAAAATTGGCTTACCCTTACCGTGCACGACCCGTCCTTTCTACCGACAAACGTTGACTGACGTGAGGGATGTAAGGACATGGCGGAAATAACAATGTCACGTGCACCGCAAAACCCATGCTGAAACATATATTGTATGCGATTGTTTGTCTTACCCCGTTTTTATTCTTCCCCCCACTCACCCTATTTATAAAATACTTTAAAGTTTAATAGGATAGTTTCATAAATTTTTCGCGAGGGTATAATCGGTCTTAGAAGGCGTAAGAAAACCACGGGTGAAAACCTAGCATGATGTAGATTTTGTAGATTATCAATGAAGTTGTATTACTCAATCCAAAATGGTAACGACCTGAATACAAAAAAAAACAAACAAATTATGGATGAAAGCCTAGGAAAAGAGTTAAAAAGGTCAGAAGCCTTTTAGTTTTCGTCACCCGAAGATTATTAACAATTAACGAAGAATTGTTTAATATCCTTGAGCATCCGACAATCGACAGTGCAGAAAGTAATACCCATACAAACAAAGAGTAATTAGGTACACACAATGATAGCAATTAAACTGGAAAAATCAGGTCCTTGCTCACTATCTCCCTACTTCGAACACCTAGGTGTAGGTAAGTACCACAGTATCTATCATTTTTGTTTCGTTCACCTTTCAGACGAATAAAAAGAATGTTCTAAAATTTATATTGGTATCTTATAAGTAAGTACTGGGTTCTATGGTCTATATCAGCAATAAGTATTCACTAAGTAAATTTAGATTTATTTATTAACACAGATATATTATTATATTCGTTTATATAAATATCTGGATGTCTCTCAATTATTTGTTATCTATATCAAAGTGTTACGTAACCTTCTCCCCTGACGTAAAATTTGTCCTATTCATCATTCATTACTTTGCTTGCATTTCTATTGCAAAATATGTATACCAATCAATCAAAAGCATACGCAACTATTGCGAGACTATAGTTCTGTTATAATAATGAATGTAGGTATTGATTTTCATAAGCTGAATACAAATTATTATGCCTGTGATCAAATTAATTGCAGACTGTTTATACTGGAGATTGATGGCACTTCGTGGAATCTACTACACATATTGAATAATTATATCACTTGTACTTTTCCACACGTTATTTGGTTTTTATTTTAAACCTGACCGGTTTCACCTCACGGCATTATCAAACCTTTGATAATGCCGTGAGGTGAAACCGGTCAAAAAAGTACAAGTGATATAATTATTCAAAATTAATTTCAGTGCTAAGAATTTCTCTTACAACTGGTCCTACAAAACATGTACGAGAAAGTTTACTTTTCTAACAGCATTATCATCATCATCACAATAAATAGTTATAAATCAATCAAATGAAAGAAAATACATTACCGATATTGTTTCAACGCTCGTCGTTAAATGGTTAGCATTGGCTTTAGAACTACAGGACTGACATTGATAGTCCAGCATCAAGTATATGATTCCTATAAGACTTGATAATATCAGGAAACTGGTGATTCCATGGGTAAAACACCATTGCCGCGCGGATTGTGGTTGCTGTGCCTCACACGACGGGTTCGGTATAGAGAGAGTTGCTAAAGAGTCGCCTCTCCTCCTGCGTCCTCTCCTTCGCTGAAAATCCATTTTTTGTTCTTTTTTATTTTATACAAAATTTTATAACTCTGAACAATCCACTTTCCTAATTTAGAATAAACTTAACACTATGTTATATGTTTAATGTTTAAATATCCATTTCAATTTTTTTGATATGGTCGTTTGTTTGGCTTTTGCTCTTCTGAACAGTCAATGTATGACATATAATATTCTTCGTAGAATATTCTAAAAGTCCGTCCGTCACTGCCAGTATTATTTTTCAACTGCATACGTTTTGTATTGAAGCGCCATCTAGTTAATGTAAGTCATATTACAGCAGACGGTTACAAGCTCAGGTCTATTTTCCATGTTAGATTCAGCTTATAGGCAGTGCTAATAGATGGCATATGATGGCGAGTATATTTTTTTCTGTCTTCCTAACCGGCTCGATTGGATAAACACATTCACAGAATAAATATATTTATATTATTGTGACACAGTGAAGTTGAAAACTATAGTAGTTATACTTTCAGTCTCTACTATTAATAATAATATAATACCTAATCTAGAGATAATACAAATCCTACTGTATTGTATTATTACCGGTGCACATATGTGCATGGCATGGCAAGAAAATCATTCAATATTTCATTTTATATGAAAGAGATTCCTCGAAGAGCTCTTATAGGAGATTAGCTCGAGTAGGTAGGTATCTATCAACCTACCTACATTCCAATTCATTTTACGGTATGAAGGTATAGGTAGGACTGTTTCTATGAATAAAGAAACATATCTAATTATCATTCATCACAACGCTTAGCATGTAGATACCTACAGCTCAGACGTGAGTCTGTACCTGAGTTTCATTCAACCTTAGAGAATAATGTTATTCGAAACCAATTAGGTGTGTGCATGTTTATTGCGATGGTGGGCTAATCAATACACACATAAACTCACGGCTGTATCCCGAAAGGGGTAGGCAGAGGTGCTAGCACCCACATTTCGCCAGTTTATGTTTAAGTCCCAATGTAATAGGTGACGAGGTGGTGGATGAGGCCCTATGTTCTAAGTAGTCTTGGGTGCTACCTGCATACTTGTGGAGCCCCCTCGTGTGGCCCCTGGGCAGATACCAGGTGAGAAGGTAGCTAAAAATAAGTGCTGTTATTAATAATCGAGTAAGGTTGTACGACCACGTACCTACTGATATCATTGAGTTAATATTGATATATATATGTTGCCGCCAACTTGCTTAATCAGCCGTCTAATTAACTGCCTAGGCAGTTAACTAAACGGCGCCTATCAATAAACGGCCTGAATGATATTCAGCAGTCACGTTTATTACATCGTTTAATAACCTGGCTGGCTAATAAGATGGGGCACTACCTCGAAATTAGATAGAAAATTATATACATACCTACATACATATACTTAAACCTGTACTTAAATCCCCGAGGGGGTAGACAAAGGTGTATTCACAGAAAATTAGTGATAGGTTTATTGTATTGTATTGTAGCTGCGCTATCTGACTTGGTTAAGCTAGGTTAGAAGGCTAATTTAAGCCTTCGTGGTTATTTTTCTTATAACCATGCAGAAATAAGTCATTTTTCTAACTCTATAATTAAATGGCATGGCAAGTAGTTAAACATCATCGATTCAACCTAGTCGTTTAATTAAATGGCTGAACGCCATTCAGGCCGTTAATTGAACGGTGCCGTTCAATAAAACGCCTATAGGCAGTCAATTGAACGGCTGATTATGGTAGATGGCGGCGACATATATATAACCAACTAGCTTTTGCCCGCGGCTCCACCCGCTTGGACGGCGGTTATCGCGATGAAAACAGAGCCTATATCCTTTCTTAAGGATTAGACCTTGAGAAAGGATATAGGCTATGTTCTCCTCTATACCAAATTTCATCATAATAGGTTCAGTAGTTTAAATCTGAAAGCGTAACATGCAGACAGACAGATAGAGTTACTTACGCATTTATAATGTTAGTACCTATGGATTGTTGTTGTTAGGTAATCTAAACCGACCAGCGTTATACCTACCTAGGTAGTTTTCCCCAAAATAAGACTGCCATGTGAAGTAGACTTCAGTGCAGTTCTAGGATCGCATCTCATGTTTTAAACTGACTTCCAAAAAGGTGGACGTCCTCAACTGAGTTGTACCTGCCTACCTACTTTTTTAAATCCTATAAATTATAACCTCTTACTCACTTTTTATACCGCATAAATTTATAGCTTTAATTAGTCAATGTCAATGTAAATAGGTGATAATTACAGCTGTATCAGTGTGCGAGGAAAACTAAAATCTTGCTATTTCGGACATCTATAATACGGACATAATAATAATTACAATAAATATAGCCTGATGCCCGCGGCTCCGCCTGCGGGGATGTCGGTTAACCTGTCAAGTGCGGCAAAAAAAAAAAACACAAAAAAACACGGGCGGGCGGGGCGGGTGACGTCATCGTGACGTTGTCTTACTATCTTGTAGAAAAAAAGGTTTTACTTTACAACGAAACCATACTTTATGATTCTGTAAACGGCAATAGATTTATTGATTCTTTTTTTATGATCAAGCCATAAAAAATGAATAATAATGCAAACAAATTATTTATTCTAATAGTCCAAAGTTTGGAAACCACGTTGTTATCTAAATTTCAAGGAATGAATGCAAATCCAAATGAATTTCAAAGAACAAGGACCTATGCTATCTAATAACGTAAATAATTTGATAAAAGACCTCAAGATGTTTATAATAACATAACATAAACATATCGTGACCTCCTTGTTCAAAACATCTGTAACAAATACTTCACAGAAATTTAGACCTTATCTACGTAGAAATAAATACTAAAATGGCGTGGTTAACTAAACTGCCAATTTATAACGGTTTCCCACCAAATTTGACTAGCTGAGTGAAATATATAATTATTACATTATAATAGTTCTCAAAACGAGTTCTAATGAATTTACAGAGATAAAAAGTCTATACTTTTCACTGTATTCACTTTTTTTTTTTTTTTTTTTTTTTTACGTGCGGGAAATCCCCACGGATACCCGCCCCTCCGGAGCCGGAGGGGAGGGTTATGTCGGACTCGAACCGACTAAACCGCACGCCGTCTGTGGGTCGTGGTGCTAGGCCGGAGGTGAGGTTGTCTTGCGACATATCCCTCGCACCCCGGCTGACCCAGGGCCATCCCTTTCGGTCTGGCCCTCCTCGGGAGGTGGGGACCACGCCGTCCCCGACTCAACCCCGGTGTGGGGAGGCGCGCATCGTCCTACGATGCGCGCCGCCGCCGTGGCCTGCTTCTGCTAGGGTGACGGGTGGCTCCACCCGTCACCCTCAGGCCCGCGCTCATGGGGGGCGGAGGTCTGTAAGCGCCCTCCGACGCCCGAGCCGCCTTCGGGCGCGAGCAGCGATGTCAGCGAGTCTCTCTCGCTCACCGCGCCGCGCCCGCTCTGCTGTCTCCTTCGCGAGCATGACCTGCTCGCAGAAAGAGGCGCTGGCCGCCCACGCATCCGCGCAGCGGACCATCGCCGCGAGCAGGGTGGAGAGCGTGAGCACTCTCACCCCCAGGGCCTGCACAAGCTCCCGCCTCGGCGTCTCAAACGCCGGACACTCGGTGAGCGTGTGCAGCCCCGAGTCCACGCTCGCGTCGCAGTGATGGCACTCGGGCGTTGGCTCAATACCCATCAGATGCAGATACCGCCCGAAGTAACCGTGCCCGGTTATCATCTGCGTCTGACGGTACGAGAGGCTCCCGTGTGGCCTCTCTAGCCACTCCCCCATGATGGGCCTTACCGCCGCAATGACGGCGTGCCCTTCACTGTATTCACTGACAAACATCGTAAAAATAACTCGGACAAAATTCGTAAAAATAACTCGGAAATCGGCAACTTTCTGGGGTTTTATATATTAGTTATTACCTAAATAGAATCATTATATATCATATATCATATTTCTAATAAGAAACCATTACTTACGTGAATAAATCCCGAGTATTTCAATCCAAACACACGCCCTATAAACCTGACACACTCTAAAAATAGCATCAACTGTCAATGACCGTAAAAGCCGCGAAAAAAAAAAGAACCACAGTTATAATAAAATTATGCTTCAAATGTCAAGGAAATGTTATAGGGAACGCATGTAATCAAACTTCTTCATACAAAAGTAGAACGTAAGTATATTGAAATTGAGTCTAAAGCCGCGTGGGGAGGCCCGGTGACCGGTCACCGCTTGGGGTTTGACGGAATGGCGCGAAAATAGGCCCCGGTGACCGGTCACCGCTTGGGGATATAGTGGGGACTACTCACACTTATTTCGGCTCGATTCAGCTCTTGTCCGTAGAAAACAATAACTTTGTATGGATACGTGTACACATCCATTCTGCTTTCCGCGTCTATTCCTTTCGCGGCAAAGCAGTATAAAATGAGGATAAATGTGTATTTATCATGCCAATGCTATAGAGAGCGTTCAGCGCTGTTCCGCCGCGTTTAGCTCTGTTCCGCCGCGTTCAGCGCTGTTCCGCCGCATTCACCGACGAACGCGGCGGAACAACTCAGGGTTGCTTTTGTAACACGAGTCCGCAAGTCTGCAATTTCGTAAAATTTTGAAATATCCATCCTACAATGGTCTTTGAATTTAATATTGTCTTATTTTAATTGGGGCACCAATGTTGCATATTCGGCGACCAAATTCCTATTTCTCCAAAGTCGGTCGGACTCACTTCCGTTTGTGTTTTATTGTTTTACGTTTATTGTTTTCTATTTCTTTTACAAGAAGCGAAACGATAAAAATATCGCACGTAGAACTCTCCATGTTGGGGGCACAATTCTAAATGAGTAGCTTACCGTCTTCGCAGCATATTCAGCGTTGTACGTAGTAGAAAGAAGCGAAGCGTAAGTCGTAAGCGAAGCACGCTATGACGGCTTGTCTCATTCTTACGACGCCGTACGCGGCTGATAGAAGCAGAGCTATATAAGTGTGACCAAAATCGTTCAGCGAAACGTGAATGGAACTGAATAAGTGTGAGTAGTACCTATCTAACACGACTTTTACCCATATCTCTTCTATGCATTTTAAATCTAACCTTTCAAATAAAAAACACTGATTCAAAATCCGTTCAGTATATAGTTTTGGCGTCCATCGCGAACAATCGGGCCAGCAAAAAAAAAAGACGTGTTGCACTCCGGGAGTGCCGGCAGAAGTGAAAACTTATTCTTTCTTTCTTTCCTCGTTATATACAGAGAAAAACATAAAAAAACATACCATACCATACTATACCATACCATACCATACCAACTATTAATTATTCTGTGACCATACCTATAATATAGCGCCAATCATAGAACCTATCACTAATTTTCTGTCAGAAGAAATTAATGAATTACAAAAAGAAACAATAATCACAAAAAGTAATAAATTACAAAAAGAAAAAATAATCACAAAAAGTGTCAGGGAGCCCAGGTTCGAACCCGGTACTATCTGAAACCATAAGAACTTACAGTCGAAGCGCTTACGGCTAAACTAGGAAGCTTCATAACGTACCTGACAAAATAAACAATCACTTGCTAATGTTGTATGACGTCAGTCGTCGGTTACGGTTCAAAGGTCAAGCGATCCTGACGCTAGTTTAATACTTTTTACCTATCCAACGCCGCTAAAGAAGGTTTCACTTCAAAGAAACAAAAGAAATGATTGTGTTTAGTAATTGTTAATATAATTTTACGAAAGCGACCTCCCAACCCCAAGAAAATCCTGAACTAGTGCCTCATATTATATCAATCAGCAGGCCCCTTGTCAAGTGGCACAATCAATGTATGGAATTGACACTTATTTTGACGTTAATGACAGTCGTAAACATATCGCCTCTTTGCTTCGATAATGTGTTATCTTGAAAACTGCAATTTTACAGGAGACTGGTTTTTAACTTACAAAACACAATTGTGACGAAACAAAGAACTTTTTTACTGTAGATCATTAATTTATTATTTAATACAACAAATATAGTATTTGAAAAGTTGTTAAAATCTTGGCTATTTGAAAGCTTAGCAAGAAATTGACTTCAATTTCAAAAAGGGGGAAAATATATCACGTTATTCTTGCAAAAAATTAATAACATAAGTGTTACAACCTAAGTAGTCACGGTGTTGATGATATTACTTTTGTTATGACACTGAGTTATGTCATAAATAAACATTGAAGAAATAAAAACTATTGGATTTGAGAATCAATTTTTATTGAAAAAAAGAGGAACCGATACCTCACTTATTGTAATTTATATTATGACAAAACAAACTTAATACCTGCTACAAAAATAATCACAATTTGTATCGCTTACTTACTGAGATTACAGAGTCCACGTCATAATTTCGAAATAATCTGGCCGACCGTCAAAATTCTGAATGCTCATTTCGCCGATGATGAATTCAACGAATGGTTGTATGGTCGACTGTTAAAACTCCGAATGGTCATTCCGCCGATAATCAGTTCTACTAATTATTGTATGGTCGACTGTTAAAACTTCGAATGCACATTACTACTATTATCTATTCTGTGACATTACGCATTTTTTTTTATAACTATGCAGAAATAAAGATATTTTCTAACTGTTGCTCGGGTCGGGTAGTAGATGCAGCGTACTATTGGTTTACTGACGACGATTTAGTTTACTGACGATGTAGCATACCATCGTTTTAGTGTACTAACGATGTAGTGTACCAACGATTTGGCGTACTGTCGATGTAGCGTACCATTGATTTGGGGTACTGTCGATATATTAGCCTGGCGATGGAATTTTCGATACAGCGATCATCGATATAGTGACTGTTGATATTATGAACTAGACCCATTGAACTGTGCCACATCAGCGTAACGCTGCACTGTGTCTCTACACTGTGATTAAACGGATTTCTTCATCACAACATAATACCACAAATAATGATAAAGTTCATCATCGGCGTAATAAGCTTTCGAAGTTTTAACAGTCGACCATACAATCATTCGTAAAACTGATCATCGGCGAAATGACCATTCGGAGTTTTAACAGTCGACCATACAACCATTCGTTGAATTAATTATCGGCGAAATGAGCGTTCGGAATTTTGACGGTCGGCCAGATTATTTCGAAATTATGACGTGGAGCCGAGATCACATTTTACTAGACAAGTTAAAGCATCTTTAGCTTAAATCTGCTTGATGACGATGAGGAGTCAGTCGACGAACTACTGCTACTACTAGTTGAATCACAACGATGGCAATTAGATTTTTTTTTAATAAATAGGACACGTCAATTTGACTTTACCTCGCCTGATGGTAAGCTGAAGGTAAAGTCTCAAGAACAGTTGTCTCAGTTTTTTTTTCTGCTACAGTATCTACAACTTCATTTACGTCCATTACATCCTCTATATTTGCATCCTCCACGCTTAGCATTATGTAATTTTCTAAAACAAAAGACGTTCTGTTGCTTTAAATCTTTAAAATATTTTAGTACCTTCTTTGATTTATAATGTACCTTTAACTTTAATCTACTATGCACGCCTGTTAACGTGTTCGAGAATAATAGCGTGTAATAATCACTTGAATAACTACTATAGTAGGCGTGACAGCGTAACAAACTAACTAACGAACTCGCAGACGTAATTAATTAGTTTTATTATGAGGCATAGATTAGGATTTGTACGAATCAAACATTATTACTAAAATATTATTATCACTTAGTACCCATATTTCTGTGCATTATTTAAATAGTAGATAGAACTAGTATTTAAGTCAGACGCGCGTTGGTATCTCGCACAGCGAAGTAGGTATACTAAGATTTATGGTTTTACCTACACACAAATACGTAGTTACCTACACTTGTGTTTATTTCAGGAGTATTTGCATGTTCCATTGTCATTGCCAGTTTAACTAGTTTTTTACTTCTAGGTTCCATCTGAAAAATTAAGTACCAATGGCTATTAGTTTTAGCATTAACAAAGTACTATTTGGAAATAATTCCAAGAAAACAAATTTATTTTTGTTCTAAAACGAGACATAAACAATTATCTATAGCTTAAATTTTATATTAGAAAAAGTTTTATTACCTACAATGTTACATCGTAAGTTAAGACAAAGCAAAACTAACAGCCTTTCGGCAGCAGTGTGACATAAACATAATATAACAATCGACCTTCCGTATTATTTTTCAATATCAATGTGTCAAAGTTACATATCACATTATAAAATTAAAAATCGTATTTAAAATGAACCTACCTTTGCAATTAAAACGCGATATGGTCGATAAGTCACGTTTTTGCAGAAATTCTTTAACACCTTCCGCTGCAAGCGCGCGGTGGCTACTATTATGTTGCGTTGTCGCATCAAACCTCTCCGCAGTAAGAGACAACGTGATATTGTGATCTATCACAGTGGCGCTGTCTTTTTCACCCACAGATTAGCTATTTCGCGTGTAAAAAATACCACGTTTTGTGAGAAAATAAAATCGGATACGGCGGTTTTAATTATCAAACAATAAAAAAAACGATTTTTCGGATATGTCACGTTATCGAAGCAAAGAGGCGATATGTCAAATCGATACATTGATTGTGTCACACTACTCTAGTTTATAGACCGAGCGAAGCGACCGTGAGTCTCCATTTCAACAAGGTGACCGATTTTGCTTTTGTCCGTAAGTATGTCTGTTTGTCGGTTCCGGTGTAGATGGCGCATTTCTTATTCGATTGTCACTAAACTTGACCCCACATGTTCTTTGATTTAAAACAACTTTTGTCGATAGTTTTTTTTAATACTAGGGAAAATGTTGGCTGTATATAGGTCTTTTAGAACGGATCGTCACTATTTTTTGGTGAAATATCCAGGGCTGTTCAAAATAAGAAGATATGTATTGCTTCTTTCTCTCTTAAATGTTTTATTTAAGGATAGCAGATTTGATTAAGGATGAAAAATGTGGCACAGTGTGCTAGGGAGAACTACTAATAAGTAGGAACTTTGAAAATGATCGTCAGTCTTCCTCAAAGCTTGCCGCTCCCACAATTTTTGGTTGATTATTACATTACCGTCCTTCGCATGGGCCACACACATAGGAGCAGGTATTGCCGTACTTCCTACAACCGCATGGATAACCACAACCCGCAAGATCAGCGGTTCCCATTTGCCGGGTCGTGACCCGGTACCGGGCCATCAAAATAAAATAGCGGGTCGCAACATCCCGCCCTTTAAAAAAAAATAATACCTACTATCTATCGACGCATCGTATATTAATTTAAATGAAGCTGGGTTTTCAACAATAGTTTACCTTAAAAATAAATGTCGAAACCGACCATAATCTCGGTTGACATCAAATCTCGGTGTACAACCGGAACCGAATGTCGTTCGTCACTTCAAACGTCAAAGTTAGCCAATAAGCCCTGCTGAACCGAGTGGAACCAAACCTTAGGATAAAACTTTCGACATTTCCCGCAAACTTGGATTCTTTAGTAAAAATGAGCAACGCTCCATACCTACTTCACAGTAAAATTTAGTGACTGAATAGTTTTATTGTTGTTATTTGTATACACACCCGCAGAATTAGCGGAACACAAAAAAGGGGAGTTTTTTTATACCACTTAGGTGGCAGACAAGCACACGGCCCACCTGATGGAAAATGGTTACCGTGGCTTATGGACGTATGCAACACCAGGGGCGTTACACTCGCGCTGCCGTCCAAGAAAAAACGTTCTAATGCCCTTTTTGAAGGACCCCATATTATAGTCGCTTGGGAAAACCACAGTAGGAAGTTCATTCCACAACCTGAGCGTGCGTGGGATGAAGTTCCTTTCAAACCGTACGGTGCGCACCGTTTCCGGTCGCAATGTGTGAGGATGAATTCCCTGCCTAATGGCGAGTGGTGCGATAATAGAATGTTGGTGTGGCAATCGATCTGTAGGATTAACCATTTCTTCTCATTTCATCTGCCCTGATGATTTCTGGTAGCATTAAATCGAGCATACTTAGATGTTCGTAATTTATCAATAAGCGAAAAAACACAAGTCTCATAAAACTGCAAAACAATGTTTTTCCAAATGGAATTTACGAACTTTACGAAAACGGAAAATGTACCTACTTCGAAGCAGTCCATAGAGATGTATGAATGAAAAATTAAAACAAACGCATGAAACAAATGACTGCTGACATATTTCCCATTTTCAAATTAGACGTTTTTAAAAAAAATATGTAAAAAATGATAAAATAAAGACGGGTTGCACTCCAGGAGTGTCGGCAGAAGTGAGAAAAAGGTAAAAAGAACACACCATACCATACCATACCTATAATATAGCACCAATCATAGAACCTATCACTAATTTTCTGTCAGAAGAAATTAATGAATTACAGATAAAAAAATCACAAAAAGTACTTAATAAATTACCAAAAGACAAAAATAATCACAAAAAGTAATAAATTACAAAAAGACAAAAATAATCACAAAAAGTAATAAATTACAAAAAGAAAAAAATATCAAAAAAGTAATAAATTACAAAAAAAAAAAACACAAAAAGTGTCAGAAGCCCAGGTTCGAACCCGGTACTATTTGAAACCATAAGGACTTACAGTCGAAGCACTTAGCTAAGAAGCTTCTTAACGAACCTAACAAAATAAACAATCTGTAGTTGTTGTAATGTTGTATGACAACAGTCGTCGGTTAGAGTTCAAAGGTCAAGTAATCCTGACGCGAGTACTTTTTACTACCCATCCACGCCGCTAAAGAAGTTTTCACTTCAAAAAGTAATGTACCCGGCCAGTGCTACGACTAAAATAATTATATTAGTTCTTCCTTTTTTTTGTGTTCCGCTAATTCTGCCGGTATGTACCTAGTTTTAATAAAACATTTCTACTAAATATTAATAAAATGTGTATTATTAATGGAACCAGTTTGAGTTCAAAAGTGTTCAGTCAATTAAGATGTATTAAGCTGATTGCATCTGAAACCAAGGTACTCTTGGAGCTCAGGATCCGCCTTCAGCTCCTTCTCCTCCACTTTGCATGATCTTGGACGGAAGTACATGATAGTGAGACCATTTACACGCATGTCACCTTACACGACGTCAAGCTGGGACTTCTTGGGCCTACTCGTTCTACCTCGACCCGTTCGGTCTTCACGCGATCTGACTCCGCACGTCCACGCAGCATTTACATCTTCGTGACACGCAGCTCCTGCTTGTATCGCTCCAACAGCGGCCACGTCTCACAGCCATGTAAAAGGACAGACCTAATGATAATCGTAAGAACCTACTGCCCCTTCAACCCAGTGCTTCAACCTGACTGGCATTCTAGGATCGCATGTGACGCCAGTCATTTCCCGCCACTTGGTCCACGAGGCGGTAATAACGTGCCTTGACGTTTTAGTCGATGTGACAAATCACACCAAATAATCTACGGCATTACACAAAACGCTATCTAAACCCACAGTAGGCATAGATTAACTAGTATTATGGGATTTAGAATACGGATAAACATATTTAGATCCGGATTTCATACAGAGTAGGTATACATCCATAGAAACACCCAGACCTCAGTATAACTGTGCCCAGACCAATGCAAATATACCTACATACGCATGCATACAAATATTTGCACTAAGGGGGAATCGAACCCGCAACCCCTGCTATAGAAGAAAAAGAGTGCAGCAGTAGAACGCTCTACCACTACTCCATAGAGGCTTTGATAAATTTAATTATCATTATTATAATGTAAAAAATAATAATAAAGTGATTGCACTGATTTCCTGCTAATTATGTGAGTAGGTAGGTAGGCATATCAGGATGATTCGCAAACAAATGAACCTACTGTACAATAGCTGTTTTTAAAACCATAGTAAATCAAATAGGTATACACGTACGGTATTTCTAGAAAACCTCATTTATAAATAGTAATAGAACTTCTTAGAAATTCACACGTTAGAAGTTCAGTTTATTCAACATTCGTAGTCCGTACAAAACGAAAGCCTTCCCAGACTCCTTTAGGTCGGTCGGTTGCCGCCATTTCGACGAGACGAAAAAGAGACAGGAGTAACTGGTTTCTCATTCCCTCTTATTACAGTCCCTACTTGGTTTTCGTTTTATATTTTCGAGCTTTTAGTGAGGGGAAAATTGCTTATCGATAAATTGATATTTTGATTAAAATGGATTCATATTATGCTTTTTATTAAATTGAATAGGTAAGTTACAAAACGAATAGTTTCTAGCTTTGATTAAACGGCGCAGTGATATAAATAGTAATTTTGCTTACTGCCATAATAATTTTGAGCATAAAGGGATATCTATTTTTTTTGTATGCTTTAATTTTATGTTAGTGGTAATCCCAATCATTGATTCGTCGGTATCAGCTATATTTTGATTTCCTGCCACGAAAAGCTAAAAAACTAATAAAACTGATTTAACATGTGAATATAATATAATTATTACTACTATGTTGCCCTAACTGACACCCCGAAAAGAATGTCATACCTATCTTAGGTTTGTGTTTGCATTGGCGTTACATGATTTTTATTTAAAAAAATCGTAATTCACAGTATTTTGTTACCTAGGTATTTATTTTAACGTCAATGTAAAACTTTGAGAGTGCCCGGTTCAAAAGGGTAAGAGGTGAAACCGGTCAGGTTCAAAAATTAAATTCTGTGGAAAAGTACAACTCAGACTAATCTAGTTATTCTTTTAGTCCAAGATGTACAAGTGTCTTATTCAATTTTTTTTAGCATTAGAAAATATCGACAATAAGGATACAGCCCTAAAGAAGGCTCGTGCTCGTGTACCGGCCGTTCGGCATGGCGGCAGTGGCGCGACGCACTGCATGATGTCATTCATGAGCACACACTCACACATCCGACTCCGTGTGACTTGGTCGTGCCGTGTTGACCCGCGCGCCTGTTTACATTAATTTCTGTACACAGTGACTCCACGGCGATCACCCGTGTCTGTGATTTAATTTATTATAATATATTTTAGCTAGTTCATAGTTATTTAAAACTGAAATATGGCTAACAACAGAGCTACCAAGTCTGGATTTGCCGCCGAGGCTCAGAGAAAGGTAAGTTTTTAACTTAGTTACTTATATATTATTTATACTCATCTGAAGCTGAGGTATTAACCGACTATGTGTTGTTGTTCGTTTGTATTTGAAATTAAGATGAGAAAGTACTTCTACTTAAATAGGCTGTATTGCGCGGCTAGATTATTGATTCGGGATGCTGGGAGATCCAGAAATTGTGTTACAAGGGTTCAACCGTGACCTACTTTTGAGAACAGATGGTGTGACCTACTTACTTAAACGTAGGGACCAGATGTTTAAATAATAATGAACCGCCTGTTAAAATAGGTATTTACATTCATAGTATCAATAATAAAATATAATATGTAGGTAGGTATTGCCTACCTTCTCTATGAACTTACGAATGTAAATATTATGTATTAGGTATATGTAATAATATCTACGTTTTCATATAACGACAACTAACATGTACGTATTACCTACAATGCGAATTGATTAAAAAACCATTTGTATTTGAACTTTAAGCAACCAGACAGTAAATACTCTTGACCTTTCTTAAACGGGCACGTGTACCTAGGTATTTTACACCTGTTAGAGATGTCCTAAACAACGAAATATATTTTATCGATTTCGATTTATCTCTTTTAGATACTTGTCAAGCCCCACGGATTAAGAAAACAACAATAATGAGTTTCATTCAAAATTTAAATTACTTTATAACATTCAAGTACCACTTAATACATAAGGTTCTTTTTAATATAGGACAGTCAATTTAATTTATAACTCAAGCAGAACACAATAACATTTAATGCCTATTTTTAATACAGACCTACTTGCATTTCTTTTGATAAACCTTTTACCTACTAGCAACATAAAATTGGTGTGAAACCTTCGGCTTGTTATCATGAAAGGTTGTTAAGCACGAAACCTCTAAAGTGACTTGTTTTATAGGTAATTAACAGTATCTAGATGTAGGTACCTACTACCTACTTGATGTAGACTCGCGCTTCATCGTAACTGCTGATTATGTAACTATCGATAAATGACATCGCAGCACAGGCTGTATAAGAAAATGCTCGTGGCTATTTTAAACTAATATTAAAAATTGGGCACACGTTTTACATTTTTTTACCAATTAGGTAGGTACATAATTAAGATAAAAAATTCACTCAGGGCAGTCTTCTTTATTTATTTGTACTGTTTTTTTTGGTATGTTATAATATATTATATCGCTGCTGGGATCTTTGCAAGTTTTATCGATCATATTATTCACTAGGTAAGTACAGTTAATTAGCGAATTGGGTATTTGATAGTCAAATTAGTTACTTTTTACTATACTTACGTCAAAACGGTGAGTTTTAAAGAAAAATGTAGGTACCTACTATGTAACTGGGACTAGGGTTATCACGTTATCAGATCTCCGGATTTGTCCTGAGATCTCCGGCTTTTTGGACTCATCTCAGGATTGCGGCCGTATTTTGCAAATATAATACAACTTACAGGTACATTTTAAAAATATCTTTTTTTTTTCAATATCGCCAGCTCCCATGAACTTAATTGAAAAATAATTAAATTGTTACATATTGAACAAAAGACTTCGGTAGGTTCTCTCCCATCTTTCATAAATAGTATTGGACAAAAATGATAATAGGTAATCACGACTTTTGAAAAAGGAGTAGCTTTTTTTTTTGCTCAATATCTGAACCTGTAATAAATATCAGGATTTTTCTATGGAACTCAGACTTTTTCCCCGAACTTTTGATTTTGCCATTTGGTACCTAATCCTTACTGGGACCAACTCTGTGATAACGGGGCCAACACAATTTTCAATTGAAACTTATTGCACAGAATAAAGGTTCTTGATAACGAACGTAGCTGCATTCAAAAGTTGATAAATAGTAAGTAGGTAAATGTTGTTAGGTATATTAGCTGCATTCCAAAGAAATTCCACGACGATGTCTTGTGTATAACATATAAATGGCACATTTAAGCATTTAAATAAATGTATTGTCAACGTTCAGTATGTTTGCATTGAGACAAGGTTAGAAATGACTCACTCTGTTTTATTGGAATACCTACCTACTTAATTTAAACATTAAGTATTGTTTTTAAGTAAGAAGGTATACTGCTGAGCGAATATAATATACCTATCTTTTCTCTTTTTTCGTACGGACTCGAATTGATATAGCGCAACCAACTAGCTTAGGTACTCAGCCGTTCAATTAACAGCCTAAGCTGTTAGCTAAACGGCGCATTCAACTGGTTGGGTGCGACAGATCTATCATGTTTAACCATTTCATCAAACAGTTAGAAAAATGACTTATTTCTACATGGTTATAAAAAAAAATAACCACGATGGCTAATGCGGGAGAACTAACCTATGTATCCAAGTTGGATTTGCGCAGCTTTATCAATAAACCTATCACTAATTTTCTAAGAATACACCTCTGAGGCGGAGGCACCTATAGGCGTGAGTATATGTATGTTTACATTTAAGGAATAGCCAAAGCATTAGCTAGCCAGTTTAATTAAATTAAACTAAATATCAAATATTCCATAGTTAAATGTTATGTTAAACGTTACGGCTGAATATCATTCAGGCGGTTAATTGAATGGCGCCGTTTAGTTACTATTGACTAAATGGCGCCATTCAATTAACGGCAATTAATTGAATGGTATTCTAGGCAGTTAATTAAATGGCTGATTAAGCTAGTTGGCGCGGACAGATATATTGTTACTGAAGTAGCCGAAACTAGTACCGTTTTACATACATAAAATATACTTTCAATCCCTGAGGGAGGTGCAAATAGGGTTCAATATCTACCTAATTTATCATGACCTAATAATAAATTCATTATTCATCAAAATAGGCATGTGTATTGGTCCGATTGAACACAGAAAAGCATAGAAGAAAGAATGCCAATATATACCTAGTATTGATATTGAAGCATGTACCTATTTCAAGTTTATAAGAAAGAAAATTGGAACAAGTTATGAAAGATCTTTCGAAAGTAACTATGTGACTTTCTGTGCTAATTTACTACTTCTTAATTCACTGATTCGATTCAATTCAATTCAATTCACACTGTCATAGCTTAGAAAAAGTCGTCTATACTGTATTCTCTGACACAGTCATACTTTCTCTGTCTATTACCCTTCACAAACATTTATTTTTGAACTTATACTAAATATCATTTTGGCTAATTTTGTTTTCATAACTTGATGAATCTCAAACTATTGATTACCATTTTCGTTACTCACTCATTGTGCATTATCACGATAAACCCAGAAACATATCTATTTCTATTGTGATTTGTCTAAATGGATTGACATTCCTCTTGTTTTCAATTGCATATTTCCAAATACATCTATCCAAATTTTCATACGCCATACTAATGTTATAAATGCGAAACTGTCTGTGAGTCTGTTACGCTTTCACACCAAATACAGGGGCAGACTAGAGCTTGGGGCAGGAGGACACAGACTATGTTTGGAAATCGACTATGCAGGTACAGTACGGAACACTAACAGCCAGTTAAAATTTAAATTTTACGAAAGGAATTATATATTTTAAAAACAGTAGGTAGGTTTGTAGTTAATCGAACTTTCACATATAATAGTACCTAATAGATATGTACTTACCCAGTAATTAACGAAGTATTCAATCACTGCTGTTTGCAATAGGAAAGTTTGAATAGATGGGATGGATGATTTTTACTCAATCCTGCCAAAAGGCTAAACGAATGAAGATGAAAGTGGCACAGATAAAGAATTTAGTCTGCATAGACTTTTAATTCTGAAAAAAGATTCCCCTGCAAGTTCCGGAACGTAAGGAAGATTTTAGTTTTGTTATCATTATTTTAGACTACAATCTATATTACCACAATTTTACAGGTTTCAATACAGAAACCTTGCCCACTAAAACGAATAACTAATTAAAAAACCTATTTTCCATTGTCGACATTTAGCAGTCGCGTAGGCGAGCTAGTCATAGTAACATAACCTAAAAGTATACATCCATTGGTAGGTTAAACAACGTGCATAATAAATGCATTAACGTACCCATCTTGTTGAGAAGCTCACCTAACACAACACTGTTAACAATTTCTAAACGGTCATTGCACTAGTACCTACTTGGATAGTTAGGTACGCTCTAGCAGCCAAGCTTTACAGTGCCTACTGTCAACCACATCAAAATTAATCACTTCAAAAAATACATCTCCATGTATAAATCGTGGTAAGTACTGTTATTACAGTATTAAGTTCCGTTACTTTAAAAATAAATTAAAAAAGTAGTAGTCTCGTAATCGTCAGGACACCTTTCTTCCTGCCAGTACTCGTAGTCATACCTGCTTTGCATGTGGGTCAAGGATGACAACAGCTTTTACAACCGGTTCCGATGTAGTTTTTGTGAGAGCCCTTAACTGCTCGCGCAGGTGGGTAGAACTATGGAAGATTCCCTTTGAATTAATACTGTACTGTGAAACTGATTTGAGTTCAAACATAACTTTGCTAGTGATTGAAGAGAAGCCCCTTTTCAACATATTCTTGCAATGTATGAAGGCCAAACAGATGAAAGTTTCAAAATTATTAAAAACTTTACGTACCCTGGTCTCCGCGTACCAAGGTCAAATAAAGGAAACTGGTGGTTCTACCGGGTGTGCCACGGATAACAAACGTCGTAGCTTTATAAAGGCTTGGATCACAGATAACATAATATTGGAAGCAATCGGGAACCAACACAGAGTTAATGATGATGAGTACGTTACAACAGTAGTCAATACAATAATAGCGTATAGATAGTAATGCTGTCATAATAGTATTGCTACTTATACAATCAACACTCTCTTGTTTCATATCGTAGACGACGTACCGTCCGTTCTAAAAAGTTACAAAACATATTTTCTATAAACATGTCATATCGTTACAAATAGGTTGGTCGGAACAGATGTTCAATTAGCTCAAAAGAATTTATTTCGTACTAATTCACTGAGACGGTGACTCATATAAGGCTTGGTACTGTTACAACACCGCGCCACACCTTTTATGGTATAAGGCCTTTACACGGGATTCATTTATATGGCTTAAATACAGACTTTCAACGAGCCATATGTTCAAGATTGACACTTGACCAAATTTCTCTTCGATGAATTTCTATTTACTTGTACAAATAGTTAATGAGCAACACAATAAGTATAGTTGAAAAAAAATCGCAGATCACATTACGGAATGTTTTCAATGTGATATTTAAAGGAGCATCTAATTAATTATTCTGATAGTCTACATGCTGTCGTTTAGTTTATTATTTTATCTACTCTGATACTATAATACAAAGATTATAAGATTGAAATCAAAAACTGTTATGACAAACATTACGCACAGGCCAAAAAAAAGTTTTATTATGATACAGGTCTTGTATGGACACCTATATCATTAAATAACTTTTTAATCATAACGATACACCTATACAACCTACATCTGGACTGAACCTCTACTTTAAAAAAGAATCCGCCGATTCGGAAGAAAAAAAAAGAAACACGCATGCGCAATCGATGTTTGTGCCTTGGCACCAAAATTTTACATTTAAATTAAACAAAGTTTAGTTTTGTTTGTAAAATAAATTAGTTTATGTATGAGAGTAGATAAAGTAGTATATGACACTGTACATAACTTGGTCTTATAACACTCGTGTAATACTATAAAAAACTCGACTACGGCTCGATTTTTTTAAATACACTCGTGTTATAAGAACCCTTATTATGCAACAGTATCATAAACTACTATTTCTTCATACCTGTGATTTATTTAAATGTATATTTTCCTCAGTTGTTTATGTGGACTTACAATTGTTCCCAGTTCTGCAAATCCGTACCAGTTGCATTGCTTTACACTGACCGCGTCTGTCAACCGACCTCGCTCAGCGACCCCATTCCTGACTCCTTTTAAGTCAATGTTGGAACTATTGTTTTCAATGCCAGTCACAAGGCTAGATTTTTTATACGATTTACCTTAAATCATAACTAGAAACAACATGACTAACAAATACCAAGATCGTTGACGTCGTCGTCGTTCCTTTATGGTTCTTATAAAAAGCTTTGAACCTAGGCATATTGGCTTGTCTTCAATTTTGAATTCTATTATATATGACGATATCTACATTATTGAAATAGAATGAGATTAAAAGAGCAAAAGCTATTTCTACTATCAGAAAACTACCAACTTCGATAAAAATTGTATAAGCCCCTATAAACATTAACAATATCACACAGTTAAAACACAGTACCTAACCATGAAGAATAAATTGTACTAAAATTTTCAGTACTTTTGTATAAGTATAAATTTCAGTAAAATATTTGTTTAATTTCGAATTTATACAAAAAAGAAACTGAATATTTAATTTGAATTCATTTGTTTTTTTTTTAAATTAAATTAGCGACCGTAAATTACGTTTCTTAAACTATGACAATATTTTGTAATACAAATAAGCATATATTTGGGTATCGACAAAAGGTATTCAACGAGAGAAATTTTCGCTTCATGATTCATTATGACTTTCGTTGCGGTCTTAATGAACAACAAAGTTATGGTGAGCTTCGATTGGCGTTTCAAGACGAAGCTAATGAAGTTGTTCAATGGGTTTTTGAAGCAATCACAAAGAGTTATTTGCGTGGAGATTGTATTTCTCCAACGACCACAGCAAGCTTAATGAAAGTTGCTAAAATAATAACATGAACATGACGCAAATTTTGTGCTATATCGCTATTTTGCTATATTAATTACATAAGTCATTTAAGTAAAGGTAAAGAAAAACTCGTGACTTAAATTAGTACAGCAACATTCTTAACAAAGATTACTCAAAGGATGTCTTTGATATCATCACAGGTGGTGAAAGCTGTGTCACAGACAGACACAATGGAAGTTTGTCTGACATCGAATATTTGGTTTTGGAAGATGATATTAATGATATAATTCTACTTATAGTCCCGAAGCGTTATGCATGCTTTCAAGAATAAAATGCTTAAGAACTAAATCTTGAAGAAAGTAGATTTATGAACTCTGATGATAAATAAATGAATAGAGGTCCATAGAGAGATAAACGTACCTATTCTTCTTATGGGACAGTGTTCAGATAGAAAAAACAATTTCTCAATATAATAAAATTGTGTGAAGTGAGGTGACTAAAGTTCAAACTTAACTAGGTGACGTGATTATTTTAATATTCTCGTATTTGCACAGTAATCATATGACGTAACTACAACGTGCTCCTTGCTCAAAGGCCTGAAGCCGTTGACATTGAATCATACTTATTTATGGCACAAACGTTTTTGTTACCGACCCGTGTATAGCCGTCTAGCGATTAGCTGTGAATGGATGCTTTAATACCATTACATTGGTACTGATGTTTGCACGATATTTTGCAATCTTATCCATTATGACCTCCTTATACATCTGGCCATTGATCGTTAAAGGATTGGATGAATAATACAAATGGCAAATATTTCTCAAGTTTCTTAAACACGTAGAAGAGAAAGATGATAATATAAATTGCTTTATTTGGTTAACTTTCAACAAAGTAACAGAGAATAAACTCAGTAGAGATTTCGAGTACTGTGAAAATTATCAACTAAAGTTCCAGTTTCAATTTCAATTTCAATTTCAATTTATTTATTTAATAATCGTTGTACAGTAATTTACATGTTTTCTTAATCTAGTGTGCGTTAGTACATCGTGCATGTAGGGTAATCTTAGATATGTAAAATATATTTATGCTCAGTTAGGTGTCTTACATAGCTTTTATCTATGTTAGGGATAATCTAAGTTATGCCTGAACTAGGTAGTCCTGTGCTTCAGGCGTCATGTGAAAGCTGGTTGAAGATTTTAATTAGCTTGGTTATATCGCTTATTGTCAAGTAATACTTTATGAGACTGATCCCACCCACACAACTATTGCTTTGACTATTACTTATTCACCAGGATAAATCGCAGTGGCCCACGCAAAAAATCGAGTGTGCGACTCGGTAAATCCCAAGGAAAGTTAAACTGTCTAGAAACTCGCATCAATATTAATCAGCTAAAGAGTTAGAAGTTAGAGATCAAAGAATAAAATTGACACAGTATCTATCTATGGAAGAGAGAAGAGACCATTGGCACACGAGGATCTTGACCAAACTAAGTATAATTTGATTCATTTCATTGATGGAAAATGCCACATGGAAAATTCATAAATAGGTGATCCTTCTTATAATGTATTCTGCATGTCATAGGTAAATAATTAAAAATCAGTAATATACCTATAAATAAATAACTATACTAAACAATTGTTAGCCAATTATACATTGTAGAAGAAAAATATAAAATAGTACCTACAATACATTTTTCTTATTTTCTTAAGAAAATATTTTTTGAACCTTTCATGGGCGAGTCCGATTCGCACTTGGCCGCTTTTTACTCAAGAAGTCATCAGAAAAAAAAATAACAAGGTACTATCGTCAGTTCGATTACCGGGTGTGGCAAGCGGATTTTCGAAAATACTTGAATCTCGTTTTATTTCTTTTTAAAAATAAAGGAATGTTTCCTTTGAGCGAAATTCGCTATCTCCAGTATTTAGAGTACTTCCCCTCCAAGTAAGGTTAAAATCTTCCACCCTGTATACATGTTCCTATTATTACTAAGTAATAATATCACCGTGCAACATACTGTAATGAAATAAAATTAAATCGGACAATGTACGGAACAACAGTACTCCTCATATCTAATATTCTATTTTAGTAAACTAACGAGTTTGATAACTTCCGTGGTTATCTAATTAACCTAATTCGCTCAACGACCTTTAATTTTCACTTGATAATGATGCATATTTAATTAAAGCTTCAGTATTCGGTGTAAATGATATAAATACTGTGTTAGTTTCGTTTTAATACCATACTGACATTTTTATTTATAAAAATACTTTTTATGAATAATTTCGAAATATTAAATAAAACTAAATCATACCAAAAATAGGACTGGTTCTAGACGATCGTATCGTAGCAGAATCGTAATAAACGTTGAAAGTAAAATAAAAAGGAATAACAATATACATGCAGTTAATATCAATAATTACAAAGTAAATACCGTTAACAAAAAGGCGCTTCAACAAGAATCAGGTCAAAATAGATCGAACAGGACGTGGCCCCCACTTCCTCAATCTTCAAACACAAATTAGATAACGCTGTCGAATACTAATTAAAGGGACATGTTTTATCAAGTCACCCATCTAAGATGTACCTTCCATATTAATTCAAGGGGCCTAGATAAGTTGCACAATTGTTAGAAAATAATAGGATAGAATAATCAATTTACAAAATTGATAATTAACCACAAGTCGTAAACATAAAGTCCCATACATTTTTTTATTCTATACCACTCTACTAACGATTGTGCCTTGTCTAAGCAAGAAGGAACGTTTGATAACCAAAAAAGGATTACTTCGCTATTACTAAACTTGAATATAACATAATTATAATTGTATTACTAAGGTTTTACTCGAACTTAATTCGAAGAATCCCAGTAACCGAAAGGTGAAGCACACTTCTAAGCAGGTTGTGAGGGTCAATACTTTTAGTTTTTTTTGTTGTACGTATATCGGCTGACATACCGGACTTTGAGTCACGTTTGAATCCTTCGTTGATGGCGTCATCATGCGCATGAGTTGTTTTTGGTGGCCTAGTATGTATTGTTACGGGAATGTTCTATTATATCATTATGTTTCTCACTAATTTATTGATTCAGTTCAGCAAGGACAAACTTCGATGATAGTTCAATAGAATTATATTGAATAATTCACACCAATATTTTGATAATAAATTGTTTGTTTCTGTGCATCGATGTTCTCATCATAATTAATAGAATCTTGGTGACTAACGTTATTTAAGGTTGTGTATTTTGTTTCGTGTTATCTTTTTTACCTCTTTGATTCATTTTGATTGAAAAGTTATTTAATAACAAAAATAAATTCAGATAAGGTGTACACCACACCTTATTTCAAATATGTAACCACTCACATACTCACATATGTAGGTCTAATCTCGGTCCCTCCTTCTCTAAGAAATTGATGCAAAAGTATCTATGTAGATAAGAGTTATAGATACAAGCCAGTGCTTACATATAATTCAGTTCTAAAAAGGGTAATCCAGTTACACCTCAGGCCTTCCAAAGTATCTTTTTTTGTTCTAAATTTGAAATAAAAGCTTCAAAAGTCATTTAGCTCTCTGGAACATTCGCAAGAGACTTTCTTAAAAGTTAATGAAATGCGTAGTTAAATCATCGACTTCGTTGATTATCCTGTGTCCTTATAAGTACCATTGTAGGACGTGAAGAAATTAAGGACAAGTTGTACCAACAATACACTGTTACTTCATTATAGTCACGGAGACTATCACAATATACTTTCTGTAATGTACGTGACATGTTTCAATTATTTCTATGATAATATGGTCGAAATAAGTGTTACAATAGTCTGTTGATAAGTGACAATAGTTAACTTGAAACTCATAATTTTGTTGAATTTTAAACTTACTTTTAATTAACTGGAGAAAAATAATGGTCATATATTTTGTGTAGTGACCATAGTAGAATAAAAGGTGAATGAATGGAGCCAAGTTCTTCAGAGACCTAGCCATGCTCACCTGCAAACCGGTACACCTGCTGATTAAAGGAGGAGACCCAGAGGCACAGGCTTAGCTCTCAAGATTGTTAGAAGTGGAGGAATTATGAAATATGACAGGTGTCACAGCTTGAATTTTCATTGGGCAATAACTTTAGGAACTGCGTGTAGATAAGCTGAATCGGTTGGTATTATTACACCGTCACATGATTGTAGCTTAGTTAAGTGATAGAAAGGACTTCAGTGCTAGCTATTATTTTTACTATGTTACTTTTCACTTTAGCAGTAGTGCGTACACTTGATTAACAAGACGAATATTCGATATCCTTGTGATTTTAGCCACAAAATTGCTCAACGTGATTATTTTTTCTTCAGTCATAAATGACATAAGTACAAGGACAAATGTATATAGTTAACAACAATAATAAAGAAACGAATAGAGTAACGGATATAAATAACGAGGAAAACAATACGATTTCCAATAATAATAGCCTATAAGTTACAGTTACAACCTTGAATCAATTGGGTATTAATTACTTACATTTTGTAATTTACACTGCTATTTTCCGGGTGCTCATAGTATAAGATTACATAGAACACAACAACAATAGGAAATTTAAAAGAAAAGGTATTTTTAAATGCGTCGTGTTACCGGTTCTTATGAACAATTGAAATGTCATAGATCACTCCCATGTTCCCAACCTTATTCCCTTCCCCAATGAATACTGGCTACTTGCCAACAGAATCACAATACGAAGTATACTGTATTGATTATCCCGAATTCCTAGTATCGAGGTTCTTCCCGTGGGATCATTTCGAATTCACACGGGAAATCTTGTTCTCATGCCTACTCTCAAGGTTTTATTATATAATTCATACGAATATTATAAATGGGAAAGTATGTGTGTGTGTTTGTCCGTCTTTCACGGATAAACCACTCAACCGATTTTGATAAAGTTTGGTATAGGGGTAGATTAGACGTTCAGAAAGAACATGTGCTATGTTTAGTCGCAATAACCGACATCCACGCGGGCGGAGCCGTGGGCAAAAGCTAGTAAAAGATAAATAAAAGTAATAGATTTGGAAAGGTAAATTTAACATCCAAGACGTGACTTGAACTAGCAACCAGTTCCTTGTACATGCATTCGAACTTCTATACAATCGTCTTTTGGTGACATCGCGTTTTGAAAAGTTATCATCTCACACTAATTTCTTTAAAACTCCATCATGTACAATCAATCAATTGGCCCACTGCAGTCCACGGCTGGACACAGGCCTCTTCCAATGTGCGCCATTTCGTACGATCCTCCGCCTTCCGCATCCAGTCCATCTGGTTTTCCTACCCTTCGTTTGCCTTCTGGCGGTCCCCACTCTAGGACTCGTCTGCTCATTATTTACAAGTTAGTTTATTTTATACTTGTTAGAATTTTGTAACGTGGCATACATTTTCCGACAGTCTATTTTCAAGAGTATATTTTTACAAGCTTCCTGGTTGCGTCTTGACCTGGCCCTTCGTAAGAACGTTATCAATAACTTTGAAGTGTCTATAACCTGACCTGTACTGTTTGATAAGATAACACAGAGATCTTCATTGATATATAAAAAACATTATGTGACGTAATTTTTTGATGCTTTGTAAAGAGTCAAGTCACAGAAAAAGTTTCTAATGTATAATTTGTTTTGTCATACATTAGAAACTTTTTCGTTTGTGGCGATCACTGCAAACCGTGGCCTGCATCCGCGGCAGTCTCAATATTAGTGACATCCCCGATAAGACGCAAGGAGGCACCTTCGATGGTATATTCATGTTTTGCAGTGAGCGCTAGGTAACGTGGATAACAAATATTCTAACCATGCCACCTTCGCTGAGTCGTGTAGACTGTAGACCAAAGAATTGCTGACTTGACATCATAGAAAGTGACATGCTTGAGCATCCATGGTAGTGAGACTTAGGCCAATTTATCCAAGACCGTGCGAAGTCCAGGAGTAAAAGCTGAAAATCTGGAGATGATGATGATAGTAGAAGGATCGAAGAATGTGTTACATACACTGAGTGAGAACTGTGAATCGCACATCACACAGCTCTAAAGGGACTAACACATTTAGGTACAGAGTCTAACGCACGTATAGGCTGTGTAGTAACTGCTTGATTATTTCTTATCGACCTGACCTTGAGTTCCACATTAGTTGATATTCGATAAATGCATAACAACGGCCGTAGTTTCCCGTTTACGCAATGGCTGTTGTATAATGAAATTAAAATAGTACAGGAAATATTTTTTTCAATAGTACATATAATATTCGTTTGATCCTTCGCCTGCTCCTCTTGACAAGTGGCAATTCGTTCGTCGGCATTTGATGGAATAGAACGACGAATGTATGGGATTTGGTATTTATGACATGCGTTAACGACTGACAAATACGTCAAATCCTATACATTTGTCATTCTATTCCATCAAACGCCGACCAACGAATTGCCACTTGTCTGGAGGGGCTGTATCATCTTAACTTGGTCCCATCCGAATTTTTTACTTCGGACCCCGGGTCCGCTTACACCATCTCCTACTTTCGGTTTGACTTATACGCAGGAGGCTGATGGTGATGATAGTGAGCTTGATGCGGGCCCCAAAAATCTTGATATACCCATGAGTTTCAAAGCAAAACATAAAACGTATTCTAGAACAAAAAGCATTATTGTGAGCTATGCTTAGTTTAGCTACCTACGTCTAGATAGCGCAAATACTTTCATAATTTTATTATAATGACACAAAAAGAAACTTTCTCACGCGAAGCGATTGAATCTTTTAAACGACCATTATGATTCCATTTCATGCAGAAAATGGAAACCAGCCGTGTAAAAAAAAACAGTAATTCCTTTATGTCGCAGAGGTCAAATAACCTGTTGGATTTAATAAAATCTTCGGACGAAGCTACAAGCCACCATGATTAATTTCCAGGTATACATTAAACAACATGTTTAATTGATACATCATCGAATGTAAATTATTATTTGCAATATAATAGTCACTTACACTACGACTAAATGTAGCACCAAACAGCGCTGTACAATAATGTATTATAATTATTACACGAACTTTTTATGACGCATGAAATGAGCATCAGTCAGGCAGTGAGCAGTCTGTTATAGCCTGTAAAATTGCTGAGTGTGGAGGTATACCATATATAAATTGAGATAAGCAACCCTAGCATAGTGAGAAAGCCTGTTAACATCTTGAATTTTCTCAACCAGTGAAATAGTAAAAGATCAGTCTCATCATAGCTACATGTCAGTTACTCATTACCTTGATCAAAAACACTCAAAGAGACAAGAGTCAACAGTTTCGGGTTATGGGGTTTGGAAAAGTTCCTCAGACAAACTTTTAAATGTCAATTTTTAATACTCAATACACGTTAAAACTGACTTCTCAACATTTGTTTAACTTCTCAACACCTTCAGTGATAATTTAATATATTGCTTTTTGATTAATCCTATATCACTTACAAATGAATTGGATCAAACTTACTGTACACACATTTAACATTTATAGTTTCATTGTCATTCTTTTCTATCATTATAAAATTCTACCTTCTTACAGGTCGTCTAAATTTTAACTCAAGGTCTTTATATAATGTACAAATATTGAAATTGTGTTAAACAATGTGCAGTTTTTTATCTAGGTTATCAGCATCACGTTTAATAAGTTCATTTATACAGCTTACTGTAATCATGCCGAGCACAGCAATATTTAATTCCGTCCGCCCGTATCGTTGACATTGATGATTTTTCAGCTGTTGACCTTTCAATTTTGTTGACGGTATAATACTATGATAAATCTTATTCATTATGTCATGCCCATGTATAATTGACTAACGCAGGGCCTGCCTCGTTCTTTGACATATCTACCTGTATAATCAGTTTGCACGGATTATTTTTTAGAACATTTTGTAAAAATACATTTTTGGAGCCGTTTCCGAAATTCCAATTATATAAACAAGAATTTCTCGTTTAAATATATAAGATTAAAATTGGTTCATCGGCTAAAATAAAAGCCATACAATAAGTATATAATAATACATTTAAAAGAGTATTATTATAGACATTAACCATACAACATCTACAACTGCTGAACACAGGCTCTCCCAATCTTTTAAATAAATAAATAAAATAAATATTCCACAACATTTCATCACACAACGCTATCTAGACCCATGGAACCTAAGTAGGTATAGCTTAACTAGCTTGTGGTACGAAATTTAGATTGCGGATTAACATACTTAGATACTTTTGTTTTTGTGAATATTATGCATAATTGTTATACATAGAAGCCCACACCAATGCAACCATACATATTCATACGTACAAATATTTTTGTACTGCCCCTCTAGACAAGTGGCAATTCGCCAGCCGGCGTTTGGTGGAATAGAATGATGAATGTATGGGATTTGACGTATATGACAGTCGTTAACGCATGTCAAATAGGTACGTCAAATCCTATACATTCGTCATTCTATTCCATCAAAAGCAGAATTGCTGAGCGGAAATCGAAACCGTGCCTCCTGCGCATCCAGCACATAATATCCATGCTTAAGCTAAATTACATAAAAAACACACTTAGTAAAACTTCCACATTTTCTTCTGGAGCTAGTATAAAATTGGTTTGTACCTGCAATATCTACCTGCTTTTGGTATTGTTCACTATTGTGAACGAGCGTGCAAAGACCACAGAATAGGCATGTTACTGTATATTAAACTAGGTTATGTGATGGTCGTGAAAAATACATTGAACGTTCTCTCATATTCTGCACTTTTAATTTATTTTAAACATTTATTGCCATCTTTAACGGACGGATGTACAGTTTCAATTGTTGTAGCTGATTGAAGCAGTTTTTGGAATTTTAAACTTTATCTTCGTTGCCTATAGACGATTGTTATTTGTCCAACCCAAGACACAGATACGTCGCATGTACATTTTTATAAATTTGTACACACGTTTTAACAAGCAGCAATGGCGCCTTACGTAGGTACTTCAAAATTAGTGTGTAAAGTTTAATCACTTTGACGAATCGATGAGCACTACTGCATTTTTCTGTCTCGAACTGGTTTCACTTGTGTATTTTAAACAAACTATTTCAAAATTATGATGATTTAAAAGACAGGTAATTCGAGTTGGTACGAAATGTAGCGGAAGATCTACTGTTAGTAAGTTTTGTAAATTTAGCAAAGAAAGTCATTGAAAATGTTACAAATTACAAAAACACCGAAGACTTTTTTCATTAGATACTTTTTCAGTTGTCTGGAATAAATTCTAGTATTCACAACAGTTACAAAAATCGACATTCATGTTTGTTACTGACTATTCGTCTTCCTGTTTGCGAGTTTTTACATAATGGTAATGGCTTATTCCATATTATTATCACAGAACGGATAAATGATTTTCTTGTTCAGCTCAGTTTTACATTGGTCATTGGCAAACAGCTATCCCTAATTATTACGACAAACGAAATGTCGCCCGAAATTCTATAGGGTATCAATAATTTTCCATTTATACATGAGTGGATCAATTCTGTGGGCGAGAGAGATTGTAAACATATTGGGCCAACAAAGGAGTGGGCTAAACAGGCCACCCATCAAATACCATTACCTTCTATAGCTATAAAACGTAACGCTCTACATAACTGTATCTGTATTTACGATTCAATTTATTACTTTACACCAAATACCACGGGAATATACGACTTTAGTTTTAAAATCAGCCAAGTAACTGATAGGCCGTAAGTGGTTGAAGAATATTCTTCGTTAGAAGTATCATTCGATTCTTTCAATATCAACTCTCCTCTGATACATTTATCTATTTATTAGTTGAGGGTGGTATTCAGTCTAACTATAAAACAGCCTGATTTTGATATTTTCCATGAAGCGACTACCCCCAAAACCTATCCCCCTCCCCTTATACCGGGGACGAGTCGGAGACACCGTGGTCCCCCACCCGTAGAGGGCTAGATCGAGAGAGAAGGCCTTGGGTCAGCCGGGGTGCGAGGGATATGCTCTATTGCTACCACACCTTAAGCCTTCACCCACAGACGACATGCGGTTTAGTCGGTTCCGGCTCCGGCGGAGGTGGTATCCGAGGGGATTTCCCGCACTTTAAAAAAGCCCTAAAACCTATCCAAGTACCGCAGTTGACACTTTTAAGGCTATAACTGTCCATAAAGTGGTTCCCGGCAGATTAGAATTTGGGCCACCCCTTCTCTGCCCATGTGGTGTCGTACAAGGCGACTAAGGGATAGGGCTGATTAACTTTAACATCAGTCAGATATATACAGCCCAGACTCAGCCTCAGATGCTTTTATAAGCGTATTGAGTTAAACTCGCCTTTGTACATGTACTTTTTATTGTGTATGCAGTTTCATTTTTTGTGTATCGTTATTGACGCATTGGAAGTACTGTCTTGATTATCACAATGTTTATTGTATCGGTATTGTCCTCGTATTAAACTGCGTTTACCTCTTTGAGTGGCAATAAAATTAAATGGATTCATAACAAAAACACTCGTAGATAATAATAAATGTGGTATACGTAAGTATTAAAAATACTATGATAATTTATTAATGCAAGTGACAGTGTCAGTGACAAGTTATGTGTAACTACCCTCTTCAAATATTAATAATGAAGAGTAATTGTGACCCCGAAACTAGGCTAGCAACGTTATTAATAATCAAGATTGCTCTCATGTTTTATCCAGACGTGTGTTTAAATAATATTGGTTTACTGACCCCCTAGGTTATGGCATTCATTGAAATTAATGAGTCATTATCCTGGTAATCTTTATCGATATGTAAAAAAAAATTAATGGGACGAGCTGCGAATAAGATGAGTAGGACGAGTTGCGAATGGGACAAGTTGCGAAAGGGACAAGTTGCGAACGGGACGAGTTGAGAATGGGACCAGCTGCAAATGGGACGTGTTGAGATTGTATGACGAGTTGCGAATGGGACGACCTGCTTCAGACCCTCAGATGCATGGCTCGAGTCAACAATACTGCCCTCGTAATTGTAAATGCAGTATTTGCAAAATGGCGGTTTCTAGAAAAACGCGGTTAAAGGTTTTTTTACATTTTCTACAATTTCTGAAATCATATACGTTTTATTTTTGACTCAGTATGTACATAATAAGTCAATTTACTATTAACTTTAACATTATGAACAATTTTATAGATTAATTAGTTTATAATGTTGAATACTGCATTTTATCTTTGTATTTATATTTGATATTTGCATTTATTTTAAAGTGAAATGCAGTATTTGTGCTGAGTACTGCATTTATGTCTAGGAAATAATTCAAACTGCATTTATTTCTAGTACATTGAAACTAAACGATCAACTAAATATTCTATAAACATTATCATTTCGTGGACACATACGTGGTCCCGTCGAGTTTTTGCGGCGGCGAAAGGCAAGAGTGGCAGAAGTTTGGCCGTTTGCTCGCTTGTGCTGCGATCTAGCGGTTGGGAATATAGCATTCCATACCCGTTAGAATCGCTTCAGCGACTGCTGTTGCACAAGAGCTTGAATCGTTTGAAGTGAAGCAAAGCTGCCTCCACGGGTACGACGAGAAGAATTCTCGCAGTCCGTCCCAGTCTACCGACTTGTAGTGCCAGACATGCCACCACTGAGGTGGCCACGGTGGTTCTGGCCACGCGAGAGTCACTTGCGCCCAGACGACGCTATGGTCCGAAGTACCAAGTGGTGCCTCCACTCGGTACGTAGTCAGCAGAGGGTCCAATAAAGACTCTCTGTGGGTCTCGATATCTGGTTTTCTAGTGATAGAATGCACCAGTTGCGAGAACCCATAGGTCAGGGCGTAGTAAGCTGCCCTTCCCGTAAAATCAGTTCTGTGCGACCCAACCACTCCATATCGTGAGCGTAAAAGTTCCCCAAGAATACCAAGTCCGCGGCAGGGTACTGCTCAGTTACTTTGTCCGCCGACCGCTGCAGGTGCTCAAACAGTTGAGCCGTGCCCAGGTCACCGCTATGGGACCTGTAGACGCACACATAGATACGGGTACCCATAGAGTGGACAGGTCCCTGTCTTCAAGGCCGTTTAGACAGCGACAGCAAACGTCATCCCAGACGTACATGCATACCCCGACTTCACTCAGGAAGTTATGTTCGGGTGCAAACCCGAACATAACTTCCTGAGTGTGTTGTGTATGTTTGTGGTTGAAGGTGCCGCTGTAGAACGTCTATTCTTACTTTTCTTGGCCATAATAAAAATGGGAGGGGGAGGCATAGAGAGTCTCTATGCCGTCAGTGTAGAAGACAAAGTAAGGTTTCTCGCCACCGCAAACGAGCTAGGGTTGTGTGATTGGCTGGCGCGGTGGGCGGACGGGCCCCGGGTCCCCTCCTAGATACTGCCAAGTCTACTCCGGTTTCCTTCTCCGGCACGACTACAGCACCGGGAACTTTACACAGGCTGCTGGTTCAGCCTCCTGGAACGGAGATTATGTGATCTCCGGGTTTGGGAACCTTTCAGCCTGCGGGCGGCCAGCGGTTAACCGTTTCACCGGGCCTCCCTGACCGCCGCACCAACATTTCACTCCCGCACTAGTCAGTGGTGACATCCAAAGCCTTTGGTCTTCCCACTGACAACACAGAGCCTCTCCAGTGAGCTCTGGCTACCCTGCTCACCGTCGGGAACACAACACAAGGTTACTATAACCGTCGTGTCCTACCTTCTAAAATAACATGCCTATAATTAAAAATGTCACATGAGGCAATAGAAAACCAGTCAACTCTTCCTAATTACCATAGCAGCACTATATACGACGATAAGTTCCGACTTTGTTAATAGCTGCAGTCGATTTTTTGCACAGCGCCATGAATCACTCTAATAACACTACACTCAAATGCAGTATTAAACATTTACTGCATTTGAATTTCGAAAAGGCTCATATTAAAAAAAATATATGTACAACATTAAAATGCAGTTCATTATGCGAATGCTTCATTTAGCTCTACGATAAGATTAATACTGCAATTCAAATTAGTAGTATATTACAAAAGACTCATAGAAATATAAAACGTACAACATTAAAATGCAGTTCATTATGCAAATGCTGCATTTAGCTCTACGATAAGATTAATACTGCAATTTAAATTAGTAGTATAGACATTAGTACTGCATTTTATCCTTGTACATTATTATTACTGCATTTAAATTAACAAACTCCCGGGAAAAACATATGAATGCTGCATTTTTCCTTACAATTTTACTAACTTCCATAATATTTTTTTTATTTTTTTTTTAACCAAAAGTTAGATACATGTCTCTTAACTTCATTTTCGATAAAAACAGGAATTGGGAAAAATGACGATTACTGCATTTATAATTACGACGGCAGAATAGTACCCGGAATACGGCAATAGGATCTTTTTTTTTTTTTTTTTTTTTCTACTAGCGCCTTCGACCCACGTCGAAGCCCTATTCTTCCACAGGTTTTCCCTAGTCTCTAATATTTCACCCTCTCAGGGTGCATACTCATGTAATCTTAATCTATGGGTAATAATCACGCATTCATTCCGTCCTCTAGTACCATACAAGTTCTCGCTTTTATACCTCTCGTACTTTCACGCTGTGCCTTTCATACTTTGGGAATGTGGGAGGAGGGGGGGGGGGGGGGGAATATCTACATCTTTATTACTTAAATCTATTTCTTTTACAACATGTTACTACATTTCTACTACTTTTACAATACCTTTACATAAACTTATTTTCCACAAGTCAAGTCTTCTACTCGATATTATCAAATAAATATCGATGTGAGACTTCCTACACGCTATTCCTTTGCAACACTAATTTTATTACTTTTTCCCAGTACTCCAAGAAAAACTGCCTATACTCTTTTGTCAATAGTACAGGTAAATTTTTTACAGTTATGTTGACGTTTGTTTTCTGCTCTAGCTCGTGTCGATCCCTGGCGTGGATCGGGCAGTGGACGACTAAATGGACGACCGTCTCGTCGACGCCCGGCTCGCAGGCGCATGATGGGTCCCCCTTACACTTGAAACGGTACAAGTATTCGGAGAACCCACCATGCCCTGTAAGGAGCTGGGTCGGCAATAGGCTCACCCCCTATTACGTGGAATAGAATATAGATTGATGAAATGTGGGTGTTAATTCACCTCTGCCTAACCTTCTGGGGATAAAGGCGTGATTATATGTTTTATATGTATGTACAGATGTTTAATGGTTATCATTGTTTGTTTACAGATCAACAGTAAATACAGTGAAGAGCTTGCGCAGGAGAGTTTGGAATGGGTGCAGGCTATTACTGGCGACCCCATTAGCACCTCCGGCGATATGGACAACTTCTACGAAGTTCTCAAAGACGGCACTCTACTATGCAAGTAAGTTAATCATTACGTCATTGCACTTATCTAAATATATATTACCCAAAGGTGACTGACTGACTGACATAGTGATGTATCAACGCACAGCCCAAACCACTGGACGGATCGGGCTGAAATTTAGCATGCAGGTAGTTGTTATGACGTAGGCATCCCCTAAGAAAGGATTTTGATTAATTCTACCCCCAAGGGGATAAAATAGGGGATGAAAGTTTATATGGTGATAGCGTTGACTCAACACTAAGCGATAACCGACATCCACGCGGGCGGAGCCGCGGGTAACAGCAAGTCATTGCATATTTCGTAGGAGGCCGATCAACAACGAACGTACTGCAAAAAGAAGGGAAATGAAAAAGACATGTACTTGCATTCAGAGTCCTTGGAAAGGTTTTCTTCAGTAGAATTCTGAAATAGAAATTAGTTTGAAATAAATTTTAAGCATTTTTCATGCTAAATATTCAAATCAAATTAAACGAGAACTGATTGAATCGGTCTAGACGGGGTTTGAACCCCTATCAAACTGCAATAATACAGAAATGATATGAAATTCTTAAAACTACATAAGATGAAGTTTCGCATGATGAATTCCTAGATAATATGTGCAATCTTAAGAATTTAGAAATTTACAAATGTTTTAGCGAATCGTGCAAACAACGATAAACTGCTGAGACCATTATTTTGATTAAAACCTTCGCCTTATAACACTTGAATTCTCAGATTCTTAGCCTAGTGAATTTTATGCGTCGTCTATATTCTAATGACTTATTTCGCTGATTTCAGATTGGTAAACACCATCCAGCCGAACATGGTGAAAAAGATCAACGTGTCCAAGATGGCATTCAAATGCATGGAGAACATCAACGCTTTCTTAGAAGCCGCCAAGACCCTCGGGGTACCAGCTCAAGAGACCTTCCAGACAGTCGATCTGTGGGAGAGGCAGAACCTCAATTCCGTTGTCATTTGCTTGCAGTCACTCGGCCGAAAGGTAACTTTGTTTGTTTCTATCAAGAATCATATATTTTGTTCGAATTCAGTTGGTTGAATTTTCCGCCTAACTGTGATGCGGTTTAATTCCGACATTTTCCGTGAAGCGACTGTTGTCTATGTAGCTTCCACAACCAGTAGGCGATATCAAAATTCTGTATTATTTTTAGGGTTGCAACTACCCGTAACGACTGCCATAGATATTTGTATGACAACCGGGACCTATTAATCGATGAACAAAGTAGGTTTTTTTTATATATAATTGAGGTGGCAGACAAGCACACGGCCCACCTGATGGAAAGTGCTTACCGTGGCCTATGGACGTGTGCAACTCCAGGGGCGTCACACTCGTTCTGCCGTCCCTGTAAGCACAGAGAGTTTCTGTGCCATCAGTTTAGCATACAAAGCAGGGATAATAGCCTTTGGTCTTCCCACCAACAGCACGAAACCTTTCCAGTGAGCTCTGGCTACCCTACTCACCGCTGGGAACACAACACGAGGTTATTATGGCCGCGGTATCCTGTAGGGCGTAGGTACTTCCCCAGTCGGACTGCTCAATACCTCCATTTTTACCTTCTTTTCGGTACCATCATCCAACTAAAACCAAACTCCCTTTTGCAGCGTTGTTGGTTCGATTTAGGTCAATAATATTAAATAACAATTAAGAATACCCAGACTTGTAATTTAGACTTACATTATTGGTCAACCACTTTACCCATCTAGGGCCCCAATATATGTTCGATTAATAGGCACATGCGGTCGCCTTTGTGTTACTAGCCCTTAATTATTAGGCGTCTAATAAATAACAATTTATGTGACATGTTTGACGTGATAAATATAAGTATTTGTTTAACTATAATTCGGAATTCCATTCAAATTAATCGTCTTAGTTTAGTTCGGATACGCGGGATTAATAGTAGCTGATACCAGTAAATCCGCATATGGAAAATTGTAGTTATGTAGGTAACTACGATAAAGTTATCTTTGGTAGTTGGAGCCGTAACGTCAGATAACTGTGCCTCGAACACGAAAAACAATTGAATTCGTAACATAAACGTACTGAAAAAACGGAGCATTGCGATTGGTTCAGCGTAGGCAGGCGGCCAATCACAATGCTTCGTTCTCTTGATACGTTTACGTTCCAAATTCGAATATTATTCGTGCTCGAGGCACTGGTGCAACTGGGTGCAACTACAGAACTTCTATATCGCCAGTGAATGGGTTGTGGAGGTCAAATGCCAGTCACTTCACTGAAAAAATGGAAGTGCAGCCATGTTGCAGTTAGACTGGAGAAAGCGGATGGGACTCCGAGGTAAAGGCCTCGTATGCGACCGGTTATAAACATGGATGATGATGACTCACGAATGTGTAATAGAACAGCCCCTCAAGACAAGTGGCAATTCGTTGGCCGGTTTGATGCAATAGAATGTATGGGATTTGACGTATCTGACAGTCGTTACCGCATGTCATAAACGTCAAATCTCATACATTCGTCATTATTCTACCAAACACCGGCCAACGGAATGCCAATTGACTAGAGGAACAGGCAATTCTTCTATTCTATGAATCTCTAATGCAATGTCCACCTGTTGCACTGGCGTATTTTTCGTGTCATAAAGTATCGATTACCTATCGATATACTTAAGTTTATCGATTACCTACATCACCACTCGATGTCAGCGTAGACAAATATGAAATAGGCAAATAATGTTCCATAACTGTTAGTCCAAGTTGTATATAATAAAGTAAAGAATGAAGTCAGCGTATTAAAACTGTACACATATTATATTTGGCCCAAAGTACTTATGTTGATTTTTAGTTTCGAGCCAGCTATTTAATAATTCAAAATTATATTTCTGTAGAGGTAATTCTGTTTGATTGAAACCGGTCTTCTGAAACCCTTCAGATACCTAGATAAGATATTTACTATATTATCCTTTCTTGAAAGCACTATGACAAGCAACACCTAAGAGTCACTTACACTGTAATACACATTGCCTACCTACAAAATTGTTACGTAACTGTTACCCCTTTCGAAGGTGAAAAGAACGATAGTGAGAAAAGAGATTGGGGTGAGGTTTCTCGCACTACCTACAAACAACGAAAGGTGCGATATGCCTACAATAGATACAGGTAAAACAAAGTACAGCGGTAAAGGTATCTCTTTTGTTGACTGTACATAGGGATTAAGTTAGAATATTATTATTATACAGTCAAGCCGATAAAATTCATGCTGAAAATAACATGACTCTATCCACCTATTCCCTCAAACTTTTACGCATTTTCCCGGAAAGCTAAGTTAAGTGTGATTTCTTCTTATTTCAGGCCGGTAACTACGGAAAGCCTTCCATAGGGCCAAAAGAATCCGAAAAAAATGTGAGAAACTTCTCCGAAGAGCAATTGAGAGCCGGCCAGGGTGTCATCTCACTACAGTACGGCTCCAACAAAGGTGCCACACAAAGTGGCATAAACTTCGGTAACACGAGGCATATGTAAGCTCCCAAACGGCCACAACACCTTGTACATGTACACGACATGCTAAAGTTATAGGGATGATTCAAAATGCGAAGAGGCCAAATTTTTGACTTGTGCGTTCCATACGGACCAAATTGTAGTGTTATTCAATTTTGACTGATGATAAAAACTCTTAAACCACATACTGATGTATGTTTCTATTTCACGTAGCACTAATTTTTTATAATAATCATCCCTATGAAGACACAAATAATAAATATGCATAGAACTGTACTTATTAGATTCAAATAATTACTTAATGTTAGAATAGCAAGGATGTTTCCTTAAAAAAAATTGTTAAGTTCATTTTGGCTTTATTTTTCTTCTTTCTAAATTGTAGCATACCTATACGTGACAAAAAACGAAGTCATTCCAGAAAATTGTGCCGTTTTTAATATAAAATGATTATATTTAAGTCAATTCTCATTTTATACAATGATTCTCGTTTTAAATAATGATTCTCATTTTATATAATGATTGTCTAAGTTACATATTCTAGTTTCGCTTTTCATTGTACTGCATGTGCCAATTATAACATTTTTTTTTTATATTATGAAAATTTTAATTGTTATCAAACAGTACAATTAATAGAATTATAAATTCTTTTATAGAAATACTTGTGCCTTCGAACTCCATAGGAGTTGAGAATATGATTTTAAAGGTGTCTAACAAACAAAATATTTAAAATAGCTTTGAATAATATCAGGGTTTCCTTCTATTTTTTATTATTTATTAAATATAAAATTAATCATTCCATTATATATTTAGTCTGTTAGTACACACTGTGATTAATGATTCTTTACATTCTATACCTACCTATATTTTCGTATAGTTGTGAACTTATAAGTAATATATATTTGATGATGACTCGTAATTTCTAGATTTATGTAAGTTTCATGAAGTACTTGCAGCTTTGTGGAAGTACGTAGAAAAATAAAATTTTAAGTACTCTTATTGTGTTTTTATTTTATTTATTTCTGCCAAATATTCTTAATTAAATTATTTATCGCCAAATTGAATAGATACTTATCTAATTCTGCGCCTGAAATAAATTTAATAGCAAATAACCAGTACACAACTGGCTATCTCTGTTTTAAGAGAATAATGAACGGTTACGATTTATAACCTGGATTGTGGTGTCGTAACAACATCGTGTCAAACCAAACAGTTTCAGTAACATGTCTTAGTAACACGGTAAAAAAATAATTGGTAGGTATCTCCAGCCTACATATTAGCGGAGCGTAAAAAAGCATTTGTCGTACCATCCCTATTTTAGGATCATCAACTTCTAGAATGTTTTTTTTTACGTGCGGGAAATCCCCACGCCAGCCGGAGGGGGAGGTTATGTCGGTTGTTAATATTTATTTTACGTAACGTTCGTTTTCTAGACTTTCGGTAGCCAAATTAGTCTAACTAAACTAGCATCCCGTTTTCACTTTGAAAATCCACAGTTAAGTGGGTGTAGGCACAGGAAGGGTATAACACCCCATAGTCAGCCTTTTAGTGAGTTTTCAAACATCAATTATTCGTAGTTTTAACATTAAACACTTTGCATAAAAACAACGATTTTTCTCTGAAAGGTTATTTTTTAAATTAGCTAAAGGCATCAACAAAGTATTATAATTAATTATGTTAGAATCATTATCCTTTCAGTAAATATTTAGTTAATTCTTCTGCCTGCACCTACCTCAATGTATCTCTGCATCACCTTAAGGTAGACTGTTAGATAATGCCTTTGTCATTAGGTCCGCCTTTGTACCTACAATCTGTGTATAAAGTTTAAATAAATAATCATATAAAAAATTTACAATAAACAAAATCTGGCACTTTTCTCCAGTACACTGCCATGCCGTCTCCACTAGTCAGCTGTACACTTATTTTTACATTTTCGGCATGGATAGTACATTATGGTACAATTGTATACCTAAAGTTGGTTATAACCGCTGTCTGAGGCGCCATTGAGAGCCGAAGAAGGAGTTCACTTTTGAACAAAATAATAGGTACTTAAATAGGTAATATTTAGCTACTATTGCAGTTTTTAGGTAGTAAAAGATTTCCTTTTTAAGAATAATGCAACTCAATCAATAAAATTAAAAAAAGTAATCTATATCCCACTCGTGATTTATAACAATTAAAAAAACACAGTTTGAATATACGTAGATATCATTGTATGCCTAATTGCGGTGAGATTGGATTCATTTTATGAGCAAGTGAATTGAAAAAATAGATGTAAGACCAATGGCACGCATGACAATTAATTAGTAAATTAGTATTTTTTACATTATGGCGCACTAAAAAAAACGAGCATAAATTGAACTCTAATGCAAGGGCTTAAATGTGCTATTTATTGCAACTGAAATGACGGCTGCCTACTGGATATGTAGACCCAATAGTCGGCATCAACTATGTTTGCGGCTGACTACTGGAACCATGAACAAACCAGTAGTCGGCCACTTACGAGCTGACTAGGGAACTACCCTAAAAAAAATTATCCCAGACATCGGCCACCGAAATTATACATGAAATAGTTAATATATCACAAAACACACACCACAACAAAATCAAATAAAAAGACACCACAACTTACCAACATCTCGAAAAAAAAATAGTGATGGCGATGAATTTAGGCAAGTCAGTGGTGGCGCGGCATATGAACGAGTATAACTTATAAAAGCCCTACCTACACATCCTAGCGTGGCCAAGCGATGGCCAACGCTAACGTGTGGCTAGCCTATTTGCCTTGTCTGGTCATCGCTCGGTGTCACTCGCCTAGTTGGCCGAGTGACGCCAACGGCCAATGTGTGTAGGGCTCATTTGTAGCAACTTATCTTCGCTCGCAGTCGCTCGGGATCACTGGCCTCACTTAGGAGCGGAGTCGGTTTTTGTGCACAAATGAAAGGCGCTCGTCCGCGCTCGGCCAATAGCGTCCACACGTTGGTCTATCCACCATTACACGGTGGACATCTATCGCTATCAGACGTGTGATGCTTGTCAGGATTATAATTTTATTTGAACAGCTAGCTTTTCATCCGCGTGGATCTCTAATCTCCGGTTCTACTCAACCGATTGCAATCAAACAAACCTTAAGGCACCCTCACTCACTAACAGTCCACCAGCAGTTTCTGGTCCTATCCGGCTGGCGGCCTGCAGTCCAAAGCCAATAACACCAAAACTCTGAAGCGATTTTAGCCTGCCGGCAGTGTTCTGCTGGTGGCAGCAGAATAGTGCTAGTGTATAGTCGCAAAAGTGGTTTTGCGACTATACACTATACTCCGCACGCCGAATGATGATCCCTATGACGTTTCAACTGACAGTTGTATTAGTTATGCGAAACAATTTCGATAAAATACTGTTTTTTCAGGCAAATGTCATGTCATTCAGCCAGGTCATTCAACATAATAAGCAATATTTATTTATTTTGAAAAAAAAGACTACGCGCATTGATGGACATAAAATACTAGATAAAAAAGTAACAGCCTTATTATATTTTATTTTACTATACTTTAATTTTTTTTCAAATTGCATAATTTAAAGAATTTAAAATTCTTTTTGAATTGAATTTTAAAGAATTCATAATTAGCTGGCAATTATGGATTACATGGAAAAGTATTTAAAAGGAGGCCATAGACCTACCGTATTTTTTTAATTCAGTCATGTCATGTCTTGTCAGTCTGTTTTGTCTTCTTGTCACACCGCATCACATCGCGTCATACGAGTGCTCTAACGCCTTGTATGCGCCACGTATTTCTTTGTTGGCTGAGTTTTGTTTCTGTTTTCGCTATTTTGTGTTATTTGTTGATTTTCTGTTACCTGTTTGTTGATTTTCGGTTTTGCAAAATGCCGAAAAGACAGCGGAAAACTGTTCTCAACAGTGAAGTTCGCGAGTTTGTAGTTCGTTTGCGAGACTATTTTGCTCGTGAACAACAAAATGGCGGACCCTTGTTACCGCTTGACAATGTTCGCGATCGTGTATCCGATGCTCTAGGAATCGGAAAGGCTACTGTTTCTCGAATAACAAAGGAAAAATTTGGGGAGTCGTCCATGGAGGACAATAAACTATTAACACCAAAGAAGAAAAAGAAAAGGTTATGTCATATAACAGAACCTGATGAATTTGATTTAGATGCTATACGCAATCATATTTATGGCTACTACCTACGAGGTGAACTACCGACCTGCCAGAAGTTATTATCTTCATTAAAAGCTGCAGAACTCTTCAAAGGCGGTGCTACTTCTCTTAGAATTGTTTCGAAAAAATGTGGATTCCGCTATAAAAAATGTGACAAGAGAAAAATATTAATGGAGCGTACTGACATAGCTTTACTAAGATGCGATTTTCTTCGCAAAATCAAACAAATGATAACTGGGAGAAGGTAGTATACCTTGATGAGACATGGCTGAACGCCAATCATACTGTAGGTAAGGCATGGACGGATGACACAGCCAAATCCAGCACAAAAACTCCTGAAGGAAAGGGCCAGCGCTTAATCATTTGCCACGCTGGCACAGCTACAGGTTTTGTGCCGAATTGCCTGTGGGCTTTTAAGTCAGTGAAAACAACGGAGTACCACGAGGAAATGAATTTCGAAAACTTTAAGACATGGTTTATAAAACTATTAGAAAATTTGAATGAGCCTCACTATATTTTAATGGACAATGCTTCATATCACTCAGTTCAAATTAACAAACCACCCAGCAGCAATAACAAAAAAGCTGAAATTATAGAGTGGTTACACGGCAATGGTGTGGAAACGGACAGTCAGATGTTAAAAAAAGAGTTGGTTAGACTGTTGAACTTTCACAAACAACAGACGCACCCATCATATTTTTTGGATGAATTGGCCAAATCAAATGGACACACGGTAATTCGGTTACCGCCCTATCACTGCCAATATAATGCAATCGAGTTAATATGGGCGTTAATAATCAAAGGTAGGATGGATGTACCGGTCTCAAACCATTTAAAGGAAATTATTAACTTTAAAATGTTGCTATATAGCCTAATAGCGATATTTATTGCTAGTTTTGTTTTTATATTGTAGGTTATCTAGTTATAAGTTGTAATTGGGAAGGAAAATATTTGATTTCTTTTTGTTTATTTTATTATTCAATATAATCGGTATAAAACTGGGATGTACCCTACTTTGACCAGAAGGCCCCAGTTGTTGTCAAGATTTGTACCAGATGTTGACCATTTATAAAGAAAGTGAAATAAAAACTACATTCACAAAAGCAGACGTAAGTATTTTATAATCAACTTTATTACACTAAATTAAGTTCAGTCTTAACAATCACAATAGTAATTCTTAAATCTAAATGGCACATTTTCAAACTTCACTTAAACTTTAAACTTCGTGAGCAACCTAAGTTTTTGGTTAATCCTTTGTTAAAATCCAACTTGAATAAAATTTCTAACTATTGGACGGAATGATTAGAATGTAAAAACTGCAGATAAAATGGATCAGACCCAAAAAAGATACTTGGCCATTTCTGGTACTTTATACGAACCTCTACTATTAATTGACACAGGAGCATTTATTTTCTCCACTATGCTGTCATTAGCATACCAAATTTTATCTTCTTTATCTGGCCATTTAAAAGTGTTTGGAGTTGATAGCACCATCGTACTAACTTCTTTACTCTTTTGGTCAATATTTTTGACAATCCCGGGAAAATACTCTCCCTCGTAGTTTACTATCACATATGATCCTATTTCCTCGTCTGATCTACCTTTATTAATGTGATCGATCAAAGGTAAGTTATCCTCTTCGGAATCAGAATCAATTCTATTTTGTACTCTCTTTATTACTCGTTTTGCTTTAGATTTCTCAACTTTTTTCAACTCAAGTAACTTCTTTTTTTCTTCTCTTGCTACTCTCCTATTTTCTTTTTCTTCTTGTTCCTTAGATTTTTCATTCCAGTATTGCATCCACTCTACTGATGTAACTGCATCTGGCAATCGCTTTCTATTCAACCTTTTCTTACCACCTTTTTTCAGTGGTGATTCTGTAGGCCAAACTAAAGAAGACGCAAAAGCAGGGCTGACTGTAAATTTTGAAGTTTCTATTACAGGGTCTCTAGACTTTGAAGATTTAGTAGGTGTCTTTTCTTGGTTTTCTGAAAGATCTGGTGTTATATCATTATCAATTACGTTCATTAAAGATGGACTTACCGACGAGACAGTTTGTAATATTTGCTGATCTATTTGCTCAGATCCTGGAAACTCAAGTTGTAGTAAAGAGGGAGATGTTTCCATGAAATCAGTAGAGTCAATCGGTAAGTTAGGCATAATAGCGTCTTCGAGAAATGCAGGCGTTGTGCATTCTTTTTCCAAATTAAAGTCCCGTTCATTATGTATATTTCCTGTCGATTGAGGGTCTGACGAGCAAGCGTTATTAACTTTATTACAAATTTTTCGCCAAACATAAAAAAGCTCTTTTGCCGATTCATCTCCAGTCCAATATTCGGTATGTGGAATGGCTCGGAATTCCAAAATTCTATTTCGAGACATTAGAGACTCAAAGTACAGTAAGTGTTCCGTACTTATATCTGTTGGTTTATCAGCAATTGTATGTCTGCTATCATGATTCATACATTTGGTGTAGTCAATATTATTAGCATCAAAGGGAAACAATCCGCATTTGCGAAATCCATTTTTAATTATTTCTTCAGTAGCAGACCCTATTGCAGATTTTAAAAGAGGAGCAAATTGAGCTCTTGTGACGACTCTATGTCCTGTAGTTACTTTCCAATTCTGAACTATTTTCTTCCATGCATTTTTAAGTGGACGAAACACTGATACGTCGGCAGGTTGTATAATATGTGTTGCGTTGGGATGTAGGGCATACAAAATAATCTGATTCTCAATGCACAGTTGACTGACTTCGTATGTAATGTGTGATTTATGACCGTCGATTAATAGAAGTACAGGAAATTTCACATTTGCCTTACGTAAAGCTGGTAGCAATGAATTGCCTATATACCCAAAGAACACACGAGATGTCATCCATCCTTTAGGTGACTTTCCGAGGCACCAATTTTCAGGAACGTTTCTTGCAATTTCTGCTGGTATTCGTTCATAGGGGTAAATAATCATCACCGGCATAACTTTACCAGATGCAGTGAAAGTTCCTAACACTGTTATACTTTCCTTCTCCTTATCTTTGATTTCGTAAAAATTTTCCATCCCTCTAGGCCCCAGTACAATACCCGAGGAAGGACATACCTGAAAACCAGATTCGTCAGCGTTTAGAATTCTATCAGGATCGTCTAAAATATCTCTTGCGTTTTCAGTCTTTAGAAACTCTTCTAGTTCTGCATGCCATTTTCTTATCCCCTTCTCGGTTACTGTACTTCTTGCAGAGTTTATAGCTTCTGCATGTCGCTTAGCAACATCTGGATTTCTTTTCATGAAATTATCAAACCATTTCCGTCCTGGAATTCCTTCTTTGAATGGAGTCGGTCGATTGTCGGTTTTGATTATCTTAGTGACTGTCTCTATTAACTGCTCTTTTTTAATAGGGATTCCCTTTTTAGCCATTGCATTTATCCACCGACTTAGCAATCGTTCCTCATCAGGTGTCAAAATTGTAGCTGGGCCCATTTTTCGTTGAATGGGATGTCTCATTTTTAATTTATTTATCATTGTAGAATGGGGGATGTTATATTTCCGACATGTTTCTCTTATTTTATTTCCCGACTGTATTTCTTTAAGCGCTTCATAAATATCGTCCTCACTGTACCGAAAGAATTTCTTTTTTGGTGGCATATTGTATCTAAAACAAGAAAACAAAACTCATATCAAGAGAGTTTGGTCAATCATAGGAGCTTATTTTTTGTATGCAGTACCAATGTCAAACCACTGGTCAACTAATGGAAACGAAAATAATTTACTTCATTATAATTGATTGTCGAGTTACAAATCATATTCTGGACACGAAACAGTTAAAAAAAGTAAAAAAAAGAGTACTACTTCAGTGTACTAGTCGTTGACCAATTGGTCAACCACAGGAGCACCTAATCAAATCATGTACCTTTTGTTAACCAGTAAAATAACTCATGAAATATATCGCTTGCATTTGAAATTCATTGAAAATCCTCAAAATAAACATAAAATGAATACAAAAAACAATCATCAGAGCAAGTTCATTCAAAAACAATACAAAATAAATTTAAAGTGTTCTTACCTTTCTAAACACTGTCCTTATTGTAATGGCGGCCGAATGGCAACTGTCAGCGATAAGTCAAAACGAAACTAAATTGTAGGGTCACTGGTTGTCTCTTTCTAGTCGTAATGTGATTGGTTAATTTTTATTAGTACCGACGACATGTAGCCAACATAAAATGAAACGCTTAATGGCGGGAAAGCTTAATATTAATACTCAAAGCCGCAAGTGGTCAACAACCGGAGCATGGTCAACTAAAGGGTCAACCATCCTATCTATATTTTCAGGTCATGCAGCTAGGCATAACACAACTCCGCCATTCACGGCAAATAAAATGATGGTTTTATTGGAAGAAGCTTGCGCTCAAGTGACAGCTGACGATTGGCGAAAAGTGGTCGAAAGAACGAAGAAAATTTGCTTACAAGACTGGGATCGAGATGTACAATACGACATTATCATTGACCAACCGTTAATAATAAACGTCACGGATAGCTGCAGTTCAGACTCAGATTTTGAAGATCCGATTGACCCTGTATCAGATTCAGATTGATATAAATAAAATACAAACTCAAAGCATTTGTTTTATATTTCCAACAAATTATCGATATTTTGTTTATCGATGTGTCCCTTCTTAGTCGATAACAGCTTGACGACGTAACTTTTGCAGCACGTACCATGTACATTTGCATTGAGTTTTTTTCTATTATTTCCGAACATTACGTAATAATTTCTTAATATTCATTTTTATAATTTACAATTGTACACAATTATGATTTTTTCGTCTTTTTAATGGACCTCTAAAGGATTTGATGTGATAGGACGTCAGTACAATGTTAAGCGCTAACGAACTGTCATAGCGATCATCATTCAGCGTGCGGATTATAGCAGTTGGGAGTCGAGATATTAAGTCTAACCAAGACATTTCTAACAAAACAAACTGCATCAAAATCAGTTCAGTCGTTTTGGCCTCCATCGCAAATAAACATTTCGCGTTGGCCTACACTCAGCATGTATAGGCGCTTCATTTGCTTTACACAATTGACATGCTATTCATTCGTGTTTGTATATATTGGTCAATTAGGAGGCAGGGATTCGTCCAAACGTTATTTTAAAATACTAAACCAACTTCAACTCTATTTATAGGCCAATAATGTCTGCGAAGGCTGACTACCGGTGCAGGGCTGAATACCGGGTGTCTCACCCAATATGGTTATCTCCCTGAACCTATCAGTGAGTGAAGCCAGTGGGTTGACAAGACATGCCCCTATATAAGTACCTGGGTAAGTAGTTAATTTTTATAATGGTGACAGCCTCCGTGGCGTTGCGGCAGCAAACACAACCGCTGCTCAGCCCTTCTAGACAAGTGGCAATTCGCTTGCCAGCGTTTGATGGAATAGAATGACGAATGTATGGGATTTGACGTTTATGACATGCGTTAACGACTGTCACAAACGTCAAATCCTATACATTCGTCATTCTATTCCATCAAACGCTGGCAAGCGAATTGCCACTTGTCTAGAGGGGCTGGAGGCGCGGGTTCGATCCCCGCTCAGTGCAAATATTTATATGCATGTATATAGGAATTTGCATTGGTCTGGTCGTGCCTCGGAAAGCACGTTAAGCCGTCGTCGGTCCCGGTTGCCATACGAACATCTATGCGACTGTCGCCTGTTACATTAAATAAGATAGTAGGTAGCTATTATCACTTCTTATACTTACCTAAATAGGTAAGTAGATATTAACTAAGTTCACTGAATTCCATTTTCTTAGATAAGCCTGCTTTGGTAACAAAGTAACTAGCCGTCTGATAAAATTTTCGACGGGTAAACAGACATGCAGTTGGAAGTTTACACGTTTACACGAATATATAAAACCAGAGAGGGTTTTGGTTTGGTTTTGGTTGTGATCATGACTGTAGAACCACCAAAACCATAGGATCAGTGTAAATAATAGGTAACATAACCCAGAATTGAAGAATTTACGAGTAAACTGCTCCCGCCTCTGTTGTTGTTCGCCGTAGGCGCTTGCGTCTCCCCCACCTTGGGAGAAAGGTATTGGCGTGGCGTCTCTATTGCCAAGAGTGCACCGTGTGGAGGTCTTCGACCAAGCATTACGTCCCTTAGTACCTACCTACGTACTTACGTATCTATGGTTAAATACTTACGCAATGAACAGCAAAATTAACAATGTGTTCAACTTTGAACACAACTATTTGATCACTTTAGGTACCTACCCCCAACATGGTGTAATCACAATTATCACTGTCGCTTGTTTTGCGCACATGCTAAATTGTAAGATAACCTCGTAAAATATTCCAATATTATTATTTATTAAGATAATATACTCGAGTCAAACAAAATAATTGGTTTTATTAGATTGTAAACAGGATGGGACTGAGATGGTAACAAAATAGCTTCAGTAATAACAGTAATAAGTAGGTACCTTTACTTAGGTAAGTATAGGAAGTGGCGGTGCTAGCGCTTCTATCCCATGGTGCGTAAGATGCTGTTGCTTATGGCTAACTCCCACCAAGGCGAGAGTGGCCATTTTAAGGGCTGCTCGGAAGTTCTTCACGTGTCCCTTTGATTAACAGATAAAACAGTGGAGAAAAAGGCATAGGGGCGGGTTTTTCATGTGCCAGGTTGAGGGGTGACCGGTGAAACCGCCTGTCTCCTGGTGGCCCAGGTTCAGTCAGATATCCAGTCTAAAATGTGTTACGGAAAACTGTTTAAATCAATTTTTTTCATTGCACTTACTATGGATATAATATAAGCATAGAATATTATAGTAGTACCACAGTGTTACTAAGTACCTACTACATACAGTGGAGAAACGCCTTTGATGTCGGACGATGCCGCCGCTCGCGTTTAGGTACCTATGCTATTGGTCGCAAATGTGTAAGGGTTGTCAGAAAAGAAAAGAAAAAAGGAAATAAATGTAGGTAATTATTATGCAATCATTTACCTATTTGAAATACATTTACATGTGTTGTACTGCAATATACTTTCGTGACACTTTATTTTTAGACATTTTTCAATTAATTATTAAACACGATATTAGGCGTGAGTTTATGTTATGTATGTTATATGTTACGATATTATTATACACGATAAATCTAATAATTGATGGACAGGTTCCTAAGTTAATCAGCATCAGCATTCGTTTACATTCGGAAATGCGACGATTGTCGACGAGAGAAAATAGTTGTAGGTAAGTAGGTAGGTAGGTACTCAATAATTATTGACTTTTGATTCATAGTACCCAAGTAGGTACCTATTTGCATAAAAGAATTTAAAACCCTGTCAATGTTGATGTATAAGTAACAAAATTTTCGTAACTTCTATCTGGAAAGTAACACTGTGGTAGTACCTACCTATTACCTACTACAAATAGCTAGGTAACTTACACACTTAGAGGAGTTTTCTCCGTCTACTCTTACACACTTCTGATTGCCTGCTACTAGTAATTTATAATATAGGTGACTTCTTAGAGGTAGATACGTCTACGGAACAGAAAACATAATTATCATATAATAACAATAACCAAATCTGTAATTCCATGCGAATGGAATTATAAGCAGCAGCTGGTCGTGCGTAAATAAATTGTCATAAATTACCTATTGGAATAATTAGGCAAGTAGATTTTAGAACGAACGAAAATTCTGCTGAACACTGAGGTGCCAAAAATTGAGAAACTCTCATTGGTGGAAATGCAAACTGAGCCATTATAATAACAAGGCCTTGATTTTCATTGGATAAAACTGCAACCAGCTGATTATGATGCGAAGGAAAGTCATGTGACATTGACAGAATGTTTTTCTTCGAGTTTTATTTCATAAAATTAAATGTAAACATGCCAATTGTTATCTCATAATTTCAACAGCAATTCATCGAAGTTAACAGTGATTAATGACTAAAAAGACATCTCTTGCTGAGGTTAAAATGTTTTACCAATGTTACCTTGGCGCCAAAATGCCAAAGTATGGTTGGAGATACACAACGTAATAATCTGATTTTACGCTACATAATAATATGTCGCAATCTGAAACCACATTTCCTAATGGATGGGCGATCGACACTCCGCCTGACCTGAAGAACTCTGGCGATAAAGACGTAAGTGGCCCCCTGCAGCGTTGTTTGTTTCATCGATAATGCGTCCTCTATGTATGACCTTATCATCAATAACGCGATTCTTCGATTAGTATGTTATTCCTAACCTTTGTTTATAGAAAGAACGCAAATACTGATTTTATCGGTTCATTTAATAACTACGTAAATATCATATTGATTCATGAGAATAAAATTACGCCTATAACCTAAAAATCTATGATAAGCTTTGATAATAATTACGTAGGTACTATGGTATTTACTTATTATTAAAATTTATTAAAACAAAGTTCTACGTCAATGCTTGTGATGTAAAACAAGTTCCTATTAGCAGTATAAGTACTATCTGTTTTACTCCTACACTATTAAATAGTAGATATTTATTATTAGCGCACACAACATAGTTAAACACACCCATTTAGAACTCTCAATCATACAGCTAAAGTAGGGTGGGTGTTTTTTTTGCACGAGCACTTGACCAGTTCGCTACTTAAACTAAAAATATTTGGCGTTCAAAACAGGATATGGCCGAGCCTGGAATGCTGAGTTGATTGAATGGAAAAAAAAAAACTGTAATAAATATGGGTCCAAGAAGCTGATGATGAGATAAAATACAACAAATATTATAAAATAATGATGAGCTTGTGAAGATAATTTAATGTTCTTTACTAAATCATACTCAAACGGGTAAACAAATCTGACTGAAATTTGATAGGTACAGGGATACATTATGGTCTACAATTACCCATAGGCTACTTTTATCCCTGGAATGTGTCGTAGCTTGCAGAAATGAAAATTAAATTCGACAGAGGCAGAATCACAGGCAACAGCTTGTATACAAATAAAATAATTATGATTTTATTAATGTTGTCATACCAGTAGATACATTAATCTTTATGTAATTAGTTTTCAAAAGTACCTTTGATAATAAAGAACATAATATAGTTTTTTTATTAATTCTAAGTACATAATGTAAATATAATTGGATCATTATATTTCTGTTCAATGCCTATCTTAATAGAAGTGAAACATTCATGTCTGGAAGTGGTGGTTGATGACCTCTGATCTCTCATTTTTGTTATACAGATAAAGATGATTTCATTATCAGACCATAGTTTAACAGTTTCTCATTGTCTTGAACTAATAATGTAGGGATGCCATCTCTTTAATTTGTGTATTAACTCTTATTTATGTATACATCATCAATCATCATTCAACTGCATGGAATTTTTTTTATTTCCTATTCACCCATATGGATTTCCGGTCTGTTGAAATTAAGGAACAAATGAAAAAAAAAGCCAATTTGGTCGGGCCCTCAATGATTTACTGAGCAACATTAATTTTTATTCATAAAGATATTTGTTAATATTTATATTTATATCGATGGATGTTCCTGTACACTTTCCCCAGTTGTATATCTTTAACAAAGTATGGGCTCCAGACCGAGAAAGCTAATTCTAAGATTGGTCTTATATATGTTGTATAAATCTTCAGCATCATGACAGACGTAAGGTTCCCAAAGGCTTTTCTTACAAGGTAGAATACACTTTTCGCTTTTTTAGCTATTTAGCTTATGTGCTCTTCCCATTTGAGATTGCATGCAATTTAAATACACAGATATGTTTGTGCTTTGATCTCTGTCAGATTCGCGTCACTCAATTTGTAGGTGAGTGTGAGCTATGACTACCTAAGTGCAGAAAAGTACACTTTACAGTGTTATTTTATATGCCAATCCTTTGACCAATTCGCAATTTTTTTAGGTCACTTTGGAGCTGATCATACTCCGTTAAATGGTTCGCTTCGGTGTCATCAGTGAAGATACTGACATGGCTTTTCAGGCACTGTGGGAGGTGGAACGTGTAAATGATATATAGCACAGAACCCAATACTGAACCCTGAGGCACACCGCTGAGTATCCCCCGTCCATCTGACAGTGTCTCCCCCACTTTTACTTGAAATGTTCTGTTTCACAGGAATGCCTTAATCCACTTCAATAGTTTCCCTCTAATTCCAACCATTTCGAGCTTGTTTAGAAACAGTGTCTTTGGAACTTTGTTCAATGTCTTTTCATAGACCAGTACTACGACAGGTTGTCTCTTAAAATATTTAATAACTTACGATCCAAGCCGACAAACACAGCAACAAATTAGATACCGTGGAGCGGTGTGGACAGAATCCATGCTGTTGTTTCCGGAATCACTTGGTGGTTTCTGAAAAAGTATTGAAAGTGTGCCACTATTATCTTCACCATCACCTTGCAAACTACACTAGTTAAGCTTATTGGCCTATAGTTAGATTGTTGTTCCCTTCTTGAATATTGGAGTCACATTTACAGTTTTCCATTGCAGTGATAACATACCAGCTTCATATGACTTATGCAGCATTGCTGCAAGGTGGTTATTGATGTTACACTTTTGTGTTGTGGATGTTTGTTACTCCTTTATGCTAAAACGGCTGAAAGGAGCTAAAAGAAATTTTGTGATCAGAGTTCGAGTACTAGGTAGTTGGAGCCCTAAAAATTCAAGTAAATTACTAGCCAATCTGTGGAATGGAGGCTCTTTTGTGTTTTGTGTATTAAGCAAACATCTGTAAAAAAGCTGTGATACCCTTAACAGGCTATAAAGTTACCAATGCACGCGTATCGGTTGGAGCAAAGGAGCAACAAGGACAACCCTAGCTTTGAACCTCTTAAAAAATAGGGCTACCCCTATTGCTCTTCCTGGATGCCTATTCTCCTAATTATTTTCAACCACTAACCACAGACATTGCAAAAAATTTCATTTAATTTTACAATCCACTGAAATACTGTATAAAGTCTAAAATTAAATGACAGCTTTTATTTACACCACTGAGGTGGCAGACTAGCACACGGCCCACCTGGTGGAAAGTGGTTACTGTGGCCTATAGACGTGTGCAACACCAGAGGAATCACACTCCTGCTGCTGACTCTGTAAGAACAGTGTCTGTGCTGTCAGTGCAGAAGATGAAGCAGGACAAGCCTTTGGTCTTCCCACTGACAGCACAAAAACTCCAGTGAGCTCTGGCTACCCTACTCACCGCCGGGAACACAACACGCGAGGTTATTATGGCCCCGTTTTCTGTAGGGTGGAGGTACTTCCCCAATCGGACTGCTCAATTGGGACGTGAAAATACCGTCATGTCCTACCTCCTTCAAGCTCGATCTTACAGAGTGAATGAAAAAATGTTATGAACTCTTTTTCAGTTAATATTTAGATAGATTTAGACTTTAAGTCTATGTCTAGAAAGTCTAAAATTTAATGGAATTTTTTGCAGTGTCAGTGGTATGACGGTGTTTGACAATTACCAGAGTTGGGGCTCTTTGCAGACATTCATCTCTCGACAAAAGATCCTATGGCTCGGGTTTTGGTTAAAGTTTTAATCTGGCTAACAAATAGTTAAGCTGGTCAATGTGCATGTTAATCACAGGTAATATAAATTATAGATATTTGAGCCCCGTTTTTTATATTGAAATATTTATCTTCCTACAGGTTCCAGCTAGCTTTAGGTAGATATGAAAAGAAAAAAACTTAGATTGTGCAAATATATGCCAGTACCTATATTATTCTGAACCTATTTCTTGTAGTGGGGGGAATTGGATTTTTTATTAAAAACGTCAAGTTTTATAAAAACGTAGTTAGTACGTACGTATATGAAAACTTTAATATAGATTCTATTATAAATGGCAAACACGTCGGTAAATTACATTATATGTATGAAATGAAAATGCAAAGAAAAAGACGGGTTGCACTCTGGGAGTGCCGGCAGAAGTGAAAACATTTTCTTTTTTTCTTTCTTCGTTATATACATAGAAATAGATAAAAAAGTACATACCATACCATACCTATAATATAGCGCTAATCATAGATGTTATCACTTATTTTATGCTAATTTTCTGTCAGAAGAAATTAATAAATTATGAAAAGAAAAATAATCACAAAAAGTAATAAATTACAGAAAGAAAAATTAATGATAAAAAGTAATAAATTACAAAAAGAAAAAATAATCACAAAAAGTTTCAGAAGGCCAGGTGGTTTGAACCCGATACTATCTGAAACTATAAGGACTTACAGTCGAAGTGCTTACCGTTTAAGCTACGACGCTATCTTTATTATCTTGCAAAATAGATAGTCTGTACCTAATCTTGTATGACGTCAGTTGCCGGTTACGGTTCAAGGGTCAACTAATCCTGACGCTTCCTTAACATTTTACACCCATCCAACGCCGCTAAAGAAGTTTTCACTTCAAAAATTATCTTAATGACAATGACGTTATATACCTACGACATTATCCTCCTAAGCGCCGGTTGTATTCAAGACCTAATCTCAACAGTCCGGGGTCCGCCTCTTCCACTCTAATTGCGGCGCAACGACCACAAGACGACCATCTTACCTCCACAACGCATTGGTGATATTGAAGTATTGCAGTTAGACCAGTTGTTCGAATTTTTAAGTCTCTAACTACCCATAACGACTGCAATAGACGACGTTCGTATGACTTACCTTGCCTCCTAAGATCCAATGGAAATTGGCGCAAAGTTTTGTATGTTCCACATGACAGGTTTTTTAAAAATATTGTTGTACCTGGTTGTTTTTGTTCTAATTTGCATTATCTACTTTAGTATTACTAACAATAATTAACCCTAACCGTTAATAATTTTGTCAACAAAATATTTTTGGTATATTTATCTTTGCAGGGGTAATCTTATCTTTTCAGGACTTATCATTAATTTAGGTCTGATTGAATAAAATGCGCAACTCTAGATAATTTATAGTTATTTCTATAAATACATAATCTACTGTAAAAACGTGTGTAAAATACAGAAACGTTGTTAAATACAAACTTATATACTATTGTATTATTTACGCAATCGAAATAAAACTGTGATGGTGAACAATTTAAGTTTTGTGTTAAGTGATTTTCTCACGGTAAGTTTGCTAATACTTAAACCAAACAAGAAGGTACAGTTTTGCTAATAATACGCTATTTGACAACATTAAAAAATACTACAAATAATGGTCATCCTATCAGATAATAGCGTAAAAAGACATTTAAAACTATAAATTAAACTAAAAATAAGCATATTTTTTGAGAATTTCGCTTAAAAATATCTAATAATTTTTAGAATTTTTATCTGTGATGAAAACGCTCTGTGATCGATCACAGCACTGCTGACGTCACACGCAAGTAAACACGGCTTTGTGACAGAACAGAACAGAACAGAAACGAACAGTTTTTGTGGATTATTTATAGACCTATTTGTAAATTGTGCAACTACACACCATTTATATACCATTTTATTCACAAAGTTTGAAGAAAAACTTTATTATTTACTTTGACTTCACTGCTTTAAGTTCATACAAAATGTTGACTTGCGGGTGACGTTACGTAATCGGCTCCATACAAGGTGACAAAGTTTTTCGCGCATTTTCGAAAATTTAAACTTTACATCGATTTTTTGTTAAAATCCGTTGATTTTTTTTTGAAATATCGATGTAGTGTGCATATTAATATGCTAAGGAATAATTTAAAATGGTTTTCCAAAATTTGTCAAATACCCTATTAAGTTATAATAGTTCAGAAACTGGGGGCATAAAACTGATCGTAATTTAAACAAGAAAACTTTATTAATGGCACAGTGAATAACGAAACAGATAATGTAGAAAGCTAAAGTAGTTTGTCATCATGCAATTAACAAAAATAATTACACTAGTCATTTTAATTAGTATAAAGTGTATTGTTTTGTCCTTCATGGTAGTGACCCTATATTATCAGAGGTAGCCGTTACCCCCTAGTCGGCAGGCACAGATACTTATTATCGTGCGGAATGGACGATCGCGACCTTTCACCCTGTCAGCTCACCCGCGATGCTTGCGTCCCCCGTCTGGCGCTGATAGCAGCTCATATAAATTAACGTTTATTATCCCCCCGCTCATTACTTGCTCGGTACTCGTTCGTACATCAGTGTGCGCGCTATCCAACGTTCCTCAACTAATTTTGAAAAGCTTTGTTTTCATTCGTGACTTATTTAATTCAATCGATTGAATTTCCGTTTTCATTATTGTTCAATTTTCGCAGTCCTCATGGCTAAATTCGCTAATAGTGGTTTTCTTTCTCCTTATTAGTTCAATTGAGTGTTATTAATTTTCGTGGACTTTTTATGAAAACGACCGTTTTCGGAAGCAAATTGGGAAGGATTTGCTCTTTTCAAAAATTAACAGTGGCTGCAGCATACATGCATTTTTCGAACGAGCTGTTGCAAACCATGACAATTGCTTTGATGTACCGAATCAATCCTATCTACTACTCGGACTATTCGGATACGATTTAGGTCTATACCTGAAACTCTATCGGCGGAAAAGCTATTTCTGTCATTGGCTGTTTCAATTTGAATATTACAAGTTCGGAGTTTACCCTAAGGATATTACCTGATAAAGATTCCTTCCTGCAATTAGCAAGAATTCATTGAATTGGTTATACTTTACTTAAAACCAAGATGGATATCGTGGCAAATGTAAGTAACAGTAATGTACAATGATAAAATGAGTCCGCCATTATCTTTAAATTAAGTCGTTTAAGACCCGTAAAAGGGTCACAGTGTATCGCTCGATTTGACTTAACGAAGGCAATATTATACTAACGAGTTCTTTTTTTCACAGTACCACCCGGTGTTCAAGGCGTTCCTTGCCGGATCTTTCTCTGGGACTTTCAGTACTATACTGTTCCAGCCTTTGGATTTGGTGAAAACCCGGCTACAGAACCCCAGCCAACATGTTGTTGCAGCGGCGGTCAAGTGAGTATAGAAACCATAAAATCCTACATTTCACGCGTTACTACTAGTATATTCGTATCGTCACAATAGGTTAAAAACTACTTTTTATCGTTAATTTCTTTTGATAATAATAATTGACCTAACACCTCATTCGTCAGATCTTGATTAAAAAATATTCTTGAACTTTATCTTGTTGCTACTTTACTTTATTTAGGCGTGTCTGATTATTTGTTTGTATCTGTGTGTATTTATTAGCTTTTTGTATTCTATAAAGTTTCATAAGTTTTTTAAGGTTTCATAGTATCTAATTACAGTAATTATAATAATTAACGAAAATCACTCTTTTGGTTTATTTAATGGGTCCGTTATTTGTATAAGGTAGATATAGTCCTTAAATGGTTCGGACTATACATACATATATCCAGACCAATGCAAATTAGCATAATCATGCAAACAAATATCTGCACTAAGCGGTAATCGAAGCAGCGTATTTTTTCCCACTGTTAAGTACAAAACTATAGTTTCACCATATCATATTTCATCTTTACAGCAGCCGAATCCAACCCGGCATGATGACGATTTTCTCCAACATAGTGCGTCAAGATCATATTATTGGGTTATGGCGGGGTATGGTACCTTCTATAGCACGATGTGTTCCTGGTGTGGGCATTTACTTCTCATCTCTGCATTGGCTTAAAGCCAAGGCTGGGAAGACAACCGGTGACCTAGGAGCTTTGGAAGCGATTGCGCTTGGAGTTGTGGCTAGGACGATGAGCGGTGTATTGTTGATACCTATTACTGTGATCAAAACTAGGTGAGCTACTAACTTGACTATCATAAAAATTACTGAGTTGTAAGGGTTTTTGAGGCCTTAAGCCAACCTCACCTTCAAGTAGTACACCTGCTGATTGACGGATAAGGCTCTGGTGTTTTCCTCTTTGGTTTGGGAGGGCAGACAGCAGTTGCCTCATAAGAGCCGTTTAATTCAAATCACAAGGAAAAGTAAGCTGATCTCGGGCATCGAGGTGACAGCCTCAGACGCAACCGCGACTTAGGCTAAATTGATGATGATTATTATAAAGATTTTCTCCCAATATAAGTGAGGTTTGCTTTAAATCATCATCATCATCATCCTCGCGGTCATCTCGGTCGCATTCAAGGCTTTCACTTTGAAGTCCGTGGTCCGCCTACCCGGAGTTTGCTTGGAATATATCCATTGTTTAAATAGTATACTTGTATGTATATCAGTTTATTTGAATATATACTCTTTAAATTGCAAATTATTGGATAGTCTGGAAATTGGTAAAAATTGAATCATCTAATAGATTCCATGTTATATACTACATATTTATACTCACGTTTCTTTTAGACACTTTATTTTATCTTCCAATATCTAGTATAAATACCTAAGTAGGTAATAAAATAATATTATCACCTACTTGGTAACTGCCGGCGGTAGAATTGTCTTATCGTACACGTTTGTCCATCTTTGATATTTATTTTATTTGCTTACGTGAATTCGAAAATAACAATCGGATTATAATTTCCTTTATAAAAATAGTTGATTTGATTAGGTCGTGTAACAATAGCTATGGTAATACCAGGTTACTGCGCAGCACTACAGTTAATAAACTGTATACAATGAAGTATTCAATGCAAATGTAAATTAGTAGGAAATTAATTTAGTTAGACTTACTTCAATAGGCTAAAGAAAACATCAATATGCGTAAAAAATACTTATCAAACGCAGACTATATCAGGAATATAAAATCTTTACAATAGAAATAAAAGGAATAATAATATTTTTTTGACTGTGTACAAATTCTATAGACAGAGTAAGTAACACTACAACGCGGCGTAGTAAAAATCTACTATCGCTCCATAACATGCACACATTGATTTTAAAGAACAATATATAGATTGGCTAACTCACTCATAACTTTGCCATTCATGCCATTTTTGCAGTGAAATACTGTGTCTATACAGTGGTCAAAGACGTCCGTAAAAATTACTGGCAATTGTAAACTAAGAATATCACGAATATATATTTTTCATAATAATAATTAAAAATAAACTAAAAAGGCCTCTGTTTCATATCTTCGTTCTAAAGTCAATGACTTTTATTGACCTTAAATTAAAATAATCCTTGATAATTATAAGATAATATTTTTCTTTTACAGATATGAGTCTGGAGTTTACAAGTACAACAGTTTGGGAGGTGCTTTGAAAGCTATTTATAGAGCAGAAGGCTTCAGAGGTTTATCATGTGGGCTTGGACCAACTCTAGCTAGAGATGCCCCTTTCTCTGGCCTTTATCTCATGTTTTATACTCAGGCAAAACAATCTGTACCTAAAGGTTAGTATTTACTCCTAACAGTATGTACATTGCCAAATACATTACAGTACATTACCAATCAAGTAGATTACAGTATGTATATTGCCAAATACATTACTTACTTATTACTGATTTTATATGTACCAACAATTCTACGTAATTAAATAACGTTTCTTTACTTGTATCTCTTAATTTTCGTTCATATCACTTTTAAAATACCTACTAGGTTAATTGCAAACAGTACTTCAAATGATAAAAATAAGGTCACATCGAAATCATATAAAAACATATTTTGACACACCTACTTATCTGGTTAAACACTGAATCTATTATAATCTATTATAATGAAGATAATGTTTTCTATTCTAATAATATTTTTCCTAGTTCTATTTACGTCTAAATTGTTGAAAAAATGTTATAGTAAATGATGCAACCCATATAAAAATTGCTAGTATTTTCTACAGAAAAACAAGATAAATGATATCACGCCATACCTCTTTAAATTGTGATAAGATAAGAACAATCTATTATCGAGCTTCAATAATGAATTGGTATTTTAATGATTGCTTTTAATCAATGATACATTATCGTTATAAGACGATAACATTTGTACGTCATAAAAACGCCTTTTTATGTATTTATCATATCCAAAGCTTGTCGCTATTGTTTATGAAGAAAACATACATATTCGTCGCATTGTTATCTTTTGTATAATGTATTTACTTAGCATACAAAGTATTATGTAATTAATAACAGCAATTTTGCTGACGGTAGACAAATATATCAAATATGCAAACATCTCACGAATACGAGTATAATATAAACAAATTAGTTTAAGAAATGAACCTAATTGAATTTCTAATCAAATTAAATTTTATATTAATAAAGATACGATTCCCCCACTTTAAAGACAAGTTTCCCCCACACTTTAATAATTTCCCCATCGCTTTTTATCAACAGAATGGATACAATCACCAAGTGTAGCAAGCATGGTGCACTTTAGCTGCGGCATTGTAGCCGGCATAGCGGCTTCTCTGGCCACCAATCCGGCTGACGTTCTCAAGACAAAGATGCAGTTATACCCTGATAAATTTCCCAACGCTTTTAGTGCCGCCTTATATGTACACCAGGTAAATATATAATTTTATACATCCACGCAACACACGTAGGAAAGATATAAGTCCATTAGCACTTTCATAAATCGTGTAAATTGCAGTGCGATACTAGAATTTGTACCATTGAGAACATTTTGTGCAAATATTTACTTAATATATTATTTTGATGTCGAGTGTTGCCCACTTGTGTAGGGAAAACACGGCTTTAGACTTACACATCACAGCGAGGCAATAAAACACATTAAAACAGTAATTGAAGACTTTATAATTCCGGTCCCATCGTGTCTCATTGGCCTATCTGGGTTTCTGATTAAAACATAATTATGATAATGAAAGGAATAGGAGTCAATATTCCACTGTTAATTCAGCCTGATGACCGATACCCAATTGGTATAATATTGATTAAATATATTGATTATTATTAATATTATAATATTGACGTAAAATTGTGTTCATATTAATAATCACACTGTCTATTCAGATGTTTGTTCCTGTTAAAGGTTAACATTGATAACTTAAACTAGGAAGATTAGAAATTATTTAATTGATCTGACTATGATCGTTAATGACTCGTTTATATAGTTTTTTTTTTCAATTCAATGAACGCTTCAACTAAGGATAGGATTACACACTGGGCAGCTTCGCAGGCACAAGGCGAAACAAATAAGGATACTTACTACAAACTCAAATATGTTTTACAATACGCCCTCCATGTAATATAACTCCACCCCTCTCCCTATAGATTGCAGCCCTCCCGCGTCTTAGTAGACCCATCCTTAAAAGTTATATAGTACCTACCTGTATTCATAGTCTATACTAGCAGTTGCCCGCCACTCCGCCCAAACATAGTCTATGTCTTTTCCTATGGCCGCCTCTGTACAAATTTCATCAAATCAATTCAGTGGTTTAGGCTTGAAAGTATAAAAGACAGACAGACAGACATTTACTTTCGCCTTTATAAAATTACTTAATGAAGTATAGATTTTAAATTTGTAACCATTTTGAACATGTAGTATTACCGTGAGCCATTATCTTGTTGTTACGGGTCACAACTGCATCGTGTACCGAAGAGTACGATAAAAAGTATTATAATTATGTCAATAATTGAAGATGGCTAATTAAGGAGACCAGTCAAGCATAAGAATATTTATTTTTACTCTACCGTTTAACCAATATTATTCGCATTACCTACTTTTTAAAATGTTCTTAAATTTATTATTTATCGGGATATTTACCATGTTGTATTGTTTCGTGTTTCCAATATTTCGACACTGTTGCAAGCACAATGATCATGGAGGAGCTGCGGAGGATTGGCGGTAAATCTCCGTATTTTTTTTAATGACCATGATAGTTGAAATACCTATCGTGTTCTACAATCATTAAAACAAACTTCCTACCAGAAATTAAATGACGGCAAAATTCTGTTTAAAATGACATAAAAGATAAAAGTATACATATTTATATGGCTTAGTTTTGAAGATGAATCTTCTGATATTAATTTGGCTATGATGATGGCTAAAGACTTCTCTTGACAGTTGCTAACGGTTTAAATAATTATATCTTAGATTACTAAGTATTACACAGACAGCACAAACATCTTATCTTATTCAAGCTCTTAATTTTATTCAATGTTCTATTCTTATTAGTACGACTCTCAATGTTTCATAAAAAAATAAGTAACTATAAAGAAGAACATCAAAGGTGTCAGATGTCTTTAATGCCTAAATTGTATAGGAAAGGCGTATATAGCGACTAATTGGACACCGATTCTGCAATGGTCAACCACTGTTATACTATTTACAATATTAAAATGCCATTCGATTTTAGACTGTATCGAATTGAAACTTAGTCCAAAATTTGTCCAATCTCACTGTACAATATGATGCATTTAATTTTAGACTGAAATGCGATAGTAATAAAGTCTGTAATTAAATGGCATTTTTTGTAGTATCTGTAGAATGACATTGGTTGACAATTAGCACATGTCCATACTAACATTATAAATGGGAATGTGTGTGTCTGTGACTGTTTGTCTGTCTTTCACGGCTAAACCAATGAAACGATTTTTATGAAATTTGGTATAAGGCCTTTTCTGTAGGTAAAATTCTCGCAAAAATATTGTGTTATGCATCAGTCTTATGCTTAAATTCATCTACCTGAAAAGTTTACTTGATTACGTTTAAAAAAATTGGGTAAACAGATAAAATTATAAAACTCAGTATTTAGGTTGGGTATGTAGTTGAAATAAATACTTATTCTTAAAGCAAAACCACTCACAACACAGACACTGCAAAATGTGTAATTTAATTTTAGCCTCTAAATTAATATAACTCTCTTCATTTAATTGGACTTTAAGCCTATATCCATAAAGTCTAAAATTTAATGCCGTTTTTTGGCAGAGTCTGTGGTATTACAGTGATATTGTTCTAACAAAATCGAGGGCCAGGGCGGGACCTGAAGCCGTGACCAGTTCCTTTCAACTAACTGAGCTACTTGAACACGTATATACCCCAGTTACTGGAAACGTATATTTCAAGTATCCAAAAGGCTTATTTATTCAGAGTATCCCTCTACAAAGGGAATGGATGCGGGATCAAATCCCGTCCCGATTGTTAAGGGTTGACACCACTGGGGGATAGATACTGCTCGCTGACACCGATACTAAACCCGCTCTAGTTTGATTTAAATTTAGCACCCTAAGAGGTTCAAAAAATTCATGTAACTAAATTCTTATGTTTCTTTGTTACAGAAATATGGCGTTAAAGGATATTTCAAGGGCGCAGTACCGCGTATGTTGCGTCGGACACTTATGGCTGCGATGGCGTGGACTGTGTTCGAAGAAGTTACCAGATCTATTGGCTTGAAATGAGATTGTTTCAGTCCAATCTAATTTATGAGTGTGATATTTTATGACTAGAATATTTTTGGTATAATGTTCCTAGTTTTCGTGGGTGTACTTCTAGGCCGCTAGACACTGAATTGATGAAGGAAACCATCTAGTAATTATTTGGTGTTATATTACCCAGAGAATATTTTTGTGGAATGTTTGATGCACATAATCTTCTATAATATAAAAATGAATCGCTGAATGTGTTGCTAAGCGCAAATCTCGAGAACAGATGAACCGATTTCGCCATTTCTTTTTTTTACATATTCATTGCAGTGCGAGGGTGATTTTACGTAGAGAAATTTTAAAACAATTACCAGAAAAAGTCTAAAAACAACACTTTTCTATACTCCCAAAAACGATTCGTAATAATACTTAAACGTCAATTTGAACTTTAATACCATATCATAAAGTTCAAGTGTTAGTGGAGAGGTTCCGGGAAGGCAACACAATTGAGTGACGCATGGCTTAGGGGTGCTACGGGGTTGAAGTATATCGCGGGCGAAGCCGAGGCGGGTCAGCTAATCAAATATAAAAATATATGAGAAAGTATTTCAGAGGCTCTTGCTTATTTCTTTAAGAAGTCTCTTCTGGTAGACCTAAGAAAGGCAGGGCTATAAAAATAAACGAAAGAAATATTTTAGAAGCGTTAGTAACTTAGCGGTTAAGGAGTTAACCGTAAGATCGAGAGGTCCCCGGTTCTAATCCTATGTGTACTATTTAACTTGAGTAATTGTATTCTGTATAATTATTACTTCACATTTACACGAGTGATTGTATAATAGCATTTAACACTTGTTGCAATATAGCATATAACACTAAATAAAGTGTAGAAAGTGTCAATGTAAACGAAATGGAATGAAATCAAAGTGATTGTTGTCTAGTGCCTTTATATTGTTTATTCGAATATTATATTACGCTTTAAATATTTCCTTACACTCGTATTCACAAGCATCACTCAATCCTTACAAATGCAGTGTCAATTATAATATTATCTATACACAAGGTATGATAAAAATTAATCCTTGTTTGATGAAGGGATAATTTTTGGGCACAAAGCAGCGGACGGCCTTAGTTACAAGTGAAACTAATAAAAATGTGCCAAAATCACTGTAAGATAATGTGTTTTGTATACAATGTGGCTGTCGCAATTAATTTTGTGAAGTTTTTGTCTCATCAGTGTTTTTTTCCAGCGGGTAATTTTTGTGAATACGGTTGTAAGGTTTCAAGTTATTTGTCTTTATTTGTTCTTGTTATACAATCTTTATTATTAAGCCAATGGATCAGTGGGGTAGTATCTTTTGATATTATAGTTAGGTATTTGAATGTTTAATGGGTATGTAAAACATATTCTGTTAATATAAAATGTATATTTTTGTGTTGTTTTCAATAAATTATAAAGTATAATATTGTGTATTTAATAAACTTCTCTTTACTTAAATATTTATACTTACTATTGGTCAACCTGTTGGCGGCCCGACTTTTGTACCTACTCAAAATGGTTTGGAATACTTTGTCTCACCGCTGCTCTTTCAGTGGGGATATACCCTTATGGTAGCTAACATGTAAACGGCACACTCGTGGCTAGACTACCCGACTACCCCCCCCCCCCCTGACTACCTGACTAATTGATGCTTGTACCACCAGATGTAAAATAGGTATATAGGTACCTATTCGAAAGTAAGCGAGGTAAAATGATAGTGATATTTTGCGCCCGGATGACTACCTACCTCGGGTGCAAAATTTTATAGGTAGGTACCTACCACAGACTACTTATCTCCTTTTTGGCACATGTAGCTTTGTCACACCTTCGCGTGACAAAGGAATCTTCATCCACACAGGTACCTACTTAAGTATGTACCTGCTTAGGCAGGCAATTTTGGATAAACTGTGAAAGGCAGACATGAGATGGTGAGCGGTGTACCCTACCCGGTGAGATGGTGAGTGCGATGGTAGGGTAGGTTAGGTGCACACAGATTTAAGGTTAATCCCCACTGAAAGAGCAGCGGCTGTTAGTACGAAGCCCTTTGGATCTTATCTACAGAAAAAAGATCATATTAATTTGAACTTAAAGGCAACTATTATATTCGGTGGTGAGTAGTAGGGTAGCCAGAGTTTACTGGAGAGTTTTTGTGCTGTCAGTCGGAAGACCTAAGGCTTGTCCTGCTTTAACTTCTACAATGACGGCTCACAAACTCTGTTCCTACAAGGTCGGCAGCTCGAGTGTGACGCTCCTGTTGCACACGGCCATAGGCCCCAGTAACCGCTTTTCATGTTGCGCGAGTATTTTCGCAACCATTTCCAGTAACAAAATCTGGCCTCTGGCCGGCGGGCCGCTGCGCATTCAGGGATGTTTGACCCTTAGCGCTGTGTTTTAAATTAGCGTCTATACGGGTGAGAGGGTAACCACAGGCCCTCGATTCTAATAAAGCAAAACCATTCTGTCAAAATTTCAAAACTTTCGCAATGTTGACTGACTCATCATCATTTTCATCTTAGCGTTGATCCCGGCCGCTTCCTTGGCTCTTTGAGACAGGCGTCCCCGTGAGATGTGGCTAATTTAAGTAATGGTAATTTTATATTTAGATTTTTTTTACGTGCGGGAAATTCCTACGGATAATTCGGAGCCGAAGGGGGAGGTTATGTCGGACTCGAACCGACTAAATAGCACGCCGTCTGTGGGTCGATGTGCTAGGCCGAAGGTGAGGTTGTCTCGTGACATATCCCTCGCACCCCGGCTGACCAAGGGGCCATTCTTCTCGGTCTGGCCCTCCTCGGGCCCCTCCCCGATATTAGGTGGGTACATTGTGAGAGCGACTGCTACTTATCTGACTTTCAGCAATAAAATGATTTGATTTGACTTCTTAAATCGAAATGGGCACTTTCAGGTAGAGGTGAAGTTGGTTCCAAAGATATTGACGGGTGTGGGAGTGGCTAATCTACAAAGTCCGTTACACTATGTACTGAGCAGGTACCTACCTATATAAAAGAAACCTTAAATCCTTTAAATGGCGTCGTAACAAACACATTGGGAGGGTTTCAAGAAAATCGCCATCATACATTTACCATCATCGATAATTTTAATTTTAACCGAACTATTTATTGTCTGATTTCTAGCCGACGAACGTAGTTGGCAACAAAATATTATCTAAGAACCATAACGACTGAAAGATTATCAAATGATCCACAAACTTGTATACCTATAGTACCTACATATTTTATTTGGAAAAATACATTTTGATAATTGACTATAAATTCATATAAGTAAATAATCTGCAAGTTACCTGCTCCTACCTACCATAAAATAAGTAGATATATATTACAGTACAATAATATATCTCCAGCGTACAGAAAAGTATTTCTTCAATGTCAAATGGCTCTGGTCGTTTAGATACCCAATTTTTTTAGGTTCCAAATCAACTTCACTTACAAGCTAGTACATTTACTTATTGATGGCTGTGTTTCCTCTTAGGGTTGGTGAATCAGACGGCAGTCGCACCCATAGAAGCTAAAATACCTACCACAGGAAGAGTAAGGGAGTAGACCCCCAGATTCGAAGTAACAAGCATTAAACGGGATAGACGGGATTGAAACAAATAAAATAGAAACTATTGTATATTTCACATATTTACAGATATGATTCTATTACTGGAGAGTTTTTGTACCGTCAGTGGGAAGATCAAAGGCTATTCCTGCTTTGTCTCCTACACTGACGGCACAGAAACTCTCTGTGTTTACAGGGCGGGCAGTACGAGTGTAACTCCCCTGGTGTTGCACACGTCCATAGGCCACGGTAACCACTTTCCATCAGTTGGGCTGCGTGCTTGTCTGCCGTGGTATAAAAAAAAAACTTATCTAGTAAAATCTCATATAAACTCTAGTCCCTCATACTTGAGGTTTTCTACCAAGGTATCAGGTAGAAGTACAGTTCCGTCGGTGGTAAATGCAGTTATGAAGGTAGATGTTTTTCCTTCGAACTCTGTTGTCTTCAAAGCAACTATGGCCTCATCATTCGTTCCCGGTATAAACTTGAACGAAGAGAAGCCCAGTTTTGGCTCCAGTTTTGTGATCTGTAGGTAAAGAAAGTTGATTATTATGAATGCAGTTTATAAATTCATCTATGCTATGCTATGTATCCGTTTATTTTATTTCTACGAAAGCATTAACAAGTGGGTATTACATTTTGTTCAGCTGTTTGATGTACAATTATCAGATAATGAACAGCTGGTAACTTAAAAAGGAAATCCTGTTTTTGTTACTCCTATCTTTAACTAAGCGACTATTCTTGTTTTTCCGATTTAAATAAGTAAATAACCTTTTTATTATTAGAACATGGGAGAGCCCGTAGTGGCTTTTTAATGAAGAGGTTTTTATAAGCAGCTTGTCAAAATTCAATAAATACGAGAAACTAAAAAGGTACCTAGTTGATAAGAGACGAACTAATAAGCCAACTGTGAAGATTATGTTGCGGCATTTGACTCTACTGATAAGCTAAGATAAGCTTATCACAATATAGGCACTAACAGCTGTACCTATTCGAATACGTCTTCCTCATGATTACATAATAAGAATAGTTTTTTATTGTAGGTATCAGTCAATCGTCAAATCAATATCAATTTTTCCTTTCATGGTTAATTGAGCTCACATCCCATTGAGCCCGCGGGCTCAGTTGACCATGTTCGTTTTTTTTTTGGGAGTGACTTAGCCCACTAACTAGCCAACTTGCCCTGCGGGCTCAGTTAACCACATGCTACGGCTATTGGTCTACTCAGCCCGTGGGTTGAAGTTTGAAGTGTTCTTTTTTTAGACGCGTTGCTTTTCCTGTTGTTCTGGATAGGAAGACAGTGGAATAACGGGTGTGCTCTCTGGCGATTAGGATACTAGCTAGCAGGAACTCCTCAGAACACTTGCCGTGGTAGAGACGGAAAGATAAGGATATCTTTACTAAGCTAATTATTTGTGTTAGGAGATATAGTCTACAATAGGATAAGATTTAAACCAGCAACCATTTTGAAGCGTCCTAGACGTCGCGCCACTGCTTAAATTGAGACAACTTTCCAGGGTTTTAACAAATCAAAGCTAGTAAACGTTCAATGATCTCTTATTTTGTCTCACTGAACATGAATTTGGGATCAGAGGCTATCGATTGTTTTCCAATGATGTATTATGAACTGTAGATACGTCATGCAGGAATATAAACGTTTTCAAAAATGGCGCATATATTAAAAATACAAAATTTACACTAATTACTAATAATCGTCATATTATTAATTTATATGAATTATATTATTATTTATATTCATAATTTAATTCATTTTAAGACTTAAAGATGTTGCCATACTAACATCTATGGCAGTTGTTACGGGTTCGACGTTCAGCCAAAGCCGCAATTAGACTGGTAAAGCGGACCCCAGACTCGCGAGTCGAAAGCTTCGGATGCGACTGGGATTAAGACTACTAAGAGGAAGAAGAAAGACTTACAGACTTACTTTTTTTCCGTAGCGCATAGTTGCGTCGCTGATTGGTGCATAAAATGATAACCATAGTCATAAATTTTTTGTCGCCATTTTAGAGTCCGGACAACGTATCTACAGTTTTTATTACATCATTGTTGTTGTCTAATATAGTTCTCCCTGATAGTTTAATAATTATCTCTCTTGGCTGTACCCCTATGTACCGACCTAAGGTTCTCATTACATAATTCTATCGGAAGCTTACTCTGTTCAATATTTATCACGTGTTTTTGGAGACTAAGATTTTCGGTGTTCAAGCCAACTTTAGTTGCAAGCTGGTTTGTTAATTAACGAACGAGGTTCTGGTGCGCGTCCTTTCATCTCGGTGTAAGGAGTCGACAGTAGTCGCTCACATAATCAGCTATCATGTAGAAGTATGAGTGTGGACTGGACGCTTGAGAAAAAGGTTTAGGCTAAAGTTTCCATCGAGCTGAAGTTTCGAACGGAACAGAGCTGAGACAAGTGGTGGATTTTGAGGAATATGAGTGTAGGTACTGAGTGGTCAGAATAGTGCAGAAGGTAATCTTTTTCGCCTCAGAAGATACGCACCCTTCCGGGCGCAATACGTGAAAAAGAATATGATTGATGGAAAAGAAAGAAGTAGAACGAGACATTTAATTGTGTTAAGAATGTTTCGTCAACTTAATACTTAAAATAATATATTTTAAATCATGAGTCTTGTAGCACACGCATTACGCAGAAACTAGGGTGTAATTTAAACGAGTGGCCGTGAAATTTTATTGACGTGTTCATACTGTTCATTTTCTCTGCTACATATGTGTATTGTATTGCACCCGGCACAAAATGTAAATGTAACATCATAATACTAATAACGCTCACTCAATGGAAAAATTATGCAAGTGTAAAGTGGAAACGTTGTTGGAATATAGAGTAGTTTTCTAATGAGAATGAATTTTGTTAGAAATCCCTTTGTTCATACCCATATAAGTTTGTATGTCGCCGACGGGGTAGGCAGAGGTGTATTAAAATTTAATCGGGGGTAAACGGTCATGGCGCGGTTTTCACGCAAAAACCGCGCTGTGACGTGGAGTTGCGGATACCAGCTCGTGATACCATGTACCAATCACGTTTTTTTATTCTGTTTTTTAAAACTGTCTATGGCCAGGTACAATATAAAAAAACTATTTACATCTTTGAAAAAACGTTTTTGCGAATCCGTACACAAATGACGGAGCTATGCGCGTACAAACATAACATCAGAATTGAGAACCTACTCCTCTTTAGAAGTTGGTTAAAAAAGGGCAATCTTTCAATGAGATTCACGAGATTAGGGGGAGGTATATCACGCTGATCAATTTTGAGCACATAGATAACTAGATTAACATTATATCAGCCCCATGTGACTGTCAATGCCAGTTGTACCACTAATGGTACAGATGGTTCGATGAGTGGGTACGTGGAGTTCCACGTTATTAACAAAAAAGTGATGTTTGAACAGCTGTTCAGTATTAATTTGTAACCTTGACAATTACATATGTTTTAGTTTTCATTGATATGCCTATGTACACTCACCTCTAAAGCACGAACATTTTTGAAGTCATCGTCCGCAGTGATGAGGTAATTGCATCCACTGACTTCATCTTTAGTTTCGTTATAAGCGTCTTGACTGCAACGGCGAGGTAAGAAATGCCACAGCTGCTTGTGCGGGGACCATACACCTGATTCATGGATCATGTACCCTGGCCAAACAATGCCGATGGATTTTCTTACAGCTTCGTACTGGTTCACCCACATTTGGTGCTGCACCTGAAGTAGAAAACGCCTTTTATAAGTAAAAAGTGGAAAAGAAGTAAAATATGGTGAATGTTGAGGTCTGAGGTGAAAGTCTTAGATGTAATAGAGAATAATGTCAAGATGTAGATGACATGCTTTCAGAGGAAATACAAGTAAAATCTGAGAAGAAAAGTATTTTGTTTGAGATGAGATGAATCATTACTTAAATGAAATTTTGAAGCATTTACTATGCTAACTTTTCAAATCGATTAAGAATAGGAAAAAGTGAATGCCCAGGTGGGACTCGAACCCACGTTCGAGTCCCACCTGGGCATTCACTTTTTCCTATTCTTAATCGAATCATTACTTCTTTGAATTTGATTCTTGCTAGCTACTATGCACTGTTCACACACTGTTGTATGATATAATAAAATACAGTGTGTTTATTTGTTGAAAAACTAATACTTCTATTCCTGGTCAGGAATATTGATGTTTTTAAATCCAATGATAGTCATATCTTAAATGAAAATCAGGGTTGACACTCCTTTGAACATTTTTTGCTATTCCTCATAGTTCCAGTTATGGCCATTCATATTCCGTTGAAAAATTCACCTTGCCATCTTCACCAATAAACCTTTTATTTTACAACAATTGTTAAAAAAATTCTTACCTCACCATGCGTGTTGATAACTTTGACCCACATAGGGTCATAACTCTGGAACTCTCCACCAGGTGTTGTCCACTCCTTGCCCATAGACCCAACATACAATAAGTTATCTTTGACCGTCGACCATTCTGACTTGAACCCCTTTACGGAATGACCGTTACCATCCATCAATACTACCCATGGCACAACTCTATTATTTTCTATAGCAAACACCTGGAAATTATATTTTTATTATTGCTTAAATCAAAATTATACTAAATTATGATATTATTGGATGAAGTGCACATTACCAACTACAATATTCGTTTTCATCGTAATTGTTATTTAGCTATGGAGGCTTGTTGTTAGCAATATTGATACACATTGTTGTTAGTAATATTTGTCATTAGTCTGTAAGCGTTCTTCAAGAGTAAATAAATAAATTAATAAACAGAGGTGAATTTTATTTTAATGGTATTTCATACCATCATTATGTAATTTCCTGTTGCCTCCAAACTGTACACTTTGGAGCCAGGGGCTTCACTTAATTAATTGGTTTTTTGGTTTCTATGAGAGTGATGTCCATCTACCATATTATTTTGTAAGAATGTTTAGATTATTATCTTGTTGATTGATGGCTTGTGGTGAAATATATTGTTACACTGCACTAAGTAGTGTTTAAAGACTAGAAATGTTCATAAACATTAATTTAAACCTTTGAAAATGCCATAAGGCGAAATTGGTCAGGTTCAATAATAAAAAGCAAAAGTACAAGTGTTCTCAATATTTGTAAAAACGTTTAGGTATATCGATGAAGTGAGTATAGTGAACATAAAAAAAGTGAGTAGAGTGAGTATAAAAATATATCTGCGAGGGCAGCCATGTGTCAGTGTCAAGGTTTTAGTCAATAGATACAAATTTTTCAATAGTTAGAGGGATATTTATACTGTGCTTTAGTGTCCTATACCAAAACAATATAACATCCCACTAAAATAATAATGTTAGTGACCATGATAATTTAAATACATATACATATAGCACTATGATATATTATACTTACTATTCCAGATCTATCATCAAATGTCAGCAACCGTCCATCAAACACAATCAATTCAGACAGCTCCATCCCCCTTCCTTTGTTTGAATAGGTTGATGTTAGAAGCGTTGGTGCTTTACTATCCCATAGTACTTGCACAGACTTTCGTACACTGTTATACTTAAGAAACCCTTGTTTAAGGTAGCTAATATATGTGTATGGTTTCGAAGGACTTTTTGATTCAGTATCTAAGTCGGTAATAATACCAATCCTGAAGTGGACTTCATCTCCGAACTCCACCGGCGCTGTGAGTGGGTATGTAGCATTGTATGGCCTCGCTGTGGTTCTCCATCTGGGCACACCCACCACCTGACTGCTAGTCCACCAGTTGTAATAACACAACACAATCAGGAAAACTCCTATTAAGGCAATTAATAAAATGAATTGTGGCTGCACTCTGACCGCATTGCCTACTCTATAAGTGGCTGGGGTACGCAGCGCCTTGCGCCAATCGCGAAGGGTACCTTTCATATTTCTATCATCAAAACTGTACTCGTTCATAATAAATATATTTATAACATATTAACTTCACGTATATGAACTGTATCATTTCATTTTAATAGCATTTGACTAGTGCATTTAGTTATAAAATACATGTGTTGATATCACTTTTACGAAGATTATTATCACTTAGCTTAATTGATTTTGGTAAGTTTGAAACTCTTAAAATACAGCTCTTTGTCAGACTATCTGATAACTTTGATATATTGTAATGTTTTATATGGCTCATTTTGAATGGAATTCGAAAATCATTATATTTTATTGCCTATTTTAAGTAGTGATATTATGACATTCGACCAATGACTAATTTGACGGACTGACCGTTGACGTAAAGGCACACATCATGCTAAATTGACATTTACCGTACCGTCCAAAAATCTTATTTTTAATTTCCTACTGTTGGATGGAAATATAGTGAAATATAGAGTTAAAAATTAGAAATGAAGCCAACAGTGAGAATTGTTCTAATGCACGATAAAATCTGCCTAAAATCAGCCGTTACATAAATTTAAAAAACTAAAAAGAAGATAGCTTTTTGACTTTGACTTTGACTTTGACCTACTTCTAAAGAATCAGTTCCAGGGTCGCACCATAAACCCAAGGCGTGATTATAAAAAAATGATATGCATCTGTATGTGAATATCATTTGCTCCTCCTTGGTAATAATTCTACAGATACCAAGCACAGCAATCAATAGAGCAAACCAGAGGCGACGAAGACTACAGGCGGATTGTGCGACCGCTCACGGCCTCACTGTGCTAAGGACCTTGTATCATAGCGAAAATCGCTAGCGCGGTGCCGAGATAAGGGATAAGGATTTCTACCAAACGAATTTCGGGGTCGCCTGCAGGGTCTCCCCCTAAGGCCAGGCATGTGCATCCTACGTGCTCCACAGCGCACGATGGCCATCAGGGCCATCATAGGGATGGAGGAAGATATCTTTATACGCAGCGAGTATCCTAGCCGAATCGCTACTTCCCTTTCGGTGCTATATCAGCACCGAAAGGAAGTGCGGGACCTGAGGTTGGAGTAGTCCGGCGGAAAATTCGTGAGGTCCTATCTGCATAGGGATATAGTAGCGCAGTTGGAGCTACGACTTGGTTAACCACGCGCAGGATATGCCTATATAGTGGCGGTAAAAGTCACCATGGGGAAGTGGCTAGAGAGGCCACCCGGCAGCCTCTCATACCAGCTCACGCAGGTAACCACCGGGCATGGGTGCTTTGGGGATTTCTTGCATTGCACACGTCCGAGTGACATCACTGTGACGCGAGCGATGACTCGGGGCTGCATACCCTCACTGAGTACCCGGCGTGGGAGACGATGAGGTGGGAGCTAGAGGCGGCCCTAAAAGTGGAAGTTCACGCGCTCGTCGCCTTGCTTACAGCGATGAAACGATTGGCGAGTGCGTGGCTGCCGCCGCTGTCTCCTTCTACGAGCAATTAACGTGCGAGAAAGAGACGGCGGCGGGGTGGGATCGGAGGAGACTCGTGGTCAACACGGCCCGCGACGAGCGGAGACGACTCAGGCGTCGGAGGAAGCAGAACAACCACCGTCCCCAATGAGCTTGGGCCTGAGATGACGGGTGGAGCCGTCTATTATCCTAGCCTAGCAGAGGCAGGCCGAGGCCGGCTCAGATTAAAACGCATAGAACTCGCGTGTGAAACCGCTGAAAGTACTAGGAAAACCGAAGTAGTACCATTTCGCTCGTACTCGTTTTATAGTCGGTTCCAGTCCGACGACACAATCACCCCCTCGGCGCCGCCACTGGAGCAAACCTTCGAGAGGAGGCGGCCAGAGCCACCCTTAGCCTCAGTAAGTGTCTCCAAATATAATGCTACTTGATGTTAGATAACGACACTTTGTATCTGAATACGTCCCTATTACAGTCAAGGTCATTTAGTGTGAGATAGTTGTAGTATAGGCGGTATAGGTACAGTATAGGTCTTCGCCGCCTCTGGTTCGCTATAGTTGTAGCAGTCTGTCCCCTGGAGGGTAGGAGGGAAATAAAATACCTCCCGCGGACCACAAGGCCGGAGAAAGGCACTACTCCATTAACAAATCCCCGCCTGCTGGGCCTCTTTGACATATTCGGAGCAGGGGCCGCAGGTGTGCTGCGGGCTTAGGTCGGAGTACGCAGTAGGGATGGCGGCGGACGAGCCCATCATCGGGCCAACGGCGGCTCCCACCCCTTGTGAAGAGGAAGGCCTTGGCGTCAGGTGGCAACCGGCCGTAAAACTTATAGCCAATCAAAACCCTCCAAATGGCAGTACAAAGGACAAATAGAGTGATAACTACTAGGGCGTCCCCCTTAAGCGACGGTAGAACCCCAGATGTAACGAGTGCGAATGCGATCCCAAGAAAGAAAAATACTAGGGCGTACCCCGTAAGCGACGCTAAAGACAAAGGTGCCAACCGGCATACTACCACCAAGAGGATACGTATGGGTACATGGAATCTTGGTTCCATGACCGGACTCAGCGCTGAGCTTAGTAACATCCTAAATAAAAGAGATATTAACATCTGTTGCATCCAAGAAACGAGGTGGAAGGGGTCAAAACCCCGGGACATGGAATACGGCTTTAAACTTATATACCACGGAACTGACAACAAGAAAAATGGCATGGCAATAGCACTAGATAGGAACCTGAAAGATAGGATCATAGAGGTAGATAGGAAAAGTGACCGTCTCATCCGTATAAAACTGGCCTTAGAAAACCAGCCGATCATGAACGTTATCTCCGCCTACGCACCACAAACCGGATGCTCAGTCACTGAAAAGCAAACCTTCTGGGATGACTTCGGCGATATGATCCAGAGTATACGCACAGAGGAAACCGTCTATGTGGGAGGAGATCTAAACGGACATGTAGGAGAAACAAGCGACACCTATGAAACACATGGAGGCTATGGGTATGGTACCATTAATCCACAGGTTGAGGAAATCCTGAACTTTATTACTAAATATGGTTTCAAAATCATAAACACCTGCTTTAAGAAAAAACAAGATCACCTAATATCGTATAAGTCGGCACAACATCAGACACAGATCGATTACACCCTAGCAAGAAAAGAGTGCGTACGGTACTTCAAAGACTGCAAGATAATACCTGGAGAAGCACTCACCTCCCAACATTGCCTCCTGGTGGCAGTATTCGATCTCCAGAAACCGATAAAGTTCAGGATCGACAAAACAAAGCGCATCAAGTGGAAGGAGCTACACGGGCCAAAAAGTGAGACCCTTGTGTCTGAACTAAAACAATATTTGGAAACTGATCAGAAATGCAAAAAGTGTCCCGACGCTAGATGGAACGATTTCGAGAGGAAATGCCTGGAATGAGCAGAAGGAGTACTTGGAGTGTCGAAGGGTGGTGTCAGTACCACCAGAGATACCGAATGGTGGAACAGCACCGTAGAGGACATTTTAAGAACCAAAAAGGAAAAATTCAAGATCTGGCAAGGAAGTGAGTCCGATGAGCACAAAGCCGAATATAAAAAGGCAAAGGTTTTGGCCAAGCAGACTGTTGCTCAAGCCAGAGCCGCGTCTCAACACAATTTTTATGAACGGCTAGAAAACGCAACGGGTGAATCAGAAATATACAAAATTGCAAAGTTCAGAAACAGGGCTACTCATGACACCAAACTTAACCGGTGTATAAAGCATTGTAATAACCAGCTTCTGACCAATGATGACGACATCAACAAGCGCTGGCAAGAGTACTTCAATCACCTTCTAAATGAGGAGTTCCCCAGTGAAAACCTCCCATATATAGCTCCAACTCAAGGCCCAATCGACTCGATAACACCAGAGGAAGTCAGCAAGGCGACCAATAAAATGAAAAATAACAAAGCTATGGGCCCTGACAACATCCCGGCAGACCTGTGGAAAAAACTGGGCGCTATCGGAGTACTATGGCTCACTTGCCTCTTTAGCGTTGTTGTCATCGAAGGTAAAATACCGAACGCTTGGCGAGCAAAATCAATTTGGTTTCACAGCCGGAAAATCTACCAATGACGCTATCCACACTCTGAGATTACTTACACAAAAACACCGACTCCTGAAAGAAAATTTGTTACTCCTTTCCATCGATCTAGAGAAGGCCTTTGACCGAGTGCCTCGAAAACTGGTATGGCAATCACTACGAGCACAGAAAATACCCGAGGCATTTGTAACCATAGTGCAAGATATGTACAAAGATGTCACAACACAAATAAGGAGCCCAGCAGGCCTAAGCAAGCCCTTTGAAGTAAAGGTTGGAGTGCATCAGGGTTCGGCACTGAGCCTTCTGCTCTTCAACTTAACCATGGATTACATATCACGCGACATCCAAGAGCCCACACCGTGGTGCCTGCTGTATGCTGATGACATCGCCCTGATCACCAAGGAGGCCTCGTCACTGCAAATCAAATTTGACAAATGGGTGGAAGAGCTGGAGAGACACGGATTACGCGTTAGCAGGACCAAAACAGAGTTCATGGAGTGTGACTTTGGAGGTACGGCCGCAACAGGAAACGATATATATATCGACAATGCCCCCCTACCAAAAGTAACTAAATTTAAATACCTGGGCTCTGTTATCGCAAATGATGCGACTGTCAATGAAGACGTCACTCATCGTGTCAACACCGCCTGGCTGAAATGGAGGTCGCTTATAGGCGTTCTATGTGACCCCAAAATGCCAAAAAAGACCAAAGGCAAAGTATATAAGTCCGTAGTCAGACCAGCCATGCTGTACGGCACCGAATGCTGGACCACCAACAAGGTACACGAGAACCGCTTGCATGTGAACGAAATGAAAATGCTGAGGTGGGCCGGCGGTGTCACGCGGCTGGATAAGGTCAGGAACGACTACATTAGGGGCACATTTAGAGCCGCTCCTATTGCCGAAAAGCTGCAAGAAGGACGGTTAAGATGGTACGGTCACATTATGCGCCGAGACGGCACGCACACTGTCTGAAAAGTGCTTGACATCCCCAACCCGCCCAGAGGAAGAGGAAGGCCGCCGGCCACGTGGTGGTCCAATGTCCAAAGGGATTTGAAAACCAAGAACCTGCCAGATTCGACAACTCAGGACAGACCGTCCTGGCGCCGTGCCATTAGGAGGCCCGACCCCAAATGAAATGGGAACAGGGACAGAGAGAGAGAGAGAGAGTTATATGAATGAAAGGAATTTTAATTATAACACCTCCTCTCTGTGATTACCCTGTGGGGTAAAAGTAAAAGCGCCATGCAATATAAGCAAAGACCCTTTTTATAAACAATGTATGGTTTACTACGTCACCGTATGGTTTCTTACTATGTTTATATAATTTCACCACGGTTATCACATGTATAATATAATTCTTATACAGATGCACAATAAGGAACAAAAAATGGTTACTCGTAACTTCCAAAAGCAGACATTTTTTGGCACACTTATCTAATTTTTACTATTAATAAACTTATCAAAAATAAAACATACATTAAACACATTATTGAATATGACTGAATAAAACTTTAAATATTCTAATCTATATTGATTTTACCAGATTCTGCAGTAATTGTAAAAGTTACAGACTTAATGCACCATGCCGCTAGATGGCGGCTTTCTTAAATAGCACTATTGTCACGACGAGTTTTATATGCTTACATGTTTACATTATCATAATTATGTATAAATCTGAAATAATTTACGTGAATCTAAATAGGCAAAAGAAGGTATTTTAAAATTTAGTTATAATTTTTTAAATTCTTTGTAGGTAATGATGTGCTTTGCATTACCAGATTCCTTTAGACCGTGAAATGAACAGCATTGAAAAGTCCGTAAAAATTATTAGATTTCCTTTCAACATATGGTAAATGGTAGATATTTATAATCTACCATTAGGTACAGGCAGGGGTACTTTTCGCCTGGGTAGATTTTATAAATAAAAATGATTGGTACGGGGACCAATCTGCGCTGTAGCACTATACGTATTTTCCCAATCATTTGCTTTCTTTGTTTCGCTGAGGTCATTGCCTCGTGATAGGGCAGTAACGCACGGATGACGCTAAAAGCTAATTCGCCGGACCCATCGTTATACGTAGCTATTGCTCGGGACTAGCGCACTTTGGTGTCTCTTGAGAATAGCACGGGGGTCGAGGTCACATCCACCAAGTAGGTACAGATTTTATTTAATTATAAAACAATACGCGCGCGGTGTAGGTCCAAGGTATACCTACATTTTAATGTCATGAGTTCAATTGTAACAAAGCTTAAGTACATAATAAATACTTACTCAAGTTGGTCATTTCAAAGCAATTGTAAAAGGCTGATAATTTTTTTGTAATTTTCTGATTCTACTTCTGCAAACCTGTTGTTGAACGTTGAGAAAATATTATATTAGGATATTGCAAATTAAACAAACGCTGTAATCAATTATAATAAAATAAATATACAAAATAGAGTACTCACCAGCATGTAGGAACCAAAAATAATAAAACTAGTTGTAGCTGTGACCCTATTTATGTGAACTGCTGTAGTTGCCTTGAATAATTGAGAAAACAGCGAGTGGAACTAACACATCAGTGGATCCGTATGTTTGCCTTAGTAGAAAAGTATACCTATAATAAATATAATATTATTATTAATAAATATCACGTTTTACTTGACGTAGAGGAGCAGTTCCGAATAGCTCTTAATGGGTTTATTTGATGAGAGATACGCCCTAAATAAATACCAAAAAATACTAGAAGAATATAGATACAAAACTGACTTTAACAAAGTCTCCGAAGAAGATAAAAGTCTGCAACGAATTCTTTATACCCTCAAAGCTAAAATACCCTCAAAATATAATTAAACCTATAAATGTCCAACCAGGACTTACGCTACAGCTGGTTCGTTAAGACTTAGAAGAAGCTGATAGCCAAACACCAGATTAGCTTTAGAGAAAAGCATTTAGTGGAACTTTACTGAATTCTTGAATATCAGCCAGGCATTTCACAAAATGGATGCATTAGGCGAAAAAGCTTACAGTCCAAATATAACAAGTACAAGTATAACTAACACTATTAACAATGTATAAGATCCAATAAGGCGTACTGCAAGAGTATATAGACTAATCTATTGTTGAATGCAGAAAAGACCAAATGTATTAATTTCACATTGCCCAATGTGAGGCAAACACACGTGACGTCGTGCTCGGGGGATAGGGGTTAGAATTCGTAAACAGCACTACTTTTCTGGGAATTACAATAGATTCAAAGGGGTGACCATATTACTATTTAGGCAAATACACTTAGCTCTGCTGCCTTTGCTGTGAGACGGATTAGGCAATTGACAGATGTGCTACTGCTAGGCTTGTATACTTCAGTTACTTCCATAGCTTGACGTCGATATGGAATATTACTTTGGGGAAATGTGGCGGATTTATTAACTATATATTGCAAAAAAGGGCAATTCGTACCATTTATTGTTTAGGCAAAAGAGACAGGGAACAGGGAACGATTTAAGAATATTGATATTTTAACTGTAGCTTCCCATTATATATTTGAAAAGATTACGTATGTCAGGAAAAATATATCTTATTTCACAAAAGTGAGTGACGTTACAGACGGAAATCTACGTAATGAACATAAACTGATACTTCCATGTTATCGGCTTAGCAGAGTTAGCGATTCTTTTAAGGGGGAGGCAAACGCTTTTATAATAAATTGCCTGAATCGGTCCTAAGTATGCCTGAAAATCAATTTAAAACTTATGTAAAGACCATTTTATGTAAAAAAAGCATACTATAGGACATATGACTATCTTAAAGACAAAAACGTCTAGTTTGAGTATGGCGCAGGCACCTCCTAAAGTGCCGTAGTTTCGGTATAATATTGAACTTAAGTCATATTTTAACTTATGTTAATTATTTGAAAAAGTTTTTATTTTATTTTATATTTTGTTCATTAGACACGAGATAAATGTAGATTCGTCCATATTTAGCCTTAAGGATATAAATATTGTAAATTGACGTCTGAAAAAATGCCGCAGTGGAGTTTGTTGCGCCGTTTCTTCGAAGTGCCTTGGAAGCGGTGGTAAACTTAGCTTAAGTAGAATTTATTGACGTCAATAAGAAACAATAATAAATCTTTGACTTTGACTATGACTTTGACATCGAGAGACCTTCAAAAACACATGAGCCAAGTGAAAAAATGTTTCCCTAAATGGCGCTAGAGAACCATTTAACCTAAGGTCGCACTTGTCACTTGTACACTTAGAAATAAAAAAATGCCCTCATATTATACCCCGTTATGAACAATTGAAACAAAGCAGAAGATACACCGAATACTTATTTCTTAATGCACCTGGGCTGCTGTCTCGCCTGGCAAAGGAATATTTAGGCCTGGCGAGTGTATTTACTAAGATATTGAAATTCCTATTCCTGTCCAGTTTTAAAAAAAAAAAATATCCGCTACATTAATATCGAAGTTTTGAGAAGATCTTGCGGATAGTTTTGTTGTTGAACTAGCCGTTATTTATATTATATTTATATTTATATATATATAAATAGGTTGTGTGCATGTATGACATGCACACAACCTATTTATAATATTAATAGGAAGTAGGATGAAGGTATCTCTCCATATAAGTACCTAATAAACTTTTGTACTAGGCAATCACGCTGAATACAGTGAAACAGGAAGTTAGAATCCCAAGTAGGTACTCGTATTATAGTAGGAAATATCAAATAACAATGAACAACTGTAAATACCTCGCTTCCCGGCTGAGCATCAATTGAGAAATAACTCACTGGAAGCATCTCTCCAAGCAACTAAGAAACCAAATAGTATCGAACAGCAAATTGGATTATTGTTTCACAACTGAATTTAGATAACAAGCAAGGGGAGCAAACTTGATAATACAAGGTTTGCTCTAATAGACTGCTAGAGAAAACATCGTAGCGAATTGAAAGGAAATGAAATGAAATAATTTATTCACATATAAAGTGCAAAGCAATGAGACATAAGATAATATGATAGATTGTAAGCGTAATTATGTTGTATAAACGCATAAAACAATTTGGCGGAACTTTTCCCGTGAGACCAACCGCGATCAGGACCAGGCCGATCTGGGCAGGTCTACCACGCCCCTCGCAACTGAGTTCATTGCGTAGAGATGAATATGACAACCCTGCCCAGGGCGACACGAGCTTGGTGCCCCATTGGTGAAAATCGCTCTTAATGACACACCGACCCCAAACTGAGACATGCTCGTATCTTGGGAGTTGATGGCTCACCGTTCTAAATGTCAGTTGTTTAGCTACAATCACAAAATATTCCATTTTTACCAGGTAGTTAATTCGGTTTTTTTCTTTACGTACCTAAATTGATTTAAAATGTAAATAAACCATAGCACGCACGTACGAACACGAACACAGTGGACACAAACATCAAACATGACCATTTCGTTTGTACGTATGGACGGCATATCCGAACACGGACGCGAAAATAGCATAACTCAGCGCCGTTAAAAGTGGTCTATTTTGAAGTAGCGGAAAGATTTTTGGTATTTGCAGTTATTCATGAGATATTGTTTAAAGCGGATCCTGGATGGTGGAAGACAGTTCTATAGGAACAGTTTTGTTACGTAACATTTATTAAAACTATTCGAACACCATCCATACGGAACATACAGATGAGATCGCCGCAAACATGTTTGACGAACAGAGTGTTCGATTTATAGTGGTACACATATGCGAACCAAGTTGTTGCGTATCATGGCACGCAACAATTTTTTCCGTACGTGCGTACACACCTTGGAATTTTTTTCAACGGTGTCTCGCAGGATTCTAGCCAGTAGCCACTTTGTGAACCGGTTGTCATAAGTAATCTATGTAGTTTTTTCTTTTTTGACGTTTTGACTTAGACTAAGAAGTTTACATTGAATAATAATCATAATCAGTATTGTCCTGGTTGCATCTCAAAATTTCATTTTGAGCTCAGAATTTGCTTAGGTATTCCTACTCCTCCTTCAGATTTGATTTATGTGGTTTATAAGGTAACTACTCACTTCCTTGCTCCTTCCCACCAATCAGCAGGCGCACCCGGTTTACAGGTGAGGGTGACTTGGCCTTGGAGCTTATCTTACTGGAGCCTATGCATCACCACGCAAATAGGCTGAAAGATATGGTCAATTTATAAACACTGAACATGTCTATGTGCAGTTTTTGTCCCCTCACCACTGGAAGACTTCAAATATTTTTGAAAAAGGAAGCCGGTTCACTTACCTCTATCTAGTTTATCATGCACCATGCGGCCCATTGGGAAGGCGGCAGAAAGTGGCTTCTAAGGAACTAATAGACTCTACCGCTTACCTATAATTAAAGTATTAATATTATTAAAAAATTGTATTTAAGTATATACCCAGGGATTTTCATTAAACTGGAAGTTATAAAAATAACTTTTTTAACATATTCATTGAATCGACATTGTTCACCTTAATTAATTATAAAGTACCTAATGAATTATGTCACAGTAGGGTTAGCCAACGGTTGACTGGAATTGCTTAACGTTGAAGTAAGTATTAAGAATGGTCACCCTTGAGACTGACCTGTGGTACTGGAATGAAATATGTCAAATGGAGCGAGAATGGAAGTCCTGTTTACAAGCACAAAAGTACTACTTATTCTATAACATTTATTATACTGCACTGAAACGTGGAGTACAGTGCCGTGTAAGATCACCCTTACGAGATGCCTGAAAATTGCAACTACCTAGTACATTTCATTATTACTCTGTTGCCTACTATACTATACTCACTCACATGCATAATTACCGAGTTATTATTTTATTGATAAAAAAGCTAAGTTTAGAAAAACCGACTTTAAATACTGAAAGGTATAAAATAATTTAGAGAAAAATAACTTAATTTACAGATTTACTATTCTGTTAGGAGTAAATCGAATAATAAATCTCAGAGAAATCGGTGTACATACATAATAACAAATCTTCTGGCGTATGTTACCCATCGTTGGGGTGAGGCTATAGGCAAGCACGGCAAGTCACTGGCAATAGTCTTGAAATCGCCAAAGCCTTCGATAGAGTTTGGCACAACAAACTGTACAACAGGGTTGTTTGCTTCTTGCAGGATCGCCGTATTCGCGTCCTTTATGATGGACGAGGCCTGGAGTTCTTGTAGGTAAATCCTGGCGTATCGCAGGGGTCCGTCATGACACCCACTCTCTTTCTTCTGCATATCTATGACATGCTATCTACCGGCACCATTCATTGCTATGCAGACGATAGCACCTTGCATGGGAGTTATTATGAACGTCCTGTGGATAAGGTGTCGGATATCGCGGAAAAATGACAGCTTCTTATCACTAAGCTTGATCGGATCCTGAACTACATTTGCCAATGGGACTTTGAGAACCTGGTCGAGTTCAATGCCAAGAAGACGCAGGCATGTGCGTTAACAGCAAAGGTTATCTTCTTTCCTTCCTATTTCCACTCATCAGAGCACGCCACTGCCACTGCAGGATAACCTCAATATCCTCGGTTCGCTGTAAACTGAATAATAAAAACTATATCGAGGGTATCATCAAAACAGCCTCGGAATCCTGCCCCTCTAGACAAGTGGCAATTCGCTAGCTGGCGTTTGGTGGAATAGAATGACGAATAAGTATATGGGATTTGACGTATTTGACAGTCGTTAACGCATGTCAAATACGTCAAATCGCATACATTCGTCATTCTATTCCATCAAACGCCGGTTAGCGAATTGCCACTTGTCTAGAGGGGCTGAACAGAGTGAGACGATTTTTCACACCGGAACAGCAGTGTCTTCTATATAAGACACAAATCCGGTCCTGCGTGGATTACTGTTAGCATCTCTGGGATGGATCCGCAAAGTACTTATTAGATGCTCTCCACAGTCTCCATAGGTTGCAGCGACTTGTGGTCCGCATTATTGGGAATCCCGAGGTCTCGAGTGCCCTCGAGCCTCTGCAGATGCGTAGAGATGCTGCTTCCTTGGGAGTATTTTACCGTTTCTACCATGGTGCCACCCGCATACTGTGCAGAACTTGACTTGAACAGTGACTCTTTTCTTTGTCGCACCATTAAGACCTGGAACGCCTTGCCAACTCACGTGTTTCTTTCATCCTACAGTCCCGGGTCCTTTAAGCGGGGCGGGAAGCAAAAAGCATCTTATGAGGCCGTCAAGCTGCGTGCCACCATTGTTAACATGGTACGTGATGAAATGGTGACCCTCTTTCATGAGACTTTGCCTTCAGTTTACAATCAGGCGAGGTGAAGTCAAATTGAAGTGTCCTATATTTAAAAAAAACCCGATCGAATTGAGAACCTCCTTCTTTTTGGAAGTCGGTTAAATAAAATGAACTTACTTGCAATTTGAATTGAAAGATAATTATTGTAGTTAGATGGTAAATATATTAATTGATAAGTAGTTACCTAGTGTCCATTTTTAAGCTTCCACACCTCTCGGGATTAATTCGTCGTACATGTATTTATTTGTGTAGGTAGATGTATCAAAATTTCTTAGTCACCATAATGAAACGTCTACTGTACAATTTGTAATGTACTATCAGATGCCATTTCCTCCTTCCCCTTCTTTGCCATAAATCCTCTTTCACACAATCCATCCATCTTTTCTTGGGCCTACCTCTGGTGCTCAAGTCCTAAAGCAACTAAAACCTAAAACATTTATACTTTATACATTTTGACAATATTACTTTCATCTCTATTTTGTTTACCTTTGAAGAAGGCTCACATGCTAATCACAAATTTTAGTAACAACAATGTCCATAAATTTTCTCATACTTAGTATGGCCATACCCGGTTCAAACTTCTTGTAAAATATTCATTATTTCCTCTGTTACTTATCGCCACACTACACATTCATCTTACATTCGCATCTCCTCCCCTCTTCCCTTCTCCCCTCATCCGTCCCTTTTAAGGCCCGGTGGCAGTAGTTTTTAATATTTTAGAACACATTTATCACCAAGTTATATCTCGTATCGTGTAAAAATCATATTCATAAAGTAGGCTGAACTACTAAGGACATGTAACGAAAAACACGATTCATAAAATTTGCCTCGAAACAAAATTATCGTCAAAATCTCTGAAATGCTCTAAATCGCTATTTCTAACACGTTTTACACTAAGATGCGAATATAAAATAATGTCGAAATTTGTATTTAAAAATAGAGCATATAAAAATATCTAAGAACTGGTAAAGTAACATTTTATCACGCAGATTTTTTTAACTTGAAAGAAATCGCAACATTCATGCACTCGCGGCCATCTCTCTATCTCTCTCACGGATTTTATATTAATTAGCAGTGCGAAGAGTGCGGACGTCGCACTACAACCGGGCCTTAAGGCCAAATATGAAGATCTATTCAATTTCTATCTATTCAATTGTGATTAAAACGACAGGTCAGATCATGGACTTACAAATTTTTCCCTTAAGCTTGAGGGTAAATAAAATCGTGGATCGCATATTGTGTGTCAGACCTGTCGCCATTTCATTCAATATGCCATGCAAATTCACACTGATTGATTAATCAGTGTGAATTTCTTTCTTATAGTTAGAGCCTGCTAAGTATGTTAAAATGATTTACAGCATTTCTGTACATAAATAATCTACGATAATGCTACACAACTTTATTTAAATAAATACCTACCTAATATACCTAACTAAGTATTATGTAAATAAGTATTGAATAAAATTTTACGACAGAAATAGTTTAACGAATGAATTTTTCATTCGATGCGGTGGAAGTGTGACTAATCTAGATATTATTATGTAGATATTTTTTATTAGTTGCCACGACATGACTCGTATAAAAAAAAAAGACGGGTTGCACTCTGGGAGTGCCGGCAGAAGTGAAAAGATTTTCTTTTTTTCTTTCTTCGTTATATACATACAAATAGATAAAAAAGAACATACCATACCATACCTATAATATAGCGCTAATCATAGAACCTATCACTTATTTTCTGCTAATTTTCTGTCAGAAGAAATTAATAAATTATAAAAAGAAAAAATAATCACAAAAAATAATAAATTACAGAAAGAAAAAATTATCATAAAAAGTAATAAATTACAAAAAGAAAAAATAATCACCAAAAGTAATAAATTATAAATAAGAAAAAACAATCACAAAAAATCCCTGAAGGCCAGGTGGTTTGAACCCGATGCTATCTGAAACTATAAGGACTTACAGTCGACGTGCTTACCGTTTAAGCTACGACGATATATATTGTAAATTGCAAAATACATAGTCTGTACCTAATCTTGTATGACGTCAGTCGTCGGTTACGGTTCAAAGGTCAACTAATCCTGACGCTTCCTTAATATTTTACACCCATCCAACGCCGCTAAAGAAGTTTTTACTTCAAAAACCCATATAAATAAAACTGATGACACAAAAGAGGGGAAGTTTGCGTTATCGTTTTTTTTAAGAACCGATCTTCCTTAATTTTGGTGAAACATCCAGGGCTGTTTAAAATAAGAAGATACCTATCATTTTTTAAGCACACCAGATTTGATTAAGGTCTCCAGAATAAATTTGCAAAGGGTATTCGCTAGGTCTACTGTTCACGGAACTATAAGTAAAATCTACCATTCGCCGGCCAGCGAATTGTCACTTTTTTAGGGGGTCTAGTAATTCCGGAATGCTTGCCTTCTCAAATGATTACGTTCGAGATGAACTGTATATCACTAGCCTATTGTAACTCACGATATCACATGACGTTCCTGCTTTTATTATATTATAATTTTATTACTCAGTTTTCAATGCATTATGTGATTGTGAAATAGCCTCTAACCTTCTGTAAAACTGAACAATTAAATGAGAAATGAATTTTCAAATGGCGTTGGTAGTTTTAGAGATTATAGCGTTTAAACAAAAAGTCTTATTACTAGTATTTGCTGACTTACCTATAGAAGATAGAGTCATTAAATAATCTAATTTTATGCGTCCTGAGAGGTTACATACTAGAAAACGAAAACCTACTAAGCATGATAAAAAATAAGATCAAGCTTTCACTGAATAAAAAATACTCCAGTGATTACTCTCGTTGTCTCGTCACCTTAAGAACGGACATCCTGTTCAAAGAGTGTAATTGAAATAAAATTGCACTGACATTTTGATAGTTGCTTACTTTATGAATTTGAATTAGGTATTTTTACCTCCAGCAACATAAACATCCGCCCGAAAGCTCTATGTAACATAATGATTATGTACTTACACTCTCACGTACTTTATTTGTAATTGATATGAATGTGAACTCCTAAACAAAAAACTGGTCAAGTGTGAGTCAGAAACGTGTACCTACTGAGTGCGTTCAATTAGATTCTGAGTTGCTAACTCCATTTCTAAATTACATCGCTAACTCGAGTCCTATATTTACCGAAAGACCGATTGGAATTCATATATTCGTAACGAATAAAACGTATTTGAATACATACAAAAAAACAGAGAGACAGACAGACAGACATATGGGCAACGAATTCATCTTACAATAGTAGAGTTTTTTCCTTTTCAGATGCGGATCCCTAAAAAAATATCTTACTATGTACATACTTTACAATAATTTACATCCAAAGGAGGCTATGTTGCATATTAACATGAATAACGTGCTATGAATAAGTACAACATAAAATAAATAAAATACAATTATTGTCGTAATTGCAGTTGCGTTGATAAAGATGAATTTCTTGAGAATAAATATGTCGGGACACATAATGTATAAGGACACGGATACATATTTGTGTAATTAAATCGAATAATAACAGTTGACATTTAATACTCGAGTGTTTACTTGTGCATTCCTTTTTTAACTTACAGTAATCTCCACGGATATCCCCCGCCGGAGCCAGTGGAGGTGATTATGTCGGACTTCTACTGACCAAAAGTGCACGGCCTTCTCGGGCCATTAGTTGCCGAAGGTACCCCACCTTCGGCAACTAACGGCCCGAGAAGGCCGAGAAAACCTTTGGCACATATCTCGCACCCTAACTGTGTACATACTATCGGGCACACCTAGTAGCCAAGTTTGCCTACGGGCTACGGACAAACTTGGCTCTGCTACCGACACTCTCCTAACATTGGTGACCCCAACGTGACTAGGTCAACAAACATTGCCATCTTCAACCCAGTGCCAATCCCAGTTAAATCCAGTTAACACTTTGTATACCTAGTCTGTTTTTTTAATCTTAGATAGTAAAATGACATTACCTGTGTTGCCGGTTATTTGCAATAAAAAACAAGTCATGGCCACTAGTATCGAAAGTTGTTGATATATTAAATAATTTCTAGATGTTTGTAGGTTATTCTATAAAATTTTTATATACTAATATTACCATACATACATACATATAATCACGCCTTTATCTCCGGATGTGAAAAGACACACATAATAAGACACACATAAAACACACATATTATACAAATATAATAAGGCCATAAACATTATCCATAGTTCCGGGTACGTCACTAAACATTAAAAGCTGGTATCATTTGACTATTCATCAGGGTGCGCTGCAGTAAACATTTTTTGTGCAAGCCAATGATGCCAGTTATTTCCAATAGTACGATTTTGATGTAGTTTTCAGGTTTGGGTTCCAGTTTAATTGGTGAATGTTCTGAGATGCACTGTTACGGTGACACTCACCAGGGAACTCTGCAGCAAATATTTTTGGAGGTATGTTTTTAACAGGGGTTTAAAAAATTTAGTAAAATTGTCCTATTAATATTTTTTTCTACTATTACACTTAATGAAACTCGTTAACTTAGACTATTTAGAACTACGCCCGAGTGCCATCAATGCGACGCGAGCGTGGACTCGGGGCTGCACACGCTCACCGAGTGTCCGGCGTTTGAAGCGCCGAGGCGGGAGCTTGTGACGGCCCTGGGGGTGAAAGTGCTCACGCTCTCCACCCTGCTCGCGGCGATGGTCCGCTGCGCGGATGCGTGGGCGGCCAGCGCCTCCTTCTGCGAGCAGGTCATGCTCGTGAAGGAGACAGCAGAGCGGGCGCGGCGCAGCGAGCGAGAAAGACTCGCGGACATCTTTGGCCGCGTTCGAAGGCGGCTCGGGCGTCGGAGGGCGCAAACCGACCTTCACCCCCCATGAGCGCGGGCCTGAGGGTGACAGGTGGAGCCGCTCGTCACCCTAGCAGAAGCAGGCCACGGCGGCGGCGTGCATCGTAGGACGGAGCGCGCCCCCCCCCATACCGCGTGGTCCCCCCTCCCGAGGAGGGCCAGACCGAGAGGAATGGCCCTGGGTTAGCCAGGGTGCCACCTCCGGCCTAGCACATCGACCCACAGATGGCGTGCGGTTTAGTCGGTTCGAGTCCGACATAACCTCCCCCTTCGGCTCCGAAAGGAGGGTATCCGTGGGGATTTCCCGCACGTAAAAAAAAAGACTATTTAGAACTCCTCGTTAACATACTTGTAATCGTTGCAATCTACTATATAAAAATAAGACGGGTTTTCCTTCCTGACGCTATAACTCCAGAACGCACGAACCGATTTCCACGGTTTTGCATTCGTTGGAAAGGTCTCGGGCTCCGTGAGGTTTATAGCAAAGACAACAGCTAGTGTTATTATAAGATAAGGATTATCCGTGAAAAAAGGTTGACAAGGGCTGGTGTGCAGTCTATAAGAATATTAATATTTAAATATAATAAAACTTTCTTAAATAATCTGTGCATTTTCTGTCAAGCTTCTAAAACTTCAAATAAAAAATATATATTGTGTAAAAACGATTATAATCTTGGCTAAATTGCGGCGATTTGCTGCAGAAGCCATTAAGAAGAAGAAGAAGAAGATTATAGTCTAAGAAAAAAACTTTTTAATGGTTAATAAAATAAAATAAAAATCCTTTAAAATTTAACTCAATATGCAATCATCATTCACCAACGTACTTTGGTATTTAGAGTTCGTTGCGTTTGCTTTTCTTATGATATCCTTTTTCTGTTGGTTTGTTTACATCGCAAAAATAAATTACGTGCAATACACACCTCGCTTTGACTATAGAAAGAGGTAAGCTTGTGTATTCCTATTATACTGCATACATATTGGATGTTAACCAAAATATCCTACGAGTACTTCCCTAGGTAGGTATAATATTAGAAAAAAATAGAATTTCCAAAAAGTTAACTTGATAAGTAGACCAATGAACATTGATAAATGATAAATATAAATCAAAATCTATTTTACACGTTGCCAGTAGAACAGCAGGCATTCTATGCAATCCTTAGACATTGTATATGTTACTGTGAATGTCCAAAAATTAGTGAATGTCATAAGCACCGGTGTATGTCGACAATTATCAAAATAGATGGCGTAATTCGATAAAAAAAAAAATTATACTTGAATCGGATATACACTGGTGAATGTCAACATGTACAGAGGAGATACAATGAATCTTAGAGGATTTACAGCTTGTCTGAATGTTCAGAAACGCCGGTGTTTTGTTTGTAAGCTATATAGTTTTGTGTTCAAAATAATCACTCTTTGTAATTCTTTCAACTCAATATATTCATTTCCTTCGGTTACATATCAAAATATCGAATTTAAAATATATCCCAAAGTTTAAAATTAGACTTTGAAACGTTTCCGTTGATAGGCTTTCTCGTTGAATTTGAATAGTTGAAAGTTGGAGGCGAGGACAGAATCAAATAGAGTACAGTAGAGAATTGAGTAGAGAGACGAATAGTGAGGCGAGTGGAGAGGCAAGTAGAGAGGCGAGTAGATAGGCGAGTAGATAGGCGAGTGGGGAGAGTCAAGTAGAGAGGCGAACAGAGAATCGAGGATGGTCGAGTAGAGAGTCTAATGGAAAGGCGAGTATAGAGGAGAGTACAGAGTTAAGTAGCGAGGGGAGCAGAGAAGTCAGAAGAGAGTCGAGTAGAGAGTTGAATATAGAGGCGAGTAGAAAGTCGAGAACAGAGGCGAGTTAATAGTCTAGGACAAAGTTGAGTAGAGAGGCGGAGTTAATGCTCAGTAGCGTCGGCTCAACACTAAGCGATAACCGACATCCACGCGGGCGGAGCCGCGGGCAAAAGCTAGTGACATCATAAAAAATGATTTTCTTGTGAACTGTCATTGTAGGTTAGTTACACTCTTTAGCCTCATATCTGTCCATATATTAATCTCTTTGTGGGTTTCTATTTGGTTTTATAGGTAAATACCGAAGAATTAAAAATTATAAATATGTAATTCCTTTCTACGATTGCTCTTTAAGTAACACAAATTATTTGCCGTTATTTTTTTGCAAATGAACGAAATATTGATGCTTTCATATAGTACTTAAGATGTTTGTACTGTCCCTTTATCAGTCTAATTTCTTGCCTTTTGTAGGTTTATGGCTGATGATACGTGGCTATTGCAGAGCTAACTTATTCAAAATTATACGGACAAGTAAACGTTACCCTTCTCTGTAAGTATAGGTCATTTAAACTCTCGCATTCTATGATATATATATAATAAAGAGAACGGGAATTAACGCGATCATGGTATAGGTACTTACATACCTTTGATTGCCTGACGTTTCGACCAGGTTACACCGGCTGTGGTTATTAGCTCAGCGGTGCACGCCCGCCGTCTTCGAATCCGTGAGGGAGTAGAGAAGTATTGGTCTTCTTTCATCGTCCAAACCATTTCCCAACTCAGCTGGAGTCCGATTTTCAATTTAACTATTTATGAAGCGGCCCAACTTCAGTATTCCATGAAGTGACTGCCATATGACCTCCAAAATGTATTGACAGAAAACGAAGTTGTATAGTTGGACTTGTTGTCGGACTTCTTAGATAGAGCTCCAACTACATGTAACGACTGCCATATGACCTTAGCCCCAGGCTAAACATTTTCTCCGCGGCTGAGTAGTTTCAATATGTTAAAAAAGGTCACATTGGTCACCCATACCAATTACTTCTTAGCCATGAGTCCTTCTAGGTTTGATACATCAGTTTATTTTATTTTCAGAACTTTACCCTCAAATTATCTGAAATTAAACTGAAATATGAAAAGAGCTCAAGACCTTCCAGTGGACACCAGACCCGTTTGCGTTGAACCAGGTTGCATTTGGATATGTAGTCTCATGGGCAGCATCGTCACCATTGCTCTGTGTTACTACTGTGCGTACTCCCTCATATCAGATACTAAACTAAAATTTTCTTTATTTATTCCTTGAAACAAAACTATTCTAAGAAGGAAGAGACATTTTTTTTACTACTTCATGTGAATAGAGGTCTTTTGAAAGGGGTGAAAAGGCATCTGATAATGATGAATGATAAAAATGAGTGGAGCAAATCGTACGTTCTAGTTTCATTTTGAACCATGGCCTTATGAAGGGAATAAAATATAAGCACAAAATTAACGAGAAACAATAATCAATGAGGTGGAGTTTTAATATTTGTTTGTTCATGTGGAGTACCTCTTTTGGTAATAGTTATGTAACATAGTGATGTCATTTTTTTAAATTAAATTCAGATAATTTCATTAATATGAAGTAATTTCTTCTTTATCCGAGCGTTAATCGCAGTTGCATCCGAAACATTCACTTTAGTGTCTGGCGGTTTTCCAGTCTAAGTGCGGATTTGGCTGAACTTCAATATTTTCCGGGAAGCAACCGCTAGCATTGCAGTTTATTACAAATACCAGTTACATGAGTTGTTGGACATTTTAGGACTCGCAACTACGCTTAACGACTGCCATTGATGTTCGCATTGCAATCGGGACCGACGGCTTAACTTGCTCTCTGAGGCACGACCAGACCAATGCACAATGCATGCAATACCTATACTCATGCATACAAATATTTGCACTGAGCGGGAATCGAGCCCGCGTCTCCATTTCTACGTATGAAGTAATTAGACTCACCCTATTATAAAAGAGAGAAATGGGAGAAATGAAAAAGGTAGTAGATCGAGTTTTAACAAACTTATCGTACAGTCAGCGTCAGAAATATCTTGACTGGAAAGTCTCAAAATGATCTTAAAACTGAGATATTAAGAAAAAGGTATAAAAACTGTTTTACTGATTTCAGTTCTATTATTGTCCAAACTAAAGGTGTGTAAAAAATATCACAACAATCAAGGAATTAAGACCATTTTGAGCAGTTTGTTCATCAAGATCGATGTGATGCTGACTGCACAACTGCATCTTGCAAAACATACACTGGCCGAATTGGTCAGATATCTATTGAAAAAGGTACAGGCCCTCGGTTCTCCTAAAGCAAAAGGAATTGAAATGGAAAGGAAAAATGGCATTAAATTTTAGACTTTATTGCTATAGTCTTAAAGTCCAAAATTCCATTTCACATTTTCGTTTACTCTACAAAAAGTTCATATTAGACTTTAACGGTATTCCTTTGAAGTTTAAAGTTAAATGGGTAATTTTTGCAGTGATCTTATTATTTATGACAATAGTTTCACTTTAGCTGAATCAATTGAGGCCGCCGATTCTGCTAATTTTATGACATAACAACACCACTGTCATATCGCTGACATTGCATAAAATGTCATTAAATTTTAGACTTTATTGCTGAGGTTTAAAGTCCAAAATGAAAATACAGGTAAAACATTTTACATTCACTCTACAAGATTGTCATTTAATTTTAGAGTTTAACTGTATAACAGTAAAGCCTAAAGTTAAATGGCATTGGTTACAGTGTCTGTGGTACCTCAGGGCTCAGCCCCTCTAGGCAAGTAACAATGCGTTGGCCGGCGTTCGGTAGAATAGAAATGTATAGGATTTGACTGCCAAATATACCAAATCCCATATTTTCTTCATTATATTCTACCAAGCGCTGGCCAACGAATTACTAGTTGTCTAGGAGGGTAGCCCCTCTAGACACGTGGAAATTCGCTAACCGGCGTTTGATAGAATAGAATGAAGAATGTATGGGATTTGACGTATTTGACATGCGTTAACGACTGTCATATACGTCAAATCCCATATATTCGTCATTCTATTCCATCAAACGCCAGCTAGGCAATAACCATTTGTCTAGAGGGGCAGGTCAGCAGAAGCAATCAACACAGATGGGCTAGCTATAGGTTTACTGATGGTAGAGGAAGCTCGTGAAGTAGGTATGTAAGGAGCTGTTGTCTCTGTCTACCCCAGAGGGTAATAGGCGTGTATGTATGTCTATCTGCAACTAAAATATGTTACTACCATTTTATAGAGCCTCTTATTGGTCAAATTTGTGTGCTGCTATGGAAAATAAAACAATTAAATTAACTTATTGTTTATTTGTAACGTTACAATTTTAAAGAATGCATATGATATGATTTATACGCGGCACTTACAACAAACTTACCACTTCCCATCAGGTGGGCAGTGTGCTTGTCTGATGTCTAAAGATTTTTTTTTAAATTTATTGATCTGGCTGTTTGAAATCCTATTAATACACACACCGGCAGAATTAGCGGAACACAAAAAGGAGAGTATAAAATAGTTAGCTTTATTTTTAAACGAATAATAATTAAACATGAAACAACAACAACATATTTAATAATGAGTGTTTCCCCCTCGTGCCCTGATTAAGGTTGGGCATGCTGCGAATGATGTTGTCAATGATTTCTTGGGGCAACCTCTGCCATTCTTCAACTAATGTGTTTCGCAGCTCGCCCAGATTGTTAGGAGGTGACATTCTTGATTTGATCCTCTTTAGCAAGTCCTCTAAACGTGTTCAATCGAATTCATATTCGGGGACCATGCTGGCTACTCCATCACCGTAACATCAACATGGTTTAGGTATGCCTGTACTGAGCGAGCACTGTGAGCCCGAGCATTATCCTGCATTAAAATGAAGTTGTTACCAATAAATGGGGGCAAATGGCACAACATGTTCCTCTAAAATCTCCCTGATATACCGATCAGCAGTCAGATTTCCGCCGTCGACTACCACTAACTCTGTGCGAGCTCCTAAACATATCCCTCCCCATACCATAATTTTGTGTTAATTCTGCCGGTGTGTGTATTATAAATGCGAAAGTTTGTGAGTATGTATGGATGTATGCAATTGTTAAAAACTACTGAATGGATTTTAATGAAACTTTACAATAATATAGCTTATATTTCAGAATAACACATAGGCTTGTCATCACGCTACTACTCAAGGGAGCGGGGCAGGGATCATTAATACTAACAAATCAGACATCCACGTGTGCGTAGCCGTGGGCAACAGCTAGTAATAATAATAAATGTTGAGACTTATTGTCACGGCAGGCGTCCGTTAGTCTCCCCCATAGCCCTTTTACCAGTCCATCCAATACTCAACCCCATTCATCTAGTTTTTACCATTCCAATAGCTGGCGGGGACCATCTCCGGGTGTATCATATTGTACGTTCGGGCAATAAAATAGAACGTAATTAAGTAAAACAGGCGCATCGCGTCGGTATCATACAGACAAGGTTGAGTGTAGATTGAATTAAATTAATAGCTATTAATATACGGTAGTATCCGGATTATAAATAACTTATTAAAAGAGTTCATATAAATCAATAAAATTAAATGAATAAATGTCCAACGTTAAATCTAAATGTGAATATTTGAATTTTAAATTGAATATCTGTACTGACTACCGACCCGTTAGTCAGTACATGAACCATACACAAGTGTTTTATTTACTGACAGTCAAACCTATTTGCAAACACCTGTATGCTGTGCTACCCCGAATCCTACTGTGTAAAAGCAGTCTACACCCAACTCGGCGAACATCCCCGAAGCGCTGCAGTGTCGGGGCAGACCCAATAGCACCCTAAGTGTGTTATTGTACTGGATACGAAGGGCGCTAAACTGTTTCTGCGTGTATCAGACCCACAGACCGCATTTTAACAAAGTCGATCAAAGCGTTATACGGTATGCACGAGAAAGTCCCGAGCAACGAGCAAACCTGTGGATGATCATATTATTATTAGCCCTTACTGACAACGCCCTTCGCTCTCGCGTTAAGTCTGCATCATCCCTCAAGTGCCCAAGGTATTTAAAGTCTGTCACTGTGTTCAATCCTATACCTTTCAACTTAACAGGTGGAATTGTTTCTGGGCCCTTTCGACCCCCGGCCTGAAAGACCATGCATACAATTTTCTGTACATTGTATACAAGTGCATGATTACAGACATAGGTATCTACCGTTCACATATTTCCAGCAAGGCAGTTAAACCACACACAGAGGTTCAGGAATGGCTTATCTGATTTCAACGGGAGATAGCTGAACTACTACCTAACTGATACTTTTACTTTACAAAAAGGGTTGCGCGCAAAAAAATGTAAGTCCACGCGGACGAAATTCCGATTATACCTGTTCTTCACCTCGCATATAGTCCTAAAACGCAAAAATATATGAATGGGCTTATAAAGTGCGTGTAATTATTTTTTCTCAAACATGCAATGAAATATTGACATTACGTTCCTCTTAATAGGCTGCGAAGTATAACGTTTCAGGCGCGGCTAGGACCAGAGGCCGGTAATGGAATTTCATACAAACCTTGCAAGGCCTAGGCCGAAGAAGTCCTCTTTTTTAATTTCGATTCCACATAAATTTGTGGCAAAGGCATCGACACTCTGCCACTATGCGTATTAAAAAAAACAATAAACGACTTGGTATGTACTTAGAGCAGTTTTATTTACATAAAAATCCACATTAAAATAACTAATAACACATTATTATCAATTGTTTTCTTAACTATATATTTAAACATTGAAATATTAATATTTAATTTAGTTGCAACAAATTGACATTTATAACAATGACAAGTGTCACTGTTCGTTCAGAAAATTACCTAGTTTGAAGTAACATGATAATGAACATAAATGTAAATGTTTTCTGTTAAAATCAAGCTAAAATAGACGAAATAGTTATATACACGTGAGTTTTAGTTTTTATCTCGTTTACTTTTAATTTCTTTAAAAATAAATCTTGCCTGTTTGAGAAAAGCACTATACATACTTCGGCGGGAAATATGGGGTTGCCTGCCTCAGACCTATCCGTCTATATGTCTTCGGCCGGCAACCCCTTTCTTCCCGGCCTCTGTAGTAATGTACTATAATATGGCGAATTTATGATCTCAATCCGTAATTAAAAAATATTTATTCTCAAAACCAGTAAAGCAAATACCTAGAGTCGATATTTTAATCTAGACCCGTCCTGACACAAATCGTTAAACAAATAAAACAAATTGGGCTAATATTATTATAATTGAAACTAATGGAGTCGAAATGAAAGTGAATCGACTAATGAATAGCCAATCAGTGTTGATACAATCGCGAGTATTGCGACTGATAGACGTTATCGAGACGATCGTGATGAGATGTTTTATCCAGTCATTTGTATTGTGACTACAAAATACATATTAGTCAATGAAAACGCTAGTTGTATCATTAATTAACTTACAAGCGTCGCTTACTTATATGAGGTTTTAACCTACTTTAGAAACATTTTAGGTGTCTACAGTAGTTTTGTATGTTTTGCTTGTGTTGTATTTGGGTAAGTAGAACTAGGAAGTGTTAAAGAACAATAATACTTAGTTACAATGTGTGATCGTACTGAACTTAGATATCAAATAACCCGCAATATTTGTTATATTAAATAAGTAATTAAGTTAGTAAGTAAGTATCTCTTTAATGTGTACAGCAAGGACAAACATCCTACTAATATTATAATTTATATTTCTAAGCGTCGGTAGCTTAGTGGTTAAGGGGTCGGCCTCACGATCGAGAGGTCCCGGGTTCGAATCCTGGCTATTACACTACCGACGTGAACTCACTCCTAGTACAAGCAATGTAGCTTAGTTTTTTAGACGGTATATTAGTAATTTCGATATTATCGGTTGCTAATATTCTTTTTTTTTTAAACTAATAACTAAAACTAAAACTAAAATGCGAAAGTTTATGAGTATGGGATGTATGGATGGATGTTTGTTACTCTTTCACGTAAAAACTACTGAATTTTGATGAAACTTATATCGCGATAGAAGGGGTTAAAGGGAGCGGGGGGAGAATAGGGGATGAATGTTTGTAATTTTTGAAGATATCCTGATGAAGATTGGTACAGAGGTGAATTAGAGCTTGGGAACACTACGCGATAAGCGATAAGCTAGTGTGTTAATAATAGGTACAATGCAGATATAGACAATAGGCGGCCTTATCACACAGTGGCAATCTCTTACAGGCAACCTTTAATAAATTATAGAAAATATAATCCATAAATTGTAAGACTAGTGTTATTAGTTACAAATTTTAATTTAATTATAATGTTAATTTTGTTAGGAATTAGATTTTTCTAATACATGAATCCCAGATACTTTTAAACTTTAAAGTAGTAGTAGTAAGTAGTATTGTATAGTTGTATAGTAGTAAGTAGTAGTAGTAATGCAATGCAATGCAATGCAATGCAATGCAATGCAATGCAATGCAATGCAATGCAATGCAATGCAATGCAATGCAATGCAATGCAATGCAATGCAATGCAATGCAATGCAATGCAATGCAATGCAATGCAATGCAATGCAATGCAATGCAATGCAATGCAATGCAATACAATACAATACAATACAATACAATACAATACAATACAATACAATACAATACAATACAATACAATACAATACAATACAATACAATACAATACAATACAATACAATACAATACAATACAATACAATACAATACAATACAATACAATACAATACAATACAATACAATACAATACAATACAATACAATACAATACAATACAATACAATACAATACAATACAATACAATACAATACAATACAATACAATACAATACAATACAATACAATACAATACAATACAATACAATACAATACAATACAATCAATTCAATTTAATTCCAATGTAATTCAATTCAATCCAATTTAATATTATTTGCTGATCATGTGACCGCTCCCGGTCGTTCGCCCAACAAGGTGCGATACATAGCCGAGTCGTAGCTGCCATCTTATTGTCTTCAGAATGCTGTTGTGTCTACCCCTCAGCAGGGCTAGCATGGCATGAAGACAAAATGTCCCCGGGGAGTGGAGAAAAATTTGTCTCTCCGTCCGTTTTTGTCCCTTTAGCTACCACGGCGTCGAGGAGAGATTAGTTTCTCACCATGGACAACGTTTCTCCACTCAATGCTACCAATATACGAAAAAATATTGGACTCGTAATATTCGACAAAATTAACAAAACCTAGCAACGTGCATATTTTATAAGAGTAACAGTGACTTTTAAAATTATCAGTATTATGCTGCAGAATATTATTATTGCCTAAAGAGTGCGCCATATTGAAGAAAAAGAAAGACAATCTGTCATGTAACGTTTTTTTACATGTTCGTTTTCTGTTTATTTATTTACCCCATTTACCCAGTACATAACTCAATCGTATATTCTTTATTAATATTATCTTTATTGTAGTATTTATTGTAATATTAATAAAATGAGTGAAAAAATGTTGTAAGTATGTTATTGTGAATGAATGTGTGAATATTGTGAATTCGCTCTAAACAATTTGTAACAAAGAATATATTTTTTAGGATTATTTACCTTATAATGCATGTACTGGCAAGCCATCTGATTCATTTAAGCGTCACGTCGGTAGCTTAGTGGTTATGGAGTCTGCCTTACGATCGAGAGGTCCCGGGTTCGAATCCTGACCATTACACTACCGACGTGAACCCACTCCTAGCACAAGCGATTTAGCTTAGTTAGATGGGTTAGAGGGAATATTAGTAATTTCGATAATTTCGGTTGATAATATTATAAAAAAATGCGTTATTCAATGCATTGCATACATATAGGGCCATATCTTTAGAAATCCTATAAATTCATATGAATTCACTCTCTGGTAATTCGAACACGTTTATTTGATCCTGCAGCATACGCCGCTCCATTTTCGTTGTTGCGTTTGTTGTATTTGTAGTTCACTTAGAACGAAAAAGCCCCCCAGAGTAAAGGTTTTGAAAATAGGCTTTGAAGAGTGCGATTTTGACTGGTACACTACCTACATCTGGAAAATCTGCGGGCCAGCACCTTATGTAGCACATTATGTAGTGTACAAAGTCCTAGCAATATTGGTATACTTTACATAGGTGTCGGAGAGGACGTAATTTGCATGAGTACCTACGTGTAATATATACATGCCTAAATGTACCTACATACGATTACCACGATATACCTTTACATACATATATAGATACATACACATATATAAACTGCTAAGTATTGTACGCATCTAATATTTACTGGTAAGGCATTCCACAAACGTCCAGCTTAGACGGAGAAGGATTTGTCTATGAACTATGTGGAGTGCCTCGGTATTTTTAGTCTCGAAATCTCTGTCGATCTTACCGATATAAATACTCGATTATTTCATACACTCGAATATTGAAACTGTCATTTTCTGTCATTGATTGTTTATATTACGGTCTGTACAGTAAATATAGGCGCGTATCGGCGCTTCTGCTTGAGACATCGAGACAATATAGAGTATTGTTTTCGTGTGTTAATAATGAATCAGGTTGATTTTTTCATATGTTAAAAGATCTAAGGGTTAGGCCTAGGTCTTGGCCTAAGTCTAATATCGGAAACACCACGTTATTACAATTGGTTTGCCTCTGATTCAATTCACGTCCACGCCGAAGTGGTACGATGTGGTAAATTCAGTTAAATTCATGATAAATAAATATGTGTCAACATGTGCCTATTGTTTCACTCTTTGTATGAAGCCGGCATTACGACTATTGGTTTTGTCCAGGAAGCGTGCTTGCTTACCACCGATGCGGTAAAAAACTCATATTCAAGTGGATTTACTCACTTAGCTATTTTTGTTTGCCAAGCTCCTTGACCACCTGTTTTAAGGGTGTTGATTTACATTTGTTTTTTTTGTAGTTCAACATTGTTATGCGGCTCCTTGGTTAAGACAAAATCTTTTTTAGCATTTGTTTGCTACAGAAAGGAGGAAGATTGTTTGTTTGAACAAAAAGGTCGGTAAGATACGGCAGCGCGGATGTGATGAACTGGTGCTAACTGTAACACAAAACTGAAGTTTTTAAACAATTATTTTGCTTTTTCGTAGGAAGTACATTCACTACTAGACATTGAGAAATAATTTTACTACTGGCTTTTGCCCGTGACTCCGCCCGTGTGGATGTCGGTTATCGCGACTAAATATAGCCTATGTCCCTTCTCAAGGTCTAATCTATGTTTGTAGCCAATTTCATCAAAATTGGTTCAGTGGATTATGCGTGAAAGCTATCAAACAAACAGAGAGTTACTTTCGCATTTATAGTATTAATATAGACATGGATTTCTTACCAAATACTGCGAAGGGACCAGATGAATGAACAAAAAAAGTTACAGACTTTGTAATCGTACTTCATACCAGGATGATGAATTTAATCAATGTACAACACAACAGTTTCATCAACGCTGATGGTCATGGCTAGTCGTGGTCTCAGGGAATTCCTATTTGGGGTATACTTGGTTTCCCTGTCACACAAGTGGATAGCATGCGATTGCAGAGTCTAATATCCTCCTCATAGACAGCTCCGATGAAGTGCAGCCCGAAGTGGTTTCCACGCGTGAAAAAGACTACTTTTATTTTTGCAAAAGAATTAGGCTAAAAAATAAAAAAATAAATGAATTTTGGAACAGAATAAGGATGTAGACAAATAGTCAATTGTAGCTAATTTTATGTAAAGCTGTCTCCGTTTATCATGACGATGTGATCCTTTCTGACCCATGTTACACCTATGTGGTTCACCCAGGTGTTTCACGGTTAACTTTTGTACCCTTGGTTCACCTAATCAGTGAACCATGGGTATTTATTTAAAATAATGTACCCGTAGTTCACCTAATTGGTGAGCTGTAAGTAATCATATAAAGTAATGTAACACATGGTTTACCTAACTGATTAAACGCACCTCAAGTATGTTAAATATATCACCGATGGTAAGAAGTTAACTGTGGAAAAAATTGGTTTGTTATATGAACAGTGGGTAAGTCAAATGATGAAATATTTTATTTACGTGGCAATACAAGAAAGAAAAGTGCTATTATTAATGCATCAATTTAATGCCAAATTGTCTTCTCTAAACTTAACTTTATCCTTTTATTTCTCCTTCTAACTTTATCAGCTTTTCTAATGCATTTTCTAAAGTGACATGTGGACATGTTTAGATGCGTGTTTAGACACACCCGTTCTCGGAGTTGTATTAAATTCAAACTATGGTGACAATACTTACGATACAAGGAAACAATAGCTATAAATGCAGTTATTTTTAGGGAATAAAAATATGGGTATATATGTGATCGCTCATTAAATGTCTTGCTAGAGTCATAATTCTTGGGGATCGTAAATTGAGATTGGTGTTGGTAGGTACTGGTTTTTGGGATATCCACTGATTCGTACACCTTATGTGAATTACGATTATGATTGTACAAATTGATTATATCTTAGGCCTAAACCTAGCAATTTGAGAAGGGTGACGTTTCCTCCGCGGATGAAATATTTTGCGGATGAGATGTCACCTAAGTCTAAATGACTCTTTCCTTTTCTATATAATTCACGTTTAGACAGTGCTGAGTCAGAAGGAGCTGGCAGTTGCCGAAGGTATCCTGTAGGGCTTACCTAACATGACCTCAAAACAAGATACTTAACCAATTTGATTCAATGTAGCTGGTGATGATTTTAAGATAAAATTCTTAGCATTTTTTTATATTCATAAATCACTTTCTGAGTTCACTAACCCTGGTTAAACCCATGGGAAATCCATTTTCAGAGATAATATATTACTGTTATTTTAATAAGAGGTCATTGGTTACGGTAAAAAGCTGCAGTCAGCTGGCGAAGTAATCATTCCATCCGAACAGACAAATTTATTTGCATAGTACCATTTATCATTCATATTTTTGGATTCAGCTTTCTAACAAATCGTTTCTGCTCACTTTTCCCTGAGAACTCTCTAAAATAAAATCGTTTGTTTGCGGAAGCTCTGTTATTTAAATATTATATTATAATATGCAGCAGTTTTGAGAATCATGCTAGCACTATTCGTCATGGCCAGTGGGCTATTAAATGGTTTATGGTTTAAAGTATAAGCTACATAAGATCAACACACGTAGATACACCTAGTTTTGCAAGTGTCATAAAACTATACATACATCATACTGTATATTTCCGAAGGGGTAAGCAGAAGTGTATTAACACCCACATTTCGCTAACTATGATTTTCGATCTCACTTAATAGGGGGTGAGCTATTTGCCGTCAAGTGGGCACTTTGTCATGGGCTATATAATTACTGCCGGATGGATTCGCAGTGCTGGGATAGTCGTTTGATATTTGGGCGAACACGTGTCTTATTAGTAAACACATTGTTTATTAGTTTTATTAAGAACTTAACGTCTACATAGTCTTTCAAGTCACCTAGCAATCTTGTAAGAAACACGCAGACATATTGACGATAAAGACATCGTTACAATTACGGCATCTCTGCTCCGCTCCCGCATTAGCCTTCTAACCTAACCTATCTGAGTCGGGGTGCCCTAAAGTCCAGATTGCATCCAGATCGTTGTTAGCTTGCTAGCACCATGTTAGCAGGCGTTTATTATTACCCCAAATAACTATTAGACAAATAAACAATATGCTTTACAACTTTATGCATATCAATGTTATGAATAAAAACATTAGGATATACAATATTTATGCTTTATAACACAGTATGCTAAAAACCAATTATGGCACACTATTATTATGACAAAGGAAATTATGCCTAATTTGTTATGGCAATTTAAATTAGGACAAAAACCATTATGCCAAAAGATGAAATCCCCATGTCTAAACCCCTTTTTTTTCAACTTCAAATAAATTTATTTTGAAAATGGGTTACAGATATGATGTAGTGATAAGGGTTCTCTATTTTTATTCCTAAAATTTTATGACATAATTTAACATTGCATAATGTTACTTGTCATAACATTATTTACGCATAATACTCATTTGCCATAATTTTTTACTCCTATTTACTATAAGCATAATATTTTATAAGCATAATATCCTAAAACATAAGTTTACTTAAGCATAACGACGCATAACCATAACTATTCCGGAAAATTCACTACAATAAAAAAAATTGTAGTATAGTAATATATAATACGACACAATAATACATTATTTCATACATTGCTCTCGTCAAACTTATAGGCGCATCAAAGTTCATTTATCATAATGTTCTTTTGACCTAATTAGTTGACCCCTAACGGGGCTCCTACTTCTGGGTGGTTTATAAAAAATAACCACGAAGGCCTAATACAGGAGCTTCGCTACGCTGCGCTCCCGCATTAGCCTTTTAACCTAACCTATCCGAGTTGGGGTGCCCTAAAGTCCAGATTGCATCCAGATCCTTGCTAGCTTGCTAGCACCATGTTAGCAGGCGTTTATCATTATCGCAAATAACTATTAGATAAATAAACAATATGCTTTACAACTTTATGCATATCATTGTTATGAATAAAAACATTAGGATATACAATATTTATGCTTAATAAAATAACACAGTATGCTAAAAACCAATTATGGCACACTATAATAGTGACAATATGACAAAGAAAATTATGCCTAATTTGTTATGGCAATTTAAATTAGGACAAAAACCATTATGACAAAAGATGGAATCCCAGTGATAAGGTATGAAGTATCTTCATTCTCGTATACGTATTTGTGTTCCTCGTATGTCTACTAACTGATCGATATAACTATTGTTAATTTCAAAAATAAAAGTGATGTTGAAAATTGTATGAACACAGTGTTGGTGATTTTTTATTCAACTATGTTACTAATTTCAAGTGTAAATTTTAGAACATAGAAACCGTGATGTGATCTAAATGTGTAATTAACGCCTACTAAGTTTTTCTTTTATTTGTGTTCTGTTATTTGAGAAGAAGGCTTAGAATGAGTAGTAAAGATAATAATCTGCTAATCTGGCTAAATCTTTGAGATTATATGTAATTTTCTATTGTTCTCTTTGCTTTATTTTTTTAGATTAGATATACATTAGATTAGATGAATCATTGATATGTCGTAGTGCAGGTTTCGAAAATAATTCTATTCAGTTGGAATAGAATTATTTGAACTGCAAAAAAATTAAAAAAAAATTTGACATCTGCCTGAAAATTTGTAACAATAGATTTCTTCTCTGCTATTGTGTCGTTTGTCATAGATAGACCTGATAACCAGTCAATACTATTAAACAATTCTTAGTACCTACGTACAGTCGACAACACGGTCGCACTTTTTCATATAAAGTTGCATTTAAAGGTGCAACCTTATCTCTTTTGTCGACTGTACAATCGCCATCGTATTAGCTTAAACAATTCCAAGTTATCGATTATGTTGGAACTGAATATTTACAAAAAAGTAATAAACGTGCCTTTTAAAATGTTGATTTTGTCCTCTCTAGATTAGTTTACCCAAAAACTGCTCATGGATCTAAAAAAAGTTTTCACTTCAATGGACCGGGTTAGTAATCCTCCAACGTAACGTCTGTGATTGGAGGTGACGATGACGCACTTTCCACTTTTGTACACCCAAAATAACTTCTCTTCATTAGTGCTCAACGCGCCTAAACTTTCCCGTAACGTATCAAAACTTAGAGACAAGCAATGTCATACATTGAGATATCATTGCACTAGCATAATACTAACAGAAGTTATTGTTTCATTAGTTTTCATACCTTTCTTTCTTTTACTGTAATGAATTTCTTATATGTGTGGTAGCGTCTGAGTTCGTGGGTCTAAATAATGAGTCAATTAGATTGTCTGGCTACCAGACTGTGTCAGCTATGTATCTGTTGTTTTGCGGTTACTTTCCAGACAAATTGTTGATTCATTTAATCGTAAAAATAACAATATTGAAGAAAACGCTCAGAGCTCACAAGATGACGAATTTATTGTAATATTTTATGTCTGGCTGTTTGTCATAAAACTATTCAATGCATATTAATTGTTTGCATTGTAATGAAAATGATGAAATGAAAATTAATGACTTGCCCTGACTTGCCTCGCTTCTCTTAGAGACTGCAATGGTGACGGTTCATATGTTTACGAAAAGGGTTCGTAGTCTATTAAGCTTATATATGTCGCCGCCAACTAGCTTAATCAGCCGTCCAATTAACTGTCTAGGCAGTTAACTAAACGGCGCCATTAAATTAACGGCCTGAATGATATTCAGCCGTCTCGTTTATTACATCATTTAATAACCTGGCTGGCTAATGCTTAGGCCAATCGTAAGATGGAGCACTACCTCGAAATAAGATAGAAAATAACATACATACATACATATACCTGTAAATCCCCAAGGGGGGAAAACAGAGGTGTATTCACAGAAAACCGGAGACCGTGGCCTATGGTCGTGTGCAACAGCAAGGGAGTCACACTCGTGCTGCCGACCCTGAAAAGACAGAGTTTCTGTGCCATAAGCGGCAGACAAAGCAGGAGTAGCCTTTGGTCTTCCCATTGACATCACAAAAACTCTCCAGTGAGCTCTGGCTACCCTACTCACTAGGTTATTTTGGCCACGGTATTCTTTAGCGTAGAGGCTTAATTATTCTCTGGTAGAGGTACTTCCCCAGTCGGATTGCTCAATTGGACGGAAATACCATTGTGTTCTACATCATTCAGTTGGTTACAACATTTCCCCTAGGATGGGTCTTGGAAATATCCAAGATAGGCCTCGAATTCGTGATAACTGACATTTCCGGTTTAAATATACAGAAAAGTTAGCTTAGCAGTCTTACACTAAATTGCTTCTAAAACTCCTCTATACTAACTAATATTATAAATGGGAACGTGTGTGTGTCTGTTTGTCTATCTTTGACGGCTAAACCACTGAACCGATTTTGATACAATTTGGTATAGGGGTAGATAAGACCTTGAGAAAGGACATAGGCTATATTTGGTCGCGATTACCAACATCCACGTGGGTGGAGCCGTGGGCAAAAGCTAGACTTTTTCATAAATAATCTGTTTGAATCAGTTTTAATAGAGGAAGCATGTTTCAATAAACTTCCCTACCATTAGAACAGCGCTGTCTGCTTGTTTTTACCGACAGGTACATGCATAATTATGTAAATAAAAAAGAATATCCCATATCTTGCAAGGTCTTTTAAGTCTATTAGTTTTTTGCCATCTAAATTAAGTTATAGAATACTAGGTATATTTGTATAATGGTTACGTTAATATGACTTCACCTCGCCTGATGGTGCTAATGCTACAATGGTGCACTTGGCCTTGTATTGACGTACTAATCAATTTGTTATGTTTTATTCAAATATAGCCAAACATGGACCTCTAAATAACCAGTGGGTAGAGAGTTATGGCGGTCATAACAAGGGCGTTACATACGCCTAAGATACTATACCTACCTAATATTGCATCTTAACTTAATAAAATATTAGGAGTCCATTTTATCACTGCATTTGTTTACATGTGATCTATTATAAATAATACGGGCGTACTATTAGAGTTGTTAGATACCTGGCTCATCGAATGATAATTTTGACTTCGAATATAAAAAATAAACTGAAAATAATTTGATGGTTCATACGTTTAGCGATCAATATTTTATATTAGGATACAATATTATGGTATCTTTGTGTGTTATGCGCCTTACTGACTCAAAGATATGTTTTAATACTGGGGTTTGATGTACAAATAAGGGTAAGGATCTATCGCAGACATTCTTATAAAATACTCCTTATTCTTTGTAATGAAGTGTTGGCAACTGGCAGGGTAACTAATTAGTTGACGAAGAACCCGGCTAAACGGACCTGCCCTCTTTCTAGACAAGTGAAATTTGTTGTTCGGCGTTTCGTTTGATGGAATAGAAAGAAGAATGTATGGGATTTTACGTATTTGACAGTCGTTAACGCTTATAATAAGTGTCAAATCCTATACATCAAACGCCGAGCAACGAATTGCCACTTGTCAATAGGGGCTGAATGTAATTTGCTGGACAGATAGATCATAGTCTAGAAATCATAAGGCAACATTTACTCCTCCTCTTTCTGTCCATACCCCTGATGAAGATCTAAGACTTTCACATTCCGATCGAGCATTTTCATCTTCTGTTTGTCTCTGCTGTGATGTTACAGCTGATTACTTTCTTAACGAACGAACTTACATTTTCATCGGCACCGTCTCTGATTATTTTATCAGCTGCTTTAATGCCAGATTTGGCAGACAATAGTTTTCTTTTGCTTTTTGCTAGATGGTGTCGGTACAATACTTAGCCATAACCACAGAATGGTACGCTACCCTACCCTACAGAGGTCCTCGATAACAGAGGTGAAGGGCACAGAGGGCAAGACACTGACTGCGAAATGAACTGAAATAAAGACTCACCATTGTCTTCTTTTCAATAAGGTATTCTATAGCTACTCCACTGGATTAGAGTCGTGACTATGTATAGGTATGTTTTGTAAATTAAAAGTATTCAAACAACTTTTTGTGTTCTGTATTCCATTGCAAACAGTAAACTGCTAATCTTTCATCGTCTGTTCATCAACAGAGAACTGCAGCTTTAGATAATACTATTAGATTATTTACCCATTAGTATTATTTAGATAATAGCCACTATTTTTATAGTATCGTTCTCTTACTGCTAATTATAGTTACCAGAGCTACATTAAGATTCGTATCAGCGCGTGAAACTTGTGGCAACATAGTATATAGCTTTATTTAAAAGAACTTTACAATTCAATTATCTGAAAATAATTTGAATAATCTTCGCATCATTTATTTTTCAAAGCTTCCGCGTATTCGAGTGTATTATAAAAATGTTTGCTAATGATCTTGGTTCGATTTGCAAGGTCTTTCCCTATATTAATAATAAGCCAATTCTTTATGAATGAAGTATTTATTTTTCTATTTTTTGTATGGGTATTCAATATCGATCTATATTTTTTTATACTTATTTTCAGACGCCAACTCTCATTTGGCTCACTGGTTGTCTTATACTGCACTAAGATGCCTGCTCTTAAGATACACTTACGATTTTTGGGAGTGCATTGCTTCAGTTAACTAACTTAATATGATAGAATTTATATCCTATTCATACACACAGGTACATGCTAATTGTTTAAACAGAATAACAGCCTGTTTCGATTTGGTAATAAATATATCCACTGTCTAATTAAATTTAAAAAAATTATAACATTCAATAAAAAGTAATTTAATTGATGAATTTGTAAATAAGAAAAAATAGTTAATGATGAATTAAGGAATAGATGAGTAACTTAGGAGACTACTCACCACAAGAATCATACTACATGTTCCACATATAAATAATATTGCCGTTGAGCTTTTAAAACACTACGGTTGCCGGACCCGTGCACTTACGAATCTACGATGTAATATAGTACCCATTTAGATTATGTTATGTTTACATAATATTGTTATTTAAAGAATTTGTAACTAACCAACAGATTTGCAAACACAAAAAGTAACTAAAATTTGTTAGCCAAGTGTGCCTACAGCCTTAAATAGAAAGGCGTTCACTTAAAATTATAGTAATGTTCTAGCTCACTGTGTCGTAATAAATATCTTTTTTGCTCTTTAGAAGAATCAATTTTATTTTCATTACACTTTATTTAAATATAAAGGTCTACAGCGTTATGTAATCTTAAACAATTCACTCTCGGTAACATAGTTATTATCTGCTCGTTTTGCTTGGTTTCGATTTTGCTGTGTCTATTTTTGATCTTTAAACTTTTTTTTTATAATCGCGCTCAGCGAAACATATCGAGAATGTTAAAATAGTCTGAGTTCTCGAACACGATTTAAAATATTTTGGTTTTGATAAAATAATCTTTTTACAGTTCTATTAGAGTCCATTCTCATCATTATCATTATATCAGCCGCACACAGTCCACTGTTGAACATAGGTCTCTCCTATAGACTTCCAGAACGACCGATCTAAAGCTGCCCGCATCCAGCGCTTCCCGGTGACCTTGATGAGGTCGTCCTTCCACATAGCCGTTGGGCGTCCTATAGAGTGGCAGAATCCATTCTACTCGTGGAAAATACCTGACCTCTTCCACAAGGAACTTAACTTGAAAATATTGTAGTTTCGAAAAGGATGTGGGTGTTTATTTCATCCGTTCATTTATCCTGGTACCAATAGACAGTTCCATTGATAGTAGTGGTACTTTAGTGAGTGGTTACCATAGTATCATTAAGTATATCGACAGTGCCAATGGAAATATTATTTATAGCTAACTTGTCTGTTTGTCTGTAATTAAACTATTTAACTGGTCCCAAGATATAGTTCTCAAGAATAATACTCAGAAAAGGTTTTATATCACTCTATTAAGTTGTGTAGATAGGAACAAACTAGAAAAATAATAAATGTTCCTATCGGATCAACTAAAAGGTTGATTCGTTGGGAACAAAAAATAGTTGATTCGTTTCAGTTGATCGTTTTAGTTGATCGGAGTGGAAAACCCGATTTACATATACACACGCCTATTAATCCCCAAAGGAGTAGGCAGAGGTGTAATAACACCCACATTTCGCCAACTATGATTTTCGGTCGCACGTAATAGGGGGCGAGCCTATTGCCGTCAAGTGGGCACTGGTCATGGGTTGTGTGTTTACTGTCAGCTGGAGAATCTCCCTATATCTTAGTGGCCATCTACGACACCCACGGGAAGAAATGAGGTGGCTCTATCCTTCTCAAACGAGAACCAAGGCGGCCGAGACAAGAAAATATAGCTTATTATTTTTACGCAGATTTTAGATCCATATTTTACTATCACTACATAGTATAAAACAAAGTCGTTTTCTCTGTCCCCATATCCCTTTGTATGCTTAAATCTCTAAAACTACGCAACAGATTTTGATGTGGTTTTTTTTAAATAGATAGTGTGATTCAAGAGGTAGGTTTATATGTATAATACATGTTTAATATAGTAGGGGGTGCAGCGGGAGCGGGATCTGACGCCACGCGGGCGGAAAAATATCGGCGGTACGAAGTTCGCCGGGTCAGCTATATTATAAATGTGAAAGTAACTCTGTCTTTCTGTATGTATGTTACGCTTTCACGCTTAAACCACTTGGTATAAGGGTAGATTAGACCTTGAGAAAATATATAGGCTATGTTTGGTCGCGATAACCGACGTCCACGCGGGCGGAGCCGCGGGCAAAAGCTAGTTAAATATATGTACCATCATTATAAGGTTTCGACGCTGACTGTACATTTTTTAATATTACCGCAATGAATGACTAATTTATGTCTACAGTGGGAGTCGCGAAAGTTTGAAACTAATAGTTAGACTTTTTGTTCTGGGCTTGTATTAAGTAATGAATTGGATACCAACAATGACCGCCAACTCACAACTAATTCACTTTTTATAATGTAATCATATTTATTAGCTCATAGCTACTTCCTTTATAACTTTCGCGCTCCATGATATACAATAATGTTATCTATCCATTGTTGTGACTACTGGTAGTGGTTACATGTCTTCTTTTTCTTTCTTTCTTTCTGAGTCATGTATAATGTGCATAGGTACCTACTTATCTGATAAATGCGTATTTATATCTAATGTTGGTATGATTTATTACCTACAAGGCGTACTTAGAGGATCTTTTTAAAAGTTAAACTAAAACTAAAATGTTAAATCATAATATTGGAACCCTTCGTTAAGAACATGTTTTGTTGTTTTTTTTTGTTCTAAGGCGCTGGTGGAGAAGAATGGCAACAAATTCCACTGCGGCATTTTTTTAGATATTAATTTACAATATTTATTATCCCAAAAATGGGCTAAATGTGGACGAATCTACATTTGTCGCGTGTCTAACGAAAAAAGTAAAAAAACTTTATAATAAAATAATTAACCTAAGTTAAAATATGATTAAGTTCAGTATTATGCCGAAACCACAGCACTTTAGGAGGGGCCTGCACCATACTCAAACCAGACGTTTTTATTATAAAGGGAACGAGAATTAACGCGATCATGGTATAGGTTACAGATTGCAGCTGTGGTAGTTCCTACATAGGCCAGACGAAGCGGACTATTGCTGAACGAGTCAAAAAACAAATTGCAACTGTAAATAATCGCCAGACGAGCAAATCAGCGATTGCAGAGCACCTCCTAGAAGCAGGCAACAATCACTGGATTGAATTCCACCATACGCAAGTCCTCTTCAAGGAACGTCACTTTTATTCAAGAGCTGTACATGAAGCGATTGAAATCAAGAAACACAACAATTTCAATAGGGAAGATGGGTTTAAATTATCTGCAACATGGAATCCAGTGATGAAAAACATGCAACCTCGCTTTCCTGCGCAGTCGGATAGACACGGAACAGTTTGCTTACAGAATAGGGACACTGTGAGTGTGGTATGTGACGGTACATGGTGAAACGAAAATATTGAAAATGTGCGGGTAGATGATGAACCTACTACCTCACGGATTCGAAGACGGCGGGCGTGCACCGCTGGGCCAGTCAGCCTGTGACCACGGCCGGTGTAACCTGCCCCTTTAGGCAAGTGGCAATTCGTTGGCCGGTGTTTGATGGAATAGAATGACGAATGTATGGAATTTGACACATTGCACATGCGTTAACGACTGTCAGACTCACTCGACTGTGTATAAGTGATAAGTTATAAAAAAGACTTAAAATTACTCCATCTTTTAAGAATTATCAACAATACTAATCCCCATTGCAGTAACTACTAAACTGTGCACTAGCTTAACACTCTCAGCTAAAATCTTTTGTATCATTCTATCAATTTAGAAGTTTAATCAGAAGTAAATAAATATAGCCATATTGTAAGCTAATAATCATTTTTGATTCAAGCGTGTGTTTTTTTTTTACGAAAACAGTTGACCTCTATACAGCAGGGAGTCCATATACTTACGTGCTTTTTTTAACATACTGCACCTAGTCTATATAATATACGCGGACATCGCCCAAAGTACTTGTATTTAAGTAAGTGAAATATATAACTTATTTCATTCTAACACACCGTTCATGTAATACGAGTATAGGTACCATCTCTTTCATATTTAGTGCTGGATAATTATCATGGGGACACTGACTTAAAATTCTAGCTGTATAGATACTGCTAACCGACTAAGGTGTAAGCATTTTCTTAAAGAACTGAGTCGTTTTAGTTGTATCAGTCTTTTAAGCTTTTTAAGTCTTCAAGCTAGTCTTATTAGTCTAAAGATAGTCTTTTTAGTCTGAACAAGTTTTATAAGTCATATTTTAAAGGACTTAAACAACTTAGTCTCTTTCATCACTATTCGTCATTCTATTCCACCAAACGCCGACCAACGAATTGCCACTTGTCTAGAGGGGTAGGTCGAAACGTCAGGCAATCAAAGGTATGTAAGTACCTATACCATGATCGCGTTAATTCCCGTTTTCTTAATTATATATCATGGAACGCGAGAGTTTAAAAGTTAGTTTACCAGACGTTTTTGTCTTTAAGATAGTCAATTATGTCCTATAGTTTGCTTTTTTACATAAAATGGTCTTTACATAGGTTTTAAATTGATTTTCAGGCATACTTAGGACCGATTTAAGCTATTATAAAAGCGTTTACTTAAAAGAATCGCTAACTCTGCTAAGCCGATAACATGGAAGTAGCAGTTTATGTTTATTACGCAGATTTCTGTCTGTGATGTCACTCACTTTTGTGAAATAAGATATATTTTTCCTGACATACATAATGTTTTCAAATATATATTGGGAAGCTACAGTTAAAATCAATCAATATTCTTAAATCGTTCCCTGAGGGAGTCTCTTTTGCCTAAACAATAAATGGCACGCTCTTTTGCATTATAAATATAGTTTCTAAATCTGCCGCATTTCCCCAAAGTTGTATTCCATAGGACATCTAGCTATGGAAGTAGGTAACTGAAGTATACAAGCCTAGCAGTAGCTACACTTGTAAACTGCCTAATCCGTCTCACAACAAAGGCAGCAGAGCTAAGTTTATTTCCCAAAATAGTAATATGGTCATCCAATTGTAATTTTTAATCTATTGTAATTCCCATAAAAGTAGTACTGCTTACGAATTCTAACCCTCTCCCCCTTAGCAAGATATTATTGTGTTTGCCTCACATTGGTCTTTTCTGCATTCAATAATTTTTTTTTTGCATAAAACCATTTTGAGATGGCATTCAAAATATTATTAACGTTATTTGCATCTGTACTATGCCGATTTACTTCGAGTATTAACGATGTATCATCTGCAAACAATACTATGCCGGCTTGTGCCTCGACCATATAAGGCAAGTCATTGACATGTTATACCAGAATGAGAAAGGGTCCTAGGATTGATCTTTGGTGTACACCTATTTTGACGTTTGACCCATTTGACTTCACGATATTCACATCAACAGCCCGAAGCCTATCCGTTAAGTACGACTCTAACAGTTTATTTATTTATTTTATTTATTTATTCTTTATTGTACACAAAATTACATAAATACAAAACAGTGAGATGTAATGTACAAAGGCGAGCTTAACTCAAAGTTGAGTTTTCTTCCAGCAAACCCGGGAGTGCACAGAGGAGTTGTAATACGAGAGGCCAAGTCTAGTGTACATGAATGTGATTATCATGTAAGAGGTATACGAAAATTATACCCCAGGTTATAGATATACATATACATACATAAATACCACCATACAAACATACATACATACATACATACATACATACATAAATACAGTTCTACTGATTTCTTATCAAAACCACATCGACGTAGCTTGAGTGAGAGTGTTTGATGGTCAACACAATCAAATGCTTTAGAATGATCACAGAATACCCCAATTAGCTTTTAGAGCTCTATTTAATAGCTAACAAAAAGTCTTAGCAGTAGCGGAAATTACCAAGGTCCGGTAAAAAGATATACTTTACTTGCTCGTACAATTTTCTAATGAAAGTAAAATGATGAAAAAATTACATAAATGCCGACTGCTCCCAGCCTCACGGGTGATATGCTGTCACCTAGCGTTAAGGCCGCGGTTACTCGTAGTCTAGACGTTATTATTTCATTTGAGTACTATTATTTACTCAATAATAGCGTGTAGATGCGTGCAGCTCTCACTTTACGTAACATATTTCTAAGCTCTTAGAACACGCAGTCTAAGTACTCAAAATACTGGTTACTGTGCACGATTTGCTGGAATCATTTTGATATAAGTAGTAATTTTAAAATTGGGTGGTTCTCTCCCTTGACACGGTAATCTCCATATCGTTGAAATATTTGAACTATTGGAATCATTCTCTCAATTAAAGAATAAATTTTATTCATTCAGTTTAGGCCATAAAGGTGCTCTTTATGGCCTAAACTGAATGAATAAAATTGATTCTTTGATTGATGTATCAAAATTTTACAATTATGTCAAGAAATATTATAAAAATATTAAATAGAGTAGATAATATACCATTGGAAACTGATTCTTTTGCTGGTTCAGTAGGCTGGTTCTACTGATAAGATACTAGCAAGAAACTCAGAGAACCATATTAGAATTAGATTGTCGGTACTATAGTGGTTAAAGAGTCGGCCTTACGATCGAGAGGTTCCGGGTAATTCTTTTTAAAATCTTTTTTTAAAATATGGTTTATTTTACAATTTATATGGTGCGACTGATAGCATAGTTAATTATAGTTAATTCATAAAAAATATTACAGTTTTACAATACCACTATAGATCTACAGCTCGTGGTATTTGTATAGTATACAATATAAATTGCATTAATTGCACTTTTATATTATTATATATATATATATATGCTATTGCTATTAAACATGCAACAACTATATGCTATTAAATACAGGCACGTACAAGGCATGATCATTGTTGTGATTTATGACATAACAAAACCATTGTCATATCACTGACATTGCATAAAATTATTAGACTTAATGCCAGAAGTTTAAAGGTTTAAAAAGAACAGAGAAATAGTTTATAACATTTTTCATTCACTCTACAAGATTGTCATTTAATTTTAGACCTTAACAGTAACAGTCGAAGTTCTCTAGTAATGTTTTATTTATGTCGGACACGTCAATTAGTCTTCACCTCGCCTGATGGTAAGCTGAAGGCAAGGTCTCAGGAAAGAGGGTCACCATTACATACACGTACCATGTTAACAATGGTGGCTCTCAGCTTGACGGCCTCGTCAGATGCTTTTTCACGCCCCGCTTAAAGGACCCGGGACTGTAGGAAGAAGGAAACACGTAAGCTGGCGAGGTGTTCCAGGTCTTAATGGTGCGACAAAGAAAGGAGTCACCAAACCACTTTGTTCTTTCAGGACTGTTTTAAACCTAGTTGAACTTTTCGGGCCTCAACTACCCGTGACACTAACCATAGATGTTCGTATTGTAAAAGGGAACGATGGCTTAACGTGCTCTCTGCGACACGGTGTGGGTTATTTTTATTATATGCATTCAAAGCTTGCACATTTCAACCCAGAGTCCGGTCTCCCACTGCTCCTCTTGATTTGGTTTTTCCTAACTCCTAGGAGGTGGTGTGATCCGTTAATATTAAGAGGAAATTCTGCGCAGGAGCAACCAGAGCTTCGTAAGTTAATCAGTAGGTGTAACGACACGATACTTACATGGCTACTTTAGCTTAGGTTTTAATTTATTCAGAACTGTGTTTTTCCCGACAGCTAAGAAGGGTTATGTTTTTCGCGCGTATCTTGTATGTTTGTATGTTTGTAATATTCTTTTTACGTCATATCTTCTGAACCACCGTACCGATTTCAATGATTCACGTCTCAAATGAAAGCTATTTATTGCCTAAGTGTTTTTGGGTACTGAAAAGGATGCTGAAAAAATCGAAACAAGCTTTATAGCAGGCGGTACCCAAAATTAATGAGTACCGCCTGCAATAAAGCTTGTTTCGATTTTTTCAGCATCAGCCACTCTAAGTGGCAATTCGTTGTCCGGCGTTTGATGGAATAGAATGACGAATATATGGGATTTGACATATATGACAGTCGTTAACGCATGTCATAAACGTCAAATCTCATACATTAGTCATTGTATTCCACCAAATGCCGGACAACGAATTGCCACTTGTCTAGAGGGGCAGTTATTTTATTTTTAATAATTCATTTTATTTATTCTTGTAGGCTACATCGATCCGATCATTAGTTGATAACGTGGATTATTTGAACTGTGTGGGCACCACAGTCAACGAGGTTTGTCTTCGGCACTATTTATTCAGCAGTTTAACTAAACTATGTATTTCATGTTCGAGGTAAAACTACGACAAACTTAAAACAACACAATGAGGAGAAACTTAGGCAATAAAAAACAGACATAACGCGTTATTTTGGCACAGGCATCATCTAAAAATTACACCTTTATGTGAAAGTTTCTTTGCCTCTTTATAGTCATAACCATACACACGTTTCACGAAGCTAAACTTTGACACCATCAGTTGATTGCCTGCATACAATTACGGTCTTTATGCGATCGGTATATTGGTTATAATGCTATACATGTTAAATACGTTCACAAAAAAAACTTACATATTAATTAATATATTTAATCTCTTTCTAAATACGTTAGAAAACCCGTGAATTAACTATGAACATTATAATAAAGTGTATTAATAATAATTCTTACTTGTTTGCAGGAATACCATGAACTTCCAAAATCTTTAACACTTTCTTGTCTAAGGAAATCGCACACAGGTGCTCTATTTCTGTCCAGTGTGTCAGAATAAAACTGACCAAATATACAAGATGTTCCGAGCCAAGTATTGTCGATTTGATTAAGTCATAAAATTCAGTTGTATCTTAATCAAACGTTAGATAATATTGTTGCTTGCAGTAGCAGTACATAAACAAAAACTGATGTAATTAGGTAGGTATTGCATGATCAAGATTCCAATCCATAATTTCGTTGATGTAATATGATTATTATTACATTTTAAATTAGTCACTTCCGACATGTTTACATTGATTATGAAACTTTGTAGTGGAAGTTAATTTTTGGCATCTCTGTTAATTTCCTTTCAAAGTATTTATAAATGTAGTTGTTTCAATTAAGAAGATTTCCTGCGTATTACCATTATGTATTCGTTACTGGATAATTTGTAACACGCCTGATTGATGGTAACGTTAAGTAACTCGTTAAAATTGAAATTTTCTTCAGTGACTTATATTATAGATGGATGTAAATTAATTCATGGATATCGATATCCAGAAAGTTTCTAAACAAGTTTGAATTAATTGATGACATCCGTTTTTATTATGCACATCTTTATTGAACTGATGACTTAGTTTCCTTCGAAAGGGCCACGTTGTTCATACTATATTTAGGTACCTAACTAATTATTAAATTCCTCTAGTAAATATCCAAATCTTCACCTGACTGATAGCTAGTTTAAAAGTAAGAGGGGTTATCTTTAAACAAAAACTAAGGTACTTTTTCGAATTACTTTGAATTACTTTACTATACTTTTTAGAAGCGTCGGTAGCTTAGTGCTACCGACGTTTCTAAACTGCCTTACGATGCCCGGGTTCGAATCCTGGCCATTACACTACCGACGTGAACCCACTCCTAGCACAAGCAATTTAGCTTAGTTGGAGGGGTTAGAGGGAATATTAGTAATTTCGATCATTTCGCTGCTAATATTTAAAAAATAAAATAAAAAAATAACTAGATTTTCAGCTAAATAGTTAGAAAAATTCAATTTTAAAGGGAAACAGGATTAACTCCAGACGATACAGACACAATCTCAAATCAGCATAACAATGTGATCATAAAATAATGTATGTTACTGTGTCAGGTCAGAGACATCACAAGAGAGTATTCTAAATGTAAAATAGCGTATTAAAATTGAAGACAAGTGGTAATAATCACTTTTAGTACTCGATAAGGTACCTATCTAAGTACTTGTGTTTTATTTTCCGATGATGCCACTAACACCGATCGTGATCTCAAACAATAATACTCTCTAACGAGAGTCATTACCTTCACACAGAAACTCATTGAGTTACTAGGCGTGCAAAATCACTTGACAGATTACTACTGTTCGCGACAGACCCCTACATAGAACTTTAAACAATTAAAAATAGTGTTTACACACATAACTTGTATAGTGATTAGTGCGCGTGAACTAATTGAAATCCGAACTAAAATCGTGTTAAAATAGTGTAAACAGACCCTTATAATGTTAAAATAGTCTTAGCGGTCGTACGCATGAGACGCCCACATTTGTATTATTAAGTTTGATAATATTGGTAGTAGGAATATTTTTTTTTAAAGTATAGAGTTTTTCAAAATAGTAATTATGTATGTTTATAATGGAGATTGTTGGCACTTCTGCTACACATATTGAATAATTATAACACTTTTCCACACTTTTTATTTTTTTTATTTTTAACCTGACCGGTTTCACCTCACGGCATTATCAAAGGTTTACTGAATACATAATAATGGTTTTAAGCAATTATATTTCTTAATACTACATTTTTTATATGTGGGTAGTTTTAAAAATGTGTATACCAGGTTCAATTTTTTTCCCAACATTTGGGGAAAATATTTTTTTTAAATTTCCTTACAAGTTATTTGGTTTAAAAATTAATGAATACATTATAGGTACAACGCTAGTTGTATTAAAGTTAAATGTCAGATGATTAAATGTCAAAATTATAATTGCATTAAATTAAAGGAATTGTCAAATTAAAGATGTCAAATGGATATAATGCTTATTGGTACTACATAACATGTGTGAGTTATAATATTAGGGGTTAAAGTATGAATTGCCGATTTGTACTGACAAATTGAAATTCGTTTTTTTTTTTAATTTAACGTATTTATTTAATCAAAATAATTACCATTATTATCTATACATTGCTGCCATCTCGTAGGAAGGTCATTTATGCCTTTGCGATAGAACTCTGGTGATCTAGATTCGACAAACTGTGTGAAAGCATTTTGTACTGCCTCCTGAGAAGAAAACTTTTTATCACATAGAAAATTGTCCAAATCACGAAAAAAATGGTAGTCTGTTGGAGCAAGGTCTGGCGAATACGGAGGGTGACGGATAGTTTCTAATTGCAGTTCCTGTAGAGTTAAAACGGTTTCTCGTGCTGTATGAGGTCTCGCGTTATCATGGAGCAATAATGGTGAAGATCGATTCATGAGTCGGGGCTGTTTCACTGCTAGTTTTGCTATCATTGTTCGGAGTTCGGCACAGTAGACATCTGCCGTTATTGCTTGACCAGATCGTAGAAAGCTATAGTGAATAACACCATGCTGAGACCACCAAACAGTTACCATTACCTTTTTATTGGTAAGCTTTGCTTTAGGACACTGTTGTAGCGTTTCACCTGGGGTCAGCCATTGCATTTTTCGCTTACGGTTATCGTAAAGAATCCACTTTTCATCACATGTCACAATTCGATCCAATATTCCTTCATTTCTGTATCGATTCAACAAGGCAACACAAGTTTCAACACGCATTTCTTTCTGCAGATCAGTCAAATCATGAGGTACCCATTTTTCACATTTTTTATTTTATTGATTTGACGCAAATGAGTCAATATTGTTGGTAAGGTAACGTTAAACCATGCAGCTAATTCCTGGGTAGTTTGGCTCGGATCGGCTTCCACCATGTCTTTCAATTCATTGTCATTCACCTGTGTGGACGGCCTTCCTCGTGGTTCGTTCTTCAAATCACAGTTTCCATCACGAAAGCGTTTAAACCAAAATCGCACGGTGCGTTCATTAGCAGTCCCCTCTCCAAACGCAACATTGATATTGCGAGCTGTTTCTGCCGCGTTAGTTCCGCGTCGGAACTCGTATTCAAAAATCACTCGAATTTTCGAAGTATCCATCTTTCTTGTCTAAGCTGAATAAAAAAAACAACTGAAAGTCGATAATCGAATGTTGCACATTTTTAAATGAAGAACTACATAGGTACCATGTGGAAAAAGTTTCACTCAAAAATCTCAAACCATGAAGGTTCTATGTCAATTCGAAGTACTTATTACAATGAAACGGCAATTTCATACTTTAACCCCTATTATATAAAAAATATCAGTCAAATTATGTATAATTTTAGCTACTGACGCTATATATATTGAAAAGAATATAGAGAATATAGATACAGTCGACAAAAGAGATACGATTGCACCGTTATATACAACGTTATATAAAAAAGTGGGACCGTATCTCCTTTTGTCGACTGTACATAGACAATAAGTGTAAGTGTAAGACAATAGTAGTAAGTGACTGTCAATTAACAGTTAGTTTGTAACCTAGAAGTAAATAGTTTTTGTATAATAGTCAATTAAAGTCATATTGTAGATGCCAGCCACTAACAATTTGAAATATGCTAATTAAACAATAATAAAAGACATGATTGTTGCTTATCATTAAATGGGTAACCATAAGGCATGACTACAACAACAATTTAATCAAAATATTGTCAATAAATCATAAGAAATCATTAAAAACCGTTGTATCTGTTAATTGAAATGATTGTGCAAAATAAAGTTTAACGCTCGTTTTTAAGCGGTCCTCGTCAGGGTTAAGTCTGGTTGAATATAAACGGTGATAAAATTTAACGCAGTTGCGAATTCTTAGCCGAGTCGCTAGCAAGTCTTCGAGAATAACACGCAGACTTTGCACCTGAATGGGCCAATGAAGCCAAGTCAATTTATTCAAATGAATACAGTTGTTTTATTTACTGGGATTCCACTCAGAACTAAATCGGAACCTGGCCCTGCGGCTGGCCTGAACTATTAACAGAGTCGCACGGGGAAACACATTTTCCTGCTCTCGTTACAATAGTTACAGTGAACCTTTACCGCATGGCAGGAAAGTGTGCAAACTGAACAATATCATCGTCTCATATACAAACGGGCGTGGGCTGATCAAGGAGTCTTCGGGCTCGTGTTGCAAAACTGAGTTCGCGCATTCACGTGAGGCCCGTCTGGTACAATTACAGTATAGCTTTCATACATATAAATTAAACTAGTATTTGTTCCTTTCAAAAATACCAAGCAGTTCTCATGATTTTACAGGTATTCAAAGTTCTCAAAAAATATAGAGTCCCGCTTGAACGCGTGTGACGTCACATTACTTACTGCGCAGAGTTCTTTGCTGCTGATTTGCGTTTCACTAGAAATCTCAGGATCTACTGGTCCGATTAAAAAAAATCTAAACTAATTGATATAACTAAATAATTCTTTCACATGTTTCCACTTATCGTATTCTGTGTTGAAAACCTGTGAAAGAATTCTAATCAAATTCTAATCTAATCTAATTCTGCTAAAATTTATAATTAGTGAACATTTTCTATTATGCTGTTAATTAATATGATAATTTTATGGACGTTATTTTAAGTTTTTATGTCAATACATTGGAAGAGACAGGTATTACATAACAAATAGGTAAACAATGCAAAACGAAATAAATCAAGGTATAAAGATAAATAGGTAAGATAAAGATAAAGATATAAATAGGTAATATTATATAATTTCAAAATGGTTGTGTCTCTGCATTAATGATATTAAAAAAAATACTTGAGTTATGTTATATTAAAGATATTAAATACAAAGATATTTTTTGGAATTTTTATCCGTTTGGCCGCAATGGACTCAAAAAGTACTTAAGTAATAGATTTTAATGCAGCTTTTTTATTAGAAGGACCTTGGTCAGACTGCACATCTTACGTAAGTTTGATTACAATTGGTTGAGTCGAACCCGAGATATGAGTTGACCAAAACTTGTGAAAACCTACATCCACGCGTTCAGAGCCAGGGGCATTGGCCAGTAAACAATAAAACTCGTATGTTAGGTTAGCACTTAATGAAATGAATCCTAATAACAATTAAAACATTAAGTTAAGTAAGTAGGACAGGAAGTCCATAAATAATAGTACAACTGACTTACACCACAAAAGTATAATAATAAACACCCCCAAGGCTGGTAACAAGCTATTTCAATATATGCTAATAAAACTAGGATATAGGCAATAATTGTAGTATTATGATGTGTAAAAAAGCAATATAAAAAGGTTTATATTTGTTATAATAAATATTTCTACAAGTCTCCTTAAGAAATGAACCATCAATACCAAGAGGGAATATAAGTAAAAAAATATATATAATAAAGACGTCTTGAAATATAATTACAAATGTAATTGATAGTTGAAATATATCCGAAAGTAACATAAAATGTAATTTCCTTCATGAATCAACTTAAAATTGATTGTAGTGATATTACTTATATATTTACCAAGCTTTTTATGTTCATATTAACAAGAAAATTGATTGTCATCATCATTACTCACATTTAATGATTAAAAGAGCAACCATCTTTCTAATGTCATGGGACTGAAATTAAAGTTGAAGCTGTTAAAATTCTAACCACAATATTATTCGCGTCACAAATCACAACGCATCTCACTGACCGAGTCTGACTCTGCTTGGGTAGAAGATGGCACCCTCTGATAAGACTTATTTTTATGACTTACTCCCTCTGATAAGCGGAGGTCTGCCTGTCGGCACTCTGTGATAGACAAGCACCTCTGTTATATAGCTTCAGGGCAATGGATCACGCGCCAGCAACCTAGTAGTATAATTTTTTTTTTTTACATGTTCGCGTCATCTGCTGACATACCTTTAGTCATCAGCTGACGTATCTTTACCACGTTATCGTTAGTTGACGTTTTAATTTCCTTCAAGTCGATGGATTAACTGTAATTTAACGAATTTTCAACCACGAGCAAAATAACTGAATTTTGTTTTTTTTGTTTACGTGTTTGGGAGGTCACCACCAACAAAATCGCAGTAGACGATCACCGGGAGCAAATATCTAATAAAAATGACCGACCATTAATGAACTAGAAGGTGTCGAGACATAACCGATGTCGAGAGACTCGTGCTGGCGTATCACCTCGCAATAGCGCGAAGGATGATTTTTATACCTAACTATATTTGTGCATAGCTATGTAGGTAAATAAACTAATTTCCGTCTAGAAGTTCAGCGTTAAAAAAAACAACTGTTGCATTTGCGTAACTAATGAGATTATCACGATGTAACTCATAACTTATTTATTCATACCTAAGGTGCATAAATGAGCATAAATGAGGTACCTACATGTCTTATCATTCTAATCATTCACCATAATTATATCATATTTAACAAATAACTATTAAACAGTTATCAGCCCAATATTAAATTAGGAAACAAAACAATTTAGTAAAGTTTTACGTTCTTTTTGAACAAATCCCAATACTTTTTCGTTGGAGTTCTTGCCAATTCCAATTCCAATCTTGAATGAACCTAGCTTTGATGCAGGTAAGTCATTTTAGTAAACTAGATATTGCCGGCGGCTCCGCCCGCGTTGTTATCGGTTATGATGACGAAACATGACCTACATACTTTCCCATAGTTTAATCTATATCTTTACCAAATTTGATCAAGACCGGTACAGTGGTTTAGGCGTGAAAGCGTAACAGAGAGACAGACAGAGTTTCTTTTGCATTTATAATATTAGTTGGATATGGAAGTATGGATGTATTCATATATACACGTCGTTGTATATATGAATCATTCATGGTACTGCGTTGAAGACAATAATATTAAACAACACTTCAGTCGCAACTCAGCCGCCGACGAGGTAAGGTCTCCGAAGTCGTCGTCGCCCAGACCTGCGCCACTGAAGATGTCGACCGCAGTGATCGACGAAACGTCTGGAACGCAAGTTTCACATAGACCACGGCCAGACAGCCCGGATGCAGTATATTCTACATGCAACGCCGCGCCGGCCGTGAAAGCCTGAAGACTTATATTAAACAACACTTATTCAATAGTCAAATATCGGTCATGGCACAAATACCTTTTATTATAAGCTAATGAAACATATAGTTATGAAAAATTTATGAGCACTAAAACGTTATACGAGTACCTACGTCCACAATCAAGACTGCAATTCTGAAGCAGTAATTTTAAAATTAATGCTTCAGAATTGCAGCATTCTACGGCGACTTACCGTTACTATCATATTAGAAAGGAAAGGATTTACTCCGAAAGCTTTTAAAATTTAAGAGACAGTTATAAAACAATAAATGTAGCTTCATTGTCCTGCTTTGTCCCTGTTGCTAGTTTTTTTTAAACACTGTTGGTAACGTAAATCACATAATCTTGAACTCCAGTTAGGAGTTCACATGTGCCAGACTTTACTGGTTGATATAAACTTTTTTAAGAAGCAAGATATTCTTAGGTTAGAATACGGTGGCAGACTAGCAGTTAACCCCTAAAAATATCATGCATCTTAATTACCTCATAGCAAAAATCATAACTTTAAGCTATGATTTTTGCTATCTACTGGTAAACAAAAATCAAAACTAATTTACTGATAATGTGAATTAATATAAGTAATATTGTCGATGTTGTTGTCATACAATCGATCACTCTATCGCAATTCACTGCTGAACATAGGCTGACCCAATGCTGGAAGGCTTTGTTATATTGTTTCCACGCTGGCCAGGGCCCTGATTCTGCTATTATTTTTTCCATGGCTAAACCACTGCGGTACCACAGACACTGTTACTGTGTCTGTGGTACCGCAGTGGTTTATCTTACTCAATGCCATTTAACTTTAGACTTAACTTTCATGTTGTTAAAGTCTAAAATTAAATGACAATCTTGTAAAGTGAATGAATAATGTCTGCTATTATTTTTTCCATGGCTAAACCACTGCGGTACCGCAGACACTGTAACCAATGCTATTTAACTTTAGACTTAACTTTCATGTTGTTAAAGTCTAAAATTAAATGACAATCTTGTAGAGTGAATGAATAATGTTCTAAACTCTTTCTCTTTTCATTTTGGACTTTAAAACTAAACTATAAAGTCTAAAATTGAATGACATCTTGTGCAATGTCAGCGGTATGACAGTGGCTTTGCTATGTCATAAAATTAGCAGAATCGGGGGCCTGATGGGTTGGTACAGGATTTGGATTTTATTCGAAGTTTTCCCCCTCTCGCAGTGATATCGTCTACGTATATTTCCGTTAGTCACCTCTTACATCTTTTGGATGAGACGGGGTAGTGATACTTGTATTCTTTCTCCGTCATTACCCGTCATACAGTATATCCGTATGATCCGAAAATAATATATCTTTCTTTCTTTTCTTTCTTTCTTTCTAATAATAGTCGAAAGTTTGTATATGTCATAGGCAATGTGTATAATCCGGCATTGCATTCTATACATTGCCTTGTATATTACGATTAATGTCATACATTACCTAGGTATTGTTTTAAATGCCCGAAGCGCATCAGGCAATGTGTATATTATGTTATATATGTTACCGGAAATGTATGTAATCCGTCATTGTATACAATCCGAGTTGGATAGGTTAGGTTAGAAGGCTAATGCGGGAGTGGAGCGCAGCGAAGCTCCCGCATTAGGCCTTCGTGGTTATTTTTTGTTATGACCATGCAGAATAAAACAAGTACGCAAAAACACATAGGTACTTAGGCATACCTGCCAATAGAACACCTGTCTTATCAGCACTGTCTGCTGGTGGAAGTTGAAATTAGGATTAGCTCTCAAAAGATTAGTATCTATCTAACTTATCATTTATCATAGAGAAGAAAAATAGATTACATACATTACCTATGCTTTGCTTTGACTGGCATTCTATACAATGCCTATGTATTCTATACATTTCCTAGGCAAAGTGTAAAATAGTTTAGACATTGAATATCATTTCATAAATTGCCTGATCGACCCCGGCATTCTATACATTTCCTAGGTAATGTATAGAATGCCTACATTATACACATTGCCTTTAACATATATAATATACCTAATTAAGAAACATAATTGGTGATAAAATTACATTCAACGCTCAATGAATCTCACTCATAACAGATCATACAAACAATGAGGTTGTTGACATTAAATTAAATCATTGACAAAAAATAGTAAGTACTTTGAAAAGAAATAATTATGATAGCAAACAATCACAATTTGTATTATTATTGATAAAAAAGTTAAAGGCGTTTGAAGTGTTATTAAATTAGTGCTATCTTGCAGTTTCGTTACTTTTTTGTTACAAAATGTAAACAAAAATAGAAAACGTAAAAAGTTTAATTCAATTTTCAAGTTGGTATTGAATGTTCCAAAATTTATTTTATGTTTTCCGGTTTCGCGTGATGAAATCAGTACGAAATTACTTTCATCTCCATTATCTATTGACAAGAGATTTCAAAGGCCTTCAACATTCATTTATAAGGATTCAGATTAAGATTTCTTTACAAATCTTATTCATAGTTATTCAATTTTAGCTTACCCGAATTTCTTTTCTCATAATGCATAGTGGTGTTACGCTAAGCAGGTAGGGTATGTCTGAAGCTGTGTGTGTGTGTTTTTGTTCAAGTTTAGACAATCTCGTTATTTGTATTAATGTAGATACAATATGATATTATTGACCGAGCGAGCGAAGCGAAGATTGTAGGAGGTAGGACAAGACGGTATTTCTGTCCAATTGAGCAGTCTGACTGGGGACTCCGCCTTACAGAATACCGCGGTCCTAATAACCTCGTGTTGTGTTACCGGCGGTGAGTAGGGTAGCCAGAGTTCACGGGAGAATTGTGGTGTTGTCAGATGGAAGACCTTTAGGTTTGTCCTGCTTTATCTTCTTCACTGAGGTTACAGAAACCCCGTTCTTACAGGGTCAGCAGCGCGATTGTGACGCCCCTGGTATTGCACACGTCCAAAGGCCACGGCCGTGTGCTTGCCTGCCACAAGGTAGCCGAATTTACTTTTGTCCGTATCAATATCAGAGGGTGCATTTCTGAACCGATTTTCACCAAACTTGGCCAGCACATAATATATTCTTTGATTTAAAATTCAACCGTTGTCGAGAGCTTTTTTTTGGTAGGAGGGACAATGGGGGAGAAAAACGGGGAAGTTTGCTGTAGCGTTATTTATGAACGGTTCTTGGTGATTTTCGGCTGAAACATCAAGGACATAATAGGGTATTTTGGTGAATCTTGCAGGGCTGTTTGAAATAAGAAGAAATGTATCGTTTTTTAAGTTACCAGATTTGATAAAGGTTACAAAAAAATGTGGCGAAGAGGGCTCTCGAGGTCTACTGTTCGCCCAGCTATTTTAATTTTGAAGAAAACTGTTATCGGCTCTTCTTACATTTTCCGTCCATGACCAATCATGTTAAAGAAAGAAAGGAAAAAAGAAAAATGCGTTCATTTCGGCTTACTGCTGCACACAAAGTAAATAAACTTATAATATATTGATGACAAATACGTTTAAAATAATGTTAATTTCATTGAAATATAATATATTGCTACACATATTTTATTTTCAAATAAGTAAGTAACTATTACTGACCATGTTAACCAAACCAAGGCGGATGAACTCAAACTTACTTATATAAAAGTTGATTATTGTTATCACCGTATGCTATCGAGCGTTCCATAGTGGTGACTTCTACTCACGTCTACATTGCCTTCCAAAGTCCCATTCATTTTCATGGTACATAAAGTCAGCAAAAGTGATAAGTATACACATTTAAAATATATAAAACAGTGTACACTCATCTCTTTTACCGGCTGTACCTGGCAGCACTCACAATACAACAAGTCTTTTGTCGAGTAATCATGTTAGATCAATTTCATCTGCCTCTAAAGTGCTATCGTAATATTAGTAAAACATTATTATTTCATATCACATTGGCTGTCACTTTTGCTTTCGTTTCTAATTATAACTTACACAGGTTATTTTATAGCTATCCTTACTGCAATCAATTATTCTGTGTAGGCGGTTTTTTGTTTCGATAATTTTGAAATTGTGCGGTCCATATTAAATCACTTAAAAGAGGCTGTGTATTCCGCACAGTTCAAACCACTAGTGACCACATAATTACACAAATTGTTTTTTTTTGTATCATTATGACCGTAAACGTCATTAGGGTCTGTGCTATTCGACCTTAATTGACTATGGAGATGGTTCACACTTTCTACGTCTACACTTTTTAGGAATCGGTTGAACAACATTTAAGTAGGTAGCCTATACGTTGTGTATGTATGTAATAAAGAATTATTCATTTGTGAAATTTTGAAGCTTTAGCGGCGTTGGATGAGTGTAAAATGTTAAGGAAGCGTCAGGATTAGTTGACCTTTGAACCGTAACAGACAACTGACATCATACAAGATTAGGTACAGAGTATCTATTTTGCAAGTTACGATAGATAGCGTCGTAGCTTAAACGGTAAGCACTTTGACTTTAAGTGCTTATAGTTTCGGGAGCCCCTTATTTCGTAGAAAGAAATTTCATAGAATTTCGTTTCACAGAAAATGTTTCATATAATATTTGGTTCTTATATTTTTATTTCGAATATTATTGTTTCAAAAACAATTCACTACAATGAAACATATGTCACAGAAACACAATTCAACGATTTTTTTATCACATTTTTTTGTTTAACAAACTTATCAAACTGTAGAATTATTTTTTAAAGAATATTAAACCACCTTTATAATGTTCCAAATCACATTTATTTAACATTTACAATATAGTTAACACCCCGACTCAGATTACCCCGACTCGGATAGGTTAGGTTAGAAGGCTAATGCGGGAGCGGAGCGTAGCGAAGCTCCCGCATTAGGCCTTCGTGGTTATTTTTTTATAAACCACCCAGAAGGAGGAGCCCCGCGTAGCGGGGCTCCGTCGACCTTGTAGACACATCAATTGTTTAGTTTATAAAAAAATTGTCCCATTTAAATGAGGGTATGCATTTTATGAATTGAAACGTTTAGAAACTGTCACTTTGATAATATGTTATTCTTTGTATTAAGTTTTCTATTAAATAAACAATATAATGATTAAGAATATTTGATTTGATATTCTATGAAATGATTATTCTAATGTTTAACTTTATATGAAACAAAATTCAATGATTTAAAATTCTTTAAAGTCAGTATTCTGTATATTGATTATTCTATGAAACGAAATTATGCGAAACATTTTCTGTAATACGAAATTATATTAAACAATTGTCTATAAAACAACGCACACCCTATAGTTTCAGATAGTATCGGGTTCAAACCGCCTTGCCTTCTGAAACTTTTTGTGATTATTTTTTCTTTTCATAATTAATTAATTTCTTCTGACAGAAAATTACCAGAAAATAAGTGATAGTTTCTATGATTAACGCTATATTATAGGTATGGTATGGTATGTTCTTTTTTTATATTTTTCTATATATATAACGAAGAAAGAAAAAATGAAAATGTTTTCACTTCTGCCGGCACTCCCAGAGTGCAACCCGTCTTTTTTTTTATATCCATGTTGTGATGAAGAAATAGTAGTTAGGTTAGATTACAACCCCATCTCATCCGAAGGATAACAAGAGCTGATTTTTACGTTAGTTAAATACGCAGACGATACTACTGCGAGAAAAGAAAAACATGAACCTGTCTAACGAGCTTGGAAACAATAGGTCAAAAAAGGAGGGGCCTATGTCCAACAGTGGACTGTGTTAGGCTTATTGATATTCCCAGTAACAGATAAAAAATATTCAAAAAAATAATCTATATATAAAATACTTTTCACTTGATTTTATATCCCAAAAAGTGATCTATTTTTTAAAGGCTTTTCACAATAAAAAAGCTTTCGAACAAAATTACTTTCGCGGGTTTTTTCTGCAATCGTCTTTATCGTCTGACTACTCAGTACTGCATAGTGGTCTAGATTTCCAAGTTATGGCGAATGAGAATATCTCGACTGGAAATATATTCCTGATCTAGTTAGTTTCTAAAAAAATATTCATCATCATTCCCTGAAACTTTTCCCAACTGCGAAGCGGCTGAATTTCGATATTTTAAAATAAAGTGACTACTATATAACTTCTCCCCTCCTGAGGACGGCCAGACCGAGAGGAATGGCCCTGGGTTAGCAGCAGTGCCGGATTAAGCCAGCGTGGAGCCTCTAGCAAATTCAGCCAAGGGGCCCTTAGTTTGCTTTAGGTTCTTAACCTTAGATGGGAGAATAAAACCAAACACGTGTGTGCGTGACAACCCGGTTTTGGTGTGTAATGATATCAGTTTTTGAACAATAAACTACCTATATTTTTTACTAGCAACCCGGTCCAACTACGACCGCAACGGTAGCTGGGTCGCACCCACCTTGTTAGGAGAGATCCTTGGAATCCCCCCTCACAGAGCTTGCACGCCCGCCACCCCACGATACCCTAACGCAATGGGGTCTGCTGTCGGGTTTTTCCTCAACGGTTAACGTCCGTTAGCCGCTGTCCAGGGTGCGCTAGACCCCTCGCTACCGCTCCCCAGGTTCAAAGGGGAAAACCAACGTAAATGTTACCCGACCTCCCACCCTAAGATAGGCCGTGCACCAAAAAGTGTTAGTCGCCTTGCGTTATCCCTGACATAATTGTATTAGATAACGATGAAGATGACTAAAAACGGCAATAATAGTGATTTTTAATACTTTTTGTAAGTAATAAATCAAAATCATCGATAATAGCTAGTATTAAAAATTTGATTATTGTTTTGAAATTTGGTCATCGAGCTACGATACAGGATCAACGGCGATCTAGCACCCATCATAATATCGCCCCAAAAGGATACCGAGTTATTTAAACGGTTCCGGTGGCAGTTCTTTGTTTTACAGCGTCCCCATCACGTCTTCTCCAGACAAGACGTCGGTTGTCTGGTTGAGTGCTTATTCTGGACTCGTCAACGAAGAGACAATTCCACCAAATGTTTTCTTCGTCGTTTTCTTCATTTTAGTGGAGTCTAGCCCACTGCAATGTTGCAGTGCAATGCTGCAGTGCTCATCAGGATTTCCTCGTTCGTAATCCAGGTTGGATTGGTGTAAGCAGTTCCTGATGGTCTGAGTGCTAATTTGTAGTCCAGCAGCCCGCAACTCAGTTTTTATTTTAGTGGCATTTATTGTTGGCTCTCGGCAGTAAAAACAGTTGGCCGGGTCGATCAGTAAAGATATCCACGCCGCGATACCTCCGTAACGTGTTCACAACACAGGATTGGGATACAGCTACTCTGCGTGCTACTTCTCTCGCAGAATGGTCTTCTTCCCCTAAAGTAATCTTGCTCGTTAAACCTCTGATGATCGGTTCGGCATCTTTTTAAATGAACTCTTTCTGCGAAATGTCAGTAAAAACGCTTGAATCAAGTTGGTCAGGTTTCTAAATGCGTGTAAACAAGGATTTAATCTCTTTTTATACAGAAAAGCAATCGATATTTTAAATTCTTTTGTTATTAAAAACTTATTTTTTTAAATGAAGCATCTTAGAAAAAAATAAAAAAGCGTTTTATTCTAACGTAATAAAAACAATTTCGTATTGTCAAAGTGATCTCAAACTTGATTTGATGTGTGTAGATTGAAAAATATCATATTCATGTCAGTAAATGACATCTATGATACTTGAGAAAGAACTATTTGAAAATTTGCTTAATGTAAGGTTAGTTAACTAAGTGGGGTTGAACCATGAGAGTGAGAGAGGTCAGGTAGGCGTTGGGGCGCGGGACCCTCCAGAGCTAATTGGCGATATTGAAGTTCTGTAAATAGTCAATAAAAGTTCGATTACTCTACTAATCCAATAGACCGATAAGACTTTTTGAGGGCTGCAAAGGTTATTTCAAACTATCATTTCTAAGTAAGTACATGAATATATGTACAGAACCGCTTACAATTATTGTTCTGTTGCACTGTGTACTAAAGGCAGCGGAAAACTGTTTCTTATTTTATTAAGTCAATAAATGGACTAAACTTCCTCTTCAATTTGGCATTATGATGAAGTCGCGCAGTGAGTCGAATGAAATGTAATTGACAGATGTTATCTGTGTTTATACTTGAGACTAACTTAAAGATAATGGCCGTAAAGGCTCGTGAGCACAAATTGCCTATTAATCTAGAAATAAAATGAAGCTGAATAGTGTGTTTGTTGAAAGGCGCTAATCTCAGTAACAGTGCGTTTTTCGTATTAGAAAGCTCAATTTTTGGCTAAAGATTTTAGTATTAAGTATTTAAAATATCACTATATGACCAATGAGCCTTACGGGAAAGACAGAGACGCCGTAGTCTCATTCCCGATCGGGCCTCCTTTGGCCTTGGGTCAGTCGGGGTGCGCTAGGTATATGTCAGAGGCTACATCACCCGCCCGAGACCGCACTGCAGTTATGATCAGTCCGAGTACGAAATGACCACCACCGCTGGCTCTCGTGGTTCGGGTATCCGAGTGGATTTCAGCACGTAAAAAAAGTCAAGCGACTTACTATATTATATATATTATATATTTGCATGCAGCGGCGGTAAAGCATTATAAATACTCCAACTACTTTATTATCAGTAAATTAATTTGTGCTATTACATGGATCTACAAAGTACCTACCTAGAGCGGGCCCCTGATTTTGCTAATTTATGCCATAACAAAACCACTCTCATTCTGCTAACAATGCATAAAATGTCATTAAATTTTAGACTTTATGCCTGAGTCTTAATGTCCAAAATGAAAAGAGAAAGAGTTTATAACATTTTTCATCCACTCTACAGGATTGTGATTTAATTTTCGACTTTAACAATATGACAGAAAAGTGTAAAGTAAATGGTTACAGTGTCTGTGGCTTTGCCATGAAAATAACGCAGTGGCTTTGCCATGAAAAAAAATTTAGCAGAATCAAGGCCCTGGTGTAATGCACATTCAGTGAGTAATATAAAACGGAGTTAATAGGAATTGAAGGGTGAATAGACGTGGAACGGTCAGCTAAATTCCGTAGTTATTTTCTTTCAAGTGGAACTATGGAATTAACATAACCATTTTATGTATATTCATCCCTTGAAACCCGAGTGATCGAGTAAAACGGGGTGAATCCCCGTTTTACTCTATGTCTAACTTAACATCTGCTAGCCTCTTTAGCATTTTTTTTATTGGAAATATACATAAATGTATGTATGTAGATGTACCAAGGAATCGGCGAAATGTCTAAAATCGTAACTACGATCTAAATCATGCGGGCTTGCCTACTATTCTTGGGCATATCAAAATTTTTTTGAAAATAATAAATCCGACTGATGCTGAAAAGATTGAAACAAGCTTTATAGTAGGCGGTACCCGTTAATTTTCATCTGGTTCGAGATTTGCAAATGGGTACTGCCTGCTATCAATCTTTTCAGCATCAGTCGGGTTTTAATTTTTAATAATTTATTTTATTTTATACTTTTGAGTTATGACATAAATATAAATATATTTTTGTAATCGTCTTCTAATATCCTTCATTTTGATAACCAATTCGATAAATTTATATGAAAAAAAAAACTTTACCACACACATTTTGGCTCCATTAAACCAATACCTATATAGCTTTTGTTCATTCATATTTTATGTACCCCAGAAAACTTGGGCAATGAATACCTTTCATTTAGGATACAAATCATTGAAATCCGTACGGTGGTTCAGAAGATATGAGGTACTAAAGAATATTACAAACATACATACATACAAGATACGCGCGAATAACATAACCCTTCTTGGAAGTCGGCTAATAAGTCAATTTAGTACGATTTGATAACATTGAAGGGACAGTAACGACACAGTATATACATACATATATTTGATACTAGCTGTTGGCCGCGGCTCCGCCCGCGTGGATGTCGGTTATAGCTTAGTGTTGAGTCAACGCTATGTTTCTAAAATAAAAGTAGCCTAAGTTATTTCTTATTACATCAGCTACCTGCCAATAAAAGTCTCGTCAAAATCGGTCCAACCATTTCAGAGATTAGCCGGAACCAACAGACAGACAAAAATTGTAAAGAATGTTAATTTTTGGTGTATGCACCGTATTATATTCCATTGCATGTAGTAAAAAACGGTTATTTTAATATTAAAAACAGACACTCCAATTTTGTTGATATGTATAGATGTTTAGATGTTTGTGTCATCTTTCAATTGGGTATTTGACTGACTAGTCAAATTAGTTACTCTTTACTAAACGTCAAAACGGTGCGTTATAAAGAAACTTGTATGAGAAATTAATTTGTGACGTCATAATATTTAATAGTCAAATTATTTACTATTAAATGTTGGGTGAATGATTAAATATAAATAAGACCGATAAAATAAGAACCGACGCAACTATTTTCACTCTTTTACAATTCTTAATTTAATAAATTCAGCTAAATAATTTATTTTAACTACAGGAAAATACCAAATTCATGGAATTGGTGTTAATTTAAACTGCGTGAGCGTATCATACCCAATGCAACGTGAACACACAGTTTGGTAAACGGATATTCACTGGTGAAATCCCGTCTTCTTCTTCATCCTAGCTTTAATCCCAGTCGCATTCGAAGCTTTCAACTGGGATTCTGGGGTCCGCTTTTACCAGTCCAATGGCGGATTTGGCTGAACTGTGACATTTTCCGTGAAGCGACTGCCATATTACCTCCACAACCCAAAGGCGATATCGAAGCACTACAGTTAGACCAGTTGTTGACTTTTTGCGGGCTCAGACTACCCATAACGACTGCCATATGTGTTCGTCTGGCAACCGGCACTGACGGTTTAACGTGCACTTCGAGGCACGGCCAGACCAATGCAAATACCCATATTCATGCGTTGCGGCCGGGATCACAAACGTTACACCACGGAGGCAGTCTGGTGAAATCCAGTCTAAGTGAGGTTATATCTGGAACTGAATCAATCAATCAATCAATCAATTAGCCCACTGCAGTCCACTGCTGGACATAGGCCTCCCCCAATGTGCGCCATTTCGTACGATCCTCCGCCTTCCGCATCCAGTAAACTTATTAACTGAATATTAAAGAAAAATAGCTTCATTTTGGTAATAAAAGAAGGATAAAAAATGCGTACTATTAGTATTTAAGTCATTCGCTAAAGTAAAGCAAAAAATGCGCTATAAACATTGTGTGGTTAATATAGTCACCACTATGGTGAGTTAGTGACTCATATTATGAAATCTTATTATGGTAGAGATATGTATTCATGCCATTTACGATGATACATTCCATTTATTATTGACATTCACGGTATAATGTGCTTATGCCCACTTATTATAAAGTTGCAAAAAGAATGCAGCTCAACTAAATATTGTATTGTCTACTGTGTAGAGCGCACGAGGATGTGACGCAGCGCGGGTACTCCCCGATAACGCTCGACGTTACCATTGGTCAAGAGATATTTTTAGATCATAAAATTTGAAACTCCATAACTTCATTTTACTAACATAAACTTATATAGTTTCAATACTATTTAAAGTCTAAGATCCCAAGCGGTGCGATCGCACCGCGAGTCTATTGTTTACCTATTGTGTCTATTATTTACTCACTTGACAGGTTAAATAGAGAAAATTTAACTCCACATATGTGAATAAAATCTCCCATATAAAGCGAACAGTTTAAGAGAAATTCCATGATTTAAAATATAATCCTGAATCGCGATATTAAAATTGGTAGCGCTTTTAGTATATATAAGAGATCTGAAACGTTAACTGTTGGTCTTTCCCTGGGTGCCTTCATAGACCGACCTGCAGATATTGCAGCCGGTCCCGTGGAATGCGATCCTTACTGGCCTCAGGCGCCAGAGAACAGATGTAATGACCAAATTGTAATTTCTATACATCTGTTTCACCATAACATCTCAAAATACCTCTCCTTGGGTAATCGCAAAGCGTCTGAGGCGCTTTAAGGTCTCTCTTCCATAGAGGGCCTGTTATAGCGACATGCCGGGGCTTCGTGCCAGCTGTGGCGTAGGCCGCAGTGTATTGGAACATGAAGGAACCCAGGGGAGGGACCCGCTGTAAGCAATCAGCGATATCAAAATAAGCAAACAAACAAAAACAAATGACAAATTAAACTTAACCAAAAGCTCTACGGTTCCGTAGTGTTGGCGGTATAAGCCCCTCCTAATATAGTTCGAAAGGCTGTATTTGGAAGAGTTAAAGGGATTATTAGTAGTGTGCGATGATTAAATTAATAAACAAATCTAGCACATTGCTAGTAATCTTTTAAAAATAGTAATTGAAAAGTGATTTAAATCATAAAACCATAACTTTTTTTCTATAACAGCTGTTTATACCAATGAAATCATATTTCATATATAAAACATTGCAGTTAAATTAAGTTTTTTATAATTGTGACTTGGGGCTGAATAAAAAATCATGCAATATGAACATTGTAACATGAAGAACATAATATTTTTATTTGAAAATTGGTTTTTGATGTAACTACCGTTGAATGAAAATACTTATATATTACTATACTATAATACTTATATATTACTATACTATACTATAATTAAAACATTCAAATCGATTTGAATGTTTAAATTATATATTAATGTATATATTAATGGTAGCTTGGTATTGAGACTAAGCTAAAGATCACTGGTTCAAACTCCGCCGAGACAGATTAAATTTTTCTATTGAAATCGATTTGAATATTTACCATGAAAATTGCTTAAAAATATAATTCAAATTTAAACATTATTTTATGTCCAATGATTCATGTCGAATTAGGCACAAAACAAAATTACTAACACAAGAAAACAAGCTTAGTTTAAGTGGTTAGAGATTTAATTTCGGTTATAAGTATGTTTTTAAATAAAATAGGTTTATATGAATTATAATTATATTAAAAAAAATGAATTATTAATTTGTATTAATAAAAAATATTGAGAAGTAAATGATAAGTTCGAGATTGTGAAATCAGTATAGTTTTGAGATTCAGATTCAGATTCATTTATTTTCATAAACACGGGTTACATGGATTACATGGATGTTATTTCAATATAGGTAATTGTCGTTTGTTATTGTGCCAACATGTTTTGCCCAGACAGGCGTACAAAAATTATATTATTGATCATTGAAAAATTATTTTAAATTAAAAGTTATGTTATGTCACAATTATGAAAATTAAATAGCAAATTACAAAAACATTAAACCTAGTCAATAGCATAAACAGGAAATCAAATAGTTCATGTCAAAATTCAAATTTAAAAATCAAAAATCAGTGAGTTCATTAATCACAACTTGGGGAATATTGTTTTCGACAGTGTCTCATTAAAGTTCGGAATCTGTACATCTATACTCTATACATATAAATAAAATTGGAGTGTTGGCTTGTAATATTTGGGGTTAAAGTATGAAATTGCCGATTTGTACTGACAAATTGAAATTAGTTTTTTTTTTAATTTAACGTATTTATTTAATCAAAATAATTACCATTATTATCTATACATTGCTGCCATCTAGTAGGAAGGTCATTTATGCCTTTGCGATAGAACTCTGGTGATCTAGATTCGACAAACTGTGTGAAAGCATTTTGTGCTGCCTCCTGAGAAGAAAACTTTTTATCACATAGAAAATTGTCCAAATCACGAAAAAAATGGTAGTCTGTTAGAGCAAGGTCTGGCGAATACGGAGGGTGACGGATAGTTTCTAATTGCAGTTCCTGTAGAGTTAAAACGGTTTCTCGTGCTGTATGAGGTCTCGCGTTATCATGGAGCAATAATGGTGAAGATCGATTCATGAGTCGGGGCTGTTTCACTGCTAGTTTTGCTATCATTGTTCGGAGTTCGGCACAGTAGACATCTGCCGTTATTGCTTGACCAGATCGTAGAAAGCTATAGTGAATAACACCATGCTGAGACCACCAAACAGTTACCATTACCTTTTTATTGGTAAGCTTTGCTTTAGGACACTGTTGTGGCGTTTCACCTGGGGTCAGCCATTGCATTTTTCGCTTACGGTTATCGTAAAGAATCCACTTTTCATCACATGTCACAATTCGATCCAATATTCCTTCATTTCTGTATCGATTCAACAAGGCAACACAAGTTTCAACACGCATTTCTTTCTGCAGATCAGTCAAATCATGAGGTACCCATTTTTCACATTTTTTTATTTTATTGATTTGACGCAAATGAGTCAATATTGTTGGTAAGGTAACGTTAAACCATGCAGCTAATTCCTGGGTAGTTTGGCTCGGATCGGCTTCCACCATGTCTTTCAATTCATTGTTATTCACCTGTGTGGACGGCCTTCCTCGTGGTTCGTTCTTCAAATCAAAGTTTCCATCACGAAAGCGTTTAAACCAAAATCGCACGGTGCGTTCATTAGCAGTCCCCTCTCCAAACGCAACATTGATATTGCGAGCTGTTTCTGCCGCGTTAGTTCCGCGTCGGAACTCGTATTCAAAAATCACTCGAATTTTCGAAGTATCCATCTTTCTTGTCTAAGCTGAATAAAAAAAACAACTGAAAGTTGATAATCGAATGTTGCATATTTTTAAATGAAGAACTACATAGGTACCATGTGGAAAAAGTTTCACTCAAAAATCTCAAACCATGAAGGTTCTATGTCAATTCGAAGTACCTATTACGATGAAACGGCAATTTCATACTTTAACCCATATGAATATAATACGGTACATACACCATAATAATTTTTTTTAGAATTTTTGTCTGTCTGTCTGTTTGTGACTAATCTCTGAAAAGGTTAGACCGATTTTGACGGGACTTTTATTGGTAGGTAGCTGATGCTATAAGAAGTAACTTAGGCTACTTTTATTTTAGATAAATGGCGTTGACTCGACACTAAGCGATAACCGACATCCACGTGGGCGAAGCCGCGGGCAACAGCTAGTAACATATAAAACCTTTTATCCCGGGCAATAATTCACATGGGATGCAGAAATCCACACGGCCAGAACCGCGGGTAACAGCTAGTTGTGTAAATCGAGTATAACTAGGTTGAACCCTAAATTAAATCCCTATCTGCGAAGATGTATTTTTAGGATTCCGTAGCCAAATGGCAAAAAACGGAACCCTTATAGATTCGTCATGTCTGTCTGTCTGTCCGTCCGTATGTCACAGCCACTTTTTTCCGAAACTATAAGAACTATACTGTTGATACTTGGTAAGTAGATGTATTCTGTGAACCACATTAATTTTGGGGTTGCCCCATACTTAGAACTGAAACTCAAATTAAAAAAAAATTAAATATTGAGGTTTCTTATATCATTTTTTTCTAAACTGAATAGTTTGCGCGAGAGACACTTCCAAAATGGTAAATTGTGTAAACCGTAACTTCTAAAATAAGATAATCATAAAACTAAAAAAAAATATGTGGTGTACATTAACCATGTAAACTTCCACCGAAAATTGGCTTGAACGTGATCTAGTAAGTAGTTTTTGTTAATACGTCATAAATCGTAAGCCGTACACTATTATTAAAACATCGATCAAAGTAACAACGAAATGTTACTTGCTGCTACGGAACCCTTCATGGGCGAGTCCGACTCGCACTTGGCCGCTTTTTGTTAGTCCGTCTTTTTGCCCAGACGATAAAACATCTGCAGTCGTAACTGGTTAAGATTGACGAATTTCCGAGATTAACGTATGATTTATCTATTGCTAATGAAGAAGATCACTGAGTTTATTTGTTTAAAAAATATATAGCGATGCAAAAAAAAACGCAAGCTAATGCTAAACCCTTGACTAATGTTCGCTTTAGGAACAATATATATCAGTAGCAGTAGAAATGCGTGCGTTGCGAAGTATGTGTGGATTGACTTTGAGAGATGGAGTGAGAAATAGCGTGATAAGAGAGCGATGTGGAGTGATAGAAGATGTAGTGATGAGAATTGAGAGAGGAATGTTAAGATGGTTCGGTTCATGTTGAGTGAATGAATGAAAGAAGACTAACGAAACAGGTGTATGAGGCGAGTGTGGATGGTACCATGGGAAGGGGAAGACCTAGGTGCACATACATGGATCAATTCGGGGCAGTTTTCGCGCATTCAACGCTTCATTCACTCTCATTACAAGAATGTAATGAGAGTGAATGAAGCGAGAGTAGTATGTCAGGATCGTAGCAAATGGAGATCCGTGATCTCTGCCTACCTTTATGGGAAACAGGTGTGATTTTATGTATATATGTATGTATTTATGTAAATATCAGTAAATGTCCATCTCGCATCTGCTACAGAAAAAATGGAAATGGTATGTCGAGTGAATTTTTAGCTTGCTTGCGCAGAAAAAAAAAACAAGTTAAGTATTCTTTAGCCTTCTTTGAAGCCTAAGCCAACGTCACTAGCCAGATTTCTGGTCCTCAATTTCAGAGGTCAAGATTTCGATCCCATCTCCCACGCCTCTTTTCCCAACAAATATGGGGTTGAAAGGGCTCTTGCCAAGAACGCAGACTTCAGGTAAGAAGACTCACAGCCACTGAAAGGACATCGTGCGGTACCCCCTTATAACCCTGTTGACCAACACCCGCTGCGGTTTCAGTAGCAGTTGTTATAATAATATATCATTGCTGATCTGCAGGGCCCCGATCGAGCACACATATAACAATCATCCAAGTACAGTAAACAAAATAAAAAAATATAATTTAAGAATACACCTTTATATATAAATTTGTATGAAAAGGTGTTTACTTATATCATTTGTTGACTGTACCTACTAACGGTTCATTGTTATGTGCGCGTACTGACTGTACTGATGCTCGCTGTGTAACATGTTACTGTACACGGCTTTTGATTTGTTGCGTGTCATCGTTAAGAAGAGTGCGAATCTTATTAAGATCGGGTTGCTTCGTTTTGTAGTTTTATAGAGTAGTTAGAACTGTACTGAACTGAGTAGTTAGAAATAGACCAAAAAAAATGCCCGCTGAGTTTCTTGCCGGAGTCTTCTCAGGTCGGAGCCGCGTTTCGAACCGGTGGTCCATTTGCTAAACTAGTCTAGATTTTTTTTTAAACTTGACGTTTTGTAAGTACCGTTTTAATGGTCTATACAGAATAAATGATTTTTGACTTTGACTTTGACTTTGACTTTGTTTATGTTATTGAAATAAAACCACTTTTAACGAATTCTATCGCTATATAGTTGGTATTTTTTACATTTAGCTACGCTATTTATTTGGCTGCTGAAAAAAGTGGTTTTATTTCAATGAATGAGGTTCGTGTAAACTTCAGACAATATATATATATATAAATATTAAACTGTAGATATATATTTTGTTTAGTAGGGATAATGTCACATCGGTCACTACAATTATACACACATAGCTACGAGTATTATTCTACTTTTATTACAAATATGAAAGTTTGTAAAGATGTTTGTTGCACAAACGGTGGAATGGAACTGGCAAAAAATTCTTAATAAGCTATATTGAATAATTATAACACTTGTACTTTTCCGCACTTGATTTTATTTTTATTTTTAGCCTGACCGGTTTTACCTCATGGCATTATTAAAAGTTCACTGAATACATAATGTATTTATTTGATATTGATATTGATTATGTATTCAGTAAACCTTTGATAATGCCGTGAGGTGAAACCGGTCAGGTTAAAAATAAAAATAAAATAAAGTGTGGAAAAGTGCAAGTGTTATAATTATTCAATATGAGTAGCAGATTCCACCAAGTGCCATCAATCTCCAGTATAAACAGTCTTAATAGGTTAGATTATAGCCTGAAATAACATATAGGCTTTTTTATCCCTAGAATAGGTTCCCATGGGCTGCAGAGACAGTAGCCGATTTCCGTGCGGGGGCAGCTACGGGCTACAGCTTAACAGAAATACAGGTATACGTTTTGTTCATGTTTTCTCATAGATTATTTGTGTTTATTCTGTTTTATTAATAGATTATAATGATTAAAAGTGAATAGCTAACAAGCTGTTTGTGCGGTTTATATTATTTCATGTAATGTAAATCTGTCTAAAGCTTGTTCAAGATTGTGTATGGTATTTGATCATACTTAAGAAACCAGTGGCTTTAACTAACAATAAAACATTTCAAGCATCATATCTACATAAATAAGTGAAACAATTATAACTATTAAGCATGTTTGCTCGCTTTATCATCATAAATGGGAACGTGGTACGGTGGAAGATGCAGTGACGAAGAAAGACCAAAGCCTAACAATTTAGATAGTTCGCACAAAAAATTTTGGACGAAAGAAGATTGACGAAATATTATAATTATCATAAATGCTGAGAATATTGTGGAATGGTTGATGAAGGGGTCTACATCCCCTCCGTGCCACAGAGGAGCTCGTTAAGTCGTCGTTTACCATACGAACATCTATCGCAGTTGTTACGGGTCGTTGGAGTCCTAAAAGTCCGACTGACTGGTCGAACTACAGAATTTCGATATCTCTAAATCTCTAATTGGTTTTGGAATTCAAATGACTATAGCTCCACCAAAAATATCGAATACACAGTAAGACAAAGAAAAAAAGAAAAAGCAGACCCCGGACTCTGAGTTGATGTCCTCGGATGATACCAAGACGAACGATGATGATGATGATGATGAAGTTTAAGATACAGTGACAATGATAGAGAAATCTATACTTAGATGAGAGATTCGAGTTCGGAGAGATGAGATGATGAAGATTGGCCAAAGATCATCAAATTGTCTTGCAGACCTCGGGCACCGAAGTTAAGACTTCTGAGGTTATCAGGCTGAGGATGATATCATGCGACAATTTTTCTTACATAGACACAAAAGGAAGACGGAAGTTATAACCCCAGTAAGTAATGGTATGTACAACCTACTTCATTTTCTTCTGTCGAATCGATGACTCTTCTACTCTCTTCAATTCTATTTTCCCAGTGAGCTGGATTGCGTTCTCGGAGGCGATAATAAGATCACCCGGTGTACAAATAGATGTGCATGCAGCACACGTAAGCTGGTGGGCCATGGTCTTTGGAGCAACTTCACACTGAAAACACAGGTCCGCGTCGTCTGAGAAACATCACCTAGACCGATTCTCCCTGTTTCGGACGACTTGAGTTCGAAGTCGATAGGGAAGGGACTATAAGGGATTCAGGAAAGGTCATGTCCGAGAGGAATAAAAAATTGTAGATACATTTGTATCCCTTAAGCAGAGCCTGTATCTCCCTGTTTGTGTTGAACGGCGAAAGTGCAACACCCGGGCTGCGCGGACGCGTATAAACGCTCGCGGTGCACGGCGCGCGCCACTCGAGTAGCGAACACTAGGCAGCGCGCGCGCACGCACGTAGTCGCCGCACGCCGTACGACCGCACGCGCCGCACGCACGCACGCGACACAATACAGTGTGATCCAGTGATACTTCTTTAATAAGTGATAAATTTTATTACTAAAAAAATCTTTACGAGTGACTATAACGCTTCAAGATACATTTTTGGTGAGTTTTTCTTTTCCGTTATATTTAATATTTTTAGGGAATATTTTTAATAATTATGACTCTGTACTATTGTACCTATAGAATTATACGATTTAGGTATGATTGGTCAAGTCTAAAAATTGTTTCAACTCGTCAATCGAAATATATTAGAAGTTTCCGTAAAAACAAAACTAAATGTACACCTATACACTTTTTTAAGTGACACATATGACACGAAATGAAACCCTTTAGAGATGGTACTAGATATGGTACTAGGTATATTTTTATGTTTTCGTATCTACAGATGCCGCTGCCTTCGGGTTATAGGATTTACGAATATATTCCTGGGCAAAACCAGGGCCCAGGATGGTAGTCTAAGTTATAGATAGCTGTTAAGTTGGCTTGCATTATCGTACTATTATCTGTTTCGGTTATACTTCAAAAACTCAAGAAAAGGAAAAGAACTGCACCGTTCTTAGATTTTCTTCTGTGTCGTCGGTAGATGGCACTGCAATCAGCTTAGATTATTTTTACGAATGTTTTTTTTAAGCAAAGCCCAGTCTGCTAGCATATTTAATTTAGGTAGGTACAGTTAAGTCCAGTGCACCTGCCGACAGGAAGTATAAAAAATATTTATATTAAAAATATTAAATAAGGTACAGCGGCAACATCTTAAGATATAAAATTCGCATAAAGTTTAGGTCACAATTTAGTATACCTAATGTTATCTTCTTCTTACAAATTACGTCAATTTTTTCAAAGAAGCGTATTCAATTAATGAGGTATAACCTGTGTCTAAAATTGAACTTAAAATGCTTGGTTGTTTAAAACCAAGTGTTTAGCTTATTTAAGAGGGTCCTCTTAAATATGCTTAGCTGCCAAGTGCAGTTTACTGTAAGTACTGAACACACAATTACCTAATTGTGTGCATTTTATTGCACATTACTCTACACTTGACTATAGATACTAAAATTATATATTCTTTGCAGTATAATTTCCCACATAATATATTTGTTGTACATTTAATTATACATTAAATTATGGAGATACGAATGTTAAAAAGGAATTAAATGTTTTCTGTATGAGTATGACTGTACAATATTCTTTTGAGTTTAAGGAAGTGGATAGATTTATTCTTAAATAGGTGCATGTTGTTTTTTATTTATCCAATATTTACCTTTTATAGGTACCTAATCAAATTTATACATATTCTATTGTTAAAAGATGATATAATAAAATCGACCCTAAAATTCTATCCTTTGGTTTTTAATTGCAAACATGATTAATAGTTTTTGTTAGTTGGGGACTTATCGCGATATAAGACTTTAGAACTGAAAACTATGAGTTTACACCGCGATAGTTTAAAAGTAACAATACGATTAACGTCATGAAACCCTAGTGTGCAGCCTCAAGATCATAGTGGCCCAAGTCTGCATTGCCGCACTCACACATTGCCGCACGAGGCCGATGTCTTTCCTCACGGGGTAAAATATGGGACAGTGAAAACCTTTGATATTATTATTACTAACGCTCGGATAAAAATAATTTGCTTGTTGAGGGAACAAATTGTTGAACCAAAATAAAATGGCAGAAGTGATGTCTAAATTATTAAATAAACGAATGTTTCCATAGATATTGAAATGGATATAAAACTATTTATAACAGAATTTACCACAACTTGTTCTATTTTTTAATTCACATTGTTCCCTTCTTCTAATTACTTTTCGGCAGCTATTGTCAACCTGTAACAAAAAATGCAATACGTACGCGATAAAACAGTGTTAATACGTACTTGATTTACTGATGTACAAACGCGATTCATATCTATATTGGCACCGGATCAGGATATTGAATCACGATACTTATTGACTGTCTAATCCATGTCTATACGTTACCGGTTGATGATAATCGATTAACAAATCGGAATACCGTTTCCGTGAAAGTGTTTGTCGTGAATGCGAACTAGTGCGTACATGTCATAGAAAGTATGTATTTGATGAGTGTTGTACTTTTTGCATTATCACTCGAACACACTTACAGACCGTACCTTTATCACCCTTGTCTTTATAATATAATTCCGTTGTGAAGTTCAGTGAAAAATTTTAATGATAACATATGATAGGTATTATATTATATACAGCTGGTATTTACTTATTGCGTTCCAAATTAACAACGACCTTTGTTCTAAAACTTCACATAAAATCATCATCATAATATCAAAATCATATCAGGCACACATAGTCCACTGCTGAACATAGGTCTCTAATATAGACTACCAGAACGACCAATTTAAAGCAGGCCGCACCCAGCACATAAAATAATAAATAAAAAATTAAAATGTGAAATTTATTATTGGAACTTATACTATAATACAAAAATTATAAAATTGAAATCCAAATTCTTATGACAAACAGTACGCATAGGCCATAAAAAAGTTTTATTACGATACAGGTCTTGTATGGACACCTATATCATTAAATAACTTTTTAATCATATCGATACACCTATACAACCTCCATCTGGATTGAACCTCTACTTTAAAAAAAGAATCCGAAGATTTGGAAGAAAAAAAGAAACACGCATGCGCAATCGATGTTTGTGCCTTGGCGCCAACATTTTATATTGAAATTAAACAAAGTTTGGTATTGCTTGCAAAATAAATTAGTTTATGTATTATAGTATGAGAGTAGATAAAGTAGTGTCTGACACTGTACATAACTTGGTCTTATAACACTCGTGTGGTACTATAAAAAAAAACTCGCCCACGGCTCGGTTTTTGAAAACACACTCGTGTTATAAGAACCCTTATTATGCAACAGTATCATAAACTACTATAATATTTAATTACTTCTGAGGGTACGTAAACGCATTCACATAAAGCACAAACACTATTTCCATTTTCCAACTTCCACTGAACTCTAATAGAGTAGAATAAATACATAATTATTATGTTGTACTCGGAAATGTTAAACTCATTATCGAGATAAATTGATTTGCACTGGCATGCGGTAATTAATGTAGGTACGTACCTATTTCATTAATTTATATTTATTATGTGCTCATCTTCATCCGAGTGCAAATACCGGTTGCATCCTAAGTTTACACTTTAGAACCGGGGTCCGTCTGTTATCTACTACTACTCCTTTCAATTTAGCAATAAATGATTTGAATTTGAATTTGAATTTCCTTATTGATTGATTCATCTTGCCCTTAACGGGCCTGTTGCTACTTTTGAATCTAGGTTTGTTAAACTGATTTATTTTTTTAGAAACTATTGGCAAGCTAAAAGCTACTTATTGTGATAATGCGTTCCTATTCCTTCAAACAACTGCGTGCGGTGTTACGAGTATTCGGAATGATGCGAGCAATATTATCGGCCCATATTAAAGTGCCTGTGTGGTTGAAGCTTAATAAAATCAACAGATAAAAAAAAATGATTTAGCTTACCTTGCCTTGTTTTCATGAAATAATGATAAATGATAAGGTTCAAATTTACATTAGTAAACACTATAGTAATTATTCAATTATGAATATCCTTTATTCATAACAATTTCAAAGTTACGACTTAACAAATGTATTCGTCATATAATCTAGTGCACAGACACAAGTGATGTGGTTGACTAAGGTGGTTGGTTAATGAGCCGTCCGAGCACTCATGGACACAAATTATAAAAGGCTTTCATGTAAAGCTACGGCCAGCAGTAATAAAGCTAGCATTATAATTATAACTCTACTTTAAAATAAATCTCTACATTTAATATAACACCTACATACCTACACAATCCCCCCCCCCCCCCCCCCCCCAATAGACGCGGGATAGCACCCGAACCACCCCCTAGGCGAGGACACAGCTATCGGTCTGTTGGTAGTCCTGGGACATCCTTCCGAGGGCTTACCCGGGGCTTTCAACCGTAGGCTGTTGGGTGGTACGTGAGGGTTTTTTAGTCGGTAGGAGGCCGGCGTAGCATCCATTAAGAATTTTTCCACACAGTAAAAAAAAACCTACACAATTTTTAAATCTCTGTATCAATAACAGTTGCATTATAAATATTAAATCAATAATAAAATCTATGTCACACATAAGTATGTACCTACCTACACTCTAAGGTTAACTTTTTCTTTAATTTTAATGGCTGTTCAATACCTACGTAAAAATTATGAAATACCATAATTTTGTTATTTTATTTATTTGGTTATAAATTCAATGTTTAGCATTAATTTATAACTTTCAAATAATTGGAACCTTAATTATAAGATAATCTAAGATAAGTTTGGCCTTTTTGAATAAACTGTGCATAATCAACAGTATAAATACGTAGAGGTGGCGAGCTGATGACTTAAAATATATTGAGCCGAGTTTAGACATCAGTCCTCGTAGGCATATTACATAAAAGGATAGGTAGATAACAATTAAATTACGTAACAACTTTAAATTAATATGAAAGTCTGTAAGTTAATTTTGTTTTTTACTTTTACGCGAAACAGCTAGACGAACTTATTTATATTGCAAACAGACTAGGTATATGGACAAAGGGCATAATTACTTTTTGTTCGAGCGAGCGAAGCGAGTTTAAGTCTCCGTTTTGATAAATAGTGGCAGATTTTGCTATAATATAATTAATATGACAGAGTTTTTTATACTACTTAGGTAGCAGACACAGGGCCACTTGATTGAAAGTGGTTATCGTGTCCTATGGACGTATGCAACACCAGCCCCTCTAGAGAAGTGGCAATTCGTTGGCCGGCGCTTGGTGGAATAGAATGATGAAAGCATGGGATTTGAAGTATATAACAGTCGTTAACGCATGTCAAATGCGTCAAATCCCATACATTCGTCATTCTATTCCATCAAACGTCGGCTAACGAGTTGCCACTTTTCTAGAGGTGCTGGGCGATATCAGAGAACGACGAGTAACACATAAACACCTAAGCACGAGTAAAATTAAATTTCGTGTGAAAACTGACTTAGACGATGTGGTATAATTTGCTACGCATAGTTGTACGCTTGTACAGCTACACCTAAGATTAACTTGTACTGTTACCAAGAATATAAACCTAATTTTCAATGAGCATTACTTGTGTCAGGAGTATGTTCACGTAGGTGGAGTAAGGGCGTGAATTTAAACCCGGGTACGCTGGAAGATAATGGCGATTTTTTAACCTCTAAGCTCCTGATTCTTTCATTAAAATAAAGACACTAACTTAAAATAGGCAAAAGAGGTAACTGATGAAGGGCATAGTAGAAATACTTACAGTATCGGTGCGATGTTGTGGTTATTACACTAAAAATAAGCTGAATTTAAAATTCCTGATATTAACAAAGTTGTAAACGTCTATAGACCACAGTAACCCAAATTTTTGAATTGATTCACACATACATATACTCACGCCTGTAAATCTCCAAAGGGGTGAGCAGAGGTGTATTAAGATTAGAATAGGACCACTCCCATCTCTTCCTCTGGGTGGGTGTCGTAAAGGGGACTAAGGGATAGGGCTATTTTTCAACCGATAGTAAATATACAGCCGAGGATTAAGTGCCCGCTAGACGGTAATAGGCGCACCTCCTCTTATGTTGGACCGAAAATCAAAGCTAGCGAAATGTGGGAGGAGGTGAAATTTTATTTATTTATTTATTTTATTTTATTTATTTACTTTTGAAGAAGGCTTACAGACTAATAAAAAATTATACTAACAACAATGTGTATCAATATTGCTAACAACAAGCCTCCATAGCTAAATAACAATATACGATAACAACGAATACGGTAGGTGGTAATGTGCACTACTTCCAAGGTGTTTACGCTATAGTGAGCTTAGAATCGTAGTTTGTCTTGTATGCAAATCTTAAGGTAAGAGATTGATAAACATTACACTCATCTAACTGTTTCAGTAGCGCCAACCGCATCATCAACAAAGAAAGGTTTTGCTAAAAGCTGCCTCACTCTGCCGGCCTCAGTGCTGAAAAGATCGTATTGCAATGAATCGGGAAGTTCATTGAAGCCGCGTTCACTCCGCAGCGCAAAGGAGTTGCGCCTGTAATTGGTGGTCGCAAATAAAGAAATATGTTATTACCTACTCTTAAAGAGTTGGTCCTACCATTTGTTCAGTTGTTGGGCATGTATACCCAGCACGTACTTCATGATGCTACAGTTTTTTTATTTAATTTAATTTACTGACGCCTTCGACTCGAAATCGAAGCCTATGCTACTGGATTTGGTTGGTAACTAGTCTACTTAGGTATCTAAAACCCTCTCTTTTTGCATCTATCTGCTATTTTTCACATTCATTCCGTGCCTCTATATCATACCAGTTCTCGCTTTTATTCCTCTCGCACTTTCACTCTATAGCTTTCATGCTTTAACCGTCGCAGGGCTCATAATATCTAACTATTACGTCTATATTACTGCTGCTATAGTTTAGGATAACCAACAATAAAGCAGTTTGCAAACCTGTGCCAGGTATCAGAAAAATGATAGGTAATATAAAATCCGGTGCTAGGGATCACAGAATTTTCGTATTAACTAGGGATACTGAACCATTTTGATATGCAACGGTACAAAAATTTACCAGGATGACGCCTGAGGGACACTGTCGGCACGAACACGGCTAATGGACGTCGGGAGATGCTATTAAACTTAGTCTATCTCTCTTGTATTTACAAGAATATAAATGCGAAAATTATTCTAAGCGTGTATGAGTGGACATAACATTTTGCCATGTCCCATTAGTATGCTTTTTTAACAAAATGACGGGATATTATTTTATATTCGTATGGTCTTGCTAGTGCCTATTATTTGAATAATTACCAACTTATAAAACGGCATTATAAAAATACCATCTATCTGTTCACCTTTTTTTTTGTGCGGAATAAGTCTACCTGTCCCGGGTACCTTTTAAACTTAAAGTACTACGGCACTACTACTTTTTCTCCTCGAAAAAATTGCCTTATAGTGGTCAGAAATAAACATTTATTTAACATATTATTAATTCTGTAATGTGCACGTGATGCGCTTTCAATTGAGACCCCATTCAAGTTTTTTTTTCCACAACATTTCATACAACGCTATCCAGATCCATGGTAATTTGTTATGGAATCTAGAAGGCGGATAAACATACTTAGATACTTTTTTGTTAATACATACATATAATATCTAGAAACACCCAGACCAATGCAAATACATATTACATACATATAATATATATTCATGCATACAAATATTTGCACTGAGCGGGGATCGAACCCGCGCCTCCTGCGTAGCGGTCGCGTTCACTACCGCCACGCCACAGAGGCTGTATATTTGCAGACATTCGGTTATTCTTACCCACTTTCACCCTCCCACGACTTTTAAAGAGCTATTTTTTCTCCTCGAAAAAACATCCTTACAGCAATGATGGTCAGAAATTATGGATAAAAGTACATAACATAACATAACATAACATAACATAACATAACATAACATAACATAACATAACATAACATAACATAACATAACATAACATAACATAACATAACATAACATAACATAACATAACATAACATAACATAACATAACATAACATAACATAACATAACATAACATAACATAACATAACATAACATAACATAACATAACATAACATAACATAACATAACATAACATAACATAACATAACATAACATAACATAACATAACATAACATAACATAACATAACATAACATAACATAACATAACATAACATAACATAACATAACATAACATAACATAACATAACATAACATAACATAACATAACATAACATAACATAACATAACATAACATAACATAACATAACATAACATAACATAACATAACATAACATAACATAACATAACATAACATAACATAACATAACATAACATAACATAACATAACATAACATAACATAACATAACATAACATAACATAACATAACATAACATAACATAACATAACATAACATAACATAACATAACATAACATAACATAACATAACATAACATAACATAACATAACATAACATAACATAACATAACATAACATAACATAACATAACATAACATAACATAACATAACATAACATAACATAACATAACATAACATAACATAACATAACATAACATAACATAACATAACATAACATAACATAACATAACATAACATAACATAACATAACATAACATAACATAAACTCACGCCTTTATCCCCGAAGGGGTAGGCAGAGGTGCTAGCACCCACATTTCGCCGGTTTATGTTTTGGTCCCAATGTAATAGGTGGCGAGCTTATTGCCATTGACGGGGCACTTATAAACCTGCGATAAATACACACATAACTTCGAAAAGCATCGAAGAGTCATTGGTGTGTGCCATGGAAAACCTGGGATCGAACCCGAGACCTCGTCTCAGCAGTCCATTATCCATACCACTAGGTTAAGAATGTCTGGTTTATTTTACGCTCAAGTCACGAACTTGATGGATTTTATTCCAGAGCTCGGTCTGTTAGGACATTTTAACAGCACTAGGGCACTCAACTGTTAATAGCAGGGAGTCTGGACACTATTTATATGGTAATAGACCAGTTCGAAACCGTGTCTCGAAAGGTGGTTCTAATAGAGCTCTGCTAACCTCTTTAACAAATTCCAGTTGCAAAATATTGAAGCATTTTTAATTTTAGATTTGTAAAGCGACGCAGATCGAATTGCCTATAAATCTTTCAATTACCTTTGCCTGTCTGTATGTTAACCTGTATTTTATCCGTGGCTTCTTTGTGTTTAAACTAAATGTCTATCAATCAAACCATTATTGCTTTATAAAACGAAACTAAACTACATTTGAACTACCAAACATTTTTGTCGTTTTGCACTGTTTTACTCGAAGCTAAACTGCAAGCGCAGAAAAAGAGCATAATGTTTTAGCACATTCATGTCCGAATTTCTGAGTCACTGTAATAAAATTGTCTTTATCTCCTGGACGTGACGGACTTAGGGTGTTGTGTAAAAATAAAACAAGGTGTGAAAGTTGGTAACTGAAATTGTTACTTTCATCTCTGACTGACTGACTTTACTTACAACAGAAGACGTACTTATGGATAAGTACGGTTCGCAAATTAATGTTAGATCAAAGGCAAAAATAGTAAACGATGTTGATGTTGTAGGTGCTTCAGAATGCAATTTTATTAGCTCGGCTTCTTTACTTTGATACATAATAGAGTGACCTACATAATATCAATTGGATACGTTTAAGTAATTCTAGTCATATAAGGAAGTTAAATCAGACAGAATTAGACTTGGTGAGACATCAGTCACTGATTTTTGTAATGTTTTAATCTGAAATCTGCATTTTTAGTGATGAATAAATTCTTTTCCGAATCATTGTTTGCCTTTTTTGTTGGTTTTAATGCTGCTGTTGCTAGGCATAGTTGATGAAGCATAAATATACTTTATGTAGCCTGTACGTGGTTCCAATTGAGAATGTTAAAATTAAAGCGTAGAGTCTTATTATGAATTAAATTCAAATTCATTTTAGTTTATTTCAATTAATGTTGGTCCAGCACATTTCGCCGTTATAAGTAGCATGCAATTTTTTTGTTAATAGTGACGTAATTTAAAATATAAATGGTAGTCAGCATTAAATTAAAAATTAAAATTCCCCGTTACAAATTGTTTTACTATTTTTAAATTGAACTACTAGTCTTTTATTTAAAATATTATTAATTTTGTAACGTGCACGTGATGCGCTTTCATTTGAGACGCCACTCGTGTATATTTGGAGACATTCGGTTATTCTTCCCAACTTCCCCACAACTTTATAACTGCCCCACCAATTTTAATCAACGTGTCTAAGATTAGACCCACATGAATCATCTTTAACATGTACAAAAAACTAAATTGAAATATATAAGTAAATAAATATATCAATAAATAAATAAATAACAATAATATATATCAATAAATAACAGTACTTAGTTATCAAGCATAGAGCACCGTAGGAATCTCTTAAATGTAAACATCAATTTAGACAGAATTAGTGCAGACCAAGAACTAGAAGTTTATGAAAAAAATTAGGCAGTACTTAAAACCCTCGTGTTCAGCAATTTTGTGTACTGACCGTGTCATCGTTTAAATTGCATGACTGATGCACCTTGACCAAATTTTTCATTTCTCTTTTACAGTCGTTCTTTTATGAACTCTCTTGAAAAATTATATGACCTACAGAAGTTTTGTCACTTTTCATTTACAAATCTCATCTATTGTTTTTTGAACGCGTAACAGTAATAAAGAAAGAAGTTGAAGAACTGTTACAGTTTTATGATAACAAGTACTAATATTGTACGGTACGGTATTCTACGAGCGGATGTGGTACGGGTCTGCCCTCAAAATCAAATTAAACTATTTTTTGAAGTGAAAACTTCTTTAGCAGCGTTGGATGGGTAAAAAGTGTTAAACTCGCGTCAGGATCACTTGACCTTTGAACCGTAACCGTCGACTGACATCATACAACATTAGCTACTGATTGTTTATTTTGTTAGGTACGCTAAGAAGCTTCGTAGCTTAGCGGTAAGCGCTTTAACTGTAAGTCTTTATGGTTTCAGATAGTACCGGGTTCAAACCTGGGCTTCTGACGCTTTTTGTGATTATTTTTTCTTTTTGTAATTTATTACTGTTGGTGATTATTTTTTCTTTTTGTAATTCATTAATTTCTTCTGACAGAAAATTAGTGATAGGTTCTATGATTGGCGCTATATTATAGGTATGGTATGGTTTGGTAAGGTATGTTCTTTTTATCTCTGTATATAACGAAGAAAGAAAGAAAGAAAAAGTTTTGTGTGAAGTGAAAACGTATGTAGTGAAAACCCGTCTTTTTTTATACATACATACAGTACAGGAAGAGCTGGGGTGGTCCGCTACTCCACCGTGAAACCAACACAGTAGTTTTTTTTGTTGTATAGAAATGGCACGTTCACGCAATGATCGCCTTAGAGCGTTTTCACACTCATCCGATATCCGATATCGGTGGCGGACGCCGATAGCCGACATCCGATAGCCGACACGTTGTGCTGTTTTCACATTTATCCGATAAAATTGGCCCAATACGGCCATTTGCTCGAAACCACAGACTAGTCAGGGATGCTAGGAGTAAAAAAAAAGAAAAGAAAGTGCAAGCAATTTTCGACCTTACGACATGTCATGGTATCGAGTTTTTTTTCTTATATTCGTGATCAGCGTTATCAATTAAAGCGAAAAGATATGTAACTCATTAAATGTCCTTAAGGTCGAAAATTGCTTGCAGTCGCTGTTTTAATCTCTTTGTGATCCGATATCGGGCCAAAATAGTGGTCTTGGCTCCGATAACCGATATCGGGCCGGATAATGTGAACGAGAGATACATATCTCATACATTAGACTTCCTCCGATATCGGATATCGGATGAGTGTGAAAACGCTCTTAGAGTCGTTTATGTCAATTATTACACGATTGCTGTGTTGATTTAGGTATGATTTGACACTTTCGCTAGATGATTCATGAGATATATCTGAATCATTAGGAATAAGACTTTCGACTATTGTTAAGTCATTCACTATGTAAAACTTCACATCTGTATCTTAGTATTAAATCTTTTTTAGATCACGTATATCCGCTTCTGTGCATTTATTTTATGCCGGCTTTTGCCTATAATATTTTGTAATTACCTTTTCGTTATCGGTTATCGTTATAAATTGTAGCCTATGTGTTATTATAATGTATAAGCTATATTATTGTAAAGTTTCATTGAAATCCATTCAGTAGTTTTTACGTGAAAAAGTTACAAACATCCATCCATCCATACTTACAAATTTTCGCATTTATAATATTAGTAGGGTTTGTGCAAGAAGTTTAAATAAATAAATAAATAAACGGTTCCGCGGAATGGGCAGGAATGACAGAGGGCTCAATTCCGCCTCATTCCGGACACCGCGATATAATTTTTGTTTAAACAACTTGTCTAGTATACCTACTAAAGAAATAATTGGTTGACAATTAAGGGATAGTTCTAATCCAGTTCTGAATGTAAACGCTTCCGAATTTTAAATTTCAAATCACTTTTCAGAACTAAAGTGATCTGTAAATTCTTAATTGTTAAATCACTTTTGTCACTGGCTGTACTTTCTTTTTCGCATTCCGTATTTGCATATACATTATAGAAGTTGGATATTTATTTGTAATGGTTGCATATGTAAAATCCGCGTCTATATTACTTTGTAATAGCGGGTTTTTAAATCCAATTTATGTTTCACAGCTGTACAATTGTACAAAAGCTGTTCTTAAATCACTATTATGCAGATTTTATTATAAATAACTAGCGATTATGCATCTATTTTAATTTTAACAATTTATATGTTAAAGCTGGATTTTAGTCATTCGATAGTTATAACTTTCATATTAGTTTCCCACTGGTCTCAGCGGTTTAGGTTCTTCATTGTTTTTTTTTATACCACTTAGGTGGCAGACAAGCATACGGCCCACCTGATGGAAAGTGGTTACCATGGCTTATGGACGTGTGCAACACCAGGGGCCTCACACTCGCGCTGCCTACCCTGTTAGAACAGAGAGTTTCTGTGCCGTCAGTGTATAAGATAAAGCAGGACAAGCCTTTGCTCTTCCCACTGACAGCACAAAAACTCAACAGTGAGTTCTGGCTACCCTACTCACCGCCGGAAAAACAACACGAGGTTATTATGGCCGCGGTATTCTGTAGGGCAGAGGTACTTCCCCAGTCGGACTGCTCAATTGGACGAAAATACTGTCGTTTCCAACTGTCATCAGTCAGTCAGTTATCAGGAACCACTCAATCAGTCCCACACTATTGGGCAAGCCCCTTATTACTGCTGTCTTGGGCTATATGCTTACTCTTAGATCGAGAACACGACAACGACACCCGTAGAAAGAGCTGGACTAGTCCTATTCTCCTCTACTGGGAACCAACACGGCATATTTAAGACATACTTAAATAACTACTTAAATATATCTTGACAATACCGTCTATTTATATTTTCTCAGAATATTATAAACAAACATAACAAGTATCTTTTATAATTATCTAGATCATACAGATCATTTCGCAGAACATGCTCATCCTGACGACACACATCTCAGAAATACACATGTTACAATGTTGTAATACTGGCTTCTGTTTATTTATGTCCATCGGCTATAATGACGATACTTATAACTACAGATTATATTCAATTTGCGTGAAATACTGAACCTGTTCTTGTAACACATATTCCCGGGACAATAGCGTTTGTACTGTTCCAGACTATAATCTATCTCTGGGAAATTTTGAAGTGACTAGAAGAGAATACTAGCCGGCCCTCCCTGAGCCCTGTTGCACGCATACGTTAAGCCCGTAATTTTTGTAGTTTTCAAATGAGAGATTTGCTGACATGAATGAGTACTGCTCCGCTCTCTTGGGTAGTAGCCTGCTGATACGTAGCCTTTCTCAATAAAATGACTATCCAATGAAAAAATACTTTTATTGAATTGGAAGTTCCTGAAAAGCATCCGTGTCGCGCATGGGGGCGCTCGCACAGCGTACTCTTTCGTGCAAATCGTATAACCACAGTACGAGTATAACGATTTTAAGTGACAGACAAGCACACGGCCCACCTTATGGAAAGTGATCACTGTGGCCTATGGACGTGTGCAATATCAGGGGCGTCATACTGGCGCTGTCGACTACGTAAAATTCTTCTAATGCAATGGATACATTAATTTCTTTATCTACTCTGATACTATAATACAAAGGTTATAAAATTGAGATCAAAACTCTTATGACAAACATTACGCAAAGGCCAAAAAAAAGTTTTATTACGATACAGGTCTTGTATGGACACCTATATCATTTAATAACTTTTTAATCATAACGATACACCTATATAACCTCCATCTGGACCAAGAAGGTTGAACCTCTACTTTAAAAAAAGAAACCGCCGATTCGGAAGAAAGAAAAGAAACACGCATGCGCAATCGATGTTTGGCGCCAACATATTACATTTAAATTAAAAAAAAGTTTGGTTTTGTTTGTAAAATAAATTAGTTTATGTATTATAGTATGAGAGTAGATAAAGTAGTGTATGACACTATACATAACTTGGTCTTATACACTCGTGTGATACTATAAAAAAACGCGCCTGCCGGCTGGTTTATTTAAAACACACTCGTGTTATAAGAACCCTTATTATGCAACAGTATCATAAACTATTATTCACAAATACATCTACATATTATACCCACATATAAACTTAAGTTTGTTTGCCATTATTTTTTCTCCTTGACATTCTATATTTATGTGTACACAAATTACGCACATGGTGTATAGACATCAATTGTACCAACACATACTTTATACAATTGAAGGTACCAGTTGTGTTTACTCGGTGTTAGTTTAACAAGTCCATTAAACTGCCACCTACAAATATGGGACTGATTTCAATAACACAGAACTATCTTCGTTCGAATGAACGTACTTTGATTGGATCAAAACTAGGACCCAGAGGTGTATTGCCGTTGAAGGACAAAAGAGTGTAAACGACATTAAATGTGCAAAGGGAAAGAACCCAAACGTCTTCATGAACACTTAACGGAAAAGTGATTTTCTTGTGAACTTAATTCTTGCTTGCGGTGTGCTGTTTAAATTTAGAACTCTTTCATCTATCGTACACATTGCGTTTTCGTGGCTGTATAGCCACAGATGCGTTTACCTTTCCGCATAAACTGTTTAATAAAAAATAAACATTGGCGGTAAAGCGGAGATCGTTGTTCTTTAGTTAATAATATAAATTAAATTTGTTATGTAATTAAATTTAATTTTTAATGTATTACATACTGTAAATACAAAAATAAGTAATGCATAAATATTTTATTTATTAATTATTTCTATTTTCAACATTTGAAAAATAAAACATCGCAGACGCTGTTATAAATATAAACGTAATTTCTATCTATTCCTGTTCATTGTGTTATATTCTAAGTAAAAAAAACTTATTATTTGTTCTCGCTGCTGAAGTGAAAAGTAAAGTGTGCCACACGAGAGCAAAATTATTTGCATCTCGCGCATTCGAATCTCTCACCACGCTTAGCGCTTGCTCGGTACTCAAATTCATCACTCGGAGCAAAAACCAATTTTGCTCAATTGTTGCACAAATAACTATAAAATAAAATTGAATAAAGTTACAGCTTCATTTAAATTATATTGCCATTTAATTTTATTACTCCAAGTAGAACTCGCGGACACCCAACGTTACAATAATTCTCAACGGATAATTTAAATGAATTCATAAAACGTTGCTTATGGGTAATTGTTTTAAAAACGGTGCAAATAATTATACGTTTATGACCAGTGTGATTTAATAGACTTTAATTACATTATGGGCGATAGTCTTCTTGTCCAGTGCGAAGACACGAGATATTATTTAGAGAGTATCATTAAAACTATAAAAGTTTGTATTCTTGCACTATTCCCAGTTAACTATATCTTCGATTTGTGTAGACTTGATAATAATTGTTACGAAGTATTGGAATCATCTAGCTGGATAAAAAAATTATTGCAGTACAACTGATAACCTATATCCATACATTATATCAAATTTCGATTTGTTAGAGAGAAATAACACTTGTTACCGGAAGTTTACAATCATAACATCAACCCTATGCCATCATAAGTGATAATTGCTTTAATGTTTTTGACGTGAAAACTTCTTTAGCGGCGTTGGATGGGTAAAAATTGTTAAACTTGCGCGTCAGGATCAGTTGAGAGTCAAAAATAGATAATTGGAGATAACTTTTATGCAATTTCATTAAAACTCATACGATTCGGAAGCAGTTGCTCAGTATACGTTTTATGATTTTGGTAGTTTATCGCACAGTGCATTTTGACTAGCTAAAACCGAAGCTATAGTTTTTAATATTTTGTGATCGATTTTAACAACTCTCTTATAGCTAATTGTCATTCCAATGCACGATAAAGAAAATGCTCTAAATATTGAAGCAAGCTGATTTTGCCCGGACACTTGTATCCGATGATTGCTAAATCAAAAGTCAGGTAGCTAGCTAATTTTATGCATCGCTTCAAAACAATGGAGCAACGCCTTTACATTCACAACCGTGGCGCCATTATAGCCAGTAACACCCGGGAAAAACTGATATTAGCCTTTAATCAACATAATGCTTCTTCATTTCATATATGAGCTAGTCATTTACATAGCTTTATAGAAAGTAACAACACGTCAGTTGATCTATAGCATGGCAAATTATGCGAACGGTGTTTGCTTCCTACGAATTAATTATATGATCAACAATCAGATAAAATTAATGAATGAATTTACCTATCCGTTTCTGTACATTACACTTGATATATGCGCCACACATTTCGTGGTGGTAAAATTTATTGTACTGTCCGCCTTCAAAGTGAACAGTCTGAACACTAATCGATGTATAAAGAATCTTTATTTTTTTTTAATTAATAAAAAAATATATGTATTGTGAAGAACATATCTTTTTAAGCTCAACTTCTCAAAACATTTTCCATAACACATTTATAAATTTCTCGGCATAGATAAGTTTAAGGTGCCTACTTAGTTCTTTTTTTAAATAATACATTTCGGTGCCTATAAAAATATTTTAACCTCTTTTTGTAAACATTGAAATACAGGCCATGAACATTTTCTTAGAGACTTTTTACTTTATAAAAAAAAGATAGAATAGGAATTCTATTTTTTTTTTATACGTCACTATAATTGTGTGATATATTTACAAAATATTCAGATAATAAGTAAAATTAATAAGTATATCACATTTTTTGTGCTTATTGAAAATCAAACTTATGACTTCAAGATTGTGCACAAACATACGCGTACTGAGAACAATGAGACAGTTCCCGCAGTTCCCATATCTCTGCCAGTGCGATTTATTGCACTGCTTGGTAACTCAAAGCTGGCGAGAATGAAGATAGACGCTGGTATACACTCGTAAGTGTGGTGATTATCTTGGTACTTTAGCTGCTTGCCGAGTCGTCCAACGTCTCGTGGCTACTTGGAATTCATAACTACCGTCTAGTTACGAGTGCAGGTAAAATGACGTTACTATTATAGGAAGTATCGAATATTTACTGTTATATAGTGTGGCTGGCTAAGGAGGGTTTTCTTTAATTTTGGGAGGAAGATATTTTTGTATCATAAAGTCGGCAACCGGTTGCAAACTTCCTTACCGTTTTCAAAAACCTCATTTGGCGACGTGTGAAAATTCTCAAATGGAAACTGGTGGACTTTTTTCCCGCGATCTAGTTTATCACGTACCATGCGATCCATTACTATCTTTGCAAAGACAAGCCGGCCGGAATCGTGTTACAGACACCCCTCTTCACTGGTTGGAAGGTCATGGTCAAGAAGTATTTAGGGGTGCTCAAACATATTTTTCTATACCCAGGGTCCGATGATGGAGCACTTGGGGGATTAATTGGTTTGATGCCGACATAGACACTTCACCGCTAGCCCGGTGAACCGTTACTCGAGCCCGAAAGGTTTACATACGTAAAAAAAGGAATTACAGTGTACATGGTATTATTAACACCTATGAGGTCGAAGTCACCTGCAATTAACGGCGGATGAGGCTTTGACATAGGCTTGCCTTTTAGGGTTGGGAGTTCAGACGGTTGTCACTTTTGCAAAAGCCCATAAATTAGTCAAAAATAATAAACGGACCCGGGGTTATAAAGAATAAACATTTTCATTTCTCATACTCGGAAAGTTATGTATATCTAACCCAAGTATCGAGTGAAAAACGTTGCTTCCCACCCTAGGGCGGCAAAGACTCATAGATTTAATTCCTTTTCTAGGGCGGGCATGAACTTTAAAATAGAACTTAATTTGGTTACGACGTAAAAAAAGAAACTGTGGGCTTGTGGATATATAAACAGCCAGTTAGAATTGTAAAATATACCTACCATGCCTGCCATTCCATTTTAAAATGAAAAAAAAGCTATATAATTTGGCGAGATACTAACTCTTTAGGCTGTACCGAAATTGAAATCTCAGTTTTTTAAAATGAAAAATTCTGCAGATTCGGTTATAAAAAGACGACAAATAGTGGTCGAAAATTTGTTGCCAGAAATTTCAAGAGAAAAATACTTAAAAATATACAATCATTTTACAAAGTGGCGAACAGACAAGAAAATAAAAGAAACTACTACTTTTTCCTTTCCTCATATTCGAAATGAAAAGTACAGTGTTCAACTCGGGTGAAATCTCTACCTCACTTCGTTCGAGCGCCAAAATATCTGGGGTGAAATGGGTCACTTTCCACCCTGGTTAACTGTCTACTACGGACGCAACTGGGAAATCGCTATGAGCACTCTGATAAGGGTGAATAAAACTGCTATATAAAGGCTCCTGCTGATCGAACACACTTAATTAATCGGTTCAAGGGCCCTTTAATCGTTATTCATAATACAGACTGGTTATGCAACAAGCTTGTTTTTATGAATTAATGGCGAAGGGATAAGATATTGCATGATTACGAATGACTAGACTAATTAGAAAAAATAACCAGTTTATGGCTATTCATAGCAACTGTTGAACCTGAGAGTACTCTTCTAATCCTCATAGCAAGTTCACAGTTGCATTTGCCTACCGTTTTAGATTAGTATGCCAATTATTCTGGAAGCGACTGCGGCTGATCTCTCAATCACTAGAGGAAAGTATGTGCCAGAGCCTCGTCTGTTAATTAACAAGGGCACCGATTAGCAGATGAGGTTGGCTTGTGCCTCATGCCGCCCTGGTGTGCCCGCGTTTGGATGAGTTGGGGCTGACCCTCCACGCGCTGGAGAGCCTCCCGCCAAGGGGTGATGTGTTAGTGTGTCGCCCATTCAGATGGCGGGCCAGCCCCGCATCTCTGCGGACCAGCGCTTGAGTGTACCGTCGACAGTAGACGAGAGTGTTTTTTTTTTTTTTTTTTTTTTTTTTTTTTTTTTTTTTTTTTTACGTGCGGGAAATCCCCACGGATACCCGCCCCTCCGGAGCCGGAGGGGTGGGTTATGTCGGACTCGAACCGACTAAACCGCACGCCGTCTGTGGGTCGTGGTGCTAGGCCGAAGGTGAGGTTGCCTTGCGGCATATCCCTCGCACCCCGGCTGACCCAGGGCCATCCCTTTCGGTCTGGCCCTCCTCGGGAGGTGGGGACCACGCCGTCCCCGACTCAACCCCGGTGTGGGGAGGCGCGCATCGTCCTACGATGCGCGCCGCCGCCGTGGCCTGCTTCTGCTAGGGTGACGGGTGGCTCCACCCGTCACCCTCAGGCCCGCGCTCATGGGGGGCGGAGGTCTGTAAGCGCCCTCCGACGCCCGAGCCGCCTTCGGGCGCGAGCAGCGATGTCAGCGAGTCTTTCTCGCTCACCGCGCCGCGCCCGCTCTGCTGTCTCCTTCGCGAGCATGACCTGCTCGCAGAAAGAGGCGCTGGCCGCCCACGCATCCGCGCAGCGGACCATCGCCGCGAGCAGGGTGGAGAGCGTGAGCACCCTCACCCCCAGGGCCTGCACAAGCTCCCGCCTCGGCGTCTCAAACGCCGGACACTCGGTGAGCGTGTGCAGCCCCGAGTCCACGCTCGCGTCGCAGTGATGGCACTCGGGCGTTGGCTCAATACCCATCAGATGCAGATACCGCCCGAAGTAACCGTGCCCGGTTATCATCTGCGTCTGACGGTACGAGAGGCTCCCGTGTGGCCTCTCTAGCCACTCCCCCATGATGGGCCTTACCGCCGCAATGACGGCGTGCCCTGCGCGTGGTTGCCCAAGTCGTCGCTCCCACTCGGCCACCATGACCTGGTGGAGCCGGGATTTCTCGGCCCGAATGTCCTCGGGCTCGGGATCGAATCCCCGCTCCCGCGCCTCCTTTCGGAACTGGTATAGTGCCGAAAGGGCCCTCGCTTCCAGGATCCACGGTGGCGATCCGGCCAGGAGACTCGCCGCTTCGAAGGATATCGTGCGGTATCCCCTGATGGCCCTGGAGGCCATCGTCCTCTGCGCCGTACGGAGCAGAGGCAGGAATCTGGCCCCCAGGGTGTCCGCCCACACGGGGCACCCATATAGGGCCATGGACCGCACGACACCCGCGTAGAGTCTCCTGCAGGAGGCCCCTGGGCCCTTCAAGTTGGGCAGCAGCCGACTCAGGGCATTCGCCGTGGTGACCAACTTGGGGCGCAGGCTTCGGAGATGTTGTCCGAAGTCCCACCGACCGTCAAGCACGAGCCCCAGGTATTTCAGCTGGGGCTTGATGTCGATGGGAGTGCCTCCCACTGTAAGGCTGGCTCCCGGGCCTGGCCTGCGCCGAGGACCATGAAAGAACATGGCCTCGGACTTGTGCAGAGCCACCTCGAGACCCAGCCGCCGGATCCGTTCGACGACTTGACCAACCGCGGTCGTGGCCCTCAGGGTCGCCTCGCGGTGCGTAGCCCCGCTCACCGTCACCAGCGTGTCGTCCGCATAACACGTGACGGTGGCACCGTACGCGAAGTCACCGCGAAGCACCCAGTCGTAACCGATGTTCCACAGTAACGGCCCCAGGACCGATCCCTGTGGGACACCGCACGACATCTCACGCCTACCGACTCCGGTCGAACTCGGGTAGACGACGGCTCTCTCCGTTAGGTAAGCCCCGACTATGCGGCGGAGGTAGAGAGGCACACCGTGGTACACGAGTGCCTCCCTGATGCAACTCCAGGGCAAGGTGTTGAAGGCGTTGGAGATGTCCAAGGACACCGCCAACATCACCTCGCCCCGGGCGACCGCATCCTCCGCCAGAGTCCTCACACGCATGATGGCATCCACAGTGGAACGCCACCGGCGGAACCCAAACTGGGTATTCGCCAGGTCCGGCCCCACTCTAGAGAGATGCTCGACGAGGCGCTTGGCAATTACTCTTTCAAAGAGTTTGCCCACCTCGTCGAGCAGCACTATGGGCCGGTACCCGGACGGCTCGTCCGCCGGGCGTCCCTTCTTGCGGATGAGGACCAGCTTCCCCGTCTTCCACATCTTCGGAAACTGGCCCCGCTCCATGCATGCGCTGAGGAACCCTCTCAGTCGGGGTTCGAGACCGTCTTCCCCTAGAGCTAGGACCCACGCGCGGCCTGGAATGCCGTCGGGTCCCGGGGCGGTGTTCTTCTTGGCCCTCAGCCTTCGCACCGCCAGCTCTAGTTCTACCCAAGTGACCTCGGGCACGTCGTCGCCAATCACCGCACTGGGCGCCGTACTGGGTGCCGTAGGCGACCGAGGCGGCGGAGCCATCTGCGGCGGAACATGTTCCGCTCGCGCCGGGAACAGGGAGTCGACCACTCCTCCGAGCAGAGCCGGTTCGAGCACCTGGGTCAGCGGAGGGGCCCGGGGGCGCAGCTTTTCTCTTACCATAAGGTAAGGCCGCCCCCATGGGTCCCGCTCCAGCGTCTCCAGGAGCTCCCGGTAACAAGCGGCCTTAGACCGCTTGATCTCCGCTCGGAGGGCATTCCGGGCCTCCCTGTATCCCTCGTGAAGCTCCGCCAGTCGGGGCTCCGAATCTGCGGTACGGCTACGCCTCCTACGGAGTCGAGCCCACCGGCGGTGCGTGATCACGCAGGCTTGACGCAGCCTCGCGATCTCCGCATTCCACCAGTAGACCCGACGCCTCGGATTATAGGCTGGAGCCCTAGGCATACCCGCATCGCAGACCCGTGTCATGGCCTCCCGGAACCAGGCCGCTTCATCGTCTATGTCGACAGGCCTGTCCGGCGCAATGGCCCAGGCCTGTACGATGGCGGCCTCCAGGAGGTCCTCCCGATTCAGTCGCCCCAACACCCAGCGCGGCTCGCGTTGGGCCGATATGACCGGCGCATCACCCGCAGGAGGGGAGACATCGAACCGAACGTATCGGTGATCCGATAGTGTCTCCACCTCCACGGCGACACGCCAGTCCCGCACGCGGAGTGACAGGGAAGCGCTCGCGAACGAAAGGTCTATGATCGACCTGCGCTCCCCCGCCACAAAGGTGCCCACATACGTGGCTTCGGCCCCGCGATTCTGGAGAACTAAGCCGAGAGAATCGGCCCAGCTCTCCAGAGCCCTGCCCCGCGCGTTTGTGCGCCGGGAACCCCAAGCCTGAGACCAGGCGTTGAAGTCCCCGAGCACAAGAACCTGACGAGGCGTACAGGCATTGACGACGTCGGTCAGCCGCTCCAGCGACCGCCGATACTGCCCAATGAGTCGGTGTGACCCCGGCGTGAGATAAACGGCCACGACCGCAATCTCCCCTACACGCGCCGCTACGATGCCATGCTCCCTTGCGATCACTACAAGGGGAGGGGCACCCGCAGCGGCGTTATGCACCAGTGCCGCCGATCCATCCAGGTCGACCACCCAGGCGGGCCCGAGGGGCCGGTGAGTGTATGGATCGGCGACAGCGGCGACGTGTATGGACCACTGTGCCATGCTCTGGAGCAGAAGGGCCTGAGCATCGACACCGTGGCCCACGTTCGCCTGCAGGATGCGGAGCTGGGGATCCATTATGGAACCATCTCCGCATCCCGCACCGAACCGTTGGCGGAACGCCCGCCTCGCGGCAGCGGCTCCCCGCGGGTGCAGGCCTTGCTGCCAACCCTATGGTCGGCCGGCTTGCCCTCCGCCGCACACCTGAAACAGTGCGGCGGAGCTTCGCAAGTACCGGCTCTGTGACCGGGTTGGCTGCAGCGGAAGCAACGGTCGCCGACCGTCACCTCCGCCTTGCACTGCACACCCACGTGGCCGGCCGACAGGCACCTGAAGCACCTGTCCGGCCGAGCCTGCAGGAGCCGTACCCGGACTCCCACAACGCCGCCTACCGCGAGGACCTTCTGTTCGGCAGCCTTTTGAGCTGCCGCGATGGGGCAGCCGACAACTGTTGCCCCCTGACCGCGACGGCCGTAGCGAATCGCTCCGACCTTAACCGCCTCCAGGGGGCAACCCCCGGCCTCCGCCACGGTGGCCCGAATTTCTTCGGCCGTGATGGAGTCGTCCAGGTCCGAGATGCGCAGTTCTGCGCACTTGGTGGGCCTGGACACCCGGACGTCGGCCGCATCCAGCGTCTCCCTCAGCCTAGCCGCGATGGCATCGGCCTTGGGACCACTGGAGGCGCCAGGGACGTGGATGAGGCGGGCACCGGTCCGAGTGTGTGTCACTCGGAGGGTCCCCGCCACATCGAGGGCCCTCATATCTATGAGGCCCCTCGCCTGTTTGACCAGGTCCACGTACTGCACGCCCCTCTCCGTCGCCTCCGGTGTCATCGTTAAGACGACAGCGGTGGTACGGGGGACGCGCAGCCTTCCCGGCGCTCCCTTCGCGGCAGCCTGGGCCTTCTTGGCCCTTTTGGCTGCCTTTTTGCGGGCATTCCGCCTTTTTTTGGCCTCACCGACCACCTCCCAGCCCTCTGCCGGTGCAGAGCTACTGGAGGCAGTCGGGGCCGAAACCGGTGCCAGGGCCGGGGCAGGGACCGAGGACTTCTTGCCCTTGCCCTTCCCCTTTCCCCTGCCCTTAGCTTGGGCACCCCCGGCTGGCGCAGCAATAGTGGCCGGAGCAGCCGGCGCAGTGGGCGCGCCGCGGGCCGACTCCTGCGGGGTCCCCGCCGCCATCGTACGGATGGGGCCCCGCTTGACCGCCGCGGCGTATCCGCCATTCGGCTGCGCCAGGGGCGGACGACGGATGGAGTCCATTATGGCCTCCAGACAGATCCGCGTCCGCTCCTCGTGCGCCGCCTGCCGCGCTTCCATGGCGGCCATTGCCGCCATGCAGGCCTCCAGCGCGTTCGCGGACCCCGCCGGCACAGGCGCCTGCGCCTGCCAGGGCCGCGGCTGGGCGAGCCGCAACGTCGGCCTCGGCTGCGCCGGCAGCGGCGGCCGCGGGACCGCTAAGCGCGGCGGGAGCGGCGGCGGCGGCAAACGCGGTGGTGCCGGTGACGTCGGTGGCGCCGGCCGCACCGGAGGAGAAGGCGGCGTCCCCGGCCGCACCGGCGACCTGGACCGAGATGGTGGCGATGGCGGTTCCGGTTGCGCTCCGACCCTCCGCCTCTCTGTGCGGGCCACACGGTCTTGGAGCGCCGCCAACTCAGCCGCCATCTTGGCCATCTCCCCGCGGTATTCCGCCGCCTGCCGCTCGGTTTCGCCGAGCAAGGCCTCCTGACGCCTGCCGAGGTCAGCCCGCTCCTGCTGCGCACGGCCTAGCTCCGCCCTGAGCAGATTGTATTGCTCCACTAGGCGGAGCGTCGACCGCATGAGCCGGTCCTCCTCCGGCGTCATAGCCCCAGTTCGGGCCTCAGCAAGGCCTTTAAGGGCCTCCACCACCTGGTTAGAGGTGGTGTCACCGGCACAAGGCAAGGGCGCCGCCGAGGAGGAGGAACTCGGCGGCGCCATGACACCCTTCGGGACTGGGGCTGGGGCACGTTTTTGAGAGGCAGCCCTCTTGCCACCCCGCGTCTTTCGGCGACCGAGCGCCGCAAACTTGGGCGGGGGAGAAAGATAATCTCCCTCCTGTCCGCTGCTGGACGTGGACCCGTCGGTCATGCTGACCTCCGGGTCCGGTTCAAAAGGCCGAAGGGGAGGAACCTTGTTCCTCTTTCCGGCTGAGCTCCGGGTCGTTATACCCGGGCTGTTAGCCCTGCTCTGAGTGGCGGTGTCAAGTTGGTCTGACACCGCTTGGGACGCGACCTCCGCGTCGTGGTGCTGCGCGACCTCCGCGCAGACTGTTTCGCTTGGTAGGGGGGGGGTTTTGTTTTCAATAAGTTCTTCCATCATGTCCCACGAGTAGAACCGTACTAAAGACACTTCCTGGGTGACGGCCATTCCAGGAAGCGGGGTATATACTGTGGAGGTCCCCAGGTATCCACAGGTTTTAAGCGACTTCGCTGTCGGGTTTTCAGACTTTTCCTTGTCGCGGGCCGGCCGATTAAGGCAAGCCCCACGGCCTCCAGGATATCGGCGTTCCCGAGTGTGGCTAGCACTCAGGTCGTTGTCGATATCTCGGAGGTTACGCGATGCGGGGGAGTAGCCAACTCTCCCAACGCCGACGGAGGCACGAATGCCCGTCAGCCCCTGCGCGAGCAGTGGGCCGACCCGTCCCCGGATCCTATGGATCCCGTCGCCTCTCCCGTGTCTCCTCTGCTAAAGCAGAGGGGTACTGGGAGCGACGGCTAGCCCTGAAAAGGGCTGTTGAGGTGGGAGGAACCCTACGGATCCCTCCCCGCGGGCCTTGCAGGCCCGCCATACCACGACCCCCTCGTGCAATGGGGTCAGCTAGCCCTTAAAAGGGCTGTTGGAATGGAAGGGTATCCTACGGACCCCTTCCCGCGGGCCTTGAAGGCCCGCCATCCCACGACCTCCTCGTGAGGTCAGCCGTCGGGTTATTTGTCAACGGCCAACAGAGCTCCCAAGGTAGGAGTCTGTTAGCCGTTGTCCAGGGTGCACCAGCCCCCCCGCTTCCGCTCCCCAGGACCGCGGTCCAAAGGGGGAAGAAACGGAGAAGCCGACGTGGAGGTTACCCAACGAGCACCCCGTAGACGAGAGTGTAGTCTTTCCGACGGGTCACTCACTAAATTTAAGGTTGTTTTAATGTGGTGTGATTCTCACATACCTGCGCGGCTTCCCTGAGGCTAAGCAAAAAGTATCCAATACCTTTTCTGAAGTAAATGTGACCTAGATTATGTGATTAAACATTGGCAATGCGCTATTGAAAATCAGGACAAAATTTACCCAACCACATCGGCGATTAGTCAGTGGCTATGTCATTAGTGGGTAATCATATTAAGTTTCACGTCTTAATCAATTAATGTCATATCACCGTTTGGTTTGACTTGATGCCTTAGCCTAGTCTCCTTAAATTCATAATTAAACATCAGTGTCTCCTTTCTATGGTGGAAGTTGTAATCTTGTTAATGGTAAACTAACGTAGGTAAAGGACAATAAACTAAACTCACGTTATTAATATTAATGCTTTCTCTGAAAGAAGACCATGGCCAGCGTGTGAACTGAAAATTAAAACATCTGTAGCGCACACGTGAGGTGACTGGCGAACGGGTAACTGTCTGCGCCAAACTGGAAGGCGCGACCCGCGAGTGCGACACTTAGGCTGGCGGCACACATTCAGAATGTCTCTCTGGATTCATATTATTAATTCAAATTGTCTGGAAGTGTAAATGTAGAGGGTTTTAGTGGCAGAAGTAGAACCTAGGAGGAGTGAGGAGATGACATGTGACAGGAATGTATAGAGGAGAATGTAATGTTGCATCGACCTCAAAAAGGACAAGGGTAGGCATATGATGAGTTAAGATAGCTCAGAATATGGGAATTTAAATTCTCAGTACTTCTAGACAAGTGGCAATTCGCTAGCTGGCGTTTGGTGGAATAGAATGACGAATATATGGAATTTGACGTATATGACAGTCGTTAACGCATGTCAAATACGTCAAATCCCACATTCGTCATTCTATTCCATCAAACGCCGGTAAGCGAATTGTCACTTGTCTAGAGGGGCAGATCATAATTTGATTAGTGCGGCACACGCTTACTGAAGTCAGATTAAGAATGTTTATTAATAGAACCAAGAGGGGAGCGACTAGTATTAATACATCCTCCATAACGATATCAGTATGAGTTGGGTATAGTGAGACTTGATCAATTTCGATTTTAACTAGATGTAACCGGCTGGAATTTAACAATATGAATTCAGAGAGGCATGTGTATGTAGTGTGTAGCTGTGTGTCGCCAGCCTAAATACTGATGAATTAGAACGAGATCGCGACCACCTAGATTACAATAGCGTGATAAAAGTATATGCCGTGAGACTATTAGACTTAAACTTACGGTTTTCACATTTTTGCTTGGTGTGCAACTATTGTAGCCATTGATTTTTGTCAATAATCGAAACTGCGAAGATTGTTAATCGAATTAGTAACCGTGATTAACTAATAACTGATGTTTACTTTAAGGCTTATCTCTCTATTGAATATTATGACCAGTCTCGTCTAAATTAATACGCTGAGAGTGTAAAAGAAGTTACCTACCGTCTCTGTGCAGAAATAATATCATAATCAATAAGATTAAATTTAATCAAGGTACGATTATAGCTAATTGAAAAATCTTCTCGAGATTCTGGATTTCTTGGGTTTTCTTTTTATTTTCATTATCAACGAAATGCCTAGGAAACTGCCTGAATGATATTCTGCTGTCTCGTTTATTACATCATTTTAATAACCTGGCTGGCTGATGGCCAATCGTAAGATGGGGCACTTCCTCGAAACAAGATAGAAAATTACATACATACATACCTACATACATATACTTACACCTGTAAATCCCCGAGGGGGTAGACAGAGGTGTATTCACAGAAAATTAGTGTTGGATTTTTTATAACCATGCAGAAGTCATTTTCTAACTGTTTAATTAAATGGCTAGGCAAGTAGTAAAACGTCATCGATCCAAGCTATTTGCCTAGCCGTTTAAATCCCACAGCCAAACCGTGGAAACGGTTTTGTAGGGCCTTGTTTATACATATATAAGCCATATATAATTATAGGCTAATAAAGATTATACATACGTGAGTTTGGATATATATATATATATATATATATATATATATATATATATATATATATATATATATATATATATATATATATATATATATATATATATATATATATATATATATATATAAATAAAATGCAAATAAAACAAGGCACTGTCGGCAGTTTATGAGTTTATTACATATTCAAACAACACTAAAATGGCGAACATTAAAATGAATTGAATTAAATGAAACAGGCTACAGCAATTACAATAATTTGTAATAACATTTCGTTAATGATCCTTTTAGTTCTATAAAAAGTCGCCAACGACATTTTAGTGTCATTGCATCTACGGGCGTAAAATTTAAAATATTGCAGCCATAAAAAGTCTAGAAGAGCAAATAAAGGGACATTTATAAACCTGCCCAGTACAATAACGCCGACTGGTTGTGTCCTACCGCCTAGAGTCACGGCATTGCAAAAACGCCAACGTCAGGTACAGAAGGATGACTTCATGTAACGAACAATAACGCATGCACACATTGACAAATGTCTACTTACGAGGGTCTCAACTCACTTCAGTCGTCTTGTCAGTAGCGCGAATACTTCTACATGTGAAAGATTTGGTAGTGGTCATTTACCTATATGCAGTAATATCAGATGTGACGGCTGTGCATGTGATACCGGTATTCGAATCCCATATTTCGAAATTCGACAGGCAAGAATCATCTTTCTACGCACAGCGATTTCCTAATTGAACTGCTTTTTGTTTAACTACTGCTCGCTGTACTGTGTATTGTAGGAAGTAGGACATGACGGTATTCGAATCCAATTGAGCAGTCCGACTGGGGAAGTACCTTCGCCCTACAGAATACCGCGGCCATAATAATCTCGTGTTGTGTTCCCGGCGGTGAGTAGGGTAGCCAGAGCTCACTGGAGAGATTTTGTGCTGTCAGTGGGAAGACCAAAGGCTATTCCTGCTTTGTCTTCTACACTGAAGGCACAGACACACGTCCATAGGCCATGGTAACTACTTACCATCAGGTAGGTGTGCTTGTCTGACAAGTCAGTTGTATAAAAAAAGACGGGTTGCACTCTGGGAGTGCCGGCAGAAGTGAAAACATTTACTTTTTTTCTTTCTTCGTTATATACATAGAAAAAGGTAAATAAGAACATACAACTATAAGGACTTACAGTCGAAGTGCTTACCGTTTAAGCTATGATGCTATCTATTGTAAATTGCAAAATAGATAGTCTGTACCAATCTTGTATGACGTCAGTCGTCGGTTACGGTTCAAAGGTCAACTAATCCTGACGCTTCCTTAACATTTTACACCCATCCAACGCCGCTAAAGAAATTTTCACTTCAAAAAAAAAACTGTACACCCAAATTTTATCACATCCGGAAGACTTGAACTTTTCTATTAGGCAATTCTCAGTAAGTACGTTACAGTCTAGAGAAGCCTTATTATGTTTACCAGCTGTCGCTCGCGGTTTCACTTACGTGGAATTTGTTCCCGTTCCTATTACCTATGGGAAATTATTCCCGGGATAAAAGTAGCCAATATGTTACGCTCTGAACTGTAATCTATTCTATCCCTGTACTAAAATTTCAACATGATCCGTTTAGCCGTTAAAGTGTGATTGAAAAACCAAACATCCAGATATTTTCACAAACTTTCACATTTATAATATCAGTAGGATAACGCCGTATTGAAATCTTACTTGACGAAATACGGGTATGCATTATACCTCTGCTAACACTTTCGTGAATGTACAGTAGTACATATTACACATGAAGTTTTATTGCCTTTTAACTAAGGGTATAAAACAACTTATCTATACAAATAATGATTTAGTAGGTGACCTCGGTATTGAAACGCAAATTTTGTACTTCATAAAACCTACTATAGTTATTGCATCGTTAGCAATTTAAAGGAGGATTTTGAATCGGAAGTATACTTAAAGGACACAGCTAGTTTAGGCATTAATTACTAGCTATAAAAACTAAGCACACAATAAAATTATTAATTTCTGTCATGAATACGTATACGTCGACTTTATTAGTACTTTTATGGTAAAGACTTTAATGATACTAATGATATTCTTAAAGTAACTACAATTATGACTTACTAAAATGCTTTCCTTATGCACAGATATATTTGATAGTATAACGTATTCATATCTAGGTATTTCAATTATATATTTGACTCTATGAAATAGGAAGCAAACTTATGTCACACCCTTTTAATTACACTCACGCACGTAAACATATGCACAAACTTAAACCACAGAATAGTTACCATACAACCGCTACAGAGGCGAGTATTTAGTTACCTTATAATTATCCAGAACTATAATTTCAATAATACGTAGTTCAAATCACCGTTTTCTTTTGCCACACTGCACCACGTTGAATTTGTGCATTGTGACGCCCCATGGGTACTATACAGTTTCTTAGTGTTACAGATTATGCCCCACCCGCTGTGTTAAGGTAGCTTAAAATTATATCTTAAGAATATAAATGTTTCCAAAGACTAGCTATTGAGTAGTGTTCATCATAGTGGCCCTCAGAGATTTATTTTTATTGCATGTCTGCAACAAAACGCGGATATCTACTTATTGTTAATTGCAGTTACAGTAATTTGAACTTGGTGCAGTGAGATTTATATGTTATAAATGCACTACGAAGAACTTATAACGTTCCTTTGTAAGGGATTCCCGAGTTGTAAATTATGTTATATCCACGAATAGCACCTGCCAAAAATTTTGATAGGTGCTATTCGCTCAGGTGCTATTCGGCTGGCTCTAAAATAATACCTATTTTGTTTTTTTTTTAATGGAGATTTTCAAAAGAAAAAGAACCGTTTGAAAGCTATAAATCGCGACTGCATGCATTACACCTACGTCTCTTATTTTTTTGAAGTGAAAACTTCTTTAGCGGCGTTGGATGGGTAAAAAGTGTTAAACTTGCGTCAGGATCGCTTGAACTTTGAACCATAACCGACGACTGAGGTCATACAACATTAGCAACAGACTGTCTATTTTGCAAGATACGATAAATAGCTTCGTAGCTTAGCGGCTGTAAGTCCTTATGGTTACAGATAATACCGGGTTCAAACCTGGCCTTCTGACACGTTTTGTGATTATTTTTTCTTTTTGTAATTTATTAATTTCTTCTGACAAAAAATTTGCAGAAAATTATTGATAGGTTCTATGATTGGCGCTATATTATAGGTATAGTATGGTATGGTATGTTCTTTTTATCTTTTTCTATGTATATAACGAAGAAAGAAAGAAATATAACGTTTTCACTTCTGCCGGCACTCGCAGAGTGCAACCTGTCTTTTTTTAAATATAGTTTTTAAATGAATTTATTTAATTCGAACTAAACCGCACCACTGCAATACTATGAATTCGTGAAGTGTGACGCCCCGCGGGTGCTATCTAAGTTTTTGTTAGTATTAATCTCGCCCCACCCTCTGTGTTAGGGCAGCTCAAACTATATCTGGACAAGGAAATGTTCCAATAACTATTAAATAGTGTTCATAGCGGCTCTTTTATGTGACGTTTATTTCATTTCATGTCTGCATTATTTATGCCAACATTGAATTATTGTTAATTGCTATTCAGTTAATGTTATGACACCTATAAGAAAAGCCACTTGATTTGTGTGATAATAGATGTCTTAATAATTCAAAGATATATTTTGCTAACAATAATTTTTATATTTATTATACTGCTGAGGTAGCAATTAATAACTCTCTATTTGATTGCAATCCTAGAGTAGAAATAATACTTAGGTACACTTAAACCATTTTCATCTATTATTTTTTCATTTCAGTTTCACACAATAAATATTCAGAAAATTGTAATAAAAAGAGATTACATAAATATGTAGTGTTAAAATCGCAAATAATTTTGAACATTCGTTTTGAATAATTGATTGACTTAGTGACTTGACTGAGTTTATTATACTGCTAAGGTAGCAATTTATTACTCTCTATCTGATTGCAAACCTAGATTAGAAATAATACTTAGGTACACTTAAACCATTTTCATCTGTTATTTTTCACTTCGGTTTCACACAATAAATAATCAGAAAATTTTAAAATAAAGATATTATATAAATATGTAGTGTTAAAATCGTGAATAATTTTGAACATTCGTTTTGAATAATTGATTGACTTAGTGTTGTATAGGGATCTATTAACCCCATCTGGCGGTAACAAGACGAAGCTCTAGCGCAGGCTTTACTCCCGGGGTTGGGTTTGGACTTGGGGGTTTTTATACTGAAGAGCAATCCCTGGCACGTTAGTGCAATTATTGGATGAAGTAGAGATTGCCTCTCGGAAAGGATAAAGTAGACCTCAGATATTGTACGAAATGAATCAAACTTATTTCAATAACACAAAGGATTGCATTGATTAGTCAAGCAAATGAACTACAAACGCGTTAAAAGTTACTATAAATCGATAGGGTTGTAAAGTTAAATAAATATTTACGGTCACAAATAGTTACATAACTAAAAAATTTAATAATATATTTATTTTTTACTTTTTCAGACGAGCCAGACTTCATTCAACAGACAACACGTAAGTAAATAATACAATCTATAGCGCCCGAGGCTCACATTAACACGTACAGGTGCAGAGATGAGCGTGATCTGTGTTTGCGCAGCGAAATATAACCGTAATCAACTCGGTTGAATCATTATGAGTCTCTTCTCTTCATACTAGCCGCAATCCCAGTTGCATCCCAAGCTTTCAACTTGGAGTCTAGGGTTAGCTTTGTTGGAGTCGAACTTTCGGAGGAACAGTTCTATATCTCATGTTAATAGACTACCACCTTTCATAACTCCTAGCCGAAGGCTAAACAGGTGTCTGAGGTAAGGAAGGGTCTCAATTTATTAACAAAGGTTACCTGTCCTAAGAAAGACCTGGCTAGATTTGCTTAACATTGTGATAATATGTTAACCTACTCTTTATGGGATGTAAAAATAACATAGAAACTAAAGTTATTTACTTATAGACGCACAGCCCCTCTAGACAAGTGGCAATTTGTTGGTCGGCATTTGATGGAATAGAATGACGAATGTATAGGATTTGACGTTTATGACATGCGTTAACAACTGTCAAATACATCAAATCCCATACATTCGTCTTTCTATTCGGGGCAGATAAGAAACCTAATAGTACTGTGATATCCGCCCTCCGTGGCAGATATTACTAGTAGATGCCTGGAAATCATGTGTCAACGATTTAAAAATAAATCTTACGAATAAAAAAATAATATTAAATTGAGAAGATAGGAAAAAACAGAGAAGCGGGACCGGCGTTTGATGGAATAGAATGACGAATGTATGGGATTTGTCATATTTGACATGCGTTAACGACTGTCATATACGTAAAATCCCATATATTCGTCATTCTATTACACCAAACGCCAGGTAGCGAATTGCCACTTGTCTAGAGGGGCAGTTCCTCACAGTTGACGTGAGGGCGTCGGTGGAAGCCAGCAAGACTCCGGAAACTCAAAATTTGAAGAGAAGTGTGCTAGTTTCCGTGGTCCTCTGAAACGAGTATTGTATAAAATTAAAAAAACCTCGCGTAAAATCCCCTATTAAAAAGCTCGTGTAGGAATGATGTGTTTTCCCCAATAAATCACAATATTCCACCAAAAAAGTAGTTTCATTGGTCAAACTGTGGTTATTGAGTCCCCAACTCCACAGTACTTACGTCTATAGTAGTAACAAATTTTTAATAGCCTACTGCCGGCATATGTGTATATTTCATTGCTGCTCTAGGAAGAGATTTGGTTGTATTCTGTTGCAATGAGCATTACGCAACATTGTTTTATATCTTCTTAATAATGTACACGTATCAAGCATAAACCGTGTGATATATATATTCTCTAAGTCTTCACAGTCTGAGCTCGTGATCACGAACGAAATAAAATGGCCAACGAAATGTTAAACGTCCATTAGCGTCAGTCAGTGGATGTTCCAGTGCGTTCACTTACTTTAACTGTTCCACGGAAACTGTACCTGTAAGATGTGTCGAAATTATTTCGCATACAATAGATCTGTTGAGGAGGAAATTGATTCTAGCTTTAGTTTTGTTACATTGTTGCTATTAAGGCGCTTGCATAGTGGTTCAAGTTATTGTTAGTTAATGTTACATTACATATATATCACGCCTGTAAATTGCCAAAGGAGTAGGCAGTATATTGACCCCCAAAATCGCCAAATATGATTTTCGGTTACCGTTAAGCGGGCTCTTACTTAATATTACATAACATTTTTGGATGTGTGAAGAGTCCATGCTGATAAAACGTAGAAAAGTTACAAACCTTTTTTTAACTCAAACTTTTTTTTAACTCTAAGATTCAATTCCATGTTTTGTATATTTAAACAACGTTATCATTTAATAAGCAAAATGCGTAACCCCACTAAATGTTGCTGCTACAGTCATTACGATCCAAAGAAAAAAAGGGTCATAATATTAGTGCACATACTTAGATTCGTTCATGGAAGCGTTAAATAAACACAGCATTGTTTGAACGCCAACAAAGACAAATTATAAGTCGAAAAGAAAACACAAATAAGTACTCAGAAGGTCTATAGTTTTGAAGAGTCTTGTGATGGTCATGGGTACCGTTGAATGAGTTCTATGCTACAATAAATCCACTGGACAATAGCTAGCTATATACGCATCATAAATGTGCCACAGCTACTGAGTGAGACGGGATTGACTTTTGAATTTAGGATGGGATACAAAACTAAGGCCCGTTTTCTAAAACAGTACTCAGTTCTGAATTTCGGTACAGTATGTATAGAAAATCTGTCGAATCTGTCAATCTGTCCTCAGATAAATCGAGATCATTATCTAAGGCTAGTCTACTCCGAAGTTAGGGTTCCACCTTCCGGATTTACTCCTCTACTGCGATCCGACTCTACCGCTGAGTTTTGACATTTTATCATTACAAACATCGCGTGTTTTTATGTAATGTCATTTGTATGACAACCACATAAAGACGCACATTATTTTTGGTGAACTAGTACTCCTGATACCAATTTTTTGTGCTGTACAGCACTAGTATTCACTTCTATATCTGATAGAAGTTCAGTCTTACCGTTACATGTCGCGGATCAGCTGATGCCACGATGAATATTAAGTTACTGTATTGCAAATTTGCATAGGTATGCTCAAAACGAGGGCTTCATTGTTTGTACTTAGTTGTCATTTCTATAAGTACATTTGCAACGTTTCTATTGAGACAGCGACGAATCCATTGGTCTCATAAAACTCATCCTCCAAAACTGAGAAGAGGGGAGTGGAGACATGCAGATTTTTTTTAAAGAAATTAAACTCTTACCTGATATTGTTATGATGTTACCTGATAGTCGATGTACCTGTTTATCGCACGTGGATCTGTCACAGGTTTTTTCCTCGAGGTGTAGGGGGTCAGACAGCAATTGAAAAAGCCGTTAGAACAATCAAAAACAATAAGTGAAGTATCAAATTTGTAAGCCTCGGACGCAGGCAAATGCTGGGAGGATGATAATGACGTAGAGACAACAGAATGTGACTCATCTCTTTGCCGTTCCGCTCATCTCAGTTTCATGGGTAAACAACCCACAATTATACTCATTACAAATTCCTTAAACGTTGGTTTCATGGATAATTGAAGATATGTGATCGTCAGTCCAACATTCCTGGGAAGGCAAACTAAATAGTAAAATTATAACTAAACGAGCACTCTGAATGAACACAATCTCGAAATGAAATGTTACTCTGTTAACATACATAAAAGGTATAAAATATGGCTCAGAATAGAAAATAGACTTAGATAATACAAGAAAATATACTTCAACTAAGATAAAGGTTTCTTTATAACTTGTTTACCAAGTCATGTGCCAACTTAATCTAAATATACTATTACTAATAAAGCTTAAGAATTTGTTTGTATGTTTGTTTGAACGTGCTTATTTCAGGAATTACAGGATCAAATTGAAAAAAATATTTTTGTGTTGAATACCTAGTCCATTTATCGAGGAAGGTTATAGGCTATATATCATCATGTTACTACTGAAGGTACCGTTCCCTTGAGTAATAGCGTGATGCAGATTCCCACACGTTATTTGATAATTAATAAAATGCGCCCGCATTTTATTAAATTCCAAGTAATTTAGATATTTATATATTTTAGATATTTGTGATACGAAGTAGCAAAGTGTGCGGGTAAAGCCGGGCGGATCGGCTGGTTTTGTAAATAATCTTCGTTGTGTAAAGTTAACCTTTAATATATTCTTAAAGACATGTATCTGTATCATTGATTCTCGATGCTTAAGACATTGCGTGCGAATTTTATTAACTAAATCATTTGCATCGGAAATTGGAAATTCTGTCGCTTTGTCGACACTGAAAGATACCGCTTACTTGGTATAGGAATTTAAATGGATGGGAAATTCACGAATCTGAGCTGATGTTTTAACTTTGGCTAATTGAGCACTTCATTATGAATAGCAAGCAGTTCTCTTGAAAATGTTTATTCAATTCATTCATTTAATTAATTGCGTATAATAAATTAATAATTTAATGACGTAATTGTAAACCTTTGACTCTGCATGTGCCTAAGTTGAATAAATAATTAATATACTATTGTTTAATTAATTAATATGAATAATAGTAATGCTGTCGCATTCGTTAGGACACTTTGACAAGCGTAGGTAATTAATTGTTAAGGACCTGGACGATCGAGATGTTCCGAGTTCAAATCTTGAGCAATACCGCCGTGAACTCTCTCCCACCAAAAGCAATTTAACATAGCTGGAGGGGTATACGGGAATACCTAATAGTAATTTCCGTTACTAGTATTCGTTAAATAAATCTAAATACATAATTAAGGATGTTAATTACGTTGTCTCGTTTCCATAGTGCATCGCGTTTGTTTGCTTAGGTATATGAATTTACTATGACTATACCATTAGCGGTATCGCCTACTCTTTGTCTGTATAAATACCTTTGTTATAATATTTGTACAAACAATCTTCTTACAAATCTATAAACTCGTTTCAACACCGAACCCTAATTACAACAACACGCTTATGAATTACACTTAAGGATCAATTTTTTATTTTCAAAGAATTACTATGTGTTTATTTCTGGAAATGTATTATTATTCATATGCAAATACAGCGGTGCCGTGTAAGGAATAATTGTTTGACACGAAGACGAAATAAAAAATGTATCGATCACGTTAATTGAGATATTCAAACGGGAAACTATTACTGATTGTTTGGAATAATTCGTAGCATAATATCACACTGCGTGAGCGGTATAACAAAACTATTTTGTTGCAATTATCATAGTGATGGGCGTTAGAAATTTATTTTACTTATATATAAATCTATTCTATCTGCGAAGGAGTGGGCAGAGGTGTAATAACACCCACTTTTTACTTACTATGATTGTCAGGTCCACATAATAGGGGCGCACTTATTATCGTCAATGAGCACTTTGGCATATTAACTGTCAGAGGGAGAATCTTCATATAATCTTCATAATCCTTATTTTATGTGGTTTTAAAACTGCTTTTCAATGAACCTTCGAATGCTAGCGTACATATTAGACTAATTTATATAGGACCTCTAGTTTTTCCTTTATATTTTCTTTGTGGTTCCATCTCATACCTATATGAATCTACGTGAATAAGCTATTAATTGTCTATAACGTACCTACTTACTTATTAGGAAATACTTAACAGGTATATGCAATTTAATAGTTACATGATCATCCGCTTATTAAGTCGTAATTATATTAATTATACCCATAAATAAGCTTTATTTTAAGGTTCGATAAAATTGTATCCTGCTGTTAATGACTATCATAAAATTATAGTTAATATTATCATTTATTTTGCCTTTCAATTGAGTATTCTCATAAAACCTAACTATCCAGGCGTCGTTGATGTATAGTAGAAGATAAGCTGTATTTGTGTATTCTTTTAAAATGATAAAATAACCAGTTAGTCAGGATAAAGGGACGTTGGTTACTCGTTCGCTCAAAAAATAAGAACGAAACTAAATTGCATCAAATCATACATAACTAATTGCGTTAAAAACTGCTTTTACCGCTTGAAGGTACTATATAAAATAAGACCTTTTGTGGACGAAAAACTTCGGATACAGCTTGTAGAAAGTTTATTATTATCGAAGCTTAACTATGCGGACACCATCATAGGCCCTAGACTTCTATGACGAACTGCAAAGCTTATACAAAGAGTTCAAAATGCATGTGCGCAGTTTCGCTTTGATATACCGCACAGATGTCATATTACTCCTTTCCTAAATAAGCACAGTATGTTGAAAATGAAATCTCGCCGTAAAATCCACTTAACGTGTCTTCAGTTAGGAGTTATAAGGTTTTTCCATCTTACCTTTACTTAAGACTTAAGTGGGTAAATAGTTATCGGCAGATCGAAGGTAGACGTTGCGCCCAGCAACTTTCGATACCACAACACCGAACTGCTGATACGTAAGAGTTTAATTTGGTTACTTTAATTTAATTACCGGAGTTTACCTTAGGTAATGAGATGAAATTTTGCATCGTTACACTGCTGCTTTTAGAGGAAGCTTCCGGTATGCCACGTCCAAGTGCTGGAACAACATTCCAGAACCAATTACGGACCTAAAAATATGAACACATTTAGAAATAAATTAAAAATATTTATCCTTACTCGGCAAAGAGAATTTAATAACATAAATTTTGACAAATCCTTTATTTAGCCATATACATAATATTTTAGTAGTTACATTATGATTTACCTTGTACACAAATTTGACAACTTACCCGGCATATTGTTAAGCGATGAAATCCTTGGGCGGATTTCCTGGTCGTGGATTTGGACCTTGCGCTTCCCACTGGTCACGTTAAATATATAATGGAGATATATTCCAGTGTTGGTCAAATCATGGTTGTTGGCTGTAAGAACTCCACCAATAACAATCCCATCATTTGCATTTTACGACATCTTTGCGAAATGGAGGTAAACTAATGATATTGTGTGTGTTCACATCTATTTTTATTTATATCATTACCTTATATATATTTATACGTATTTTGCTATTTTTCTTTGATCGGCTACCCTCATCCGTGTGCTGCTGCGCGGTGCCAGCAGAATACCAACGCTTTGGTGTTTACATACCCAGCACATGCTGAGCTGGTGACCCTTTCAATATAATCGTCTGCACATATTTTGGATGTTTAAATTTTGTTTTCTAAAGGTTTGTTATTGTAGTCATATAAGCTTAACTATTCCTAATAGTTGTTACAGTGTATGATGATGTACTGAATTAACTCATTTCTAATCTATTCAAAAAGTCTGGTACAGCACATGGCTTTGAATCCCTAGACTAGGTTACTGATGAAGAATACTCAATTAGAATAACACTATTAAACAACGTCTTATAAATTATAAGGCAATTGAAAACGCTTAAGAAGTTGTGAAAGGTCTCGGTGTTCAATAATATTGCCTGGAAGTGACTGGAATTCATGCGTTTATGACATACTATCACTATTTGTATTAGCTTTGATATTCCAAGTTACCGACCATCTTATATATAGTCAAAACTTACAATTCTAACTTAAATAGTTTTCAAAAATAGAAAAGACGTGAAATATTGATCGTTGGTACATTTGATAGTGTTCAGCAACTACAGAGCTAGGAACAAGGCATATCTATTAATGAAGTACCTTTTCAAATACATGAAAAAACGTGTAAATCTTTTTATTTTTTGTCGATTGTACATCCCATTTGACTTGATGTTTAGATCAGGTTATGCATAACAAATTCACTACATTTCAATTACAAATCCTATAACTTTCATAAACACAGTTGCAAAACGTTCAATTGGCAACTATTTCTAAGGTAAAATTTAAATGTCGATGTATATCTGTGTGACTGTGACGGAGCAAACAATCGCAGTTTCCACTCCAATACCGTTGAGCTGTCTATCAGTTTCCGACCAGGACCGACAGGTTCTGAATAAAATTTTGAAAGTTGTGCGGTTTTACCTAAAAAGGGTGAAACTAAGTAAAGGACAGAAGTTGACTGTGTGAAAGTAGGGATAACTTAAGGTTTTGGATAAAAGACAGATTTATTGGTCGATAAATACTCTTTATTGCTCACCAAACATAGGTAATAAACAAAAGCGGAATATAAATCATAATAAAATGATGAATGTATGGGATGCGAACAAAGGATGGGAACGTTTATGACATGCATTGACGACTATCTTATACGACAAATCGCATACATTCATAATTGTAGAATATACAATGCCACTTGTCTAGGGGGCAGAATGATTACTTATCGATCCCCTGAATCGAGATAGGGAATCAAAATGGAACACCCGTTTACACTGTACAGTTAATATCTTGTCAATTAAAAGGCACTTGAAAGCGTTTTATAATTTGTGAAATATGTATGCCTACACGAAACTCAATGCTTTACAATGGGTGGAAGAGTACTACACCTCTCACATTCCTTTTTCGCCACCTCTTTACGCGCATTACTGCCTTGTTGTAGGCAGCACTCTTGCTGCTGTCAATGACCAGTTCCATGGTCTGCAGCTTGAGGCTTCCCACTCCAACGGCTGTGTCCAGGACACGGCGTCAATAAATCCACGCACTCTGCCAGCTTTTGAAGTGGCGTATCAACACAGCAACCTCAGCAGTTGTAGTACACTGGTGTTGATCCTGGCCTATACGATAAAAGAACTTACTGAAATAGCCATATTCCGTGAGCACCTACATCAGCCAGTAGGACAGGCTGTCGTACCACCGCGGTCTGAGGCTCCGTTATAGAAATTATCTCCACAGTCCTAGCGCGTCTTTATATTCCGTAACGAGTTATATTAAATCTATTCACCATTTCTCAAACAAAATTGGAAATACTTTTAACTTCCATTTATTTAAAAATCAAAGAACAACAATTGTCTTTTTTAAATAATAATATTTAAATAATAATAGTAGGAACTAGAATCAAGTTATGAAAGGCCTGCGATATTATATTAATTACTTTATTATAAAATTGCTATTACTTAACATTTACACATTTATGGTTCTAAATTGAAATAAAGTTATGTGAAAATAACTGATAAACATTAGATTGATTAATAATGTCTGTGATAGCATGGAAATAAGTTACCGAACATTATTTAATTTCATAAATTGAATTCTAATAACATTAGATAACGTAACTATGAAATTGTATAATTGATTATGAATTTAAATTTGTGAAGAAGTAAACAGGTTTAAAATTGTGCAAACATTATAAAACTGAATTCAGGTTTGGTTTATTGGATTTTTATCGATATGTCGCCGCAAACTAGCTTAACCAGCCGTCCAATTAACTGCCTAGGCAGTTAACTAAACGGCGCCATTCAATTAATGGCCTGACTAATATTCAGATATCTCGTTATTACATCATTTAATAACCTGGCTGACTAATTCTTAGGCCAATCGTAAGATAGGGCACTACCTCGAAATAAGATAAAAAATTTAATACATACATACATATACTTACACCTGTAAATCCCCGAGGGGGTAGACAGAGGTGTTTTGTGTAGGTCACAGAAAATTAGTGATGAGTTTATTGTGTTAGCTGCGCAAGCCGACTTGATTAGGTTAGGTTAGAAGGCTAATGCGGAAGCCTTCGTGGCTATTTTTTTTACAACCATGCAGAAATAAGTCATATTTCTAAATGTTTAATTAAATGGCTAGGCAAGTAGTTAAACGTTATCGATCCAATCTACATGTTTGCCTAGTCGTTTAATTAAATGGCTGAACACCATTCAGGCCGTTAATTGAATGGCGCCGTTTAGTTAACTGCCTAGGCAGTTAATTGAAGGGCTGATTAGGCTAGTTTGCGGCGACAGATATAAGTACATCTTATCTATCATTATTCATAAACGACATCAGATGTATTTTCTTCCTTTAATTGCATTTTTTAACTCGAGTTTATATTGGTTTGGCAGATTCTTATAATTGAGATGTACCTAAATTCCAATTCCAAACAAATTAAACTATACCATCATCATCACGTTAGTCCCGGTCGCATTCATGGCGGTCATTTCGAAATCACGGGTCTGCCTCCCGACTTTTATTCCTCTTCTTCGCATGACTGTGGGCATCCATGGTAGGGAGATCATTGAAACGCATGTCATTTAGGTACTACGACATCAAGCCAGCACTTAATACATGTCACTTTTTTATAATACGTACCTACCCAATTTTATTCTGGTTTCAATATTAATATCATTCCTTTTTTTACTCGTTTTATATTGAGTATTCTTTTTATAGAGTGCAACCGAAACCTTTGGATCGGTATAAATAATAAAATATTATCAAATAAATGGCCACAGAATCTTTTAAATTACTTTTATTACAAAATAACACTTCACAAGGAACAATTACAAGTGAATTTCAAAAAATGATAATGATAATGATAGAAAGACGAAAAATGAAGATAAATAGAAAAAACGTATCTCCTTTTTTGTGACACTATATAGATTTATGCAATCTGTTTTTCTTTTTGTTCAATGTACAATAATAGTACATTATTGCAAAGGCAGCGAAATAGGCAATTGCAGGCCGAGTATGAGTTTGAAGGCCGAGCCGCAGGCGAGGACTGCAATGATACGAGACAGGCCATTGCCATTTCGGCCAAGGCATATATAGTGCTTTTCTTAAAAAATTGCAAGGAAATAAAAAAGGGCCTTTTACATAACAAATTAAATTAATTAAAAGTTATATTGCTCATGTTAGGACAATTATTGAACGAAAATGTTATCAATTCTCCGGGTAAATTTATGTTCATTTTGTTTCTGACGTTTTTTATTTTTATTTTTTTTATTTAGGTATTTTGTTACTTGGTCAGTGGTAGGTGGCTGGAAACTTAATTACTGTTTAGAAGTGGATGGCTGTGGACTTGATAATTGGCAAGAGGTGAGTGGGTAAGATGTTGTTTCCGAATCATTAACAGGTCGCAATTTGATGTCTTGGTTAATTTTATAGGTTATCTCTGTTTTATTTTCAACAGAGTCTTCGATGTAGCCTTCAGCCACTTTATCGGACTACCAAGCTCCATGTCTTTTTAGAGTAGTTAATTTCACTCCCAAATCAGCAAAAAGAGTGGCTGAAGATCTGCGGAAACAATGTCCAGTGTAACATTCAGGATTTGTCAAGTTTAAATAAGTTGCTATTAATAACAAAATAACAACGAACTCCGCTTTACCGCCACTTTTATTTAAGTTTAGTTAAGAGCCAGTCAGCCTGTGACCACGGCCGGTGTAACCTGGTCGAAACTTCAGGCAATCAAAGGTATGTAAGTACATATACCATGATCGCGTTAATTCCCGTTTCGTAAATTATATATCATGGAACGCGAGAGTTTAAAAGTTAATTTTATTTTATTTTACAGTTTGTGCCGAAAGGTAAACGCATCTGTGGCTATACAGCCACGAGAACGCAATGTGTACGATAAATGAAAGAGTTCCACCATTTCGAACAACATTGCCGGCGCGCTCTTCGTTCCAAAATTAAAGAACGCGCCGGGAAGTGATTTTGGTGTTTCAGTCTACTCTTTATTCAAAAGAAATGACAGTATTTCCGCACATGAGCATGAACATGGACACTATTGACTGCACTCCACCAGATTTAAGATGGGAAGCTAAATTAGCGATAGCAAACCTGCTTCCAGCAAAATCAAAAGAAAAATATATGAAAATGTATTATGTAAAAGGCCCTTTTTTGTTTTCTAGCATGTTTTTAAGAAAAGCACTATATATGCCTCGGCCGAAATGGCAATTGCCTATCTCGTATCATTAAAGTCCTCGCCTGCGGCTGGGCCTTTAAACTCATACTCGACCTGCAATTGCCTATTTCGCTGCCTTTGCAATAATGTACTATTAATTTATACTATTGAACACGACCTTCGCTGTATCGAAACTTTTTTTTAAGAAAAACGCAAGTCAACCAATAACATTAAATAAAAAAAACTATAACTCACTTGTGAATAATAATAATGAAAAAGTCACAGTTCGATTACAGGTGTCATTAACTCATTACGTACCTAATTGCGGTGAAATTAGAGCCAGTTTATGAGCAAGTGAGTGATAACATTATGCACCTGAATCCCAAAGAATTTATGCGGAACTCTTGTTTCTTGTTGTTACTTGACTGTTTATCAACGAGATGTCCGCATATAACCGTACATTTGCCTGTTATGGCTCCACAACTGCGAAATATTCAGTACCACTTTGTTATAAAGTAAAATTGATGAATAAATTCATGTTGTATACGCTCTGTTTCCTTGAACCTACATTATTGGAATAAGTAGATGGTATACAAGTTTATTTGTGTTATTTATTATGTACTTATTTTACGCCAACATATCTATGTTAGCTTAAAATGCTAAACAAGTTGTAATGTTTATCAACTAGCTGTCAGTAGTAGTTAAGAAAGTCGTTTATGAGATGAAATATTTGAATTTTATGAAGTAAGGGAAGTATTTCAGGTTTGTTTGCAGTGGCAGGTTTAGGGTATGGTGAGCTGGGCATTCACCTAGGGTCTCGTGCAATAACCCGAATAGAAAGTATGAAGTTGATACTGAAATGTGTAAGGAGAGGGGGTTTTCAACTTCCTTGAGACCCAAGTCAGTCGGTGTACTTGCTAAACCACGAGTGAGGCTTTGAATTAGGATTACCTCTTGGTGTTCGAAGATCAGACAGTAGTAATTTTCGTAAAATAATCGAGCTCAACACTCGTTCGTATCTGTTTAGTATAATACATACATATACATATAATCACGCCTTTATCCCCGGAGGGTTAGGCAGAGGTGAATTAACACCCACATTTAACCAATCTGTATTTGGTCACACGTAACAGGGGGTGAGCCTATTGCCGTATTCCGGGCACTATTGTTGCAGTGCATCTGAGTCTGAGTCTGGGCTGTACGTATCTGTCTGTTGTTAAAGTTAATCAGCCCTATCCCTTAGTCGCCTTGTACGACACCACATGGGAAGAGAAGGGGTGGCCCAAATTCTACTTTGCCGGGAACCACACGGCATTTAGTATAATAATAGTTGAAAATTAAAATAGAATTGATAGTTTCAACTAGTTGAAACTAATTCGCTGTTATTTACTGTACAACATGTGATGGAAATATGTGTCACTCTGCCAAAAACTGGAGTGGAGTAGTAGTGCTGGAACGGTATCTACCACATGTGGAACGATCGTACCGTGAAATTGTGATGATACACGCTGACACGCGTACTGAAGGTGGAACCGATCTTTCCTCCTCTATTAATTCATAGTGAACGGTCAGGAATCTTAGCTTAATGAATACTGTTTATAAAGAATTGTATTAAAATATTTGCTGTGCCCAAGATTTTATTCACGTGTACTTCGAACCGGATTTTTAGCAACCCTAATTGTTTTATTAAATAAAGGTTACACACCATAATTGCCATGCCGAGTTTGATTTTTTCCGAGTAAAACTGAATATTTGCTTTGTAACGATTGATTCAATTAGTTACTCATAATTGTATTTTTATTGCCAATAACATCACATAAAAATATCTCGCTCTGAAATACATAATAGGGTATATACATTACGGTTATAAAAACAATCCTTTATTATCATAAATTACTGTGTAATTGAATATGAACTCAGACTTACATTGCAAGTTTCAGTAGCTTAGTGGTTAGTCGGTATCCCGGGTTCGAATCCTGGCCATTGCACTACCGACGTGAACCCACTCTTAGCACAAGCAATTTAGCTTAGTTTGAGGGGTTAAAGAAAATATTAGTAATTTCGATAATTTCAGTTGGTAAAAAAAAGTTTACAAAACAAAAAACGATCGGTTATAAGGAGTTTCTTCGATATACGCATCATACTCAGTTTTAAAACTGAATATTGTTTATTAAGTTGTAGTCAAAATGTATTGTACCTACTGTTTGAAGTCGTAGATACAATTGCAGCTAAATAGTTACAATACTGCATCGAAAACAGTCGTACCTATACAGGTACTTAATTGTGTAACGCTGAAGCTTTATTGTGTACTATATGACTTAGTACTAGATTTGCTGTGTATAATATCAAGCTACATCTTCCTCACAAAAAGAAGTACCCTATTTTATCATGCAACTATTTTTTCACGTGACTATACGAATATGACAATCGTCAACGTATGTCAATCATATATTCAATCAATTAGCCTATTGCAAACTACTGCTGGACATAGGACTCTCCCAATGTGCGCCATCCAGTCCGTCTCGGCCCCTTTTTCAGGTCTTCAGGCTGTATCTAGCCAGAGGGCGTCCTACCTTCCGTTTACCTTCTCGCGGTCTCTACTAAATTGATCAATCCATTCTATTATATTCTACAGACGTATTGGTACTTTTCTAGTGGTACATGACAGTTATACATACCGATTACGTTAAAAACGCTCACCCCTACCACATTCACAAACGTGAGCGCGTATTCGAGTTCTTTCATCGATTAGCATTGATTGGTACCGTGCTGTTATGGTGACGCACGCGCAGGCATTTACGACTCGTGAGCTGGAATATATCCGCACTATTATGTGCAATACTGTAAGCCTAAGATTTATATTGACCTGAAAATCGTATAAAAACGTAAGAGTAATTGGAGAAGTTGAAAATTCAATAAAATACATTCAAAAGTGCTAAGATTTTAAACTTTGAAGATACTTATAGTATATAAAAAGGTTTCCCATGAAAATATACAGGATATACTATATTGTACAGAGTATCAATATAACTTTTATTGATACTCTGTGTGTGGAACATAGAAAGATATTATTGGTGTGTAAGAATTTTATTTAACACTTTTCCACATTTCTTACATCGTAGTAATTTTTTTTATCGTCATGACAGCATGATACAGAGAATAGAATTTTAAGTTTTTTTTTACACACTATTTTGAAGCCAAGGAACCACAGAGAATTTACAGAGATTGTTCCCTTATTTTTATTGTCTATGTTTGGAATCAAACACTCTGATTCATACAATGATCTAATTTACAAAGTAGGTATTGAAAAAAAAAATGGCAATTCAAAAGCAATCGAAACTGGCAGGGTTGCATAAAAGGCTTAATAATAATTTAGGAAGCTCGTGTGAAAAAAGCTATTTCTGTTCTTGTCTTCTGCTTTGCTAAGACGTACCTAAATTTATTACTGGTATCTGTTCACCCTACACATCTGAAATATATACAAACACTATAGAGTACCTATTTATTTCCACTGGCAATTACACTATAAATACAGAATTATTAAATAATTGCAATCAATAACACTATGACTAACATAATGTCTAATTAGAATCGCTTCCATATTGGGATTAAAATGTAGTGATAATTCAATGTACTATACCTACATTGTACATACACTAAATTATACTGCGATTGCAATTATCTTAGTTTTTATTGCACCATAGTTTATAGTACATAAAAACTAGTAATAACTCCTTAGTGGGAAATCAATGAATGAGTGTGAAGATGATTTCCACACCGGTATTTGTATTTACAACCATATAGAATTCAAAGGATTTTTCTCGACTTTTGATACAGTTTTCACAGTCATATAAATATTTTGATAGAAAGTCTCATACACATACATACATAAAGTCAAGCCTCTTTTCTTTAGGGGTAGACAGTAGCACATTCTTTCTCTAACCATGATCCTGGATTACTTGGACTACAATAGTTGGAAATAATAATAATGCACTAGGTTTTCTTTGTATATCGTCTAAAGAGGTTTTCATACTATTTACATTACCGGCACGGTATGATGGCCGTTAAGAACTAAGAGACCTTGGCAGAGCTTGCTTGCTCTCTCTCTTTTTACACGACCGTTAGGTACCACCTTATCTACTACCTTATCAACTCAACTGCAGATAACTAGACCGTTTTACTCGGTCAATATCGTAACTTAGTTAATGTGTCAAAACGGCCATCATAGCGTGCAAGTATGCAAGTATAATGAACGCGTGGCATCTAACCTAAATCTGTGGTATTGCACCACAACAGAAATATTCTTACGTGGAAGTTTATGGTATGGAATATATTTATTTTGTAACGGTTAAGGCCGCTCCTAGAGAAAGTCCGAGATGTCTGTCAATAAAAACTAATACAAGAAGTTATCAAGCGTCAGTTCTAGTATTAATATCCACATTCTTGTGTAATAACAGAAGCGGACGAGGAAGGGCTGAATAGTTATTGCTATAATTACTTCTTATTAGGATGCAAAGACTTAGGCCGCAAATACTATAGTGCGGCTGTAAGCACCTAAACGTTTCAAGGTACAGCATTACTTAAAAACAATACTGTCATTGTCAAGGAGACAGACTAAAAATTTGGATGATTAGACGGTTGTAACATCTAATATTCGATACTCCCCCGATTTCGTTATCTGAAATACCTCATACTATGAAATGACAATAGTACCTAGTGTCCTTAAACACTTTAAATTATTTATGTTTTATAATGCTTTTTAGGAGTGGATTTATGACGTTTTTAGTCCTAGAAATTTAATTTTCATGGACTAAAAATGTTAAGTGTATTGTGAGGGACGAGTAAATATAAAAAAGACGGGTTGCACTCCGGCAGTGCCGGCAGAAGTGAAAACCTTTTCCTTCTTTCTTTCTTCGTTATATACAGAGAAAAAGATAAAAAGAATATACCATACCATGCCTATAATATAGCGCCAATCATAGAACCTATAACAAATTTTCTGCTAATTTTCTGTCAGAAGAAATTAATAATATTCAAAAAGAAAAAATAATCACAAAAAGTGTCAGAAGCCCAGGTTCGAACTCGGTACTATCTGAAGCCATAAGGACTTACAGTTGAAGCGATTACCGCTAAGCTACGAAGCTTCTTGGCGTACCTAGAAAAATAAACATTCTGTAACTAGGAATATTGTATGATTTCATGTTGTCCTACAAAGTCGCCGCTAAAGAAGTTTTCACTTCAAAATAGTAATCACATCTTAAGAAGAGTAAAATTCTTAAACTATGCGCCTTAATTAAGCACTCCCTAAATTTTCTGCCTAGTCTTGAGTGCTATACAAGATAACCAACCCTACTTCTTTTCTTCATGTGCCTATTTTTTCTGTGAAGGTTGGGTGTCAGTTTCCTGAATTGCTCTCTATCTGCAGTGAATCGGGACAGCTATTTAGTAGCTGAAGTTATAAGCATGATACATATTATAAATCTATATATGTAAATAAAAACGAGACACTCCAATTTAAATACGCGCATACTTTCCGAAAGTCTGTACCAAATTGGATAATTCTTGTTTCTTTCTATAAAAAAATTACAAGGTGCAGTGAATACGGGATCAGAAATAAACGCGGTAATTACAAAAAAGAAAAAAATAAAAGTAGCAGCGGTAAAACGATCGAGAAATTCGCGTGGAAATTTGAATACTTAGAAGGTAGGTGCAGCGCGAATTCCACGCGGGCAGAAGAAGTACTGAAGTATGAATTTCGCTGGATAATCTAGTAGAGCATGAAGTTATGTAGCCTATAACCTTCCGCAATAAACGAGTTATCAAACGGATAATCAATTTTCCACATCGGACTCATATTACCTGCGACGAGCGTGATCAACTGTACAAACTTATAAGAATAATGTTTCTTAGTAATATATATTAAAGGACCATGAAATCTACTCAAGTGGAATATGACTATTATATGGCACATTCAGCGTCAGAACCATTTTAACTACAAAGTCTCAAAATAATCTTAAACCCAAAGGATTAAGAGCTAATCAAACTGTTTTATTGATTTGACAGCCTCCGTGGCGTAGCGGTAGTGAACGCGGCCGCTATGCAGGAGGCGCGGGTTCGATCCCCGCTCAGTGCAAATATTTTGTATGCATGCATGAAATGGGTATTTGCATTGGTCTGGTCGTGCCTCGGAGAGCATGTTAAGCCGTCGGTCCCGGTTGTCATACAAACATCTACGGCAGTCGTTACGGGTAGTTGGAGCCCTCCAACAACTGGTTTAGCTGCAATGCTTCGATATCGCCTTTGGGTTGTGGAGGTCAGATGGCAGTCGCTTCACGAAAAATATCAAAGTTTAGCCAAATCTGCAGTTAGACTGGTAAAAAGCGAACCCCAGACTCCAAGTTGAAAAGCTTCGAATGTGACTGGGATTAACGCTAGGATGAATAAGAAACAGTTTTATTGATTTAAATTGTATTATTATCCAAACTAAAGGTGTATACCAAATGACAGAACAGTCAGTCAACTGGAAGAGAGGAAAACCTTTCTTTGTCAAGATCGAATCTATACTCATACTATAAACTTATATCAATTCTATGTATATGCAGCTCTTAGATTTAAAGTTCATCCAGAACATTAGCTAGCTTTTTATGTTCTAAACAGCTCGTCTAGAAGTCGTTGTTTTTATTCGATTACGGTGTTGCTGAAAAAAGATGTCTATGTGTTTGAATTATGTTTGTCTGTATGTCTGTTCATATTTTAGGCATACATTCCTGGTAATTTCAGCTAAACCAATTTCGGTGCAAAATATGTCATTACATTCATCTTTTTGTGTAGGTATTTTAAAATGGCGAAATATTGGCATTGATATGTGTGTTTACAAAAATGTTGCAGTCAAGTTTTTAGTTTCTGTAATTAATATTATTCAAGAAAAGAAGTTGCATCTTCGTGATATGGTTTCTTACCTTCTCAAGAATATCTTTTAAATAATATAATTACGTAGATTATTCATTAGCTCAACATCCAATTGTTCGGCAAAAAGCTTAAGGAAATAACATATTAGTAACGTAGCCGCGTCCTCAGTGAATTCGATAGACTCGGAATCCACTAATGGAGATAAACTTAGGCATTCACTTCCGCGAGTCCAGGGCTGCCAAGCGAACTTGTTTGCAATTAAAACTCGAGAAATTGAATTTATTAGATACAAGCCTGTCCTTTCCTGGATCTGATATCAAATGTGTATTAAGTCAGGTTTCCTACAGGCGAAGTGATTCACAATTTATGTACACTCTTCGATTTCAAATGCATTCGTTACAGTTCGGTCGCGTGGGAATTAAGTAGTTACAATATCCTCTTATATTTCTGGGTAAGAATAAATATAGTGTGTGAAGGACCCGTTACTGTAAGTTCTTACATAAGCAGAAGCCTACCAGCTCCCTTTTCTCGAAATGACCAACAGTATTGTGAACGCTAAACGCACTATAAGCCTTATATTGAAGTGGGTGTAGTTTAACACTAGTTGTTCTGTCTATATTACCCAATTGTAAACGAACTTACGTTACAATTATGATTAAAACCCAGATACAAATATAAAAATGATTCTGATAGTGATAAACGGTTACCGTGAACTGTTGAATGGATGAAGTGTTATTTTCCTGTTGTAAATTTTTAGTAACAGCGTAGAGTCTAGAAAACTGCTTACTTGGCGACAACAACATCGGAACAATATGTGTTTAAATCAATAGAGTACCAGATAAGATGTCTAAAACAAAATTTGTGTCATGGTTCTTGAAAGTACTTTTGCTGTGGCGCACGTTGGGAGAGAGGCTTGTGTGATTGTGGGGCCTAGCGTAACTTTTTGTGCCTTCATCTCTATAACAGTAAGTTGCATAAACTTAGGCCCGTATTCGAGAATGCCACGTAGCTGAATCTCGATTTATTTGAGAAAAATTGTATAGACAATCTGCCAAATAACCTTTCAAATTTGTCAATGTGTGTATACAATCTTTCCCCAGACAAATTGAGGTTCAGCTGAGTGGCATTCTAGAATATGGGCCTCAGTATTTGCATTGTAGTATTTTGTGATACCATTTTTGAAGTGAAAACTTCTTTAGCGGCGTTGGATGGGTTAAAAATGTTAAACGCGCGTCAGGATTAGTTGACCTTTGAACCGTAACCGACGACTGACGTCATACAACATTACAACAGCTACAGATTGTTCATTTTGTAAGGTGCGTCAAGAAGCTTCTCGGCTGCTCAGCCGAGAAGCTTCTCATAAGCGCTTCGACTGTAAGTCCATATGGTTTCAGATAGTACCGGGTTCGGAACTAGGTTCTGAAATTTTTGTAATTATTTTTTCTTTTTGTAATTTATTACGTTTTGTTTTTTTTTTGTAATTTATTACTTTTTGTGGTTATTTTTTCTTTTTGTAATTTATTGCTTTTTGTGACTAGTTTTTCTTTTTGTAATTCATTTGTGGAGGAACGAGGTGTGATGTTCCTCCAACACAAAGGGAGGATCCTCCGACCAGGCAAGGTGATCACGCCTGGCGGGCCGCGGCCCAACGATTGTCGTTGGGATGTTCTATATGTACTGTACCAGCGCGGGAACTTCACTTTCGCGATGCAGGATTTGTAGTTTTCGTAGTAGTTCGGCTTGCAGTTGCTAGATGGCGCTGGGTACATGTGGTATCGCCACATCACTCCCCTCCAAGACCGGAGGTTGATTGCGATGAGTCAGCTGTCTTAGCTCTCTTGAGGAGCGTGCCAGTGCCAGTCTTGAGTAGTTCCGTTACGTCGGATCTGGACGCCGCTTATTCCATTGGCGGAACTGTCATCCTCGCTAGTCCCAGTGAGTCGGGACTACCGCTGGTCCCGAAGATGCGGGGCAAGTGCGGTGCTGCGGTGCTGCGGTCCTGCGTTGAATGCCCAGCGAGTTGGGGCTCGAAGCGTCGAGATGAAACCTCGGCGAGCCGCTAGTGAGGCGAGGCGAATCCTCGGTGAGTTGAGGTGAGTCCTCGGCAGTGACGGGGCGAATCCTCGATAAGGCGAGGTAGTCCCCCGTGTATTGGGGCGAAATGGCTGAGTTACTACGTAGACGGGAGAGATGTCCTCTTCTTACGTGACCGTATGAACGTGTAGTGTGTGCCGTAGATGCAGGCGTGGCCGAAGGGTAACCAGGCTGCAGCGATCGCTGCATGCTGTGGTAGCCTTGTAAGGGCCGAAGGTGCTGGATGGCGAAGACTTGATTACCGCTCATGCGGAAGAAGTGAATAGGATGTGACGATGAGAATGCTGCTGATATGCTCAGCGAAGGTTACGTGATCAGATCACGTCGGGGTCACCACTGTGGAGGAACGAGGTGTGATGTTCCTCCAACACAAAGGGAGGATCCTCCGACCAGGCAAGGTGATCACGCCTGGCGGGCCGCGGCCCAACGATTGTCGTTGGGATGTTCTATATGTACTGTACCAGCGCGGGAACTTCACTTTCGCGATGCAGGATTTGTAGTTTTCGTAGTAGTTCGGCTTGCAGTTGCTAGATGGCGCTGGGTACATGTGGTATCGCCACACATTAAATTCTTCTGACAGAAAATTAGTGATAGGTTCTATGATTGGCGCTTTATTATAGGTATGGTATGGCATGGTGTGTTCTTTTTATCTTTTTCTCTGTATATAACGAAGAAAGAAAGAAAAAGTTTTCACTTCTGCCGGCACTCCCGGAGTGCAACCCGTCTTCTTTTTTGTTCCATAAGACCTGTCTAGTTGCATACATGGATGTCATAAGTAAAAATAAATATTTAAAAATTAATGACCGCTAGCAGTAAACTTATGAAAGAAGAATTATTCTTTAGATATCCTGTAAAGATTAGTAACATATCCTGTAATTAAACGTTATGATAGTTGCATGACGTATAATTACAGGATATGTACCTAAGTAATCAGCCATGCAAATATTATAATCAAGAAAGTTGCATTGCCTTAATTAACACGGTTAATCACGGATTTGCCGCATCGATAGGGTAATACAAGATTTTGTATATAATAAGTAATAACGGTCACATTGCGCATATAATTGGATCAGAATTATAGCAGTGGTAGCATAGGTAAGATAAGTCCTATTTTAATATCGCTTTAAAGTTGTGCAGCAGCCCTATCGCTGTAATTGCGATGAAAAAAATGTCGAACACAGTGACGCGTGCGCACGTCGATTCTGTCTCTATTATATGAAATCTATATCCATCAACAAGCTGATACAGCGATAAACGTTGAGGTGAGCATCAAGAAAGGCACATTCTTGTCGTGGATAAAACGTCAGTTCTCGGTATACTTACCAGTAGATTTCCCTGAAAAAAGAAAAGAATGAAATATATAGAAAACAAGCGGCTTGGATCCCAGCTTCACCCGGAAACCGATTGCACAGCGCTATCAACCGATGTATAAAAAAGGATAAACATAATATATATAAAAATTAGTTCAACTGATGCAGAACCTATTGAATTTTAAATATATACAAACAAATTTAATATTGAAAAAATAAATACGTACGAGAATGAATATCATAACTTTTCAAATCGATTAAGATAGGAAAAAGTGAATCGCTCAGGTGGGACTCGAACCCACGATCGTTCCCTCACAGTAGGAATGCTCTGACCACTGAGCTCAGGGGTCAGAGCATTCCCTATCTTAATCGATTTGAAAAGTTAGCATAGTAAATGCTTCAAAATTTCATTCAATATCATAACTATCATAAAATCCTTCTTCATTTTAATATTTATTTTAAGTTGGGTTAGATTACGATTCCTTGCTCGATAAAGTTGAATGTTATCATGTCACTTATTTCCTTTTCGCGTAAACCTACGACAGGTTGTCAGGCATTGAACCAAACACAAGAGCATGTTCCGTAACCACTAATAATCTAAAAGTGCGTGTTTACCTCCTCCCATATGTTGTGGTTTTGTAGGAAAAAAAAGATGTTGCCACCGCCTTAGGCTGTGCACTCCACGGAAGCGGGGCGGGATCGGTAGCGAGGGCAGTGTGATAGGGTACAGTCGTGGCTGTTGTTCTGTTCGTCTATTGTCGCTATTATTGTTTATGTTGTGGTTTTAGTCTTATACCGTACAGCGTATATGATTGGCAAAGACAATTTTTTTGACGGTACTGTGTTACCCAAATTATAAGTATACCCGCTAACCCTTTCAGCTAATGTAACACAAAAAAAAAACACGGGTTGCACTCCAAGAGTGCCGGCAGAAGTGAAAACCTTTTCTTTCTTTCTTTCTTCGTTAAATACAGAGAAGAAGATAAAAAGAACATTCAATACCATACCATAACTATAATATAGCGCCAATCATAGAATCTATCAATAATTTTCTGCTAATTTTCTATCAGCAGAAATTAATAAATTACAAACAAAAAAATAATCACAAAAAGTAATAAATTACAAAAAGAAAAATAATCACAATAAGTGTCAGAAGCCTAGGTTCGAACCCGATACTATCTGAAACCATAAGGACTTACAGTCGAAGTGTTCACCGCTAAACTACAAAGCTTCTTATCGTAACTTATAAAATAAACAGTCTGCTCATGTTGTATGACGTCAGTCGTCGTTTACGGTTCAAAGGTCAAATGATCCTGACGCGCGAGTTTAACAATTTTTACCCATCCAACGCCGCTAAAGAAGTTTTCACTTCAAAAATTGTAGATGTGTATGTTCAGTTCACTTTGGTAGTGTAATGGTCAGGATTCGAACCCATGAACTTCGTTAGGCTGTTGATAAGTTAACACAAACCAAAATAATAAAATGACTTAGCGACGTAGTGGTTGTGAAAACGGCTGCTACGCTAGAGGCGCGCATTCGATACCCGCGCTCAATGCAAATAATATGGGTAATAATAATAATGATAATGCATGAATATGGGTATTTACATTGGTCTGGTCGAAGCTCGGAGAGCACGTTACGCCGTCGGTCCCGGTTGCCATACGAACTTTTATGGCCGTCGTAAAGGGTAGTTGGAGCCCTAAAAAGTCTCAATAACTGATCTAGTTGTAATGCTTCCATATCACCTTTGGGTTGTGGAGGTCAAATGGCAGTTGCTTCACAGCGAATATCAAAGTTTAGCTTAATTCGCAGTGAACTTGAAACTTGAACTTGAACTTGAAAACTTCGAATGCGAATGGGATTAGGAAACCAAAATGCTGTTTTTTGACAAAGAGAGTACCAAGAAAACTTCATATTTTCTACATAAGAATAACCTGCCATTCGTGCATATACTAAATGGTCCTTCGAGTCGAACCCCGAGAAAAAATTGCTCATATAGTTTCAGAGAAATCATGCTCGTGGTCAAAAACAAGGTGCTATTCTGTTTTGAAGTCGGGTAAAACTAGTGGAAGTAGTAAGTAAAATAGCAAGTTTGAACAACAATTAAATCAGGTGATTTCGTTCGACGAGTTTGCTGATGTTAGCTACACCTAGCTGAATCGAATCAATAATAAAAGTAAATAAATCAATTAATAAAAATCTTAAATGGTGTAGAGATTGCTTTAATTGCTTAATTTTGCGTTCGTAATGGATGGTAACTTTTGAACTATTTGACCGGACAAAATCATATTTGAGCTTTTTATTTATTTAAGTAATTGTCGAGACGGTAGTTTTTTTATATAACTGCAATTATTTGTACATCCACCAGTAATCGTTTAACTGCAAAATAGCTAAAGTAGTTATTGTCATATTCGAGGAAATCTTTTTGATTTATTTCATGTTGTATAATAGAAAATAGTGTTGAGATAATAGAAAATATATTCGTTTTAGAATATATATTTTTTATTTTTAACTTATGCATCTTACGTCTCTATTTGTATCCTTGTATTTGTGTATCGAATTTAACATGCTGTTTATTATTCAATGTTAAATAGTGTAATCCTGAGTTGGCCTTATTTTAAGCTTAATTGAGTGTATTGTATTTTATGTAATACGCTGTAGAATTACCGAAATAAATAAAAAAAATGAAAAATAAATTTTATCAATAAAATTTTTAACTATATCGTTGCGATCTAAAATGTTTCAACCAATAATGCTAATAACCTATAATATATATAAATATACAATTAATTTACACGTAGTCACACCCCTGTGCATTCCCATAGAGTAGACAGAGGTCTAACAGTCTATAAGAACATTCAAACCGGCATTTTTCTGAATCCTTGCGTCGGACGTGGCGTTACGTTTGCGCTACCAAGGCAGGAAATTACTCCAACATTCAATTGATTTAGTACTAAAACGCACAGTAGTTATTATGTATAACGCTATACCAACGACACGGCAGAGTATAATCGTATGGTAATGTGGGTAAAACCAGGTAACACTTCTATATAGAAACATCCTATATCAACAGAAGGTAGATCGCGTGTTAGTACAACATTAAAAAAAAAGTTACTTGTGTTGCTTCATTTCTAACAAAATATTTGAGGTTTTATAAATTTTCAATACTTTCTTTCTAGGTTGTTCAAAATAATTGTACAATACAATTTTGCTTTTTTTTATCAAAAATAATTACATGGGATGCAAACACGCAATGCGTACAAATTTTTAAGTAAGTACACATGCACTTAACAATTTGCACACTTGTGTAATAATGGGAAATATCATGTCTGTACCTATATAACTTTCATATCACTTAATATAATAATAACAAAGTGATTTATATAATTATACACCTACACTAGTTTTGTAATATATTGCGGCAAAGTTGGGTAGAAGCGGCTTTTGTGATGTACGCTTGTAACTAACCCTTCAGGAGTCTTGACCCTTTGACCCACACCAGAGGTTACAGCTTCGATCCTAATGTATAAAAGTCACAAACATCACAACCATTATTATTATACCACACTAATGGTTGACGATTCGTTCGCTTCTCAGTAGCTGTGGTCACTAGGAGATTAACTGGGTTTCAATGACAAAAATGTAATTTTTCAAAATAAAATAAGTCTGTCCGCCTTTGGCTTTGAGATCATTCATCATCAGTACTTACAACGATATATCGAACAGCCATTTAGCCGTGAGCTACAGATCGCCGTATTATTAAAATGATTAAAGATTGCATACAATTTGTATGAAGATGTAACATTATGTCTATGGATTAAGCTAGGCTTGTCTGGCGCGGATTACACCCTGCGCCGACGCCGCGCGCGAAACAAACAAATGACTGCTAAAGGTAAAGATTCATTGGAAGCAAATGTATTTAATAATAAAAGTCAATTATATGATCAATTTAATGGAATGGGGTAGAGGCCTGAGTGCAGCAGTGGACTGTAATAAGCTTATTGTTTGATTGATTGATATGAACAATTTGATGAGAAATGATAAAATTTCGAACAACACAGTTTTGCATTTGAACATTAAACTCAGATTACTTGAGAACACTTGCCTAAAATTGTCAAACTACTGAATCGGGTGTTATATTGATTTTTATTTTTGTACAAAATTCCTATAGTTCGATTGTAAGCAATAATTGAAATGAACCGTATGGTGTGCTTAAAATAAAAGATGATACCTACTGTCGGAAGTTCACGTGAATATTGATCACTCATTGAAATAAGACCATTTGTAACGGATTTCATCGTGCTTTAAATGATATTAACAATTTGTAATAATTATAACTTTTGTAGTTTGTGTGCTGTCCTGGTATTATTATAGAGTTAGTGAAAAAGGCTCCAAATTGTATACTTATATCTATTTTATGTAATTGTTTGTAGATATCTATTTTACTTCTGGTTTACAATAAATTTATTTCTTTTATCTCTGTTATTGTAATGTAAAGCTTAAAATCTAATATTAATTTAATATCACACGTGTATGCTCCCAGTGTATCTTCACCTTAACACATTAAGACTCAATTCACGCCTCAAGGTGCTTGGCTTCACATTCTTCATGAGTAGTGAATAGCTACCCAGTATTTGTAAATCTTGAAATGGCGGAGTGATTTTTTCTCAAGGAAATCGATAATTTCTAAATAAATGAGTTGAAAATCATAAAATTGACTTGCATGATAAGGGTTTGATTCTAGGTTACGGTCATAAACTTTTCAAAGTATATGCATCACAGAAATTTATTTTCACTTATACTTTCACTGTCTGCAATCGTTTCACAGGCGATATTACGAATATATTATGCTCTCCTGCGATTTCTTTGGAGAGTTCGCAAGGATTTGAATCAAGAATAAATGCGGATTACGTAGAAATGTAAACGGTTAAACGAGTAATGCTTGTAAACATTCTTATTTATACATAAATATCTCGGCAACCGCTCAATGATTTAGATTTAAATTTGTATTTAGACAAGGTTTTGCTTTCTAACTTCGTTTAGCAATGTGTGGATATTTTATTGTCTTTATGACAGCTTTCATAAAATATATTTCTGAAAGCCAAACTTCATTAGATAACGCCACTTTAAAAATCTTGATGGTATGTACTTGCATTTTTGGCACAACTGTCTAGCTGGTAATGTTCCGAAACAGTTATTTTTTAGATGTGATATGAGAAATAAGCTATCACCCCTCATCATCATCGTCTTAGGGGCCTAAGTCAACATCACCTGCAAGCCGGTAGTCTTACTGTTTGACGGATTAGACTCTGACGCAGTTTTTCCTCTTAAAGTTAGCCGGTCAAATAACAGTCGCTTCCATAGGAATGATAATAAATCAAATCAATTCAATATTTTGGATTATTAGGAGTTTATTGACAAAAATCTCCAAGTTTTAGATGCAACCGGAATTAGAATTTACATGTAGGAGATGAATATCGAACAACTTTCTATGAAAAATATAGTTAATCCGACTTTTAAATATATCCTCACTTTTCTCAGCTACCGACTTCCGTAGGGTGCTCGCACACCGGCCTTTATGACCGTCGTTAAAATCATTGACAGAGGAGAGCGCGTCGCCGCAGGCATGCGCTTGCCGATTTGTGGCCATCCTGTGGGATATTTACCGTTCGAATTCCACACGCTTCTTCATATTACCGCTTATATAGGCTATAAACTTCATTACGTAATAATTCGCAGCTTAGAACTATTTTCTTTCCAGGAAAATTGATTTTACATTGCCGGCTAGAAGCAAGGAAAAATAAATGTCAGGTAGGCAAATAAGGTATAAGCAGTTACATAATCCCTTTTTTTTACGTGCGGGAAATCCCCACGGATACCCACCCCTCCGGAGCCGGAGGGGTAGGTTATGTCGGACTCGAACCGACTAAACCGCATGCCGTCTCTGGGTCGTAGTGCTAGGCCGAAGGTGAGGTTGTCATGCGACATATCCCTCGCACCCCGGCTGACCCAGGGCCATCCCTCTCGGTCTGGCCCTCCTCGGGAGGTGGGGACCACGCGGTCCCCGACTCAGCCCCGGTGTGGGGAGGCGCGCATCGCCGTGGCCTGCTTCTGCTAGGGTGACGGGTGGCAGTTACATAATCCCTAGTGAACAAAGTTATTAATATATTTCACGGTGATTATTACATGCAGATGTACATACTTCCAGCATAAATACATTCAAAATTACAATACTGTTAATATTTACAAAACTGAATGGATCTAGTTTGAACTGAATCTCATAATTGACTTAAAGCTGACACAAGTTGTACACATACATCTAAATTGAAGATCCATGTCTTGATAACGTACTTACTGTGTTAAGGTAAAATTTGTGTAACCAGCATCTCGATCGTTATTTATCCGTTTGTCAATCATTTTAACATTGAGATGCAGTGGTCTTTTCCTTATTTACAACTAGCTTTTGCCCGCAGCTCTGTCCGCGTGGATGTCGGTTATCGCGACCAAAAATAGCCTATGTCCTTACTCAAGGTCTAAATCACTCCTATACCAAGTTTATTAAAACCGGTTCAGTGGTTTAGGCGTGAAAGACGGACAAACAAACAGACATACACATACACTTTCCCATTTATAATATTAGTATGGATTAACTTTAAGTAAAGAAATTAATGGGGCCAGACTTTCATGCAAAAGTTTAAAATCTAATTATAGGTACTTCTGGAAATGGAAATTCATCTTAGAAAGGAGTCTGGTGCAATGTTTCCTCTTGTTTGGAGTTCAGACAGACGGAGACGCTTATGATACCTAAGGACAACTGGGAATAACGCTTTAATAATGATCAATTAAATACTAGATGTAATATATTTTAATCGCAAATATTTTTAATGGTTAACAACTTTTACTGCTGACTGTCCATAATAGGCCTTCCACACGCACAAGTTTTACCACCGTTTGCCTGCGCAGGCCGGTCTGTACACAGAGCACTGTGAGAATTTAGCTATAGCTAAAACTAATACAGTAGAGCGTTTTCACACTTATCCGATATCCGATATTAGACATCCGATATCGGAGTAAGTCAAATGTATGAGAAATGTGTCTGTCTTTCACATTGTCCGGCCCGATATCGGTTATCGGAGCCAACGCCACTGTGTTGCCCCAATATCGGATCACAAAAAGACTAAAATAGCTACTGCAAGCAATTTTCGACCTTAATGACATTTCCTTAGGTACGTGTCTTTTCGCGTTAAAAAAAAACTCGATAGCATGTCATGTCAATAAAGTCGAAAATGGCTTGCACTATTTTTTCTTTTTTTCATCCCTAGCATCCTTAACTAGTGTGTGCTTTCGAGCAAATGGAAGTATCGGGCCGATTTTATCGGAGAAATGTGAAAACAGCACAACGTGTCGGCTATCGGATGTCGACTATCAGCGACCGACACCGATATCGCACACTGGATATCGGATGATTGTGAAAACGCTCTTACGCAAGGCATTCCGTGTACAATCCGATCTACGCAGGCAAAAACTGTGGTGAAGCTTATGCATGTGGTCCATGACAAAACCAAGCAATGTGTTCACCAACCCAATGACTTTAAAAATTACCCTGTCACCGCACAGTATAAGTAGAGTAACATCGAAGCCACTATAAAACATTCCATCATTTATTTATGTTTTACCACTTAAATACTATTAAATGTTCACAGAATACCGCGCATAGCATGAGGTAATTCTAAAAGTTAATTATACAATTTTATTGGTATTCAGCTACATGCGCGCGTGAGAATAATCTTTATACGCTTTATCTCGTAATCCAGAGCTTCTAGTTATACAGGAAGTTACAAGAGTTGATTATTGAGAAACTTGCTGAATACTTGAATACGTAATTAAGCCCTCTTCAGAGTTATTTGCGATAATTCAGACGTTAAAAGTAATTTATATGGTATTTACCGTCACTTGTTCTAGCGATAATTTACTTACTTATCACATTGTTGTTACCGTTTAATTACTGAACAGTCTTAATTGTCACATCATCTGCCTAGCGATTTCTAGGTTAAATCCATAGTTTTCTCTATAGAATCCAGTGTCTGCTTATTATTTTTGATTGGTTTGTTGACTTTCGTTTAATGAAAAGAATTACCGTGTGACCTCCCAATTTTAAAAGGGGGTCCGTCAATAATCTGGTGAGGTTGTATTGGCCCCCACAGAGGTGGCAGACGAGCACACGATTCACCTGATTGTGGTTACCGTGGCCCATGGACGTGTTCAACACCAGGGAACTCACACTCGTGCTGCCGACCCTGTAAGCACAGAGCGTTTCGGTGCCGCCAGTGTGGAAGACAAAGCAGGAATAGCCTTTGGTCTTCCCACTGACAGCACAAAAACTCTCCAGTGCACACACAGTCTACACTGCTTACCGCCATTCAGTAGGACGGAGGTACTACCCCATTAGGACTGCTCAATTGGATACCTTCGTGTCCTAACTTCTACAGATACCTGCTTATGAAGTAGATATCTTAATGTTATTCAATTCTAGTCATCATTATATTATAAGTAAAAAATCAATCAATATAATATCCTGATCGTCAATAAAATCTCTCAAATACTTTCGAATAAAGAGCATTCTCAATTTCTGTTTAATGGTTATATTTATCTATTATATTACTGGTAACTTTATATTTATCGTTATAGTTATCCGCTACCGTTCTTATAACCCATTAATTATAATGCATGCGCTTATTTTATTAATTTATTCATAACGCTGTTAATAAGTCAACGGTGTTGTCTTTGAAAATTTATGCCATGACATAATAGTGCATAGTAAGCCTGTTAGTTCATGAGCAAGTCTATACTATAATAATGTGAGCGGGCTATTTAAATAACTTGGTGAGAGTATGATTATGTTGTGGAGTTACAGTATACTTAAGTAGCAGAATACATCTTAAATGATTGCCAAGGAGACGTTTCCATTAGCCTATAGGAGAACAAGACCTTTCTTGTTTCCTATCCTCTTCTTTCAGTGGGAGACAACGTAGGGTGATAGTCAAGGCTCATGATACCTAGCCCTATGCAAACATCCACTAGATCTTCTTCCTCTTCCCTTATTGACCGTGCAGTGTTTCAAAACGCGTTGGTTTACAAGAATTTAGACTAGGATAAGACCTCTCTCCTACAGGGTTGTGTATGTCGTGTATGTAGGAGATAGAATAAGATTCGGTCGTACTTCATGTGATTAATGGACATCTATTCACCAAATCGGGTGACTTAGAAGTAAAACGAGAAATCCTCTTATGTTCTACCTCAAGTCAGTTATTTAATGATGACACGGTTCATCTAAACGTTTGCTTTCGAAATGATATGGGCAATAACATCCGTGGGGATTTCCCTGTCGTGGGATTTACGCACGAAAAAAGTGCCAATTAAGTATGAACATAATTATCTATCTTATTTTAGTTTATAAAACCTGTTACCCTAAAGAATAATAATTATAAATTGTGATTTCAAATGTATCATTGGAAACTTACTTTATGGAAACTGCAGAAATGCATAATTCAAATTGGCCGTATGCAGCAATCAATTAAATTATATGCCAATTGAATGAGTAATGTTTATGGCAGATCTTTATAATGACATAATTTCAAACTTATAGAATATATAAAAATCAAACAATATTTTGCAAATTTCACCTTTATGTTAAAATTTACTGAAGATGAGATTAAAGCATCAATACACGAGCACGTGAAATCATTATTCCTTTTATTGCTGAAGCATTGAAGTAGGTAATAGTAAAAATGTGACTTCCCATAAGATATTTTACTGTTAACATCAATCATAAAGTCATTTTAGTGTAAATATTCAGAAGATTGCGTTGTGTGATGACCACTTTACAGAAAATGATATACATTCTCGTTTAAGTCGTTATGTGTAAGCATTTTTATTTGACTAAGGCAATATGGGTATATATGGGTATATATACATCTGTATTTAAGTAATATTCTTAATATATATGTAGAATAAAAAGTAATAAAAATTTGATGATCACAAACTGTTCTACATGTTAAAACCAAAATGTAACTTACTAAAAAATAAAAAAGTTTTGTAACAAATGAATATGGTATGCAGATAAATTATAACTAAGAGCATTCGGAAATGGGCTGTCATTACCAGTGAAATTACGCTGGTCGACAATGAAGTGGGAATAATTTAAAAATGTAATACATTCGGTAGTGTAACTTCGAAAAAACAAAATGGAAGATAAAGCACTTCGTGTTATACGTGTGATAAACTTTTCTTGTATAAACATATATATTCATAAAATGTATCAGTGAGTGTTCTGCATTTAAAAAAAGAACCAGTAGAGGATATTCAATTGAAACCAATGGATCACCTTTTCTCATTTCAATGTTGTCATCATCAATTCGATCTTGATGAACAAAGTTCTCAAAATGATTTTAATTCCTTGATTTGCCCCCTTCCTGTCGACTGATTGTTTTGATATTTGATACAAACCTTTAGTTTTGTTTTAATTATACTCCTTCTTCATCCTAGCGTTAATCCCAGTCGCATCCGAAGCTTTTCAACTTGGAGTCTGGGGTCCGCTTTTTACCAGTCTAACTGCGGATTTGGCTAAACTTCGATATTTTCCGTGAAGCGACTGCCATCTGATCTCCACAAAACAAAGGCGATATCGAAGCATTGCAGTTAGACCAGTTGTTGGATTTTTAAGGGCTCCAAGATGAATTTGACATTGATTTCGTATGACAACGTATGGCTTAACGTGCTCTTCGAGGCACGACCAGACGAATGCAAATACCCATATTCATGCATACCAATATTTGCACTGAGCGCGGATTGAACCTGCGCCTCCTGCGTAGCGGCCGCGTTCACTACCTTACCTGACTGTACCAAGGCCCACTTTTCCGTTATGTGCCTTATACATATAAGTTGTATAAAATATAACAGAATACCGTACAATATCCTTCCATTCATCTGTTATAGTCTCGGTGGCCGAGGTAAACCGCTGTAATTAAGCCATTAGTCACAGAGCATGTAAATGCCCGTCCTCCTGGTCTAGTCTAGTAAGATTGATGACCGGTGATGCTTAGGTACCAGGTTATTTATGTTGGGAACTGTACCTACGATATACGAACAGTTGTACAGACAGGTACTAATGGAGTAGCTCGCACTATCACTTTCATTATTATCTTTCATTTTGAGCGTTGGTAGCTTAGAGATTGAAAGGAAGAAAGAAAGGAAAGAAAGGTCCCAGGTTCGAATCCTAGCCATTACAGGCGTGAATTACGTAATTCTGTGCATTTTGGTCGGTATACAGTTCGGGGTGTGTAGGGCCCTACTAAACCTTTAGAGCCAAGACAAAATTGCTAACTGGTACACTAACTGATTGACGGACGAGGGTATGGCACAGACTTTGCTCTTGGGAGGTCAGAAGGCAGTCGCTTCAATAGAAATCGTACAAGTCAAAAGGAGAAGGACGCTTAAGCAGAGCTCGGCCTACGAGGTGAAAGCCGTGAATGCAACCGAGAAATGATAGTAGTGATAAAGCTCAAAAATAAAACATTTCCATCTAGTGTATTATACCCAATTTTAGAACCAAATCCTTTGTCTACTTTGAGGTCTTTAAGTTACGGGTTCAATTTAAATTCAACACTGTCTAAACGGAGTCAATGTCACCAAAATGCGACTAAAATAAAACGAAAGTAAGTCAGATACGCATACTGCATGTGAAATGAGCTTATTTTTTAAAATAAAATCAAAGCACGAATTGTATCCCACAGAATAATGGAGTGACACTGTTTCATTAAACAGGGTCCTATAAATTAAAACAAAACGGATATCTATATTTTTTGATGTTTATTATTTACCTATAATGATTCCAACGTTTCGGTGGTTTTCTCCAATCACGGTCATGGAGAGACTTCATACTGCCTAACATTTTAAAAAGAAGAAGGAAGTGGTTAAAAAGTACCCGCACAAATAAGATACACAATAAAAAATGACTAAAACTTGAGAGGTTTCATAACGCTTAATGATCCAAAAATTACAAAAAGACAAAAAAAATAGTAACCAAGATTAGTATATCATGTAAAATCGATCAAGTATCGACTGATTACTGATGGACAGGCGCACAATAAAAAGCTATTGATCATGACGAGCGATCCACATAACATCGTCACATTGTAGTGAAAAAAAAAACCGCTACGCAGTGATTAATGAACACATTCTAATTACCTCTCATCATGAACTTCCTGTAGAAAGAGATTTCATTGCAGAATAAGAGTACTTACATTCGAATTACGCATGTGTCTAAAATGCCGGCGAAAGCGAATGTCAAATTCACAAATAACATCCCTATTCTTTTATTTTTCTTACATTTAATGAACGAAGGCCAATCGACTGGACCATTTCTGTCCGATTATGTAATCTTTGGTCAATACTTATACATTTTTTTAGACCACTTAGGTGGCATAGAAGCACACGGCCCACCTGATAGAAAGTGGTTACCGTGGCCTATGGACGTGTGCAATATGAGGGGCGTCACACTCGCGTTGCCGTTCCTGTTAGAACAGATAGTTTCTGTGCCGTCAACGTAGAATGTAAGGCAGGACAAGCCTTCGGTCTTCCCACTGTGAGCACAAATACTCTCCAGTAGCTCTGGCTATCGTACCCACCGCTGGAAACATAACACGAGGTTAAAATGACCGCGTTATTCTGTAGGGCGGAGGTACTTCCCAAGTTGGAATGCTGAATTGGAAGGAAATACCATCGTGTCCTACCGCCTATTTAATATATACCGATTCGCATTTTGGAGCAATCCAAACGTGGCGCTACAAACAAAAACTAAATATCTACCTACTCGTACAATTAATAGGTGTTTAGGTTCTACGGACATGGGTTCAGCCGTCTAGGCTTGAAAAGGTAGCGTAATAAAGGACATATGAACAAATGATGCTGAAGAGATCGAAACAAACTTTACCCATTAATTTTCATCTGGTTTGAGATTTGCAAATGGGTACCGCCTGCTATAAAGTTTGTTTCGATCTTTAAAGCATCAGTCGGGTTTTTATTTTTATTAATTTATTGCAGTCTATACTTTTCAGTTATAACATATGTATATATATTTTTGAAATCGTCTTCTAATTTCCTTTATTTTGATACCCCATTCGATAAACTTGAGTGATTTTTTTCCCACATACATTTTGGCGCCAGAAACCAACATATAGCTTTTGTTCATATTTTATGTACCCAAAAACACTTGGGCATTAAATACTTTTCATTTGAGCCATGAATCATTGAAATCCATACGATAGTTCAGAAGATATGAGGTAATAAAGAATATTACAAACATATATACATAAGAGATACGCGTGAAAAACATAACCGTTCTTGGCAGTCGAGTAAAAAAGAATATAGCATACTTTTTATTTTATTATTAAGCAGCGATTAGTTTTATAAGTTGCTTGTTTAACAGCACTTGTTGCATATCGGCGGAAATTGTTTGGGAGAGAGTCATCACTTTCCTACCCCGTGGAGGACGCATCGTAGGAGAACTTAAAATGATCTCCATCCCTCATCTGCCATGGGTATTGGAGGAAGGTTTTCCCAAAAAAAAACCTCTGGCAATCTCATTAGCAACATAGATATAGCGTACTGCTACCTAATGTCTATAATAACTGAGGGAAGGAGACTAGTGTTTAACAATTTAAAAAAACTATAAATGATAAGGATTACAACCTTCCTACATTAACATCACTTGAAGGATTGAAAATTTAACCCTATTTTATACATTTTAGTGTTCAATTTACCTGAGCGACTAGGTTGAGTGATTTAACCATAACAATGTTGCAAATAGTATCAACATCATATAATTACACAGTAGGTACATGTTTTACAAAGATAATCATGCAATTTAAAATACAGCTTGTACAGTCAGCCTCATAAGTTGATTAACACTAAGATTTTTACAAATCTTTCATAAAGTTGTAAAATATGTATTCATTTTTCATGTTTTATGTAGTTTTGTAGTCCCCATAGCACTAAGTAAATATTTTTAATGTTTAATTCGATCCCCGCTCAGTGCAACTATTTGTATGCATGAATATGTATATTTGCATTGGTCTGGGTGTTTCTATATATTATATGTATGTATTTACAAAAAAAGTATCTAAGTATGTTTATCCGCATTCTAAATTCCATAACACAAGCTAGTTAAGCTATGCCTACCATGGATCTAGATAGCGTTGTGTGAAATGTTGTGGAATATTTATTTATTTATATTAATGTACTTTATTTGATACAAGCTTATTACCCATGACTTTGTTAGCATTAGATTTCAGATCGCAGAAAGACAAAATCTTCAATGCTGGCAATTGGAAATTCAATTTACTTGTTATAGCAAACACCGGTACTGGGCAACTTATAGATCCGATCTTAAATGTAAACTGAAATTATAAGTGCTAAATATTATCTACCAATAAATAAAACTTTAATTTCATTTAAATTTTGCAATGTTGACCTACGTATAACATAAACGTGATTTTTTTTAATCTTCCTTTCAATTGTTATAATGTTGTTCGTATACAGAAGCCGGAATACTCAGTTTGCCGCATAAATTTCTTCTTTTTTAGATTTATTACCGGTAGCAGTAATAACAATCCTCGGCTTGCCGTGTTTAATACTCCGGCGAATATGTTGATGTTTCGCTGATTAATCGCTTCTTGAGAAGAAGAATAAATCGACATGATAAATGAATATTTAACATTGGTATTAGTTCGTCTTCTTGTTGGGTGTATACCACCAAGTTCACCAGGGTAACTGGGTTTAAGCTAACTTCACCTGCTGATTAACGAACCAGGTTCCAGCGTAGGCCTCACGGGGTTGAGGAGTCACATCCTTAAAATAAAAGATGTATTCATAGTTGTGATATGGCTTACATTACAAGAATGAGTACAAAAAGCAACCAATAAATTTTCCAGCAAATTCTATTTTGGCGTAGCAACAAAATGTAGCCGTTGCAAAATAAAGATCGCTACTGATATTTGGTGAACTGTGTAGCTATCAATAAGTAATAACAGTTTATTTTAATCGCTTACTCATCGCAAGTAGCATCGTGCGCCTATGTACCCACAGCCTTAGTTAATATTTATTCTGGGCTAAGCCATCATTATTAGGGCGAGACGAATGCAACATCATATTTTTGTGGTCTCTTTAAATGCAATCATCACTCCCAGTTCCTAATTTGTACAGACTGAAATGGTTATTCATCATATGCATGTAGTTAATGTACCTGTAGTTTAAACATGTCGGTATTTTAATTATTTTTTAATTATAATTAAACTTGTTTAACAAGAATATAATGAGCATTTTTAACAAAGTGAAAAGTTATGGCTGGTAATTATAATTTTTTAACAATTTGCTGCTATTTTAATTTGTTATAGTGAATTTATTAATTCGTGTTAGAATAATGTTTTAATTTTATTATTGTGTCTTCTAAGGCGTTAAGTACATGTAGATACATTAATATTTATGGTTCGAGAGCACGACAGGGATGTAGTGCATGAAATTATGAAGAATGAAGATATTTTGTTGTTTTTAAATATTCAAGCTATATAGGTTAGATATTACAAGTATACGTCTCAAAAGGAGCTTGTTTCTTGTAAATTATATTATACTAGCTGAACCGGCGAACGTCGTACCGCCAATATTTTTCCGCCCGCGTGGCGTCAGATCCCGTTCCCGCTGCACCCTCTACTATATTAAACATGTATTATACATTTAATATTCCTCTTGAATCATTCTATCTATTAAAAAAACCACATCAAAATCCGTTGCGTAGTTTTAAAGATTTAAGCAATTAAAGGGATATAGGGACAGAGAAAGCGACTTTGTTTTATACTATGTAGTGATTATCTGTGCTTGTAGTGACGATGAATCGAGTCCAACCTAAATCCTTTTGTACTACTAGGTGCCTTAGATGCAATCGGAACCTGTTTTTGTGATGATGATGATGATAATTTACAATAAAGCCTCAAACTGCTGTTCTTATGTTAATCAACTACTAGATAAGTGAGAATCAGCCTTTTATGGACACGAGTGACAGACCTTTAAGGCTCGACCATTTAGGCTAGTTACATCTTAAAATGAAATAAGTACAAGCAGTTTGTTAAGTTGCTGAGTATAACTTGTTAAATTCTACCGTATTCCGGCGTCTCTACTTAATTTTTTTTTCGTGTGGGAAATATTCACGGATACCCCCTCCCCCTCCGGAGGCGGAGAGGGGGGTTATGTCGGACTCGAACCGACTAAACCGCACGCCGTGTGTGGGTCGTAGTGCTAGGCTGAAGGTGAGGATGTCTCGCGACGTATTCCTCGCACCCCGGCTGTCCCAGGGCCATTCCTCTCGGTCTGGCCCCTTTTCGGGAGAGGGGACCACATGGTCCCCGACTCGCCCCAAACCGGTGTATCTAATAAATAATAATAATCAACTAAGTATTTGCGGCATGTTCTGGTTAAAGATAGCTTATTACGGGAAAAAAACTGACGATGCGGTCACCATAAATCAGCTATTAAACATTACGAGTGTTGTGCCGCTTATATAATAGCCACGATGCATTGTGGCTAAAAAACGAGACTCGTGGTTTTTAGGTTACAGTATATAAAATAACCCAAGATGCGCTAAACATCTGCTCTGTAGCTGAACGGTAGGTGAGCCACCATGACAGATCAAACAGGTGGAAATTCTTTATTATACTTGCATTACAAATATGCTTCAAGTATGTGTTGGTGTTGTTTTCCTCTATACGGAGAAGATTCCTAATAGGTACCATGAATTTGTGTTATTAGGACCTTTTTTACAAATCCGGAGTAAAAATCGTTAAACTTTTTGGGTAGTGTTGGTTAGGTTGTGTCTACGCGTGCTTGTGGTCTCTTTAGCCTGAGAATCGTAGAAGCAAAAGCAGAAAAATGGACCTTGGGCTCCAAGGCGAAAGTCAAAGATGCGACTGGGGATCATCGCTAAGATCATGAATCATCATGAAATAATGAGAATTAAAAATATTTTCGAAATAGTAAAGTCAGATGCACATCCGAATTTACACCATTGTCGACTATGATAGTATAACTACTGTAGCCGCCATTAATAAGATGTTTAACATATCGATAAATGTTGATGAATGTCGGTAGATGCCTCCCACCGTCGCCCTAAGACGGTAGTATAGGAGAATTTGGTTAGCTTCAGGTGTGGCCCGGTGGCTCAGTGGTCAGAGCATTCCCCCTGTAAGGGAAAGATCGTGGGTTCGAGTCCCACCTGGGCATTCACTTTTTCCTATCTTAATCGATTTGAAAAGTTAGCATAGTAAATGCTTCAAAATTTAATTCAATGTTTAACATATACTGTAGGGTAGTATACTATCGCATACTAAGTAGTATACTGTCCCATTAATTCTGATACAAATTTGTGCACTGAAGTCTCTGATACAAAACGTGTACAGAATAAAGTAATCTTATGTCATGGAGATATCGTATGCATAGTAATGCGTTCCCATAGACAAACACGAACACCATGCTATATGTAGTTTATTAATGGTGAATTGCCAAGACTGCGAATGGCCTGAATGCTTGAACTCCAATAAAAGCTTACTGTTAATAACCTGCATGATGTTCATACCATTGTCTCGTCAGATTTTAATGGGGTGATGACTACAGGTTTGACCGTTCTGAGGCCATAAATACCTTCAAGGGTATAAAAGCTCAAGCTTTTGGTGGGCCCTGAAGATCTGGGAAAACGAATTCTGGAAACCGCCCTCATTACTCTTGCCCACCAAGCTATCATATTGCGACCTTCAGATACAATTGTGCTGCGAATGCTTATCTCTAGTATGTGTATGGCTTCTATATTTACAACCAGATGCATAAGGCAATAAGCAATACTCTCGAGATAAGAATCTAGCAATAAAAACTCTCTTTATTATTAGATCATAAATTAATACAGTCACGGGAAATAAAATTGTGCATCAGCAATGCGGTTTCTTATTCGTTTAATCGTATCCCGATTTAGGTTGATCTTGAAATTAAACTGAGCGAATAGATCGCTTTATCAAGTCACTCGCTACTGGATTATTAGTACGATCCACAAGTATTTCGTTGCACAGTCATTATAACTGCACATCTGTTTGAATGTAGGTAGGCAAAAAGCAGGTAGCGTTGCCAGTACAAACACTTGTGCAAAAACTGTATCGCTCTACAGTTTCAATGCAAATTGCCTAATTAGCATTTACTACCAACTGCTTAAATATATCACTCGAGAGATGCATCAGCGAAGTTCACACACACGTTTAATTGCATGGTAATTTCTCTCATTTCCATCTGATTAACCGATTTATTCGACTCCCTGTTAATAAGCTATTGTTAATATGTTGTGTTCTGTTTCAGATCTGGAGATAACCGCAGATAGTGTAGAGAAATCGAGGTAAGTACTTTACCTTCATTAACACATACTCTTAGGTTCACAGGCTCCATATCTTTCAGATAAACGTTTTATGTTCATGTTTTTGTAGACAAATTAATAGTTGTGTTTGATTAAAATTGAATCAAAATTATTAGTTTAAGTAATCAGCTTTATTATAGTTTGACGGCCGCTCTAACAACTTAAATGAAAAGTGTGTACTACTTTATTAGAATAGCTATAAAAAATAAATATCAAGTTATGAAATAATTTGTATTAGGGAATTTTTTACCCAACTGAATTAACTCTAAATTATAAAATGTTTCATAAAGTGAGTCATAGCATAATTTTACTGCGTTGAGTATAGGCACAGAATAGATAATAGGTATAGGATAAAGTATTATTCTATAGCAATCTTTGGTATTGATATTTGAAGTAATTTAAATAACATAATTAATTAAATTTATTAACCGATTAATTGGACAATTACCTTTTAGGAATTAATTTTATTCGTAGGTACTTTCAATTACAGTTAGATTTGAAAAAAAAAATATTTTTCTGATATACATCGCTCAAAATAAATTGGATTACCTACTAAAGATTGCAAAAGGAAATCTTTATTTGCCAATATTACCTAACAATCAATTTTATTACTTTTTTTTTACATGCGGGAAATCCCCACGGATACCCACCCCTCCGGAGCCGGAGGGGTAGGTTATGTCGGACTCGAACCGACTAAACCGCACGCCGTCTCTGGGTCGTAGTGCTAGGCCGAAGGTGAGGTTGTCATGCGACATATCCCTCGCACCCCGGCTGACCCAGGGCCATCCCTCTCGGTCTGGCCCTCCGAGGTGGGGACCACGCGGTCCCCGACTCAACACCGATGTGGGGGGGATTTTATTACTTACAGAAATAGTTGTTATTTAAATATCTAACTCCATCAAAATTATATGACAGCCGTAACCATATTTTATAACATATTGAATCCTCAAGGTTGTAATCACTAGATCTGAGATTACGTTGTTTATTGCTTGCCACCGTTAGATAGGTAACTAGTTTTGATTTATATTTAGAACTATACTTTGCTGGTAACCTCACAAAGTGCAAGTGTATGGAGGTCTAAGCCAACCGCATCTGTCATCATCAGATAGTCTACTTGCTTAAGCGTAGGATTTCGGATATTCCCTTGGGGTTGGAGGTCTCACGGCAGTCACACTCATACAAGCCAAGATAAGTCAGATCGAGAGATCGAATCCCGGGCTGGATAAACACGGAACTAAACTACTGATGACATAACAATCAGCCATAAACATAAGCGTAAATTTATACCAACGACAAGTAATTTGCTCTATAAATTTACATTCACGAAGTAGTTATCTTCGAATTCTCACCAAAATTAAAACTTCATAACTACAGAGCTCTCTTAAATAGCTTTACAACATAGTAACGGTAACAGATAATATCGGATCTATGTGCGGCGTGTAAACCACTCTTAATTTTGATAAATGGCTTCCAAGCACAGGTTAAACCATTTTTTATTTGAAGCACGTCAAAACTATCTCACGTACGACTCAGATGTTCATTCTTTGTTAAATTGATTATTACAAACAGTATTTCGGTACTGTATATATTACTAATGAACTTTTTCTGCGTGTAAATTGAATATAAAACTAAAAGAAAGTAGTTTTTATCTACTTTGGTGGTCCCATTCAATTATCTATGAACAGCTACGAGATACAGAGATGACTACTTAGCATTGATAGATGTTTTAGTATTTTGTTATTTTCTGTGTTTACCCTTATTTATTAATAATAAAAATTTAAATATTTTTATGCATACTAAATCAGATTTATAAAACTACAAATTTGTCAATTGTGTTCTTGAATGTAAATAATTATCAATTTATGAATCAGCTTATCGCAGTCCAGTGCCGGATCTAAACCTCTCTTAATATGTGATACATAATATACTAACAATACCTATGATAAGATTGTTTCTAGTGCTAACACTGTATGGATATGAACCATAAATACGGTCTATTATAAAGATTTTATTATTATGTTAACTATTAATTTCCTAAATTAGACATTCTGTGTCTCGGCGATCATGTGGTGGAATTATGAAAATTTTATGTCAAAACAATTGTATTCTTATCGATAAAACAATACTTCGGTCTAAATCTAAATAACAGTCTAAAAGACCTTGTTATCTGTTCATTTAGAACGCGAGCTAGTTGGCGAGTTTATTATATTACTAAGGCCATATATTTTAATGGTCATTGAATGGGTGAAATCTAATTTCACATAGTTAACTTTATATGTTATAAACAAGCCCTCGTTTAAATAATAAAGCGAAACGAGGTTTTGGTTGTTAATTTTCAACATTTTCATATAATTTTATTATATGAATGTTGAAAATTCTAATGCTACTGTCAAATGACAGTAGCAGGTTTTAGTTGTTAATTTTTAATGTTTTTATAATATAATTTTCTTTTATGAATGTTATTATTTTCTTATTTATGCGGATTAAGTTGTTAATTTTCAACATTTTCATTATGTCAAAGAGACAGTAGCAGGTTTTGGTTGTTAATTTTCAATGTTGTTATATAATTTTATTTTATGAATGTTGTTATATAAAAGTTGTAAGGCAGTTCGATTGCTGGCCTATCATACAATAGAATGACGAATGTATGGGATTTGACGTATACGATAGTCGTTAACGCTTGTCGACGCCCCTAAGTCTAAAATGTCAATACCAATTGCCATTTGTCTGGTGATAAACAGTTCATAAATTGTTGACAAATATGAAGCTCTGGTGCAATATTTTCTTCCGCGGTTGTGATGCAGTGCAGAAGCACAAAAACAAAACTAATATAAAAATAGAAAATAGAAATGCTGACACCAGGATCCTAAGTGCCATCATTATACGTAACTAGGGTAGGCACTGTTTTTACCGGATCTTGACCGTTTATAACAATAATAAACATAATATAGGTAACTTAAAAAAATCAAGGCCAACGCCTCTGTATATATCCCGGTTAGCAAAAACATGAGAACATTATGCATCTCAGAATCACAGTATCGAATCCAAATTGTAACATCATTAAACATACTTACTTCGTGATCTTTGGATTTTCTTCATTACGAATACAATGGCACGAGCTACACACTAAGTTCTAAGCTGTTTCTTTTATATTATGAAAAAAAAATAGAAGGTTGCTTATTTTTTACTCAATAACATTTGCGATTCATTTTTATTATTAACTTAATCTAATCGATTTTAGATTGGTAGAAGCATATTCATAAATATGATTCATTTTATAAACATTGCGGTACATAATATTATATTTTTCCGGAAGTTTCCTTCCTATGTTAACCGTACCAGGCTGTTGTGTTTCAACAGTCACTTGATCATTTAACCCTGGAGATCCTACACTATATTACTGTTTTTGGGTATGGATACTGTTAAGGTGGTAGATGATTGTTATAAATAAATAAAAAAATTAATATAAATTACGCAATAGTTTCATACGATAACTTCTTTTACCTATTCAGTTCATACTAAATTTAAAAAAAATGAAGGAACATTATTTTTTATTTTATTTACATAATTACTTTATATTTAAAAGCACACTTTTGTTTGACATAGCATGTATACCGAACAGACATCTTGTATATAACTATCATAACACTAAAAATATCTTGGCTACTGACACTTGTCTGTAATCTAAACGGTTTAAAATCAAAGTATTAGGATTAAGAACACTAGTAGTCATTCGCGAACTCTGTATCGAAATCATGGCTTATCTATTTATGCGGATTGAGTTTTTTATGCCAGTGTCACAACAGTTATAATCCACGAATATATTGACCACAAGTAAACTCTATTGACGTAGGCGAAGAGCTCTAAACCCGGGCTCTGTAGAGATTCAAATATAATGGCTTTATTATAACATGTACGACATCACATTCATTACAGTCTATTTTGTAATTTGAAAGCTGTGAGTACATCGAGATTACGTTACTGATATAAGATAGAGATTTATTATAACCGCATTAATCATAAATAATTTCTGTCTCAGCTATATAGTTGTTTTTAGAATCCAGCTCGTTCGTCTATCGATGCATTCCACGAGTTTTTACATTGGTGAAAAACACTTTTTGAGAGCTCAGGAAATAAGGAATATTGTTGTGTACTTTATAGCTTATGGTCGCTTAATTTGTGGGCAGGATTTTAATTGACTCATGATCTGATGAACTTGTTACAAATTACAACTATAGTGATTGTGGGCAACGATCCAGAGACAGCGGGGTGGAGCTGTCTCTAGCTATCTAATCTAGCCCTGGATCGCGGCCAGCTATTAGTAGCTACACCATGGCAGATTCACAGCCCTGTTAAAAAAAACGACGCGTTGCACTCTGGGAGTGCCGGCAGAAGTGAAAACTTTTTCTTTCTTTATTTCTTCGTTATATAAATAGAAAAAGATGAAAAGAACATACCGTACCATACCATACCATACCTATAATATATAGCGCCAATCATAGAACCTATCAATAATTTTCTGTCAGAAGAAATTAATAAATTACTAAAAGAAAAAATAATCACAAAAAGTGTCAGAAGGCCAGGTTTGAACCGGGTACTAGGTATCTGAAACCATAAGGACTTACAGTCGAAGCGTTTACCGCTATGCTACGAAGCTATTTATCGTATCTTGCAAAATAGACAGTCTGTAGCTAATATTTTATGACGTCAGTCGTCGGTTACGGTTCAAAGGTCAAGCGATCCTGACGCGAGATCAACACTTTTAACCCATCCAACGCCGCTAAACGAAGTTTTCACTTCAAAAACCCTGAGTTCATAAACCCACAGTTCAGTTTGTCTAACAGGTGGCTATACTATCACCTAACCAGATATAAACAGATTTGAAATACTGTTTTCTTAATTAACGTCACTAATTGAATTTATATCAACAATAATTATATATTTATTGAAGCTGCAATAAATTTATTAATCACTATAACTTATATGATCTTTTAAGTGTCGACTGCACGAACAAACGGCAGTTGATGAAATTTATAACGGTTTTTGTAATTAAAGATGAAATATTTGCATGCGGTTTAGGGAAGTTAATTATTTATAGTTTTCAAACTACCCATTTATTATGACTGGTTGATCCGCCCGGCTTCTCCCGAGGCATAATTGATTATTTTCAAATAATGTAGAGGAATGTTATGTAATGAATATGTTGACATTTGTGAATACTGCTGCTTCATTTGACATTATAGTTATTGTTAACTGTATAGTTTAAAATGTTTTAAACCCTGTAGGTGCATTATACGAATATAATGAGAGTTTATTACGTAGTATTTGTCAGTTGACGAATAATGATTGTCTCAATTTGCATAGCGATCAAGCACTAGGCTATAAATTCTTTTGATCAAAATCAGACGGTAATTGATCAGTAATGACAGTGATTAATATAAGACAGATTATCAGTAGTTGTATGATAATAGGCCAAGTAATATTTTTTCATACTTATTTTTATTTATATTTTTTAATTGTGAATATATGTTTTTATATTAGTTTATATTAGTTTTGTACGATAAATTATGATGACAGATATTAAATGTGTCTCATAAGTCATAATAGAGTCTTACATAGCGTTAAGACATGATGCACTGGAGAAAATTATTGGCGGTCAAAATCTGACGTTAATTTATTAACCGACTTCAAAAAGGAGGAAGTTCTCAATTCGATAAGTATTTTTTTTGTATGTTCATCGATTGCTCTGAGATTTATAATCCGATTGCGTGATTTTTTTCGATGCCGAATAGCTGCCATTTGGTTCCATAAACATTTTACATAGTTTGACATAGTAGTTTTGATTTTATGCTTTTTTTTAACCCAAGAAGTCGGTTAATAATCATATGGTGCCTGAACTACTATGATGGAATCAATTGAAATACTCTCTCGGGCTGGGCATCGACTTCTAACAGAACAGTTAATCTGTTAATTCAGATATTTTTCTCTAAGTAATTTTATACTTTTTAGTTTTTGAAGTCAGAGATGAGATTGGTTATTCACAAATATCCAATAAATATATCCACTTTCTAAAATCATATTTCACACCCACTATACCATAAAATATATTGTGACTATAAATACATTATACAGTTGACAAATAGCATTAGTCAAAATAAAAACAAAATTTGGAGTGGAAGAATGGAAATCAAGTGAGTAAGCAATTACTATTACTCACTTGTTCAAAATTTGACGTTAATTGATCATTGATGTGATTAATCTAAGACAGTTATCAATAATTATGTTAATAGGTTAATGGTCTTTTTAATTTATATTTCACATTCAATGGATGTTTTTTTTCAAAAAACTGGTATTTTGAAAAAATCCCTCTTCTTAGTTGACTAATATTACTAGTAATCTAAAGACTTAATTTACATAGTTACTCAATTGCTCAAAATTTGACATTGATTAATCAGAAGCGAAATTGACTGTTTTATGGCAAATTTTATGGTACATCATTTCACCGCCACCATGTAAGATATTATTTTATGCGACTGTACAAATTAAACATCAATGAACAGCGATGTACTTGTGATTAATTAATGACTCAATTTAAAGAGCGATGAAGCACTTGGCTTCCTTTTTATAGGTTTATTTCTTACACATTCTTTATTGTACTTTATTGGGAGAAAGCTGTAAGACGTAGCATCAATCTCACAAACGACAATCAGAAATATTGCATTGACATTATTTTCAGAGGGCGTATCTTAAAACTTACCCTAGAGCTTGTTTACAACTTTAATCGTTCTAACAAACGTATTTCTTTTATATCCACGCAAGAAATAGGCACTACATGATGCATTATTTTTCTCTCTGACTGCACGTATTAAACGATAGTTGACAGTGAATTATAGTGCTACTTATTTAATGACTCAATTTGTACGACGATGTGACACTCGGCTATTACTCGGTCGATCAAACTTTGACGTTAATAGTCAGAGATGATGTGATTGATCAACTGTGGGATGGGCGTCTACTGTCTCTCACGCTAGTAGATATATAATTTATTTTTTGATTTGACTTCGCTTGAGCTCGCGTTCCATTCCCGAGGGAGTTTGAGTTATTGGGTTTGGAGTGATGAGGATTTTTTTGCAGTTGTACAGAGTTTGTAATAAGTAGTCTGTTTCACCATAAGTAGTCTGTCTCTTTTTAATCACATTTGTTTGAAATAGTCAGTATGTAAAAATATTAGCTCTCTGTTCTCTTTCTTCATCTTAGACTTTGCGAAATTTTATACAGCTCCTTCCGTATAGGTCTATCAATCAATCAAATAGTCTATTGCAGTCGACTGCTGGACATAGGCCACTCCCAAAGTGCGCCATTGCTGCCGATCTAGGTATATACCTATATATATGCGGAAGGCCTAGGCCTTCCGCATATATATAGGTATTGCCATGAAAACTTATAGTTATCTTAAACTTTTGCTTAACATGTAATAATTAAATAGTATGTTATTTTGACTTTGTAATCTTTAATTTATTTATACCTAGCGATCCGCCCCGGCTTCGCAAGGGTGGTAAAAACGTTCCCGTGAAAATCCAATATAGCAATATTATGTTACTCAGGGTATGTAACTTTCCAATGGTAAAATAAATTTTGAAATCGGCACAGTAGTTTTTGAGTTTATTCATTACAAACATCATATAAAAATACAAATCTTTCCTCCTTAGTATAGAAGTTTATAATAAATATATAATAATTATAAATAGACTTATGGAACATAGTTATGCCTTAAGTAATTAAATAAAATTTTACCAGCTTTCATGCTGAAAACACATATGTATACAGATAATAAAACCAATTAAAATATTTCACACGTACCTATGTTGACAATTATTATAGAATGCAGTTCGTCATTTAAACGGGTGAAAAGCATGTGAAAACTATAATTAGTTCTAAGTATTAAGTTATTTTACACTTAACACTTGTTGATTCAATTAATTACCTTGTCGTTTTTTTACTGCGGCAGGCGGCCTGTGATGCGCGTCTCTGCGGGATATCGTAATGTCATAAAATAAAGTAACAAATTCCTCTGTGTATTCTCGGATTAGCTAGACGAGAACTTTAACATTAAATCATATTATTGCCATTTATATCTTTAGTAAAGATTTTTGATTATTTTTTAAAAAGAATATTAGTAACCGAAATTTTCGAAATTACTAATATTCTCTCTAGCCCCTCCAACTAAACTAGACTGCTTGTGCTAGGAGTGGGTTCACGTCGGTAGTGTAATGGCCAGGATTCGAACCCGGGACCTCGTAAGTCCGACCCCTTAGCCACTATGCTACAGACGCTTTAATTAAAGATTAAATTTTAATAGAAGATTTCTTAGGAAGTAGTAAAGTAGTGCCTAAATAGAAGGACCGAATGCTATGGCGCACATTGGTAGAGATATATTATGTCCAATTGTGGTCTATTATAGGATAATTTTATTGAGTATTTTTGGTGATTCATGATTCATGGTGTCAAAATTGCATGAGAGTAGTTTTATTTGTTTTCTTTCACACTATCTATTTAGTTCTTCAATCAAACAGTTAACCTGTTGATTGATTAGTTCTTACATAGATATCCAGGCCAGTGTATCACCTTGAAAGAGTCTGACTGCGGGCACAAATCATGTCCTGGATGTTGACTTTTCTGATTTAAATTTATATAAATAGCTAATGAAGTACTAACAAATCTTTACTTACAACCCCTTTAGGAAAAGCTATATAGGCGTGAATAAACACTCGTAAATAAAGTAATCGATATGTTTATTACTTTCAAGTCACCTCAGAATGAAATAGAGATTCTTGGTCACGCTATACGCTTCTGATCACTGTTTATGTGTAACAATAAAGCACACTCAGAAGCACATAATGTATCCTCGAGTCGCAACATAATATCAATTCAAGTGCCGCCTAACATTCCGACCGACGCTTTCAATTTTCAATATGCATTTTATTTTTATTACGCGAAATACTTACGAGTATACTCGGCGCATAGAGTTGTCAGAACTTCAGGGGACGGCTTTAATTTATAAATCAAAGTGTGACATAACAATAGTAGGCTAGAGATGTCCCTACACGCCCTAAGCGCCGTTACATTGTGTTAGACAAAGCACCGCTCGCACTGTTCCTACTTCCAATATATTCGTGAAGAATAACGCGCGCATTCATCATGTTTGCCTGACAACTATGCTATTTGCTTTCAGTTAGAAGTTGTTAACATTTATTTTCATCGCAACATGACACGTGCCAATTATGTGCCTTTTGTTTTTAATACAATTCTATTAGCTTTACCTTTCGTTATATAACGTTGTTTAATCTCAGCGTTATATCCGATTTTCTTGAAATTACCTGCATTTTATGGAAGCAACTATCATCTGACCTCCCAACCAAAGGTAAACCTGTGCCAGAGCTTCGTACGTCAATCAGTATGCATTAAATCCTGAAAAAGAAACAACCATTCGTTAGCAAAATTAATGAAGCACTAATAAACTTTTTTAGATGTGGGTACCTTTCGATTTAAGGTGATGTAATAAAGTTAAAAATTAAATATAAAATCTGCATTACAGTCCCATTTCAATACAGCACCGTTGAACAGGCATTGAATGTGACAGGCGTGACGTCATTAATTGCAAAATCGTGCTGGGCCTGGGTGAACTGTATTGGAAATATTATCGATGTAGAATTTAAGCTTATGAATTAGAAAATTACGCACAATACATTCAAGGAGAATTTGATAATTAAATACATATTAACGAAACTGAAGATTACTTGGAACGATAAAACTGGTGAAGTGATTTTAGTTTCATCAGTTTCTTTTCAATTCAACAAGATTTTTTCCCGGTTGAATCGGGGAGGGCTATGGAACATATGTTATTTTTAGGTAAGTAATTAATGTGTAAAAGCCACAAGATAGTTAATAAACTCTCTTTGTTCAGTATACCTACGTTAATCTCCAAAACTCAACCAAACTGTGTATTTACCGGTTCAGTTGAAGCTCATCTGTTAGTTCCATGTTGAAATATACGACAGTTTTGAATTCCCTACAGATGTAGACGAGAGCTTAAAACGTTATTTTAGCCAAAAACGATCTAGAATATTCACAATTTCCTATAAATTACATTGACATAAAGATGACCCAAAGAAGCAATATTTATTATCCGAGCTGTCGTGACGGTCGGCACAAAAACTAGCTAATATGACGATCGTTTTTCAATCACTTTCTTCCAGCAAAAAAGTGTACAATTTGTTGACCGGTAAAAAGCTATTAAAAAACCTAACTTAATTGTCACGGCTGTGGTGGCGGCGTCTGCTTCTGAACCAGCAGCAGATTATGATACTATTGTACACCTCTTTTTTCGCCAAATTGGTTTCTTGCTCCTTTTAGACCGCGGGCGTCATGAGAGTTTCGCTTTCACTGAGCTGTGATTGATTAAATAAACCGAAATTCGCGGTTGCGGTAGCGGTATTGCGAATTAGTAAATATACCTATTTATAGATATTAAATAAAATTAATAGACTGTTTTCAGTGGCTAATATTGTACCAATTGTTTATTTTTTGTTGGCATAATAAAGACGATGCATGTAGCGAAAGTTGTGTACGAATGTTTAGGTGGATGTGTGGTGTCTGCTTCTGCATTATTTTTTTATTATTATTTTCTACAAAATAATTTATCTTTACTTATCAGTGACCAATTATAAAACTGATATGAACATTATGAGACCAATTAGTCCAATATTTAATATAGATTTTGAGAAAGGTCACTTGACGATGCAAAATAAGTGGGAGCACTTGCACGTTGACACTTGGAACTGATATAATGAAGAAATTGTGAAGGCCAGGTAGTTGCGGATTAAATAGCTCCACTCCATGGGTCATAGCAAGGACTATTGTGTAATGTGCCTAAGTGCCTCAAGACGAACGTTTGGCTTGTTCTGAGACGTAAAATATCGGTAGTTACTATACAGGGCGGGGTTGCGGAGCACGTCATTAAAGGTCTAGTACCTCAAGTTTATTTTTGACAAGTTTTTCAACGGTTACGACTGAGAATAAGAATCAAGTTCGATGTCTATTTTTAATTTCATCAACATTAATAAATAAGTTTAATTATAGAATATTTCTTATTCATTTCATAATTGAATCACTTATGTTCCAATGCATTCGTAATGGCTAACTCTAAATTATATATTAAATAATAAATAAGCTGACTCATTCCTGTGATTTCGGTCACGAAGACTTTGGCCACTGGTTTTTTTTCTTTGCATTGTGCAATCATGGAGACATACAATGCAGTAAGAGAAGGTCAACCACCTTTGACGATATTTTCTTTTAATTATTTAACTTCTATTATTATAGGTGCATTGACAGCGTTGGTGACGCAGTTGAGTGCGTACACGGGGTCTTCGATTATATTCCTCGATTGAGAAAAGAGTAATTATGGTTCTGGTTAGGGCATAGATATACACTGTACGCGCGTGATTATACGGTAATGCAAACATGGCAAGCATTCCATACCTTGGAAATGTTAAGTAAAACCCTTGGTCAAGTTGTGAATTATGTTTTTTTTATTTATTTAAACACACTGACAACTATGATCATAGTTAGGCCCAACTACGTTAGTGCCGTAACTTAATATTAACAACATAATCAATTATTTACAATACAATTACTATTTTATACATAAATATCTATGTTAATTGAGAATAAGCAGTCCTTGTGAATTTGTTCAGACTACGCGTATATATGTCGCCGCCAACTAGCTTAATCACCCGTGCAATTAACTACCTAGGCTGGTAACTAGACGGCACCATTCAATTAACGGTCTGAATGATATTCAGCCAGTTGTTTAAAGCATAGCTCCCGCAATAAACTACAGCCGGCTGACCTTAGCCATACCTACCTAACTTAGCCTTCTAACCTAACCTATCCAAGTCGGACTGCATAAGTTTCTCAATAAACCTATCACTAGTGTTCTGCGAATAAACCTCTGCCTACTCTCTCGGGGACTTACATGGTATGAGTATATGTATGTATGTAATTTTCTGTCTTATTTCGGGTTGGTGCCCCATTACGAATGACTTAAGCATTAGCCAGCCAGGTTATTAAATGTTGTAATGAACGTTACGGCTGAATATCATTCAGGGCGTTCATTGAATGGCGCCGCTTAATTAACAGCCTAGGCAGTTAATTGAACGGCTGGAAAAAGATAGTTGGCGGTGATATATACATCGACTCGCTGTGACGTACGTACAAGTAAAAGTTCTTATAACTATTTACTACATAAACTGTCGTTTTAATATAAAATAAGGTATGATGAAGCACTGTATATTGCCAACTATGTATCACACCTAGACTTTTTTTTGTGATGAGAACTAATTACAGCCAAAACTTACGGACTGAAGCAATCTCACAGCAACAACCAGGCGAAAGTAAAAGAATAAAAACTATAAACAAATAACATCATACATCAACTTTCCAGTACATTTGCAAATGTATCAAGTAATTAGCAATTTCCATTTGTCTGTGTATTTTTGCGAAATAATTTGGAGGAATACTTTCGTTTTTATTACTGCTACTACCTACATATTAAGAGAAGAATAAAAGTTAATGATGTTTCTTCAATTGTAATGTTCTAAAGCGTAACAGTGCTTGTCAGTAGGCCTTAGACATGTAAAGTTCATTTAGACGAAGGCTGTTAATCTACTCAATGTTGCCAATCTACTTAGATGATGATTGTGACAACGATTGAGAGCCATGAACTTGCATTAAGCTGGGTTGCCTGTATAGAAATATACACTTCCAATTATGGCATACACACACACAAATACACCCATATTTGATAATAATAAATAATAATCTACAATTTCATTGCTATTGGTATTATTATTATTATTATTATTATATTATATATAGCTCGATTACCACTCACTCACTGACACAATTGTTCTCCTAGAAGGAGTAATGGGGGATATGGATGATGTATGGGAAAAATGTAGAGAGAGCTGATGTGACTATGGGAAAAATCCAAAATGTCAAAAAATTCAAGATGGCGGCCAACATGGTGGTCGTTTCTCTGCCATCTTTGATGACATGGCAACATGGGTGTCATTTTTGAGTAAATCGAGTCTTCTGATTTTGAATTTTTGAAAAATAACGTTGAAAAATCCAAGATGGCGGTTCGATTTTTTTATTTGAAATTTAGCAATTTTCAGACCCTACTGCAAAAAAAAAGTTTGTTTTATGAATGTTGCAATTTCGATTCATTTTTTATTTTGTAGTATTGCCAGTATCCTTGAGTATCTCATATATATATCTCATATATATATATCATCATTTGCTTTCCGTTCTAAAATTAATTTTTGAAGTCCTTACCTCACAAGGAAAAAATTGAATATTTATTATAATATATCCGTCGCTCTTTCTAGACTTATTTCTTTGGAACACGTAAAGGTGTCATGTTAAAATTAATATCAAACACTAAAGTCTGCAACATCTCGGCGCTAAGTCTTAAGTCAATGTAATCACAAGATATCTCCTGACATTATGCAGTATACTTAAACAAGTGCAAGGGAGTTGAAACCTATAAGGTAAATCGCATTGAATTAGAATCAGGAAATTAGGGAAGAAGCCAAATCGTATGTCACAAGTAAGGGGTGAAGTTCAATGTTTTCGCACCATTGCACTTTTGATTCAAGAACACTGTCAACCATAGACACGAATACGATAGCCTCTATTTACAATAATCTATGGAACACAAATGACAGTGGTCCGATCTGCAGATTATTATTATTAATGTAATCGCTCTGGCGAGGCTTCGCGACTAAACTACGCCAAAGGCGATTTTCTTGTACTTGTTCGGATTCACATCAATGTCACAATTTTTTATATAATTACTGTGACGAACTAGTAGGACAAGGTATACTAATGTGACTATTTGATTATAATGAAGGTAAGTAAAGTACTCGAAATCAGTGGGTCTGCTTGAAAGGGATAGAGTTAAATGTTGAGCTGTTGTCTCTGTATTTACGACGGTAAACGTAATATGAGCACTTGGAAAATGGATTAAAAGTAAACGTTCAATATTCTCCAGCCAGAAGACAATGGATTTTGATACAGTATTCACTGTCAATCTAACTATATCACATCTTAGTGTTTTCCCGGTGGCACGAGGCTTTCATTTTGAGCCTCGAGGTCACTTATTCCTTTTCCACTTTTCGGTTTGGTTTATACTGCTTTTATATGAGCGACTGCTATGGAACTCCTCTGCTCAATCTCGAGAGGAAAACCTCATCCTTTTTTTGCACGTTTACCTACTCTCCGGTGAGTTGCACTCCAAAGATCTAAGTGGGATAGTCGATCAACAATACATGCGTATATAAAACCTCATATGGGTATACGCCCTACAAACATTTTTGAGGTCCAAGCCAACCTGGCCTACAAGGGATTTTTTTTTACGTGGTGGTATGCGTTTACGCGCTTCGCTCACCCCCCGCGGGGGCAGGGGGTTCGCTTTGTGTGGGGCTCCTGGCCGAGGCCAGACTACCCACTAAACCACCACGGTGTTCCTCTTTCGCCCAATCCGAGCCGCGCGATAGAATGCTCACCGCGACTCGGCTAGGGACGCCCGCACTATTTAGCGGGCACTCCTCTCGAGGCCCCACCATCCCGGCCACCGGGCCGGGATGGTGGGGCCTGTCCTTTTCCTAAAAATGTGCCCCCGGAACACCGGAGGGTGCATTCCACCACATCAGCATAAAGGCGGCGGGTCCCACAACCCACCGCCCGTGCCCACTCTCGCCGGCGGCCTGCGGAGTGGAAGAGTGAGCCCAGCTCGCTCCCGTTCCCGCAGCGCCTCTCTCTTGGCTGCCATCACCTCGCTAGCAAACGAGGTGACGGCGGCCCAACACTGTTCGCTGTTCGCACTTCCAGCCATAGTTGGAACTACGGCCGACAGCGAGAAGTTAGCGCCTGTGGTGCTCGTGAGGGCCGTCCTTTGTCCGTCTCACGCCTCACACACGGCCAAAGTATGGTGTGCAGTGTCGGGGTCGCCGCTGTTGCAGTTTCGGCACTGGGGCTCCGATTCCACGCCCACCACCTCCCACAGGTACTTGGCGAAGCAGCCATGACCTGTGAAAGCCTACAAGGGGATGCACCAGGTAAAAAACAGATGAGACACAAGTACAGGCTTTTTTCTTGGGTTAAGAGGTCAGACGGTAGTAGCTTTCAAAAAAGCTGACATACCAATCAAAAACAATAAGCGGGCCTCGGGCACTAAAACACAAACTGGGAACGCAGCTAGGAAATCGCCATGAGGATAATACTGATATTTAGTAATGATGAAATAAAAGCGCTTGAGGCGTAGAGGTGCTTTAACAGTATAGTGTACCAAAGTAAGCATGTAGTTCTGTATGTTATTCTCTATTTATGTATTATAGTGACTCTTTGTATGACTCCGACGGGCCATCGGACTTATAATACTGTCCGCGGGCAATACTTAGATTCGTTTTTCTTTCTACCATTAAATCTATGACTTAATGATAAGTTACAATCTATTTGTAAAGCGATAGCGCTAGTAGAAGGTGCCCAGTCATGGTTTTTGAGTTTGCTGCAGATGTACTCTGTAATCAGTGGAGTAACAAATGGAACAGCTAATAATGTGAGTAGATAAGGGTCTGCTTGCAACTAGTACTTTTACTTTTAAGAGTACATTTAGTTCTATCTCTGCTAATGATAGGTAGATGGTTTAGCTATAGCATAAAATGCAAATAGCTTGGTACTTATTTTTCAATATTTTTATATTTGCATAGATACTTGAAAAAATAAAGTTTTTTTTTTTTAAGGTTTTTCCAAGCGGTTACAGCTACCAGATAAGGTTCTTTATGAAGGGCATTACAAAGTTCTTACAGTATCGTCAACACAATTGTAACGATCCTGGTGTTGCACACGTCCATAGGTCACGGTAATCACTTAACGTAAAGTGGGCTATGTGCTTGTCTGAAACCTGTACGTGGTATAAAAATACGTCATTTTATAATAATTCAGTCAGGAGTGGTAGCATAAATAATTTTAACAAAAATCTCACTCAAGTTTGTATTTTACTTGTAAGGGAAGAGCACTTTTTTACTGTTTCATTTTTTTTCTTTACAAATGTTCAGTTTCCTATTGTATCTAGCAAAAGAGGACTGATCTTCACAACACAGGGTATCCTAGTGTGAAGACCAGTGGTCAAATATATACATATATATTTAACTGCCATACGTGTAAACTGAATTTTAATAAAGAATTATAAATAAATAAATAAAAACTTGTATAGGAAATACATAGTTAGACTAACGAGAAACATTGAATCAATGGTACTTAAATGTCGATTATCTGAATAAATTTATTTTTTCTATATTCTCTTCACTAGACTTATGTATGTATCTCTATCTATCATTGTGTGGGGTTTCCAAAAATCTTTACATCCTCACATTAATGGACCGTATCTGCTTTGAATTTATGAGATAGAGCGTTTGGGTTTGAAGAGTGAGTTATTGTTTTTTAATTTATCCTTTATCAGATCGATGCAAGAAGTTATATACAAAGCTAGTCTTATAAATAAAACTTAAATAGCTGCTACTGCCATTAAAAAGTCATTGTAAATAAAGGATAGAGAGTAGATATTTCTTTATTAATATTTATAGTACTTTTATGTGTGTATGTGTTACATACTTCTAATTATCAAATACTTTGTGACTTAATATGGATGAAGATATTTTTAACATATCCTCGGAATATCATGTTCATTAATTTGCTAAGCCATAATAGGCTACCGATCAATTTTTTGCAATAAATTATCATATTCAAGCGGATTACTTGCAAAATGCATTAATTACCGGTTTACTTCTAGCAATACGTTATGGTCACCAACTATGTATTTGACATGCAACTGGTTTATAAAAACATATTATAGCTCACAGAATGACATTAAATAAAATTTATGATTTTAATCTTTATTTCCATCTGATAGGATCTGCCTCTGTGAACATTTTTATGTGAATATGCTTTTATTACATACCTAGTTTACCTGTAACTTATTTATAAATAATGCATATACAGGGCCCCAAACTTATGGGACTTAAAGGGGAAGTACCTTTAATATCGTAGATAGCGTATTTTGCTGAAAGAAGACTTTATGTTACTTTTAAAAGCTAGTAATAATAATAATAATAATATCATTTATTTTGTTCTCTCACATAAAATATTACAAGGTCGATACTTAAAATTAGGTACACTTCATTTCCAGCTATCTATGTGAGAGACTGGTATCTGTACTAGGATTCCCTGTATGACAGATTACCAGCCTCTCCAGCCTCTGCACTAGTGGTAACTTGTAAGTACCATACGAAGCATGAAATAATGTATTTTATATAAATATCTACGATCTAAGCATGCTAATTATTGGGTTTTAATTGTATACACGAATGAGCGAGGGAGTGCATGTGTGTGTGTGTGTGTGTGTGTGTGTGTGTGTGGGTGTGTGTGTGTGTGTGTGTGTGTGTGTGTGTGTGTGTGTGCGTGTGTGCGTGCGTGCGTGTGTGTGTTTGTACAAGTGTAGGTGTGTGTGTATGTACTTGGATGGCTATATGACCATATCTAACAGATATTCTGTATCATCATAGCTCAGGGACTTTAGCCAATTCGACACAACCTCTCTACATTTATGTCTTGTAAAAGGCCAAATATTAAGCTCTTTATTAATTTTATTATATAGGTATACGCCTAGAAAGCCATAAAATTTGCCAGCGAAGCTCGTGTTCCACTGTTTCATAGGCAGGCAAACCCTATGTTTCAGCCGCTTGTTTTTATTACATTCAGGGTCATATTCAACTGAGGAGTGCTGTTTGAGGATTGTGCATAAGATAAATAGTTGTCGTACTGTCAAAACATCACATATTTTATATAATTCCTCTGTAGGGAATAGGAAGGGTAAGGACAAGCTAGTTTTTAAAACTGCTCTTTGGGATCTCTCTACATCCAGTAAGTCAGTTTTTACAGCGCCACCCCATACTGTGATACAGTAAGTTAAAATAGATTGACACAAGGCCATATAAACCTTTCTTATGACCGATTTGTTGCCAATATGTCGGAGGTTTTTAAAAATAAACATAAGTTTCCGAGTTCTCGAGGAAAGTAAATCAAGGTGAGCTTTGAAATTTAATGACATATCTATTATGACTCCAAGATATTTGATGCTTGAAGTTCTTTCCAAGAGAGCACAAGAACATGAATGATGAAGAAATGGACAAGTGTGGGCTGTGATTGAATAATTGTCATGTATCGCGAGGGAAGGACTTCTGATGGAGAAAGGTATGTATTTTGTTTTTTCAACGTTAAGTGTCAAACCATTGTTTATGAGCCAGGTGGACACCGCGTTGAACCCATCCTGAGCGATATCATAGACTGACTCCCAATCATCACCGTGAAAAATTAAAGCTGTATCATCAGCAAAAGTTACAATTTTTCCATTTTTTAGCTTTAGGTTACACAAATCATTTATGAACGCTAGGAAAAGCGTAGGACCAAGCACACTTCCTTGGGGCACACCGTAAGATATAGGCAGGTCATCACCAACAACATCTCCAACTCTTACTCTTTGTTTTCTATCAGATAAATAGCTTTTGAACAAATCAAGTTGAGTATTTCGAATCCCTAATTTTTCTAATTTATCTATTAGAAGTGGGACAGATATTGTGTCAAAAGCTTTCTTTATATCCAAGAATATGGCTACTACTTTCTTTCTAGAGTCTAGTTTGGAAACTATATGGTCCACCAGTTCATGTACTGCATTAGAAGTTGAAGAGGACTTTCTAAAGCCAAATTGGGAAGCAGAAAGAAGATTTTTGGATTCCAAATATATTATTAATCGCCTATTTAATAGCTTTTCTGCAATTTTGGTCAAAGTTGAAAGAATAGAAATCGGTCTATAATTGTTGACACAACCTCTGTCGCCACTTTTGTAAACAGGGACAACTTCAGCAAGTTTAAATTGGGTAGGGAAAACACCTGTGGTAAACATTAGGTTGAAAATATATGTTATAGGAGCAGTTAAACTACGGTGATAGCGTTTGAGGAAGGTTCCTGAGATGTTGTCACGTCCAAAGGTTTTATCTTTTTTTAAGTTCAAGATGATGCTCCGTACTTCGGTTTCATCGGTGGGAACCAAGCCAAAGGAGAATGTTGAGGACCCTATATGTGATGATTCTATAGAAGTAGGAGTATGAGTATTTAGTACATTCAGAGCTAGTTTTTGACCGATAGAGACAAAGAAATGATTGACACAATTAACAGATTTTATAGGATCTACGTCGGAAAGAAGGTCAGTAGCTGGATTGTTTGTTTTATTAGAATAAGTAATTTGTTTTAGGGTGTCCCATAGCATTTTGTTATTCTTACTATTAACTGCATTATTTATTAATTTATTTTCATACTCTTTCTTTAACTTTTTTAGAAGCTCATTACAGTAATTCCTATATCTCATATATGTCCTTTTATTTAGCTCATTATTTACATCCTTTCTATATTTCATATGAAGTCTATCCCGGTTTTTCATACACTTTAACAGGCCAATAGTTATCCATGGTTTTTTTATTCTCTTGCGGTTAGGGACCGCCAGGGTAAGAGTATTAGCTTCAATTTTAGAATTTAAAATATTGATTAAATGAGAAGTTGCCGTATCAGCATTTGTTGTTGCATAAATAGAATCATAGGTAATATTTTGCATTTCGTTGTCGAGAGTTAGATAATTTACTTTTTTAATGATGATAGGCCTATAGGTAGGGAAAATACGCTCCAAAAAAAGTATCGCACAGTTGTGGTCAGTAATTGTGGTATTTAAAACGTAGCAGAATGCTGGTAGCTTAGTTCTGAGTATAAAGTGATCTAGGCAGGTCTTGTGATGCGTAACTATCTGATATGCGGGCAACATACTATGGGAAGCTAGCATATTTAAATACGTAGGTGCACACGGATCCTTAGATTCAGCCATAATATCTAAGTTAATGTCACCAGTGAGAATAATGTTTGGGGACTGTAAACTGCTAAGCAGGGCGTCGAGTGATGATAAGAAAGGATGGGGATCACGGTAGCCAGGAGGTCTATATATCGCGATTATGGATGTATGCCGATCAATTTTAATTAAAAGACAGTTTGCTTCTTGTAACTCAGGTTCGCTAATTGATATAATTTGTAAATTGTTTTTAAAATAAACTACAACACCTTCATTCTGTGTTAAATTAGTATTATTTTGTGCAAAATTATATCCGTCTATAGTAGGGATGTATTGGGTATGACGTAACCAACACTCTGTTAATATAATTAAATCCCAATCCGTTTTAGACCTTTCGAGGAGGGCCAGAAGGCGAGGCATATTATAACTAATGCTACGGATGTTCTGGTGCATAATTTTTAAAGTATTCTTTACCGATTTAAGTAGTTTTGGGCATTGTTCTATGTCGCAAGTGGATGATTGTGCAATCGAAAACTGATCAAGGTTGTTGTTTAAGAAGTTTGTGTTATCGAATTTTAAATAAATAGTATAAATCGTTCAGATAGACGGTGATACTTGACATATATGAAGGTGTAGACATTATTTGTATGTTTATTATGCGTAGGTTTTGAATTAGTATCTGTTTGAGGTATAAAATGGAGCAGTGATATATTTGTAGGTGTTTTAAAAGTGTAGTTGTGTAAGCATTACATGGTACAGAATTTATGTATACAGAATTTTGTAGGGTATTAACAGCGGAAAAATTATTAAAGTAAACAATAATGGTTAGAAACAATAGCAAACAAGTGGGAATAATACATAATAATAGTCATTTTTGCAGGACTTTTTGTAGATCTCCTTCACTGTCAATGCGTAATACAGGTGAGTTCAAAGTTTTTCTAATGTATACCTTCCCATGCGAGGTCCAGGTACTGTGGAAGTTATGTTCTTTCAAAGTTTGTCTAGCCATGTAAGCCAGTCTTCTTCCCAGTCTTGTAAGCGATTCATCGATGAAGATAGGCTTAGCCGGACAAGACAATTCAAGGTGAGAGGTATTCATTTTATTGTCTTTATGGGTTTTATTGAAGTCCCTGCACTGCCTAAGAAAACCATCTTTTATTGTCGTAGTCTGAAAGTTGACTATAATGTGATTGCTTGACTCATTCACAGTCTTTAGACGAAAAATGTCATGTACATCCGAATCAGATAAAGGTTGTTCAATCAGGTCAGCCACTCTCTTAACCATACTAAGTAGAACAGTATTGTTTTCCGGGTTTTGCTTAGGAATATTTCTTATTTCTATGGTTGAAGCCTTCGATTTGCGTTCTAAATGTTCCAACTTCATCTCAAGGGACTCGATTTTCTGCTCATAACTCTTATTCTTCTGTTCTAGAAAGAGCATTTTTTCTAACATCTCATCGTACTTAGTCGAAAGAAAGTCTATGCTATTTAATAATTCGGTGTTCTGGTCCTTGATGGTTGACATAGATTTCTCAAGTTGATCAAACTTTGAGTTCTGTTGGTGAACAAATGCATCAAACATATCTTTCATATGATCGAGAATTGTAGTTTGTTCACAAGCTGTATTGTCATTGCATTTGCGCTTGAGCCTACGTGATAAATTTTCCAAGTGTCCAGACTCTAATGCTTGAGGAGATACGTACAGTTGGGAATCAGATCCATAACTGGTCGTCGGAGTATTAAACAAAGGGGAGGGGGTCAATTTTGGTGGAGTGCGTTTCACTGACATTGTATTTGAGTTGGAGGGCGCAGTAAATTATGTAGCTATACTATGTTATCTGTAGAATTCAAACTTGCAAAAACTTCAACTCCTGTTGAGTCGCCGTTGTCTATGCGTACTATCTGTAATTTGCAGGTGGTAACGCCGCGTCGTGAGGTAAAAATTTGATAATATATCAATGTGTTCTCGTTACTAGTTACAGCAGACCCAGCTATCTATGCAGGCACAGTGAGGTGTGAGTAACATCAACAGGGATGCGCACCGTTGTGGAGCAGGGTGTGACTTACTTCCGACAATGGGAGTCTCTTCCAACCATGCAAGGTGATGTATATATGTTACTTGGTACGCGAACTTCACTATCGCGATGCAGGATCCGTAGGTCTGTAGCAATGTTGAAGTAGTTCTGCTTACTGTCACTAGATGGCGTTAAATACGGCAGCCTTTCCCTCACCTGTGTGCTTCATCTGCGCGCCTAGTACTTCGAACTATTTTTCAACACTATTTTTTGAATTCAATAAATTAAAATTAAATTAATAGTATAGCGGTGACTAATAAACACGACCGTACACCACGGTGTCCAGAGATTTTCTAAAAATTACTTGCTTCGTCTGGAAATCAAACCATCTTGAATGTCAAATAAAAAACGGGTAGCACTCCGGGAGTGCCGGCAGAAGGGAAAACTTATTCTTTCTTTCTTTCTTCGTCATATATAGAGAAAAGATAAAAAGAACATACCATATCATATCATAGAACCTATCACTAATTTTCTGTCAGACGAAATTAATGAATTACAAAAAGAAAATATAATCACAAAAAGTAATAAATTACAAAAAGAAAAAAATATCACAAAAAGTGTCAGAAGCCAAGGTTCGAACGCGGTACTATCTGAAATCATAAAGACTTACAGTCCAAGCGTTTACGGCTCAGCTACGAAGCTCCATAACGTACTTGACAAAATAAACAATCTTTTGCTAATGTTGTATGACGTCAGTCGTCGGTTACAGTTCAAAGGTCAAGCGTTCTGACGCAAGTTTAATATTTTTTACCCATCCAACGCCGCTAAAGAAGTTTTCACTTCAAAAAATTACCCTGCTTTTATGATGCCAATCGAAAGAATAGCTATAAAAAAGACGGGTTGCACTCTGGGAGTGCCGGCAGAAGTAAAAAATTTTTTTTTTCTTTCTTCGTTATATACATAGAAAAAGATAAAAAAGAACATACCATACCATACCTATAATTTAGCGCTAATCATAGAACCTACCACTTATTTTCTGCTGATCTTCTGTCAGAAGAAATTAATAAATTATAAAAAGAAAAAATAATCACGAAGACATTAAAATAATAAATTACAGAGAGAAAATATAATCATAAAAAGTAATAAATTACAAAAAGAAAAAATAATCACCAAAAGTAATAAATTATAATAAGAAAAAACAATCCCAAAAAATCCCTGAAGGCCAGGTGGTTTGAACCCGATACTATCTGAAACTATAAGGACTTACAGTCGAAGTGCTTACCGTTTAAGCTACGACGCTATCTATCGTAACTTGCAAAATAGATAGTCTGTACCTAATCTTGTATGTCGTCAGTCGTCGGTTACGGTTCAAAGGTCAACTAATCCTGACGCTTCCTTAACATTTTACACCCATCCAACGCCGCTAAAGAAGTTTTCACTTCAAAAATAATGTAAACAAATCTTATAGATTTACTAGCAGTCGCGACAAACGTTGTTTTGTCCCAAAAAAAACATATTTTTGAGGTGTAACACACTCTTTATCACTTAGAGGTTTGAAAAATAGATAGTAGCCGATTCTCAGACTTACTGAATATGCATAAAAAAATCATAACAATCGGTCGAGCCATTTCGGAGGAGTATGGGAACGAGCATTATGACACGAGTATTATATATATCAATATTTTTTAATTAGATTTGGCTTCTCTCTAAGACTGGATTTCTAAATAACTTAGTTGTTACATTTTACATTTAGTAAACCAATTTCATTCAGTAAAATGGGTAAAAAGCGGCTGAAAGCTACTCTAAGTTTAATTTAAAAATTTGTAAGTAAGAGAGAGGCCGTTGTCCCCCAGTAGACTGTGATCTATAGACTAATTGAAAACTTTGTCGCATCCACTGATCCACGTGACATAGTATCGTTTGGTCTATACGGTATTTGTTCAAAGCGCTCTACATTAGTCCCGAAACCTTTAGGCCATGTCTTAAGTTTAGACATAGGCCCACTAAACACATTTTGCCTCCAAATGTATATTTCGATCTGGAATTCATTTTAGTGCACGCTTTAATTGGTTAGTAAGAGCACAGATAATATAATATAATTCTTATACAGATGCACAATCAGGAACAAAAAATGTTAACACTCGTAACTTGAAGAAGCAGGCAGGCAGCGTTTTAGTTTAGCAGTTATAACTAGATGGCGACATTGTTTTGGTAAACTTTTATAATTTTTAGTATAAAAAAATATATCAAAAATAAAACATAAACTAAACACGTTATGCATGCAGCATGACTCAATAAAACTATAAATATTCTAATATAATATTGATTCTGCCAGATTCTGCAGTAATTGTAAAATTTCTTAAGGCGCCCACTCACTAACAGTTTACCGGACGATATAAATCTGTCAGTTAATCGCAATAACCCACACACTAACAGTTTCCTTAACGATTTTGGACTGACGACTACTACGATCCGATAGTGTGTGGCCGCCGAACGATTCCGGACAGTTCTAAGCCGGACAGTCCTAGGCCGTCAGGGCGAACGAGCATATGTCGAACGACGGCCTGTCGATCGACGTTTCGTGTCAGCTTTTTTACGTAATAAACTTAGAATAAAACAGTGAATTAATTTTATTCTTTTGTCTGAAGTAATAACATTATGATGACATGTACCTACATCACTATTTTTTACTAAGATTTTATTCATTTTTTGTACATAATCGTCTATATTTCTTATGCACATAGTCCATTAGATTCAAAATGGCTAACACCTATTTCTCACAATGATTAGCACGTACTTATATAAGAATAACGTAGTGCAAGCTAGTTTCAACCTTATTGACATCACAACAAATATAGTTTTTTTTTCTTATATTCGTGATCAGCAGCATTTATTTATGCGAAAAAACATGTAATTAAGAAAATGTCAATAAGGTCGAAAATCGCTTGCACTTTTTCGTAGTCTATGTAACTGATATCAGACCATTACCGGCAGGCGATCGTACGACCTAAAACTGACGACTCGCAACTGCTAGTGTGTGGTCGCAAAACTGACAACAGGGAATTGCCGGCAGGCCAAAATCGCTTTAGTGTATGGGCGCTATCGGCTTAGGACTGCAGGCCGCCGGACAGATCAGGAACTGCAGGTGGACTGCAGGCGGACTGTTAGTGAGTGGGCGCCTTTAATATAATTCTTAATATAATAATAATATTTCTTTAAATGAGTCTACTAGTGTCATTCATATTTGAATATTACTAAATATATTTTCTTAGTATCGGTACCCCATGAATACGAGTCTCATTCTATACTATTCTGAGAGAGATCATGATTAAACTAAAATATAAAGAGTGTTCTTGAAACCTACTTTACATAATCAGTTTTCAATTGCTAGCAATGTTTAATTTGCCTTACCTATAGTGTGAGTGAAAGTGCGAAACTTATATTTGTTTGGCTTAGGTTTTGTTATAGGTACAGTCAGTGTCAGAAATATCTTAACTCCAAAGTCTCAAAATGATCTTAAAACTAAGATATTTAATACAAATGAAGCTGTCTTATTAATTTAAATGGTATTATTGTCCGAACTAAAGGTATGTACCAAATATCAGAATGATCTGTCAACAGGAAGGGAGGAAAACCAAAGCATTAAGATCATTTTGAGCACTTAAGACTTCAAGATCGATTTGATGCTGACTGTACCTACAATATTTTGTTTCTTTAGTCGACTTTGAATCATTACCGTCAAAGCGATTTCCCAGTCGGGTGCAACGCAAAAGTTTGCACGTTGGAGTCTAAGATTTGCTTATTGTTTTTGTTTGGTATAATGACCTCCGTCTGAAGACTGCGCCGGAGTCTCGTCCGTGTTTAGCAGGTGCATCAACTTGTAGTTGAGGATGGTTTGGGTTTCAAGGTGTTCATACAGGGTCACACACATCTTTAGTCGACTTTTCAAGATTGAGATCCACAGTTCAATTCTCTTCGGTTATACTAAATAGGGAAGCATTTAATATTACATACATAATAATTGTAGTAGTGTATCATTAAAATGGTTTAAATATTGCATGTCAGCGTTGATTAATAGTGCAACGCGGTATTAGGTCAGATGCAATTTGAAGTAGGCACTCATAAATCGTGTTTTAATAATTATATAGGCCGGAGGGCGATGACAAAGGCTTGGCTACACTATGTAAGTAGATTGGAGTGTTCCTACTCGTTTCGGTTGTATAATTTTAACAGAAAAATGTTCCTGAAAGTACGTGCTTTATACATTTTTCGCAGAATTTATCGTGTCTATGAGAAACTATGAGAAGTAGATTTGCATTTGATGGCAAGATAATGCAAAACTTACACATAAATTATGTCGAAGTTCCATCAAGAACTGAACATATAAGTACATATTTAAACCTCAACTCTTCTAAGTAGTCCCTACCATTTCTCTATGCTCAACCCCAGGTTAGAATACTTAATTTAATACCAGTTTGTTATTATCTACGCTTGACTATGCCAGTCAGTAGTAACCGCACAGGTTACTGGCTTAAGTGTCATTTTCTTCAACTTGAGTATTTTTAGTATTAGTTAAATTACTTTTGTTGCATTCATACATGAACATGAATAGAATGTAACTAACTTTTGGGCAGATCTAATACCAAATTGAAAACGTACAGTGAGTCGCTATAGTGTGTTTTAATCTTATAATTCCAATCTAACTGTTGCAGCTGATAATTATAATCTAAGATCACGTTAGAATAAAACATCATTATACTTACTGTAGAATTTACGCTTGTTAATAAACTTAATGTACGGGTGCTTGTAACTTCAACATAACATTCCCGGGGTCAATCCTACCATAAGTGACCACGTTTTGATAGATAGTTTATAACAGGCAGGACGATAACTACCGGTTAAAAATAATTGAAACGATTATGAATACAAAATATAGGCTGTATACAATATTTTACTTATATTTTTTTAAATTTTGAATATAAAGCTGCTAAAAATATACCTTGGATAGTTTAGGGACACGCCTTAACTATGAGAGTTTTCTCAAGAACGCATATGGACGTGACTAAATCCAATTTCGCACATTGGTGCGTGCTTTGACGCCGGTAGTTCGCAAGTCATCATTCACACAGTAACAAATGTGTATCAAGAAGTCATAAAATATAACATTGTACAACATTGACGATTTCATTATGAAAAGCATATGAAATACTTTGTTCGCTAGTAAAAGTTGGTTATTGAAAATTTGTATGCGAAGTAACATGCGTGAATAAGTAAGCAAAATGATTTTCCATACTTGAATACTACTTATGGGTACATATAATAACCCTAAAACTTACGTTTTACCACGGGGTACCGATACTAAGAAAATATCTTTAGTAATACTCAAAAATGAATGGATGGCATTTACTGACTTAGAATCACGTAAATTATTTCAGAACTTAAACACATGATAATGTAAGCATGTAAGCATATAAATTTCGTTGATAATTTTAATGTATTTTTTTTATTTTTGTGCCATCTAGCGGCATGGTACATTATGTCTTTATAATTAATGCAGAATCTGGCAGAATCTATATAGGTTAGAATATTTATATTTTTATTATTCAGTCATACTTAATAATGTGTTAAGTGTATGTTTTATTTTTGAGAAGTTAATTTTAATACTAAAAATTCGAAAAGTTTGTAAAAACAATGTCGCCATCTAGGTATAACGCCTGAACTAAAAGCTGCCTGCCTGCTTTTCGAAGTTACGAGTGTAACCATTTTTCGTTCCTGATTGAGTATTTGCATAAGAATTATATTATATTATCTGTGGTTCTACGTACCGCCACATTAAGTTGTTGGTCACCATCAAAAGCCTTTCGCGGAAGGAATGATGTTCATGAGAGGGTATCTCATGGTAGAGGAATGTAAAATTGACAGAGTTGATTTCTTTTAATAGACGGATAAGTTTTTATTGTACACTAGCTGACCCGGCGAACTTCGTACCGCCAATATTTTTCTGCCCGCGTGGCGTCAGATCACGTTCCCTCTACACCCTCTACTATATTAAACATGTATTATACATATAAGCCATCCTCTTGAATCACTCTATCTATTAAAAAACCTCATCAAAATCCGTTGCGTAGTTTTAAAGATATAAGCATACAAAGGGATATAGGGACAGAGAAAGCGACTTTGTTTTATACTATGTAGGATCAGTTTTAACAGATGTAGTAGCTTGAAAGACAATAATTTTAACGTAAATTATGTGTAATGAGCGGTTTGTTAGTTTTTGTGGACGAGATAAGCATGAATGTGAAAAAACAATATGTATATTAGTGATAGTCAATCCGTTTAAATGACGTAAAAGTAAATCATATTCCGATAAAATATTCATAATTATGAAACGAACTTAAGATTTAAGTCATAATATTTAAAAAGTAACGTTACGTATACAGGTTGCGTAACTAAAAAGATTGAAATTTTTACTCTTTTTATTACATTCCTAAAGCTATTGCCAAACAGTTGTTCAATTAAAAAGATAAAAAAGAACGAATTGAATGGCATATTTAACACTTACAGCGATGAATGAAGGCGATGATGATGATAGTAATGATAAGAGTATTATTGAGGTGTGGCTATGTATGGTATGACGTGAATGGAATAATACAATAAAATAATAAGCACGGTAGTAATAAGTAGTCGCCGTCATTGTACCTTGGTTGTCAATGTCAGTCACGGTAAGTGCAACATGTGATGTAAATAAAAAAAAAGATTAGAGGAAAATTACTAAAGGACTGGGTAATTGTCAACCTCTGTGGCGTAGCATAGTATAAGAAAATGATAAAGAGCATAAAAACAAATAAACTAACAAGCAAACAAAAAACTGCATTGAATCATTTTTGTAAACTCGCCTACCACACCCAATAATCGAATCGACTAAAATCCGAAAAACTAACATGTGCTGTGTTTTTATGACATCAAATTGATAAATTCAATCATAAGGATCAAATCTCTCTAACTAATATGGTAAAAGGAAGTCCTTAAAATCTTAACAAGAAGTTGTACACTTGCAGAATTTTGAAAGTATTATTTACCTTGAATGGTAAGGGTACTTTTTATTTAATCTGTATACTATTGACCACCACCATGCTAAGCTGATCCCAATCACCTGCAGCGTACTCGCAGAAATACGACACTAAAATAAAGTACTACAACATAGATTACACCAGCACTTAATATTCTCTTGGGTAAGTATCAGTAAACATTATATCTTTGTCGAGCAAGGTGTCTAAGTATACGAGTAATATATGAGAGTTGCAGGGTTCTTATCTTTATACGTCCAAATTAGGAACATGGTTAAGCAGGTTTGATTTTTTGTTCGCAGTGTTATCTAAGCTAATAATAAAGTTGAAGAATTTTCCTGTTTGATCGCATATATCTCTAGAACTCCCATTGCGTTACCTTTACGTAAATATGTACCCGTGGGGATTATGAAACAGAAAACCGCGGTCATAATAACCTCGTGTTGTGTTTCCGGCAGTGAGTAGGGTAGCCAGAGCTCACTGGAGAATTTTTGTGCTGTCAGTGGGAAGACCTAAGGCTTGTCCTATTTTATCTTCTACACTGACCGCACAGAAACTCTCTGTTCTAACAGGGTCTGCAGCCTGACTGTCACGCCCCTGGTGTTGCACACGTCCATATGCCACGGTAACCACTTGCCTTCAGGTGGGCTGTGTGCTTGTCTGCCGCCAAAGCTTTCAATAACTTCTGTGGGCGATCGTCGAAATCGAATCATGCTTTTTGTATTTGCAATGTTAACAAAAGGATTTGGTTAAAATGTAGATAGCCTTGATGCAACCGGGATTCAACTTAGCGCTGAAATGAGGTTGATATAAGTATGAATATACGGCCTTGTGTATATCCGACCAAGACAAATTATTACATAACCTTCACGTCATCTTGGACACAAAGCTAGTAATGATCTTATTTTCATTATTTTTGCACAAAGTCTTAGCTCAGCTCACAGCGACAAACACATACGACCTTGTTACATAATAAATGATTATAGCTTTTAAGAACTCTTTTACTTTTACTTTTTAAGAATAAATCAAATATTTAAGTCCTAATCATGGAGAAGGAAATTACCTAATCATATTCTATCCACGGTGGTCGTAATTCAAGGTCATAATAAATATTGGTGTGCAATAAAGAGTTGTCTATCTATTTATCTGTCATCTGAGTTATCGATACAAATTTCAAATTCATTTTTGTCTTACAATATTTTCTATTGCAGTTAATTCTTATAGTTATATAATATATTTAATTTTTGCATACGTGTTTACGTTAATAGTCGCATAGTCTCAATGTGAGTATGTATCGTTTAAAAGCAGCGTATTCTTAGAGCGTATTCCGGTCCTCCCGCCTAAGTAATCGTTGTAACTCCAGTAATTACCTTTCTAATACTCTTACTTACAGCAGAGTTAGCCGTGGATAATTGAACGCAGATTTTTCGCCTTATCAGCGCTTTAAGTGTTTATTTTTTCTTATGTTCACTGATACCATAACTTTTTACTCTTTGTTTTATTTAACGACCGAAAGTCAAGCAAATTTAATTACTATTATTTACCTACGTAACTAGAAAAGTGATTGAACTTATACATTAGCTGGTTGGTTCTTGCTAGATGACTCTATTGTTATATCTCCCTCAGGCTTTCATTAAAAAAAAGCTAGCAACAAGTTGTCTATTGTTTTGTTCAAAAGTTTACCAAACGTCAAAACGGTAAGTTCTTAAGGACAGTTGTATGAAATTAAAATCAAAATTAGACTGGATGCAAGTTTTGTCGCTCTTTTAACATTTAATCTAATAAACTCAGTTTTCTTAAAGAAAAAGTACCTACCCAATTAGTACACCAAATAGCAATTACAGCATAAATTCATATATTTAGGATCAACCTTATTTCTAACGAAGCATAGTTAGCTGCTCTATTAAACGACTTCCGTTCGTAATTGTACTTTCCCTATCAAGCTTATTCGTATACTAAGAAAATCGTAACTATACCGACTTTAAATTCCAATTAGAATTTAAATGTTCCATCCCAGTCAGTTATTACTTTAATCCATAAACTCTACCTTTATTGCGATGTATATTTTTTTAATTTTAATGGCAACTCTTTGCCGATCATATAGAAATTGTAGTTAACCACGTCAGGCTTCAACGTCCAATGTGTTTATATGAAGGAGGGTTTGAATTACCATATAAATGACATGCGAAATTACGAGAGAAGTGGTAACCGACAACGCCTTGGAGCTGAGAAGTCCTTATCGAAGCTCTTCGCTATATCAACACAATTATTCAAGTGCAAGGCGACGACGCGAGGTACTGGGGATTAAATTAGATTACACGTATTTACAACGTTGCCAGATGAACGTGGGTGGCAATAAATCTAGCGTTTACTTTCTTTTTCAAAGGGCTATCGATTAGAAAAATCTTCTCGGTAAATAGCTGGTAGACATTGTATGTCATCTTGTGGATGTGAGCTTTGTTAATGGTTATAAAAGTAACTTTATTTTGTACCGTAAACTACTTTGGTGTATTCTAACTTTGAGACAAGTTAAAAGGTACTTTCTTATTTCAATAGTTGCCGGTAAAAGTGAGAATCAGATGAAGGATAGTAGCATTTACACTCTGAAGAAAGTGACGATAATTATTGAAGATTTATAGTACTGTTTATTATTTAAAAATCAACTTTGAAAAAATATATAAGTACCTGATTAAAAAAAATGACAACTCTTTTAGTTGGAATTGCTGTGTGTTTGGTGTATCTTTTTCCATTTTTTGTCAAAACTAAATCGCTTTCCAAAAAATGTACTGAGCATATGGAATATGAACTTGCCCAAAGAAATTTCAATTTACGATACAAAATTTATCGGTTTTGAATATTTTTTCGGAATCCCTATCCCGAATAAACTTTTTGAGGGAGGGAAATCAAGTTGTCTCCCTGTGAAGCGACATTATAACAAACGGCCCTCATGGCTTGTAAAATATACCTAACTCAATGATGTTTTCCTGTATTTTTGAGTTTATCTATCTTTTATAAGAATATAACCGGTGTCTGCGTCAAACACTAATCTAGTAAGTCAGAAGACCTAGTCGTATTCCGAGGGCGGCCATCTCAAGATGACCATGGGGTAGCCGTGGTTTGAGGGATATGTCAGTCTATCTATCTATCTCTACGCCAATTCCATTAAAATATCTTAAGTCACAGACACACATCCATCCATTCACCTACCTATCCATCTAAACTTTTGCATTTATAACAGTAGTGAGATTATTATTCAGTAGAATAGAACAATTTCAAAGGTAGCGATAAATCAATAAATAGTGCTATTAAAATAATTATTGTAGTTAAGCCAACAGTCATTCGATCAAGAACTAACTAATTAAACCAATCAGAGAACTAATTTAAATCCATGTTCACTGATAGGATGTAGGTACGTCATTGAGTGTCTAAGTGCTAAATGCCTCTCGCTAACTGTCTTTATTTCCTTAGGCTGAATGCATTTGTGAATAAATGAAATTTATTCAAGCTTATATTTTGAAAATTAATCTTATAGGAGGGTTTACAAAGTCAATAATTTAATATACTGTATAATCTCTATATTATATCGCGATTGTCGTGATTCTGTTTATATAGGTAATATTGACATTGACAGGAGCACGATCTTCGCGATTTTTATTGACCGTTTAATACCTGTCTATAAGTTTAAATCTGTCAATATTCTGAACAGTAATAGAACCCGCGACAAAGAGTCTTTCTAAGGAAACTCACTCTCACTAACTACCTGGATCCTTAAAGCTGTCATGGTAATTTTGCCTAAAACAGTGCATAATATAAAGACCTATGTATAGATAGCCTAGCAACCTAGTCGAAACGCATATAGTTACCTAATATACCTACTATATGTACGTTAAACCATGGAATGCAAAAGTTTGAAACTTATCATAAGAAACATGTCCCTATTAGCTCAACCACTGTGAAATTAGCATGTAATACTCGTAATCATATTTTTTTTAAACTTACTTTGTTTCTATGAGTCGAAAAGACTAAACTCGTCACCGTCAAGATTATTTCGTCAGGGTTGGCTAAATTTCTAAAATTAAAATTAATTATCATTTTGTAGTTTTATAAAAACAAACTTTTTAAATTTTGGAATTGTTTTATGTTCATTTGTCTTGCCTGCTATATATTTAAAATTAGAACTCATGAAGAAATTAATCCAAAATAAAAAAAGTATCTATCCTGATACCGTAAAAACGTTACATCAGCAACCCTAGCGAAGGATCCCTGGTGGATGCGCTTGCGTTGATGGTGGCGTGCGGTGACGGGTGAAGTGAAGGCCGCGCGGAGGTCGGTCGTCGACCGCTCGTGCTATTTATACGTCGACTGCCAACACTAGCCGTCCGTCGTCGTTCATCCGTCGATCGCACCGTCTGCGGTTCACAGAGCAAATGAGGCGTGGTTCGCTGAATGTAAATTCCATATTTAAAAATATAAAAAAAATCTGATGCACTAAGCTTAGTTTTTTAAGGGGTGGTTTTAATCAACGTCTTACCTTTTTGGGAGGCATCATATTTTGCGAGTTATTATGTAAATATTATGCATGCATAAGGGATTGAACGTCTTTAAAGTTGATTGATTATACCTCTCTCGTTAATTAGTTCTTTTGCTTGCAACATTGTTTTGTTGCTTTCTCATTAATGCTTTTCTACACTATGGAGATAAGAAATAAGTTCCGTCGACTTAATATTAACTAATGTAATACCTGCAGCATGTCACTTGTTTATGCTTTGCCGCTTACAAATATTATAATAAAATGGAATGAAATTAAAATATAATGTAAAGAAAGAGAGTAAAGAGATATTTATTATTATTAACCGAATAAAATTTATCATAAGTATCAAAAGTACCTTATCTCATCTGCAAATTGGTGCAACACAACAGGCAAAGGTATGGCGTCGGCTTGCGTCGTAAGGTTGACAGATCAGATGCAGTCCTACCAGGAAAAGCTAAAATTGATTGATATTTTAGCTTTTAAAAAGCAATAAGCAGATCGGGGACTGTGAAGTGCAAACTTTAGATGCAACTGCATGATTAGACGCAACTGCATGATGGTGAAAATTATCTGCAATTATGATGAAAATTGTTTACATACGTATACTCACGTCTGTAAATCGGTGTCTTAACACCCATATTTCGCCAACTATGATTTTAGGTACCACGTGATGGTGGGGGGGGGCTGACATGAAAGATTTTAATCTGTCATTCACACTATTACAGTAGTTAGTTAGCTATGGATAAATATTACAATAAATAAACGAAAGAAATACAACGCAACAAGTAACAACTATAGGAATAAATAAATTCTCTTTTAGTTCAGTCAGTCATTCATTCTTGTACCATCATTATTATCACAGCTTAGTCCCAGTTACATCCAAAATTTCTACTCTAGTCTTTTTTATTTGATCTATCTTGATTTTACTATGGTGACCTGACCGCGGTAGTCTAGTGGTAATGGACTGCTGAGACGAGGTCTCGGGTTCGATCCCAGGTTTTCCATGGCACACACCAATGACTTTTCAATGCTTTTCGAAGTTATGTGTGTATTTATCGCAGGTTTATAAGTACCCAGTTAATGGCAATAGGCTCGCCACCTATTACATTGGGTGCTAGCACCTCTGCCTACCCCTTCGGGGATAAAGGCGTGAGTTTATGTTATGTTAATGTTAATGACCTGACCCTACCAACCTGAAGAAGCAAGCGTGCGCCAGCATCTCGTCTTACTGACAGCAGGTAAGCTTGAAGGTTTAACGTATTCGGACTAATAAGGGCACTTTTTATCAAACTTTTCCAGACAAAATTATTACTATTAAGTCGAAATACCTGGTTGAGAACTAAACTCGGTTTAGAACTGTAAAACATTTATTTCGTGTTTTTCTTAAGTAATCTCAAACCAACATTACTCTATGCATCGGTTATGAATGAAAAGTTAGCGCCTTGTCCTCATGTGAGGAAGGATGTCTAAAGCGAGGCGCCATCTCCGCCGGTAGCCTATAATCGTGAATCATCGCTCGTTAAATATAATTTACACCCTTTTTCTTGTTTTATACTGGCAATAAGTTTTCGATAAAAGATCTGATAGTACTGATATGCAGTTTTATACGTACCTACTGGCGACGGTATAGTTTTTTATATAGGCTCCGTCAAATCAATATTTTGTCTATTTGTTTTTTTTTGTTTGTTACTTAAAGCTGCATGAACAGATAGAGAGAGATAGATAGGGATTTTCTTCTTACTTCTACGGTTAATATTTCTTACTTAATCTTGATATCCTTTCAGAATAGTAAGTTAAAACTGACGTTATTAATAACTTAACATAGTCTATTAATTAATTGAATATTCCACGACATTTTAAACAACGTTTTTTCTTATTAATTATATAACTATACAATTTTGGCAACTCTATAAAGGTACCAAACTGTCAGTTCGATGTGAGATATAGAGACGGTTGTATAAAGGAATACGTACCACTTTTACCACGATTGTGGTACAATTAATTACTATTTAATTATCTGTACAACTGACATTTGCGCTATCGCATTCATAAATACTGAGGCTTGTGAAAAACAAGAACTTTTTTATAATTAACTCGTTCTCGCGATTCGGAGATGCGAATCTTATTCGTAATGAAAACGGTGCAAAGGTTCACTTTCTCTGCCGGGTAAGTGTAAACAACACGTGTAATATATATGCGGCGCCACTTTAATAGATTGAGATACAGTATGATAAGAAACCATTGTGGCCTTATAGAGGATGTAATGACCAGAATTAAAATCGCTTTATGCGACCTTAAGACTTTCGCGACTAAGATATTGGGTACACTCACCTACCCGCAGATTGGCAGACGTAGCTCTGTCGCAGGCTGCCTCTACGGTATGGGAGTCAGAAGATCAAGCAAAAATAAAAGAAGGAGCAGAAGTAAGCGAAACGAACCGCGTGTTTTGAGATGATAAGAGTACCTACTGGCTACTTGAAAAGTGAGATATCTGAGCTTATACAGGTACAATTTACGCAACCCACTAGCTTTCTCCGCAGAAAAATTATTGGCCACAATTGTGAACTCTGTAACAACAACAACATTTGCAAAACATATTACTATGCTCACAATCAACGTCTGATAAGGCAGGCAGAGTAGCTAGACCACGGATGACAGAATATAGACTTATTTAGCTAATTCCTTTTTTAGATTTGAATGAAGGGGAACATTAATCTCGCGCACGGAATCAGCATTCCATGCAAATGGAATTACTGTTGGCATACTGTTAAATATAAACAATGTTATCAGAATGACCTTCACAAAAATAATAGGTTTTCCTTACAATCTTATTCATTGCTAGGATATGCAATTACCTTTTTATTCGGGGCGGGAACGTAGCAGAATAATTAACATACACTCCTTTTTAATAATCGTCTGTCTTACGTTAACTAACCCTAGAAATGCCCTGTGAAGCGGTAATTGGTGTTGATCAATTTAAGATACAGATTACAAAGGTTGTATTTTTTAAATCCTTGTTTATTCAATAAAAGTTGTAAATATACCACAGTCATTTCTGTGAGTAAATGTTGTGAGGAGGAGGTAACCAATTTAATTGGTTTCAACGATGGTAATTGGAGTTTAAACGGCTTGAGAATGTTTTAGCATTCATACAATGTTTCTTAATAGGTATAATAAAAGAAAACTTGTAGCTTGTAATGTCTAAAATGCTTTCAAGTTTGTGCAAAGTTCCCAGCAATGTTGTACGTTTCACGTTTCATAGATAAGAACAGGTACCTAAAAAACAATGTGGATAGTAAACACATGATTCAATTAACCAATTTACAAACGGCTCGTTAAAAGTTTAAATACAAAATACAATGTAAACGACACAGTAATTTCACACTCATTTTCTTAGAAAAATAATTACACACTTAAAAATTGTCTGCGGTGGAAACATGATTTTCATTGTCGGTGAAATTAGAACGGAACTAGACCGCGCCGCTGGTAAGTGCTGTTATCGATGCTTTAGAATCACTCGATTCATTGTAATGACTCAGAAAATGATCCGATTGTAGTACAATAATAATATTATTGCGGGCAATGAATAACAATTGTGCATCACCAAGGCGATTTCGAATACGATACCTGTTGCGCAACTATAATAACAGCAAACAGGGAATAATAACACAGATTTGACCATCGTGACGTGTTAAAACTACCTATATTTTTCATAAACTTATTACTGTAGTGTAGCATTATTGGGTTGGGATCGTGCAATCATTTTACATTCAATGTAGGATTGAACTGCGTGTGGTAAATGACCGTATTCCCTAACAGTAATTTATTGGAATTGCTGTGTTTACAACGCAAGCCAGTGATGTTTTATCAAAAATCGTTGAATGCGACATTTAGGCGAGTGCACGTAGTTACGCTCGTAACCATAAGCTAACGGGATCTCTAAGTAAAAATGCATGTTGCTGTAGGTCTTAGGCCATATAAATCCCGCTATTATAACCGCCAATAATACATTGAACGATTTCAGCGTTCGCGGAAATATTTGCAGGCGATAAAAAATTATGACACTTAAGTATATTCATACCACAGTATGAATGCTCTTCCACATACGTGTTTCCTTCTTCTCAGACTTTAAGCCTGCTTAAAGCACCTGGAAATGGCGTACAAAAGCATCAATCTGGCCCAAGCTGTCAAGGTAGAAACTACCATTATAGGATCAATATTATAGGTAATCAATAATGACCAACGTTTTCTAGGCCTTCAGTCTAGCATTCCCGCAACTCCATCCAATTGAATAGGATAAAGTAAATTAAAGGACTGAATCTAAAAATATATGTAGTGAAAATGAGCTAACACACAACAGCCTGAACATTATTTTAAGCAACTATCTTTTTGGGACGAGCTTATAGTTTTTAATCTGACGCAGAATAATAAAGATGTTGTTGAAATACAGATGTGTACTGTCGGATTGATGTTTCTTCGCCTTTTATGACACCCTAGGGTAGTGTATTCTTATATCCTACTCCATCAGAAGCCACATAGCACAATCAATAAAATTCAAAGTTAAATCACTTTCCCATTCGGGGGACTCCTTAGGCACAAAAATTAAGCATCAAATATAAATGCATGATTTGAGTACTGTATGGAGTAATACACAGCTATTTAAGTAGCAGACTCTTATATATTGTACATAATAGACGGTGAGCCAATTACCATCGACATATGCATACTTTGTCTGTCCTAAGAAAAAAAAATGCAACAATAATTTGTGCTCATCCGGTTTAGGCAACCAAGAATTCTAGCCAAGTGTAGATATCCGGAAATTTCACTTCACATCTTACGGCTACGTCTCGTCTAGTTTCCTTATTGTCGGCAATACGTAAAAATAAAACCTTAGATCGTTGAGTCACGTGCTACGCAGCCATTACATCAATTTGGTCCAATACTTTGACTTAAATGATGCCGACTCTCACTCTCACTGGAGATGTGAACCGCGACGAACAGCGAAATTTAATGCGCTCGATGTAACAGCACAAAAAATGCCAATTCATTTTACATTAGTGCGAAATTAGACGTGTCTAGTTTACATACCGCTTTGTTCACAAAGCTAATGTGTTTGGTTATGAATTTTATTCTGGTTTATTTATTCTTCTCCGACACGGGTGAGGTCTTTCTTGGGTCTGCTAAACAGGGCGTGCCATTTAGCACTTGATGCGCTTTTGGAATAGCATCACAGTTATTCCATAAAGCAATGAATCATTTTGGTACCATTTGAAAGCGCTGTACAAATCGGTGACCTTTATGGCTTTTGTCAAATTTCATTAACTTACCTCTAATTAAAACTTAATTTGGCTGCTTCGTAATTTATAAACTAGTTAGGATTATATAATTTTATATTTAAAAAATATATGATTGTCAAATGAAAACTAAAATACTACTCAATGTTACTTCTGTGAACAGTAGACTTCACGATCCTTTGCCATTTTTTTATGGTACCCTTAATCAAATCTGGTTCGTGGTGATATAAAGTTATAACTTCTTATTTTAAAAAGCCTTGGATGTTACACTAAAAATAATGACGATCCGTTTTAAAAAAACACTGCAGCAAATAGCACCTTTTTTCTCAACTGTTTTCTTTTTTATAACGAAGTTCACCTTCACGTGGCTTTACGAGACACCTTTACAACTGTGTGTAGTACAGTATCATGATCCCTCATCATGATACTTCTATCTAAAAAAAGATATACATAACCCTTCTTGGCAGTTGGGTAAAAGCTGAATTTTAAATCAAAGAACATGTGTGCCAAGTTTGGTGCAAAATCGGTTAAGAAATGCGCCCTTTAGACCGAAACTGACAATTGACAAACAAACAGACACGGACAAAAGCAAAATCTGCCACGTTTTTACTCGGCAAACCTACAATAAAAAAAATAAAGCCTGAAAATAACCTATTTTTATATATATTAAAACACACTTTACCAGTTCCACACAATTATATTTAATTTTGTCACTGTATAATGCTAATATTTGATTTATACTAATACGACATGTTTCGATTAACTCATCTTCAGGTAAACATATTTATTTTGAATGAGGGTACTTATTAAAACTTCATGCTCTTGTTCAATTGAAGTGACCAAAGATATAAAGAAAAAGGCACTGGGTGTGCCTTAGTGACTACTTGAAATTATATGCTTACGTTTTAATAAATTTGAATGATTTGAATAACACAATTTTTAAATATGAGATTAGATGTCAAAATATTAAATTAAATGTCGAAACTTAGTTAAATATGTCAAAATTAAGGTGAATTGGTCAAATTGTACAAAATAATTCAATAATGGTAAGGGAGATAAATCTTTTTGTTCATTCAATATACCATTTAAATATGAGATTAGATGTCAAAATATTAAATTAAATGTCGAAAATTAGTTAAATATGTCAAAATTAAGGTGAATTGGTTAAAATTGTACAAAATAATTCAATAATGGTGAGGGAGATAAATCTTTTTGTTCATTCAATATACCATTAGGTTGCCTGTGCTTTAGTTTATTTACTTCCAGTGCCTCCAATGCATCCAGTTTCCTACCTTTACCACACGTGTGTAAAGTGTGTTTTAATATATAAAAATAGTAAAATGAAGTTCCATCAAGAAGTTTCAACAAATTCAATCAACTACTGAAAATAACCGTTTAACATACAATAATTTCTATACTCTTCGTATAATTGTGACAGCTTGTCATTCAAGACTGAGCAAGTTTTGTTCCATTACTATTAATAGATTAATAATACTTCGTTTCCCGCACTAGCTAATACGGCAGCTAATTTTTTTTTTTTACTTTGAAATGGCAAACCGGTGGATGTAAACACTACGAGTACGGTATCAATGTTATTTTTATCGTTGCTTACTTCTTTATAAGGAACCTATAGGGCCAACTCCAGACTCTGAAAGGAAGATTCTGTATTGTAATTAGTTTAATTTAGATCCATTTAATTGGTTTGAATGGTTGTCGGTTTTCTTTAAACTTTTACTACCTATACATATATCATTGCTCTTTCAATTAATATTTTGGAATAGTTTACGACTGAATTTTTCATTGCACGAATGACAGTTACCACGATTTAGTCAAATCATCTTTTCCTCAATGATTTTTTTATTATAACGTGATAACCCAGTATAGTTTATCTTGCAGCGGAATTTTGATCCATTACCTATTAAATAACCCACGTTAACATTTTTTACACAATAAATTTTCTTCAATACTAGGCGCACAAATGAAAATCAATTTACTTAGCTAAGCGGAGGGGAATATTTGCAAAATTAGAATGTTTAGGAATATAGTATATTAGGAGTTCAGTTAAATAGATTTAAACCACAGAAATTTTATCCAAAATCACTCCTACTACTTACTATCATGTCAGTATTCAACAACATTATCGATCTATATTGGATCGCTATAATATTGGAAGTAGAGTTAATTATCTAGTTATTTGTTTCGAAAACAACCTCAGTAATACTATCCAACTAGTTGAAACAACCCAGCTGCGGTTTGATATCAGTTGCAATTCCGATAACAAGTTTGCGGTTACTGAAACTTGTTATGCTCAGGATCTTGTGACCCTAAGAAATTATGTAAGGACCAATTTTCTAAAATTGATGGCTGTATTTTTCGGATCGTTCGCAAATATTACTTTTTTTTAAATTTTGCAACTCTAATGAATAATTCAATTTCCTTTTCAATAAAATATCCGATGAAGGTTTAATGCATACCAATTTGAATTTTATTTTAAAGAAAAAGCGTTTCATGTTTTTAAGTGCTAAGTAATCCAGTTTTACTAAAACATCTTTGTAAGAGTCAAATTAAATTCATATACATGAATATTTTGTAATAAACATTTTTGTAAAAAGAACACTTATGATATAAATTTATGAGAATGAACATAATTGGGTACGCGATATAATTGCTTGAGGAAGCAATGATTTGATAGAATTTCAATGCATAAGTTTATTATACTAAATTACAGAAATTATATAGAGCTAGACAATTAAGTGTAATTTCATCTAATCTAAAATGACAAAATAATCTACAAAAATATCCATAATCTTGAAGATTAATATAAAGATTAACAAGTAAACATAACTTTTAATTACTTTGGCGACAACCAGCCGATTGCTTTTATATATTGTTCCGTTATCTTACATACAGCCGAGTTCTTTTTCCGTTGGGGTAGGTAGAAATCACCTTTCGCTTCTTCTACTTTCAAAGTTGTTTTCATAAACACTTGTCGCTTGCGGGCAGGTACTTGGTCTTTGCTGGACGTCATTATCATTAAGCAATGATCCCAGTAGTATCCGACCGGGCCCTTCATTCTCCTAGAGCAAAACCACTGTCGTACCTCTAACTTTTTAAGCTTTATTGCTATAGACTTGAAATGAACAAAAATTTAATTTTGTACACATTTTACACTTTTTCATTCACTGTACAAAAAGCCTGTTATATTTTAACGGCATTATTTTAAAGTCTAAAATTAATGGAATATTTTTGCAGTGACAATGATTACACTTTAGCACAATTGGGGCTATATGGATAGGTAAAAATGGGTTAAACTAGCGCGTCAGGATCCCTTGACCTTTGACCCGTAACCGACGACTTTGTAGGACGACATGACGTCATACAACATTCCTAGCTATAGAGTGTTTTGCTAGGTTCGCTAAGAAGCTTCGTAGCTTAGCGGTAAGCGCTTGTAATGTAAGTCCTTATGGTTTCAGATATTACCGGGTTCGAACCTGGGCTTCTGACACATTTTGTGATTATTTTTTCTTTTTGTAATTTATTACTTTTTGTGATTATTTTTTTCCGTTTGTAATTTATTAATTTCTTCTGACAGAAAATTAGCAGAACATTAGTGATATGTTCTATGATTGGCACTATATTATAGGTATGGTATGGTATGTCCTTGTTATCTTTTCCTCAGTATATAACGAAGAAAGAAAGAAAAAGTTTTCACTTCTGCCGGCACTCCCGGAGTGCAACCCGTCTTTTTTTTACCACGGAGGTGGCATCAAGCACGCGGCCCACCTGATCGAAAGTGGTTACGGGCCTATGAACGTGTTTAACACTATAGGGGGTCACACTCGTGCAAACAACCCTGAAAACCCAGAGAGTTTCTATGTCGTCAGTGTTGAAAACAAAGCAGGAATAGTCTTTGGTCTCACCGACAGCACAAAAACTACGGTACTACATGTACACTGAGGTTGCCCTTTAAGGTTTGAATTACAAAATTATTTAGTATCTAACTTACAGAGCAGCTGGAAGCCTAGGCGTATTCTCAGTAAGCTTAAAACTGATCAAGTGGACCAATCAATGCTCGCGCATTGACACTTATAGATACTTATTACATAAATGGCAATATCTTTTGATTGAATTGACTTAGGAGTGTGATTTTTCGCAGCTTCAATACGTTACATACTTTGAGTAACTTGATATTAATTTGAACTTGATACTTTCGCACGTTTTTAATCCGTCTTGACAAACATACAGAAAGTTAAATTAGCTACATAAATAACATTTGCATAAGACTAAGTCGCACCTGCATACACAATAAGAAACCTTTTGCATTTGAAATTGTAAATGTGTGGTTATTCAACTGATAATGTAATACGACACTCGATTCAGATATCGATATCGATATATAATATATCGATTGAATAACTCGATGATTGGTGGCGGCTACCATCGATAGTCTGTCGGAGCTAATAAATGAGATCATAATGGAGAAAGGTCCGGCCGTATTACTCTTTAAGCGCTTATTTCCGAGAACATGTGGGAATGTTACATAAGTTCCGGTAATTGGCCGCAGATTTACTCATGCTTTGAGAGACATGAGATCATACTGTCAAAAGTGTGACGGTCAAAAGTTACATGTTTCGTTATATTTGACTTTCATTAGGAGTTAATGATGATATTAAATAAGATTAAATAATATTAGTAAGATTGTCGGGGCCCAGGCCAACGTCATCTCCTGCCGATAGAATGAGGCTCTCTTGTAGGCTTACCTATCGGAGGTGAGGGGTCAGACGGTAGTCACTTCCATAAAAGTCCAAAATAAATCAAGTTACATAAGGGTGAGAGACACAGATCACATACAGATAGTGGGATTCGAAGTGCTAATATTGAATCTAATTGGGATCGACCCTCGGAAAAGAAGATTGATTTAAAAGTCCTTCTTCGTTTCCGTATTTCTTACCAATTTAATAATTACTCGGCTCCTATAACCTTTCCAAATTACTGGGCAATGGCAATCCTAATGGTAATGCTAATCTTTTTTTTTTAAATCGTACAAGTAGTTCCAAAGATTGGTGCGTTAAAAATGAAGCAAAACAAAGTTTGTATAATTTCTACTACTTAGAAGTAGAAGCGATGTCGGACACTTCGTTAGTTTTACTTACTTTGATGAACTAAATCTACAATGAATGATTATTCTGCGTACGAACGTCAGATATAAATCTTATCTGTGTTCCGCGCCGGGGGGCCCGCGGTAGCTGAATCATTGTGCTATCTATTATAATAAAGTGCTACTGTGCAAATCATGAATGTTCACTGTACATGTATTTGGACGTTTGTCGCCGTAATAAAATACGAGTGTCGAGATTTCTATATTCAGTCGTTTGTTTTGTAGACAAAATTCAATGCACTATTTATGAGTAATATATGCGATGCACTACACTGTATTTTTGGGTGCTACAGCACTTGCTTTTCGTAGAAGTATTTTTTTTCTTTCTCTTTTTCTATCTTTGTATTTGTTTTTTACTGAATAGGTATTCACGGGTTCACGCAGAAAGCTGGTGTTATAATATATAACTTGGCGCAATAATAAAAAAAAACAATAAGTATCTACTAAGTCCACGCAGACAATTTTGCGGGCACAGCCAGTAAAATGTTATAAAAATAAAATGCTTCCGTGCAACAAGATCCGCGTGTAATGAGTCTTGTCTTCGTATTAATAATCAGACGATTAGATAAATATTAACTCTAGCTATTAAACAATACAGTGCATGCAACAAAAAAGTGAGGCGTATCTAATTAAAAATATAATTACAATGAAGGCAATTATACTTACCATCAATTCTATTTTCAAACAAAAAACAACGCTTATTAGCAAGGTGTATGATTGTGGATATAGATAGCTATATTCTAATATGCCGTAATGACTTAGTTAATTAGGTAATATTTTCGTTAATGTGACTGAATTAGATTTGAATGTAAATATATTAGCATTAGCTATCATTCTTATCAGTGTACAGCGAAAAACCTGACGGCTTTTGAGTGATTAAAATTATGTAATATTGATATGTGAACTGGACAGGCTGGCATTGAATACAGCATAGATAAATTTTTATGCACGCATGATGCAATGGCCGCTTGTTTCGTGCAAATAATACAAAGCTATCTTCGTGCACATTATAGGCACAAAATCAAGCAAAAAATTCTATACGATTTGCACGACCTGCGGGTGGTTGCATGCATGACATACATGGGGCAGCGGAGGCGGTAAATATTGGGTAGTTTTGTGCGATTAGTACAGTCGACAAAAGAGATATGGTTGCAGTTTTTCAGTTTTTTTGTTTTAAAGGTGCTATGCCTCCTATGTTCACTGTACATACTAAAGTAATATTATAAAACGCAAAACTGTTATGTGAATATGATACCGCGCGTGTGTTGTGAAGGGTACTAGTTTGCCCTTATATATTACATGTAAGATTCATAACTCAACTGACAGTGTACTTACATATAAGTATGAATTTAAATAAATGATTTAAACAGCGAGTTCTGTCATGTAGACTATGACATCACACAATGAAGAAGTGCTTGTAAAATTATAAACACGCTTTTATTAACCTTACCATTGATTTAAAACATGGAGCAATAATAAAATTTGTGATGAAACGATAATGTTGCTGGTGTGATTTATGGACATGTAGTATTACATACACGAATGAAGTGGATGAAGATTATGTTAAGTTGCTTGCAGCAAATTACTGTAGTAAAATTTCGTCGCTTGTTACGAATAAATATGGCTTTGTTCATACATAGCCTAGGAATTTGCACCTTTGCACCATAAACCAAACTAAAGAAATAAATATTCAATTCTTAATTGTAAATGAAATAACTTTAATTCTTGATGCTCGCAGGTAAACTAATACTAACTCAGTAATGTGACTTCCATTCTTCTGGTCTGTCTGTAGTCCGTAGTTGATGTAATCCAAATATAAGATTGACATGACAATGAAGCAAACAAATAAAATAATTCTGCAAATATTGACTTTTACGACACAAACTGATGTTTTCACGAGGCGTAATGAGTATAATGACCAATATCTAAACATTTACATAGACAGCAAATATTGTTATAGGCAAGTTAAATTAGCCTCTATGATTACATTGTCTTGAAACAGCATATGATCAAAAAGGACCATGATTATAGTTTATAGGTCAGCCCGTAGGCAAGTTTGTCGATAAATCTTGTTCATTACCTAAGCTTGCGTGCAGGGGCCGTGTTAACATCGGTTAAGGTCTACCAACATGTCGAAAACGAAGGCGTACTCGATTTAAATGTAAATACTGCAATTAGAGGCTTCTTACACGCCTTCGACGGTAAGCAGACTGAGACTGCGGTACTAGATTACATAGATATCGGTGAAAACTGACTTAGTAGGTACTTTCCAAAGCTGCCGTGCTATGGGTTAGTTTTAAAAATGTTAAATCAATCAATGCAATTTAATATAAGTACCTGTAGATAAATAAGACGGGTTCAACTAAGAAGACGACATCGGCAAGGTATATTTATATGGAGGAGAATGTCAAAACCCCATGTAATTATTAAATGTTATAATGATTTTTATATTCGTAGACCTACAAACCTGCACCCCGGGACCCGACAGCATTCCAGGCCGCGCGTGGGTCCTAGCTCTAGGGGAAGACGGTCTCGAACCCCGACTGAGAGGGTTCCTCAGCGCATGTTTGGAGCGGGGCCAGTTTCCGAAGATGTGGAGGACGGGGAAACTGGTCCTCATCCGCAAGATGGGGCGCCCGGCGGACGAGCCGTCCGGGTACCGGCCCATAGTGCTGCTCGACGAGGTGGGCAAGCTCTTCGAGAGAGTCATTGCCAAGCGCCTCGTCGAGCATCTCTTTAGAGTGGGGCCGGACCTGGCGAATACCCAGTTCGGGTTCCGCCGGTGGCGTTCCACTGTGGATGCCATCATGCGTGTGAGGACTCTGGCGGAGGATGCGGTCGCTCGGGGCGAGGTGATGTTGGCGGTGTCCTTGGACATCTCCAACGCGTTCAACACCTTGCCCTGGAGTTGCATCAGAGAGGCGCTCGTGTATCACGATGTGCCTCTCTACCTCCGCCGCATAGTCGGGGCATACCTGACGGGGAGAGCCGTCGTCTACCCGAGTTCGACCGGAGTCGGTAGGCGCGAGATGTCGTGCGGTGTTCCACAGGGATCGGTCCTGGGGCCGCTGCTGTGGAACATCGGTTACGACTAGGTGCTTCGCGGTGACTTCGCGTACGGTGCCACCGTCACGTGTTACGCGGACGACACGCTGGTGACGGTAGGCGGGGCTACACACCGCGAGGCGACCCTGAGGGCCACGACCGCGGTTGCTCAAGTCGTGGAACGGATCCGGCGGCTGGGTCTCGAGGTGGCTCTGCACAAGTCCGAGGCCATGTTCTTTCATGGCCCTCGGCGCAGGCCAGACCCGGGAGCCAGCCTTACAGTGGGAGGCACTCCCATCGACATCAAGCCCCGGTTGAAATACCTGGGGCTGGTGCTTGACGGTCGATGGGACTTCGGAGAACATTTCCGAAGTCTGCGCCCCAAGTTGGTGGCAACGGCGAATGCCTTGGGCAGGCTGTTGCCCAACTTGAGGGGCCCAGAGGACTCCTGCAGGAGACTCTACGCGGGTGTCGTGCGGTCCATGGCCCTATATGGGTGCCCCGTATGGGCGGACACCCTGGGGGCCAGATTCCTGCCTCTGCTCCACGCGGCGCAGAGGACGACGGCCTCCAGGACCATCAGGGGGTACCGCACGATATCCTTTGAATCGGCGAGTCTCCTTGCCGGATCGCCACCTTGGATCCTGGAAGCGAGGACCCTTTCGGCACTCTATCGGTTCCGAAAGGAGGCGCGGGAACGGGGACTCGATCCCGAGCCCGAAGAAATTCGGGCCGAGAAGTCCCGGCTCCACAGGGCCATGGTGACCGAGTGGGAGCTGCGACTTGAGCAACCACGCGCAGGGCACGCCGTGATTGCGGCGGTAAGACCCATCATGGGGGAGTGGCTAGAGAGGCCACACGGTGGCCTCTCGTACCGTCAGACGCAGGTCATTACCGGACACGGTAACTTCGGGCGGTACCTGCATCTGATGGGCATAGAGCCAACGCCCGAGTGCCATCACTGCGACGCGAGCGTGGACTCGGGGCTGCACACGCTCACCGAGTGTCCAGCGTTTGAAGCGCCGAGGCGGGAGCTTGTGACGGCCCTGGGGGTGAGAGTGCTCACGCTCTCCACCCTGCTCGCGGCGATGGTCCGCTGCGCGGATGCGTGGGCGGCCAGCGCCTCCTTCTGCGAGCAGGTCATGCTCGTGAAGGAGACAGCAGAGCGGGCGCGGCGCAGCGAGCGAGAAAGACTCGCGGACATCGCTGTCCGCGTTCGAAGGCGGCTCGGGCGTCGGAGGGCGCAAACCGACCTCCGCCCCCCATGAGCGCGGGCCTGAGGGTGACGGGTGGAGCCGCTCGTCACCCTAGCAGAAGCAGGCCACGGCGGCGGCGCGCATCGTAGGACGATGCGCCCCCCCCCCCCCCCTACCGGGGTCGAGTCGGGGACCTCGTGGTCCCCCCTCCCGAGGAGGGCCAGACCGAGAGGAATGGCCCTGGGTCAGCCGGGGTGCAAGGGATATGTCAAAAGACAACCTCACCTCCGGCCTAGCACATCGACCCACAGACGGCGTGCGGTTTAGTCGGTTCGAGTCCGATATAACCTACACCTTCGGCTCCGGAGGGGTGGGTATCCGTGGGGATTTCCCGAACGTAAAAAAAAAAAAAAAAAAAAACCTACAAACCTGCAATTCTGATGGCGTAAAATATTGATCCGCTTCTCAACGAACGCATAGGAACCTTTTTCTGATATGTTCTATTTCAGATTGTAATCTATTTCTGTTCCATATTGCATTCAGATCCGTTCACCTGTTCTCACGTGATTGCGTGCTAAATGTTCATAAATCCGTTCAGACTTTTGTCTGAAGTACCCTGAATATTGAGATAACACCAGTAAACGATGAAGCAGAAATATTGTGTATAAGAAAACCATGCTTCATTATATCTGACGAATAATTTTCTCACCTAATAATTAATTGATTAATTAATATAGATTGAAGCTAATGTCAAAAGCACATTAAACCAGTTACCTATGTACAATTTACACAATTGGTTAGGAATGGTTTTAAAATAAAACGAGATTTAATGTAATGCAAGTTTGTTAAGTAACCAATCGCGTTGCAATGAGAGCATAATTACTTACATTGGAATCAAACCCGACTTTTGACTTAGCAGCTGCCAGTCAGATACTGTTCACTTTATTTGAGCTTGCTGACGTAACGCGAATATGAAAATCCAATACAATTATTAATAAAAGATAGATATCACCATACATAAAATATGTATGTTCTAGTGGTCAGCAAAACATAATCCCGCGCCAATACCAATTCCTGCAAAACTCATTGTATCCATACCGGCGACCACTAATGGGTACCGGGTATCCTATAAAATTTATTCCTATCTTATCGGAATAGATTGCCTTCGGTTATAGATTAGTTCCAGGATATCTAGCGCTTCTGATTCGCTCTATCTCCTTTATATTGTTAAACACTATTTCCTATTTAGACTGTGAATTCCGGTTGCTACACTGATTGAATATCTAAACTTACACGATAGCAAATTGAGCTTAGCTTGAAAGGTTATTTAAACCGTTATTCTGTGGAATGTATTGTTTAATAATATAGAATCTGATCGCGAATACAATGTTCTTATTTGCAGTAAGTCATTTCATGCGTATGGTCTGCATAGAAATCATGATTAAAGTTAAGTTTTTATTTATTGAATAGCTGCGTTGGCCCACGGTTTCTTCCACCGTGTTCAGTTCTTAATCACCCGCCACTTTCCCCTCTTTTTTTCTCATTCATTTTTTTTTAGGATCTTGGAATACCAAGACCCTCAATACACGGATATCTGTGGTTAAATAACATAATAATGTTATATAACCACAGATATCCGTGTATATATAGCCCTTCCTCAAGAACTGGGCTATTAAATGCCAAAATGTTTAGGCAAACCGTCCGTGTTGTACCACAGATTAGCGCGTTCAAACAAATAAAATTTTCAGCTTTAAACAGAAATACATTTGATATTGAAATGGATATATTATCGTCGTTCTTCGTGACCATTGGACCACCTTTTTGGCATGAAGGAAATCTTTGGTATGCATTGTGGTAATATGGCCAGTCTTCGAAAGATATTGCCACAATAGGCTCGCGATGCGCAGGAATTTTATGATACGATTGGTATAATAATTTGTTTTGTTTTTATTTTCAAACTGCCGTATTATTTATACTTAGCACCTAATTCTCGATTAAAATAGTAATTTTTTCATATTTTGGTTAATTGACACCTGCGCCTTTATCCCTACAGATGGCGCCTCGTTATGGCCAATGTTAGCTGTCGTCTACGTAGATTTCATGGTCTGTCTCTTCATATCTGACAGCTATGAGTTTGCAATTTTTTTTTAATATTTTTTTTTTTTTTTTAAAAGCATATTAGCAACCGAAATTATCGAAATTACTAATATTCCCTCTAACCCCTCCAACTAAGCTAACTTGCTTGTGCTAGGCGTCAGGTTCTTTTAACTTTAACATTCAGCTATAAAGTCTAAAATTTAACAACATTTTGTGCAATGTCAGCGGTGTGACAGTGTTTTTGGAATCGGGGGCCAGATGGTTATTGTTGTTTGGTCATATGCTGCTGCCATCTATAATTAGTTTTGCGTCGGCATCCCCATTGTATTTCATTGATAAGAATTGATTTGTGATCATCATGTCATTGCCATTGGATGTAACTACATGTCTTTTTAGTATCGAAATTAAAATAACATAAATATATAACAAGGACAACAACAAATCATTTATAAGTTTTTTACACTTAGCCATTTTTAGTAAGTTAAATAATATCTAATTGGTTTGAATACTAAATTAAGAACAATAGGTACATAAACTACTTTTCAAAATTTACGCAAGTATTATATAATTGGTTAGATTATGGCCATTTTCCGGATTATAATAATTGTTATACAAAAACATCTGTCGCGATCAAAATCAGTTGAATCTGATATTAAATCACAGATTTTTTTTTTATTGGTTAACCTAACTTTCAAGATTAATCATTTGAATTCAAAATTTAGTGTAATTAGATCTGACTAGATATTATTCAATTCAATACAATCAAACTTCCAGATGCTTTTAAACTTACCGTACCGACTGTATTTTACGACCCTCATAGACGATAGTAATAATACATAATATGAAATATAACTAATATTGAAAATCAATAGTATGTAGTGTAGCGATTCACTATTGTAAATTTTATGATAATATTTGTTTAAATCATAATAAATGTTTTATGTTTTTTTTTTTTGTTTTTTTTTTATTTATTATTATTTAAACTTTATTTAATCAAAACGGTTTTACAAAATTCTTAACAATAATAATATACTTCAGTCAAATAACCCACCCCGTATGCTGGCCGCGTTGCCTCGTTGAATCGCAATGGCCATCCTTTGCCCCAGAAACGAGCCAGAGCGGGAGTCACCGCCTTGGTCGTGGATGCGGCGGCCAATTTCCGCGATCAACCTCTTAAATGAGTGTGATGTAACTGAATCTGTCCGAATCACAAGTGATTGATTTGATTGAATATATCCATAGGGCAACTGTAGATCCAGGTATTATGATCCAAAAAAGAGGCCCGAATCGTTTTTATATGTCGATATTGTTTTATTATTTTTAAGAACATCAATATATTGACAGGATCGCAATATATTTTGGCTGATTTAACGCGTCTATAATTCATATGAATATTTAAATATGCTCGAATAATGTAATAAATATATATATATATATATATATTCGCCGACATTCCACACAACGCTATGTAAATCCACATTAAGCATAAAACTAAATCGTGTTATGAGTTCTAGAAATCAATGGATTACTGTGAAACAAAATTGATATTAAAAAGGAAATATAGCTAAACGCTAAATATCCTAGTGTTTAAGAAGAATGTTCTTGACTGTCATTCTAAACCTTTGAGGATGCCGTAAGGCGAAACCGGTCAGTTCAATAATAAATACTATGGAAAAAGTATAAGTGTTGTCGAAATGTAATTAAAAAGGAAATTTTCCATAACTTGAGCCAGGTATAAATGAATACAGATAGAAGAAATATATATAATAGAAATATCATAATAATTGGACGTGTGTATCAGCTTAACAAGCAGCAAACGGAAGCCGCTTATAAATATCAATTACCCTGCACTTACGCACCGCGATACTAAATGCAAGTGCCTGTAATTATATGCGTGTAAGCATTAAGTAATAAAACTTAGAAATATGTATCATGCCATGGCAAATTATTATTGTGCTTAAAAAGGTAGTATAAGCCTGATGATGTTATCTACACTATTATAAAAAAGCAGATAAAAAAGGACAACTGGGCTTATGTAATATTAGCGAATCTGAACTAAAACATACGGATTTTAGAATTCCTATCTATTTGTTCGCAATGGACACAAAAACTACCGAACGAAGAAGGGCATGCGATATTGTGCAGCTGCTATCCTTTCTTCCAAATCAGTCTCCTCCATCTTTCCCTTTATATAATTTATCCTTTCTTTTTGCAACCACACAGGACCGTTCTTCCAGAGCTGTAAGCTATTACAGTCCGAAGGTTTTGTTCCTCTTGAAGCGCAATCTGCCGGGTTATCCTTCGACGAGACGTACGCCCATTGACTTCGATCTACAATATTAAGTATTTCAGAAACCCGGTTTGCAAGAAATACCTTCCAACGACTGGGGCTACTTGCTAGCCAAGCTAATACAATTTCGGAATCTGTCCATGCATGTAAATGCTGCTTTGGAACCTTTAAAATTGTAGCTGTTTCTTGCAGTAGTTTGGCCAGCAAAACCCCTCCACATAGCTCCAACCGGGGTATTGACACTTGTTTTATTGGCGCAATTTTTGTCTTCGACGTTACTAAGTTAACATATATTTTTCCATCTGGAGCTATTATACGGGAATATACGACAGCGGAATATGCCACCTTTGAGGCATCTGAAAAGCCGTGCAGTTCAAAACGATGACTATTGCTACACAAATTAATCCAACGAGGTATTCGGAAGTTGGTGAGCTTACATAGATCACTTCTGTATTCTACCCAGTCTTTGAGTAAGCTGGAAGGCAGTTCCTCATCCCATTCAATTCCTGCCAACCACAATCTTTGGATGAAGTACTTAGCAGTGGTAATAGCGGGAGCGATCCATCCCAGAGGATCAAACAGACGTGCTATATCCGATATGACCTTACGTTTGGTTACCTCAAATTCATCAGTTTTCTTGTTCCACGTTAGACCTAAAATTTTTGAAACTGTATCTGTTTTTATTTCTAAATTACATTCTGATTCTAATTTTGTATCCTTAATAGATTCTAATAATTGTTCACTACTACTAGACCACTTCTGAAGTTGGAATCCGCCACGATTTAGCATCTCGGGTAGCTGCCGATATATTTCTAACCCTTCTGCTACTGATTCACACCCCGACATGAGATCATCCATATAGAAATCACTCAGTACTTTGTCTCTTGCTAATGGAAATTCTGTTCCTTCATCTCTAGCTAACTGCTGTAGTGATCTAACTGCTAAATACGGAGCCGAAGATGTGCCAAATGTAACCCGTAAATGTCGAAGATGCTGAATTGGCATATCTGGGCTTTCTCGCCATAGTATACGAAGATAGTCCACATCATCTTTGGATACCTTGACTTGCCGGTACATTTTAATGATGTCTGCCACTAGACAGATGGGATGGCAACGCCAACGCATAATGATGTGACGTAGGTCAGATTGCAACGGCGGTCCTACCATTAAGTCACTGTTTAAGGACTTGCCGTTTGTATTAACACAGGAAGCGTCAAATACGATACGCAATTTAGTCGTACTTTTATCATTACGTATAACCGCGTGATGAGGTAAATATACTGCGTCCTCCTTGTTGATATCCTGTACTACCTCCATGTGATTAAGTGTCAAATATTCATTTATCACAGCTGAATACTGCTTCTTTAAATTGGGATTTTTTAATAGACGTCTTTCAAGCATGAAAAATCGTTTCAAGGCTATATCCCTTGAACCGCCGTATTTACAACTAGGATCGGATGACCGAAATGGCAATTTTACCACATACCGACCAGATTCATCTCGTTTAGTTGTGGCTGAAAAAAGGCTTTCACATTGCGTTTCTTCTGGAGTTAACAGCTTGTTTCCTAACTCCCAAGTAGGTTCCGACTCTAGTTCCCAAAACTTTTTTAGGAGTTCAATTTCCTCCTGTTGCGTATAAAGCAGGCTAACACAATTATGACTTGTCACATTATGGTTGAATTTACCGATATGTCCAGAAAGGATCCAGCCAAGTTTAGTATTTTGCGCAACCGCGTAACCTGGCGGACCCTTGACTAATCCTTCCAATATTATCTGTCCATAAACTTCGGCACCTAAAAGAAGATCTATCTTATTTGGGGTAGCAAATGACGGATCCGCTAGTTCCATAGACGAGATCGTAGTTAAAACTTGAGTCCTTACCTTCTCCTGTGGTAAAAGAGTTGTTAATCTTTTCAAAACGTAAGCCTTGACAGTAACGACAAAGCTGGGGTCAACTCGTGACTGAACCTGAATAACAACCATTGAATTAGAAGTTAGGGATTGACATTGATCACCACCAATGCCTGTAATTTTACCTCTAGTAGGTATCCTTTCAAGACCTAATAGCTGGACCATGGACTCCGTCACAAACGAAGCCTGAGATCCCTGATCTAACAAAGATCTTAATACAAAAACGGTCCCGTTACGCGACTGTGCCTTTACCAAGGCAGTAGCTAATAGAACTTGACATTGATCATTTGAGAAACAACTAACAATATCTGTGGAGTCGCTCTGAGGTGGGTTGGTTAATAGGGCTGTAGTAACATCTTTCTCCGTAGTCTTTACAACCGTATTCTCTTCGATAACTGATTTCGAGATATTTTTAGAATGTAGCAAAGTATGATGCTTACGCTTACATAAACGACACCTTGTGGACTGGCGACATGAAAATACTGAGTGACTTACTCCTAAACAATTAAAGCACAAACCATTCGTTTGGACAAAATTACGTCGTGTATCAACGTCTTCTTGACAGAACTTCTTACAGTTTGCTATTTTATGGTTATCCTGACAGTACGAACAAGACAATGCTGTGGACACAGAGTGTGCCTTCACAGATGATACATTACGCTGCAATGTTACATTACGTTGAATCTTACTAGTATCTAAGAATTCGAGAGCTCTAAATCTTTGTTCAAGAAAACCTTGAAATTGTTTAAATGTAGGTAACTCATTGGATGTATCACTAATTTTTAATTCCCATTGTTTGCGTGACTCATTGTCTAACTTTAAACTCAAAATAAATATCAGCATTATGTCCCAATTAGCAACACTAATCCCTAAATTAGTTAATGCATACAAACATTCATTAGAGGTATCCAATAATTCCTTTAATGCGTGGGCCGATTCTGTTACAATATTCTTTTGGGTCATAAACCGCTTCAATATATTATTTGCCAAATACTTTATGTTATTATATCTGTCTTCTAACTGTGACCAGCAAGTTAGGTAATTATTACTAGTAATAGGAATGTGACGTAAAAGACTTTCAGCTTCACCAGACAAATGAGTTTTTAAATAATGAAGTTTTTGTACATCATCCAATTTGCTGTTGCCATGTATCAAGGATAAAAACAAATCTCGAAAACTTATCCACTCTGAATAATTTCCAGAAAATTTTGGTAAAGATATTTTTGGTAATTTAATATCACACGATTTATTTGAAGCTTCAATAGTAGCACTCTGCGATGTTGATTTTTGTGGGATTAATTTAGTAAGCATTTCTTTAAGTTCTATTTTGTAGTCAAAATATACTTCTTCTGTAGACTGATATAGATTAGTAGAATGATACTTAGATGCGACATATGCGGTTTCTTCAACCTCTTGGAGGATCTTATAATGTGTATCATTAAACAATGTCCATTGCTTTTCTAAATTGTCCAATCTTACTTCAATGTAACTTTGTGTAATTCTCTCCCTTGGAGATTTTTTGAAGTTAGAACGTGCTCGGGTAATAGCCGTACTTGTGTTCAATTGAATTTTGTCGTACGCTTCCATGTTGTACAAAACAAATAGTTGGACTTCAAATCACAAAGTTTTTATTGCACTAAGTCACTGAAGCAGATATAAATCCTTCGACAATTTTACAAGTCTTTTCACCAAGTGCATTTCTATCCAAATTCGGGCATAGGTTCCCCTCTTCACTTTTTAAGAAATTATTCTAAGTCCATGCACTATACTTCAAATTTTTCTAAGTCCAAACTGATACTACATTTTCTAAGTCCAAACTGACACTATAACTTTTGTATTTTAATTTAATAGTTAATCGAGATAGTCAATATAACTCCACTGTCATAATAATTAAAAGTACTCACAGTTTATCTTCATTCACTTCAAACACTGTCAACTCACGTGATACGTAGCTCGCCTCAGGGGTAGGAGGGGGTCAACTGTCCCTGTGCCCTCACACTGCGGATACTGCTTACTTCGCTGTGGTGCCGCGTGCCGGCACTTGCGCTGCTCCACTCTTCACCCCTGCTGCGCCGCTGCAATAGCTCCACGGAGGACAATGCACTCCAGTCCTTTATCCGGCTCGAAGGACCAAATGTACACGTCAAAAAAATGATCTCGAAATGAAACACCACACTCAAATGGAATCTCAGTAATTTATTAAACCTCTGACGATTTAAATACAAGTTCGAAAATCTTAATAGCGCAATTCAGACACACTAGTTTCAAACGCCATCTATTGACAAATTGAAGAACTAAAGTTACAAAATATAATATCAAAACAACATACTTAGACAGTGAGACTGAAAATACCTACCTTACACTTAATTCCAATTTGTTTAGTAGAATAGGAATTATATTATGACTAATAGTTACGATAACCGACATCTATGCCGCGGGCATCAGTTTAAATAAGATTACAAAAATATATACCTGCTATTAGCAAGTTGATTTTTATGTGCAAAGGATCTTCAGATGCATATAATTATTATGAATAGAATTCTCATAACTACTTTTATTGGGTTACCAAATGATGCCTGCGGCTCTGGCGACGTATTGTAATTTTTTTCGTTCCCGTTTCCCTTAGGAGCCTGTTTCCGGAATTAAAAAGATCGTATGTTTTAACACAAAACATAGTATATCTATATGTAAATTTTCATATAAATCTCTGTAACGGTTTACGCATGATTTTTAGACCTACCAAAGATACAAATATCCGAATATCTGAACAACTTTATAGTATTGTCTTCAATTATGATATACATAGTTGGAGTCGGAATTAGAATATTGACATTTTAGTGGTAAAAGAGTGCGAGTAATAGCAATATTTGATAAAAAATAACAATTTATACCCGACTGCGCCAGAAGTAGGGTTATGTTTTTCGAGAGTATGTAGGTATGTATGTATAATTGTCTGGCGCGGGGTATATCAAAATACAAAAAAAAAAACATAATGGCAGATTTGTGGCGCTTTATTCAAATGTCCGCAGAGCGTCCCAACGCTCTGCACCTGAACGGGTCGATGGATCTTAGTTTGCGAGGTGTCGTTAGATTCATAATTACAGTGAAAGTGTTTAATTTAAATGAAATAAATTATTAAAATAAAAAAAATCTACTACTGAGAAGATCGAAACAAGCTTTATAACAGGCGGTACCCATTTGCAAATTGTAAAAACAAATGAAAATTAATGGGTACCGCCTGCTATAAAGCTTGTTTCGATCTTTTCATCAATCGGGTCTTTTATTTTTAATATTTTTTAATGGGGTGATTATGTATTATTACGTATTATGTATTATATTATATACCTAAGGATTATGATTAGGATTACGATGACGATAAGGATTATTCAAGACTGTTTTTAAGTCACGTAAATATCTTCTCACAAAAAAAGCACACAAAACCATTTTAGTTCTTATCTCAAATATTTTAGCATTAGTTATAAACGATCGATTGAAGATTGCATAATTTCAGAGTAAACTAGTTAAAGAACGGTTACTTATTTTATAAATTCACATAAAGTCTTGTAAACAAGATTTTATGTTTTGAAAATCATATAAGGTAATGATTGAGTAACTGTATATCGAGTCATATATCACACTTAGCTGAGGCGGTTAACCTATGCTCCTGTGAATATCAATAATAATATAATAGATAATGATAACCATCCGTGTAACTAGTTAATTTATAAACTGTTATTCATTTTATGAAATAGTGTTAAATACAATTATCTTTTTTTTACAGGTGTTCCGAAGATAGTGCACGACAGCGCAATCAGTCTCCCCTCAGTCAAATATTAAAGGTATTATTTTTTAATATTCAGTTCTTATAAAATTAATATTTAAGCATATTATTAACTTAAATACTGACAAAAGAATATAGACTTTTTTATAAAATCGCATGTGACTGCTTTACTGGCATAAACCAGCCTTAAGTTAAGCCTTTGTACTTAAAAGTATGCACCCTTCATAATTTGTTTTTCCTTGATACGTAAGGCGACGAAGGCTATACCTAGAGCCTTTTTTGAGTTTTAACGAATTCATTGTAATCAGAAAATCTATTTAAGGTTCTCGAATATAATCATCACTAGGTACAACAACTCTCACGCAATTGCTTCTCACCCTTTCATGCAAAGTCATTGGTGCTAATGTCAACGTACTCATATAACGTGCAAAAAAATTGATAAACACAGGAAGCCATTAGTTTATTTCGATCTAAAGGTGTACATCGTAAAACAAACGTCCAGTTTAGAGAGAAAATTTTAAGATTACTTACTCCCAAGTCAGTATGTTTTTTCCTAATTTAAGTATGTGATTATAGCTTACTGGATGACGAAAATTTCTGCGTTCTGGTCTTATCCAGAGGTTCTCAAATAGGGGCCTGAAAAAGCGGCAAAAGGTTCCAGTAAAGGATGGTATGGCAGTGTTTGCTTCGCGCTCGACTTGGCGGGGGCACGACTGCCTCTCTAGACAAGTGGCATTTCGTTGGCCGGCGTCTGATGGAATAGAATGACGAATGTATGGGATTTGACGTTTATGACATGCGTTAACGACTGTCAGTGTACTGGACGGGCCTCACGTGGACGAGCGAACCCGGTTATAGAACGCGAGTTCGTTCACCTCTTGATCGGCTGTCGCCCATAAGTACATGGGGTGGTTCATTCAGTTTACACACTTTCCTGCCCTGAGGAGAAGGTGGACTGTAGCTGTTGTATGCGAGACAGGAAAGCGAGGTTTCCCCGTGTGTCTCTGACAACCAGCTGAACCAGCCAGAAAGGCCAGGTTCCGATTTGTATCTGAAGGGATCCAGTAAATAAAACAATCCTATTTTAACAATAAAATTGTCCTGAACTTAGATGCCCATTTCAGGTTGCAAGTCTGAGCGTTATAGCTCCAAGACGTGCTAGGCGACCCGGCTAGAGTATCGCAATGGTGAAAAAGTCGCCTGCGCTTTTATATTAATAGTTTTTACCCTGATGTGGGCCTCTAGTTTCGGTGGATATTTTCTTTATTTTGCACAATCAATTTTCACTTTGACAATATCAAAATATTTCACTTATCTATACAATTTCTTACAATTCTAACATACCTATTATCTATAAACGTGTGCAACACAATTATTTATTTATTTCTTATTGAATAGTACACAAAAATTACATAATTTCTTTAAAATTAACAAAAGTGTGCAGAAATTACAGTGTTTTGTAGTTATGTGTGAGGTTTAATTGGATTTTACTAAATTCTTATAAGACTATGGTTTACAGATATGCTGTTACATATTGGGTACTGATATTTACTGCTATTACATATATTTTTTATCTATGTATTATTATCATTTACTATCTAAATTAACAAATTAATCTCGTACAGATAATACAAAGATTGTTTTACAAATTTAGGTAGTTCCAACGCCTATCCCAGAGGGCGCGACTGAATCACACAGTGGCCAATCAGAGGCCGGTTTGCACTGTTTTGACATTATTTTGATACTATTCTAACACTATTCATTCCGATAATCACAAAACCAATGTTTATTTTGATTATACTACATATAATCACAATTTGCGAACACAGTTAAATTAAAATTGTCTGTCTGTCGCGAACAGTCAGGTACATCAAATCCTATTCATTTGTCATTCTGTTCTATCAAACACTGGTCAGCGAATTGCCACTTGTCTAGGGGGGCTGTACAGATTTAGGATTTGCGATTAACCCAACCTTGGCCTTTGTTAGACTTGACTAACCGTAATATAAAAACGCACGTTCGCATTATGCCCGGTATAAATTATACCAGTAGCATACTAGTCCAGCGAGCGAATCCAGTGCTACTAGAATAATGTGAACCATCACTGGGATGTGCCCATTCCAGTGAGTGATTCCAGTCCAGTGTATTTTTTGACAGGTTTGTGGTTCATGACATGATAGATCGTGTAGTCGAGACTGAATTTCGGATTGGAAAGAAGTGGAAAGACCGTCCGACATTAAAAATAATGTTCTTAAGTTGATTTTGTGTTTTTGGAGTCACCAAATTAACATTTCTAAAACGACGGTTTGGCTTGTTTTTAACTGCAGCCGAACTGTCGTATAAAGTGAGATCATAATGGCCGGCCTTGAGCAATAGTAGATTATGGGACAAGTGTGTAAAGTTAGTTATAACCGCTAAGGCGATATTGAGACCTGTCCCTCTAGACCAGTGGCAATTCGTTGACCGCCGTTTGGTAGAATATAATGAATGACAAATGTACAGGAAATTACATTTAAGACATGCGTTAACGACTGTCAAATACGTCAAATCCCATACATTCGTCATTCTATTCTATCGAACGCCGGACAACAAATTGCCACTTGTCTAGAGGGGCTGAGCCGTCAGGCGAGGGTCTAAAGAGAGAAGACGGTAATCAACAATACACACGTGTATCATACGTCTTCTTTCAATTGATTTGTGAATAATATACTACTAAAATAGATATTTACCCTTCACAGTTTTCAGATAGTAAACATATAATTTACGAAACGGGGGTTTATTTATGGAACGCGAGAGTTTAAAAGTTAGATAGTAAACATTCCATAATGTTATGGACTTCACATCAATCACATCATATATCGGACGTTGTACAGTATATTTGTATAAATCGGGCGATGTAGTGGGTACATAAATTGATTTCTTCATAACTAGTATTTGTAGGCATTTCAATTAATAAATAACTATAATTTCACCAGTAAAACGAATTGCTAAACTTTTTGGTACTGGCGGAAATAATTAAAAAAACACTGGTCACAAACTAAAAGAATGAGGTTTCTTTTTTATCACGTGTACAAGAAAATGGTGAATTTACTTAACGTTTTAAACAGAGAGAAAACAAAAGTTATACTTGAGTAAAAGATTGTTTATTATACATGTACAAGATGAAATTTACTATTTAAATACGAAGTTGCATAAAAGTAGGTATATTAATTTATTTGTTCTATTGAACAGAATCTTTTTGGATCCAATTTTTTTTAACTCAACCCAACTCAACCAATACAATTTATAAAAAGTGATTTAATAACAATCAAAAAACCAGTTTGATAATAGGTATCATTATGTGCCTCATTGCGGTGAGATTAGAGCCATTGTATGAGCAAATGAATTGAAAAGTATTTTGTGGCATGTATACAAGGGAATAAAGAGCTACGGAATTCTCCTTTGGGGTAACTCCGCACACCCTGGAGGTCAGACTCCTGCCTCTGCTCCGTACGGCGCAGAGCACGATGACCTTCAGGGCCATCAGGGGATACCGCACGATATCCTTCGAAGCGGCGAGTCTCCTGGCCGGATCACCACCGTGGATCCTGGAAGCGAGGGCCCTTTCGGCACTATATGTGTTCCGAAAGGAGGCGCGGGAGCGGGGATTCGATCCCGAGCCCGAGGATAATCGGGCCGAGAAATCCGACGACTTGGGCAACCACGCGCAGGGCACGCCGTGATTGCGGCTGTAAGACCCATCATGGGGGAGTGGCCAGAGAGGCCACTCGGTAGCCTCTCGTACCGTCAGACGCAGATTATTACCGGGCACGGTAGCTTCGGGCGGTATCTGCATCTGATGGGTATAGAGCCCACGCCCGAGTGCCATCACTGCGACGCGAGCGTGGACTCGGGGCTGCACACGCTCACCGAGTGTCCGGCGTTTGAGACGCTGAGGCGGGAGCTTGTGGCGGCCCTGGGGGTGAGAGTGCGCACGCTCTCCACCCTGCTCGCGGCGATGGTCCGCTGCGCGGATGCGTGGGCGGCCAGCGCCTCCTTCTGCGAGCAGGTCATGCTCGCGAAAGAGACAGCAGAGCGGGCGCGGCGCGATGACCGAGAAAGACTCGCTGACATTGCTGCATGCGCTCGAAGGCGGCTCGGGCGTCGGAGGGCGCAAACTGAACCCCGCCCCCCATGAGCGCGGGCCTGAGGGTGACGGATGGAGCCGCCCGTCACCCTAGCAGAAGCAGGCCACGGCGGCGGCGCGCATCGTAGGACGATGCGCGCCTCCCCACACCGGGGTTGAGTCGGGGACCGCGTGGTCCCTCCCTCCCGAGGAGGGCCAGACCGAGAGGCATGGCCCTGGGTCAGCCGGGGTGCGAGGGATATGTCGCATGACAACCTCACCTTCGGCCTAGCACTACGACCCAGAGTCGGCGTGCGGTTTAGTCGGTTCGAGTCCGACATAACCTCCCCCTCCGGCTCCGGAGGGGTGGGTATCCGTGGGAATTTCGCGCACGTAAAAAAAGGGGTTAACTCCGCGGATTTAAACACGATATTTATCTTACAAGCAGGCCCAAGAGTCTCCCTCCTAGAAAAGTTTAAAGAACTAGATTTCTAACCGTAGTGTCACAATACATTTTCAAGAACCTAATGTGTGTAAGGAAAAATATCTCAAAATTTTCAAAAATTTGTGTCAGACATCTTTCGTGTCGCCAACAGCGGAGCGAACCACAGAACCGAAATCGTGGTACATGTATCGGATGACAATTTAAGCCTCTGGGATTCCTTTGAATCGCAGTGTCCATCAGATCACCGCGCGAGGAACACGGGAAGTGCAGGGACGTGTTATTCACCGTATATTTTCCCGCTACAATCCTCAGGGCGATCACCGTTTCCATAGTCCCGTGCACGGGACGAATCTCTCCTGCACCGATCTCTTGCCGTTGAAGACTGGCGGACCTATAATAATTGTGTAATGAACTAGATAATATTCATAATAACACACTTATACATGGGGTTGTATCGGTAATAATTGTTAAAAGTGATGATAAATAGGTAACTAAAAATACTTTAACCTAAGCCTGTTATTATAAGTTTTAATGAATAATTATAACGTATAATAACAGGCTAAGGTAAGGCCATTTCAATGTGATTTGTCGATTAATAATTAATAAGAGAATGTCGAGAAGTCGTATGTAATTAGTGCGAGGCACGTCAGCTGCTCTGCGGTAATAGCATCAATGAACCATAGCTTATTGGCTATAATTATAACCCCCAGTGTCATTACACTAAGATGTGCTTTTGTTCGGTAAAAATGTATGGACATCTTTTTCTGAAAACATCGCTTGGCCTGCTTTATTATTATTTCATTTATAGTACATATTTCTAGAAAATTCTACTTATTTGTTATATCAGGTCAAGGTTGTTGTGGAGGCAATATTTTTATGGAAAATTTTAAAGTTCGGTCGTTTCTTGGTGACGTAGAAATACAGATACTAACTGTTGTATCTAGTTTAGGTACCAGTCTCACAATTACAGCTTTCTTTGAAGCTTCAGATAACTGAAAAATAAGTTCAATGATTGCTTTGTTTATATTTGTAGGTATTTAATTGTTTGGGAGAAGAACGCTCCCTAGCCAGATAGGCTGACGACCTGGAAAGGTGGCTGGGACAGACTGGATGTGGAAGGTGGATGACCGGAAGCAATGGCGCACATCGGGAGAGGCCTATGTCCAGCAATGGACTGCAATAGGCTTATTGATTGATAAGATTGATCGTTTAGGAGACTAAATGTAAATTCAAAAAAATAAGAGCTAATTTTATGTTATTTTATTTTAAAGTTATATAGATTAGTTTACTTCACAAAAAGTCCTTATTTAGAATTTGAATTCATTTATTGGGGTTACAATGTTTTTGTGCAGCACACATACCACTTTTGTGGCATGCAAACATTACATTATACAACAATAATGTATAAAATTAATAGAAGCCGAAGAAAATCGTTTTTCAACAAGCAGAGTTGAGAGACTTTCATCATTATAGTCATCATCATAAAGACGTATTTTCCTGTTTGCTTCCGAGGTTTTCATTTCGAATCCTAAGGTTCACCGTCTGGATTTTCCTCCTCCACCTCAAGTTATTCAGCTTAGTTCACTTAACTATAAATCTTTACACCGACACTACATATATTAAGAAGTCAAAAAAAAAAACGTTTTCTCAAACATGCTTGGAAATGTGAACATTATTTTGACAACCTTCTTCGAGATAAATCGAAATTGCTGTACATGCGAGCAGCGGCCGGCAAAAGTTGTATGAAAATCCATAATTCTGTCGTGTTTTAGCGGCCAAATAAATTACTATGAAAACTCATATCTGTCGTGTAATTCAAAAATGGAACCAACTTTTACTCCGAACCATGGCAACCAAGGAGGTAACTTATCCAAGGCATTATTTAAATATAGAACTGGCTTGCAAATAGAATGCTGTTTATTAAGAAAAATAAAAAACAAATGAACATTTAGCCGCGTGAAAAATTAGTTGCTCGTCATTGATTTTGAAAAGTAGGTAACTAAAAAATTCTGCCTAGATACTACTTAGTTTTAATTTCCGCGCCATGTTTGAGAAAATCACTATACAAGCCTAGGCCACCACAACTGAGCGTTGCTGGACTCCGTAATGCATACTTCACGATCGTCCGGCAACACTGTAATGTACTATTTTGAATAAGCGATGGGGAGAGCTTAACCTAAAGATAATCGTCGGCAACTCCGATGTACAGATAGTCACACAGTCGTGCCAAGGAGAGCACAACGTAATAAAAATAAAATCAGATATCACTATGTCATGTTAAACAACATGTCGAATTAATTGTTCGCGCAACGCTTTCTAGTTTTACTTGGTACGTGATATTTTCTTATTTGTTCTAATAAGCAGAAACTTTAAATGGAGTCAAATTGGAAAACAAAGAAAGTGTGGTTATAAATTTATTTATTTGTCGTTCTAATCCATAAAGATAGTGATTGACAGACCGACTAACACTAATGAAAACAAAAGTTGTCTGTCATTATCTTTCGTTTGTTGAAAGAGTAATATCATTATTTTTTTCAATATTATCGATATACGATAGGTGGCAATAATACATCCCTAGGCAATAATATTATAAATGCGAAAGTAACTCTGTCTGTCTGTCTGTCTGTATGTTACGCTTTCACGCCTAAACCACTGAACCGATCTTGATGAAATTTGGTATAGGTGTAGATTAGACCTTGAGAAAGGACATAGGCTATGTTTGGTCGCGATAACCAACATCCACGGGGGCGGAGCCGCGGGCAAAAGCTAGTATAACATAAATGATGACTTTAGATGTTCATAACCAAAGAGGCACTAAAAATGTAGCTTGTTAGAAACAAGCCTATTACGTTCTCTTAGAAGAGGGATATCCTACTAATATTATAAATGCGAAAGTTTGTGAGTAGGTAGGTATGTATGGATGTATGTATGAATGTTTGTTACTCTTTCACGTAAAAACTATGTAATGAAATTTAACAATAACATAGCTTATACATCAGAATAACACATAGTTATATATCATCACGCTACTACTCAAGGGAGCGGAGCAGTGATCATTAATGTCAACAAATCCGACATATACGCAGGCGTTGCCGCGGGCAACAGCTAGTATAGAAAATAGCGTTCTTCTCAGTTTCCAAGTTTATATTGGCAGTTAAAGCTGTGAGCAAATCTGCTAGTTACAACTAGTTTTATGTTTTTATTCAAGCTGTAGTTACAAAATATATGAGGGATATTCATAACTAAGGGGCGGCAATGACAGTTTAGTTTTACCATCTATAATAATTGTAGTCTATTTTATTACGCAATTGATAGTCTAACGATTAGTGATTAGCCTAGTAGGATTACGGCCTCCGTGGCGTAGATGTAGTGAACGCGGCCGCTACGCAGGAGGCGCGGGTTCGATCCCCGCTCAGTGCAAATATTGATATGCATGAATATGGGTATTTGCGTTGGTCTGGTCGTGCCTCGGAGAGCGCGTTAAGCCGTCGGCTGTCATACAAACATCTATGGCAGTCGTTACGGGTAGTTGGAGCCCTCAAAAATCTAACAATTGGTCTAGCTGCAATGCTTCGATACCGCCTTTGGATTGTGGAGGTTAGATGGCAGTCGCTTTATTTATTTATTAGCCAAATCCGCAGCTAGACTGGTAAAAAGCGGACCCCAGACTCCAAGTTGAAAAGCTTCGGATGCGACTGGGATTAACGCTGGGATGAAGAATAAGCCTAGTATAGTTATAATAACAATAATAGTCGTGATAATAAAAACTTAACAATTACAAACGAGAATCCACTCAAAGCACTAACGAATAAATGAGATTGCAATTTATGATTTCAATTAGGAAAGGTACTTTTGGTTTGTTGTTATAGTTGTGTTTGTGTTGATATACACCAGCAGAGCCGTCATAATAAATACCATCAACTATATCTTGTAGCTAATTCACTTGAAGAAACAAATTCGAAAATTGGTTTATCACATCCGGTAATCAAAGCGACTAAAATCCGAAAAAACAACTCATATCATCAATCGGCGTGGTTAATCACAAGGATCAAGTTAAGAGATTTTTATGAGTTTCTAGCTTTTGCCCGCGGCTCCGCCCGCGTCAATGTCGGTTATCGCGATCAAACATAGCTTATGTCCTTTCTCAAGGTCTAATCTACCCCTATACCAAATTTCATCAAAATCGGTTCAGTGGTTTAGGCGTGAAAGCGTAACATACAGACAGACAGACCGACAGAGTTACTTTCGCATTTATTATATTAGTACGGATGCGTTATAAATTATATATTGAACTGAAAACTTCTTTAGCGGCGTTGGATGGGTGTAAAATGTTAAGGAAGCGTCAGGATTAGTTGACCTTTGAACCGTAACCGACGACTGACGTCATACAAGATTAGGTACAGACTATCTATTTTGCAAGTTACGACAGATAACGTCGTAGCTTAAACGGTAAGCGCTTCGACTGTAAGTCCTTATAGTTTCAGATAGTATCGGGTTCAAACCACCTGGCCTTCAGGGATTTTTTGTGATTGTTTTTTCTTATTATAATTTATTACTTTTGGTGATTATTTTTTCTTTTTGTAATTTATTGCTTTTTATGAGTATTTTTTCTTTCTGTAATTTATTATTTTTTGTGATAATTTTTTCTTTTCATAATTTATTAATTTCTTCTGACAGAAAATTAGCAGAAAATAAGTGATAGGTTCTATGATTAGCGCTATATTATAGGTATGGTATGGTATGTTCTTTTTTATCTTTTTCTATGTATATAACGAAGAAAGAAAAAAAGAAAATGTTTTCACTTCTGCCGGTACTCCCAGAGTGCAACCCGTCTTTTTTTTATGAATTATAATATGTAGATTACATAAGAATACACAATTACATAACATAAATTCGTTTTCCTATTTATTTTTTCTACGTCAATGTCTCAAGAAAGAGGGTCACCATTACATACAATGGTGTCACTCAGCTTGACGGCGTCATCAAAAGAGGATTGTCATCGCAGTCGCAGCACCGCGTGCCACCCACCGCTCCCACTAATGCTGCGACCACAATCCCTCTTGCCCGGCTATGCGCTTGGTGACCGCTGAACGCAATCCAACCGAGATTGCATTACTATGGAGGATTTTTCGCAATCATGCACGGTGCTACCCACTCGGCCGAAATTTGTGACAAATTTGTGCCATCAAATTTCTACCACCAGTTATCCTGTAACATAGCATGTATGATTCCAGTTTAAAGTTATCAGAAATCGTGTTAAGTGCTCGTTCCATCGCTTACGTGCAAACGATCTTAAAATAATCCGCTATTTACAAATACTTATTACCTGCGGGAAACTTTATCCCGTTCATAAGTATGGAAGCTTTATCTGCATGCTGTCTGTAAATGCTTGAAAGCCTAGACTTACAATTTTGTTTATGAACCCGTAGAATTACGTATTAGATTAATAAATAAATAATAAATAAATAAATAAATATTCTACAACATTTCACACAACGCTATCTAGACCCATGGTAAGCATAGCTTAACTAGCTTGTGTTATGGAATCTAGAATGCGGATAAACATACTTAGATACGTTCTTTTTTTTTTTTTTTGTAAATATATACATATTATACATAGAAACACCCAGACCAATGCAAATATACATATTCATGCATACAAATATTTGCACTGAGCGGGAATCGAACCCGCGCCTCCTGCGTAGCGGCCGCGTTCACTACCGCTACGCCACGGAGGCTGACTTGCTGAGATGCAATAGAATTAAATATACCTAGTCATTTCTATGTCTGAGAGTGCTAGGATTAAATGGTAGTTTAGCATATTGCAAGGTTAATCAATACTAGGCAGCTCAGTCTTAAAATTAGTGACTATTCGTTATGCCGTAACAAGAAAAGTTCTAGGTATTCAGGTATTCGAACCTCAGTCTCGGATTCCGTATAAAACTGTGCCGTGACAAATACCCATAATGCTTGAAACCTCACCTATTACAGCCTCGTCAGATGCTTTTTCACCCTCCATTTATAGTACCTGGGACTGTAGAACCGAATTGAAATACATAATATAATGTATTTGTTCTAATCTCAATCTACTTATTGCATTTAATAAGTAATTCCTAAGTACTAGATAACACTAAAGTATACAAATGAGGTGTTAGTAGCAAGAGAGGTTCTAAAATACCTCATTTTTTATTGGTAAAAGTATCACACAAACTCACGCCTTTATCCCCGGAGGGGTAGGCAGAGGTGCTAGCACCCACATTTCGCCAGTTTATGTTTTTAGGTCTCAATGTAATAGGTGGCCGAGCCTATTGCCATTAACTGGGCACTCATAAACCTGCGATAAATTACACACATAACTTTGAAAAGCATCGAAAAGTCATTGGTGTGTGCCATGGAAAACTTGGGATCGAACCCAAGACCTCGTCTCAGCAGTCCATTACCCATACCACTAGGCTATCGCGGTTTCATCCCGTATAATAACGATTTTCCATTAGTAATTAATAATGTAATTATGTTTTATAGTTTGGCTGACGCTAAAATGCTAATTTCGTTGTAAATTATCAGCTCCTTAATTTGTTTGCTGGCTAATGCTGATGTTAGGCATTTACTGTATCTCCATATTTATATCACATTGCCCGTTAGGTAATTGTAAAGGGTTAGATAATTTGTAAAATTTGTGCTTATCGTTAACGAAGTCCTAGTCCTAGTAGAAAATACTCTAGTATAGGGCAGGCAAGTACCACGGTAGTAGGACTACGACGAGTCAGGTGTCAGCTTAATTTACATATTAAGTAAATGAATTTAAAAATTACTTATTTCAATAAAAAAAATATTTATTACCTACTAAGAAAACTGGAAAATAATTAATTTCGGAAATTTGAAATTCGGCATAACGTTTTTCGGGCCACTGACACTACAGATTTTTAAATATTCGTAAAAATAAAATCGAAAAAATGAATATTCGTATTTATGATTTCGGATAAATAAATTTCGTGTTTTTTTGAATAATCGGATTTTTGTCTCTTAGGAAATATAAAACGCAGAATTTTGAAAATCGGATTATTAATATTTGGAATTAAATATTTCGGTTTTTGGATGTTTCCATCCTGTTTGCCAAGGGGAAGTGAATATATAATATATTCTGACTCCCCTAATTTGCTTTTCATTAATTTCGATGCGCATTTCAAGACATTTTAACATTTCCTGCCACTGCCTGAGTTTCATTGGTTGATGTTTTAATGGGTTGTTGATCCTAGTGCCTATAAATAATAGATGTAGGATGGGTACGATGAATCTAGTAGTTATCTCGAGGGCGTGTTTCTGCCTGAGAAATGGTGACATAAACAGGAGTCTTATGTTATTGTGTCCACCATTTATTGGCGCTAACGGTCGTAAGGCGTGGCCAATGGCAGTTCCCGCTTGTCACTCCAGCAAGTGGCACAAGCAGGAACTGTGTGTTACAGATGATGATGATGATTTATTGGCGCTAAATACCTTTCACCATTAGTTGCTACCTATTTGCCATATCAGTAAAAGTAAAAAAAAAGCCAAGATCAGTTCTACAATCCATACTAATATTATAAATGCGAAAGTAACTCTGTCTGTCTGTCTGTCTGTATTTTACGCTTTCACGCCTAAACCACTGAACCGATTTTGATGAAATTTGGTATAGGTATAGATTAGACCTTGAGAAAGGACATAGGCTATATTTGGTCACGATAACCGACATCCACGCGGGCGGAGCAGCGGGCAAAAGCTAGTAATAAATAAAGCAATGCTTTTAATAAAAATAAATTATCTAACGTTTGTTACATAACGACGGATATAGGACTATTAGTAACAAAAAACTAAAATAAAAAATTTTAAAAACAAAAATATAAATTTCATACTTTCAACTCTAAAACTTTAAATATTTTCTTATTAGTAGTCTTCTGAACATGCCAATGAAGTCAATAAATAACTATCTTGTTGCTAATTGATGCTTATTGCTAACCGGTGCTAAAACTAAATAATAATCACATGCTTATATAAAATACAATTACGCAAAAGTGTACATATTACAATAGACGGGCGCCTTCGTCATGGCGGGAGCAACAAGATTGAAATGAAACACATTAACAAAGTTAACTAGCTATTATCTCTAACTATTCGTCATTATTAATCTCCGCGGCTGCGTTCGCGCAAGATGCAGTTACCGAGTCGCAAGCTCCAGGGCTGCCACCTGTCTCAATTAGTTTTTAATGAATTAATTTCAAAAGAATAAATGGTTTGTAAAATTATTTTTAGCGATAAGATGATTATCTCATTGAAGGGCGATTAATAGTTTTTTCTTACTCAGAATTCGCATCAATAATGGGATTATTAAACTTTATAGCCATAATTATAGATAGAACTTCCAGCTAAGCGAAAAGCAAAGTTTGCAAGAGTTACAGCCCCTCTAGACAAGTGACAATTCGCTAGCCGGCGTTTGGTGGAATAGAATGACGAATGTATGGGATTTGACGTAAATGACAGTCGTTAACGCATGTCAAATACTATACATTCGTCATTCTATTCCATCAAACGCCTGCTAGCAAATTGTCACTTGTCTAGAGGGGCAGGAGGGGAACAGATTTATTTCGCTCTTTTTTCTTAATTATCTGGCAGTTACGGTAGGTTTTACGGTAGGTACTCATTCCAATGCTTATCAAGGATACTACCTTTGCGAGTTGATTTCCGTGTCTGTATTATGAGATAATCTTTGTTAAAGGGTTCTGAGAGCACAGTGAATCGTAAATATATTTGCCTTTTTCAGATATTGAGTTCAATTCGTTTAACTTTAAAATATTTTAAAGTCAAACAAATTATAAATAGCAATGAATAATTTTTTTTAAGGAGCAATAAAATGGAACGGGTTCCTAATCTTTATCATATGCTTTAATAAAAGTGGTAACAACCTTAGCGAAGATCAGTTACAGCAGTTAATCAGTGCTAATGTGAATACCGGGCCATTAGTAGCCGCCAGATTGTGGTATCCGTCTTCGACTTACAATACGTATTTCAGTAGGTGACAAGAGAAAATGTCTGACATATTTCAGGAAGATTCTTTCCATAAACCTTGTTAAATGTCGACTATTTAAAAAAGGAATTCTAATTTCTAGTTTCATTTTTCTGTTTAATACTTACGCTTATATGGGGAATGGGGTAGTTAAGACTGTTCTACATTTAAAACTCATTTTCACCAATTTTTTATTAGTTATTCCATAGTCTACATTTCACCAATAGCCATCGAATAACTGATAGTTGGCACTTGGATGAAGAAGAGTTATTGCAGGTGGTACTGCAATACATATCCCATAACGAATGTGTCGATTTGGTCAGGGATAACCTACTCTTTTTTACTGCTACCACTATAGTTAACTTGTATTAGACTAAACCGCCACCTCATAGAGAGTACAGATCTTTGCTTATTTGCAACCTAAGAAATAAATGTAAAATGTAAATGGTAGGCTATTTTCAGTTTGAATTATACTTAAGGGAAGTATAACATGACTTATTTATGAGAGTTATGTCGAGGAACATAATGCATCAAGACGGGTTGTTGTGTTTGTAAATGACAAGTCGATCTGTTTCGATGAAATCTATCGTTATTAATGATAGTATTTACTGCAAAACATTATACATAGATATGAGAAATGTACCAGGTGTAAGAAATATACTAGTAACGATTTTATTCATGCTTCAGCGGCTGACATAATAAGAGAAGGAAATAGTGTTATGATTAGCTGGTTCTACAGATTTCTTAGTTATTCTAAATAGTTCAACTGGATAGTAACGAACAAGTGACATCAATATAAATCTCTAAATATAAATATATAAATCATATACCATCACCTGGAACATTTGCTTATTTAGCTCACAGCAATACTATTAGGGTATTATAAATAAATTAACCAAAACAAACATTGGCGTGATTAGGTACTGAAAATTACATTAAAAAAAAACCATCACAAATCAAACCATTTACTTCCTTTCTTTATCGTACGATAAAGAACTGATTTTTTTTACTATGCACGTGTTTCTTCCTTCCCATAGTAACCACAGGTTCTTTAAGCTGCATTTGAAAAGCATCACTGTCTAGGTCGAAAAGTGACACTATTATTTAAATTTTTTGCACACTTACTGTTAGGCAGGCAATCCCTTTATAGCGTACTCGCGTCAGCGAAGACGACTCTCCTGCATCATTCCATTAATTATAGAATTGATGGCACGATGCGAGAGAGTCGCCTTCGCTGGCCATGTCACCTGCACTGAGCCAAGTTCAAAGTACGTTTAACCCAAGCTAATAAGGAAGAATGAAAACAAACTGAAAAGCCTCAATAAATCACTCAGTTCAGCTATGATACATCCAATATTCGTGGGATTTCCCAAATATTTGATATGAGATAAACAAAATTCATAGGCAGAGAAATTCTATATCCTCACGCTGTCCCATTATGAAACTCATTCTGATAAACGAACGATGCTTACTCAAGTATTAAGAATGTGAGCTGGTGAAATAATAACAGCTTCTGGTCATGCGATCGTTGGCTGCACATCTCTCAAGTTTGTGTTAGCTGACAACTATGCCGAAGGGCATAATCGTCTTACCGCTGTAATGTCGAGTTTAAGACCCCTACCATGTGATTTTTAATATACATGATCGACATTTAAAAGACCTATTATTTTCTATACTTTACGCGAATATTACATAGAAATTAAACTACGTTTACTGGATTGTATTGCACATACTTTGAAGTATTTCTGCGTAAATATGGATCTAAAATATTTGTATCCTTAAATATACATACATACTGGTCTCATTACGGAGTTTCGAAAATTTGCTAGGTTGCCAACAACAAAGTCGTATTCTTTACATAGGGCCGAAAACATTTATACTGAAATGTGGATTTTGACCTCTACCGGGAGCTGACCCTGTTCGGTACAATAAGGTTTTAGTACGTAAAAAATTTCATAATTTAACAATGAGTCATCCATTACACCATTCAGTATAAATTCTTAGAATAAGGCATTAAAATCGCTTCACCCACAAAAGAAACATTTTGATTCATTTTATATTCAATTCACAAATACCATAACCCAGAGATGAAAGAAAATTTTTAAAACTGTGCAAATTACTTAATATACAAAGATCATTTCCGGTTATTTTCTATTCCACAGTGAATATACAGGCTACAAACTAATTCACCCAGTTGCCAGCAATAAGATCACCTGTTATTACGCGGGACAATAAACCTAGATGCTGGAATTTCGGAATTATTTTCATATATGTTTTTCTTCAGGTGAATATATGTATAATGTAAGATAATTTATTTTTAAATAGGTGAGCTTTGAGAGTACTTGTGGTAGGGGTTTTTATAGTTGAGAAGGTACGTATAAGGAATGCAGCCACTAGACCACTATGATAACCTTGAGTTTAAGGATCGGGTCACCATAAGCTGAGCGATTTATTGCACATGAACTGAAGTATATTTGCGAATACGAAACGTTCTTGTGTCTGCTTTAATTCAATCGGCATGCTCAGGTGATTGAACGGTTTATGTTGCTCTAATGAGTACTACTAAATAAGTAAATCAGCACTTATTAGCCTCGGTTTTACAGTTTATCTTGCGCATAACCATTTGCGTTCAACATTATGCAAAATATTCTGAGTAAGATTAGTGATTCACATCTTGAAGGTCTTAAATTATTTCTTAATTGACAGCTTTCAAAGCATCCGTACCTATTAGTATGTGCATATATCCTTGCAAAGTGTAACTGAATTGCAAAATTGCACATAGGAACAGGTCTCAACCAAGAAAATAGATTGTATTATATATATTACTGCACAAGCGTGAACAGGGTCGGCAGCGCGAGTATGTCTCCCCTGCTATCTCACACGTCCATAGGTCACGGTAACCGCTTTCTATCAGGTGAGCCGTGTGCTTGTCTACTGCCTAAGTGGCATAAATATATATATTCCTTTAATTCAGCGGCACAAAATTAAAAATACGCACATATATTTATAAAAGAAGATTGCAACAGTTTGTCAAGAAGCGATTTTCGAAACCGCTTGTCCACATTCCATGTCCTGCTCCTAATAACCACAACATCGCGACAACCTGCCTGTTGTAGAATGATATCAGGTAAATAAATCCGAGCACCTTGGCAGTAAGTACGTAAATCAAGTGACTCTAGTGGTAGAAGCCCTGATGAGATCGTTGCTACGGTACTTTAGTTTGTCAAGACCCTCTTGATACTGCGACAGCTATTTTAGGAGCAACAGGTATTTGTGGCAAAACCTACATAACTTGAATGAATTTGACTATCTACATGTACTGATTCGTTCGTGAGTTATCTTACTTCCTATCTACTCTCTCCTATCTACTCCACTAAGGTTAGTAATATTATAAATGTGAAAATGCAACAGCTCATCAGATCATCAGATTATAAGTGCCCGGTTAATGGCAATAGACTCGACACCTATTACATTGGGACCTAAACATAAACTGGCGAAATGTGGGTGCTAGCACCTCTGCTTACCCCTTCGGGGATATAGGCGTGAGTTTATGTTATGTTATAATGTCATCAGTTCTGTTTGTTCGCGATGGACGCAAAACCTCGTTTGTGATTGGACCAGGTCAGATTTAAAATCTTACGTTTGTTTGATCGTAATTGGTGGAGTAAATCCTGAGATATGACCAAAAGTCGCGGTTACGGACACCCACGCAGGTGGTGCCACGGGCATTAGCTATGTTATAGTAATCCTGACTTTCTTGAATCAACCTTCCAGGAGTATAGGATGCCTAAACGGATCTGAGAAACTGAAAAGATTCATATTCTCATTATAACCTGTTTAGTGTTCAGCCTATAGAACCCTAAATACCTTTACATCTCTCATGTTCGGTAAGTAGGTCCTTATTACCCCCAAATTGGGCTTGTAAGTGACCAATTAGCGCTCTAGGGTAATAATGTAGCTATAAAAGCCCTAGGGTGGTAAGTAATTAAAAAAAAAACACTTTACTCTTTCAAAAAGTTCGCGTACATCTAACCGTCATACTGGCTATAGACATTATGCATTCAGCCCAATGACAAAAAAGGCGCTTCGCTATTCAGCCTTGTCTTCGTATGAGTTTAATAGGCATCAATTTTAAATTTCGAACGGCGAAGCTCAATTGAGTTCTTGAAAAAAAAAGAGATGAAAAAGGCGGGAATGGAAAACTTTTATTATTAACATACCCAAGACAACAATCTAATAATATCGAATAACTTTTCACAACACCCTGACATTGGCAATTTGTAGCAACACACAGAAGCCAGTCAACTAGAATTGAATTGAACATACCCAAAAAACACCTGTCCCTAAAATTTGATAATTGTTCTCATTTCACTATAAATTTTAACTAATAAAATATTTTATTCTTGTAATGCCGGTTTTTTCTACTTCTACTTACCTCACAATCGAGATGTAAAGCAGAGTAGTTAGCTCGGGTGTAAGCATCAATTGCACCCTCGAACTATAGGCGCCCTCGCTGCGCTTGTGCGCCTAAATATCTCGTGCTGCAATTGATGCCTTACAGCCCTTGGCTACTAATCTACTATTATTTAGTGTTCCATGGTTCAGCCTTCTTAAGTAGTAGTTATTGGGTAGATTTTTTTGACCAGCGAGGCTTTGCTTGGGTAGCCTATTGGCTACGAGCGGATGAATGCTTAGTCTTAATAACTATCTAACCTGCCTTGAATAACAAGTTTGGCTACTTTCATGCGAATACACTGAAAAAGTCAATTATACTGAAGTTGGGGATTTTATAATGATTATATATATCTACTATTTATGATGAGAATGTATTAACAGGAAAGTAGGCAATAAGATAATACCGCCGCTGCATTTCAATTCATAAAAGGAATTGCATAAACGTCATTAGCAGATGGGTGAATTTCCCAAATGGCTTTTTTTTTTGTCTTCGGTGAAATTAGTATTTGAAAAAAGGAATATTGTTCTGAATTATTTTTTTTAGTATTCAATAGGTAGTTATTGGGTTGTGGCAAAAATATATTTTGGCTAGAACTATATATAAAGGTAGAAATAAATACACAAACCTCTATTTTTTTCACATCGGTGCTGTCCCTCTACTTTTTTTACAAGCAAAAAAGCTTATACTCTAATAAAAATAAGTAAGTTAGGTATATAAATGATTAGATTTCATAGAATATTAGTTTTCTTAGTAATATATGGCATATTTTATGACATAATTAACGCTTATTTTTACTGAGAGGCACAAACGTACTTGTCCTGCCAAATGTTCTCATATCGCTGGACAAAAGTAATTTACACCTAACTTTACATCGACGGGTCCGACAGTGTCCCCACCCCAATTTTATTTCTCTAGTTAGTGCTTGCTAGTGCGCAGTCAGGACGGATGGGTGTCAAATCGCTGCATATTCCAGCCAATAACGTATGTATGCCATTTAAGTTGCTCCCGGACAATTATTTTATACTATCGGTGGTTGCATCTTTCTAGAGGAATGAGCAGTTTTATTATTGTTATTTGGTTCTAATAGGGGTAGTAAGTGAATTAGTTTCATTGACTGTTATTGAATTTATCCTAGATATTATGCATTTTTTCTAATTTTCTAAAAAGTGTGTAATTTCTCACATCGCTGTTCTCATATCGCTGTAATCGGTGGTCTTTATTACCACGGATATGATAATTTACACCGAAAATGATAAGAAAAAATCAATCGGTGTCTTACATCTAATATCGGTGTTTTGATTCATGATCAATGCACAGTTTTATCACATCGGTGGATTGCTTTATCATATCGGTAGATCATTTTATCATCTCGGTGAGTCGTTTTATCATATCGGTAGGTTTCGAGTGATTTCGTTAAGTATACAAAGAAAAAATAGAACATACACATACACAACACACTTTCATCCCTTATTACCCCCCTCCCAACCCTCTTTTTTGCGACAAAAGGTTACCTATGTTAGTCCCCAAGCTTTAATCTATCTCTGTACCAAATTTCGTCAGGATATCGTCAAAAATGACAAATTTTTATCCCAATGCCATATTCCTCCCCTTCTAGCCCCTTTTATGCGATCATAGGTAGCCTATGTCCGTTCCCAAGCTTTAACCTATCTCTGTACCAAATTATGAAAATAATGACATTCATGGCCCCACTCCCCCCCTTCTACCCCCCTTTTCGTGATAAAAGGTAGCATATATCCGGGTTCAAGGTATAATTCATCCCTGTTCATCAGGATATCTTCAAAACCGACAACCCTTCACCCCCTATCCCCCCCCCTTTCCTGTACCAAATTTCATTAGGATATCTTCAAAATGGACTAACTTTCATCCCCTATTCAACCCCCCCCCTCTTAAACCCCCTATTTCGCGACAAAGTGTAGCCTTTGTTCGTTTCCAAGCTTTAATCTATCTCTGTATCAAAAATCATCAGGACATCTTCAAAATTGACTAACTTTCATCCCATGGCCCTACTCCCCCCCTTCTACCCCTCTTTTCGCGATTAAGGTAGCCTATGTTCATTTCCAAGCTCTACTCCACCTCTGTACCAAATTTCATTAGGATATCTACAAAACTGACTAACTTTCATCCCCAATTTCCCACCTTAAGCCCCCTTTCTTGCGATAAAAGGTAGCCTATGTCCTTTCTCAAGCTCTAATATACCTCTGTACCAAATTTCATCAAGATCGGTTCAGTGGTTTAGGCGTGAAAGCGTAACATACAGACAGACAGACAGAGTTACTTTCGCATTCATAATATTAGTATGGATTGGATTTCCAAGAACTCAGTTCTCGTTGGATATGATCTTCTTCAGATCAGATCTTCAGTTTTAAGTCACCCTTGTAAAAATGAGGTACCTTCTAACTATTTCCTTTATGACGTTCAAAGGTGGATAGATTATCATTTCGCTGGATATATTATCACATCGCTGGATATGCATATCATTTCGGTGGATAAACTTATCATATCGGTGCACAGAAAAAATAATCGGTGCCGGTTTGTCATATCGGTGGAAACCAAAATTCAAACTGAATTTTCTCCTTAATCTTAAATGATACGTTGATGATATTAAATTTGGGGATATATGATATCATAAAGATTACATAAAACCTGAAAAATATTCAAAAAGCATATAAATGAAAAAGTTCACCGATATGATAAAAAAAATGGCATTTGTTGAAATTCACCCAGATACTTATCTTCATCAAAACAAATGGGATTCATCGCATCACGTTCAAGAGAACATGTTTTTGCTAAGAGCCCGACAGCTTTCAAGAATTTGTTTCCTCTGTTGATTTAGACTGCTATTTATGCCCCTATAATTTCATATATATATATAAGCTGGAGCTGTATGTGAAGTGTTTTCACCCAAATGTTTAACATATTTTTATTATCAAATTAAATGACCTATTTAGGTATGTCTACTCGGCACGTTATTAACAGGAAAGACCAATAACAGTAACAATTATCCAAGCCGAGCATCGAACCGAGGACCACACGTTAGCATGCCTACATAATTGCAATCTTTACTACTTTTCCTTACTTTAATAGTACACAGTCGTTACGAAGTACTGGAATTTCACCTCAAGTTATAGTACATTATATTTAGACGTAATTTATTCCAACATACCATATTTTATATATCATTTTATATGTCCAAGAGGGCTTAATAACATTTATCAATTTCCAACAAAGAGTTCTATTCTCGATTTTGCATTCCTAATATTGATATACGAAGAACGATCACGGTTCATACAATTTCAAATCATAAAACGTTTCATTGCTCGGTATTGTAATATACTCCCAGCTCTATATAATTCTCGCTGATAATATTTTAATACATCATAAAACTAAACTTCCTCATTTCATTATTTATGGATGAACATTCTTTATGTAGCTCAATTGAATTCATCGAATGCTCCAAATGAAAATGTGTAATATGAAATGAATGTCAGTTATTTTCTTCTCATGATTTCATGTAAGAAGAGCAATAAAACAGAAATATGGAATATGTAACTATGAAGTGAATTAATTACACGAATAGTTTATCTATTTAAGTGAATGTTTATTGACACGCAACTTTCATTAACCGACTTCAAAAAGGAGGAGGTTCTCATTTTGATGAACAAGTCGGTTAGTGCGGTATTTGAACGTTGTGATTATGGGATTACCTAGTAATAATTGCGTTTTTGTAATAAAATGATTACGTAGTTGAATTTCATGGACGGTTTTCGATCATGTCGTTAGGGAATTGCAGTACAGGGTGATATTTTTTTAACCCTGCCTGAAGAAAAGTAGTCTAAATACTGAGAATAATAAATTTTACTCAAAGGAAGCAAGTCTCCTTTTTTAAGGAAGAAACCAACTATCAAGGATTTTCAGAAACTAGGTAACCACACCCGGTAAGAAATCGGATCATCTAAATTTGGAAAAAAAAACATTCACTTTTCTGGCATCAATCAATTAGGTCAATCATACATAAGTATAAGTATTTTCACTTGAAAAATTAAATAAATGAAATCGATACAGCCAAGCAACAATTGACAGCAACATTAGAGGAAATTGCCATAATTTAGATACTTATATGATCAGTTTTTCTGATGTACTCGATCTGTAAGTAGTCATAAAAACAAATCTACCAACGTGTAAACCGTGTGAAGTAGATTTATTAGGTTTTAAAAATGTAAAACAATTAATCGTTGTTACTTGTTAAAAACTCGCGTAAGCCGGTAAAACATTCTGTCAAACATGAAAGAACTACAGGAGGTATTTGCTTTAATTAGCTAATTACGAAGTCATGTAGCTTAATTGCACTATTTACGTATAATTAACTTGATGGCAGGAACACATACATACATATTTATGACTGTAATAATACGTTGCGGCCACATTCGTTCTGAAAATTATCCCAGCATTGTTTCAATAACCTGAGACCTCTGTCATGACGTGCGTTTATCACATACCTAAGCAAATTGCACTAGATTGGATTAGTTGGTGGTCTATCTATTAGCATATACTTCATCATTTTTTCATATCTAGGGTATCGTACATAAAATGTATGATGTATTAAAAATCCATAGAGAGGCCTATGTACAGCAGTGGGCTGCAATAGGCTAATTGATGGATTAATAATAAAAATCAACAAGAAAATTCACGTCCTATAGAACCTTATGAAGGTAGTTCGGGTGTACCCTCTAAAGATGGATGTAGAAGAGGTAATAAATAAATAAATATAAGTAGGTGTCACAAAACCGTTATGTGTCGATTGCGTCCAAGGGCTTTCACACCTCGAGGTCCGCCTTCCAGCGTTTCCTGCTCTTTTATTCTAAACAGCCATTGTAAATTTTAATGTGATATCAATAAGTTTAAAATAAGTAGTTGTAAATCAAGTCAACTGTTTCTCGTTACAGCACCTTGTTCTCTTAAGATCGCATTAGAAAACGCAAATGGCCTGTCCTACATGACAAAGCTAGGCATCATTATGGCAGAATGGTTGCACTTGAACGTTAATACACGCAATATGTCATCGTTTCTCAATCGGGGTGTCTTTTAATGAACTCCATATTGGCCTTTTGACCACAAAGTCTTTAACGAATAGCTTGCATTTAAGTTAGTGGAATCGGTTCATGTAAGATCAGTTTGTTTTAAGCATTTATTATATTTATACTTTCCTGCTAGTGTTACCATTACGTACTTTGTACTGATGTTTATGTGTGGAATTATGAAAGTGAATATGCGTGATTGTTAGTAGTTTATAGAATCTTTATCTTGACTTTGTTAGAAAGGAACATACAAAATATAGAACATAGGTTGTGTCAACGTCTTCCAAAATTCATATTCCCACCATTAGTTACGATCAGTGATCAATAATGAATGAGTAACTCGGTAAACATAGATCGAGCATGTTTTAAGGAAAAGTTAGGTCAAGAGTAACCGTAACCGATTTGTATTGTTTGACATATAGCCGTGTTGGTTCCCGGTAGTGGAAAAGGGGCCATCCCATTTCTTCCAGTGGGTATCATAGAAGGTCTTAATCAAAAAATCATTCAATCATAATCAAAAATCTTAATAGGCTCGCCCCAAATAATGTGAAACCAAAAATCGTAGTGGCGAAAACAAACACACCTCTGTATACTGCTTTGGGGATTTACAAGCATGAGTCATGTATTTACATACTAATTAATTTTGTAATTTGAAATTCGAAGTCAATTTCGGGGGTACATCATAGCGGGGTCTCGATAGTATCAACTTTGAGAAACGGTTTAATAAGTTATCCTGAATATTCCCGGAGGAGTATTGTATAATTTTATGGCTCGGTTTGTTTAAGTTAGTAGAAAGGTTTTGTTCTGTAACTTCATAGAGACTGAGTTATTTATTCCATGTCAAGTCGTTGTTTACAGTGCCTCCTATTAAGCACTCAGTCAGTTCGAAGTTTAATGCAAATACATGACAAATAATTTTAATCTGGGGGCAAGTCAAGCGTCGAGCGGCAAGGCCGTACCATCATTTCTCGAAGCAGTTCAGTTATTTATTTTCGACTCCCTATAACTTCGTTGCGGATAAAACTATGTGACTGAATTTTCAGTAACCAAGCTGGTATTGTATAAATCAATTGAACAAGTAGTTTTTATAACGAGTCAAAGTTTCTTAATTTTGTCAATTACTGACTGACCGATCATCGAAATTACAACCCAATTCAAATATCACATATCAAAGAAACAGATGGTAATAATTTTAAAATATTAATTTCATAATTTTTTGAAAACCATATCGAATTATTCAATTTATTCATTGAGTTCATATATTTAACATTTTGGGGGCAAATATTTTAAATTTCCCTAAAAATTGTCTTTGTTTTTTGGCAGGCTGGTTTTAAAACTACCCACATGTAAGATATTGTAGTAGTTAGAAATAATAACTTATACCAAACCTTTGAAAATGTCGTGAGGCAAAACCGGTCTAATGAAAAACTACAAAGTGAAAGAAAGAAAATGAAAGAAAATTGAAAAGTGAAAGAAAATTGTGGTAAGGTACAAAGTATCTTATTCTTTATATTATTATTTTTTAACTTAAAACATAAATAGGTTAAGTGGGAGATTGCTTTTGAAAACTTTGGCTGAAATCTTGTGACTATTGCATACCGTGATTTCATTCTTAATGCCTCTTTTTTTGCCTCTTTTTTTACGTGCGGGAAATCCCCACGGATACCCACCCCTCCGGAGTCGAAGGGGGAGGTTATGTCGGACTCGAACCGACTAAACCGCACGCCGTCTTTGGGTCGTAGTGCTAGTCCGAAGGTGAGGTTGTCATGCGGCATATCCCTCGCACCCCGGCTGACCTAGGGCCATCCTTCTCGGTCTGGCCCTCCTCGAGATTCTTAATGCCTCAGTTAAAAATGAGGTCACATCACACACACATAAAAGAAAAAGAAAATTTTAAAATAATAACGTCTTATTATCAATCTCAAATTAAGTATGGTTCATCTGGGGCAAAATTATGTTGTAAGCTACTTCGTGCAATGAAATAATAAAATTACTGTCAATTTAAATTTTAATAAATAGGGTTCATTTCACACCCAATATTTATATCAGCAAGGTGAAATGGTTTAAGCAGAAATATTACCTTAAAACCCTCACAAATAATACTCCCAAAAATTAAAAAGGCAAGCGGACAGCTCTAATTACAGATGTAAATAAGTGAATTGAATGCGAATTCCACTTATTCTGAAAATACCCTCTCTACACTCATTGCCTTAATATGTGCCGACAGTACCGTCAATATGACCGGCACAATATAATTATGATTCTCTCACTAAATATAAGTATGACTTACTGCTATATTTAATACCCAGTGATTTTACTTTTTGGGTTACGTGGTATAAATAATAAACAGTAAAATCACAAGTAAAGGTAAATCGAACTCACCTATATCACAGTAAGTATAACATTTCCGTGGTAACATCATACAAAGTACACTTGAGTAAACATATAGTATTAAAAGTAGGTGATTTTAATAGCATGGAATCAAGAAAAGCGCTCCATTCCGATGGTGTCAATAAACCAATATCTACCTAACTGAGTTATTTCTGCAAGCGTAAGCATAAAATTACGTTCATACCAATTTATTACGTGATTTAATATTCATAAACAATTTTATGGAGGTTTGTAAATATTAAATTAACAAAGAAAATAAAATCAACTGTAGGGTAGTTTAATAATTTTTATGCAAAATCCACGAGTCACGACCGTATCGGTTCGAATTATTCGATTAATTCGCATCTTGATAGTTGATTGCGAACGTTTTAATAAATTTATATTGTTATTACACGCTCTACATCGCTGTCCCGTTGGTTTTTATAGGGAGTTATGCTTGTCAGAAGATCAAACTGTAAATAATATAACTATTAATCTAGTTGCTTATTAAACTTAGAACACTCAATATCATATTCTAACAATTGGGAAGGAGGAGAGGGTTAACCAATTAAATCTTGGTTCTCCAGAGTTTTATACTAGTTACATTTTCCCTGCTCCAATTTTAATAGCATACGGAACCACCATTACAAAAAAGTAGCCTTATTCAGTTTATTTTCGTAGCAACATTAAGTTATATCGCTAATGAGTCCGAAACAGTGGGCGTCAGTCGTTCAACAAGTTTTTTGTCATCGCTCTGCTCAAATCTGTCCGATCGCATGTTTATTTCAGTAATTGACGACCAACCCATGGCTTATAATCTTTTAGAGGTGCCAATCATAAGTCAGTGATCTCTTGTCTAAGTTATTTAATGTTATGAATCTATGAGTAACTAATCATGTGTCAAATTATGCGCAAGATAAGCGCCATTATAAAAAACTACGATGGTTATTAACCGTGTCTAATATATGAGATAATTAAAGTAAGTATGTAATGTTTTGTTTATAATTTATTGATTAAAGTTACCACATCATCTAATCAATCAAATATCTACATGCAAGTGTTAGTAAGGTGTTAACTTACTAGTTAAATAGTCTGAACGTAATAAAATACAACTATTTATATTCAATTTTCCATAGTGAAAAATACTTGAAGAATTATCCATGATGCAATATGCATTTAGAAAGTCTAGTCCTGAGTATTTTCCGAAACACATTTTAGAAGAATTATATCAGAATGGTCAGTGCTTGTTTTATTTGGAGATAAGGATCTCTAATAGAGTAGAAGACAACACGTACCATATTGTGGTCAATGTTCACTGCCATTCACCATGTGAATATCTTATACCGTGTGATATTTAAGAACATTATACCGAAGTGGTTGTTAGGAATGCGATGACACCTTATTGTGTTTTCTTTTCCAAAAACATAGTATCATCAGCTTCTTAGCGTTGTTCCTAGTTTCATGTAAAGCTTTCATCTCAGAGCTTAGTGCCCATTTCCTTCTTTTATTTTGACTCGTAGGGCTTTTATGCGAACGATTGCCACCTGAGAGTAAAGCTTTCGCCAGAGCCTCATCCGTTAATCTTAGGCGTGTACCAGCTTTCAAATGAGATACCAGCTGGCAGTCGGTCGTTACGGATAGTTGGAACCCTAAAAAGTCAGGATCAGTCGAGATGGCAGTCGCTCAACAGAAAATATCGAAGTTCAGCCAAATTCGCAGTTAGACTGGTAAAGCGGAGCCCAAAACTTCAGATGCGACTGGGATAAATGGTAAGATGAAGAAGAAGAGCAAAGCTTGTACCAGATTCTCTTCCGCTAGTCGGTAGGTTTACCGGCCTGCGAGTGAGGATGAGGTGGCCCCAATGATCTCGGTAGTGCCACGTAAACCTAAAGGACTGTTTTCCAAAAACATAATATACGGTTATTTTCGTACGGCGATTTGCCACAAGCCGGCACAACATTAAACATTGAATTGAACATTATTGACACAGTGTTCAAATATTTGCAGACCAGTAAAGTTAACAATGGAGCAGTTCCAAGAATATTAAATTTTTAAGAACTTTATTGTAACTGACTTAGTAAATTGTTGGGTATATTAGGGATTATGATTATATGTAGCTTTGACGGCGATTCCGCTCGTGTAAACCATATTTTTTTTTATAAAGATAAAGAACATAATACAAGGGCGGACTTAATGCCAAAGGCATTATCTTACAGTCTACCTTTGGGTGATGCGGAGATACATTAGGGTAGGTGCAGGCAGAACAATTAACTGAGTATTAACTAAAAGGATAATGGTCTAATTTGTACACAATAATAATAAATATATTATAAAAGACAAATACATACACACTATAATACATGACTTATATATAAACTAATATTATAATAAACCTACCTAATATATACTAATATAAAATGAATGATGAAATATAATATTCTAATTTTACCCATTGCCACTAGGTGTTCTTGTAGAGTTGCGAACGTAGCACGGTTGGTGGTCATCCTGATTTCGAGAGGAACCGCATTCCAAAGGAGAATAGCTTGCATGAGGAAAGAAGAACATACTAGGCTAGAACTATGAGTGGGACAGTGGAGAAGACGATTGTCAGCTGATCGTTGATTTTTGTCATAATCAGAACCAACAAGCTGAACATGAGATGATAAATAAGTGGTGGCATTAGGGGAGCTTAAAATTGTATGAATCATCGTCACCGCCCTCAAGCTGCGCCGCTGACGTATCGGCAACCATCCTGAGTATCCTGACTCCGAACGATGAGTTGAGACGTGATCATATTTCCTAAGGTTGGAGGTGAATCGAATGCAATTGTTGAGAATGCGGTCGAGCTTATAGAGCAGATCTGCATTTAGGTCGAAGTAGCAAACAGGGTGGAAGATTTTAACCTTAACTGGAGGGGAAGTACTCTAAATACAGGAGATAGCGAATTTCGCTCAAAGTAAACATTCCTTTATTTTTAAAAAGAAATAATACGGCATTCAAAAATTTTTGAGAATTCGCTTGCCACGACCGGTAATCGAACCGACTTAAATCTTAAATAATAATAATTTCTATTTTTATATCATCCATCGACAGGGTCAATCGTAAGGATCAAATCTCTCTAACAAACATGATAAATTAAATGAAAGGAAATCCTTGAAATCTAAACTTACAAATTAAATTTGACAAAATAAAGCACTTTAATTCAAAGGCTCGTCTGATATCATACTAACAATGAAATTCGATATTGAAATAAAATTACTTTTTTTTATCAGTACGGGATTTACATCGGACTCAAACCGACTAAAAGAACACGCTGTCTCTGGGCTCAATTAACATCTTCTGTAGTGTGGCGGTAGTGAACGCGGCCGCTACGCAGGAGGCACGGGTACGATCCGCGCAAATTTTTTTATGCTAAAATATTAGTATTCGCATTGGTCTGGCTGTGCCTCGTAGAGCACCTTAGGCTGTCGGTCTCGGTTGGCATACGAATATCTATGGCAGTCGTTACTGGTAGGTAGTCCTAAAAAGTTCAACAACAAAAGGTCTAACTGTAATGCTTCGATATCACCTTTGGGTTGTGGAGCTTAGATGGCAGTCGCTTCACGGAAAATATCGAAGCTAAGATAAACCCGCAGTTACACTAGTAAAGTGTATCCCAGTTTCCGAGGTGAAAGCTTCGGATGCGACTGGGATTAACGCTTAGATGAAGAAGAAGAAAAAAATCACCACTAATATGGTATTTCTTTCGCCATGCCTGTTGCCCAGGGTACACCGTGTGGAGGTTTCCAATCTAGCATCCTAAATTACTACCAACCCTACCTACATACCTCATGCAGTTGCTCAATAAAGTTACTTTCTAAACCGGAAACAAAGTTCAATCATTTAGAATCTACTTATTTTAATAGATATTTGGCGTCAAGGATAACTTTATTGTTGACAATATTTCTGATGACTCCTTGAGTAAAACTACTGTATCTGCTGGAACTAAGTTTATGAATTAAGGTTTTATGGACTTCTTTTCATTTAATTTACCATGTTTGTTAGACAGATTTTATCCTTATGATTGACACTATCGATTGTTGCCATAAAAATACAGGATGTTACTTTTTGGGATTTTAGTCGGTTCGATTACCGGCTGTGGCAAGCGAGTTTTCAATAATATTCGAATGCGTTTTTGTTTCTTTTTAAGAATAAAGGAATGTTTCGCTTGAGTGAAATTCGCTATCTCCATTATTTAGAGTACTTCCCCTCCAGGTAAGGTTAAAATCTTCCACCCTGTATATCACCATAGTCGAGGACTTTAAATATTAGAGTCTGCATAAGCATTGCCTTGGTTTTGGCTGGTAGAAAGTTTTTGAGGCGATAGAAACTACGCAGCATCCCTGTTACCCTCTGACAGACCTTTGTAACTTGAGCTTGCCAGTTCAGGGTGGAGTCAATATTTAATCCCAGGTATTTATCACTTTTCATGGGAGAAATCACTCTACCGTTGAAGGTTATTGTTGGCAGATTATTATCATTCATATTCATCATATGGCTACTGCCAATTAAGATACCCTGGCATTTATCGGGGTTGACAAAAAGACCGAACTTGTCACACCAGCTGCTAATTGACCATAAATCGGAATTAACCCTATTAACGGCCTCTGGAAGGTGGATTGTTCCTTAATCAACTTTTATAGTCATATACCTCTACATTCTTATTTTAGTTCTGATTATTTTGTGTTTATGAGCTAACAGTTAACTACTTTTATAATAACTCAACAACATCACAAAATAACATAACTTTAATTTTATTATTCATTCATCTGATAAATTTGATTTCATTGAAATTTTAGTACTAAGCGTGTGTTAACATTTTAACAGTTATACAGTTAATTGCAAACATTTCAAAGTAATTATTGTGTTCATTTCCTGTTATAAAACGCTTGTGGTAGGTATAACATTAGTAAAGTATGAAAAGTAGGATTTAAATACTATTAAGACGGTAAATAATTAGAAAAGACGGTAAAGGTTGCCTGGAAGAAATCGCTGTTAGCGATAAGGTCGCCCATTGTGCATTATATTTAATACATGTAATACTTTCTTACCATGCAATACTTTTATGGTGTACAATAAAGAATATCTTATCTTATCTTATCTTAAATAGTAATAGATGAATCACAGGGTAGACAATACTTAGGGTAGGAAATAGTAATTTTCTATGTTAATTAAGCTAATAATGTCGAAACTAGATACAAGAATACCAAAATTTCAAGTAGCTAACAAAGCTTTTGTTGGCTGAATAACTCAGGTCGTATCTGGTGCAAAAGAGTTGTAAGGCCAACATGCACAGCACACGGCTCACCTGATGGAAAGTGGTTACCGCGGCCAATGGAACACGAGGAGTATGCTCATACTGCTGGCCCTGTAAGAACAGAGAATTTCTGTGCCGTCAGAAGACAGAAGACAAAGCAGAACAAGTCTTTGGTCTTCCCACCGACAGCACATAAATTCTTCTGTGAGCTCTGGTTACTCTGCTAAGGTTATTATAAGGTTATTATAGCCGCGGTATTCTGTAGGGCTGATACTCAATCCCGCGGATACTGACCAATTTTCCGTGATGGATCACAATTATGTTTTTCCAAATGTTTATCTAGAAAGATTCATTTAATAATTCTATACAAACTAGTTTGATTTTGAGCAGATTTTCTTTAATAATTTTATTTATAAGTCGATTCACGTGCGGCATGTTTTCTTTGTGCCAATTTATTCAACTTTCGCTCGCAAGGGCTGCAAATTACCCTTATTACGAGGAAATTTGTTGACGCTGACAACACTTGAAGACCACCGCGGAATTTATAAGATTTATGGGCACCACTTTCGATGATAAATTATGTGACAATTTGTTTAACATATTTGTTTTTAGGTGCCTTGTGTTTATGGAGAATTTCAATGAGGGCAATCTTATGACTGTCACGTTTTTTACCTGTGTAGTTTCCCTACGTTTAAATATATTATATTAAACTTTGCTGTTAACGTGGGTTTCATTCCATTGACTGAAGTTTTTACTTATATAAATATATCTATATATATATAAAATAATATACAGTCAGTTGTTGTGCCGAAGAACAGAATCATGTATTTTTTCATCCTATAAAAACGTATATATATAAAACCCGCGGTAGCCTAGTGGTATGGGCAATGGACTGCTGAGACGCGGTCTCGGGTTCGATCCCAGGTTTTACCATGGCACGCACCAATGACTTTTCGATACTTTTCGAAGTTATGTGTGTATTTATCGCAGGTTAAAAGTGCACGGTTAATGGCAATAGGCACGCCACCTATTACATTGGGACCTAAACATAAACTGGCGAAATGTGGGTGCTAGCACCTCTGCCTACCCCTTCGGGGATACAGGCGTGAGTTTATGTTATGTTATAAAAACGTTTCAGAACATTATGAACGAGAATGAGTTTTATTTCAAGATTTGTGTCAGTCATTCTTCAAAGTCAATAGATCTACTGCTACAGCTCAGTGAATAAAAATAGCACTTTACAAGTCTTCATATATACATAATTGATGAAGTTTTTTGAGCCGTTGACATCAACATCAATCTTCGCAAGGACTTTGAGAGAAATATTAAAAATATTAGATGTGAATGTCCTTTACTTATCTATGAATGTCGACTTAATTAGTTTTTAGCAGGGAAGCTAGTGTAAAAAATAATCTTCATAAATACTCTTTACACTAGATGAACAAGGTGTTAACGGGTAATTCACTTCTGATGTCTCTTTATATATAATGACGATTCCAAACAAATTTAATATTTTTATGGAATAAATGATTTTTTGAATTTGTATTTGAATATAATACAGAAAATTATTAACTACTTACTAACTTCTGAGAATTTGTTGATGATACATGCTAAAAAACTTGTGTGAAATAAAGAAGTTTAAAAAAAAATTGTATGAATCAAAGAAGCATTATTGTCAAATAATTAACTAATTAGCATGCGTGTGCAGCATGTGAGGCGATGCCACATGTTACCTAGCAACAGAAATCCGAATTACTTCGATGTTACTATCAAGCATCGGGCCGCGGCTTGCCAGACGTGGTCACCTTGCCTGATCAGTGATCCTCTCTTTATGTTGGGGGAATATCACATCACATTTCTCCATAAATGGTACAATACTTAAATTAGTTAACAGATGGGATAAGCGTTTAGGCGTAATTATGTAACGATCGAATTTCGCTTTCTCCGTAAAAATACTGCCTTCAGATCTGGACACTGACGTAACTAAGTTCTGTAGTTAGACTTAAACTTGTAGGGCGCAACTACCCAAAACGTATTCCATAGATATTTGTGCGGTAACCGGAACCAACGAAGACGGTTTAACGTAGTCTTCGAGATATTCAATTTGTACAATATTCTAGTATTAACAAATATTGAACTAACAGTACTATCTACTAGTACTTCTGAGTAACAAAAATCAACAGGATGTTGTAAAAAAGTATCGACATATAATAACCTCCAGAAAAACATAACGATTAGAAAATCATTACGAACTTTTTGTCCACCTATAAAATCTAGATAATTTCCTATGTACATTTAGTAAAGTCATACATTAAATAGTCCATTTTTTATTTTAAATTAATTAAAAGGACACTGTCCAGTATGATTCTAATTAAAGTATATAGAAGTTATTAACCTTGTCGTCTTTGTAGAATTGGAACTTAGGTAGGTACTAAACCACTGTACCGTTCTTTATTATGGGACTTGGACTTGTCATCTTCATCATCAACGTATTTCATTACATCCGGTACAACTAAAACTAGTGTTTCTGTGAACAATAAACCCCGCGAGCACAATAAACCCCGCGGAACCCTTAATAAAATCTAGTAATTTCGCATTACTTTGAATGTTCGATCGATCTGTATATTTTGACATTTTGATTTCTTGTCTTGATTTTTTCGAGAATTCTTCTTAAACTGCCGAATTTTATTAAGTATATAAGTAGTGTGCAGGTTTGCATGAAAATGGCAGACAAACAGGGTGCGCCTGTATCTCAGAATGGCAACAAGGAGGTGCCTAAAGCACCTTCAAAAGTTGTTCAAGTGCTACCTACTGATGCAAATACATCAGGCCGCAATGTTGATGCGGCGGATGCGCCTGGATCGCCACAATCGCAGACACCGCCTCCAACTGAAGAAGCGAAAGAGATGATAATAGTCAATGAAGACACCGTAGAACTCGACTTGAATCATGGAAGAATTGGAAAAATTGAAAATCTTGAACAACTTAAACACCTAGAAAGATTATATCTGAGATGGAACCTGATTAAGAAAATTGAAGGCCTGTCTACTTTAAGCACCCTGGTGGAATTGGAGCTGTATGATAACCAGATTGTTGTCATTGAGAACTTGGACAGTCTTGTAAATTTAGAGATGCTAGACTTATCGTTCAACAGAATCAAAGAGATCACTGGCCTGGAGAAGTTGTCCAAGCTAAAAAAGTTATTCCTCAGCTCCAATAAGATCACAGAAATCAAAAATGTCAGTCATTTTCCTAACCTCGAGCTACTTGAATTGGGTGATAATCGTATAAGGGAAATCAAGGACCTAGATCACTTGGTAACTCTCAAACTATTGTATTTAGGTAAAAATAAAATATCCAAAATACAGAATCTCGAAAATTTGACAAATCTCGAAATATTAGTTCTTCAAAGTAATCGAATTACTAAAATTGAAAATCTTGAACTGCTAACAAAATTGGATCAGCTGTACATATCTGAGAATGGTATCACGACGATAGAGAATCTGGGCGCTCAGATTAAGTTACAGACACTGGACCTAGCGATGAACAGAATTACTGTCATTGAGAACGTCAGACATATGGAGGACTTGGAGGAGCTTTGGCTGAACGACAACCAAATAGCCGACTGGTCATCTGTAGAATACCTTCAAGAAAACAAGAAGATTGCTACCATCTACTTAGAGAGGAACCCCCTATCCTCCGACCCGGCCTACAGAAGGAAACTGAAGCTAATCCTACCGTCCCTGCAACAGATCGACGCGAAAGGTTGAAAGTTGGAAAGGTGGAAAGTTGAAATCTTATCTACACAAGGGTGTAGATAAGATTTCAACTTTTTGTTTTAGTGTCGTTTAGAGTAGTTGGGATTTTGTAGTTTGTAAATTATTGCATAAATTCTAAGGTATATATAATATATTTACAGTGGCATAGATGTGAGATTGCAAGGGTCTTTCTTTATTTGATTATAACGTCAAACGTTATTTCTTATTAGTTTATGCCCTAGGCTTCGCCTGCAACCAATGGGAACCTATTCCAACTATCCAACCAAATTTCAGCCAGATCCTTTTAGCCATAAGAGCGTGATTGAATGATATCCAAAAATCTTCACACAAACATTCATCTATTTTACTATTATATTATTGTAAATTAGAAATCTTTGTTCACGATCAACGCAAAACTACTGAACGGATTGTGGTGCAGTATTTTTAGGGTTCCGTAGCCAAATGGCAAAAAAACGGAACCCTTATAGATTCGTCATGTCTGTCTGTCTACGGACAGACAGACAGACATGACGAATCTATAAGGGTATGTCACAGCCACTTTTCTCCGAAACTATAAGAACTATACTGTTGTAACTTGGTAAGTAGATGTATTCTGTCAACCGCATTAAGATTTTCACACAAAAATAGAAAAAAAACAATACATTTTGGGGGTTCCCCATACTTAAAACTGAAACTCAAAAATTTGTTTTTCATCAAACCCTTACGTGGGGTATCTATGGATAGGTCTTCAAAATGATATTGGGTTTCCCAATATATTTTTTTTCTAAACTTAATAGTTTGCGCGAGAGACACTTTCAAAGTGGTAAAATGTGTGTCCCTGTAACTTCTAAAATAAGAGAATGATAAACCTAAAAAATATATATGATATATTTATAAATTATGATGTATTACCATGCAAACTTCCACCGAAAATTGGTTTGAACTTGATCTAGTAAGTAGTTTTATTTTTAATACGTCATAAATCGTAAACCGCAATTTACCTACTTGTGCTACGAAACCCTTCATGAGCGAGTCCGACTCGCACTTGGCCGCTTTTTTAGGTTTTGGTCCTGGCCAGACTTAAAATGTTGTTTAATCGCAATCGGTTGAGTAGAGCCGGAGATAAGGGAACCACGCGTGCGAAGCCGCGGTCGGAAGACTAGTTATCATATTAGTAGAATAATATAGGATTTTTTAATTGAACTTGAAACATGTAATGCAAGGCGTCAAGTGGCATCACCTATTATTTTAAGGTTACAATAGTTAAGATCCGTATCCGGAGTAACCGTAACGTAAATATGGGTATTCGCCACCAACATCACATTTAAGCAATTTTAAATCCGTCGTCTACTCAGGCTACGACTGCCTTTGAAACTCATTGTCAAGTTGTCAAGTAGAATGGGCCTGAATTGAAAAGTATAGAGCAGCTAATTTGAAATGTCATTAATTGTAGTGTCCTTATTGTGAATCAGTCCAATATTTGTACTAAATAAGTGACTATATATGAATTCTACAACACCCCAAGTAGTGTATTCGTGAATTAGAATGTATTTTTAAATGTATGTTGAACAGATATAGCCTGTAAGTATTGTAATTTATACAATAGTAAGTATAGTATCATCGGCAATTGCCTAGAATTATAGTTTTTACGTTCACAGAAGTTATTTGTTAATTATATTATATTATTTAATAATGACGATTCGTTCATAAAAAATACTACATAAAACTTCGCCCTTTCTTCTCATCTGTTTCTTTTCTAACGAAGTTCATCTGTACACCTATGGGACATCTTATCCTTGAGTTTCAGCTTAAAATCATCATGATCAGTTCATAAATAAAGCGACAGCAAACTTCCCCACTTATCTCTCCCATTTTCCTTCCTATCAAAAAAAGGGGTCTACATAAAAGTTGACTTTTAAATGAAAGAACACGTGTGCCAAGTTTAGTGGAAATCGGTTAAGAAATGTGGCCTGTAGACCGAAACTGACAAACCACCATAGATACGGACAAAAGCAACAACTACCAGCTTGTTGTTACATAAAGAACCCCTTTTTTTTTTTTTTTTTTTTTTAACGTGTGGAAACCCCCACGGGCTTCACCCCATCGGTGCCAACGATGGGGTGGGCGTGTCGGAATCGGACCGACTAAAACCACACGGTGTCCTTCCCAAGTGTCCATTGCCGGGCACCCCGGGTAAGCCCTCGAAAGGATAACCCCAGGGTTGCCGGCGGACATGGGCCGCCACCGCGGCCTCGCCTGGTGGGGTCGGGTTATATCCCGCGTCGGTGAGTTGGCAAGCGTGTGTAGGACACACACGACACGCCTCCGCCACGGCCTGCTTCTGTAAGGACGGCGAGTCGGCCATCTGCCGTCCTCAGGCCCCGATCATGGAGGTCGGTAGTCCCGGGCGTAGACGAGTCTGCGGCGTCCACGCCGCAGACTGCGGAACTCAGGGGGCAGGGTTCTCTCCCGCTCCCTCTCCGCCGCCTCTTTCGCGAGCATTACCTGCTCGCAGAAAGCGGCGGCGGCGTGCCATTTGCTCCCGTCGGAAACCACGGCCCTCACCATGGTCCCGGTAAAGAACCCCTGTTAAAAGTTTACACATTTCATACTATCATTTCTACGCCTATTCATCTACTCCATTATTTTCAGGCTCTCACACATCCCCTGGCCTGTTTATACCTACACTGATAGGAGAAATGCGCCTGGGTTATGCCTTTCTTGTATAATTCACACCTAAGATAGTATCGTATAATCCTAACACATTCTCTTACATTTTATGACCGAAATCAATAATAATAAAATTATTTCATCACAAATAACGTTACTTATTAATAATTTTATGACTAGTTCATAATAAATCATTCATTAACTATTTTATTACTAGTGGAGAACCAGAAGCACAGACTATAAATCTATATTATAACGAAATCGCTAGTTCAATCATGGTACACAAATTGTTATAGGTAACTATAATTATATTATGTGTTGTGGCCCTTTAATGGTGATAAAAACATCTATACATTCATACTTACAATAAAATAACCTTCAAAGTCGGGCTAATTATAAGTAGTTCATCTTGTAAGTTTTTGAAATTGATACATGATTGATGAAAACAAAAGCAATAAACAAAAGCAATGTTAGGAAATCAACGCAATTTAAAATCTACCTTGTTCGGCCACTTCTAATTATTATTCTAATAGTTTTTCATAATTTTGGTAAGGCCAACTCTTCCCGTGGATTTCGTAGAAGGCAACTAAGGTTCTATTCTCTATCAAACAGTAAGCATACAAGTGCCCGCTTGAAGTCAACAAATTCACATCCTATTATGTGAGACCGACAATAATAATTGGTAAAATACAAGTTAATACCCCTTTGTTTACTCTTTCGGGGATTTACAGGCTTGAATGTATGTTTCGTAGTAATTGATGAGCTTCGTTTCTAGCCCAGGAGCACAATTCTGTGTGTAAATCAGTTTTATTTTTGGGTTCGGGGTGTGTTTGAGCAATACCAAGATATTCAAGACCCATGTAAACCTGAACTGCAAGCTAGTAAACCAGATTATTGACAAATTAAGGTTGACGACTAAACTGGTGCTGTTGCGAGAAAAAAGTCTGTTCAAAAGCATCCTACGCCGCTGTGTGGTTCGTAATCCGGTAGTTAGAGTTCCTCTTGCTACATTATTATTATTAAATTTTATAGAAACAAAATAGATATTTAGAAAAAGCTGCGGGCCCCATTAACTATGCTTTCTAATTTACCCTTCATAAAAAGCAAATTGCTTCGTTACAAATTATAGAAGGTGTTATATATTTTATAGTCAAACATAAATTGCGCTGCGAAATAGGAACATAAAATATAAAACATCAGAGTTTCAGACTATAATTAGCTAAATATGATCGTTTACTTCATAGGCGCGATTTTAACTTATTTAATCGACGATATTTTATGAAAGCATTAAGTGAACGAAGGCTAAGTTTCAAAAAGTACCTACAGCATGTTTCACCGTGTTCGGTGTACAAATATTTAAAAGAATTGAATTAAGACTAGATTTACTTTAAACTACATACGGCGCGTATCCTTACAAGTTGGTTACAACACCATGATACCCAAGCTTAGACTGGCCCGCACAATCCCCTGACTTAAATCCTATTGAGCATGTCTGGGATATACTTCAGAGAAGAGCTCTTTGGAATTTCCCTGAAGATATTGTGTATGAAAACCAGCTTTTCTTGCATCTTAGCAGGACTTGGGACAGTATTCCACAACAGGATATCGACACCCTTGTTTTGAGTATGCAGAACCGCTGCAGTCTTAGGTGGATCCACGGATTATTAATTTTAGGTTTTCAACAATTTTTATAAAAAAATAGTTGCTTTGTTTAGGTTTTGATGTTTCAAAAATAAAGTAAATAAAGTTTTAAATGTTCTCTGAGTATTTCCTCTGCATCTAAGTTTTTTTTTTTTAAATTTAACTTTATCTAAAAGTTTATTATCAGATTAGATAGGCTATTAAATAAGGTATATTTTAATGTGTAGGTGTCTTAACAAAAAGTTAATAGAATTTTAGTTATTTAGGTTTAATTGAAATATACCTAGACCATGCTGATGTGTGTATTTAGAAATTAAAAATCATTATACAATTCAAAATAAACAAAACAAAATAGTAACAATATTCAATCTATAATTGTACCTACACTTAGTAACACAAATAATTATTTATTCCTATTAAACGAATTTACAAAAAAATTTTGTATCTGTCAGTAGTGTGCATCATAAATTTTTATACTGTGTAGAATCCCTTCTTAATAAGCCACTTTTTAATCGAGGTGAGAAGCGATGGCTAACGACTGAACGCGAAATATATAAAGTGAATAAAATAGAAATAAATAAAATGAATATATAAATAGTATTGTAGATACCTATTTGTTATTATGTCGGAAAAATTATAGATACCTCGGCAGACGGTCAACCTGCCCGGAAAAGCATTTGGTGACACTAGCGTTATCTACCGGGACCAGTTGCAATTTCAAACCATCCAGCAACCTGTTCAAATGTACACACATAATTTTAACCAGATTGTTCGAGCTGTTTAGGAGGACTGACCAACACACGCACGGTAGAATTAAAAAAACGTAATTGTACTCTACGACTAAACTGCGAAGCCAAGGAGGCAGTCAAATATTAATATTCGTTTTCTAGATCCTTGACAACGATAGTGGTGATTGGCTGTATATTTGAACGATATTCGCTACCTAGGCTAAATTACATGCCAATGTAAATACGTCGGCTCACTTGTTAGCGAAAGTAAAATCATCTTATGTATGATACAGTACGTGCTTGTTCCAGTATCCGGTGCACCTATAAAATTGAGCAGTAAAAGACGCCCTACATATTTTGTTATTTGAAAATTAGCGTTCTTTGTCTATAATTAATTTACAAATGTATGACATGGTATGTTTGGACCTTGTGTTGCAGATATGTGATAAAAACGGAGATTTCGTCAATGTCCTAAATGATTTTGTCAAAATTAATTTTGATATTATTATTATGAATGCCATAATTGTCATGTTGCATGTGAATATTTGCGCACCTCGAAGAGGCTGTAATACAGCGCACCTAAGCAATAATAAATGTATCTTGTACCATCCCAATACCTGTATTATGCGAATAAATGACTTTGACTTTGAATAATTTAATACACAAAAAACTCTTGTAGATACTTCCTATTTTTTTATACCACGTAAGTGGCAGACATGGACACAGCCCACCTGATGGAAAGTGGTTACCGTGGCCTATGGACGTGTGCAACACCACGGGAGTAACACTCGTGCTACCGAACCTGAAAACACAGAGAGGATACAAAGCAGGATCTTCCTACTGACTGCACACAAACTCCGTAGTGAGCTCTGGCACTCTCACAGAAGTGAGAAGCCGCTGGGAACACAACACGAGGTTATTATGGCCGCGGTATTCTGTAGGGCAGAAGTTCCCCCAGTCGGACTGCTCAATTGGTCGGAAATACCACCGTGTCCTAACTCCTTTAAATAGTCACAGATTTATGTGAAACTTTCTGGAAAATTAATTTTACGGAGCGCCTTTTCGTATGCCTCCTATTTCCGGGTTGACATTTAGTTTAAAAAGCCATAAAATCTACCCCATACCTATTCCTGACCTCAGTGTGATTAGGGAATTATCCTGATATCAATGTCAGTGACTTTGCAAAGTTATGCTAAATTCGTTATGTCAAAATATACCCATTAAGACTAAGAGTATTTATGCGAATAAAGTGAATTCGCTATTATTTATCGCTATAATAATATTTTTTTGGGATTTCACCAAATTAACAACTTAGCGATTTCATCAAATCACCATCTACATCACAGACCTGCAACTATATTATGCAACAAACAGTCCACAGGTCGTTATTGTTCATTGGTTTGCATATCCATGCCATTAATTACACGTTGGTTATAAAACTGACGACTACTTATCCGGAGAAATTTTATGAATTAATAATAAGCCTGCTCAACCATTGGTCTAATTACCAACACCGACAGATTGCTGAGAGAGGAAGCTGTTCCCAGTGTCTTAAGAATTTGATGTTATAAACACGTAATCACGTTGCACAATTTTGAGAAATAAAGAATTTGAAGTAGGGAGTCGACTAGAGAGGTGATTAGAGGAGTGAATTGGAGGCAGGTGAATAGGCGAGTAGAGAGTTCAGTACAGAGTTTAGTACAGAGTTGAGTAGAGTCGAGTACCTACAGAGTGGAACAGAGATGATTAGAGAATCGAGTAGAGAGTCAATTAAAGACTCAAATGGAGAGGCGAGTAGAGTATCTAAATATTAAGCCCTCAAAGCTCGACTCTGCACTAAAATTTACAACACTACGCTTTAAGTAACATCCACGCGGGCGTAGCCGCGGGCAACAGCTAGTAGATAGTAAAACTATCAGAAAAATACAGTTGGTACAGACTTCAAGAATTTTATTACCGTTCTTTAATATCCCGCGTATATAATTTAATATGCCGCGTGGTTCCCGGCAGAGTAGAATTTGGGCCACCCCTTCTCTTCCCATGCGGTGTCGTACAAGGCGACTAAGGGATAGGGCTGATTAACTTGAACATCAGACAGATAATATGTACAGTCCAGACTCAGCCTCAGACGCATGGCTCGAGTCAACAATAGTGCCCGGAATACGGCAATAGGCTCACCCCCTATTACGTGGGACCGTGGTAAAATGTGGGTGTTAATTCACCTCTGCCTAACCCTTCGGGGATAAAGGCGTGATTATATGTATGTATGTATGTCTTTAATATTTACAATGTCCCTCCCCTTTTCAGAACTAAATCTCATTTAATCTGTTTCTCCTATTATAATATTCCAAGAGCTACATGTCATGTCGCCTGGAGTATACCTATTTAAAAACTTATTTATTTCCAAAAATAAACAAACACACACTATTAATTTAGACTATGTAACTATCAACCCATGTTTTATGTTCATGTTTCTGTCCAAGAATATCTTCTCCATAATTTGCATCTGTTTCTTGAGTAAACGTTAAAAATGCAATAGATTGTTGGATGTACCTAAGTGGTCTAGGGTGAAGAACCGTCCTTGGGATCCGCCGGCGCTCCCAGTAGGTAATATGCGTGTCGCCGTTCGTACTTTTTATTTTGTACACACATCCTATAAAATATTATCTAGCCTTTCAGAAAAAAAAACAAAGGAATGTAAATGAAGCGGTTGAAAATATTGAATTTAGAAAGTGTTTTGTTTGGCTTTTGTTACTTCCAATTATATGCGAATTTTGACGCCTTTTGCTTTTACGTTTGGAAATCATCGATAAACTGTTTTCTGTACATACCTACAATGTATATTATGTCGTAATATCTTTTAGCATTCATGTTTTTATACTAAGTACTAAAACCACGTATTGGTAAATGCCGTTATTAGCCTATGATGGCTTATAAGATAATGGCTATCACTCGAGAGAGAACTGGGAATAGAGTGGAAAAAAAGTTTTTCATTTGCCTCTGAAATGTAGCAGGTTAAAATTTATATATTCCTAATAACATCCATTTATAATTAAATGATTAAAAGAAGCAATGTAGATTTACACATTATTTTATTACAACAAAGAAATTGGGTCGTTATTTAAATATTTAGATGGGTATAGAGTACGCTAGTACTATTATCTATTCTGTGGTATAGATTATAATGTTGAAAGCGAAACTGCCATCAAAGTTCATCGTGCAATGTTAATAAGAACTAAACATACGTAGGTAGGTACTTAACAGTGATAGTTATTGCACATTTATTGTTTTTTAATGACTAGGTACTTTACAAACATGATTGATGTAAAGTACACACTTAATAATGTGTGAATGTGTTATTCTCGTGCAACTGATCATTGCCTGTGGCTGATTTTAAAGATGGAAACAATTATATATGCTTCGTGTTTTATTTTCACCGATCTTTCACGGAAAAAAACTAAGAGAGATTTATTACGAGACACGCCTTTTCTCTGTTTACAACTTTGTAACATAACTTTGCTACCTACTTAACAAAAGTACCTATTTTTCTGAAAAAGTGTAACGTTTCACTTTGCAGCTTGTGTTGTCAAGGAATAATAATACTTAGTAGTTAATCATTTTTAAAGTAAGTAGTTACTTGCGTCTGAATTGGACTGTTAAAAACTTGAGAATTCCTTAACAGAAAAAGTCAGCGTTACATGCCTTTCACTCCTGGCGATGTCTTAGGACCACGTGTACTTATAACAGTATTATTTGTTATCTCTGCACGACAGAAATCTAAAATTCTTCATATCATAAACTTCTTATTAAAGGACAGTCTTTTTCATTTTACAGATTCCACAATGGAAAGTGTAAGTAACATGTTGCTGCTCATCGTACTTATGGCGTTGATATGCCACAATTCCGGCGCACCAATGAGAAGATCGCGTGCGGCTGCAATCCCTGCAGAAGAACAAACTACAGCTCGGGAAAACAAACTACAAGACGAGTTCAAAGAAACTCCAACAACGACCGAAGCCCCGAAAACAAATAGAAGAAACAAAGCTCTCAATTTGTTTGGATTTTACCCATCTTTCTTGTCGTCTGGTATTGACTACCCAGAAGACAGTGATGATGACATCAACTTCACTGTTAACGACGAGAATTTCGAAGATGAAGATCTCTCAAGAACGATACCAACCAGGCGTCGCCAGCAGAACAAAAAGAAAAATGGCAATGGAAACGGTTACCAAAACGACAATGTGAACTCATTGCAATACGAAAATTCTCCTATCTTTTACATTAGATTACCTCCCACTCCGTATATGTTTGTTCCTGGTTTAGGTTACGTATCCCAACCACCGACACTTGGGCCTCCAATGGCACCGATGATGCCTCCCCAAGTATCAGATCCATTTATCAATCTACCTATCGATTTTGTGTCTAATGGAAAACCAACTGGTGTTTACCAATGGAGCGGTGCACCAGCCTATTCGCAAATGCCTCAAATGTCCCCAGTTGATCCATTTGGATATGGGGGGCAGCCAATGATGCCTCCGTCACGACCTTCTTACAATATGCCCTCGTACTCTAAACCTAAACCCAAACCTGTTCCATCCAATTCGAAGATCACAAACCTTAAAGGACAATACGCATTTAACGGGAAACCAGGAGACAGTGTGTATGTATTGAGGGACACGTATAACTCCATATATTCCGACGCTCTTCAAAACTTTTACCCTTAATTCTGAGATATGTAATATAGGATTGAGTTTCTGGCTCGTATCGAGCTATTGTAATTAAAAAATTTCGAGAGCCAAATGTGTGGACAAAAAGAATTAAGGGAAAGTTTACATCGAAGTCAATGAACAATAATTACTGTGAAGGAAAGTTTATTAATTAAGTGCTGCTATTTAAACTTAACGAAGTTATTAAACAGCCTATTAGTATGGATATAATATATATTTATAAGGTCTTATTTGTATATAGGCTATGAAAACGTAGGTACACACTGAAATACTTATAAAAATACGGCAAATATTATAAAATACATAGGTACATTGTTGTACTGGTAAAATTATACTAACAAAATATTTCGAAATACATACCGAAAATCGATTTAGCGATTGTAAAATCTCTTTATAGCCTACAATCTACAGCATGGTAGTAGTAATGTATCAATCTTAGATTATTAATATGGTATCAATATAAAACGCTGAACCGCGTAATCGTAAGATGTGCTAGTCTATATGGCCTTCTTTAGTTGGTACAAAACACAATAATTATTATAATACATACTTGTATTACCCTGAGTCCTCATTGTAGGACGCCAAATGAGATATTATGATCAGATTGGCTAGTTAAGTGTGAGTTTTGCATTAAGACCGATCGAGATATCTGTAATGTTATGTGAATTCGAGGTGATATATCATTACCTTATCCTTACCTTTTATCCTTACTTTAGAACCACCGTCCTCTGTTTTTACCTCAAAAAGGCATTGATTTCTAAGGATACATAATTAGTCAATCCACATCATCTATAGATGGTACATTTTAAATTTTCAAGTCTGTTACTTAAAAAACAGAGGATTTTCATACAAACTTTCAACCCGTTTTCGTAAAATCCGTTAATAGCGGATGTGTACACAGAGAGTTGTATTTTGCTTTTTTATATAAATAGATTTATGTGGTTGGTCTGAGATGTGATAGACCTATACGATGCTTGCTTGCCCCTGTACTTAAACAAAGTGCTCAAGGCGAAATCCGGCTAATCTTTATAACACTCACATTTAACATTCAACTTGAAGGAAATTTTGAAGCATTTACTATGCTAACTTATAACGTGCCTCGGTGGCTCAGTGGTCAGAGCATTCCCCCTGTCAGGGAAAGATCGTGGGTTCGAGTCCCACCTGACCATTTCATTTTTTCCTATCTTAATCGAACATTCAACTTATCTTTCGAATGCAATGCGGACTTTGCGGTTTTTCCTGTAATGTAATGTAATATGCAATTAGTTATTATTGTAAGCAATAACTATTTGAGTCAGTGCTAGATCTTAATAGGCATTAATATAACTTTAATTATACTAGTGATTTAATATTTATTCTTTAAATTATTTACTTAGTTTTAAGACTTCTAATTGGTACAAAATGCACATGATAAGATAAGGAACATAGTAATACCATCAACTGGTACATAAAAATTGTGACATACAAATATTGTTCATATGGTCAGCCCCGCTAGACAAGTAGCAATTCTTATAATGGAATGATGAATACATGGGATTGACACGTATTTTTACGTTTACGACGTATTTCAAAATTGATCATCAAAATTGATCAAGTTGTTCTATTCTACAAAAGTATTGGCAATTGTATAGAGAGGCAGATATATGAGTTAGAATATGACAAACCTACGTAACGTTAATATTTATTTTATTAACTGGATTTGCATTTTACTAGTTTTGTATTTAGTCCATATTATCTGTAAAGATAATTTTAGAAAATGAATATGAAATTTAGTAAATAAGTTCAGTGTAGGTGATCGTTGCCTGTATTATTTATTAAGTAATTAAACTTTGTAAATAGGCACGTTATTGTAGTTAAGTAGGAAATTAATTACTCATTTATATTTTTCTCTAATTTTATAATATACTGTTTATTTTTAGAAGTTGTCACAATGTAAAGTGTAAGTTAATTATAATAATTTGTGGTTGTATCGACTGTTCCGTCCGGACGCCTTGCTAGATATTTATAATAACAAAATAATTAATATCCAGAAAGATATTCTGGAAGTACTTAATATTAAATTTGTATGTCGATTTACACGAATTATCATATTGCAATATAGATATACCTACGAAACTTAAGACAATAAAAATATTTTATATAATTTTTCGTTTTCTTTACCCATTATTAAGAATTATATTATATTATCTGTGCCATTATGTTTAAAAAAGTGGTCACTAACTTGGCATCTACTCGCTAAACTCGTAAATAATAGGTCGTTACCTATGAAATTGCCGAAATTTTCTTACAAATTCATGAGTTCGTTATTCCTGTAATTTAAAAGCTATTTCCATTATTTATACTTTTTTTGAAAGTTGATTTCAAGATTTTACAACTCTGTATTAAATTTTGTTTTTATTGGCCGCTTGATGAATTATATTCGATCTTCAAAAATAGTACTTCCTAAATGTTATCCATTTTGATGATAAATTTCGTATTACATTTTTACAGCTATCACTTTTCAAAAATGATGTAAAAGTTGCTGTTAACTTAATTTTGTCTCATTCATACACAAGAAAATACATAAAATTTGGATTTGTCATTACTAAAAAAATGCAAAAATGTTAGTAGGTATACTGCAAATTGGGTTTCCTCCAATTTCTTCAATAAAACGGCAATTTCATATGTAATGCCCTATTATGAGGATGACTCTCTGGACTTAGAAATACGGGGGCAATTTTAATAACGTACAGTCAATGGAAAATATTTACGTAAGTTCAGTCGCATCACAGTTAGACTGGAAAGCGGACCCCACCTGAGTTGAGAAGAGCTTCAGAAAATGAATGTCAGTCAACGATAAAAACGCGGCGGCGCGCACCGCGCGATGCTCTGGGATAGGATGGCCGGGGTACGAGAGATATTTATTTATTATTTTAAGAAGGCTTACAGACTAATCAACAAACGAATACAGAAACACACTTACAGACTGAATTTAGACAGTACAATACTTCGACATGTAGCGAACTTCGAAAACACATAGATCGACAAGTCATTGCTTCGACAGGCAATTATTGGACATCACACACCTTCGAATTACCACTACTTCGACAGACGATTATTTGACAGACAATACTTAGACAAGACACACACCTTCGAATGACCACTACTTCGATAGATTTTTTTTGTAGTCTTTCGTTGAATTGTAACTGTTTTTTTTCCTTTGGGTTTTTATGCCTCAAATTACTTCATTATGGTTAACACCCCGACTCGGATAGGTTAGGTTAGAAAGCTAAGGCGGGAGCGAAGCGGAGCGGAGCCTTAGCCTTCGTGGTTATTTTTTTTAATCCACCCAGTAATAGGAAAACGATAAAAAATCTGTCAAAATAGTGGTCATTCGAAGATGTGACTTGTCTAAGTATTGTGTGGCGAATAATCGTCTGTCGAAGTAGTAGTAATTCGAAGGTGTGTGTTGTCCAATAATTGTCTGTCGAAGCAATGACTTGTCGATCTATGTGATTTCGAAGTTCGCTACTTGTCGAAATATTTTACTGTCTAAATTCAGTCCGTAATTCATACAAACAACAACATTAAAATTGCTTTTAACAAGCCTCTACATTTAGAATTAATAGTAGATTAGTAGCCAAGGGCTGTAAGGCATCAATTGCAGCCCGAGATATTTAGGCGCACGAGCGCAGCGATGGCGCCTATAGTTCGAGGGTGCAATTGATTCTTACACCCGAGCTAACTATTCTGCTTTACATCTCGATTGTGAGGTAAGTAGAAAAAAACCGGCATTACAAGAATGAAACATTTTATTAGTTAAAATGTATAGTGAAATGAGAACAATTTTCAAATTTTAGGGACAGGTGTTTTTTAGGTATGTTCAATTCAATTCTTGTTGACTTGCTTCTGTGTGTTGCCACAACTTGCCAATGTCAGGGTGTTGTGAAAAGCTATTCGGTATTATTAGATTGTTGTCTTGGGTATGTTAATAATAAAAGTTTTACATTCCCGCCTTTTTCATGTCTTTTTTTTTCAAGAACTCAATTGATCTTCGCCGTTCGAAATTTAAAATTGATGCCTATTAAACTCATACGAAGACAAGGCTGAATAGCGAAGCGACCTCTTTTGTCATTGGGCTGAATGTATGATGTCTATTGCCAGTATGACGGTTAGATGTACGCGAACTTCTTGTTTTTTTTTTTAATTACTTACCGCCCTAGGGCTTTTATAGCTACATTATTACCCTAGAGCGCTAATTGGCCACTTACAAGCCCCATTTCGGGGTGATAAGGACCTACTTACCGAACATGACAGATGTAAAAGCATATTATCAATAGTAGATATATAATCAATAGAAAAATAATATGTCGAAGACAACCTCACCTTCGGCCTAAGCACAACGACCTACAGACGTGCAGTTTAGTCGGTTTGAGACCGACATAACGGAGCCGGAGGGGTAGGTATCCGTAGGAATTTACCGCACGTAAAAGATACGGATAAAAGTTGCTTATTACAAAAATATTGCAAACCTTTTTACATAGAAATACATGTTACCTATATTCTTCTCCTAGCGTTAATCCCCGTCGCATCTGACGCTTTGAACTTGAAGTCTGCATGGAGTCCGCTTTACTAGTCTACCTGTGAATTTGGCTGAACTTGGATATTTTCCGTGAAGCGACTGCCATCTGACCACCACAACCCAAAGGCGATATCAAAATATTAATACCTACATTTAAACCAGTTGTTGTATTATTAAGGACTCCAACTACCTGTAACAACTGCCATAGATGCTCGTATGGAAACCTTAACAGCTTAACGTGCTCTCTGAAGCACGACTAGACCAATGCAAATACATGGATACAAATATTTGCATTGAGCGGAGATCGAACCCGCGCCTCAAGGGTACTACTCCTGCGATTGCACTACCTCCACGCAATCATATTACCGCCTCAGAGAGCACGTTGAGCCGTCTGTCCTGCCCCTCTAGACAAGTGGCAATTCGCTAGCAGGCGTTTGATGGAATAGAATGACGATTGTATAGGATTTGACGTATTTGACATGCGTTAACGACTGTCATTTACGTCAAATCGTCAAAACAAACTCCTGATAAAAATAAAACAGCAATCAGTAGCCACGTGTAAAGACTATGGCTTTAGAGGTTAGAGGTGAGGGTTAAGCGGTAAAACACAATATTGTAGAATCTGCATGCTCTACATATTATTATTAAGGGGGGGGGGGGGGGGGATAAATCGATCTAGCTACGATTAATTTTTAGAAAATGTCTTTTAATATAAAAATATGATTTGTAGCCAGCAGTCAGCGACTGATCAAGAGTTCTGACCGCCCTAGGCTAAATATGAGGACGCGCCCCCGCTAGGTGTGTGTGTTTTTTTACGTGCAGGAAATCCCCACGGATGCCCTCCTCCCCTTCTGGCGCCGGAGGGGGAGGTCATGTCGGACTCGAATCGACTAAGCCGCATGCCGTCAGTGGGTCGATGTGCTAGGCCGAAGGTGAGATGTCTCGCGACATATCCCTCGCACCTCGGCTGACCCTGGGCCATTCCTCTCGGTCTAGCCCTCCTTGCTGGCCGCCCACGCATCACCCATCACCGCTAGCAGGGTGGAGAGCATGAGCACTCTCACCCCCAGAGCCGTCACAAGCGCCTGCCTCAGCGATTCTACACTCGGTAAGCGTGTGCAGCCCCGAGTCCACGCTCGCGTCGCAGTGATGGCACTCGGGCGTTGGCTCTATGCCTATCAGATGCAGGTACCGTCCGAAGTTACCGTGTCCGGTAATGACCTGCGTCTGACAGTACGAGAGGCCACCGTGAGGCCTCTCTAGCCACTCCCCCGTGATGGGTGTTACCGCAGCAATCACGGCGTGCCCTGCGCGTGGTTGTTCAAGTCGTAGCTCCCACTCGGTCACCATGGCCCTGTGGAGCCGGGATTTCTCGGCCCGAATTTCTTCGGGCTCGGGATCGAATCCCCGCTCCCGCGCCTCCCTTCGGAACCGATACAGTGCCGAAAGGGTCTTCGCTTCCAGGATCCACGGTGGCGACCCGGCCAGGAGACTCGCCGCTTCAAAGGATATCGTGCGGTACCCCCTGATGGTCCTGGAGGCCACCGTCCCCTGCGCCGCGTGGAGCAGAGGCAGGAATCTGGCCCTATACGTGTCCGCCCATACGGGGCACCCGTATAGGGCCATGGACCGCACGACACCCGCGTAGAGTCTCCTGCAGGAGTCCTCTGGACCCCTCAAGTTGGGCAACAGCCAGCTCAAGGCATTCGCCGTTGTCACTAACTTGGGGCGCAGACTTCGGAGATGTTCTCCGAAGTCCCATCGACCGTCAAGCACGAGCCCCAGGTATTTCAACCGGGGCTTAATGTCGATAGGAGTGCCTCCCACTGTAAGGCTGGCTCCCGGGTCTGGCCTGTGCCGAGGGCCATGAAAGAACATGGCCTCGGACTTGTGCAGAGCCACCTCGAGACCCAGCCGCCAGATCCGTTCGACGACTTAAGCAACCGCGGTCGTGGCCCTCAGGGTCGCCTCGCGGTGCATAGTCCCGCTCACCGTCACCAGCGTGTCGTCCGCGTAACACGTGACGGTGGCACCGTACGCGAAGTCACCGCGAAGCACCCAGTCGTCACCGATGTTCCTCAGCAGCGGCCCCAGGACCGATCCCTGTGGAACACCGCATGACATCTCACGCCTACCGACTCCGGTCGAACTTGGGTAGATGACGGCTCTCCCCGTCAGGTACGCCCTGACTATGCGGCGAAGGTAGAGAGGCACATCGTGGTACACGAGCGCCTCTCTGATGCAACTCCAGGGCAAGGTGTTAAAAGCGTTGGAGATGTCTAACGACACCGCCAACATCACCTCGCCCCGAGCGACCGCATCCTCGGGACGGCTACGCCTTCTACGAAATCGGGCCCACCGGCGGTCCGTGATCGCGCAGGCTTGACGCAGCCTCGCGATCTCTGCATTCCACCAGTAGATCCGACGCCTCGGATTATAGGCTGCAGTCCTAAGCATACCCGCATCGCAGACAAGTGTCATAGCCTCCCGGAACCACGCCGCTTCATCGTCGATGTTGATAGGCCTGTCCGGCTCAATAGCCCAGGCCTGTACGATGGCGGATTCAAGTGCCCCAGCACCCAGCGCGGCTCGCGTTGGGCCGTTGCGACCGGCGTATCCCCCGCGGGATGGGAGACATCCAACCAAACGTATCGGTGGTCCGACAGAGTCTCCACCCCCGCGACGACACGCCAGTCCCGCACGCGGAGTGACAGGGAAGCGCTTGCGAACGAAAGGTCTATGATCGACCTGCGCTCGCCCGACACAAACGTGGCTTCGGCCCCGCGATTCTGGAGAACTAGACCGAAACTGTCGGCCCAGCCCTCCAGAGCCCTGCCTCGCGCGTCCGTGCGCCGGGAACCCCAAGCCCCCGACCAGGCGTTGAAATGCCCGAGCACAAGAACCGGACGAGTTATGCACGAGTGCCGCCGAACCATCCAGATCGACCACCCAGGCGGGCCTGAGTGGTCGGTGAGTGTATGGCTCGGCGACAGCGGCAACGTGTATGGACCACTGTGCCATGCTCTGGAGCAGAAATGCCTGCAGGATGCGGAGCTGGGGATCCATTATGGAACCATCTCCGCATGCCGCCCCGAACCATTGGCGGAACGCCCGCCTCGCGCCTTCGGCTCCCCGCGGGTGCAGGCCTTGCTGCCACCCTTATGGTCGGCCTGTTTGCCCCCCGCCGCACACCTAAAACAGTGCGGCGGAGCTTCGTAACTGCCGGCCCAATGACCGGGTTGGCTACAGCGGAAGCAACGGTCGCCGACCGTCACCTCCGCCGTGCACTGCACTCCCACATGGCCGACCAACAGGCACCTAAAGCACCTGGCCGGCCGACTCTGTAGGAGGCATACCCGTACCACTACTACGCCGCCCACCGCACCCGCTAGGTGTGTTACGGACGGCCTAAAATTAGTGAGTAGAGTAATAGTGTGAAAATTTCAACAAATGCACAACTATGCTGCACTGTTTAAATTAGGAATTTCCCATACAAAATAAAGTTAAAATTAACGCTTTCCCATACAAAATGAAGTTAAAATTTGCGCCCGTTATTTTTGTTCTACGTGCGCTTTTTAAATTTTTAAAATTTACTTTTATAATTAGGAACTCTCAAGTGCATTTAGTTTTAGTGTTTTCTAGTGTTTTTCTTCTCGGTCTAGTTGCAATATGTAGAGTAGATGCAATGATGGTAGATTAATGCATAAGAAGACACGATTTCAGCGCTCCCGCCCCCCTGATCCTCGCGCCCTAGGCTGCAGCCTAATTAGCCTAAGGGTTAATCAGGCCCTGCCAGCAGTGATTGGCAGTGTGAATACTTTAACGACACAACAACACTAAAACCTCCAACAGCTGATGGCGTTGTTACAAAAAACTTCTTCGTCGTTCTTTTTCTTCTGGCTTCTTGCTACGCATTTAGCCACTATCAAGTAATAGACTGTATATAAACCGCGCACAATGTTATCACATTCAAAATGACACTTATATCTTCAATATAATAGTTATAATTAATAATAGTTTTTCAAGACGACGACGATGAGTTATGATTGTCATGACGATGATGATGAGATAAGATTGTGTTGACGATGACGATTATATATAATGATTCATGCCTCAGTAAAGTTGTAAGGACTGTACTGAAAGCTCCGCCTGGAGATTTGGAACGAACACGAAATGTCACAATTCACTGTAATATTCCACTTTCTTACACTTCTGTGAGTTGTCCAAGACGTTATGTCTAAAATCCATCATTTTTATACATAAAAACTCGAATTTACACGAATTCTAGAAAATAAAATAATACCTACCCTGATGCAACCATTTTGAGGAACCCGCCAAAACTCCCTGTAATGGTTCCATGTTTGATTACCTAGTTCGAACTAAAAGGAACTAAACGTAGCCGATTCACCTGTAGCCTCCTGTAGCTGTCAAACCAGTGACTTCTGTCAAACTTCATTCATCATTCGATTTCTGTCAAAGTTGTCTTTGGCGAAGCAAATCATTGAGTACATCATTACAAAAATATTACAATTTATATAAAACTAATTGTTCACTTACTCAACAAAAGATTCGACTAAGTTAACAAGTGTGCTACTATATTATATATACCCAAGTGTGGAAAATTCGTTCAAAAATGAATATTTTGTGCTTTGATTTAATGTGACGACGTGCTCCAATGAACTATAAAAAATGAAAAAGTGTTTAAATTTTCGATAAACAGTTGTGTACAATAGAAGTGGCATCATGTTCCGCAGCAGAAGTTGGTTCGGAGCCTCGTGGGGGCGGCCCAAGAACCCGCATTCTTTAGAAAGATTAAAATATTTACATAACATTCTATGCAAAAACACAACAGTGTCTGAGAGTAACCGAGGGACTTTGGTTGAGTCTCTGAGGTGTATAGCAGAAATACTGATATGGGGTGACCAAAACGATAGCTCTGTTTTTGAGTAAGTATAGTATTTTATTTATATTTTTTATAAATAGTCTTTTTATATTCTTATGAACTAGAGCTGAGCTTTGTAGGTGGGGAAGTGACTTGTGTTCAGCAGTGGAGATGGCTGGATAGTTTTAGTTAAAGTTTGTTAAGCCTTAGTATTGTCTGTCAGCAAATTTCTGCTCAAGCTGTAGTAATTGAAAGAAAAGTTAATGAGGATTGGGTAATTTATCCTTCACTGGCGTATGTCCATATGCCTGGGAAGTGCCACCCTTTTTTGGATTAGAGGAACCACACATTGATAAAATGAATGCTCATCATCATTATCTAAACACTGATCTCTGTTGCATCTGGGGGTTTTACCTTCAAGTATGAGATCCGCATACTCTTAAGTCTTGGCTAAACTTAAGAATGTAAGTGCCATCTGACCTAACCCCAAAAGGAAGGCCTCCACTAGGGCCTTGTTCACCAATCCGTAGGTACCAGTTTCCAGGTGAAGCAGGCTTTTACACAAAGATTGTACTGAGGCCCCATAAACAATTTGTTAAAAAAGTTTAAGTTGATCGTCAAAGATGCCCCAGAGGGGTAGGCAGAGGTGCATTGACACCCACATTTTGCCAACTATGATTTTTGATCCCTGTGTTAATTTAAACCACACATGTGCAAATAAAATGTATGACATCACTATTTATGAGATTTGATTTTTTTTTTACTTGAGGGCAATAGGCTTGCCCCCTAGCAAGCCTATTGCCCTCAAGTAGGCACTTAGTTATAGGCTGTATGTTTACTGTCACAATGACCAGACCCTATATTATATGTGCACATAAATTACCTACATTTATATAATTTTTTTCAAATACTTTTTATAAGTAGAACATGCTGTTCTGTTTACTGGAAATCTCATAAATAGTGATGTCATACATTTTATTTGCACATGTCGCTGATTAAATGCCAAAGGGCCACATGACGGAAATGGTAAATTTTATAGGAGAGCCCATCAAAGTTTTCATCGCGCTATTTTTACTTTTTTTACGAATCTATAAGTGCTACATCTATGTGTTATATACCATTCGATGCGTATTTTAGAGCTTTATTAATGTGATAGTGACTAATTTCACCAGCTTCTATCTACGAAAGTATAATATCACATGAGTCCGTTTTGCTTATAACAATGGCCGTTGAATCTGTCAATATGTATTTACTAAAATGCCACATAACGAAAATTAAGTAATGTTTAATGAACTTATTTTTAAAAAAACTATGTCAATCAATCTTAACTATACTTAAAAAGAATAAGGATAACACAATACAGATAATACGTAATTTCCTGAAAAATTCAGTAGTTATTATATTAATAAGAAAGTGTTATAATTAAATATCTGTCTTTCAGATATGGCAATATTACAATTTAAATGGCATTTAAGCCTTAAACATACAAGGAACAACTTTTATAGACTTAGCAATAATCAGAGTGAATAAAAAACCCGTTAAAACGCGCTTAGAATTCAAAACCCTCTCACTTAAGTATTTAGTTATACTACCAGTAGTATTAAATATTCACACTTACGCAGAAATATCACAACTTAAGTACAGTCATTTTACTGGTGGATCAATTATTTTTGATCATCACCATAATCTTCATAAGTGAACTCACATAGAGAGGTACCTATATTCTAAAATTAAACAATAACTGTTTTAATTCAGTCTTAATAATTCAGTCTCTAATTGAACATCTATAAAATTGTATATTATAAAATACTGTTTTATTATTATGTAATACAATATAACGGTAAAAAATGTAGATATCAATTAGGACACTATAGGTCCATGCTTAGTCTAAACATTAAGAACTTTATAGGTTAGCGTAAAAAGTAGGGGGGATTCACATAATTTTTTACAACATAGTCCTTTAGCTACCGATTCTCCAAGGCCCTTAAGGCCGCTAAACGCGAAAAATCTGCAGATTGCGGAAGTCCACGTCCTCTGCCAGAGTCAAACGAATAATTTCCAAAAAAAAATTGGAATGATTAAAACATGGCAAACCCATATCTCCCAAGAGTCGTCTCGTGAACCTATCTCTAGCTATTAACAAGGATAGTTTGATGTTTTTGAAAGGACGCATAGACGCCGCCGAGAACGTGCAGGACCAAGCCAAGCACCCAATCATACTGGACGGTAAAGACCCAGCCGTACGCCTACTAATTAACTATTTTCATTATAAATTTGCGCATGCCAACACAGAAACGGTGATTAGAACGGCGGCAACAATATTGGACCCTGAGCCTAAGAAACACAGTTCGTTCGATTGTCTATAATTGCCAACAACGCAAATTGCTGCGTGGAAGGCCCGTACAACCTTTGACGCGTGATCTCCCAGAAGCTCGGATGTCGCATCATAAACGCCCCTTTACATTCGTGGGAGTTGATTACTTCGGACCTCTACAGGTCATGGTACATCGCAGCCGGGAAAAACGATGGGTCGCGCTCATTACTTGTTTAACGGCCAGAGCCATTCATCTCGAAGTGGTACACAGCTTGTCAGCTGACGCAGCAATTATGTGCCTTCACCGTTTCATCGCTAGAAGAGGTACACCAAGTAAAATCTATTCCGATAATGGAACGGCCTTCGTCGGCGCCAACTGACAGCTGAGAGCGCTCTACGACCAAGCTGTAGCTGACTTTGCCGTTAATGAAAAAATAGAATGGGTTTTCATACCGCCTTCAGCTCCATTCAAGGGCGGAGTTTGGAAGCGGCTAGTAAAAAGTGTCAAGTCAGCGCCTCAAATCACCCTAAGAGAGCGTACGCCGACGGATGAAGTCTTCACAACACTTTTATCTGAAGCGGTGGCTTTGGTCAACGCGCGACCTCTTACTCACGTCTACCCTGACCCCACAGACTCCGAGTCGTTAACGCCGACACATTTCTTGCTCGGCTCGTCGTCGGGTCGCCCAGTACCATGTCAACTGTCGGATTCGGATTTGTCCAGCAGAATTGGGTGGCGCAAGGCTTTGCGTCTGGCCGATCATTATTGGCGACGGTGGGTTACGGAGTATCTACCGACGTTGGCTCCAAGAAGAGTGCAAGGAGTTGATGTAAATATTAACGTCGGGGATCCCGTGCTCGTGGCCGATGGAGACTTGCCGCGTGGTACATGGCCACGAGGCGTCATTCAAGCAGCATATCCAGGCCGTGACGGAATAACTAGGGTAGTAGACGTTAAGACTGGCGGAGACGTTGAGGCGTCCAGTTAAAAAAAATGTTTTCTTATAAAAAAAGGGGAGGACGTGGCCGACTGTGGCCTCTTTAATAGTTCTCTATGGTTTTGTATATTGTTTTTTTTATTTTAAAAAATGTATTAGGTAGAATAATTTCTTTACTTGTCATTGGAAGTGTAAATATTAAAAAATAAAATATTATTGAAAAATTCATATATTTTCTTCACAACTAGTATTTCATCAAGTAACACTAGGTGCATGGAGTACCTAGCTATGAAAGCATACTTACTGCACGCGAATGGAGCACCCTGGTTCGCTAGCGTACTTATTTCCAGCAATTATTACTCAAAAAACATAGTTATAGATATAAGGTATTTACTGCCTTAAAAAAATACCTACAAGCGAACTATTTCACACAGCAATTCAGCCATAAAAGAAAAATGTCCAATTTTTGTTGAGAAATAGTGTCATATGTATTTCCTTCTTATTTACAAAACAGACGCATAACAAGTACTGCACTTTCATCTACAAAAATAAATAATAAGCTCATAGAATTAAAATGCAAAGCGGACACATTCTATAATATGGCCCTCTGGCATATAAAATAATGTTGAACTCACTTGATATTTATATTCCATACGGACACCATCTAAAATATGGCACTTTGTTTTATAAAATTTAATTTAAACTCATACTTATTTCGCAATGTGGCTCTTTGTCATAAAAAATACGTGCGCTCACTCCGACTATGAGGATGCAATTGACAAGATGGCCGTTTCGCTCTGAAGTTGGTCACCAAAGTCACGGAATGCGAAAGAGGCGGTTGTCTGATTGGTCCATTTTTGATGCTAGAATCGTGGGTGTCTTTTTAGAATTTAAAACTTATAATGATTTAGATACCATTTTTGAAAAAAAACGAGAATCAGTTTTTTTTGCATTGTGGCCCTTTGGCATTTAATCAGCGATGTGTGGTTTAAATTAACACAAGAGCTGAATAACAACTATGTCTGAGGTTCTACATTTTCTATTTCGACTACCAGTGTGCGTGGTGGTAGTGCATTTGACTGTTACTGCAGAGGGTACAGGTTCAATTCCTGATGAGTGTAAATATTTATATGCATGAATATGTCTATTTATATTAGTTTGGATGTTTCTATTGTAGTATGATAATTTTCAAAAAATAAAGTAAGCAATTTAGGGTTTTTTTTTGTAAAATATTTTAAAATAATACTTTTGTATTTTATTTTGATGATTTCTATTACAGCTTTTTCCTAGAGAAGAATATGCTCTCATACTTCTTGAAAATAATGAGGCAAAAGTGTGGCGGTTCGTCCTATGTGTGTGTGCAGTTACTACAAACATTGAACATACTGTTTGAAAACATTAGAAATGAAACATCTCTGTGTAAGTATACAATTACTTGGCTTGTTTAGTCTTCATTAAATAGGAGATGGTGTATGAAACTTTATGCTACATATACATTGAGAAATAAATGTTCCCTTTTAAGGTGCAGTTTATATAGAAGAGATGTGGCGGGGACATATTTTGGTGGCAGACAATTTAAGTAACTCAATATACACCTTACGAAGTGTACAATATCATCGTTTTTGTCTTAGATGAGAATTGCGTCGTCATTTAGTGGCGGAACGTCGCTTGAAGGCGCGGGCGTCTGTCTCCTCTAAAACAAAAACAATGTTATTCTACACTACATAAGGTTTCTGTTGTGTTACTTAAATGTTGTATCAATCGCGCCTAACTCCTCAACTAAAATATCAACTTTTACCCATAATTTAGTCATCAACATCATGTAACGCGAATTCCTATGAAAATATACACTGGACACTGAGGAGGACACACAAAGGAGTAAGAGACCATGTTGGTCTCTTACTCTTTTCCATTAATTATCTTGCCTTGTACTGCCTTTCAGTTCTAATAAGGAAGTTTGTATGATCTTATTATACAAACTGTACCTTGCAGGTGGGATTGGCTTAGGTCCTGAAGATCTTTGTGGGTCCCCTGTATTATATTTCACAGAAAAATAAACTATCTTTTTGCTTTATATGAAAAAAGAAAACAGTACAGTGCTTATACAATTAGATCAAAAATCATTTGTAGTATTTATTTGCCTTACAAATAGGGTAGGTAATTTACAAATGATCTTTCTGTCATTAGTACTTTCATTAGAAACTTCCCTTATTGTTATTAATTTTTACTAGATAATGTAGTGTGTATAGGTCCTTAGTGAAACACCTCTAGTGTGCAACTCTAAACTTGATAATCAAGTATGTAAACAGGCAAAATCTATTAATAGATATGCATATTACTGTGTTATTTGAACTGCAGATTAAGGTAGTTGGCTGCGACATATACACAACATATTCCTTCATACTACTACTGTATTGTAACACTTGGCTTTTCCAGCTTGTATTATTTTCTTTACTTAATAAACAAATAAACACATGGCCCATCAAATGGTAAGTGGTTACCATGACTCAAGTATTCTTACAATATCACTAAGCTTTGGTGTCTCCCACATTAAACGGAGCAAGAGTGAGGAGAAGGGACAATAGGAACACCCAAGGAAAGGTATCCTCTATAGTTGAAAAGTATTGCTTGCTCCCATCTTGCTCCCTTTTGTTCTGGTTAATCTCCGAGGCAGTCTGCACCGTTTTTACTGGCTAATAGTTGATGTTATAAGGCATGCTACTTACGTTTATTTTAGAAGAACTAGGTATTCGGAATTCTCGCAAAAAGGAAAACAAGTTTAAGTCGATCTTGCGAGTCGATGTGCATACAAAAAAAAACATAAATACCATTCTTATCAATGTGGTTCCTTTTAATGTCATTGTAACTGGTTTCAACAAAGAGACGGTCAAATGCCATAATAACGAAATGTATATATAGTATACTATCAATGTTGATAATCATCGGCATCCTTGTGTTAATCCTGGTCACATTTGAAGCCTTCACCTTGGAGTCTGGGGTCCGTTTTTTTGTTTATTTGTTTGTTTTTCGATATTTTCCGTGATGGAACTGTCATTTGACCTCCACAAATCATTGGCTTTTAGGAATCCCACTACCTGTAACGACTGTCATAGATGTTCGTATGGTCAATGTTAATAATATGGATATTTAATATTATGTATAAAATATTGAGAGCATTGCAATACACATTCAGCCAAGAGGACCTCATGTAGCCTCCGATCGCAGTCCGGTTTCATCTAAAAGTAGGCCTTATAGACCAGGGTCGATAATTTTTAAAACAAAAAAAAATAATAGTAGGATGAAACCCGCTTTTCTAATAAAAGGAGGGAAATATTATAAAAATGAAAGGAAAAATAAATTACGGGCGATCTGAGGTCGGGAATAAAAATATTACTATTTTTATGTTGGAGTTAATTTAAACAGATAAAAATAGAGATAGTATTTACCTTCCTATGCAGATTCGAACAGTTTTCTTTTTTTTTTAAGTAAACTTGTAATATGTAATCTTACGTTTTTCGAGTAATTAAAGTGTAAATTTTAATAAATGGCTCAAAATTGTATATAAAAAATTGGCGCAATTGTACATAAAAAAGAAATTTCGAAATCGAGTCTTTTTCAATTTTTGGCATTTTCTGAGAAGATTTACTACTGTAACATATTTTTTTGTTTCACCATTGGAAAGTAGAGATTTCAACGAACAGAAAACATACCAAGTTTTTGATAAAAGCTGATATTTTGACGGGTGAATTTTCGATTGAAAATTAGGGTGCTCCTTCGATATTAATTCAAAATAAGGTGCAAAAATAAATATTTCTAATCAAATAAATTACAGCGTATTTGGGACATAAAAAGGTAAGTTTTCACCAAATTTCATGAAAAAAGAAATTTATTTGAAAAAGATAAAAATAAAAAACCAATATCTTGGTTTTTTGAATTTTTCACATAAATTTTGAGGTTATGTGAAAAAAGTGTAAATACAAAAGTTTTAGATCTTTTTATTACCTACAACTTTGCCATTTGACTTTTTTCCATAGGACTTTTAGTTTTGCCGGAAATCGAGAAAAACCGTTTTTTATCCTTAAAACTCACCCCCATCCCCTTCCCGACCTCAGATCGCCCGTAATTTATTTTTCCTTTCATTTTTATAATATTCCCCTCCTTTTCTAATGGGTTTCATCCTACTATTATTATTTTTTTCACTTTTTATTATTTTTGAAGGCTTCTACCCTGGTACAGCTAGCATCACTTGCGTTTCGGGTCTAAGCGTTCCTATAACTAAGTCTTAAATATATCAAGAATTGATTGGATTCTGTATTAACTGTTACTTTTCGTTTCAGATTATCTGTTGAGCAATAATCATGTGAACTCAATAATAGTGCATAAGTTTGACTTCTCCGATGAGGAAGTAATGGCTTACTACATATCCTTCCTCAAGACGCTTAGTTTGAAGCTCAACAATCATACTATACATTTCTTTTATAATGAGGTAAGTGGCTATTTCTTGTTCCAATTATTAATCTTTAACACAATCTGGAGTGATGAGTAAATTAATTACTTATATGGACGTGATGTGACGTGTCGGCTACAAACGTTGAAGTGCGAAGTCGGTAAATAAGACGCGGTAGGACGTCCAATCGTCGCCGATAGAATGTGCCCAACATTATTTCAAACGGCGACCCCGAAAACCGGACGGCCCACGACGTCTACGAGCAACTTCATCCAATGTGCATAACATTAACATTGGTCTTTGAATATCCTTTCGACATAGATTCGGACAGTAGGATCCAAAGTAGACACTGGTACTATATCTACTCATTATACTTTAATTGTGTCAAGGACACTGAGCTGGTTGGCTGGACAACGCACGTGGCAACACCTCTGTCTAGTAACATTTGTTGGTATTAGCTATTTTTCACCCATTGAAACTTAAATTTTTATAGCATACTGTCATAGCGCTTGCCTGATAGCTAGACCATAGAAGAATCTACTGGTCTTATTTCATATTTGTAGCCGTGTTTTTTCGACTCTGCGTTGATGAATCAGTTACCTCAAAAAGACATTCGAAAATGTTATGCCGAGGCAAGATTAGCCCCCGTTTTGAGGTAGTCCACGTTACGCTTTCTTCGTCGACGTAAAGGGTTGTTTCAATTCTTTCTGAGTATTCAGACTTATAGCTGGCCAAGCCGAGTAATGTGAAGAGGGTATAAATATATATCAACAATCTAGTGGCCCGGGCATGAATTCGATCATTTATCGTTGTCGTGCTCGTAGCACTGCAGTAACGGGCTGGGTAGGTCTTCAATAGATCGATACGTTGCTTATATTTATTAACTTAATACCTTGCATAAATTGTAGTAGGTAAGTATTAACATTCCGATAGTATTCTAACTGGTGTTAAAATATCTATATTGGAGAAACTTTTATTGCCTTGGTAATTTTAACTTGCGTGATAAGATAATAATTTGGATTATTTAAGAGCACAACAGTTATCACTAGTTAACAGATAATGTAAATATTACAAGTAATGTTTTACAAATACATATTGGATTATTAGGTAATGTTAGAGTATTATGGTAGCTAAGCTATATTTCTTGAGTTAAGAATGGGTTCCCGTCACTTCGATAATGACTGACCCATCGAGTAGGTATACCTCTCGCCTCAGCTTGCGGTTTGCTAATACATATAGGGAGTGAATCCATTGCTGTTTCCTGTTTGCATGTTAGATGAAGAATCTTTCTCTGTCTTTTTCTTAATTTCTCATTCTCTATTTCCTTCAGACACCCACGAAAAACTATAGGAAAGTCCTCGCATTCCACTTCGCCGAGAACCACTTACACTAGGTATATACATTTTACAAAAATTACATGATCCATTTGTAAAAGGATGAGCAATGAGCTGCACCCAAACATTATACAGATAATGCTTTAAGTCACGTACAATAGCGTGTTTAATCGTAAGCACCATAACGCAAATGTGAACAATGATAATGAAAAAATTTTTGTTCAGCGGTTGTTAAGTCAAGGACATTGAACGTAAAGACTACAGAATAATGAATTAAATTGTGCCTGCATCTTTGTGTTTCTCTTCAGACGTGCGTTCATACTCGCTGCTATTGCCGTGGCAGCTGCTTACCAAGCAGCAGACAATCTCTCTCAAAAGTGCGGATTTATTTCCTCCTCGAACACTTAAGAACGAGAGATTAGTGTTCGTATTTCGTGTGGGGATATCTTAGGTCCGTCTCTTAGCGATGGATGATTATCTTGCATTTTCCATCGTTCTGGTGCTCCGTCTTATACGGAACAAGTGAATACTCAATACTCAATCAATTAGCCTATTGCAGTCCACTGCTGGACATAGGCCTCTCCCAATTTTTCCCCTTCAACCTTGGTCTACTGTTTCTACGTTGGCCAAGAACGTACAGGGTTTTATTTCGAGTGTTCGAGTTCTCTCAAAGTGATATCGTCTGCGTATTTTTCCGTTAATAGCTTCTTACGACACCCTTCGGATGAGATGGAATGGGGATACCTGGGATAGTGAATATTCCAGTTTCTCCTTAAACTTCCACGCGCTCTTGCTCTATGGTCTGAAGATATAGACTTCTTTTACCATTAGCCGACGTATGGTCATATTGAAGGTGTGCTCCTGCCGGTGCTATGCCTTCAACTGAACTATAAAGCGAATTGTCCTCATGACGCAGTGGTAAAAGAAGAATGCTTTTTCGATTTTATCATCTTAAATATGGCTATTGGAGTGCGGTGTTATGTACCTATCTTGTAACATTATTCGATGTTGTTCCTGCATCAATTGTTGCATGGAACAAACAGTCATTGAAATCAGTATGACTGAATCAGGTTAGCGTTTTATGTTCCGTTGTCAGGCTATAACTATACAATGTTTTCAGCACACGAAGGACTTTCCTCTGTATACAGAAGCGATCAAATTCTTTAATCATTCTGAATCAATGGTGCGTATTGCCGTACGGACGCTCACACTCAATGTTTACCGAGTGCAGGATGCCAGTATGCTGCGATTCATCAGAGATAGGTGAGTTTTGTGACGAATTATCATTGCCCCGTACCTATTTCATAAAAATCTGTCCTCAGATCTAGATATAAATCGAGATTCTGAACTGAATATCGTTCTGAAATAGGGTCTTATTGTATGATATGGACTGATGGATTCATTGAAGGAAAAAAAAATAACGGTGCGGACAAAACGGATTCTGGCGTGCCGGTGATAGTCTTTTATTTTTTCTATATAATGCTATTTTTATTGTATTTCCCTACACTTCTATTGTATTCCCTATTACTTTATTATGAATTACTACATAAAGTACTCTATGGCAGAGTTGCGGTATTGTTTAAATACAACTACTAAATATCAAAATTTTAAAAGGACATAATATGTCATCTCTAACACCTTTTACACTACATTTTATTGCTGTTAGTAGAAGTGCAGACACACTAAAATTTAACTTGTAAAGGATATACAGAAATGATAAGAAAACACTATGTACTTGTAGTATAATTATGAAATAAACACAGGTTTTTATAACAGGAAATAAACTGGATAATATCAATAATGTTTTAATAATAATAGATGTCGGAGGTAACGGAAGTTTTTTTTTTTCACGAACGTAATTTTTATGATCTCAATTTCTTTTCTCATAGGACGGCAGCCCCTTACTTCAGTAATCTTGTATGGTTCATCGGCAAACATATTTTGGAGTTGGATGCGTGCGTCAGAAATGATGCTGAGTAAGTACTTATTAATGCTTGTCTAATTATAAACATTTTATTAACACAACATTAAATGTTGTGAAACTGGATTTTAGTTCATATTTGTGGTTTCGATTTGACTAATACTATAGCTAATAAAGACCATTTTGATAAGATTGCTTGTAACTCAGAATGTACTTTTCTATTGCTAAGAATAGGGTAATGTAGATTATTGTACCTCACTATATAACAGCGACTGTGATTTATAACTATCTTCTCGCGATGATCACTAAATGATGATTATGATTATGTTGCTACTCTGTCGCATTGGATCTGCCCGTCATGACATTGTATGTATGAAATGAATAAATAAATAAATAAATGAATGATAAAAAATATTTCGAAGAAGCCAATATTTGAACACTGAAATCCGGTTTAAATTTATAGTGTTGCACATAGATAAAACAACAAGGTTGTTAAATAATTTTAGATTTGTTCGTAGCCACCAATCACAACAAAAATTGGACGACTTAGTCGCTGAACACCTAGACCATCTGCATTATATCAATGACATCTTATGTCTCAACATTCCTGATCTAAACGACGTGTTGACGGAGCATCTATTGCACAAACTGCTAGTACCGCTGTATATATATTCCCTGACCTCTGAGAGTGCTAGACGATTACCAGTATCATCCTCACCTTATAATAGAGACCATATACAAAGCATAGAAGCTATTACAAGAAATTTAGAAGCAATTTTGAAAGGCAAAAACACGGATACGTCACCTGCCAGAATGTCGTTTTCTAGACAAAGAATGGAATCAGATGACGAATTCAAACCGTCTGTGTCATGCGTAGTTTCTCTGTTCCTCTTATCGCAAGTGTTCCTAATTATTACGCATGGCCCGATTGTACATGCACTGGCCTGGATCATATTACAATCAGACTTATCAGTGTTCGAGGACGGTGCTACTAAGATACTAGAGATGTACATTAGCAATGCAAAGTCCAATGTCAAACTAGAATTCTCTAAGCCGCAACTAAGTCTAGAAAAGGCATTAGAAAACACATCTAGCGAGCGGGATTATACCACACCAGAATATAGCGGGCCTAAAAATTTTGGATATGATACGGACCAGTCGAGTTGTGATCTCGATCCTGAGCTTGTTTCAACATCCCTTCCGTCCACGTCACACATCAGCGAGTCTTCAAGTATTGACCACGATTCGACTGAGGATCTAGTAACTCAAGTGCATTCGATGAAATCAAATAGCGCGGTCACACTTAAAGAGAATATGCCCGATTCGCCTTTACCCGATTCAGGCATCGAGTCAAGTTCGTCAAAATCGAATGAATTTAATAATATTACCGATGAAGAGAAACAGAAATTGCTTGGAGTGACACCAATGACGTCAAATGAAAGAGTGGTTACGATAGAGAGTATTATCGAGAGAGAAAACAGCGAAATAGAAAAGAGGCCGTTTTTAAAAACTATTCTGGACTCATTGGATTGCAGCGAAAACGATTACAAAGCGCTGTTTGCCCTCTGCTTACTCTTCGCATTGATAAATAATAAAGGTGAGTAAACTCCAACATCTGGTCATATATTTTTTCATTATACCAACGAACTAAGATAGATTGCCAGTTCTTGTTTACAATATTTATCAGCATGTCCGTATAATGTATCAACACTTCCCAGTTTCGATATAAATTCTGCGTATTGATAAAAAATACTAATGACTGTTCTATTTTCTATATTTCGCTCCCTCTGGCTTAGTGGGTAAGTTCGTATTTGCTCTTAGAACGTCTCAAACATATTCACTCTGTCCTTGTCTCACATTTTGCCCCCATTGTAGGAGTGAACACAGAGCTACTAGATACGTTATTATGTCCTGAAGAGGAGATATTATGTGGGGAGTGTCGTCCAAGTACGCCGGTCACCGCTACTAGTAGTTCTAATGTTGAGAGTGAGGCGGCATCCTGTGAGACTAAACCTGAAGTGCCATCGCCACCTGCTAGACGTCCATTGCAGAGCTTCAACGCGTTGCTGATATCCAAACTGATGGCGATAGCTACATTAAGTTGTAAGACTGGTGAGATTTTGTTTAATTTTTGTTTGGTTTAGCTTTGGCTTCATCTATCTTTACTTATCCATACAACTAGCCGACCCACCCCGACTTCGCCCGAGGCATAATTTGAAACCTCGTGTCGACCCTTTACGCAATTTATGATTTTTTTGCAATTACGTATGGGAATCTGCTGGTTTTGTTGACATTTATAGTAACTTCTTAGCTACCTCGAGTAGTAGAGTGAACGCTCCCGAAGTCGAAAGCCTCTGGTACTCCGAGTACACTACATATTAGCATTTTTTTATGTATGCGTCTAAGGTTCGTTTCTCTAATGGGGCTACGTGTTTGTCAGTCTGGTTAGATTAGACAGAGGGGAAGGGGCAATCCATCTCTTTCGGTGGGTAGAGACCTATTCTTCATCCAACAATAAATTAACAGACCACTAAAATCCAAACAGTGCTTATCTAGCTTGTTACGATTATGAGTTCTACTACCGCATAATTCGATATTTTTCCAAATATTACCTGTAGCTATAGATATTTTTTCATTACAGCCTCGAAAGTGCGTCTAGTGACGTTAGAATTAAGCGTGACGTTGATGCGTGTGGCGATGTGTGGGGCTAACGGCGCGACCGCGAGGTACGCGCCCGATGTGAACGCGCTCAGAGCTCGCGCCGCCGCGTTGGCGCGCAATTTTTACAAGTGCGACGATATATTCCTTGACATGTTTGAAGATGAGTGAGTTCCTTTTATATAGTAGTAACACAATTTTAGTGTTTCTTAATGTACAAGCTGTCCCGGCCATCACCAGTGGTTATTTTTTTAAGTAATTTAAAGCGATTTTTGTGTCGAAATTCCTCAAAAGGTAAAGCAATCTGACTGGGGAAGTACGTAAAATTATGTCGGATTTAAACCGACTAAAACGCACGCCGTCTGTGGGTCGTTATGCAACGCCGAAGGTAAAGTTGTCAGGCATATCCCTCGCACCCCTTCCGACTCAGGGCCTTGTCTTTCGATCTGACCCTCCTCAGGTGTGGGGACCACGGAGTTCCAAATTAGTTCCCGGTAGGGGAAGGCCCGCAATGCGTGCCGCCTTCTGCTTTTGCCAGGGTGACAGGCGGCTCCACCCGTTAACCACAGGCCCGCGCTCATGGGGGACGGAGGTCAGTCATTGACCTCCGACGCTCGAATTGCCTCAGTTGGCGGGCAGCGCGGGCCGCGAGTCTCCTTCGCTCCAGTCCGGTCCCGCTCCCGCCCCGCCGCCTCCTTCTCGAGCATAACTTGCTCGCAGAAGGAGGCGCTGGCTTGACCATTGCCGCGAGCAAGGTGGCGAGCGTGAGCACTCTTATTCCCAGGGCCGCCACAATCTATTTTGTATCTTATCCACACGCTTTTAATTTGCTTATTAAACAATAAGGAAATAGGGTATAAAACAACTACATGTTTTAAATTTTGAGCACTGATGAAATCGATGTATCGAGCTAAATTAGAGTATTTTACAATTACTAAAGATATCAGAATGTTATTTTATCATTTATCACTATTTGCGATATCGCTCCTTATGATTTATGTATATTCATTATGGGATAATAATATATTTATCAGGACGTGCTTATCCAATGTCATAGTAATATAGTAAAAACTAAAATGGATAGATAGCGCTAAAAATCTCCCGAGACCTGCAAATGTTCAATATAATTATTATATTCTCCAAAAAAAAACTTCTATTCGGGCCATCGTTGTCGCCAATAGAATCAACTGCAACGAAACAGTTTGTGTTTTTACACATTTTAGGGTTGACACACGGCATGCGATTATATGTATACTAATTTAAATTTGATTAATGGGGTTAGTCGCTGCATTCTGGGCGTATTTGTCACTTGCTAACTTAAAACAATAAATTAAAGACATTAATTTTACTTGAATATCAAGGTTATTTTGTAATTGTAAATACTGTTACTAGACTATTCATGAATACTTTTGCACGAAGGCTATTGTGCCATGCAGTTGCCACAAACTCTTTCTAATTCGTTCAATTAGCGGCCTGAATGGTGTTCAGCCATTTGATTAAACGGCTAGGTAAATACATAGCTTGGATCGATGGCTTTTAATTACTTGCCTAGTCATTTATTCAAACGGCTTAATAAATAACATATTTCTTTTATAAAAAAAAAATAACCACGAAGACTAATGCGGGAGCTCCGCTCCACTCCTCTCCCGCATTAGACCTTCTAACCTATCCTACCAAGTCGGATTACGTAACTTTCTCAATAAACCTATCACTAATTTTCTGTGAATATACCTCTGCCTACCCGCCCGTGATTTACAGGTGTGAAGTATATGTCATTTTCTGTCTTATTACGGGGTGGTGCTCTATCTTTCGAATGGCTTAAGCATTAGCCAGTCAGGTTATTAAATGTTGTAATAAACATTACGGTTGAATAACATTCAGGCCGTTCACTGATTGGCGCCGTTTAGTTAACAGCCTAGGCAGTTAATTGAACGGCTGATTAAGCTAGTTGGCGGCGACAGAGCCATCGGCTGATTATAATGGCTTAATGTTAGTCTACTGCACCGCCCGTTTGAAATTTATTGATCCCATCCCCAGGATGCTATTTACCTGTGTTATTTCTGTCTAAAATCTAATCTTGTGGGCAATTTCAGGTAGTTTCGTTGATCCGTTATAGCCTGTTTGAATAGCAAATGTTTTATTTCTATCTTTCAGATACTGTGAGACAAGTAAACGACCTCTCAATGTTGAATGGCTCTGTATGGATGCGGCGATATTATTGCCCCCGACGAGGACGCCGATGTCCGGCATCGCGTTCGCTAAGAGATTGCCTAGTGGAGAGGTATACTACCTACACATATATATAACTAAGAAAATTTAACTAAAGCGGCCAGCACATTTGTCGGACGTGTTGTGATGCTCTCTGTCGCTTTGCTTGCATCTGACGGGACGCAATATATACCGTCACAACACACTGCATCAGATATGTAAATGTAACTATATAAAACGTATGAAACCAATACCTTTCTGTAAATCGCGATACGACACGTCAGACAATTATAAATGCCGCTTAATTGCATGTAAAAATGAAGAAAAAGTTTGTCTGTGAATGTCATAAGAACACACAGCTGTTTCATTCTTATTGCACCCAAAGCTTTACGTAGAGCTTGGCGTCAGCTACTTTAAATTGAATTATCTTGACTTTTATGGGAACAATTGCCGTCTGATCCCGAGAGGAATACCTGCGCTAGAGCCTGAGTTTTTTGAGTTTTGAGGTACATCGGCTTTCAGGGATCAATAATATAATGTGTGAATGAAATTTTAAAGCATTTATTATGCTAACTCTGTGGTCAGAGCATTCTCCCTGTAAAGGAAAAATCGCGAGTTCGAATCCCGCCTAAACCGATAAAATTTTTCTTAATTGACTTTAAGAGTGTCTCTTTTTATCCGCTAATACTTTTCTTCCATTTCTGTTTATAGGAGGCTATTATCTACTAAAATTAACACATTTATTTCGCAGATGGAAAGAGCGCGCCGAGCAATACGTACATTTTTTCTCATCCGAGATTTATACCTGAAGCTCACGGGGAAACCTGAAACTCAATTGCCATTGACAAACCCCGCCCCTTTTGTACAAGTTGGTGAATCTCTGGACCTTAGTAAGTTATGCTTTTATTATATCGAGAAGTTTGTTTTATCGCACTTACCCAAGCATTTTAATAAAATATATACTAATCATAGTAAGTATTGCAATTAGGTGGATGGTAGAAATTTGATGGCACAAATTTGTCACAAATTTCGACCGGGGGAGTACCAGCGTGCACTATTGCGAAAATCCCTCCATAGTAATCCAGTCTCGGTTGGATTGCGTTCAGGAGTCAGCAAGTGCATAGCCGGGCAGGGGGATTGTGGTCGCATCACGAGTGGGACCGGTGGGTCTTGGCGCAGTCTAGTGGGGGTGGCGCGGGGTGACGGGCCGGACAGGGAGACCTGTAGAAACGGTGGTGCCGCTGGCCGCCCGCGGCATAGTACAGGGGCCCAACCGGGACTGACCACCCTGGGAGGCTGCTCCACCAGGTCGCGCATAATCCCGATAAGGCTCGTCGTGCCAGTTGGTGACCGGACGAGGGAGCCCGGCGACCATACTCTTGTAGGGTGGCTCTTCCGTTCGGCTCTCGCCATATTTGACATTCATAAACGAAATCAATATCCCACGCTTTGTAACACGGTGCTGCGACTACAATCGCCTGCAACAATTCCCTCCTTTGATCCTTATGGCAGCGCACAACAACAGAAGGTCTACACAGCGGCAAGAAACTCTCCCTCGGGCTCACTATTTGAGGTGCAGTCCACGAACATCTGTGGGCTCCATACAAACCTCAATGCCGTCCACGAACACCTGGAGACGGCGAAACCAGCAATGCTATTTCTAATGGAGACACAAATACGCTGCCAATAAATATTTCCGTGCAAAAGCCGTGGTGTGCGTGTATGTTAGGGCGGATGTTTGTTGTCACCGTTTGCGCTGCCTAGAGGACCCATCCTTCTCCACCCTTTGGGTACCTACACATAGAACATGGTTCTTCGAGTCAGATCTATGTGTGCCTCCACCGCTCCCATACAGGAGATACCGAGACAACTCGGCTCTTTGAATACTTGAGTCAAGTGGTAGATGATGCGCAGGAGCGGTTTCCGAACGCTGAACTAGTGTTTTTGGGGGATTTTACCACGAGATCTGGTTGGGCTCCGCCAAAACAACCCATGCGGGAAGAGCCGCCCATGCATTTGCTCTGGCACATGGCTTGGTACACGAGGTCACTAGGATACCTAAAAGGTCGGACTATGAGCCCTCTCTGCTAGACCTTCTGCTGACGAGTCACCCGGACCAGTACATTGTTTCGGTGAGCGCCACTTTAGGTGAATCCGACCATTGTCTGGTCCGTTCCGAGGTGCCCATTATAGCGCCCCCACGATCCGTGCAGGGGAAGCGGCGTCTCTGGCACTACTCGTCAGCTGACTGGGATGGTCTGCGTGACTAGTTTTTATCCATCCCGTGGGTTGAACGTCGCTTTGAGGGTAAGAAGAAGAATGAGAACGAGGTCATTAGGCGAGGTAAAGTCAAATTGAAGTGTCCTATATAAAAAAATATAAACAAAATGGATGGAGCTAATTCATTTCTTAGTTCTACATTTTACAAAATTATAAATGGTCATGAAAATTAAATTGACTGTTATATAATTGTGATAAAAAAACAATTCAATTCAACACTCGATAATCAAATAAACTGCTACAAGTTATTCAAGTTCAAGACCACTTAATGATTAAAAATTACTTGACATAACTCGATTTGAATTAAGTAAGTATAAAATTCCATTGAAAAAATGTGAACCATTGAATAGAAAAGACAAAATGTGGCCAGTACTTATATATTTTGTTCTCTTTATACATATAAAATATATAATTCAATATTTTTGACTTAATTTAGAAATCGGTAAAAGTTTTTCGGTATGGTGCCAAAATTATTCTAATTGAGTATGTTTTGCGCATTGCAGATGATTCTGATCTCATCTCTTGCGATATAATACAAAAGGACGGGACTTGGCAGCACAGGTTTCTAGCCGTGGACAGCATAGAGATCATCTTAGTGGAGCCGGACAAGCAGAGACTTGGGTGGGGAGTCGCCAAACTGGTTGGCAGTTTGCAAGACTTAGAAGTGAGTTTTGTCAATTATTTTATACTTTATTTTATGTTTTTTTCTTTATTAACATTGAATATTTCGTCAGTGACGTATATTATTTTTTTTTAACTTTTAATCTTGTTTTTAATATTTGTTTATACAGTGTTGTAATTAGCTTAGTTCGCAGTTTACTTAATTCTTGCACACGATTTTACCCGCGATGAAATATTTTAAATCTATTAAGATTAATAATATTCTTTTGAATCTACATTCCGTTTGGTGTATATTTAGAATGCCTTCACCCTTATGAAATAAAATAATAAGTGTATGCCTAAGGGTCAATTCAGACCAGAAGGAAAATGCCAGGAGGAAAATTTTTAATATATAATTACTAACTTTGAGGTCCTCCTAATAACAATAATAACATAAAAATACAATACAATCACAAGTAATCATAACTCTTATTTATATTGTCTACAGATTCAAGGTGACAAAGAAGACCCTCGTTGCTTGCACTTAACCATTCACAAGCCGAGGGTAGGCGCGAGCGGCGCCTTGCCGCGCACGGTACTGCTAAGAGCCAAATTCAAGTTCGACGATCATATACGCAGTATGGCCGCTAAGCAGAGACTTACTAAGGTAACATTATTTAGAAGTTGGGATATCCATGCTAATAGTATAAATACGAAAGTAACTCTATCTACCTGTCCATCTGTCTGTATGTTAAGTTTTCACGCCTAAACCACTGAAACCGATTTTGAAGAAATGTATTGGAGACTTTAACCTTGGAACCCAGGGTCCTCTTAAATAATATCATTGAGTTTGACTTGCACGACTTTAATGGAAGCTACCTGATCTTCCAACCCCTGAGAACAAAGCCTGTGCCAGTTCGTCTGATTGACGGACGACGTAGCAAGATGTTCGCTTGACCCAATAGTGCACGACAAATTAAATCCACATAAGTTTATACTCACCGGCTTCTCTTTTGAGAAATTTCACACTTCGCCTCAGATAGGGTCACCCTCCTCCTGACCATGGTCTCCCAAACCTTTACTGATTAATATAATACTTCACAGGGTCGCACAAAATCCCGTCAGAAAAAAATGCAGCAGATAGGACGTTTACTAGAAGTGTCGGGTATGTGCGCGCCAGCGTTAGCGCCGAGGCATCGACCTCTGTTCGCGCGGCCCGCTCTCGCCTCGCTCTCCGCCAGGAGGTCTGTAGGTATGTATACTGATAGGGACACATGATGTATATTATAAGCACGAACAATATTTGAATTCGTAATGTAAACGTATCGAAAGAACGGAACATTGCGATTTGTAAACAACACGCACACGCACACGCACACGCACACGCACACGCACACGCACACACACACACAAACACACACACAAACACACACACAGGATGACAGTACGCATGTGGCCAATCACAAAACTCCCCTTTCTCGATACCTTTACTCGAATATTTGTCTTGCTTGGAGCACTGATTTAGTAGGTGGTAATTTTCGACTGATGACAATGTTTGTAAGGTGATAAAGAGAAATATATGTATAGTGTGTGAAAATCGGTCATCACAATACTTTCCCCTCAATATACTGTTTTGAATTCTAGTCACCTCACTACTTTTTTCGTGCGGCAATCTCCACGTTTACCACCACCTGTTGGCCATCGGACTCAGACTGACTAAAACCGCAGCCCCCTCCTTGCCTGCTCTCCACTGTGAACTTATACCGTAGCCCATGGACGTGTGCAACACCAGGGGAGTCACACTCGCGCTGCCGACCCTGTAAAGACAAAGAGTTTCTGTGCCGTCAGTGTAGAAGACAAACCAGGAATAGCCTTTGGTCTTCCCACTGACAGCAATAAGCTTTCCAGTGAGCTCTGGCTACCTTACTCACCGCCGAGATCACAACGCGAGATTATTATGGCGGCGGTATTCTGTAGGGCGGAGGTACTTCCCCAGTCGGACTGCTCAATTGGATGAAAATACCGTAGTGTCCTATCTCCTACCGAAGCCACGTGAAAAGCCTCCGAGCATCCCTCTATAGGGTCTATGACCGCGACCAGTATTTGCCGTAGGCGATAGCGCCTCCCCTGTGCAGGAGATAGACACTGCCATCTCCGTTGACCAGGGTCTTCCGTCGGACCAAGTACCCCAACCATAGCACTACCTCATCTTAAAGCCACACCGCTCTCGTAATATTAACATGAATTTGAAGTTGAACTAGTAACAATACGTGTTGAAATATTAATTCTATGTTTAGGTGGTGAAGATGACACAGAACGACGGTTGCGAAGGCCGAGCGCTCACATGCTGAAAGATGGGATCGTTGTATATAGAGAACGTACTACTAGTCGAGAGAGGTAATTATTTTATAGTATTTTAATTACATTAGGCTATACCAAGAGTGCCCCCCTATCTAAAATCAAAAGCAGAACAGTTTTCATCTAATATCTTTCATACTGTGCAAGCAATGGTAAAATATATACCGCCATCTGCACATGCCTTTTAGAACTAAATATAGGAATATTTAAGAAAATATCACGAACACTGCCCTATTTCCGTGAATCTTACTCACCTAATATATATTCTCATAATTATTGATTTAACTGCTTACTTAACTGAGATTCCGTATTACTTGCTAGAATTATTTTAATATATGGAGTGAAAGATTTTGATCTGATCTAGAGGGGAAGTACTCTAAATACCGGTGATTGCAAAGTTCATTCAAAGGAAACATACCTATATTTTTTAATAGAAACAAAACTGCATTCATAGATTTTCGAAAATTCACTTGCCAGCTGCCAGTTGCCACACACCTTGAATCGAACCGACTAAAATCCGAAAAAATTACATCCTGTATAAGTTAAGGTTTTAGGGATTTCCTTGATTGACACTATAGATTGATGCCGTAAAATACAGGATGTTAATTTTTCGGATTTTAGTCGGTTCGACTACTGGGTGTACGCGAGTTTTGCAAAATCCTTGAATACATTTTTGTTACTTTTAAAATATAAAGGAATATTTCCTTTCCCTCTCTCCCTCCGGGTAAGGTCCAAATCTTCCACCCTGTATGCTTGAGTTATATACATAAACAGGTTTTACTTAATTTAAGTACATAACTTTTTACTTTACTGTCATACCACGCTGCTGATTAGCTTTCCACGCTTACTGAACCGTAGTATTCTACATTGGAATTCTATTAATAATATGTGCACGTGTACGTGAGCGTGTATGTATACGTACGAGTAAGTTTGCGTACGTGTGCGTTCGCCTGTTTGTGTGCAGAGTATGTGTGACTGCTCTTGTGCGTGTCGTATGTGTTTATCGCTGCAATCTTTTCTCTACTTGCATACTTTTTACTGCTTATACGGCACTAAATAACTTTTACTCATATTCCATAAACGTTTTATCATTTATAAGTCGAACAGAGTGGGGTTGGGAGTACGAGAGCCAAAAAGGGACCGGATGTACTTAGGTCCTTTCTAAAACAAGACGAAAATGATAAATATCGTGCACGCGATGAATTTGGAAATCCAAAATGAATGGTTGACAATGGAAGGGTTCTGCATACCGATGGCCTTAAAGTGGCGTACCTTGATTTATGAGCGGTCGCCGGCCCTGGTAAAATTCGATCTTAACGCCTTTCAGATGACCCACCCAGACCAGAGTAACCTAGTAAGGTGGAGAATGGCCACAGAAAAACAATCTTATACTTGTGGCGAAGCAAAAGGGACGGCTAGGCACATATTAGTAGGATGTAGGGTGCTTCTCGATAGAGGCCAATATTCACGCCGCCACGATAAGGTACTTATCATCATACGTGAAGCATTGAGTCTGGCAGTAGCTAGGGCCCAAATAGGATTGACTAATAACATACGTCATATCAACTTTATGTCTAAATTTTCATCCATAAAATCCAGGAACAAAGCTTATTGAATCTTAGATACTGCCCCAGATTGGACTCTCCTAATTGACGCGTATGAAAAGCACTATAAAATTTTGGAGGATGTTGGGGTTTCGTCATCTAGACCTGACATATTTCTTTATACCAAAACGATAAAATATGTGGTCCTTGTGGAAGTTACTGTACCGTGGGAAACAAATAACCGAAGGACACACAACAAATAAAAATAAATACTATGATCTCACAAACGAATTAATCAAAAACGGTTACGTGGTTAAGATGTATGCAGTAAAGTAGGAGCGAGAGGTTTATCAGCAAAATCTCTATATAATCTACTTAAAGATCTAGGCCTATCGAGAGCTTTTTATTATTTCATTTATTACTAGGGCGAATATCTAAAGCGGAACTTGTAGGTTCGCATGAAATTTGGTTAGGCAGGGAGGGGAACTTGGGTAGTTAAGGTGAGTGTTGATGTACATCAACAAAAGGGGCCCCTTCTAAACCTACATTTGAGTTGCAAATCCCAAGCACTGTCCCGAGTTCCCAACTCAGCAACGTGATGGACTCGGCATCCTCACGGAGAATCCATGGATTGCTAAGAATATCGGTCTCTACTTAGAAAGTTTGGATGAATAATCGAACGAATTTTTTTAGTCATTTTGCATACTGAATTTTAAATCGATTTTTCCTATCTAAAAATCGATTTGGATGAATAATTGAAAAAAGCACATATTTATTATATTTAGATTGTAAAAGATTAAAGAATTTTCCTTTTATTAAATCGTTTCGCTTCTTTATTTTTGGTCACGCATTCTAGTAGTGTATCCCGTAGCAGCAGCGCTCAAGGTTCGCGCGAAGGGTCTCCGAGGGCGCGTTCGGAAGAAATACCTTTGGAGGAGATCAAAAGGAACGCGGTCACACCCACCGTGGCATCCACCCCTTTAATACCACAGGTACCTTGCGTAATAACTCTTATATTTATCACGCCTCTTTCTTTGTTGGGTAGGCAGGGACAAAATGTTTTCAGTTATTTCGATCCTGGCACACACCTTTTGCTGTTTCTAGTCTTATTGTCTTTATTTGAATTTTTGATGTCGCATAATTTGATATTTATTCTGTATTCTGATATGAATTCATACTGTCAACTTATAAGAATCTTCTAATTTCAGAATCAACCAAGCACATCAACCCAACTACAAAAGGCCATAAGCGCATCAGAAGAAACTTCATTTATATCGAGCGAACCTCAGCGACCGAAACGAAAGGGCCTTGTCGAGACCATATGATATTAGCTGATGACACCTCACGGTAAACTCAATAATACATTCTTTCATCAAGAGAGATTATCGAATAAGAAAAAAAAATGACGAATATATTAAAAAGTAAAAATATTATTACTCAAAGGAGTCATGACAATGCCTTTATAGATTGGTAAAACAAGTATTAGGCTGAACACGATGGTGATCGTGGCAAGTAGTTAGGATTAAAAAAAAAGCAAGTTGGATTATTCTTTATTCAAACATTTTGCCTGTGATCTCTTTTGTCTTTATTTTTCTTTATATAATTTGTGATTATGTTTACATAGTAATATAATATTTTTTCTCGTTATGTACAGGTAATCAAATAGTTTTATATGATTCGTTACAGTTGTTGGTAATTCACGAATGTACGTTAACTTGTGTATTCGCGTTTACGAGCAGTTTGTATCCAATAATTTAGACTAGGCATGTTCAAATTTCAAATGTTGGTTGGTCGGTTCAAAAATCGTTGGTTACTTAAATGGGTACTCTTATATGCTGCAAATATTGGTACAAAAGGATATGGTTTAGAATCTTGAATACGGTTATTGACTACAAAAAAACTTACGCCCATATAATGTCTCAGAATAAATTGGTTCGAACTATATGGACTCGTATCATAGTAGACGTTTATTTCACTATCATTTATGAATAAGGACCCTAGTTACTACTAAGTACGTTCGTGAATTACTAAGGGTATGTTCGGGGAGTTCGTTCTTAACACTATTAGCACCGACCGTAATTAGGCAAAAACTTGCTATTAGCGCTAAAAGCGTGTTTCTTAAACATACTCTAAAACTACTATTATGATATCCTTTATACTTTGTTCGCATTATGACGTGCAAACCTTCAATATTTTTATTTGATTCCCCTTGTCATGTGGCTCAAAATTCATAAAAAAAATTCGTCATGGGCAGACATGGGTAGACAGTAGGTGCGCTAATTGGTATCAAAATAAGTATCCCAGAACGCTCTTTTTATTATTACAAATTTTATAATGTGTTCCTGCAACCTATTAACCGATAAACAATCAGTGTACTTATCTAAAATGACTAATACAAGAATAAAAGCTAAAGAATACAAAAAATTGTAAATAAAAAGAAATATTTTAATTTATCTGACAACACACTTATGATCTACTTGTAAAAAATATATAACTTTTATGGTTATATTTTTGAAGAGCATGGTTTATCTGTCTTTCAGCGCACTATTTCTCGTACTATACCGAATAATAGTGCTTAAAACCGAGCTAATAGCGCTAACATTAGGCTTCACAAAATTAATCTCTATTTTACTTTGATAACACTGATTGGATATTATATTTTTGTGACTTAACAGCTCTAACCTAGCTTAATATTTAAAAATTCATTTATTTAATCAAGTACAATTTTATAAAAAGCTTAACCCTTACAAATTCTGAGTGTTGCTGAAAGTAACAAAAAATCATATATTATAATTGTTTATTTTTTAGATGATCACATGGGTTTTACTTAAACAGATTAAAACAATATTTTGGTTTACAAGCTAACCATTATAAATCTAAAATATTATTTTTATGACGATTCGAGAGTCAGAAAAAAAATTTAAAATACTTTTGTTTTTGAAAAATATTGGCATACATCACTAATCACTATGTTATAAAAACAATGTTTATATTGGTACTTTCAGTTTGTTAACTTATCGAATAGATTTTGAATTAATTTAAATAGAAAAAAAATTCAATTCTTATAATTTTTTATATTTAATTTATTTAAAAATTTAATTCAAGTCGTATGGGCGGAGGTGTCAAAAATCAATGATTAAAAATGTTTGAAAAATCATTCATTGGTTCCGATAGTTCGTAAGAATATCGGTAGACACACTCAGCTGACGCCTCAGAGACAGATATAGGAGATATTTGAATTGGTTAGGGCGAGGTCTAGTAGCTTAGTGGTTAAGGCATTGCCTGTGTAAGGCAAAGATCGCGGGTTCAAACCCCGCCTAGAACGATTCAATTTTTTCTATTTGTATCGATTGTCGAATAGATACAAAATTATATAAATAGATAAATAAATATAAGCGATTCCATAGATGTTATTTTTCTAAAAGCTAACGGATTGGATCTCTAATAACGTCCATGTATTATTATTATATATTATGGTTACAGAAGAAGAACGATAATACACAATGTGAATGTGATATAAATATTATTTGTTATATTGTGCATAATCGTTTCAATGACGGAGTTTGCGTTGGAATAGTACTCTCTAATATAGTTCATACTGTTTAGATTTTAAGTTTATGTTAACTTAGTATTTTAAGCTAATAACAAGTCCATTTCAACTAACAGATTACCATTTATTACAGTATTCCTATTTTGATGTATAAATCTTATTATTATTGACAAGGAATTTGAACGACGCAGACTCCATATATATATTTAATAATTAAAACTTAATGTTATATTTATAATGTATTATATATTAAATTGTGTTAGTATCTTATAAATATTTGAAGGATAAGTTGTTTAAATTTGACATTTCTTTGTTCTTAGATCGTTTGATGGGCAATAATATTTTCTATGGTTGTATTTGTTAGACAATTTAATTTTTGGACCTGCTTTTGTACAGCTTAAAGTATTTATTTAAAAAACTGTCGCAGTACCGCAATTATTAACTCAATTCCGACCTTGGTTCTATAGTTTTAAAAGTTATTTTTATATAATAATTAAGAATTTTCTTCATTAAAAACCAAACCAAAATGACTACATAAAACAGATCTAACTAATATATTTTATGATGTAACTAGGTTCATGTAAATTTATGTTGTGATTTTATTTTAAGAGTTGCAATAATTATTGATGTAAATAAATGTATTTTTGTGTTCTTAAATAAAAATATTGTAGTGTTGAGGATGAAATATATAACATGTTACATTTAAATCGTCAAGATTTTAATCATATTCCTTTAACTTGTTATAGTTTATCGATCATCTAGAATTTATATTATATGTTTAAATGTTGATAATGTTTTATTTTGTAAGTAGCTCTTGCCCGCGGTTTCGCCCGCGTGGATTTCGGTTATCGCGACTAAACATAGCCTATGTCCTTTCTCAAGGTTTAATCTACCCCAATACCAAATTTCGTCATCATCGGATCAGTTGTTATAAAAATATCTTAAAACAAGTCCAGATGACGTTATGTGAATTGTCTTTATTATAAATGGGAAGGGTAGGAGTGTGTCTGTTTGTCCGTCTTTCAAGGCTAAACCACTGAAACGATTTGATGAAATTTGGTATAGAGGTAGATTAGACCTTGAGAAAGACATAGGCTATGTTTAGTCGTGATAACCGACATCCACGCGGGCGGAGCCGTGGGCAAAAGCTAGTTACAAAATAAAACATTATCGACATTGGGTGTACAGAATCCCATCAAACCGTCAGAGTCCGAATCAATCGGCTGACTGATGAACGGGTCCCGGGCGTACGTATTTCTTTCGGGGTTAAGTGGGTAAAAGATAAAACAGGTCAACGAAAAGGGGGAAGTGGGTCCCGGGCTCCAATGCAACTAGGATTGATTGATACCCGTTTGAAGAAGACAAAATAAAACATCATCATCAACTATATTTTCTTTCTAATTTATTTGATTAATCATCTGCTCTATACACATGATATGCACCAATGCCTATAAATAATACAAACGATGATCAATATCGGTTATGACATAAAAATATTTACAATAACATAACAAAACAATATTATATACCATTGCTCTTTTATCATTATAAAAAGTCTATAATATTCACGTTCATGTGACTTTTGAGCTTTATGTTAATTTCAATATCCTCTGGAACTATAGACCAATTGTAACCGTTGTACTGCGCCCTAGGTACGCACGGCGTGGCGGAGGACGAAATAAAGAAAGTCGAGAGCGTGTTACCGCTGTGAGCGTTGGCGGCGGACTGACCAAATCTGACGGTCGATTGGTCGATACTCCCGCCATCTCAAGGCGACGTACAATGGTTACGGTAGGTCCATAAACATTTATTCATGCCCAACATGTCTTCGCATACTTCCCTTTTAACAATAACATTTAAATCACAGTGTTCATTTCATTCATTGTTTGCACCGCAATATTCCTATATCATAGGAAGATGTAGAACGAAACATCGGTGAAAACTACATACGACAGAAAATACACACTGAGTTATAGGTCGACCCTCACTCTTATTCGTTTCAAGTTTTAGGTCATAAGAGTTAGTTTTCGATTATAGAATTGCTTTAATATAATATATTTCTGGTTTCCAATTTTTCATGACGAAAGAGTAGAAATCAGAATTAAGACTCGTCATTCTTTAGAGACTACGCTTAAAATTAAAAAGAAATTTAAATAATAAATTTAAATGTAAGTCAAAGGAACGTCTTAACATTACAAATTATTAGTTAAGTTCTGATGACATAGTATTTGTAAGTTAACATTTTATTTTGGTTGGCGCAAATAAATTTATCGCATAGAAATTTATAAGCGATAGCAACTAACACAGCGATTGGCAGAATAGTTCACATCATATTATATTAGTCTATACCTATTGATAGAACACATTGGCATTATAAAATATCTTTATTTCACAGATTTACGAAATAATAACAGGGGTTAAAATTATCTCGGAAAATATCTTGTATATTTATTTAATTTGTCAACATAAAAATCAAATTATTTTCCTTATGAAATTGTATGCTAATACATAATTAATTATTATGTATTTTATTATTTTACATCTTTATTACATAATGTGAGAAGGGTAAAGTAGAAATTAAACGTTTTATTGAACCATTTTCTTGAAGACGCAATTGTAATCCCTGGCAAGATCAAAAAAAAATCGACAGGAACAGTCAGACAGTAGTGTTGTGTATTCTTCAGGAAAACAGTTGTACTTATAATATTTACAAAACTAAGAAAATAAGCAACCTTTGATACACAGGGCACGGAAACCAACCAAGAAGTTCCCAACGCAAAATTTCTTGATCCGTGGGTATTTGTACAAAATAACTACCCTACAGTTAATAAAATTACCGCCAGTGTCCTTGTAATACTTGAATGCGCAGAACACCATTTGTTTAATATAAATAGAATTGAATCCATATTCAAAAACGTATTAATAATAGGAACTTAATGTGTTATATATGTTGAAAGGAACCAATTTATTTGCTAAGATAAACATAAAAGTATCTTCAATGCAAGCATTAATGGAAGCACGTATATATAAAAATATATTATTCACGTAAACTAATTCACTAGCACTTTCTAATATGAATGTATCAATTCTATTTGTGTCTTTAGTTAAGAACTATTTTAGTTCGGCGTTTGAAAGTGCGATTTCGCACAGTTATTAGATAATTGAACTAAATCTAAAGGAACAGAATTTCATTTGGTGTATAGCATCACATTTACAAAAACTAAAACATACTAACATAGGATTAGTCATTCTCATTGCTTATTTATACAATCTTATTAAAAATTAAATTAATATCTTAATTTTAAACATTGGTGTTTTCAGTACGAAGTGTGATTTGAAAATTTATAATGACAATATTACAGCTTTTCTATAAAACGATGTATATAATTTTATATAAGTAAATAAGCAGACGAATTTCCCTTAGTAAAATAGAAGTGATGTGATTTCTAATAAGTAAATGAAAACTCGTCTGCTAGTAGACAAAAATAAATGAACCCTGTCACCAGATTTATGTGCGCTTAGATCGTATCAATCAAAAGTGAAGCATATAGAATGTCATACGATACGTGATGTTCAAAATAAATGATACACACGACAAAATCTAATTTACTACGAATAAGTATGAAGAGATGCCAAATACGATAATGTTAAATGGATACCTATTTCGTTAATGTACACAACACTTTGTTACACAAGCCAGTTAGTCTAAACGAAGCTCATATTTTTCTTAACATCTATTATGTACGTCTATTATGGTATTGTGATGGTCAAAATATTTTGGTTGAAACTATTAAGGTATATTGATGGTCAAAATATTTTGGATGAAACTTAAGCATCATGATTTTAATGCCCGCTGCTGCTGTCTTCTTAAATGTTTAAATAACACCGTTATAAAAGTGAATCAATGTATCAGGTTGATTAAAATGCTAGTACATAATTAGCGATAACGAATGCATACAAAATTCCAAGAATTTCAATAATAAAGTACAATTAAATGAAGTATTCCTAAGCAATAGTATAGTGCTCGATACAGATAGCAGTTAAATCAAAGCGAATCTTATTTCGAAAATAATCTGTAAGTAATTGACCCTTCTTAGATTTAAACAATTCAAAGTAACTACATTTAATTACAAAGATATAATTGACAAAAACTAATCAAAAAGTTATACAATAATTTTTCTGTTTCGTTTACAGAAACTTAATTTTTTCAAAATATGTTTTTTAACACTTCAGGTGAAGTGTATTCCACAATATTCTAGCTAAAATCTGCAGATATACATTTTAATATTTCACTACTATAGGTGCAAATATTTCTAAAATATATTATATATTTATAAACAGTATTTACTATATTGTGCCATATACAATGCACGCGTAACACACATGTATGTATTGTTTAATTTACCATATTTACTTACACATAAAAACATTACTGTTACACAGTATCACTCGCTATACACCAACCTTTGTGTAATTAGCTAACTATTATATTATATCCTTGATTTAATGTAGTTCACACGCCAAGTTTGCACGTCAATCGTAAAATAAAGCTCGTAACTAAGCCGCAAAGTAATGTTCCATACTTGCGATGGACAGTCCCTTTGTATGAACACGTAGTCATTCTAGTACTTCTTATATTACAAGCTGTTTGAATGACCAGGTATGCAGTCACCAGAGACGATACTTCTCGCGCTATGTAGGTAGGACTCGGCGCTTGAACTACTCCCGAATTATTGGACATAATCAAAATAAAATCAACGTACACGCCATAACATTTTATATATCAGTTAACAATCATTATTGTCAGTTATAAATCTATTTTATGAATTTTATATTTAAGTATAAATTCGCATCTAGTAGTAGGCAGTTTTAAAACAATTATGTTTATAATTATATTTACTATTTAGTGCCACGCTGCTCCAAGGTGTGGTCTTGTGTGAGATCTATCATATAATTCTACTGTCTTTGCCTTTGGATGGACTGTAACGTATTGTTCTCTTTCCGTAATGGACACTCAGCTAAAATTAATTAGCCCTTACCTAATTAATTCCTCAGTGTTGGAATGCTCGCATATGTTTTAGGAACACAATTACTTTCATAATATGTACTTATAAATCCTCTCCATTTAAAAATTTTGATTTAAAAATATTTTGTACAATAAATAGCATTAACTAATTTTCATAAATATGTGAAACATCATAATATTGTACATTATTTTATTTTTGTCGAAGTGAATTATTCCGATAATACAACTCTAAAATGGCTTTAATATTATGCGACAATATAATTATTTGTATTATAATTTGGTCGTCAAAACCACACCTCGTGATACAATGTGGCGTTCTACTTGGTTGCTTTAAGATGGATGGATCTAGCACATTCAGTATTAATTGGCTACAAAATTAGAATAAACGCTTACAGTTATATGATACGAGTAGGTTCTACGGTAAAAATAGGTACTCTGCTGGCAGACAGGCTGACTAATGTTTCTCAATAAACATACAGTCGAAACATTCTGCCGCAGAAACTGAACTTAGAGGTGAGACATGTAACAAAGTACACGCGATTATTTCAAAACGTTTGCAAAATGTCTACATAAATAGGAACCTGTTCGCATCCAAGATCGTCTTTCCATATAATCTTCTATATATCGTGAAAAATATCAATTCATTGAACACAATTGAGTAACTAACCGCACAGCGTCTACCTTGTTACACATCTTACGAGTAAACTAAGCATTCTTCAAACAGTCAAGTTAGTACTAGCAAATTATACTTAATTAGACACAAGTATCGATAGAGCTTGCGAGAATATATCCAAACGTGCAAATAATGAACGACCTCGTAGCTTATCGAATAGAAAATTTCACTTAAAACTGTCAAAGTTTCACGCTATCACATAACCGATATCGCGTCGATATAGTCACATCGTTCGAAGAGTTTGTTTTTATAAAAGGGGTGTTGTGACAACCTTTATTGCTTGTGGGTTAGGAGCGTAGTTGTGCGGGGGATAGGACGAGTTCGCCATCGGGCCCGCCGGCGAAAGACACGTTGCGTGGCGGGGGCCGGCGCGACGTGGCCAGGGCGGACACGAGGTGCGTCGCGCCGGGACTCGTGCCGCCCGCGGCGCCGGCACTGCCGCTGTGCGGCGAACCGCTTCTTTGCAGCGCGCTCTGATTGGATGCGCTCTGCTGCAGTGCTGGATGGCTCGTGTTCTGCGCAGGTTGTACCTGAATGCAATATTGAATTGTGAGATAAACCGTAAGCAATAAAGTAGTCCCACGTTGGGCGCCAATGCATAATCATCAAGCTTGTGCGGCGGACTTATTATTTGAGTTTAGCGACAATATTAAGAGGATAAGATAACTTTATCCTCCAGTAATCTTAAATGTTCGGCATTTGAAAAGAGAGAAGCCCTCCCCGCAGAGGGCTGCAATTAGCGTACTTAATTGATGTGAAGGTAGGTATAGACTACACCGTCTATTTTCAAAACGCTATGAAAACCTGATGTATCGGTGGCGGGTGCAGCGAGGCGGTGCGGTAGCGGCGCAGGCGCTCGTCCTCCTCGCCGCTGGAGAGGCTGGACACGTCGCACGACGACGTGTCGAGGCGGCGCGCGGGCGAGCACTGCGCCGGACCCGCGCGGACCCCCGTGCCGCCTCCGCCGCCTCCGCCGCTGCCGGCCAGCGGCATCTCCTCGCCCTCCCCGCAACCGGACAGTCTGTCACCACAGAGATGACATAAATAGTACACTCACACATACAAATTTTATTTATCTTAATCTGACAGTTGTTTAGTGACATTGAGGTACAGTATTTTTCATTTACAGCGCGCCGGTTACAAACTTTTCGCCCAACCATATCAGTAGATTGTATGGCCCATTGTACAGCAAATTGAATGTGACAAATATACAAGCACTCATTATCCTAATGGAGATGTATTTTAAGTGACCCAATAACTCGCGGTCCACCTTGCGGCTATTCCTCCTCCACTTCTCTACCAAGGTATTAAAAGCAAATCAAACTGTTTTATTGATTTAAATTGTATTTTTGTCCAAACTAAAGGCGTATATAATCAGTCAACAGGGAGGGGGAAACCAAAGTATTAAGATCATTTTGAGTACTTTGCTGGTTCAGCTCGATCTGATGCTGACTGTAGCTACTTGAATAAAAACATTCAGTAACAATCCGAGTGTATGGGAATCCCATTATACCTTCATAGTCTAGCCACCTCACTTACAGGTATGTGCAGGATGAAGCTCAGCAGCGGGCTTTCCTTTAGGGGCACGGAGTTCAGATGGCTCTTTCATACACATTCATCACAGAAACATCGTAAATAATATCATCGTAAATTAACGTTATGTTCTTATTTTCACACAGTGCAAATATTTGTATGCATATGAATATGTATATTTGCATTGGTCTGGGTGTTTCTATGTATAATATGTATGTATTCACAAAAAAAAACGTATCTAAGTATGTTTATCCGCATTCTAGATTCCATAACACAAGCTAGTTAAGCTATGCTTACCATGGGTCTAGATAGCGTTGTGTGAAATGTTGTGGATATTTATTTATTATTTATTATTTATTGATAACTTTTGTCGGAGTCTCCCTTCTTCATGAGTTTAAACTTCGACCTGTCATTAATACCTTCTGTTCTCCTTGTAGTTGGTCCGTCGTCGACAGCATGGCTTCGCAAATATGCAGAAGCATATACGTAATATACAGCATGCAAGTCCAGCGATGATAAGCGAAGGTCCCACAAGCCGTAATGCTGGTGTCTTGAAACCCTGAAAATGTTAAAGGAAATTTTTATAAAATTATTGTAATGAATCAACATAGTGTATGTTTGGCCACAGTGGGGTCACTCGCTTTCGGCCAGTTCCAGCTAAGGCAGGAGCAACCCTGTATAGTTCTGCTCTGAGATTCTCCAAGTGTTCCTTTGAAGTCTACCTTCCTGAGGTCACAGGGGAGAGCTGGTCCGGGGCGGTTCTCCGGGGGCAGGGGTGACAGGCACGATATCGTCTGTCACCCCAGCACAAGGAGACCTGAATAATGCCGTGACGCCCCCTCATTCGCGGGGTAGGATGGGACGGATTCAAAACTGTAGATAGCCTAGGGTTAGCCAAGAGCGAGAAATACCATTAGACAATCTTACACCTCAATTGAGAGCCGAGACGGTGTGCGAGTCCGACATAAACACTCACCATGGCCTGCGTTTCCGCACGAAAAAAGGTAATTCAAGACATAGGTACTTGTAAAAACCGGTATTATGGTATTGTTACAAGGGGGTAGGATACGACGGTAATTGCATCTCAATTGAGCAGTCCGACTGAGGAAGTACCTCCGCCCTACAGAATACCGCGGCTATAATAACCTCGTGTTGTGTCCCCAGCGGTAAAAAGGGTAGCCAGAGGTCACTGGAGAGATAATTTTTGTTCTGTCATTAAGAAGACCAAAGTTTTGTCCTGCTTTGTCTTCTGCACAGACGGCACAAAAACTCACTCTTCTCACAGGGCCGGCAGCACCTAAGGCCACAGTAACTACTTTCCATCAGGTAGGCCTTGTGCTTGACTGCTACCTGAATGATATAAAAAAAATGTCACACATACTTTGTCCCCAGTACCGACGAAGTAGACGACAAGCCCGAGGGCGAGTATGCCGAGGCCGGCGTACAGCAGGCGCGCGACGCCCCACGGCTCGCCAGGGGCGCCATCCGCCTCGCCGTCTGAATCGGACGACGAGCCGTATGATGCGTCCCGGACCTGCAACATGATATTTCAATAACTGTTGAAAAGCTGGCGCTTTAGAGAGACCTGAACACTGACTTGCAGATAGGCCATTTTAGAAGAAATCTAAATAGTCTTTCATCGTCTTTTTATCAATGCTTTCATCCCCTGCGCCTTTAAACACCCCATTAAAAATGTATTTTGCACTGGACATTATATTCTGCATTTGAACTTTTGAAGCTTTTGCCTCTCCTGGTGCCTAGAGAAACTGCTCCTCTTGCTTTGCCACATGAATGGTTCATAGATCATTTACGGGTACTAAAACTCATTAGGACTATCTGTGAAGCGAATAAGTATTGGGAATTTTAAATGACTTTTTTTTACGTGCGGAAAATCCCCACAGATACCCACCCCTCCGGAGCCGGAGGGGGAGGTTATGTCGGACTCGAACCGACTAAACCGCACGCCGTCTCTGGGTCGTAGTGCTAGGCCCAGAGATGAGGTTGTCATGCGACATATCCCTCGCACCCCGGCTGACCCAGGACCATCCCTCTCGGTCTGGCCCTCCTCGGGAAAGGGGGACCACGCGGTCCCCGAGTTAAATGACTATACCTACTAATCACTTTTATCATCCACATAATTTAGTGGATGACTTACTTACAACAGAAGACCATTTTATCGTAACATATCTAGGGTCACAAACATCTGTAAGTACCGGTGTACCTATCTACTACCTACCTACTTCGTTACTTTTCGTATTATTTTAGAAATTCAATTTAAGAAAGTAGGTAGATAGGTACTTAAATGTTCATTATTAAAATCTTAACGATATTTTAATGACGGTTTTATGCCGGCAATAACACAGTGACTGAATTTATTGAAACAGTTTACAGGTCGTAATTAATCGCATCATAATAACGGCAAAGCAATTAAATTTGGATATATTTTACGCCATAAAATGTCAAAGATATGTCCCGTTGAAACGCCTTGGCGAACATTTCAATAAGTGGTAAGGCCAATCCTCTTTTCTACTACCCTAGTGTATTATAAATGTGAAAATTTCTGAAAATGTTTGGATCTTTGTTGGTCAGTCAGGCTTAATAGATCTGATAAACTGAAATTTGGTTCCTACAGAGATATTGTCTGAAATAGAAAAGGTTACCTACTCTGTTTGTGACGTTGATTGAGTCACAGGCATGCAAGTAAGCTATGGTTAAGGAGTGACCTCAGGTAGGTAATCTCCTAATCAATAACACAACCCAAGCATCTACTATCTAAGCATATTGTTAGCTCAGCCCAGATAATAAATACATCATTGTTAATATGTCAACAGATTCCAACGTTAGTAGGTGCTTGGGGTTCTTGGGTATGCTAATTGGTCAACAACTAAACTGACTAGGATTCTATCAATAATATGTAAAGTTTATGAAGCTGGATTATGGTACCTAATGGATAAATAAGTAAGTACCTAAATGTTTGTGCTGACTTTCAAGCAAGAACTACTAGGTACATAAACGAATCTCGTTCTTGGACAGACACAAGATGTCACGGGAATTAGTTTATTAAATCTGTAGATCATCTAATGAGAGCCAGCTAAACTACTAAAGTCACGGCCACCCACGGCCTGTTTTAATAACAGGCCACCACCTTGCCTAGTCAGAGGATTTTTCTTCACGCGACGTCCTTCCTCTCACACCACGTTTTTTCACACACATAGCCCTACATATACTACGGAATGGTGGCACTTACCTGGTTGTTCCTGCGCCATTTTCCACCATTACCTTTCCTGGCGCCCCAGTGTTCGCCGAGTATGGAGCAGCCACGTTCAGCTACACATAGTCCTCCATAAGCTATGGAGTGTTGACACTTACCCGGTTGTTCCTGTGCCATTTTCCGCCATTGCCTTTCCTGGCGCCCGGGTGGTCGCCGAGCACGGAGCAGCGACGCGCCGCGCCGCCCGCGCCCCCGCACCCGCCACCGACTGATAGCGCCGCCGCCTCCGCCCACGCCGCGCGACCAGCAGCGCACTGCAATATGCAACACAATACATGTTAGGTGCATCATCAAAAGCAAAAAGAACTGAGACATACTATCATCCTCGCTCTCTATACACCTTGACTTTATAGTCGTTTCGAATAAAAAGATTTTGTACACAGTTTCGACATCTGTGCCCCAAGCGCGAAAAACATTCTAATTTGTTACGAAAATGTTCGGAAAGAATGAAGCATTACGATTGGTTCACAGTAGACAATCGGCCAATCGCAATGCTTTGTTATCTCGATACCTACGGTTACGTTACGAATTCGAATAATAATTCGTGCTTGGGGCACTGAAAGTATTGATTTGGCGATTTATTTTTTATAATGGATGTGAATCATTTATTGGTGAAAGGAATAATGTATGGGGGTTGTATAACCTACTTCCAGACGATTGTGCTATCGCGTCATTAATCTTTTTTTCCAAAACGACTGTAAAATCACCCGGTATAACTCGTTATACTAGCCGTTACCCGCAACTAAGTCTGCGTTAATTTCGTAATTAATCAAGGTACCTATGTTTAATTCTGCAGTCTTTACCCCCAACATGCATAAAGTTTTCTATAACATGACATAACATAAACTCACGCCTGTATTCCCCGAAGGGGTAGGCAGAGGTGCTAGCACCCACATTTCGCAAGTTTATATTGAGGTCGCAATGTAATAGTAGTAGTATAGTAATGGTTACTTATTTGCTGATTTATCAAAATGCATAGGCCCATAACAATGATCTAGGTATCTCCAATAACTGTTAATTAATTATTATTCCTACACCCACAGATTTTTTGCAATATCAAATAGGTTCATAAGGCGGGGACAGTCATAAGAAAAAATATCTATTCTCAAAACCCATTTCATAAAAATATTGTTATCAACAAAAGTGTATTTCTGCTTTCAATTTTTTACTTCTGTTTGCGGTTCTACTTCCGTTATAAAACAGCTCATACAGGCACTGGTGCACCACTATTTCACAGATAAGCTGTTTGTGGAACTACAAAACAAGCTTTTTATTAAAAGTTATGTTTTACACCTAGTCGAAATATGTACTAGGTGTAAAATAAAAATGTGCAACAAAGTATGGCAGACATGTAAGAAGCCTTTAGCCAGATAAGGTCGGTATTTTTCTTTAAGAAATTAAAAACAGCTGTCGGTGTCCTAAAAAAAAATACCCGAACGATCACAAGTATAAGTAAAATCTTCGTTTAAATTAAAATCTATCTCTGTTTACTACTTCGAGATCTTCAAGTGTACGTCCACGATGTATATTCTTTTTTTATACGTCAATTTGACTTCACCTCGCCTGATGGTAAGCTGAAGGTAAAGTTTCAGGAAAGAGGGCCTCCATTATACACACGTGCCATGTTAACAATGTTGGCACTCAGCTTGACGGCCTCACCAGATGCTTTTTTCACACCCACTTAAAGAACCCGGGACTGTAGGAAGAAGGAAACACGTGAGCTGGCAAGGAGTTGCAGGTCTTAATGGTGAAAAAAGGAGTCACCAAACCGCTTGGTTCTTGAAGGAATATTCTGCACCGTATACGGGTGACATCTAAGCCCTGCTCGTGTTGTCCTATGTAGGAAAGGAGAGGGCGGGACCAATTGGAAGAGCTCATCAGAACATTCACCATGGTAGAGACGGTAAAATACTGCCAAGGATGCAACATCTCTACGCATCTGCAAAGGCTCAAGGGTGCTTGTGACCTCGGGATTCCCAATAATGCGGATCGCACGTCGCTGCAACCTGTCGAGAGCATCTAATAGGTACTTTGCGGAGCCATCCCAGAGATGCAAGCAGTATTCCACGCAGGACCGAATTTGGGTCTTGTATAGAAGACACCGCTGCTCCGGCGTGAAAAATCGTCTCACTCTGTTCAGGATACTCTCGATGTAGTTTTTGTTATACAATTTGCAGCGAACATCCATACCGAGGATATTGAGGTTGTCCTGCAGTGCCAGTGGTGTGCTCTAAAATGTGGGAAGGGGAAGGAAAGAAGATACCTTTGCTGTAAACGCACATGCCTGCGTCTTCTTGGCATTCAACTTGACCAAGTTCTCAGAGCCCCATTCCGATCCGAAGATGCCTCCCATATTGCCTTCTAAAACGACAACATAATTACTTCCGATACGTAAACCAATAAATATATGAGGCTAAACTTTCCCCAATAAAAAATTGTTGATACAAGTCACGATTTCGATAAACAGAAAATGAGGACGTATAGGCCAATAGCGCCAATAACCAGTGGATTTAGGAGCATATTACATGGATTATTGGGCCAACAACGATATTTCATGTCGTGCACATTGAGAAACACTGGCTGCAATAAAATCCTCTAAAAGCTTTCATAAACAAGTTGATATTGTATAGGGTTACCAGACGACCGAATGTTTTGATTATGTTATGATATTTTCCGTGTTCCGGGTGGAGTTTATTTGATCGACTTGTTCGGGGTCGACTGCCCTTTAATCGAACGCGAGAAGATCTCTTCAGAGCATCGCCCGTTGTTTAGCAGGGGCATCTTAATTGGTAGAAACCTCAACATACAATATTTTATCAAGAATAGAATGATATTTTCCGAAGTTTATGCGAAAAGCACTCATTGAATTAAAACCACTTTTTAACGTTCTATCGTTATTTATTTGTTATTATTTACTTTTACACCGACGTTTCGACTACTTTTTTAGTAGCCGTATTCGCGGTTTGACTAAGGATGTTACTTGTCATATAGTTTGAAGTGTAAGTTATCGCAAAGTACGTGAATCATGATGAATTGTTGGCGGTTACTATTGCTACGCCCGGCGTTTGGCAACTTCAATATATGGCCAAATTCCCATAGGAGTGAGCGAGACGGCACTATAGAAAGAGCCAGCATGCCTTGACGTCACTGTTCTAGAAGGAGTCGAATGAATATAACGAAACGTCAGGCTAGAAAGAGACACAAGACCCAATAGAACATTCCAGAACGTTCCTGTCTTTTCCAGAACTTTCGCTACTCGGCCGCGCCGGATATAAAAGGCGAGCTAACAGCCTCCGCTCAAGTTAGTCTACGACTAGTATTCAAAGCGATCACAGCGATAAAGTGTGCGAAGCGATACAGTGTGATTATACAAGTGACTGTGTATTGTGTAAGGAAGAGTTTTCAAATTTCTACGTGCTTTGCTGTAATTTAAGTGCAGCTGAATAAATCTGTCTTCAACGGTTGTTCTCGCATTACCTATTTAAACCGACCCCCACGCTCGTAACACTATTTACGCAAATAAATCGCGATTGAATCCGTTAAAAAGCATTATATATATATAGCATTTTATTTATATAAAGCATTTAATTACTAATTCAATATTTATTTGATTAGGGTCGGAAAATTACTTACTACTTAATTAGATTATTATAAGAAAAAAAAACTGCAGGTAAGTAATAATGAACAATATATTTGTAATTGAAAATCAGAGCACATACTTCATCGATGTTTGATTTGATTCGCCCTACAAAATTGGCCTCTCACAAAGTCCTACTTTTTAATTATTCTACTGGTCACCCTTGTTTTACCAACATGAAAGGAAACTACCTATATAAAACAAAACATGCTGGCAATCGATATGTCAACGAAATTCCAATGTGTCTTAGGTCTTGTAGTTCTTGAATTTTTTTATTTTGTTTTCCTGCTTATTATTTTCTCTAAGAATGGTTTATTTAGGTTTTTATGGGAATGAGATTGTTTCTACTTTGAAGACACTGGTGAGACCCCATACACCTCAATAATTAGGGTTCTCGTAAAAGCCATCATAAACCAATTAATAATGGAAAAGAAGAGTAGAAAGATGGAACCTGAGCTCCATTTCCACGCTATGTGGCTCATTTTGGGTTTTACAGGCGCTACTGCAATTTGACCCCTTAAATTTAAGGTGGGTAATCCCTAGGCCCAAAAAAAATGGTTGCTGTGAAGAAGCCCAAACACCCTATTTAAATATTAATTAGCACCTTTGAATCAACCAGATTCAATAACATAGTAAAACTTTATCTAACTGAAATAAACCCGGAACAGCCAACACCGGTTGTTGACCTTTGCAGAGGTCATGAACGAACCGTCCAAATTATATTTTTGCCTGTCAAAAATATTTAGGCGTACGATAATCAACTCATGTTCAAAGTGACGTCCGAACTCACCATAATAATATGTTAATTCGTACTCTTTTGCAAAAATTATTATGAGTTGATTTATGCGGACTAAAAAAACATTATTATACGGTGGGCGCGCCGCACGCCATCATGCGAACGTTGCCTTAAATGTTTTAAAATTATACTCCTGCTTCATTTTCCTAGCTATTGAAGATGTATAAAACTTTTTTGGTACTTATTATGGCAAGTTAAACGGTTGTTAGCGACTTTAACTATTGAGACAAAAATGATTTCTATTGGTTGATTTATAATGATGCCTATTGCTTCAATCTTTATTATGTTAAAATGCATGCAGTTATTCTGTGGAGGTCGTGCACGTCATATTATTATCTATTCTATGAACGTCACAATTTCCAGCTACCAACAGAAAATTGTATGTTAGCAGCATAATATATCCTAGCGTAAAACAGTAATATTTATTTCTAAAACTTTGCTCTTTTTGAAATTAAAGGTTCTTATCAAATCGATTAAGATAGGAAAAAGTGAATGCCCATGTGGGACTCGAACCCACGATCTTTCCCTTACAGGGGGAATGCTCTGACCACTGAGCCACCGGGCCACACTTGAAGCTATCCAAATTCTCCTATACTTCCCCCTGTAAGGGAAAGATCGTGGGTTCGAGTCCCACCTGGGCATTCACTTTTTCCTATCTTAATCGATTTGAAAAGTTAGCATAGTAAATGCTTCAAAATTTCATACAATTAAAGGTTCTTATTTTAAATAAAAGCATGTATTGTTCAGTTATAAGTTAAAATTACACGCCTAACATAAACACATCCATGAAGGAAGGAATACAATAATATTCCATTTCGTAACGGACTCGAATCACTATCCATTGGCACCACTGGTAGCATCAAGGGTTGTTCGACCTTAGTATCGCTCCAAAATGAAAATCTAAAGAAAATCATCCGCCTAAATAAAATCATGTATACGCGCCTAATATTATGACATCCCCAGTATTCGTTGAGGAATGAGGATTAGTTCCTACGCAATACGTCCATAATCGTACGAAATGTGTTATCAAATATATAATCATTTAGACATCATGCTTTTAATCTATTTTGAGAAATGTAAATTTTATTACAATTCTTAGAAATCTATTAGACTATTTATAAAGTCATTAGAAGTCTTTTAATTAAAAAACTACTCTAAAGAAGTCCTTCAAGTTACACAAGACGTGGGTTGAAGTATTCTGTACATACCAAGCTCCTTTGCCCCCTACACGCATTTCTAAGTAAAATACATTTTAACAGTCAGCTTCATAACATACTCGAGCTAAAATGTACATTTTTCTAAAGCAATAAAAAGGGCGAAATGTTTAATATACTCAGGTATTTGTGTCACAAAGGGTTCCTTGCTTTACGCCCCTTTAATAGACTGAAATATCTAGCTGTAATTGTTGAAATAACCCTTAATTTCTCGCCAACGGTGTTTCTCACATTCAGCAACCAGTTATTATGGCGTAGTGCTGGAAATAACTACCGTTAATTAACCGTTGCGCTTGGCGAACTGGTTGTCAAACGATTTTATGCGTTGATGTAGATAATGAAGCGAACGTAACTTTGTTCATTGCGTTATTCATCACCATCAAAGCGCCAACCACATTGCATCACAGCTTGCTTGAACCTGGGGGCCGCTCCATTTTCCCCCCTTAACTTTTCCCCTCCTACGTAGTCCCCTACTGCTTTTTCCCGACTATATTAATTATTAACTGAGTATTGACCCCCCAAAGAGCAGCCAACGCATTAGTCCAATTTGCAAATAATAAGGTTGGCTGGACCTCGATGATCTTGGTGGGATCACACGTATTATTAATGCTATTTATCGATACGTCCAAATTATTACCTTTATATTTCTCTTATTATTATATATCTACATGCATATATACATTTTGTAATACATGTAATATAGTCCCACATAATAGAGTGCGAGCCTCTTACCGTCAATTGGGCATTTTGTCATAAGCTGTAGGTATGTTTACTGTCATATGGAGAACATATTATCCCTTAGTCACCTTCTAAAATGCTCAGGGGAAGAGATGGGGTGACCCTATTTCACTTCATTATATATTTAACACAAGAATATTTCTGTGTAAGATACGATAATGTATGTCATATTTATTTTATTTTTAGATCGTTTTTGTTATTTATTTGTATTCATTCCGTGTATTGGGCTTTACATTTCAATACTCGCTGCGAACATTTGTTGTACTAATGTTCGTTCCCCGAACTCGCCTACCTATACTTAAAGGTATATGAACGTGGGCGTGTTTAAACTAACTCGTATTGCGATTGTTCCCTAAAGGCTTACTTCAGATTGCTGTTTTTACTTCAAAAGCTATAAACATAAGTAGTTTTTATTGTTGTTTTATGTTTTCAATGCTGGGGTCTATGTTCAACAGAACTATAGCTAATTTGGAACTAACTAGCTATACCAACCAGTTAGAAGGTACTCTTTTTAGTAGATATTCTTTTTTGAAAGGAATGGTCTAAGATCCCATTTAACAACGACCTTCACTCATCTGTTTATCGAATGAAAAATATATTTTATAAAATAAAATGTATCTCTGAACACATACCAATAGGCGTGCTTAAAAAATCTGGTTAAACGATTCATTATTTAATATTAATTTCTAATTCCTCTGACTTGTCTTCCTAAAAAAAATAACCCGAATGAAAAGTATATAATGTATACTACATACAAAATTTTCTGCTCTATGCTACCTGGTCATTGGGTAAACAAATGTGTGAAGGTCAATGTTAATCCGGATCCTGGTCTAGAACACTAGTTTTTTGCTGCATATACAAAAATTCTGGATGACGAATTGTAAAACATAGGTAGAGCAACATGCTTTTGGCAAATTAGTAATAGAATAGGTATTAGCTAAGGCGATAAAGGTAAAAAAACAGCTTCACTTCTTATAGTTGTAGTCATCATCATCATCGTCTTGTTTCTTTCGGCTGTAACCGAGTCGTATACACTTTAGCCGCCACCGCTTATCTTATCTTATCTTATTGGGGTGCGTGCTCTGGAGCTATCGCGTACACTTCGACCCTATTGGATCCTTTGTGTCAACCACAACCTGGCCCCTACGTTTGAGGAGGGATAGCCCTCTCTATCCATGTGGCTATTCCTCTTAACTGTAGATGCCTTTAATCCTCTTGTTTTGGATAGCCCTTTTCGAGAAGATCCATACGATGTCTGCCTAAGGCGTGACACTCGCACAGTACCTATATGTTTCATCGCCCTCCCCGCAGTGTCTGCATTTTGCGTCGTTCATGACACCAATCTTGCTCAAGCTCTTACGCCACCGCTTACTTCTAATTCTACTCTTAGTTTGACTTATATGGCCTTTATGGGAGCGGCGATCGTCTGACCTCCCAATCCATAGAGAAAAGTCTGCGCCAAGGCCTCGTCCGTCAGTCAGATGGTACCGACTTGCAAGTAAAAGTAGCTTTGCCCCGAAGGTATTACAGACTAGCTGAATATAAAGGAATGATACAGTGGAAAGGTTTTATTTGTATTGTACTCTATTTATTCACTTGAATCGTTCTGAATCCCTGAATATATAATGTATGATGATTGAAAACAACCCAATCGTCGGCTCCCTCGAAATTTCTCTGTAATAGTAAATCATCTTGCTACATCTTGCTCAGGTAGAGAGTATTAGTATTGAAAAGTACTTTCTTATTCAGATATTTTTATGAAGCATATGTTAAATGATATTTATCTCAACATATAATCTCATTCTGAAACGAAACTATGCTTGTTAGTATTTAAATAAAGGAACTTCAATTTCTCAATTCAGAAACTGATCATTAATAATAATAAATAATAATAAATATTTTTTTTTAAAGAATATTAGCAACTGAAATTATCCAAATTACTAATATGCCCTCTAACCCCTCCAACTAAGCTAAATTGCTTGTGCTAGGAGTGTCTCCACGTCGGTAGCTTAGTGGCTAATCACTTGTTGAGTGATTTCCCACTTATTTCAGATTTACGCACTCACAAAATTTATAATGAAATAATTTATGTTATAATGATAAATCATAAAGTAGTAATTGAAATTACTAGTTTTCCCCTTAACTGGTAATCCCGTAGGATCACATCGTTAGTGTAATAGCCGAGATTTAAACTCATGACTTCTTAAATCGTAAAGCACTACCACCAAGGTCCGTATTTTAGAACGGTACTTAGTTCAGAACCTCGATTTATCTGAGGACAGATTGTACTGACAGTCTGTCAAATCTATCAATTTGTCTACAAAATCTATCCTCATATAAATCAGATTCAGGAATTTGTATCATTTTAAAATCCGCCAGGTCTAAAACTCTAATGATATTTAATTTAAATTTTTCATCCTAAATATTCTAATCGATTTAAATAGAAAAAAAAATAATCAGTCTATTCGGGGTTTGAACTGTTTGAACTGTTTGCCTTACAAGGGCAATGCTTTGACCACTAAGCTACCAGACCTCGTCCTAACCAATCCGAAATTCGCCTTTTATATCCGTCTTTGAGACAACGGTGGATCATCTACCTATATTGTTACAAACTATCGGAACCAATGAATGATTTTTCAATCATTTTTAAACATTGATTTTTGACTTCTCCGCGCATACAATTTGAATTCAAATTCAAAAATCCTTATGATACTTAAAACATTTCCTTTAGACGGCATTAAGCCGTATGCTTGCCGTATGCTAAACATTTTAAAGCTTTTATTGCATGCATAGGTAAATGTTTCCATATTAAAATATGTGGAACATTTGTAGAAAATTCGGTCAGCGTAGAAAAAATTAATGCATCATAAATCTTAAAGCATTATACATATTTCTTTCTACAGCTACAAGCGGTATAATAAGGAAAATGCTTGTTTTAATAAGCTGGCTTGAAGTTTCTAGACAGATTGTATCGTTTAGAAATATAAAATGCGAAAAAGTATCTTCACTATTTTTTATTGTGATATGCTACTAATATTTTAAAAGTTGGACAAAGGCCTCCCCCAAGGATTTCCACAATGACCGGTCCTGCGCCTTCCGCATCCATGCCCTTCCCGCGACCTTTGTCCAGCAGTGGACGTCTTTCGGCTGAAATGATGATGATGATGATGATTTTAAAAGTTAAAAGTGCGTGAATTTGACGCAAAAACGGGTGAATGAATCTGATTGAAATTTAAGGCAGAGATATATTATTGTTTAGAATAGAATACATTGTTGTACATCCGGGGCATGCGTTCATGTAGGTCACGGCAAAGAAAATATATAAATCATATACGTTACTAGTTTAGTTTGTAGGTCAAATATAAAAGCTGATAATAATATTAAATCTAGCTAAATCCTACGTATCCGAAAGACGGCTATAGAATTACCCATATGGGACCGAAGTCAAATATAGATGTAAAACATCTCTGTCAACTCCTTCAGGGATATGCAAGCGTTAGTATACTAATTATACACAATAAAAAAACGAGTAAAGCAGTTTGAAGAAAATTTAGGAGTGACTTTTATTTTACTTAAGATTGATATCAAGGCGCAATTATTATAGCATTACTGTCATATTACGTCACAAGCCCGTAGTTTTTTTTTACAAGAAATATAAAAACCCTTGCTTTAATTTCAATTACGTTTTGAATGTTAGAATTATGCAAACTAGTTAACTTTGGTATAATAACATTTTTTATACCCACACTATATTCTAGTAAATAAAGAATATGAAATGACGTTGTTCTTTCACTTTTTGTAAATACGTGAGTTATTTATTACACTATATAGCACGATTATGATTACATGGGTACTTACTGCTCATTAATTTTTAGCGAATACGCTCATTTAATTTATTTTTACTAACTGTAAGTACCCAATTAGCCTGTAATAAATCATTATAACAGGCTTATAGGGTACTTATTATTCTGTAATAGTTCTCTTTCCTTACCTAGTGTGAAGGTCCTTTTTATCAACTGTAACAGCATGCATTTTCCGTTGCAGCAGGTTTAATTAAATCCCTTCATCACCGTGTATGACTCACATGAAAATAGGTATCTTTTCATGTATTTAACATGAATTTATTTATTTTGTAAATTCAATGAACTGATGATCCTTTAAAATTGTTTTGCAACCTTTGAAACAAAACGCAGTAGCTACGTCGTAGCACATTTTTAAATAAATATTTGCTACGCTTTTCGCTACGATTATAACCGTAGCTATTCACCGCTACGACTTGTTTCCTCTAGTAAAAGTCAGGTCAAAGGCAGGAAAGAAAAACGGCAGTAAGTAGGAACTATAAAGGAAACTCGATTCACTTTTAAATGGCTTGAAGTTTAATGTTTTGCAAGGTGGTAGAAAGATGTTTTTTCCGCACGATTGAAACAGCTTGATCGGAGAAATGCCTACTTTTCATGACGTGTAACGCATGAATTCAACGTGTGGGTGACATATTATAATATTATGATTCCTTGCGTGCCGTGCGCTACGGGCTTTTTAGTTATACTGCGTGCAGGTAAGAGTGTGAGATTTGAAATAATTAAAGTTTAGTACCGAAATTTAAAACACTACTGCATCCAAGCTCCCGATTGAAACAGCTCTAAGTCAACACAAGAAAATGATTGTACATATATGACGACGATTTTAAAAAAAAACAAGGATTCCTACTGAGTTTTTTGGCAGTGTTTCTCAGTAGTTGCCATGTCACGCACTGCACGGTAGTGGAAAAAATAATGACGATTCCAAACAAATTTAATATTTTTATGGAATACATGATTTTTTGAATTTGAATTTGAATTCGAATTGCGTTCAAAGGTTTTATTGTGAAGCCTGGGATCTAATTGTTCGCGTACAGGAACGGCTTATTGACTTCTACAGGAATGGCTGCTGTTTGAACGGAATATTTGTCTTCTCTATCCTCTACTAGCAGTCTTTACAACGCAGCTTAAAATACATACGCAATACAATACGTTATGGTTACGCAGTAAAAATGCTAAGGTGTTCCGTGGTAAGGTGACCTATTCCACAATTGCAAAACATTTTCTGTGTCTATAAAAAGCCGAGCATTCCTAGCGGGCAGCAGCTATTTCCAGACAAAGCACGGCCATATTTAGGTGTACATTCCTAGGTATTTTTCCACGGTAAAGGTTAGGAGTACACTTGGTGACATTTAGCCGAAGCCGGCATAAGAACCCGTTCATACGGTGCGTCTGCGTTGCATTGACGCAGACGAGACTAGACATTATATAACTTCGGGGCCACACAGCAAATGCTTCTTGATACACTGTCTCTTATGATACAGGATCCCTTAGTTTAAGAGAGTTTGTGTAATTTATTTTTAACATTTAGGTAAGTCCTTTTTAAGTAACAAAAAAGTGTTAAACCGCCATTTTGTAAATGTTAAGCGTCATTATCTGTATTTAGCAAGTGTACCTTAGAACAGATATTTTTTATCTATTTATTTATTTATATATCTTGACAAAAAGTATTTTCCTTGGCAATTTTCTTTTTTTTTTTACAACAAATGCTGCTTTAGTGACCGGGAAGCGGTTACCGTAACCTATGGACCTGTGCAACACCAGAGATCTCACACTTGGTAAGACTGAGGCATGAGTATATATATATATATATATTTATATGTGTATAGGAGGTAGGACACGACGGTATTTCCGTCCAATTAAGCAGTCCGACTGGGGAAAAAGTACAGAATACCGTGGCCATAATAACCTCGTGTTGTGTTCCAGAGTGTGTGTAGCCAGAGCTCAGCAGAGTTTTTGTGCTGCTTTGTCTTCTACGCTGATGGCACAGAAACTCTGTGTTTACAGGGTGTTGCATACGTCCATAGACCATGCTAACCACTTTCCATCAGGTGGACCGTGTGCTTGTCTGTCACCTCAGTGGTATAAATAAAATGTATGTGCAGTATGTATTTTTAATCACCGTAACTCTTGTACTGTTTTCTTCCCGTATCGCTTTGTGAACGCACTGCACCGTGTGAACGCACTCTAAAGCATGGAGCCGATTTGCTAATTGAAACCTACTGGGATCGATGGACGTTCAATGTTAGCTTGTATTTTATTAATGCTATTTACATTTTGTAGGCATGAATAATACCGCATTCCCTTACGGGTAATATGGAGTTCTATGAAAATCTTCACGGCCCAAATTAACCTTATCTGCTAGCTGGTAGTTACACACATCTATCAATGGACGAAGTAAACCATAAGTTATTTACATCAGAGTTGTGGGCCAGATGAAAGGTCGTATCATAGACCAAAAAAAAATGCCTGCTGAGTTTCTTGCCGGAATCTTTACAGCCTGGGGCCATATTTCGACCAGTCCGGCTCATTTGCTAAACTAGCCTCTTATATTTTTTTATTTTGACGTTTTGCAAGTTCCGTTTCAATAGCCTACAGAATAAATGATTTTTGACTTTGATTTTGATTTCATTTAAAGAATAATATAAACCAAAAAGAGTATTGCAGGAGAACCATACAACTCGGATTGGTGACTGAATGAAACACCCATCATGCCCTGTTTCACCAAACACCGAATATTTAAATTCGATGACGTCACCCGCTAACACAATTAATACATATTAACTGAATTTATGAACTTTGTGCCCCACGGAAGCAACCAAACACAACAAACATTACACATAATTAAATATCATTCAATCAATTACACTGACAGCGTTAATTTATACGTAAAAAAGTAATTAAGGATCATCAGTGCGTGTCGAATTTTCAATAATGAATGATTTTCTGTTTGTTGATGTTATGGTAATTATCACACTAAGTGGTAATTATGATAGGTTCAGCTCTTTTACAGACGGTATATTAATGGAACTACTAGAAATTTTAATAATAAGCACTGTGGTTTGATTGAAGAAATGTTGCTGCTTCAGCACCCTTTTCGCGTACAGTCTTTAGCAAGTGAAAAGTTTCCTATACGAGTAGCAATTGATTGGATAGGATTGGATTTACTCCTATTTTGACGTTTGTGACAGTCGTCAACGTATTATCCCAAATCTCATGGGGGGCGAACACACGGAAACAAATTTACCGGCGTGGTTAACGTGGCTCTGGTGCACTTGACATTAGCGTTTCGCCATTAATAATTTTATAATACACTAGCTGTCGCCCGCGGCTCCACCCGCGTGGATGTCGGTTATCGCGAATCGGACTATAATTTGAGATTTAAACTATCCTATCTCTCAAGTTGGATCGAACTGCACATGGTGTGCGAATTTTATTATAATCGGTTAAGTGGTTTAGGAGTCCATTGAGGACAAACATTGTGACACGAGATTTATATATATTAGTTGGAGCCCTCAAAAATCCAACAACTGGTCTAACTGCAATACTTCGATATCGCCAATTTGTGGAGGTCAGATGACAGTCGCTTCACGGCAAATATCGAAGTTCAGCCAAATTCGCAGTTGGACTAGTAAAGCGAACCACAGACTTAAAGTTGAAAGCTTCGGATGCTACTGGGATTAACGCTAGGATGAAGAAGAAAACGGTAAGTAATAAGGAAAATTGTATGAAAAATTTATTTGTGGCGTCATAATATTAGGTCCTTACGTATGAAATTGGTGTTTTGTACGGGAGGAATAAAAAGTCGATTTTTTTTGTAAAATATATTAGGGGTTAAAGTATGAAATTGCCGATTTGTACTGACAAATTGAAATTCGTTTTTTTTTTTAATTTAACGTATTTATTTAATCAAAATAATTACCATTATTATCTATACATTGCTGCCATCTAGTAGGAAGGTCATTTATGCCTTTGCGATAGAACTCTGGTGATCTAGATTCGACAAACTGTGTGAAAGCATTTTGTACTGCCTCCTGAGAAGAAAACTTTTTATCACATAGAAAATTGTCCAAATCACGAAAAAAATGGTAGTCTGTTGGAGCAAGGTCTGGCGAATACGGAGGGTGACGGATAGTTTCTAATTGCAGTTCCTGTAGAGTTAAAACGGTTTCTCGTGCTGTATGAGGTCTCGCGTTATCATGGAGCAATAATGGTGAAGATCGATTCATGAGTCGGGGCTGTTTCACTGCTAGTTTTGCTATCATTGTTCGGAGTTCGGCACAGTAGACATCGGCCGTTATTGCTTGACCAGATCGTAGAAAGCTATAGTGAATAACACCATGCTGAGACCACCAAACAGTTACCATTACCTTTTTATTGGTAAGCTTTGCTTTAGGACACTGTTGTGGCGTTTCACCTGGGGTCAGCCATTGCATTTTTCGCTTACGGTTATCGTAAAGAATTCACTTTTCATCACATGTCACAATTCGATCCAATATTCCTTCATTTCTGTATCGATTCAACAAGGCAACACAAGTTTCAACACGCATTTCTTTCTGCAGATCAGTCAAATCATGAGGTACCCATTTTTCACATTTTTTTAATTTATTGATTTGACGCAAATGAGTCAATATTGTTGGTAAGGTAACGTTAAACCATGCAGCTAATTCCTGGGTAGTTTGGCTCGGATCGGCTTCCACCATGTCTTTCAATTCATTGTTATTCACCTGTGTGGACGGCCTTCCTCGTGGTTCGTTCTTCAAATCAAAGTTTCCATCACGAAAGCGTTTAAACCAAAATCGCACGGTGCGTTCATTAGCAGTCCCCTCTCCAAACGCAACATTGATATTGCGAGCTGTTTCTGCCGCGTTAGTTCCGCGTCGGAACTCGTATTCAAAAATCACTCGAATTTTCGAAGTATCCATCTTTCTTGTCCAAGCTGAATAAAAAAACCAACTGAAAGTCGATAATCGAATGTTGCACAAAAACTTAAAATTTTAAATGAAGAACTACATAGGTACCATGTGGAAAAAGTTTCACTCAAAAATCTCAAACCATGAAGGTTCTATGTCAATTCGAAGTACCTATTACAATGAAACGGCAATTTCATACTTTAACCCCTATTATTTAATTAATCAAAGTATGCACTATGCACTATGCAATGACTGTATTCCAAAGAAGAAAAAAACCAGCTAAATGAATTTATTAATTTGAATTTGGAATTCTTAACCAAAGAGGAGATATTTCAAATCAAATTGATCAGTACGACAAAACGCTAATTTCATACGTAAGGACCTAATATTTAATAGACAAAGCATTTACTATTTTAGGTGGGGTGGATGAATAAATAAAAAAAAAACGATGAAATAAAACCCGAAGCAATTGTTATCACTATTTTACCATTCTTAATTTAAAAAGTTCAGCTAAATATTTAAAAAAAAAAACAGGACAATACTCAATTGCCTCAAAGACGTCATTATCTGCCTGCACTGTGTAATTTGTGTCCACGTGCAATTTACAGGTAATTTAATTCTGTCGAATGGGGCAATAATGAATAGTACAAGACTACACTCGCTATTTTTATGTCACCGGTAGTTTGTGTAATTGAATGCCTAACTATTCTCTAATAGTCAGAACGTTAAGGAATTGTATTTTGAGTTGTCTTTTGCAATTTGTTCTTTAATAGTAGAATTTATACTTGAATATGTCTAAAATATTTTTATGTATAGCAAATAAATGTGTACCTACAAAATCAAGCTACGTAAGCTAAGCTTAATTTGGATCTAGATAGCGCTATATAGAATGACCTAGAAAATAAGTTTTTACGATAGTGAACGCGGCCGCTACGCAGGAGGCGTGGGTTCGATCCCCGCTCAGTGCAAATATTTGTATGCATGAATATGTATATTTGCATTGGTCTGGGTGTTCCTATGTATAATATGTATGTATTTACAAAAAAAGTATCTAAGTATGTTTATCCGCATTCTAGATTCCATAACACAAGCTAGTTAAGCTATGCCTCACCATGGGTCTAGATAGCGTTGTGTGAAATGTTGTGAAATACTTATTATTATTATCTTTATTCATTTTAAAAACTTACAAAGTATATTTTTAAATACATATAAAAAAAAAAGAAACCTCTATTTGAAAATATAAAAAGTAGTATCCCACCGGTATCGGATACAAGGACCAAGCTACCGGTGGTTAGGGCTCCAGAGAAAGGAACTTTCTCACGATGCGCGCCGTATCAAGGAGCACTGCCTTCTGCATCTGGCCTTTGATCCAACCGTCTAACCCGAGCCTCTTCAGGTGTTGGTCGAGGCTCTTTGCTATCAGTCCGTTGACTGACACGACTATCGGTACAATGATTGCTGAGTCAACATTCCACATGTCGACAACCTCGTGAGCCAAGTCCAAGTATTTGATCTGTTTATCTTTCTCAGCTTTCACGAGATTCTCGTCATGAGGAATGGTGACATCGACAATCAATGCTCGGCGTTCAGATCGGTCTATCACCACAATGTCAGGCTTGTTGGCTACAACAGTCCTATCAGTGATGATAGATCGATCCCAGTACAATGAGATATGGCTATTTTCTAGAACTGGCTCAGGAACATACCTATAGTAAGGCACCTCAACTTCCACAAGGTTGTATTTCAGAGCAAGTCGCTGATGGATTATCCTGGCTACTTGATTATGTCTGTGCAAATACTCGCCGTTAGCAAGACGAGAACAACCGGAAGTAATATGTCTGAGGGATTCACCAGGTTGGTGACACGCTCGACAGATGTCAACTGTGCCATCCCTCATGATATACTTCCGGTAGTTATTCGTCTTGATAACTTCGTCATTTTTCATTGCACAGACGAATCCTTCGGTTTCCCCAAAAAGGTCACCGAAACGTAGCCAGGATACAGATGCTAATAGGTCTACCTCGGGCCTGTGGATGGCCCGATAGAACCTGCCAAGTAGCTCCTTACTCTGCCATACCTCCCTGCGGCTATCAGTGCTAATAACTGTAGGCCTACGCCAGTTTCCCTTAGCCAAACCGAGCGGGGTGAGCCCGACATCCACGTTGACTACATCAAGATGCATATCCACGTTGGACTTAAGAAAATAGTCTCTGAGATTGCACACCTCGCGATTATGAAGGGTCTTAGCATTTAAAAATCCTCGACCCCCACATTTCCGCGGGATGTACAATCTCATGACTGACGACCGTGGATAATGCATTCGAAATGCAGTCAACTGAGTCCGGACTTTCCTATCAATGGTATCGAGTTCAGTCTGAGTCCACTTGAGTATGCCAAAGGAGTACATCAAGAGTGGCATGACCCAACTGTTACAAGCACGCACCTTGTTACCATCTGATAAAAGACTGTTAAGTACCTTTTTCAGGCGGCTAAAGAAACGTTCCTGTAGCATTTGTTTCATGCCGACCTCATTAATGCATAACGCCTGTGACATACCCAAGTACTTATAGGTCTTAGCTACGAGGAGTGATCTCAGGTTAGTGGAATCAGAGAGTTGTATACCCTCCGACTCCACCACCCAACGTCGCTTTACATGAACGACTGCACATTTGTCCACACCAAACGCCATTTTGATGGGATTGCTGAACGTTTCAGTTACCTTTAGTAAAACCATTAATTGAGAATTGGTCTGGGCAAATAACTTTAAATCATCCATGTAAAGCAGGTGGGATACCATCTGACCCTCTTTTCGTAGCCTATAGTCTAACCCTGAATTCACTAGTAAAGTACTAAGTGGGTTCAGGGCAAAGCAGAACAAAAGGGGACTCACTGTCCCCTTGAAAAAATATGTAATAATATGTATACATTACATTTGGCAACGTGCAAGTTTTTTAGTTTGTAATAAGCAACTATAATTATTTTATGGTCTTGATTTTAACGAAATCATTTGATACATGTTTTCTCTATTGCGAATAGAGTATTTACCTATAAATATCTAATTAAAATTATTTATGTAACCCAATAAGCTGGACACCCAATAAATAATGCTAAAAGAGTGATGAAAATTACAGTTGTTTTATTAAATCGTATCTGTGTGCCCTGCGCAAGGGAGATGGTGGCATTCGTCCCATTGCCGTGGGATGCACATATCGACGTATGGCAGCCAAACTTTGCTGCCAGCATTACAAAAACGACCTAGCCACAAAATTCCAGCCCCTCCAACTTGGTTTTGGTTCAAAGGGGGGCTGAGAGGCTGCCATACATGCTTTGTCAACCTACCTTGACTCCGGGAGAAGCGAGGTTATTCTCAAGGTTGACGTGAAGAATGCTTTCAACTCAGTGAACAGGGATACCTTGTTGACCCAAGCTAAATTAGAAACCCCCAAAATCTATAATTTCCTTTGGCAATGTTACAGGTACCCCTCTAAATTATTATATAAGGACAACCTTTTGGAATCTGCTGTTGGTTGTCAACAAGGAGACCCACTTGGACCGGTAATTTTCAGTTTAGCTATTCAACCTATTATTCGGCAGTTAAATTCTAAATTCAATGTATGGTATCTAGACGACGGGACCCTAGGAGGAGATGTGGAGACTGTTTTACAAGATTTGGCCTTTATCAAAAACGAATTTAGTTTAATTGGTTTAGATCTAAATGATAGCAAATGCGAGATATTTTTAAATGATGCTTCGGACAAAAAAATTACTATTTCTAAATTTAATTCTTTGGGTCCTAATATCAAAATTATAGAAAAAGAGTCTCTACGTCTCCTCGGGTCCCCAATCTTAGAAGAAGCCTACACCCCATTTATAGAGGAAAAAATTCAAAATTTTAATATCATTTCGGACCGCCTACTCAAAATTAATATCCATTCGGCTTTCACTATTCTCCGGTATTGTCTTTTCGTTCCGAAATTCACCCATGCTCTCAGGTCTACACCCTTTTGGAAACATTTAACAATTTTGGAAAAAAAGGACAAAATTATAGAAATTACACTCACTAAAATTTTAAATGTGGCCTTGAATGATCGTGCGTCACTACAAGCGTCTCTACCGATTCGCTTGGGTGGGCTCGGTATTCGCAAAATTTCGGATGTCAGCTTACCAGCGTTTCTGTCTTCGGTCCACAGTACAGAAGAATTAACTAGGAAAATCCTTGCACCTACACTAGTTAATTCTGAAGTATTGTGTAAGACTGAAGCAGTGAACGCTTGGAAAATTGCTTGTCCAAACACTGATCTCCCAAGGAACCTTTTCTCACAGCGTCAGTGGGACGGGCCGCTCTGTAACTTATTAAGACAACATTTATTAAATACTTGCACTAATGCTGCTGAGCGTGCCCGCTTACTGGCAGTTGGAGTGTGGGAATCGGGTCTTTGGTTACAAGCACTTCCGTCATCTAACGTAGGGACTATGTTAGATGACATTACTTTCCGCATCGCGACGTGCCTCCGCCTAGGTGCGCCGTGTGTCTCTCCGCATCAATGCCGTTGTGGAGAAGCAGTTGACCGACTCGGACACCATGGCCTGTCGTGCTGCAGGAGCGCTGGGCGAATTCCGCGGCACGCCAGCCTCAACGACATAATCCGCCGTGCTCTTGTCACCGCTGGTGTGCCTGCTGTGTTTGAACCAAACGGTTTGGCGCGCGACGATGGCAAGAGACCGGATGGTATGTCATTAATGCCTTGGAAAATGGGTAGGACTCTGGTGTGGGACGCAACATGCGTTGACACCATTGCCCCTACCCATATACCTGGCACGGCTGGTTGTGCCGGTGCTGCTGCAGCTTCTGTAGAGGCTCTTAAGCGGCGCAAATACTCCAATCTCATTGGAGATTATGAATTTGTGCCGTTTGGAGTCGAAACGTTTGGGCCTTGGGGTCCGAGCGCCCGCAATCTCTTCAGGGAGATTGCGAAGCGTATGGTCGACGCTTCTCGTGACCAGAAGGCTGGCCTCTTTTTAGGTCAGAGATTAAGCATTGCCATACAACGTGGCAATGCTGCCAGTCTTCTGGGAACGCTACCACAAGAGGCATGCGATGCGGATGAATTCCACGACGCATTTTAACTTTTAGTTTTAGTTTTTATTTTTTATTTAGTATTATGTATATATAGTAACTTTATTAATTTAATTTAATTTGTATATAATAGGTTTGATTTTGTAAACATAGAAATAATTTCTTTTCTTAAATTGGAAATAAAATTGCAGTATTGTAAATATATTCACACATAAATTAAATTATGAGATCAAAATTGTACAGTAAGTACAAACAAGATTGTTCAACAATAGTTTGCGGTTATAATATGAGCGATTTATACTCCCAAAACCATATTATATGCTTTTTATTTGACTGTAATTTATTTACCCACATCTACATTATGCAAGTTTAACGTTGGCTGACAGACAATGCATTATCAATACATGTCAGTGCTCAATAAGTGGCCGTTGATATCTATTATAGCAGAGCCGTTTGTACATGTCAATCAAATTATGAACGCCACTTGATCGCCGCTCGCTGACGAGTCGATTGTAATGAGTGATATTGAAACTACCTGTATTTCACCCTACTATGACAACCTAACCTATACATATCAGAATCTAACGTACTAGTGTTTTGATTTCAGAACTCTAAGTTTAGGAGTTTAAGTTAGCATGATAATGAATATGCTTGTGGTTATCCCGATTGCAAGCGCCGATAGCTTAGTGGTTAAGGAGTCGGTCTTACGATCGAGCGGTCCCGGGTTCGAAATCTAGCCATTACACTACCGACGTGAACCCGCTCCTAGCACAAGCAATTTAGCTTAGTTGGAGGGGTTAGAGGGAATAATAGTAATTTCGATAATTTCGGTTGCTAATATTATTTATAAATAAAAATAAAAATAAAAAAATTTAAAAACAAAGTTGCACCAATACACAATACTTTGTAGTGATTCACTCACTGTTACGGGAGTAACTACCATCTGTGTCCCAAGCACGAATAACATTCGAATTCGGAACTTAAACGTATCGAAAGAATGAAGCATTGCGATTGGTTCACAGAAGGCAGGCGGCCAATCGCACTGCTCCGTTCTCTGTATACGTTTACGTTACGAATTCCGAACGCCCGACCTCGAAAGGCAAATCGTTGCCAGAATCACGTCTGTTGATTAGCAGCTGTACCAACTTGCAGGTGACTTAGGCGTGAACCTCGAGGATCATGGGGACCGACGAACACCTATATACCTTTTTGTAATGCTTTTTCTTTAAATGCATACTTATACACTATTTTTTTTTATCGCGGTGTCGTATTCTTTCAAAGTTTTATAATCTACTCGCTTTTTCCCGCGGCTCCGCCCGCGTAGATGTCGATTATCGCGACCAAACATAGCCTTTGTCCTTTCTCAAGGTCTAACCTACCCCTACACGATATTACACCAAATTTCATTAAAATCGGTTCAGTGGTTTAGGCGTGAAAGCGTAACATACAGACAGATAGACAGACAGAGTTACTTTCGTATTTATAATATTAGTATGGATCTATCTACACTATGGGAACGTTACCGGTTGGTGATGATGCAGAGGAATTTCACGACGCATTATGTATGTAAATATTTCATTTATTTAGTTAAGCTTGTTTCAGTTTCTAGTTTTAAATTTAATTTATTATCACTTATATTTCAAGTTCTGTATTTATATAAATAAATAACTATTCATTGTAAATTGAAAATATTTGTTCGCGAGGGACGTCTAATCTGCTGAACGAATTTTGATAGGTTTTTTTTTTATTAGAAATGTCTCAGTCATATTTAAATAAAATATTTTCTTTGTTTCATTGCAACGGTTAAGTAGAACCACAGATAAGGAGTCCATGCGGGTGGAGCCACGAGCGAAGTTATTATTATATAATTTTACATTGGAAATGTTTGTTCGCGATGAACGCAAAAACTACTGAAAAAATTTTGCTGCGGTTTTGTTAGAAATGAGTTGGTGACTTAGTCAGACTTAAAATCTTACGTTTATTTGATTGCAATTGGTTGTGTAGAACCAGAGATAGGATATAAGATATCCAGGATACGACGGTATTTCCGTCCGACTGGAGAAGTACCTCCGCCTTACAGAATACCGCGGCCATAATAATCTCGTGTTGTGTTCCCGGCAGTGAGTAGGGCAGTGAGCTCACTGGAGAGTTTTTGTGCTGTCAGTGGGAAGACCAAAGGCTATTCTTGCTTCGTCTTCTACACTGACGGCAAAGAGACTCACTGTGTTTACAGGGTTAGCAGCACGAATGTGACTCCTCTGGTGTTGCACACGTCAATAGGCCACAGTAACCACTTTCCATCAGGTGAATCGTGTACTTGTCTGCCACCTCAGTGGTATGAAAAATTTAGTTTAGTTGGTCAACTTGCAAGATTGATTTACATCGTATACCAGATCACGAGTTCTAAACTAGCCAGACACTACAAAGTGTGAATCACTACAGAGTGATTCACCGTGATTCACCATCACAGGATTAGAACTTACTTCAGAAATAAATAATACAAACGAGTACTTTAGTTTAAACTTTATACATAGTGTTGATTTTTAAATCACTATGCGATTTGACTACCAGCAATATTTACTTGAATACATTAGGATGACCTCATACTTGGAAGCTTGTGCATGGCTCCCACATTACTTTAGCTCCATAAGAGGTGAGGGTAGTGATCATTAGGTCAGCCATATTTATTTTCACTTCTTATGCTCTTAAAATGTTACTTTAGTCTCTGCATATCGGGACTAAAGTTCCTTATTAATTTCTAGGGACTAAAGTATTTTTTTTAATTTACTTCGAAAACTCCGAAACAGCCGATCACGGTGTTTGTGAATGGGGATTTTGATAATCCCCATTCACAAACACCTCTTTTTAGGGATTGTGAATAGAAATAACCTCAAAATGATATTTGAAAAAATCTAAAAACCCATTTAATTTCGTGAAACAAGATTAATGATATTAATTTAATTAATTATTGTGTAAGTATTAAGGATTAATTCATTTTATTATGCATTTCCAATTAGTTTTAAATTATTTTTCAAGTTTGAATCTGTTGGCTAAATATGCAAGCATTTAAAGCGCACGTCACTTAACAAGAAAAAAACCGCGGTACAAATTTCTTTGCAATTTGAATTTTGAATAGATTATTCGTATTAAGCTTGCGTTGTAATCACCAATTACCTACACCAATTAATGGTTCAACTTAGAAACTTTGTTATTATAAATATTAATTTATAATTTTGTATAGAACGTCGATTTTTTTAGTCCCTTGTTGAACAATCTACTATTATCTATAGTATATTATGGTATAAGTCTGTAAAGTTGGTGATCAACAATACACATGTGTATCAGACGACGTTTTTGAACTCACTTTGTGAGTAAAAATAAATTTCAACACACTTGCTCATGAACTGGCTCTAATTTCACCGCAATTAGGCACATAATGACACCTATAATCAAACTGTGGCTTTTTGATTGATTGTGTATTTCACAAGTAAGTTATAGATTATTTTTCTGACATTTATTTTATGTTATGGTATGATTTTATTTTATTTTATTCGGTTTTCATTCTTTGTCAAATTCAACACAATGTAAAAGTTGTTCTGGATAAATAAATAAATAAGCAAAAACTTCTTTTCAAATTTTATTGGTTCAGTTGCTTTTTAAAAATAAAACTTTCGATATAAAAAAGGTCGTGTTCCGGTAATGTACAAAAAAATTCATATACCTACTTATTATTTGCTCATTACATGCAACTTCGTATTTAAATAGATAATTTGAACTTTTTTGTGTTTAATAAACAAAACTTTCACGCAATTAACTAATAACTTTTGTTGTCTCTGTAATAACTTTAAATGCCCCATTTAGTCCACGACGAATAAAAAAAAGTAACCTCTTTTAGTCTATGGCCAATCGATAGGAAAAAAAAATTATTCCGCTTTTGCGAAAAAAAAAATTCACAACTCGTTTTCACTTTTGAAATAATAGTTATTAATTAAAATGTCTACAAGTACTACTAAACGCTAACTACTAAATCCTCTTAATGTTATGGAATATTTACAACCTGAAAACTGCAAGGGTAAATATCTATTTTAGTATTATTTTATTGAAAAGAATGTTGAAATGGAGTTTGATTACCGTCCTTAGCTCTCTTAAGACCCTCACCTAACGAATCTGGTTTCAATGGTACCTCAGCGGTAATCACCAACTTACACACTTGTACTATAATGTACTGTTATCTATCCTCATACTGAAATGTAAACATTAAAATATTAAAAACAAAACTTAAATGGCAATTGTTCGATAAACTTCGGATGTTCCCGAACGGGTGTGTTGCACGGGGCGGGCGTCCCCCCGCGCACCCTGCGCGGACGCCGGGTGCGAAGCTCGCCGCAGTCGTCAACAAGAGGTTTCCGGGCGAACACACGTCGCATTTTTGTGTGTCGTGAACCTTCGGGCGGTTGAAAATTCATATACGCGTGTTCGGTACGCCGGGGATTAAAATTTGCTTCCACTGGGTAAAGAGGTAGTGTAGACACGTGAGCTCCCACGGCAGAAGACATCGGAGTCAAGACAGGGGGCCCCCTCAACAAGACTCGTCGAGGCAGGGGCGTCAAGCAACCGTGGTGAGTCTTACTGATCTACCACTAACATTTTGGTAGACAGAGCGCGGTTAGTTCTACGGGTTCTGGGCTAAAAATTGCACTTTCGTGTTGTAATTTATAATTGTTAATACGCGGGTAGGTGCGGGTCGCGCGAGTGTTGCGTATTATTATCCACCTGTGTACTACGCATAAGATTATTTATAAGAAATTAAGTGGGTATTGTTGTTTGTTGTCACGGGCTAATTTATATTAATTTAAGTTTATATTGTAAACAATTGTGTAAGGTTGGTTAACTACGTACGTCAACAAGTACGGCGCAATCCGCCTGTGTATTGGTATTGCCTTTTGTTGCTTGAAATCGTATTGAATTAAGTAGTACAGTCACCGACACATAGGCCGAACTGGTACAGTCGACAACAAAAATATATTGTTGCTGTACCACCCTAGTATAGTTTATAGGTATTGTTTGTTTGTTTGTAAACCTTCCGGAGATGTCGGCCAGGCAATTGAGGGCAGTCATCGTGTCCGAGCTCAGATGGGCTGCCTCAGCGCTGTTGCTGGTGGACCGTCGGGACCGGCAGGGGGCCCTTCTACGACGGGCCGGGGAGTTAGACGCCCGTTTGGAGAGGGTGCGCAACAGCCTGGAGGGCTTATTTGCCTTGGAGCCGGCGGCGGATCCAAATTTATTGGAAGAGGCCGCGCTGGATATGGAGCAGTTGCAAGCGGTACCCGGGCCGCCGCGGGGTGTATGCGGGTGAGTGGAGGCCGCCTACCGAGCCCCTCCCTGAACCCCAGCCTAGGGCAGGGGGGAGCGATGATGGGGACTTTTCGGGAGGGCCTTGGGGCATGCGGGTACCCAAGGACTAGCTAGCGGTACAGCGACCGCTAGTCCCACTCCGACCGGAAGCGGTGGTGCTTCCGACCGTGTCGGTAGTGGTTTGGGGGGAGTGCCGTGGTAAGGCCGAAGCTGTCTTGGCACGCGCGCTGCTGGACACTGGGGCGCAGGGGAGCATTATGTCGGACCACCTCGCGCGACGGTTGGGTTTGGACATAATGCCCCACGGGAACAAACTCTATGGGGTCGGGGGTCTACAGGTGAGTGGCGTGAAAGGGAAGGTGGTTTTCAGATTCCAGGCACCGAAGCCGGGGTCGCCAATGCTGGCGGCGGGGGCGGTGGTGATGACGGAGGTGATGGGTAATCACCCTCACTCCAAGCTCAACTCGGGCATTCGTCGGATAATGCTGGAGCGTGGCATCCGCGCTGGGGATCTGGCGGATCCGGACTTCGATATTCCACGCCCCGTGGACCTTCTATTTGGGGTAGATGTTCTCGGGAAGATACTCCTGCGTGACAGACGGGTGTTAGACCCACACGGGTTGCTGGCGATCAATACTGTCTTTGGGTATGCAGTGCTGGGTCCAGTCTTGCCTGCCGGGGTACCCAAGGACAGTGACCAGCTGTTAGTGGGATCTGTGCTGTCAGATATCATGCAGAAGTTCTGGGAAGTGGAGGAGCCACCTATGGCACGCCGTGTGGATCCAGAGTCCGAGGAGTGCGAGTTGTTCTATAAGCACAACACCGGCCGGCTTCCATCGGGTAGATTCATCACACGGCTTCCGTTCCGAGGTAATTGTCCAGCCTTGGGTTGGTCCTATGATGCGGCATGGGCCAGGCTGAGATCCATGGAACGGCGGATGGCCAGGGATAAGAATTTTCGGGAGAAGTATGTGGGCTTCATGCGGGAGTACGAGGACCTGGGACACATGTCGGTGTCGAAGGTGGATTGGGAGCGGGAGGACCACTATTTCCTCCCCCACCATGCTGTTCTCAAGACTCCCACCGGGAAGATTCGGGTGGTTTTCGACGGGTCGTCGTCTACTAGCACCGGGGTGTCACTGAACCAGTGCTTACATTCGGGACCCAAGCTAACCCGGGATGTGGGAGATGTACTCACGAGTTTCCGGAGGCACCAGTTTGTCTTTGTGGCCGACATCCGGATGATGTTTCGGCAAACAGTGATCCATCCGGATGACAGACGGTACCAACTGGTGCTCTGGCGGGAAGGCCCAGATAGGCCAGTGGTGGTGTATGAATTAAACACCAACACGTATGGACTGCGTTCCAGCCCTTATGTGGCGATCCGAACACTGAGAGAGTTGGCGGATCGGGAGCGACTGCGGTTCCCTCGGGCTGCTGCGATCCTGGAACAGGATTTGTATGTCGACGACATCTGCACGGGAGCTGACAGCATCGAGGAGGGGCTCGCCCGCCGGGATGAACTCATAAGCCTGTTAGCCCAGGGTGGCTATGAGTTGAGGAAATGGTTGGCCAACTCTCCAGACTTGTTAGTCGGGTTGCCAGGGGAATATCAACAGGACCCACACCTGTTTGAGAATGTGGAGAACCCCAACATGCTGGCGGTTCTGGGTGTCCAATATAGGCCCGTCCAGGACGCCTTCACCTATCAGGTTGACTTGGACGTTCCCAGGGTGTGGACGAAGCGGACTATCTTGTCCACAGTGGCCAGGACTTTCGAGCCAAACGGGTGGATTTCACCGGTCACCTTCAGGCTGAAGTGCTTTATGCAGCGGCTGTGGGCCGCGCAATTGGGATGGGATGACCCACTTCCGGGAGATCTGGAGGCTGACTGGGTGGAGTTCCACCGGTCGTTGGGTGAGGTTGATCGGATCATGTTGCCTCGTAAGCTGTTTCCAGCAGGGAAATGCCGGGCGTCTCTGCATGGGTTCTGCGACGCATCGGAACTTGGGTACGCGGCTGCGGTGTACCTCCGTACGGTGACCCCGTCGGGAAAGGTCGGGGTACAACTCGTGATGGCCAAGAGCAAGGTGGCCCCTCTCCGAGTGCGATTAAGCATTCCAAACATGGAGTTGTCTGGGGCGGCGCTCTTGACACGGTTGTTGAATCACACCGCCACGTTATTGGGAGCCACGGTGGACCTTGATGAGGCTGTGTACGCCTGGACTGATAGCCAGATCGTACTTTGCTGGCTGAGGGCGTCAGTGCACACCCTTGAGGTGTTTGTGGCAAATAGGGTTTCTCAGATACAGAACTCTGAGACCCCCTTAGTGTGGCGGCATGTACCAGGGGAGATGAACCCGGCGGACGTAGCGTCCCGGGGCTGCCGTGCTCCTGAACTGGTGTGCCATTCTTTATGGTGGGGACCGCATTGGCTCACGCTAAAGCGGGCTCAGTGGCCGGGGACAACGGTGGTCCCCGTCAATATGGGGCTCAGGGAGCAGGTCTGCGTGGCAGAGCTTACGGAGCTGGAGGGGGGATTCCTCGCGAATCGGTACAGCTCCTTTGACAAGCTTGTGAATGTCACGGCTTGGATGAGAAGGTTCATCGCAAATTGTCGTGCGCCAGCGCACAACCGAGTATTAACGCCGGTTCTATGTCCGACTGAGCGAGACCAGGCTCTGAAGGTCCTGGTACGCCTGGAGCAGTCGGTGAGCTTTAGTGACGTGTTGGATACCCTCAGGAGGGGCCGTCCCAAGCTCAAGGGAGCAGTCATGCGCCTCAACCCTTTTCTCGACAACGAGGGGTTGATCCGGGTCGGCGGTCGACTGCGGCACTCCGGGCTGGCTTACGGGTCACGTCACCCATTGTTGCTGCCTAAATCGGGTTCGTAAGTGGAATTACTGATACGGGACAGGCACGTCCGAAATGCACATGCAGGGTTAACCGCATTGATGGCGACACTCCAGCGGGAGTTCTGGATTTTGTCGGGACGTCGCATCATTCGTAGCGTTGGGTTTAAGTGCATGTCGTGCTATAGGCTTAAGGCAGCTACAATGCAACCCCAGATGGGGGATCTTCCCCCTGATCGGGTCACGGAGGTTAGACCTTTCTTGGGAGTGGGCACGGACTTTGCCGGCCCATTTATGGTACGAAATTCTCGCACCCGGAACACTAGGCTAGTGAAGGCCTATTTGTGTGTGTTCGTTTGCCTGTCCACTAAGGCCGTCCACCTTGAGGTGGTTGGAGACTTAACGACTGAAGGGTTTCTTGCCTGTCTCGACCGCTTTGTATCGCGTCGGGGGATTCCGTCGTTGATTCGTTCGGACAACGGTCGGAACTACGTGGGGGCGGATAGGCATCTCAGGGAGGTCGTAGAGTTCTTAAATGTAAACCAGGTGGATATAGGGACAGGTCTTTGTCAGCGTGGTATTAGATGGGCCTTCAGTCCTCCGGGTTACCCCTCTTGGGGCGGTATTTTTGAGGCTGCAGTGGCCTCCGCAAAGCGGCATTTGTCACGCGTCATTGGTGAGACCACGCTGACGTTCGAGGAACTCGCGACCGTATTTTGTAAAATTGAGGCGGTACTCAATTCGCGTCCGTTGTGTCCCGTTAGTTCGGACCCTAACGACTTCGAGGCATTGACGCCGGGACATTTTCTAGTAGGGCGTCCGCTTAACGCGTTGCCGGAGTACCCTTATGAGGGCGTGAGGTTGCATAGACTCACGCGGTACCAGATGTTGCAGCAGTTCGCGCAAGATTTTTGGAGACGCTGGTCATTGGAGTATCTGCACATTCTGCAGCAGCGCCTTAAGTGGACGGACAGGTCAAACCCTCCCCAGGTGGGAGACCTCGTGTTGGTTAAGGATGCCAACCTATCGCCACTGCGCTGGCGAAGGGGGCGCATTGTTAACCTGTTACCAGGGGCCGATGGGACGCCCAGGCTGGCCGAGGTCCTGGTTGGGGGTTCAGTCCTCAGGCGGGCAGTCGGTTCGTTATCCCGACTTCCTGTAGTTTAATAAGTACTCGGGTTAGGGAGACCCTACTGCCGAGTAGGGCGGGTGGATGTTCGATAAACTTCGGATGTTCCCGAACGGGTGTGTTGCACGGGGCGGGCGTCCTCCCGCGCACCCTGCGCGGACGCCGGGTGCGAAGCTCGCCGCAGTCGTCAACAAGAGGTTTCCGGGCGAACACACGTCGCATTTTTGTGTGTCGTGAACCTTCGGGCGGTTGAAAATTCATATACGCGTGTTCGGTACGCCGGGGATTAAAATTTGCTTCCACTGGGTAAAGAGATAGTGTAGACACGTGAGCTCCCACGGCAGAAGACATCGGAGTCAAGACAGGGGGCCCCCTCAACAAGACTCGTCGAGGCAGCGGCGTCAAGCAACCGTGGTGAGTCTTACTGATCTACCACTAACAGCAATCTTTATTTTTTTTTTGTTTCTTTTGTTCCTTAAGGAATAGGTTAAGGAGCTATGACAATGCTGCCTTCTCATCAGTGGATGAGGGTCTTCACGCACAAAATATCAAAATAAATTTTAAAACTTCAACTGGTTTTTTTTTCTACATAGTCTGTGGACGTGGCGCGATACGCATTATATTAATTTATATCATGAAATTAGATATGATATATGAAACTGCACTTAGTTTAGTTTTAAAATATTCGTGTGATACAATAAAAAAACTCACCTACGGCTTTTTTTAATTCACGGTCATTAAGAACCTTTTTCATAAACCATTTAGAGAAATAATTAGTAAAGGTGCAGTTAGTAAAATTATCACTAACTGTTTAATTTGATGGTATAGTTTTATTTATTAAACACGTGCAAGTTGAAATTACATATTGTACAAGCAAAAGGTTTTTTTTTTGTATCGAAACTTTTTTCTCAGCTCAACTAAAGCAATTTAAAAATTCTACTAAACTATAGCAATGAAAAAGTCACAGTTTGATTACAAGTGTACATAATTGCGGTGAAATTTTAGTCACTTTATGAGCAAATGTGTTGAAAAAAAGTGATATATGTGCAAATAATAACTTCATTAATAATATAATAAATAAACCTATGAAGGATAAAAATAAGATCTCATGATACCATTCGTAAAGTATAAACTGGTCAAGTGTGAGTTAGACTCACGCACCGTATAAAATTGGATTCAGGGACGAACTTATGTTACATAAACCGTAATATATTTTGCTTGCGTTGGCTTAGAAATTTGTTTTTTTCTTTTTCAGTTTCAAGATGTTACAGACCTGAGTACGTGGTGTGTATTACAACTTTATGCCCCCTCGCATTCCTGAGAAAAAGGACTTACAGACAGACAGACGGATAGCGAAGTGATCCTAAGTGTTCCATTTTGTTTTCCTAAACCTTGAAAAGAGAAAAAAAATGCAAAAGCCTGCACGAAACATGCCATTTGTACATTTTTCTTATGTTGTCCGTACATGTACTGTATTTCTTTGGTGTACATTAAAGATTTATCTTATCTTATCTTATCTTAAACATGAGTGTTGTTGTCGTTTTTAAAATACCTATAATTAGCTATATACAAAAGATATAAATAATGAATATCTACTAACCATATATCTCTAATTAAAATGTGATAATAACATGCTCAAAATTTCACCTAAACCGATACACTACATCACAATTCTGTTTACAAGCTACGTTCGCCCCGAGCCGGTGTATAATGAAGCCTACACGATCTGTTCATTATCAAGCGACACCTCTTCGTGTATGGGACGGGGTTAATTGCATTTCTCATTGAGTTTAGGGTACGCGTAAAAAGTTATAACGTGTTCCCAATTCCAATATATGACGGTAAAAAGTTACCTTCGCTTTTGATTGAACCAAAAATGTATTTACATGGGTTTCGAAATCAACGTTAAGTATGTTTGTACAAAATATCCCACTCACTCACTCGCTCAAATGTAAAACGATGTATAACGATGTATCGTTATATATTTTTATAGAATGTAATTTGACGATTTACATCTTGTCGTGCGTTTGGAGAAACTCATTAGTGTATTTTCTGTAAGGGAAGGATGTTGTGTGAGCCGATGTAACATCAGGATAAGTACTTAAATATGGAATATCCTGTTGAAAAGAAATCAATGTGTGATGTTACGTAGTAATATCGGGATTGTTTGAAGATATATTTCCACTGAGGAGGAAATAGGTAGAACGGACAGAACTCTGCCCCTCTAGACAAGTGGCAATTCGCTAACCGGCGTTTGATGGAATAGAATGACTAATGTATGCGATTTGACGTATTTGACATGCGTTAACGACTGTCATATAGGTACGTCAAATCCGATTTATTTGTCAATCTATTCCACCAAACGCCAGCTAGCGAATTGCCACTTGTCTAGAGGGGCAGATGTGCTGGTTTTATGTCGTAAAAGATGACAATTGTTCCACTGCTATGAACGCTGAAGACTGAACGAAGTGGTATAGAATCGGATAGGGAATTCCGGTCTCTTAGGTAGGACTCAGATACAACTGAGATTCTACGCTATTGTTATTGTTGACGAAAGTTAAAAAATACAAACATACTATTTAAAGCGAGGTTGAACACCGATGTCGTGGGCTAATAGCACGCTAATATCACCAATAGAGAGCCAGAGCTACTCTAATATATCTGAAGTGACCTCGTCTGAGCAAGTCATCGAAATTAAACGTTACAGAATAGTACTTCAGGTGCGCTCTGATGATATATCTTGCGACTTAGGGAGCGTGCGTTATCGCTCGTTTTATAAAGTCAATCTTCAGTACTTTATTACGCGGCATCAGTAGGTGGTATTCTGGGGGGAGTGGGTGGCACAAGCCCCAAATTCAATCACAAGTCTGACGCCTTACAAATGACGCTACCACATTTTAAAATAAGTTGTGAGTATATTTTTATGCTGACGTAGCGTGTATTGTATTCTTATGCGCGGAAAGTGACTTTATTGTCAGCATGCCTAGTCATTTGTATATTACATAACTTTATAATATAAATAATATTGTATGTCCATAGGTAGAAAGAAATTAGGTATATTTTTTATACTTTACAAGCCAACGCTCGACCACTGTCTTATCTCACTTGTTCGATGATGAAAGAAAAAGTTATATGAAAAGGGCTCTAATTAAATGAAGGCTCATTTTTCCTTCCCTTCATGGTAGTTTTGTGAACTTATTAACACATTTATTTTCAAAACAATAGGTAAATGTTTAAATTTTTATAACATCCTACTAATATTATAAATGCGAAAGTTTGTGATTATGAATGGATGTATGTATGGTGGTTTGTTACTCTTTCACGTAAAAACTACCGAATTGATTTTAATGAAACTTTACCAAAATATAGCTTATACATCAGAATAACACAGGCTATATATCATCACGCTACTACTTAAGGGAGCGGAGCAGTGCTCATTAATGTCAACAAAAATCCAACATCCACGCGGGCGTAGCGTAACAGTTTTATTTTTATAGTTCATCAATTCTTCACAGTAACGACACTATTATTTAGTGGTGTTACCCTAATTATTTGCAACATCATCAAAATATTATACCATTCGTGAATACGTGCCCATCTGTCAATCTTAGAGATACCCACTGTATCCTAACATTAATAAATCAATAATGTATTTTCAATGCTTACAAAACATCACTTAATTATCCACTCGTATTATATTGCAAGATGGGATCGTGCCACTAGATGGCAATGCCGGATCACTGCGTTGTGTAATAACTCTTTGCTGTAAGACATTTAATGCGAGACTAAGGCAAGAAAGAAGCAATGCCTCACGTTACGATAGCTCTATCTTATACTATACTAATATTATACAGCTGAAGATATTCTTTGTAGGCATGTGACAAACCTGTAACATTCAATAATTATGCTTGAAGGTATGGGTATCTCCGTATACCCGGTACGAAAACCTAGTATCAAAATACCTATAGGTATGAGCTGACCTTAGCGACTCATACCTATGCGACCATTGCAACATTTTCACAAGTTTTATTTTAGCTTTTCTATAGTCTATACCTCTTAGAACTGTGAACACGACCGCTATGAAGGAGGAGCAAGTTCGATCACCGCTCAGTGCAAATATTTGTATATGAGTATTTGCATTGTTATCTGGTCGTGCCTCGGAAAGCACATTAAGATGTCAGTTCCGCTTGCCATACGAACATCTGTAGCAGGCGTTACACCTGCCTAGGTGGAGCCTTAAAAAGTTAGCTGCAATGCTTCGATATCGCCTTTGGGTTGTGGAGGTCAGAAAATATCGAAGTGCAGCGAAATCCGCAGTTAGTTAAAGCCGGGGAGGGCTGGCTAGCTCAAGAATATGGAACAAAACACAATAGAATACATGTTTTGTACACACATAGGAAGATACAACCAGATATATTTTATGCGAATATTGGCAATTAGTATTGACAAAACGATATTGGCAAGCGTTTATAGACCACAGTTAAAAAATTACCCACTAACCATAAGATTAACCATGTGCTTTTCTTTGATTTAAGTATTAACGCAAAAACGGAAAAAAAAAATATAAAATTCAGTAAATAGGTGGGTAGGTACCATGGAGAGAAATGCTGTCAAATCGACCGATTAAACAGAAAAAATTGAATTATAAAAAGCTTATTTATACTCGTACATGTGTTAAAGGGACACATGAACTGACAGTAAGAAAACTTATAAGGTGAGTTCACATTTCACGTAAATGGCAAAGAATTGTGTGACCCACATATAGAAGTAAATGTACCGCGTCTTCATGTACAATTGGCAACTAAAGTCAATAGGCGAATTTTAATTCTTAATATTGCAATTTGACTCGAAAAGTAAGTATAGAACCAAATAGATCAGTTTAGAAATTTCAAGTTAAATATATATTTTTATTTTATATTTAGGACGATTCAATTTTACTTCACCTTTACTTTACATACCTACACGTACCATATTAACAATGGTGGCACGGATCAAAGGGGGATTGTCGTCGCAGCACCGCGTGACACCCGCCGGTCCCACTAGTGCTGCGACCACAATCCCCCCTGCCCGGCTATGCACTTGCTGACCCCTGAACGCAATCCAACAAATTAACCAAACGATTTTTCGCAATCGTGCACGGTGGTACCTACCCGGCCAAAATTAGATTTCTCATTTTTGTATAATTATTATAATAAATATCCTCTTTACCATACACCTTATGGTGTGGATTGTAGGCGAATTAGGCTTTGGTTCCGAAGATCTTGATTGAGCCTCTTACCTACGTACACAACCTATAATTTCCTTATATTAACTTAAATTCCTTTTTCTTGATTACTAGATAAATTAAAATCATTTCCAAAGCTTTCAAAATCGAAGTTGTTTTTTAATTCAATGCACGTTGTTTTAATATGCTGTTGGTGACTGTACTAAGAGCCAGTTACTTTTATTTTTATTCAGTGGAAAACGACAAAAGGATTGTTCCCTAGTGCATAAGTTGTGTAAAGGAGACGTGACGTCGTATATTTTATTGGCCTGCTTACTTCGTTCCATTCTCTTCCCACAGCCTTGTCCCATTAGCCGTTTATTTATATATCCAGGCAAGAATTTCTAACTAACATTATAAATGCGAAAGTGAGTTGTTTGTTACCCAATTACGCTTAAACGGTTGAATGGATTTAGTTGAAATTTTACACGCAGGTAGAATAAAGAAGTGAATAGGACAAAAGCCACTATTGGTCTCGCCAATACTCGTAGATGCCTGTGGGATTCATAAAGTACTTTTCAACACACTTGCTCATAAACTGGCTCTAATTTCACCACACTCTAATGACACCTATAACCACACTGTGGCTTTTGATTATTAAATTTCACAAGTGAGTTAAAGATTCTTTTTAAATATTTATTATTCATTTGCAATTTTCTTAAAAAAAGTTTCGATACAATAAAAGTTGTGTTCAAAGTACAAAAAATAGAACCATCAATTGACGTATTTCTTGTAAAATAGTTTTTTTGGGATTTTAAGACATGGTAACTAGGCCCTTATATCTTAGAACGATTATTAACGATGACGATGAGGATGAGTTCAATCAATGAGATAAGATGCCTCAGTAAAGTTGTGTAGACTTTACTAGAAGCTCCCTAGGGAGAATTGGAACCAACACAAAAAGTCAAAATTCACTGTAATATGCAGCTTTTCTACACTTGTGTGCGTTGTCCAAGACATTATGTCCACCATTTTTATACATCAAAACTTGAATTACCACATTTACCACCAATCCAACCAACCACCAATTTTGGAAAATAAAATAATTCCGCGATGCATCCTTCTTCGCATTGGTGCCAAAACTCTTTGTAATATAGATGTTGAATTTGGCAAATAGTGTTGTGCCTAAAGCTAATTCCACCTTTATTTTTATTTTTATTGAGATTTTTTCAGCCCTGCTAACTGAAACATTAATAAAAATGTAATTGCAATTGGGTATTTTCCGGTAGTAAAAACTGAGCCTATTAAATTAAGAATGGTAAAAGAGCGTTAGAACTCGCGTCTTTTCTTATTTTATCGTTTTTATTTTATTTTGGGCCTATGTCCAGCAGTGGACTGCAGTGGGCTAATTGATTGATTGATTTTATTTTTAATCTTCCACTGAACCTTTAATAGTTAAATGATTAGACTATAAAATATTATGACGTCATAATAAATTATTTCAAAGTTTCCTTATAAGTTATCGTATTGACGTTTAGTAAAACGTAACTAAATTGACTAGTCAGTCAAATACCCAATTAAAAGGGTGCATCTGATTGATTCTCTGGTGCAAATAAAAATCAACAATATAATTTCAATGTGAACTTACAAGCATATATAAATATGTTAAAAATAAAAAATGTCACATGTTATTTTGAGGTTAAACAGAGATCCTAAAGCTCTATTTAATTTTACTGTTATCACTTTTTACCACAAAAATGTCAGACAAATACGTCATAGCACTCGATTCTCAAGATAATAATAATGACACTAAATAAAAGATTACGACAAATTGAGAATCTTCCTCCATTGCGAAGTCAGTTAAAAATAGCACATTATTAACCTTTGCTAAACGATTTTAGGAAAGGTCAACAATGTCTATGCCGTGCCAATCAAACTATGGAGTGTTCGTCATTGAAGTAACGTCACTAGTGATGAATAGTCATCGTATCGACCCACACATCGATATCTGCATAGCGCAGGCCTTGACACGCGGCCCCGCGGTGTCACTACTCTACACCGGGTTCGTGTCAGATTTTTCTATTTAATCTATGCTATGCTCACTTTCATATTGAGTGGTCTGAATATTTTAATCTGTTACGTGTTCGCAACTACAAATTAACAAATACAATGTTAGGTATTTATTTGATGTTTTTTTAAAGAATATTAGCAACCGAAATTACTAATATTCTCCCCAACTCCTCCAACTAAGCTTAATTGCTTGTGCTAGGAGTGAGTTCACGTCGGTAGTGCAATGGCTAGGATTCGAACCGGGGACCTCTCGATCGTAAGACCGACTCCGTAACCACTAAGTTAACGACGCGACAGTTAAAGGAACTGCATCCCACGCACGCTCAAGCTGTGGCATGAACTGCTTCGATTTACCCAAGCGACTACAATATGGGGTTCTTCAAGAAGGGCATTCGAAGGTTTCTACCGGGTCCAGTACGACTGTAATGCCCCTTTTGTTGCATACGTCCATAGGCCACAGTAACCACTTTCCATCAGTTGGGTCGTGTGCTTGTCTGCCACCTAAGTGGTATAAAAATACACAGACCCTATATATACACGCAGCAAGCGCAAATCAATTCGGCGTTAAAAATGTCTACTACTTCGGTATAAGTTGTCATATATTTTATTATACATCCAATGACAGTTTAATGAACAATATTGACATTAGTTTTGGTGTGAATTTTGTTAAAATTTTGTCTATATAGTAGTAGTATACAGTCTAAGATTAATAAACTGATTGTTTTATTTTTGTTTTTGACATAATTGTTTATTGACTTATGTTATTTATGTATTTGTTACTATTTATTGCCCCTCAAATGGACTGCAAAGTACCTATTACTTTCAAACTTCTTAAAGGTAAAAATACTGCGAGGGATTATATGTCGCATGACAACCTCACTTTTGGCCTAGCACTACGACCCAGAGACGGCGTACGGTTAAGTCGGTTCGAGTCCGGCATAACCTCCCCCTCCGGCTCCGGAGGGGTGGGTATCCGTGGGGATTTCCTGCACGTAAAAATAAGCGTAAATACCGTATGAAAAGTGGTTAAAGCAACAGCCTTACGAGTGAGAGGTCCTGGGTTCGACTCATGGTCATTGCAACCAATTTCTAACTGGAGGCATTAACAGGATGCTAAATATTTCGATTAGTATTATTTTCAAAAAAAGAAGCGGCTTTAAAACGTTTCCACACAACGCAACAGCTTGTTCCCTGCAACTGATTGACGGCTTTATGGCACCCAGAATGACAGATTACTTTTCACCTCAGTAATATATTTGATAATAAGAGACGAGAGAACCTAATTACATATGGGGAGAGTTCCGAACAAAACCCAAATTTCAATATTCATATTTCAATCATGCACATACTATAAATAAGGCTCCTCATGGAGAAACACAGGGAAAGGAACATACCGCTGCACTTCCTTTTTCTGGTGGATGAGGACAAGGGACGGCTTACCCGACGCCTGCGTGCGTGGAAGGAGTCGCTTGAGAATGGCGGTCTGAAGCTTAATGTGGCGAAGACGGTGTATATGGCCTGCAATAGCACAGATCCAACGACTGTCCGTATAGGCGACGATACCGTCGAGCGTACGGACCACTTCAGGTACCTCGGATCTGTGCTTGATGCGTCCGGAGACATCGATCGCGACATCAACGCCCGTATTTTAGCGGCTTGGGCGAAATGGCGTGAGGTAACGGGAGTCATTTGTGATCCTAAAATGCCGGTCAAGCTAAAAGGTCTATAAGACCATCATTAGACCCGTCCTTACGTACGGCAGTGTGGCGCGGCCGTTGCTGGAGCGACATCGGCAGTTACTGCATGTCACGGAGATGAATATGTTGCGGTGAATGTGTGGCGTTACACGAAACGACCGTGTTCGGCACGCATACATCCGCGGCAGCCTCCATGTCCGTGACATAGCTGACAAGCTGCAGGAAAGTCGCCTTCGGTGGTATGGCCACGTCTTGCGACACCCGGCAGGATACGTGGGAAATAAATGCTTCAACATGACGTTGCCTGGAGCCAGAAGTAGAGGACGGCCCAACAAACGCTGGCTTGATGTCGTGCAGGATGACATGCGTGCCAATGAACTAACCAAACAGGATGCCGAAGACCGTGCAAAGTGGAAACCCTGGGTTCTCTTGCGCTAGGCGGGATGAGCAACCGGGAGACACGCTAGGTTGATGATACTGCAAATACATTTTTTTTCAACCGGAGTTCGAGGGATATGTCTAAGACTATCTCACCTCCGGCAACCCACGACCCACAGACGGTGTGCGTTTTAGTCAGATCAATTCCGACATAAATAACCTCCCCCACCAGCTCCAGTGGTTCATCCGTGGGGATTAGTGGCACGATAAAGATACAGTGTATCAATACTAGTGGCACACACATACACACACACACACACACACACGCATTCTGTTACTTATGCACACACAGGAAATATGTATCTAGGCAAGCATAGCAGTAACATAAACGGTCGAGCGACACAATTATTCAATCACTAAAGATAATGTATCAACAAATACCAATAGTACTATTTCACCCTTGTTCAGTCGTTACTGCTTTTACATACATACATACATACATACATAAGGTTACGCCTTTTCCCATTGTGGTAGGCAGAGACCACTTCTTTCCACTTGCTACGGTCCTGACATACCTTTTTCGCTTCTCCTATTTCATAAGCGTTTTCATACAAGCGCGTCGGTTCTGGGTACTTTTGACCTGGCCTTTACTTAAGACGTCTTTGATTTTATCGAAGAACGTTCGTCTAGGTACCGACTCGCCCATTCACTCTCGCCTCATAAATCTGTTTCGTCAATCTACTTTCACTCATCCTTTCTACGTGTCCGAATCATCTAAGCATCCCTTTCTCTATCTTTGTCACTACATCTTCTGCCACACCACAACGTTCCCTTATCACATGTTTTTACTTAATTATTATTGTGTTTTGTGCAATCAAGATATTTCAATTAATAGAACAGAATAAATGACATACGTAGACGACTGTCATAAACGTCATATCCGTCAAAATACGTGTCGATCCCCTACATTCACACATATATAGGGGGCCAGAAAACCATTTAGTTGTGTGCACCAGTGGTTTTCTGGCACTGGTATTACAAACTCAATACCAATTTGATATTCTCGTAATATGAAATTGGTAATTGCGTTAGTTATAAAAGTTAATTACAAAGTTTGAATGTCTTCGAGCGCTAACACTGAGAAAACTTGAATATGACCGAACATGAACTATTTTAATAAGCTGCAATAAAAAAACTGCACAGGTCACGAGTTAGGGCTATAAAACGTGTATGTAAGCACAGTTTTACTGTAATTCTGTGTCGCATTATCGTTCAGAATGCTTAGTTATGAGCTTGGCATGGATACTAAACAATATTTAAAAATGTAGTAAAAATCGTAGACTGCTAGTACCGGTTTATATTGTTGCTTGCTAACATAATTAGCTGCACAAAACAGAACATTTATTTTAATAAGAGCTTGTAATGAAGCTATGCTAACCACTTGTGGCGCAGGGTGTCGTGCAGTCATGTGGGCATGTTCACAAAGATAAGAACGAAATGCATATAGGGAATGTTAATGACAAGCGCCAGCATTCTGTGTAAGTAGGGTAGGCACAATTATAATTATTATTCACAACATGTAAGCGCATTTAAAACATTGTTAGATATTTTAATATTTCTTTTTATTTTATGATTTAGTAGCAGATGCCTGCGGTTTCGCCCTAGTGGAATTCAAGTCCTTCTTCCGCAACTCATGGGAATTTATTCTAAGGATAAAAAAATGGCCTATGTGTTATGCCCGATTATAATCTATACTGGTACTAAATTTAAGCTGTTAGAGCGCGATTAATTAAAAAAACATTTTCACATATTTTTACATTCATATTATTAGTAGCACACTGATGCCTGTAAAATTACCCCTTTCATTTTATAGGCATCAATTAGTCTAGTCTATATCATTAATTCTACACTTGTGATTAATTATATGTTCTACTCCTCATACCTAATAAATTACGGTAAATTTCTAACTATGCTTTCTAGTGAAAGTTCTTAAAGCAGGATAGGCCAGACAATCTGGTCTTACTTGAGAGGAGAAAAAAATCTGTTAAGATATCGAGAAATTTTTGAATCGTGTCCTTCGTCGACATGAATTTCATGTATGTAAATACACACAAACGTGATAAATGTGTTGTTTATACACACCTGAGACCTTTGGCTATACAATAATAGACACGCCGTTAAAATAAAAAAAGGTTTTTGGACAAAAATCTAATAGACTGTCATTTCAGCGTCTTTACATCTAAATTTTTAAAATTGTTTCATCAACCTTATAAAAAATAGAATAAACCACGAGAAGAATGCGTCAGTCTTTTGTTCACTGACATAATATTGTCATTCTAACGAAAAAAGGCACTCCGCGGTAAATAAGTCAGCGGGTAAGTAAAAGTTCTGCCGCATCATTCGCGCCTAACACGAACCGACTTTATCATTGAAGTTTATCAGTATTGTGTACACAGAAATTTATACCTTATTGGTTGAAAGTTAAGTTGTGTTTTGAAATACAGGAGTAGCTCTATGGTGTTTTGTAAGGAGTGCTCGTGGGGGCTGCGAGCGATAATAGCTTCCTCGTGATAGCTGAATGGGGCTGACGGCGGCGCTAGGCCGCTTTATAAACTCGCTACGATACTGAATGATTTTTCAATGTACGTGTGTTAACAGTGGTATCTACTTTACGGAAAAAAGTAATTAACGTTCAATATTTTAGAGACAGATTTTTTTTTGTAAGGTGTTTTTTTGTTTGTATTGTTGTGTGATAGTGATAGAACTTTTTACATACAGTGGTAGAACTTTCTGTACACTTTATAACTTTGTAAGCAATGTTTACGTTTAAGTATTTTGTAATCTTTAGAGGTCAAGGTTACCTAAGAGATGTTCCTACTTTAATATTGTGTGACAAGTTTCAGTGTCAGGGTTATGTATAAATTGAAACGTTATTAGGCTTTTGTTGTTAAATTGCATTTTGGAGTCCCAAATTAAACAAAAAATAGTGGCATTTTACGGTAAACACTGCTGCTTGGCACCTGAACTCTAAACTGGGAGTAATGCCTGCACCACCAGAGCTTCTTCCGTCATATCAGAAGGTGTACCCAAAAGTAAAAACAGCTACTATCGTACACCATCACGGTATAAGGTAGACACGCATGAAGTCAAGGTCAGCCTATAGAGCTTTTTACTCACAAAAGCTTCTGTCAATGTGCATTAAACAATAAATATGTGTGACTTAAAATGCTCCCATCAATATTTTGTAAATAAGAACCTCAATATATTTATTATTAATTCTGCTATATTGCTCTTCTCCAAAAAGGTGAAGTGCTGAAGACCCATGGGTCTTTGTCATAGGAGCTGTTGCGTATTCTATTCCACAGGTAAAGCGCTTCTCCCTGTAAGTCCAACAAGATAAATTGGGATCTACGCGATAAACTGGAGGATCATTTCTTGTAGGTTTGCTCAAAATTCAATCTAGTTTTGTATCGAAAATATTTATTAAGCCTTTACAAAGGTATTGTAAAGGCTACATAAATATTTGATAGGTAGGTAACCTCCATGCCAAACATTCAAGAGTAATGCAATTATTAAATTTACTTTTCGTAGAAAGTACTCTCACTAATTACTGGCCTCATTTCGCTTGATGGAATATGCAGCCAGTTGCACGTCCTTTCGTTCAAAGAAAACTGAACAACACTGCATTTTCCACCTATAACAATTAGAAAAGAGTGCTCCCTCGCCCTGCATTGTGCATATTTCCTTCTCACTTTGTTGCTTCTAAATTTAAATAAACTTTTCTTTAACTCGAGGCATTTGAAAATATGAATCGAGGTTCGTTGCTCGTTAATTGTGAATCTAGATAATTGCGCATAAGCTATGAGCGTTGGAAAAGGCTGGAAAAAAGATTCTGCTTTGCAAAGAGATGGTAATTAATACTGAGCAGTCGATTTTCAGACGAAATTCAAGACCTATGGTTAAACGTTCGAGCTCTCTACTTTGCAATACTAGTCATTTAGTTCTACTATGTTAATTCATCTATATTTATATAAAAACAAATAAACCGTGCTGCTTAACTATCAGAGACACGAAGAATACTTTTGTGTGATCAAATATTTTCCTTAAACAAACTTGTCTAATGTTTACCGTACCCAAATACAAGCAACCGGGCCGTTTGATGGGACAGGCATTTAATAAAAGTAGGTTAAAACTTTCTCTAACAGAAGATAGGTAATTGCTTAAAATTTGAATTAAAAAAAAATTGGTCAATTGATAATTTTATTGGTCGAAGTGATTCAAGAGATATAAATCTTCTCCACCATTCTAAGGGTTTATTGATTCCTTCAAAGCAGTTATACACACAACTAATACCCCACCGTGACAGTTGAAAAATGTATAAAATTTCAGTAATAACCTAAAACCTCAAAGTGGATATATAAAACAATTCACATGCTATATAATTATATATAACAGCCATATATCAAAGTTCTCGGCTTATACGATGATAAAATACATAAATATTCGAGGGAGAGACTATAAAAATGACGGATAGTCAGCCACTTTGTATGTACAGGGCGTCGCTGGGTAATTTATCAGACACCGCTGTCCTTAAGTATACCAGCTCTGTTTCAACACCCGCGACAGTACTGCTGGGACACAATACAAATAATTGTATGCTACTAGTTTGTTGTTTTGAAGTTCTAGTTGTGCAGTAATGTACTGTAAACAGTGACTTTACACATTCACAATGTACCTATACAGCGTTTTAGATACGTAGGTACTGTTATCTATTCCGTGCTTTAGGTCTATTTTTTAATAGCTCCTATAATTTGTATGCCGAGAGATTACAAGGGAGTTTGTAAAAGAAGAAAAGGAAAATATAGTTCCTTGTTATCCTACTAATATTATAAATTTGAAAGTTTGTATGCTTATTATTTAATCACACTCTAACGGCTGAACGGATCTTACACACGATCCATCTAATGGAAAGTGGTTACAGTGGCCTATGGACGTGTGCAACACCAGGGGAGTCACACTCGTGCTGCCGACCCTGTAAACGCAGAGAGTTTCTGGGCCGTCAGTATAGAACACAAAGCAGAAATAGCCTTTGATCTTCCCACTGACAGCACAAAAACTCTCCAGTGAGCTCTGGCTGCCGTACTCACCGCCAGGAACACAACACGAGGTTATTACGGCCGGTATTCTGTATGGTGGAGGTACTTCCCCAGTCGGACTGCTCCATTGGAATGTTTTAAATTAGGTACAGGGTAAGTTTATAGTCTGGAATAACACACACGCTTTTTATCTCGGAAATACGAGTTGCCACCCATGTGTAGCGTAATTTATACCTAAAACTTCCACAAGTACATCAAGATACCTATCGGAATCTTAACGATTTGATTTGATTTATATGAAGTTTCATTCCCGTTTTCGTTGATGATAGCTGAAATTGGAGAAAATTGCATTTTTGTAGATGATCTGTTTTGATCTTTTCTTATGCTGTCCCAATCCTCTTATAATTGGATTGTGCGTGAGTAAGGGTTATTGAAACACAGTGACCAACCTATCAGCAAGTAAGATTACCGACTAAGTTGTCCTAAAAACATTTGAAAGGTATTAAAATATACAGCATGTGATATCAATAAAAGAAAACATAAGAAGTTTGATGATTTGTTTGCTACCTAAGTGTTATATAAAAAAAAATAGTTCAACGTCTATCAAAATAGCATCGCAGGTAATATAAAATATTCTATAGTAGAGTAATAAACTGCATTTGTAGGAATTATACGAGTCATCTCTCACCCCTCAGTCGTTTGGACATCGTACGATAACCTCTTGTGCCTGAACGAGTTCTATCGACGGCTGAAAGTCAAAAGGTTCTATGCGGCAACGAGTGTTCAAATAAAAATATTCACTGTCGACATTAGAGTGACTTCATAACACAGTGATTTTCCTTCACGACGTCTATGTCCCATATTAGAGGGTGGTAACGTAGCTTTACCATATAATTAACTGTTGACAAGTGTATACCAACCTCTGAACTTATAATATATGAAATTATACCGTAAAACTTGACTTGTTCATGCTGCATTCCATACTTGACTTTTTCATTAGAATATTTCTATTGGAGGACTTATAGCTAAACTGTTACAATGGCCATACAACATGCAACCACATACAGACGACACATATTCAGTAGTGAAAGGACATAAAAACCATTTGAGCACAGTCAATAGCAGCACGCAGACTTTAAATACAATTTATAGAACCTTTTAAATACAATTTATAGAACCTTTAGGATTAAGAAAAGTTACAGGTTTGAACTACGCCTAGCATATTATCGACTGTTAACTTACACGTGATTTTCTTCAAAAATATAATTTTGAACATTGGTCCCTGTGTTATTGACAATTACAGGAATACTAGGCGATTTAGTAATAAAAATTTATTCGTATTCCCGTAACCTCTTAGCAAAACTGCTCATGTTAGTAATGTAACAATGGGTTCAAGTTGGTAATCTAACAGCTGGGGCTCGATCCAACTACCTTTCAACTACAAGTCCGACACACCTTAGCTACGATTACAAAATAATTTATCGCTGTTTGAAATATAATTTTTGTGGAAACCAATTCGCATTATACAAAGATAAAAGTTTGTGCGAAATTTTTGAAATTATGTTCCTTTCACTACTGCACAGATATAAATATAATAGGTAGGTACATACCCATGAAGCAGGAGGATATCTCGGGAATGGTGCGATGCTCTTGGTGGCGACATTGCTCGGCAATTCATGCTTGAATCCTCTCTTTAGACGCTGTTTTCTTCTCTCCCGCGATTTAGATCTTAGCATAAGAGCTGCCTGCATACTTGCCAGGTTTGTGGCCTTAAGGAAGCACCGGCAGAAAACTCAGCCAGAAGCCTGTACGGCTTACTGGCTTTCCCGCACTCACAGTTATTGTGACGAGCACGGAGTTCGACACACTTTTCGTCACGTCACAGTTACCGCGGATCGACACTCGTGATAACTTGGGATTTTTTTTCTTCAAGAACAGAAATCTACGACTAGCGCGGGTACACTAACTCTAACTAGCGATTAAAATTGAAATACAAAGATTTTTTTTTATTTACACATCAAACGTCAATATCACTCTTATATCAGTCCCATCACAGAATTAATTACTTTCGTTTAATCTCACTTTAGAACGCTTTAGAATTGGATTGAGATAGGCACAAGAAAGGCTCAGAACTATTTATTAATTTATAACTAATTTAACTACTTATTACTTTAGTGGTCGACTTATATTACGATATGTGTGAGAAGAGAATACGTTATGGAAGCAAGCGCAATTTGGCGTTTAGTTTAAATAAGTTTGTTCAGATTGTGTTCGTGAATCACACGCACGGTGTGCGTTCGATCATGTTTCGTTCCGTACGTCGAGCCGTAGTCTCTGGTTCTTCGACACCTGCCATCGGACGCTAGTGTCCACTAGGTGTCGCTGTTTCATGGCCGGCCCACTTGTCTCACTGCACTCAATAACACTTCACAGTAACACATGGTATACACTCGAAGGCGCATTACACTACACTAAACCGGAGGCCAATTAAGGATTCCCAAACAAAACAAAGGTGACGTCTCCTAATGTTGCATTGTCCCATTTACATGCTTACATTAACTAGCTATAAAGTACAGTAAACATTGAATACATACCTATGCGACGCTACTTACATCGACGAGCAAAACTGCTAGAGCATATCCTAGTCCTCTGTACATACACAACACATAAAAATATGATGTACCATGCTTATGCTAGCATACATTGAAACACTTATATTGTGGTTTTTATAAGGTGTATACCTCTGCGGGGTCGCATGGCGAAGGCGGGTCGGTGAGCGGGGCGGAGAGCGGGCGGGCCGGGACAGGCGCCTGGAGGCGCGACTCCCAGTGCTGGCAGGAGTATGCGCGGACGCCGGTCGGCGCGGGGTGGGGCGGGCTATGCGGGTGCCCCGGGCTCGGCGGGGCGGGTAGGCGGCCGTGCTGGCGCGCCTACATCACGATCATACAAGATGGCAATTAATGGTAAACTTAGTTTCTATTTAACGTACATCTTATGGATCTCTATCAGGCTCATTTTCAAGCCTATTTGTCTGTTACAGCTACGAAATATTATTTGAATTTTAATGAATTCAACGGATTTTGAGAATAAACTGTTAGGATTAACTTTCCTGATGGTAAATAATCATTAGGAATGATAGAAAACGGTAACTTTGATCTACTTATGGATCATTGTCTGAATGTGTAGTGTGTAATAAAAGTGATGAGACCCAATGACATTCGAGGCCTTCACCACAGAGCCCACCATTTTTCGGCTTTTCCTGCTCCATTTTGCATGATCTTCCCTAAAGAAATTCCTGGCAGTGATTGTAAGAACAACTCTCACCCATCACCGTTACCTGGTTTCTGTTTTAATCGAATTAATGCCTTAAAATTATGACTTAAAAATTTATAATAGAAGTTTGCGCCTTGTTACCTTACGGCCCGCGAGCGAGGCGCCGCCCGCCGCAGCGTACATGCACCGCCGGCGTGCGACGCTCAGCTAGCGCCGGCCATCTTGTGGCAGCTGCCGCGCCGCGCCACGCAGGCTGGCCACCGCATCCGTGTGACAATCACCAGCGCCTGCGATACCATACACTGACACGTAGGGATCAATCAGGTAGAAAGAAGTAATTTAGGACTTAATTTATAGGCATCTGTGATGTAGCGAGAAAGTTGCTGAATACTAATTAATTTAAAATCATGTAATACGTTTTTACATACATTGACATATACGTTTTTTCAATCATAACTATCATTAGAAGACAAATAACCGGTTTCTGAACTGAGAAATGGAAGTGGAAGGGACTCAACTCAGAGTCAATTTACGCAAAATTTCGTGCTGAGAGACTGAACTTCAATGATTAAATTCAGAAACCGGTCAAAATTAATGTATTTTCAGAGCTATGTTGTTTTGTATATTGGAAGATGTTTAGCGACCTTAGTCACTGATTCTATTATAGTAAACTTAAATGTGCTTAAAATACTAAGTAACTGCAAGTATGTGCAGTGGTCAGGCAGTGGGCCATTTTCAAGTCGAAAAAAGTGGATGTAGGTATACAGGACGTATAGCTTATCTCTCTTCTTTGCCCAGAAAACCACTAGGCCTTCATAATTTCACAAACATTCTTAACACATATTGATAATGCACTTAGACTTTCTCGCAATATTTATTAAGAATCTGACTGGTTTCGGCGTTGTAGGTATATGATATTTAAAAAAATCCTAAGTTTATTCCGGTGTAGATCCATTTGAATAATAAATTTTAAATCCGTGCACGATAGAGTTATTGCAGTATTTATTTAAATAATTATAAATGGCCTAAAACCAGTATCCTAAATAAAAGTAAGCGGTTACTACTTTATAATACGTGGTTGCATATGAGACAGGTGAGAAGTGAAAGGGCCTCCTCATTTTACGCAGGTAATTACTTAATTTTAGCCTATTATCCTCAGAGAAAGTTAATTCCAAAATAAGATCCGATATCGTGACATTCATTATGGATTTTATGACGTAGAAATTAACTCGTACCTATGTCTCAGGTAATCAGTAGCAGTGCATTATAAAGTTACCGGTAAGAACCCATTTATGGCGTCAGAAACTTGTACCTGTACCACTTTTTCTCTCAATTTGGCGTATGTGACTTTCGCGGGAGCGAGTACCTCTGACGTCCCAATCCTAAGAGAAAACCTAGGTTAGAGCCTCGTCCATCTATTGGTAAAGATAAGCTTGATGGGGCCCCTATGACCACCTCACTTGCGTATATTTATTAATAATTTTGAATGAACTTTAAAGTATTTTGCATGCTAAATATGCCATTCAAAATTGCTGCAGTTTGAATTATAAATTGAAATGCTAAAATTTGCTTCACGGCAACAATATTGACAATAAAGTAAATACCGTCAAAAATATCATCTTATCACTAAATAACACAAACAATCTTTTATGTACAGTATAGTATGTATTTTACTATCAATAGAAATTGAACGATAAAACATCAAACTATTTGAGTTTAGGTAAATTTAAAAACTTATTTTCGTAATAAATATAAATGAGAATTTGATAATATACATAAACATTCCACTGTTAGAGATATACCGTAAACTGGGCTTACTTTCGGCAATTGAATAACTTTGGGACAGTTTAAAATATGATTTTTATTAATACATTCATCTATTTCTTAAGTTTGTTTGCTGCTTTAGAAACAAAATATCAAATTTTAAATTGTTCCAAAGTTTCCCAGTTGTCCAGAGTAACCCCATTCTATGATACTTCTAAAGATAGATTATCTATAAATTTTATGTAATCTTGGTAATCACATAGAAAAAATTATCGCACCGCTTCATATTCTTCTAGCCTTGTACATAAGTTGCCAATCAATGTCAGCTATTGTCTAAGTCTGGCACCTTGACCTGGTTCTCTTAAAAGACTCCATCTAATAGATAACAAATTAGCCGTTAAAATAGTGGACATTAGGCATAGGCATTTTTATTTCCGTGTCAATAGAACTATAAAACTATGAAGTTTACTAGGGTAAAGGAAATTCCAGATAAGGGTGTTAAGAATAGTAAGTTTTAGGTAGGTATCTTGTTCAACCTGTGTTATCTTGTTGCTAAAAAGTCACCTATGTGACCTTTCATGACTTAGTGGTGAGTGTGTTATGTCTAGTCATTTTGTAGTTACCTTGACTAACATTGGACTGTGTTCAGTTCTTCGCTCCTGGACTTTCACATATTGCTTATTTTAACAATACGTCTGATATCTGGGTCATTGTATGCAATTAGTTAGTTGGTTTCCGAATTAACTATCACCGTATGTGATTCCTAGCCCATAATACTTGATCAAGATGTTGTAAGCTAAAAACAAACGTAAAAACTTACGCAACAATGATTGTATACAAAGTGTTCGTTTGGTTACGTGGGTAGGTACAACTTTATGCCTGCAATGTCCTGTTAAAGGAACATTAAAGTAATTTTGTACTTTGTGAAGTTTACGCCCACACATGCGTTGTGATGACACAAGCTGTAAATTAACCTAAAACTTTAATTTAATCACATGTTCAAACGAACTATATATGTTTAGGTACTTTTTTGATACCTATTTTTAATATTACGATTATGGGATAATCTGTTTTTTTTTTCACTATTACAATAGAAAATCAGTATAAAATTCATGAAAAGTAGTTTTCGGGGGCTTAAGCCAATCTCACCACTAAGGACGAGGTTCTTGAACAGGCTGCGCCCCTGTGTATACTTTGGCATTCATCATAGAACCAATTTTGTCTATGATCCAGTATTACTTTTGAACCTTTTTTTTGCAATTACTTGCTCATAAGCTCACCGCAATAAGGCACATAATGATCCCTTATTAAACCTTATTATCTCACGAATGGGATAATAGTTTTTTTTTATTTCATTGGTTGAGTTCCATTCTTAAAAAAACGGATACCAAAAATATCGTGTTCAAAAGAATAAATATATAAATTTTATTACACTCAATCTCACAGAAATGAGGCACATAATTATACCTATTTATCAAACTGTGGTTTATTGATTGTTAATAAATAACGAGTGGGATAATGACTGTTTTTAATTGCTGTGTAGCAATATTCTTAAAAAAAAAATTAGATACAAAATGATTGTGTTCAGTAGAACAAATAAATTATTATATCCTTAGCCTTAACCCTACCTATTGCTTGTTCATTTCATGCAACATTGTATTTACATAGAAAATTTCATCTTGTACGTGTAAAATAAACAAAACTTTTACTCAAATATAACTTTTGTCTTCTCTCTGTTTAAAACTTTAAGTAAATTCACCATTATTTACACATAGAAAAAAAAGAACCCTCTTTCTTTTAGTCAGTGGTCAGTGTTTTTTTTTATTATTACCGCCAGTCCGCCAGTACCAAAAAGTTTCGCAATTCGTTTTTACTGGTGAAAATATTTCGCAATTCGTTTTTACTGGTGAAAATATAGTTAGGTATTAGTTGGGAAAAAACGATTTATGTACCTAGTATACCGCCCGATATATACACATATACTGTACAACGTCCGATATATGATGTGATTGATATGAAGTGCTCAACGTTGTGGAATCTTTACTACATGAAAACTGCGCGGGTAAATATCATATATATATTATTCAGAAGTGAAATTAAAAACGTCATATGATGCACGTATGTATTGATGATTACCGTCTTCGGCTCTCCATATCGCCTCAGCGGTAATCACCAACCTAACGCATTTGTACCATAATTTACTATTAATTTTATAATTTTCCGTTCTGGTTTGGAGTGCCAGACTATAATCGCTACATTACAATATTATGATGATTTGGAATCATCATAATTCTTACGTTAATACCGGTCGCATCCAAGACTTCATTTTGGAGACCGGGGTCTGCACTTGAGGCATGATATTCATAATTTTCCTTCCAAGTTATAATGATAATCTCGTTGACTCTAGTACATACACGTAATCTATGGACTTATACTACGCTACCAATATTATTGCAGGTAATCATTAGGTACTACAGTATACCAGTACCCTTTTCAAACAGGCAAACCCGTCTGAAGTAGGCCTAACCTGCTAGAGTTTTCGAGCAACAATTTAAGTTTAATGGAATACACAATCGAACCCAGGCCCTCGCCAATCTAAATTAATGACCTAGCCGAGCGAGGCGTTTACTGAATCTTGTTGTACAATGCTCTTGAGATCTGATACACGTTTGCGTTTTGTGTAATGATGGAGAATAGGGATTAGCTCGTAACCACGTGTTATGGATTTTAAATTTATATGTACATTGCATGTTTGTATATAGTCAAATGTTGAGTTCTTATATATTTTATAGTGAAAGTACACAGAGTGAAGAACATTTGTTTCGGTCTACAATGCTCTTCAATGCTTATTATTCTTTACGTTTGACAATAGTGAACGAGTACGATGCTACTGCTAATTTGCCAATTTAATGACCTTTAAATTATATCTTATTACAGTTTATCCTAAATAGAAAGTCTACACTAACTCTATCAACTTTTTCAATTTAAAAATTTTGAAAAACCCATCGTAATAGTGAGTATAAGTTATGAAAGTTATGCCTGTATACCATATCAGTATATGTTTTTTTTACTGTTCACCATATAATAAGCGGACTACTTCGATATTCTTCATTAAACTAAACAATAAACTACAAAAGTCAAATACTAGTTATAGGAAAATCAAGTCACAGCTTCAAACACAAGGCAGTCTGTTTAATATTGACTCATTAAAGAACTGAATTGTGCGCTCTTTAATAACAATGTACCGTCAGCATCAGATCAATTTTGATGAACTAAATACTCAAAAAGGCTTGTCCTGCTTTATCTTCTACACTGACGGCACAGAAACTGTCTGTTCTAACAGGGTCGGTAGCGCGAGTGTGAGGCCCCTGGTTTTGCACACGTCCATAGGCCACGGTAACCACTTTCCTTCAGGTGGGCCGTGTGCTTGTCTGCCACCTAAGTGGTATTAAAAAAATCTCCCCTTCAGTTGAATGATTATTCAGATATTTCGTACACACCTTAATACCGTCCGAGTTATTATTATAATACAATTTAAATCAATAAAACAATTTGATGTGCTCTCAATAACTTGGAATTAAGATAATTTTGAGCCTTTGACGCTGGCGCTGACTGTACACAGCCCACACAACTTGTAATTAACTGCTGCTTGTATGTTGAATACAGCACCCACGAGATGTGCCCTTTAACTTGGCGTGTTATGTCACACGTGAGGATGATGAATTCATTATCAACGTTTATTAGTTTAGTAATGATTACGTGGAAAATTCAATTTTATGGTGACCAGAAGGCTGGTTATTATCTTGCACAGAGGACCAGGCCATTCAACCTGTCAATGCTGACAGCCATCTGGGAACTTTACCGGTCGGTGATGATGCGAAGGAATTTCACGACGCATTATGTATGTAAATATTTCATTTATTTAGTTTAGCTTGTTTTAGTTTCTAGTTTTGGTTTTATTTAGTATATATTTTGAAAAATTAACAAAATAAACATTCACAATAAATTGAATGAAATTTTGAAGCATTTACTATGCTAACTTTTCAAATCGATTAAGATAGGAAAAAGTGAATGCCCAGGTGGGACTCGAACCCACAATTTTTGAAGTGAAAACTTCTTTAGCGGCGTTGGATGGGTGTAAAATGTTGATTGAAGCTCTCAGATGTTGATTAAATGAAGCGTCAGGATTAGTTGACCTTTGAACCGTAACCGACGACTGACTTCGTACAAGATTAGGTAAAGACTATCTATTTTGCAATTTACCATAGATAGCGTCGTAGCTTAAACGGTAAGCACTTCGACTGTAAGTCCTTATAGTTTCAGATAGTGTCGGGTTCAAACCACCTGGCCTTCTGAAACTTTTTGTGATTATTTTTCTTTTTGTAATTTATTACTTTTTATGATTATTTTTTCTTTCTGTAATTTATTACTTTTTATGATTATTTTTTCTTTCTGTAATTTATTACTTTTTGTGTTTATTTTTTCTTTTCATAATTTATTCATTTCTTCTGACAGAAAATTAGCAGAAAATAAGTGATAGGTTCTATGAATAGCGCTATATTATAGGTATGGTATGGTATGTTCTTTTTTATCTTTTTCTATGTATATAACGAAGTAAGAAAAAAAGAAAATGTTTTCACTTCTGCCGGCACTCCCAGAGTACAACCCGTCTTCTTTTTTTCCTATCTTAATCAATTCACAATAAATTAAAAAAAAATGGTAAGGGTACACCTATAAGTGTTTTTATTTAGACAGTAAAAGGCGGACTCGGGAAAGCCGCGGGGCTATGAAAGGCTCTCACCACATAAAAAATACTTGTCGTGTGCCATACACTGCGACTGAGTTAGTTAACCGTCTGAAACACTACGCTCTAGTCGACGGATCACTCAAGCGTTGACTCACAATGGTGCGGGCCCATCTTCTGGTTGGTTGATGTTCATGCACGTGAGAACATCAACCCTACTATCTTTAAGGCTCAAGTCAACCTCACCTGCTTCGTGTACCCATTAATCTAGTTGTTCTGGGAACAGTAGACCTCGTGATCACCCTTGATCAATTTTTTCCCTTATCTGGTAATAAAAAAAAAAATATCTTCTTATTTTAAGCAGGCCTGTATGTTTCACTAAAAATAATGACGATCCGTTCTCAACAAAACGCTACAGCAAAAGTCCCCATTTCTCATCTGTTTTTTATAACGAAGTTTACCATTACGAGACATGATTTTTATTTCACAACAACCTGTGATGAGACATGTTCTTGATGTTTCTGCCAATAATCATCAAGATCCGTTTATAAATAGCGCGACAGCAAACATCCTCTTTATTCTCCCCGATTTTTTCTTCCTATCAAAAAAGCTGTCGACAAAAGTTGTGTTTTAAAGACAATTACAAAGTTCTGTTCTGTCAGCAGTGCTTGGCGCACATGTTCTAAGCAATATTTGCGCCAAGTTCGGTGAAAAACGGTTAAGAAATACGTCTTCTATACTGAAATTGACAAATCGACATAGATACGGACATAAGTAAAATCTGTCACCTTGTCAAAACAAAGACTCTCAACAACGGACGAGGCTCTGGTGCCTCTTAGCTTTCTCTTACTGTTAAAAGGTCAAACAGTAGTCAATAGTAGCCATATTTGTGCCGAATCATGGCTATATAATACGCACTAGAGATGTTTCAATTAACCTTTCAAGTTTTAACTTAGATTTATATGTAAACAACATATTTGAGTGTACATAGGTATCGTTTCGAAAAACTTGTAACTAACTACTGTATGTATCTTGAATACAGCATCCGAGAGATGTACCCTTATACTTGCCATGTTATGTCAAACGTGTGGAGGATGAACTGACAATCAACGTCGAGGAAATTATGCACGTGTACTATAATATTGAGGTATGGGTGAATGATGATTAGATTATACTCTCACGTCTGTGTATCTTCGGAGTATTAGTTAGAGTATCAATATTTTCTTATTGCTTACATAAAATGGTTACAAAAATGTCACAGCGTACAAAGCTAAAATTAAAATACACAAACATAGTTCGGCATTTAGTACAAGAGTGTTATTCATGTATTAATGGAATGTAGTTACTAATTACAAAATATATAAGAATTAGCTCAGTTTCTAGTATAATATTAGTCACTAATTGTAGCATCTGCTGCTGAGCTAGGCTTGAAGCCTGTATTTCAGCAGACAGCGCCTCCTCCCGATTGTTGTATCAATAATAATTAGGATTTTATTAACATTTTAAGGTGTCTTTGAAACAAAATTAGGAAATAGGAGACCAATAATCAAGTTGTGCATGCAGAAGTGTACGGAGGTGTCTGTGTGTGAGTGTGTGTGTGTGTGTGTGTATGTGTGTGTATGTTTTAACATCTATGTGTCGTTAATTATGTTTTTGGATTATCAAATAAAATGACCCTGTTAAGTAGGTATGTTTAACAGTTAATTTTTATCAATAACAGTATCACCATCGTTTTTATTACATTTTAGTACTTGTAAATTTTAACTGAGGGAAAGTTTTTATTAATGAAAAATTCTGTAGAAACTTGTGTGAAATAAAAAGGTTGCTATTGTAAAATAATTTAAAACTGCCGAGTGAGTGATTAAAATTTTAAAATCTGGATTTTAGAATCTGGAAATAAGAATATAACTTTACTGATTCATTTAATGAGCTCAGTTATGCAGTATATTTTATTGGAGGAATTTGACATTATCAACTACTCAGTCTTTTGGGCACGTTAACAGTCGACATCGATGGGGAGGAATTCTTGGACGCCTAAACTCTTTGGCCTCTATTCCTCTATTTGGTTAATTATTGTAAATATTTAGTTTATACGTTTTAGTTTTAGATTCACTATAAAAATAATCCTACGACTACTCAGTTCTCAATAGACGCACCATGTCTAGTAAAAAGTGTCCATTTGACGTAAACCAACGTTTGGTGAAGGTCCTACCGACAGTTTCATGGCCTAAGTCAACTTCACCTACAGGCTTCCCTTTCAGTTACTGACGTATTACGTAGGACTGAAACCGTTGGTTAAATTTCGATGTCAGAAGGCCAGTTTTCCCAATAAAAATTTAAATAACCTAACCACAATTGCGATGGGACCGCGTGGTCCCCCCTCCCGAGGATGGCCAGACCAGGAGGATTGGCCCTGGGTCAGCAGGGGTGCGAGGGATATGTCACGAGACAACCTCACCTTCGGCCTAGCACATCGACCCATAAACGGCGTGCGGTTTAGTCGTTCGAGTCCGACATAACCTCCTCCTTCGTCTCCGAAGGAGGAGGTATCCGTGGGGATTTCCCGCACAAAAAAAAACACAATTGCGATATCAATATTCTTTCTGACAAATTGTATTACGAGAGTTGATGATATTTAGAAGAGTGAAGTTATCTCGAGACTGATATGGAAACATCTTTTTATTAAGAGAATTGGCCTTCAGAACAATCTGCGTGCACAAATTATTCATTAAACAACACAAACTTCGTCAGACGTTACGTAACTAAACCAATAACAGAAAGTAATTTTATTGTGTTATTTTCATTTTTTTCATTGTGTTTAGGAACTGAATTGGAATTCAGAATTACTTTATTGCTACATTCTTGGGTTTGTGAAAGTTCAAAGAACGTTTAGATTGACCGATAACGGAGAAATATCGTGGCACCGACATGGAAAAAGTAATAAAATTAAAAACAAATTATTATAGGTCGTGCGGTATACGGGCGAAGTAAAATAGAAGTGCGATTTCACCTTTTTCCTAGGGTTACAAGGTGACTAAGGGATTGCTTTTTGTCATTAGACAGTAAACATATTCACAAATAAAGTGTTCTCACCACAAATTAATCTTCTTGAAATTCGAGTCTCAACTCTGTTTTAATACTGTCGTAGCAGATTGCATAGCATTGAATGCAGAGCAGTGCGGAATGCAGTTATGCGTAGCAGTAATGGTAGTAAGTGCCATAAAATGACTGAATGAAGTGTAGAAGGATTCACAGTTCCATTGCCAATTCGTTATAACTCCAGTGTAGCAAAGCAGCCATGAAGCTACGACATTAACTCACGAAAATGTCCACGACACCCGAATCAGCTAGGCCGTTCGCATTTAAACAGTATCAATTATATCCGTTTGTGTACGCCTCAGTAAAAAGCATGCCTAAAATGGCCGCTAAGCGCCAGACGCTTTGTAGCAATTACGTCACGTTTTCATAACACAAGCAAGTTAATATAACTATTACTGCTACCGTTCACAAACTATAATTTCAGATTGACTTTATGAATTAGTAAATAACCATGGTTTACAAGTGTTTGTTTTATTACTTAAGCAATGAAATAAGTATAAATCTGTATTAAGTAACAATTAACAATCGTACTTAACAATTAACTTCTTGAAAATGACCTTTCGGACACTTTCATAACTGTTTTAATATTTGATAAAATTTCACAATAATTTTTCTGGTCTGGATGTTTCCATGTCTTGGAGAGAACGTTAAGCCGTCGTTCTCGATTGCCAGACAAACAAGTATGGCAGTCCTTATTTGTAGTTGGAGCCCTAAAAATGACCGATTAGTCTGACTTTAGCTAATTAGTTGTAAAGATGACAGTCGCTTCACGGCAAATATTGAAGTTTAGTTGTGATGCAGAAAAGCCGACCCAACTGAGTTAATGATTAGGCTTATAGAATGATTTCTTGATTTTTCATTACGTAGATCGCATTATTTCAGATGGGTACTTACATCTTCTAATTTTAACTTTTTAAATACAATTTAGAGAGTATGTAATGCAACAACAGAATCGGTACGAATAGGAAACTTTACTTCCATGCTCATATCAATTTATTGTAGCAATAAAAGGAATCTGAAATTCAACCGTTCGCTGCCTTACTGCAGAAAGCCAACAGTACCTATATTGTTAGAATCGATTCAACTTTTCCACGATTAACTAAGTAACCAACATCGATTGAAAACAACCTCTAGTTGTTATTTGTTTTGAATTTAGAATTCAATGGTATACAATTGTGTTTATTGGTCATCATATTATCATCACAGCATCCTGGTTGCATCCAAAGCTTGTACTTTGGAACCCAGAGTCCGCACTCCTTCTTTTTCTCTTAATTTGTTTTTTATTTTAGCTATGGCTGCCATATGACCTCCTAACCCCGTGAGGAAAGCCTGTACTATTGTACGTTAATCAGCAGGTGCAGTTGTCTTGGCCTCGAAGGTTTTGATGGCACCGTTAACGTCTAATATAATGATAGATAATATAAATGATAATGATGAATAATGACATTACTTGTACTTTTCCACACTTTATTTTATTTTTATTTTTAACCTGACCGGTTTCACCTCACGGCATTATCAAAGCTATTTATTTTTAACCTGACCGGTTTCACCTCACGGCATTATCAAAGGTAGCCTTAGCTTTGATAATGCCGTGAGGTGAAACCGGTCAGGTTAAAAATAAAAATAAAATAAAGTGTGGAAAAGTACAAGTGATTTCATTATTCAATATGTGTAGTAGATTCCACCAAGTGACATCAATCTCCAGTATAAATGATAGATTTTCTTATTCCAAAGGTATTTTTATTCTTCCTTCTAAATTCTATTCCCAAGATACCTAAAAAACGTACTCAGCTTGGATTGATAAATTTGCCAGGCTCACAACTGCATTTCCTCTTTTACATTCAATGGTTTACAGTTATTTTCAGAGGTATAAACGTGATAGTTTAGGTATGTGAAATAAATACCAAGCAGATTACACTGGCCGTAGTCCTAACGTCGGACAATTCAAAGGCAATTATTTGTAAACCTCTAGCTAGTTAGTTTAGATCAGATTTTATATGTAAACATAGATGGAATAAAGAAAATGAGGTAGAGAGGTCATAAAGAATGTAACATGCCTACAAACTACATTATAAACAAAAAACTTTATTTGCAGTGGCATAAAAATATCTTTAAAAAACTCCATTCAAAAAGCAAGTGGCCGTATTAGACGTGTGACGAGCAGTCTCGAAGGTAGTGTCTCATGGTGACGTCATAACGTTTAACCTATTTCAGAAGTCACGCTCGCCGAGCCCGTCAAGCTAACTAGGCACGATTATGGTTAATAAAACAAGGAGGTAGGTGGCGATACATCTCTGCCTACTCCTGCCGCGGTTTGATGTGAATGCGTGACTTTTTATGCATTTATGTATTTATATTAATGTAATATATGAAAATCTTGTGTCACTTTTAGGTGAAACGCCTTCGAAACAGATTATAATCTCTTTTTTGCTATAATTACCGAGTTAACTATTATATTATAATCTTCAATGAAAATACTTGTACTATTTCACATTATTTATTATTATCCTGACCGGTTTCGCCTTACGGCATTATCAAAGGTTCATCATATTTTTTGGACATGACATCCAAAAAACATGTTGATGATGCCGTAAGGTGAAACCGGTCAGGATATTAATAAATAATGTAGAATAGTACAAGTATTTTCATTGAAGATGTGTAGCAATTTCCACCAAGTGCCATCAATCAACAGTATAAGCAGTTATATTATAATATTTTTGGTATATTTTACACTATGGTATCTGGACTCAAAGTAAGCAAAACTGAAATAACTGTTAGTTCTGTAAGATCAAAATACGAATGATACATAATATTTTTTTGTAAATACACTAGCTGTCGCCCGCGGCTCCGCCCGCGTCGATGTCGGTTATCGCGAATCGGGGTATGAAAAATAGATGTTGGCCGATTCTCAGACCTACCCGATATGCCCACAAAATTTCATGAGGATCGGTCGAGCCGTTTCGGAGGAGTATGGCAACGAAACTGTGACACGAGAATTTTATATATTAGACTAGCTGTCGCCCGCGGCTTCGCCCGCGTGGATGTCGGTTACCGCGAATCGGGGTATGAAAAATAGATGTTGGCCGATTCTCAGACCTACCCGATATGCCCATAAAATTTCATGAGAATCGGTCGAGCCGTTTCGGAGGAGTTTGGGAACGAAAACTGTGACACGAGAATTTTATATATTAGATAAATATTTCACATAGGGACATTCAGACTACTGCAATTATACACATTCATGCATACTAAAATCAAATGCAGAAATCGAATCTAATTTATCAATTTGAGTTTCTTGACGAGGTATTGACGGGAGTAGTTAGAATAACTTCATGACTAAGCGTAATTTGTTGCAACATACGTGTCAACACATGTATTGCTTCAAACATTAAATAATTTAAACATTTGAATTTATAAGTTAATAGAAATGAGGCTAAATTTAAAAAAAAATAAGAGTACATATAGGTTTGAGGAGGTGGATAAACATAATATATATTTTTTTAGATAAACGACACAAACAGATATATCCATAAACTTTGAAATATTTAAACTGAGCAGGAATCAAACCCGCGATTTGTCAAGCAAAAGTCGAAAGTTTTATCGCCACTGTTATTGCTTTCACAAGGGAATTACTTTAATTTTCTTATGAGCTTTTATTTCTTTATGTGACTGTTTCAAAATGAATAAAGCCACTTACCATTTAAACATTCTTTGCTTTTGCCTAGATACACTTTTGTAGGGATAAAATTTAAATCAGTTTACTGTTTCTATTTGCCTATGCATTGCACTTTGAGGTTCCCTGTTACACTCAGAGCCGCTCTTGGGCTATTTTTCATGCATTTACATGCAAACAACAGACTGAAACACAGCTTCATTGAAATATTTATGGCGTGCAGTTATTAAATTTTTCTTCTGCTTAAACAGATAAATAAGTTCCTGTACCATTTTTGTACTATCATCAGCATCATTTTCATTATCCTCGTAATGATTTCTCAATTGCATCCAAAGACCTGGAACCCGATGGTCACTTATAATTTTTGATTGGTATGTTGATTTTTTGGTCTATTACCGTCTGACTTCTAAGTCTGAGAAGTCAAGGAATTGTCCGTTATTCAGCAGATGAGTCAATCTGCCGGTGAGGATGGCTATCAAGCCAACTACAGATCGACTCCTGCCCTACCAATGTCCATAAGAACCATCTCATGGACACTGCTAGGGTTCTTTAACCACCGAGTGGGGTGCTAAATGATAGGCTTCATGTAACATATGTACCTCAACATATCTGCAGGAATATGTATGAAGGTCTCTTGGACCCTTATATATATTCCTGCTTGACATGGTGCAGGGTGACATGCGTGTCAATGGTCTCACTACTATGGACGGCCTAGATTTTGTGAAGTGGAGGAGAAAGAGCAAGAAACGAATTCTGAGCTGTTCACCTTGACCTTGGGTGCTATCAGAAAAATACATCTCCATGATGATGGTGACGTATGCAGTGTTAAAGATGGTAGTTATTCAAAATCAATTCAATTAAAACAACCTAGTTTCGATAACACCGACTGTGACCGACGGTTAGCAACACTAAATTTACCTTTTAATTTTTTAGTTTATATCGTGTGTAATGGCAACACAAAATTTCCTTTTACTTTTCCCTCAAAACTTTGTACCGAACGGACGTATTTCTATATCATCGAGTACATAATTATAAGCCATCTCCTGTCCTTTGTATTTAACACTAACGCCCACCAAAACAGAGCTATCAAAGCAACACCGACAAACGAAACTAATTTTGTTTTATGATGCAAACAATGAATTACCTATTTACAACACAACATTCTTCTAACAACATCTGATAATAAAAACATTTATAATTCCGACAAACTCATTTTGCCCCAGGTTTTGCCACAACGGGGGAAGATCATATATAATATGCACAATTTCCGTTACAAGCGATACAATAAGCCGGTTCCAGCCTACCGTTATTGTGGCTGGGATTGCGTTTTCGTTGTCCATCCCCGACCTCTCTCGCACTATTGAATTTTAAAACTCGGCCAAATGCAAGTCGGGATCTCACACCAAGGATTCCGTACCATTATTGATACAACATTGAGCATTATATAAAAGCTTTTTTTTATTATCACCTGATCAGTATTAATATCGAGCAACAAGCAACATAAAATCGTGTTTATTGTATATCAGCTTCCTTGAAATATTTATTTTATCCTAGTTTTTGTTATAGAGCAACATAAATGCAATATTTCAACTGTCTAGTAACCACAGTTCAAGAAATGAAGCCTGATGATAGACCGACGGATGGCAAGCCTTAGTTCCGTTTTATTCTTTGGGTATGGAACTCTAAAAATATATACAATCCTGAACAGATTTAACATTTATGTACTTTTCTTAGCACAAAGGGTAAATAACAAAGGCGAACTAGTTCAGTTGCCATCGTGGGCTGCATCATGTTGAATAGAGGTTTGCGGTCGTGTTCATGTTTCATATCGTACGATGCAGGCCACGGATATTGTACTGTGTTGTGATACATATATGTAGTGCATTTTATATTAGTTTATTTGACTTTATATTTTTGTAATGGTTTTTGATAACGACTAGTATTTTATTCATTTATACATGGGTTTACGGGCGTTTTTATAGAACTTTGTATTCTATGTGTAGTAAAATTTCTCTGTTGCATGTCGGTTTGAAATAAGATCGATATATACAGCCAGCTCAGCCTCAGATGCATGGCTCAAGTCAACAATAGTACTCGGACAGTTACCGTAACCTGAAGTGACTTAATAACGGCTGAAACAATTTAAAATTTGTTTCATTATTTTTTAATAATAAACCATTTTATAAATCATCTATAAATAATCGTGCTTTTAAACTCTCGTGTTCTATGATAACTTTATATCAAAAATGCACGGGTGGATGAAAGAACCATTTACCTCACGGACTTGCAGACCGCGGGTGTGCACTACTGAGCCAGTGAGCATGGCTGGTGTAACCTGATCGAAACGTCAGGTAATTCAAAGGTATGCTATGATCGCGTTGATTCCCGCTAATATTATTGGATCTCATCACTTTCTTCAGAAGTGAAAATACTATTCCTTTTATTCGTGAGTTTCTTTCGTTTAAGTGCTACTTTTGAAAAAAAAAAATTTGTATCATCCCAAAGTTAGTTAATTGTCACAAAGAAGTTACGATATTGATTTCTATTCTAACACGTGATAAACACTGATTAACGTTCGTGTCGTCTACCGACAAGTGACAAAACAAAAGATGTCATATGTGTGATTTCGTAACAACCAGCCATTGTAATGTGACTTTAATCACACACTGGCCACCATCGGCCATCATCGGCGACCATCGACCACTATCACTACCATTAATAACATCTGTAAACCTACCATTTACAAAAGTGCTTTCGATATTTTCTGTCTAAAATAACTATTTATAAGGAACGACAAACATTTGTTTAGGCACTGATGTGAATTTTGTAAGTTGTAATTTTGTGGAGTGTAATGTGTGTAAGACAGTTTGGTTTGGTTCTTAGCTTAAACACCTTAAAGCTAAGGTAACAATGGTTTTTTAATGTTAAAATAATTTAAGAATGAAAAGAATTTTCAGTTTTCAGTAGGTGTGAACTTAAATAATGTCAATACTAGATATATAAAATATGTTTACTTATTTTTTTTCTGTGGGGTATTTCACCCCAATAAATTCAAATAAAGTTATGACTTAAATAGATGTAGCGTACGACTAGCTGATAGATTTATCAAGGAACTCGTAATACTGTATCATATAATTTAATTTAGATGTTGTAAAACTTAATGGTCTAAATTAGAAATAATATAAATCCTAGGCTAGAAAAAAATGTTTTTAAAACGTATGATTTCATAATGAAAACACATAAAATATTAATTTCAAAAGTTAAAATTTAATTTTGATGTATTTTGATGTATAGAGAATACATCAAAATACATCAAAATTAAATTTATATTAAACTTTTATGTAAATCAAATTGCAATAATCAACATCCAAGGCTGAAACTGAAAACGTGACACAGTAATTGTATTAAAATTCAATACTAATACATAAAATACATATTTTTTTGCATTGCTTTTTACGAACCAATAAAAAACCGTAGGTACATGTTGATATTATTATTTTACGTAACAAATTTGAAATATAAAAGTTTCACTTTATAAAACTGTAAAAATTCAGGCAATTTGAACAGACAATCCAGCCGAGATAAATAAAACAAAAATATTCAATTACGTCGTAGCACTTCGTAGAGCTTGTAGCACAACGTACCAAATAATATTGAATGTTTTTGTAGCGCTCTGAAAGTTTTGCTACGACTAAATCGGATAAAATGTTTCAGGGTTTTAATGTTTTATTGAAGCAATGCATTCGTAGGTTAGACTGCTATTGCTATAGTAATTAAGGTGTTTGATATTTAGTTGAGTTTTGATGTTTATGTACTGTAATACTTAGTATTTTATTTGGTTTTCTGTCATTGTTGTTGAATTCGAACTCATCATTCTCGTAGCGTTTAGTATCGTAATGATACGTACAAAGTTTGCACTTTGGAGTCCGATTTTTGTCCGAGTATAACTACCTCATCATCAGTATGTCGGCTTTTCGAAAGCGACTGCCGTCTAACCTACTAACCCCGAAAAAAATGCCACAGAAACCCATTATTTATGCTGGGTATGAATTATATTTGGACCTGTGAGGTCTAAATCTCGTCCTGGATTTTAACTTGTTCAATTATGATATTTATCATACTTCCTACTTAATGTTACAACATGTGAGAGTTTGTCAAGGTGTTTGGATGTTTTTTATTCAAAACGCTATAACAGATCGGATCTAGCTGAAACGTGGTATAGGTATAGATTACGATCTAAAATTGATAATAATATACACACCGGCAGAATTAGCGGAACACAAAAAAGGAGAGTTTAATATAGTTAGCTTTATTTTTAAACAAATAATAATTAAACATGAAACAACAGTTAAATTAACATATTTTGACATTAATTTGCAACACCATACTAAAAGTTTAATAAAAAAAAAACTTAACAAAACAAAATGCATTCAAATAATCTAAATGAATCAGAGGCTACTTATATAACGGGAATCGGTTCAAGTGGTTTGTGCCAACGACGGGACCAGAATTCCACGCGGGTTACAGCGGTCATTTAATTATTTCAATTCAACCAAATTAACAAAACAATTCCTTTCGCCATTGCTTCTTTCTCTTTTCTCATATACTTACACGTCTATACGTAAAACTCTCTGTCATTTGTTATCTAATAACGCATCAAGACCCTTGCCAAACCCGTAAACAGATATCGCTGACAATTACATTATGTTAAGCAAAAATCTTATAATAAATATACGCAAATAGAAATAGTTAAGAACATAGGCAGAGAGATACTGCTAACGTACAACAGACAAACGAAAAACAGTATATATTAACTTTATCTTAATAAAGACGTCGAAACGGCATAAGGCTTTTAGTGATATATGTATTTAGATGTAGGTTACATATAAGATGTATGTCTGTGTGCGTGTGTGTGTGTATCGTTTGTAAGTATAACTGTGTGATTTCGTAGTATTTCACATTTATAAAACTAACACAAAACTATATATATAAATATGATTCGCCAAAATTTGTGTATGTATACACAATAACAAATATAATCCCTATTTTGTATTCGTTTCTGTAATTTCTGCCCGGCAAAACAATTATGCCATAAAAAAAGCTCGCTCTCGGAAACCAAACACCTTTTTCAATAATAAATGGATTGATTTGTAACAACACAGAACAAAATTTAAACATAACATTTGCTATTTGATGATAAAGTGTAAAGTAAAACTATGAAAATTGAAATAATATATACATACATACATATACTCACGCCTGTTAATCCCCGAAGGAGTAGGCAAAGTTGTATTAACACCCACGTTTGCCAGCTATGATTTTCGGTCCAACGTAATAGGGGGCGAGCCTATTGCTTTCAAGCGGGCGCTTAGCCATGGGTTGTGTGTTTACTGTCGGATTGAGAACAGCCCTATCCCTAACTCACCTTTAACTACACCCACCGGAAGAGATGGATAAATAATAAATATAATATTCCACAACATTTCACACAACGCTATCTAGATCCACGGTAAGCATAGCCTAGCTAGCTTGTGTTATGGAATCTAGAATGCGGATAAACATACTTAGATACTTTTTTTTTTGTAAATACATACATATTATACATAGAAACAGCCAGACCAATGCAAATACCCATATTCATGCATACAAATATTTGCACTGAGCGGGGATCGAACCCGCGCCTCCTGCGTAGCGGCCGCGTTCACTACCGCCACGCCACGAAGGCTGTCAACTAGGTCTTATTTTACTCTACCGGGAACCAAATATATATAGACTGAAAAGTGCACTAAATTTTCTTTTACAATCTTTAGAGCGTTTTCACACTCATCCGATATCCGACATCAGATATCGGAAGAAGTCAAATGTATGAGAAATATATCTCTCTATAACATTGTCCGGCCCGATATCGGTTATCGGAGCCAACAGCACTGTTTTAGCCCGATATCGGAACACAAAGAGACTAAAACAGCAACTGCAAGCAATTTTCGACCTTAAGGACATTTTCTGAGTTACATGTCTTTTCGCTTTAATTGATGACGCTGATCACGAATATAAAAAAAAAACTCCATACCATGTCATTTTTTTTTTGTACTCCTAGGTTCTCTAACTAGTATGTGCTTTCGAGCAAATGGCCGTATAGGGCCGATTTTATCGGATTAATGTGAAAATAGCACAAGGTGTCGGCTAAGTGGTCACCTCGCTAACGGCCACGTTGTCAAGTGTTTGCGTGATTTTAAAATAAATGATCTTCGTACGTACTTTGGGTCCGATGATTGTATGTTTGTGAAGTCAGCGCCTTGAAATCAACGCTTAAATTTCTAGTTCGTATTAGTTTCATTGGCTATGATTTAAATGTTTTTCTAGAAACAAATTATTCAAAAGAATACGAAAACAATTTTAGAATGAAGTATATTTAGCACCCATTTATTTCTTTTCATGGGTGTTCCACTAGGTGACTCAAAGATAGAGCTGTGCTACCGATAGTATGCATAGAAGTACTCCATGGAAAGTAACTGATTTAAGGGAATTAGCTTGTATTTCATAACGTTTATTATTTCATTTTGTTTAAAGCTATTGCAAAAATGTAGACTGATTTGAAGATTGACGTATGAAAAGACTTACCTATTGAAAAACGTGAAAAGTCAAAAGCATTCGAAACCGGTGGCCTTATATGAAAAGTAATGCAAAGATGTAGATTTCAAGCTCTTGTCTCTGCCTAACCCGAAAAGAAATAAGCATAAGCAGATTATGGATGTATGTTTAAACTAATATTAGATCTGCACCGATTCAATCAAAAGAACTATGGAATTCACTTCGCAGTTTCATCCTAACTGCATTCATCCTACTTTCATGTTAAAAATAACAAATATATTATAATACACACATCAACATGGTCTAGGGATATTTCAATTGAACCTAAATAACTAAAATTCTATTAAGTTTTTGTTAAGACACCTACACATTAAAATAAACCTTGTTTAATAGCCTATCTAATCTGATAATAAACTTTTAGATAAAGTTAAGTTATAAAAAAAACTTAGAAGAAGAGGAAAAACTCAGACCAAATTTCAACCTTAACTTTATTTTTGAAACATCAAAACCTAAACAAAACAACTATTTTTTTATAAAAATTGTTGAACACCTAAAATTAATCCGTGGAACCACCTAAGACTCCTAACACATCTGCAGCGGTTCTGCATACCCAAAACAAGGGTGACAATATCCTAATGTGGAATACTGTTCCAAGTCCTGCTAAGATACAAGAAAAGCTCGTTTTCATGCACAATATCTTCAGGCAAATTCCTAAGAGCTCTTCTTTGAAGCATGTCCCAGGCATGCTCAGTAGGATTTAAGTCAGGGGATTGTGCGGGCCAGTCTAAAGCTTGGATATCATGCTGTTGTAATCAACTTGTAATGATACGCGCCGTATGTGGAAGGCCATTGTCGTGCATTAGCTGGAAATTTTGTCCCATTTGCTATCTGCGGGGCAAGATTGAACGCTCTAGCACCGGTATTTTAGAGCAGTCATATTGCCTTGTATCCAAACGAGGTCCTTTATACCGCCGAGACGAATTCCTGCCCAAACCATAATCGTGCCACCTTGATATGCATGATCTTGTTGTGGGTGCTGCAGTCGATTCCAACGTCCAAGTTCTCTCCAAACGCATAGTCTTTGCGAATCAGGATGAAATTCAAACCTGGATTCATCAGTGAAAAGCACAAGTGACCATTGAGAATGGTTCCAGTTTTCGTGTTCAATAGCCCATTGTAATCTTCTTCCTCGATTGCCTCTCCATAGCTCTGGTACCCGAAGTGGCCTACGAGCACGTAGGTTGACTTCATGCAGTCGTCTTCTCAAAGTTTGACCGCTTACCAGCAAACCATACTCTCTCTGTAGCCTTTGAACCAATTGCATCGCCGTTACATTTGGTTACAACAGCATGATATCCAAGATTTAGATTGGCCTGCACAATCCCCTGACTTAAATCCTATTGTGCATGCCTGGGATATGCTTCGGAGAAAAGCTCTTAGGAATTTCCCTGAAGATATTGTGCATGAAAACGAGCTTTTCTTGTATCTTAGCAGGACTTGGAACAGTATTCCACAACAGGATATTGACACCCTTGTTTTAAGTATGCAGAACCGCTGCAGATGTGTCAAGAGAGTCATAAGTGGATATACGGATTATTAATTTTATGTTTTCAACTATTTTTATAAAAGAACCCTTTATTGTAAAGATTTCAATAATTTCCACAACATGTACAAGAAATCTCTAAATTTTGTGAATCCATACTAATATTACAAATGTGAAAGTGTGTGTGTGTGTGTTTGTTTGTCCGTCTTTCAAGGCTAAATTTGGTATAGGGGCATAGGGGTATAGGGGCTATGTTTGGTCCCGATAAACGACATCCACGCGGGCGGAAACACGGACTAAAGCTAGTAGTATATAAATCTTTATTGGCATTCAGTGTGAAAGATGTTGCATTGTTGATTTCTAATAAATACGATGTGTGTCTAACACGAGTGTGGTGGGCAGAAAGCGCACATCGGATTACAGCAAAGGGTCTGAATCAAAATTATGTTGAGCCTCTTACAGTGTCAATAAACATATTGACAATGGACTTATGTATAGTCTTAAATCCCTGCCAGGGATACGTATTACCGTCATTATGTTAGTTACATTTGTTTGCAATTTACTAAGCAACTAAGTAAATATACGAAGTGTTCAAATGCCTTTTAGTACATACATAATTACCCTTCTTTTTAATCATGTGTAAAAAATTAGATGTTGCTGAACTCGTGCTCATTTTAAAGTATTTTTATATATATATATATATATTTATATAGAATTTTGCATATAGTATATATATTATATTTATTGTATAGTTATTTTTAGATGGCGTGAGTCACGGGTACCGTCTGGTTGGTACCCTGATCTAAATATTATGAAATTTGCAAAGGGCCATCAGTAGATAAATGGAATTGAATTTATACTATTACATGAAATTATTTAATTTCATTGAAGTTGATTGATTTAAGTCTATACTTTAAAATCTTTCAAGCAGATCACGGGCTAAAGTAGAATATTAGAATATTTCATTGTAATAGAAGACCTAGAGGACACACAAATACTTCATAACGTTCATCGATCAATTGGCAATTGTTGAGATGACCACTTAAAAAGCTGCACGCATCATATAAACAATTAATTTAAAGTAAGCTTTGTATTAATAAAGTCTTAAAAACTTCTTTCTATGAATTCAAGTAAATTAATTTATTATTTTCTAGACAGCTAAAACCTTTTTTAGTCGAAAATTGCGATTCTTGTTTTCTTGAGTTTTGTTTTAAAAACATTTTCACGATACAGATGCAGAAATGCATGTTTGTGGTTTGTTTTATTACCAATATTTGAAGTTATGATAAAGTTTTATACTCCAGGCGAAAAGTTTTACTGGACCAAATGTTTGTTTTGAAACTGATCTCATGTTTCAACTCAAGAAAGAGCGAATAGATTTTGTGATACCATATTAAAAGTATTACAAATGAACTTAATAAATAATCTAATACAAACCGTTCAACACACCTTGGAAGCTACAACAATTGCCTACTTAAATAAATAAAACATTGTTTAATTCAACGCATGATATGCAGTAAAATTAATAATCAATAAATATCGAAGGCCACAATCCTGCCCTCTATATATCACCAATAAAAAATCATAATGAGACAATGCAACAATTTGGAGCAATTAAGCAGGTGACAACTTTTATTATCCTAGAACACAATCGCGAAATTGTACCGATTACACGAAAATCGACCGCGAGAGTGACGTCACCTTTTAATGAAGAAAGAAACGAGCTCGAATTTATGTGGTTGTGCGACAAAGTAACCCACGATCGGAACGACCGATGCCAAACCCATAATCTCTTAATTAGCCCACCGTGTACCATTTAAGGAGGATTTTTATGACACTGCACTGTATTTGTTTGTTCTACACGCGCGAGCGATGGTGGCGCGTATTTTGAAACGTTAGGTGAGTTCGGCGCGGAGTAAGCGGCTTCGACGAGCGCGCGCGGGCGCTGTTTGCGCGGTGTTAGCGCCGCGCCGCCTCAGCCTCGACTGCCGGCATGGAAATTCGATTTTTCTGACGTTTCCTCCGCGCCTTGCTTCGCCACGATCGAACTGCACGCCACATGAATAGTCACCCACCGCTGATTTTGCACGTTCATTTTACTGGAACCGTAATCATTCCAAATGTTTTATGACACTTTTGGTCGAAGTAGACAGCATGAATGTTGTAGAGGTTTCGATCACGCAAAATTTTGATCTTTGCGATGGCCTTCTCTGATACAACCTTGATATGTTTTGTATCGTTTCATATTTGATTATTATAAGACTATGATGATACTACTTAGCAATTTTATCTAACCTCAAAAACTCTAGTAGTTTTGTTAAAAAGAGGGTAGGTACCTATTTCAGGTGTGGGAGATATGGTCTAGATCCATACAATCGAGATATAATGCGATCTTAAGAAAAAGCGACCATCTCTCCAGTTATATTTTTATTTATTTTCCGTATCTTACTTTAACTATTTGTTTTTTTTTTTAAGGATATTAGCAACCGAAATTATCGAAATTACCAATATTCCCCCTAACCCCTCCAACTAAACTAAATTAAATGTGTTAGAAGTGGGTTCACGTCGGTAATGGGTAATGGCCAGGATTCGAACCCGAGACCTCTCGATCATAAGGTCGACTCCTTAACCACTAAGCTACCGATTCTTCTAATATTGATTTTCCACTTTTAAGAAGATTTTTTTCGTCCATTTACGAGAAGAAAGACATGCGAACATGCTAGAACACCTCTGCTTTTCCCTTCAAAGTATATTAAAAAAATAATAATCGTAGATTACATTTTCATGATCTATGCTTAAGTTTGTCATAAGTGTATTCACTTTGATGACGTTGGTACTCCGTGGGAACCTCTAGGACTGCAGGCTCACCTCCTTGCCTTACAATTATATATTATTATTTATTCAGTATGGCAACTTAATAACCTGCAATAATAAAAGCACTTCCCATGACACACTACCTACACAACTAGAAGAAACATTTATTTTTTCATTTATAAATAGTATTTTCACGAACATTTTATCACGTACATATTCAATATACGGATATTGGGTGCTTCCACTTTACGCCACCAAGCGTCTCTACTGGTGTGGCCAATTGGAATGTTAAAAAAGCGTATATTCGCTTTGCCCTAATAAATTCATTTCTGCAAATTATATACGTATAAATTCCTGGTGCAAACGTACCTACTAGGGTTGGTTCCAGGTTCAAATCCTGACCATTACACTACCGATATGAACCCACTCCTATCTCAAGCAATTTAGCTTGGGTGGACGGGTTGATATTATTTAAAAAAAGCACTATTAATACTTAACAGGTTAGTGATTAGCCTGCCAACAACTGTCATATTTGCTTGCATTCTTTTATTGACCTTTCAACAGTCGATGTGCAGTAAGTAAGGCGGTGTAGACATCTTCGCTTCTCTCTTCTCTGGTCAAAGAGATATCTCAATTTAGTCGATATCTGCCTTGCAGAGGCTCCTAATGGCTTTTGTATTTATTTTACAGGGAAAGAATAAATATCATACATATCGTCTAACTTCTAACATTTTTGTTACATCTTTAATAACTTCTTCAAATCAAATCAAATCAAAATGAGCCCACTGGGAGAGGCCTATGTCCAGCAGTGGACTGCAGTGGGCTAATAACATCTTATTCATACTAAATTTGTAACATTTTTGTACGCAACGAATTAATAGTGTGCTAGGCTCGGACGGCTAGCGTGAGGGTAAATTTATGCATGCTTCCGTAGTATTGCCCTAATGACCGCACTCAGTATTTTATTACCCAAAGTTCACACGGACGTGTTGAAATATGCAAGAGTTGAAGAAAAACTACGTTAAGTAACATCAGACACTACCCCTGTACATTTTACAGTAGTTATAATTGCAGAACGTACATAAATTATGTAATTATAACTATTATACAGGCTGTTGTTTAACCCTCGGTACTTTTATTGAATATAAAATTTGAAGAAATTTATTAGCGTTTTCTTTTAAATTTTAAATTTTAAGGGTCATTGCTCAGGGCAGGACATGAACCCGAATCAGACTTAAGAAATTAAGTTTGCGTGTTAAAATATAAATTTTAATTTATTCATCTACTAGCCGATGGCCGCGTTTCCGTCCACGCGAATATTTTAACCCGTTCCCGCTAAACAAGGGAGCCTATTCCCGGGATAAGTACCCAGACCATATCTGTGTACAAAATTTCAGCTAGATCCGTTGAAACATTTATTTACCCAAAATAATACAATACTTATAGAACTGTAAAGGTTACACCCTGGTACCCACTATAAGATTTAACTTGAGTTGTGGGTAAGCAGGCCCCTTGAGTAAGTTAACAATAATTATGAGCGTCATACATTAAATACAACAATATTGTATGTTTCGTGTGTGTGTGTGTGTGTGTGTGTGTGTGTGTGTATCATGTATGTTTCTGTGTGAGTGAAAAGGACTGTACAAGCGTATAGTGTGCATGTATACATAGGATTTATGACTACAAAATTGAGACTATGAGAAGGTCTTCTATGTCGTTATAAGTTTTACCCATAAGCCAATTTGATACTTAAATAATAAATAAATAAATAAATATTCCACAACATTTCACACAACGCTATCTAGACCCATGGTAAGCATAGCTTAACTAGCTTGTGTTATGGAATCTAGAATGCGGATAAACATACTTAGATACTTTTTTTTTGTAAATACATACATATTATACATAGAAACACCCAGACCAATGCAAATATACATATTTATGCATACAAATATTTGCACGGAGCGGGGATCGAACCCGCGCCTCCTGCGTAGCAGCCGTGTTCACTACCGCTACGCCACGGATTTGAGGAGTTCATACATGTGGAAATGTTTATTGTCTAAATTATATAGATGGCCACCCAACACCTTATAGTGCGAAGCTGCTAAAGAAGTTCGGTAATATTGGCTATCACACACTTTCAACCAGGGGCTTGCTTTCTGATAACGGTTTCAAGAAGAAACAATACTGGTAATAGGTACTGGTAAAAACTGACAGTACCTTACAGTCATCGTACAGCTTAGCAGTAGGCCGTTCCACCTCCAGCACAAATGTTTAACAAACAAATATCCAAACATACAAACAACCACAACAAATATTAATAGGAAATAGGATAGAACCGAAAGCCTAGGCAGAGGTATATTACCATCTACGAGAAGATTTAAACTCCTAAACATTAAGTTATTTTTTAGTTTCTAGGTCGTTCCTATAGAAGATTTTCAGGCGCAAAACCGGCATAAAGGAAACTACTTTAAAATTTGGTCTGAAAGTTAAGACCAGTAAGTTTTTAAGCAGAAAAACTACATTGCTGGAAGCTAAATCACTTAATATTGTTTACAATACAGCCACTGCGGCAATTCATGAATGTATCCAGGATAAAATTATAACAAAAAAGGAGTTGTTTAAGCTTGTTCGATAATGTAAATTTCTTCATTTTTTATTAATAAATGATTCTTCATTTTTCATTAATAAATGATTCTTCAATTTCAATTTTTTGGAAAATATTTTGTTCTTGAGAAAAAAGGAATTTAAATCAGTCGTTCTCAAATTGCTCGTGTAGTAACAATATATCGCTAGTCCCAGATGCATCCAGTCAGAATCTGGGGCCCGCCTTTTATAGTCTAAGTGCGGGTTTGGCGATATCGTAGTATTGCAGTTAAAGCAGTTATTGGATCTTTTAATGGCTCCAACTACCCGTAATAACTGCCATAGATGTTCATATGAAAACTGGGACTGACAGCTTACTGTACTCTCCGAGACACGACTAGACCAATGCAAATAGCCATATCCATGCAAACAAATATTTGCAATGAACGGGAATGAAACCCGCGCCCCCTGCGTAGACTACTGCTACACAGGGGGTGCATGCCACAAATGCACCCATTATCGCTATAGTTTTTACTAAATAATTATTTTTCGATATTTCATAACTTCTAGCAACCAGGTTAAGTTTTAGTATAATTTTCTTTTATATTCTGCATGCCCATTTATTAGTGGGATTGCAGGAAAGCGTAGCATGGTAAGCTATGCCACACCTCCACACTGTCTCTTCATTTCTTACATTATCAATACCGATACGACTGATGGATATTTTGGTAATAAATTCTGAGAAACAGCGCGTAGTATGGGAAAGTATTCGAGTGAAACTTCACCTTTAATTTACGATCAGGTGATATCATATTGACGTGATTTTATAAAAAAGAAGAATTGCTTGAGATATCATATGTATCAATAAGGTATTACTACCTATAAAACATACATTAAAAGGATGAGAGAATGAAAGAAGGATCGACGTCCATTAGTCAAGGTAACCCATCAGGTGGAGTGTGTGCTTGTCTAACACCTAAGAATGGTTCAACTCTCATAAACTATATAAAATACTGCTATACAGCTACTTCATACAACCCTATTACCTCGTTCCAGGTCTAACCAGTACCAGGCAAAGCATGAAGTTATCTCTTAGTCATTAACCAAATGCGTTTGATATCAGCCGCGTGGTTCCCGGCAGAGTAGAATTTGGGCCACCCCATCTCTTCCCATGTGGTGTCGTACAAGGCGACTAAGGGATAGGGCTGATTAACTTCAACATCAGACAGATATGTAGAGCCCAGACTCAGCCTCAGATGCATGGCTCGAGCTAACAATAGTGCCCGGAATACGGCAATAGGCTCACCCCCTATTACGTGGGACCGAATACAGATTGTTGAAATGTGGATGTTAATTCACCTCTGCCTAACCTTACGGGGATAAAGGCGTGATTATATGTATGTATGTATGTATGTTTGATATCATCGACATGAGTGACACATGGAATCAGTGCCCTGAGCACGAATAATTTTTGAATTCATAACGTACACGTATTGAAAGAATGAAGCATAGCGATTGGTTCACAGCAGGCAAGCGACCAATCGCATTGCTCCGTTCTCTGGATACATAAATTTACGTTACGAATTCGAATATTATTCGTGCTCAGGGCACAGATATTGTAAATACACGTTTTCATTTTCATCAAATGCACGTATCGAAATCGTAAACCGTTTCCCCAAACACATTACTACACAAACATAACATTGAAACGTAACGACTTCCTTTCCTTAACAATCTGGGGCAATATTCTTAGTGATATCGAGTTTCAAACGATGTCGCAACGTGAGAAGAAAGTGAATTACAATAGATTAACATAAAAGAGAGCAATGTCGTAAAATTATACAAACTTTAAATGAGTCGACTTTTACAAACACGCGTAGTTACGAAACGGTTTGTCACTCACAATAAGGCCGAACACGTAATATGTAACGTGTTAGCTGCTATCGCATCTCATAAAACGGAGAGGGCTGCCAAATCTTCAGGTTGACATTAACGATTGTGAACAACTGTTCTCGATGACACCGCTTCGATGTTTTGGCAACGTTGCACGACAACTTTGACAGTTGTTGGCCAATTTCGCCACTGTTTAACTTTATTGATGTTGTATAAATGGTTTTGGATGCTGCTTACCTTTCTAATGTAGTGTTGTTAACGACCAAGTTTTGAATGGATGTTTTGCAACCATTTGCGTTGATGTTGTGAAATTGTATTGGAGACGCTTTTTGTAGTTTGTAGACTTCGATCTAATGGAGATTATGTTCGCAATTACATACTTGTTTATATATTGCTAGAATTAAATGTGTATACTATTACAGCTATGTGTATACCTATGTGCTATAATAGTACCTATATAGTGTAGTAGATAAATATATAGACTCAATGGTGAAATTGTAATGACTGAGCATTATTCATATGGAAGGTCTGGACTTCAAAACCAAGTTCATAGTTGAATTTATTATGTGCAAGTTAGTGACAATAGTGCAAAAATAGACAGAGTCGCAATTTGCTGTAGTGTTGTCTATACGTCGGCCACACTAAAAAACAACATGTGTTAACCAAAATATAAGCTTTTCAAAATACTCTCCTTTACATTTTAAGCATTTTGTTCATGCGATTGAACCATTTTTTTAAATGTGAGGACCACAGATCTGAAGACTTGTTTTCAACGTGCTGGTTGAACGCTATCATCACTGCCTCTTCGGAGTTTGTAAAAGTGACACCTCTGATCAAATCTTTGATTTAGGCGAAAATACAGAAATCACAGGGTGCTAGGTCGGGGCTATGTGCAGGATGGGTGACGAGTTGTACTTTTTCGGAAGCTAAAAATGACTTTGTTTTGTTGTCCGTGTGTGAAGAAGCGTCGTCATGATGTAGGAGAACGCGGCTTTTTGGTCGTCTTACATGAACTTTTTTTAACACCCTGGAAAAACAAATGGTGGAATACCACTCGGCATTAACATTCTTTTGATCTTCAAGTGGAATTGTGCAGATGGAACCCGTAGATGAGAAAAAAAAATCGCGATTATTTTTTACTAACGTTTCTCGCCCGCCTCTCTTTTGTTGGCTTGTTCTCATTTTCAAACACCCATTCACAAGATTGCTTTTTTTCGGGTTCAAAACAATAAATCCACGTTTAGTCTACTGTGACAATGTCGTAAATAGCATTAGAATCTCCGTAGTCATACTTCAGTAGCATCTGTGAGCACCATTCCACGCGAGTCCGCTGCTGCTCCGCTGTCAGTTCATGAGGGATCCAACGTCAACAAAGTTTCCGAACTTATAATTCTTCGTGTAAATTTTTATGAATTTGGCTCATACCAATCCCCAATAGTACTCGAATTGTCTCATAGGTAATTCGCGGGTTTTCGTTAATTAGCCGCTTAACAGTAACCACATTAAAATAAATATTGTAGAGGATTAAATTCCCTACAACGATTGTTTCTATACGTTGAATCGAAAACAAAAGCTACAGGAATTAAATCCTATATAGTTTAATATTCGCAGTTGCGGTTACCCTACCGTGTGTAGGTTTTGAGACATCCTTTAGAATGTACAAGTTTTTAGCTGGGTAGCTCCAATTCTAAAGGGAACTTTCTAAGATGACTGAACTATAAGATCCTCATTGTTATCATAATTATGAGCAAGTAAATTCTAACTATTATATTTGCCCCTCCGGTGATATAGGCACATGAAGCGTGAAAGCGATCGATTCGTAGTAAATACAAATTATATGGCTACTGTGTTACCTTGGCCGATGTTTGATTGGAGTTCAATAATGAAGGTAAGGCATCGAATTCTCGGGAGAGTCTGAGAATCTCTAAATTAACTGCCTCACCCAACTGACCCGATAACTGACAGTATTGCCAATACCTAAACTAAATTGTTTATTTCATTTTATTACCAACCTTATAGAGCAGTCGAACTGGGGCCACCATTGTAGCATTATTGGTATCTATCTATAATGTTAACCTTAAGTCCATAGACTTGACGTAGCTTACCTAGCACAAAAGAATCCAGTCATATAATCTTTAAAAAAACTGCAATATTAAACACAGCACGAAAAAAAAGAAAAGCATGCAATTTCCGGTTAAAAATGTTGGCAAAGGAAACCATAATTCGGCTTGATAAAGTCTTTGCATCAAAGAATAATGACGGTACTTATATGTTGGTGGTGATTATATGCGAGATTACATATCTACATTCCGCAAAGTACCACAAAACTTGAGCTAGTTAAACAGCCATTGAGCTGGCGAATATCCAAGCCTTTCGTGTACGAGGCATTGGGATCAGATTTAACGTTTATCGTTGGAGAACTACATCGACAGTTTTAAAACTACGGTTTCAGAATTCACTTGGAAAGTTACGTGTGAAAATAAAAGGTGAAAACATTTTTGTGTAAACGCAAAAGGAATTTTTCGAATATCAACCTGGTGCAAAATATTTACGTATGGACATTTGATTTATTGTTCAACTAGTTGTGGTAGTGTGACATATATTATCTTTTATTTTCCATACAACAGCCTTTTGGTATGCTGAATATGTGCATCACGGATGATATTGTTATTATTATCTTTTGTTTGTTTATTTTTATTTCGACATTTTCATCCGCAATAAATATCAATTTTCTTTCTTTCTTTTCTTTTCCCAACTGAGTTTGGGCCGACTTTCAAAGCTCACCCTGATGCGGCTTAACTTCAATATCGGACCTCAATAGTTACTAAGTGATTTCGAAATGTTGTAATTAGCCTAGTTAGACGTTTTTGGGTTCCAACTACCCGTAGCCGAAACAGATGACGACTTGACGTGCTACCTACAGCCAGTCTAGGACCTCCTATAAAAAGGAGTCATTATCAAACAAGACAACTCATAAACTAAACTTCATATCCACCAATATTGTCATTCCCATAAAGCGTATTAACTAAGTTGCAAAGCTATTCGTGTAATTGCAGAAATGTTCTAAACCCGTTATTATCGCCATGCTATTGCAAACAGAACCTACGAATATCCTTTACAGGCTGTTACACCACTAAGTAATTCCGTTATATCCGTTTGTGCGGCCAATTTGTATAGTAGACGGATGTAGGTAGGTTGTAAACGGGTTAGCGATGCCACAAGTCAATTCGCTGTCGAGTTACATAACTACGCTGTGGGACGTCCGTGTAATGTCCATGCATCTAATACTTATAATCTTATTTGTTCGCTGGCAAGACACCTATCAAGTTGTTGAGAATCCTGTTTGCGTAAGTACTTTGAAATGTAATGGCTGAGTTATGGCTGGCTGATTTATTAGACTTGTAAGTTTAATAAGTTTTAGTAGTTATGCGAACCCGATGCAAGTATAGCAACTTAATCGTAACTTTAAAAAAAATAATTGTCCTGGCCATAACAAATACAAAATGAAAGATTTACCCAATTTGGTGCAGTTGTATTATATGCAAAAAGAAACCTACTAGTAACACTTTCAATGTGGAAGTATACAATAACTCAATGAATATTTCTACTGTAATGGAGCAGTGTCAATTTAGCTATTTTTCTCCATTTATCATAAAATGTACTGTTAACTCTATACCCATAAACATAGAGCTAGACACTGGTACCGCAGTATCATGTATACCAGAAAGATAATACAACGAAAAAAAATTTTTGTGGTATATTATTGCATAATACCGATTTACAATTAAAAACATATAACGGTCAGTTGATTAAGCCTTTGGAAACTATGTCAGTATCCATTCAAGATAATAATAATGTGAAGGCATGGTCATTATTAGAAGTTAAAAATGGCTGTAAAAATTTGTTTGCTAGAGATAATGTAAATTTTTGAAATGAGTAAAAATTTTTTTAGTAAATTTAAATGTATTGGGAGTATCATGTCTAGATGACATTTTGAAAGAATATTCTGAAATTTTCAAACCTAAGTTAGTTTTTATTAAAAATGAAAAGATTCATTTGGAGTTGTAAGACAATTGCGAGCCAATATTGTGAAACCTAGACCTATTCCCTAGAGTTTTAAAGAAAAAGTCGACATTGAGTTAGACAAATTGGAAAGGGGGGTGTTATTACTAAAATAGATAACTGTAAATGTGGTACACCCCTCGTTTCATTAATTAAAGATAATGGACAATTAAGATTGTGTTCAAATTATAAAAATTACAATTAATAAATATTTAAACTATTTTAATTACTTATAACCTAAGATGGAGGTTATTTTTACAGTATTACAAGGAGGTCATAAGTTTAGAAATTGATTTTAGAAATGCTTTTAATCAATTGATGGTTGATGAAGAGACAGACAAATTTTTGGCTTGGTCAACACAAAGAGGTATTTATCAACTAAACGGATTGCCATGTGGTACTAAACCAGCAAGTTTTATTGTCCAGGCAAACCTTTAAAAGATTTTATAAGGTACCAAGGGGATAGTCAATTTTATAGACGATGTGGTTATCACAGGACTCAACGATATTTACAAAATTTAAAAGAAGTTTTAAGTCGTTTTAAGGAAGCCAGTATTCAAAAAAATAAAGATAAATGCACATTTTATCAATTAATTTTTTTTAGTATTTAGGACACGTTATTTCAAAAGAAGGACTATAGGAAGATCATTTTGGTTTGGATAGCATAACTAAAGCAACACAACCTAAAAACATTTCAGAAGCACCCTTCGAATGTGGGGACTATGGTACCCATCTAGCCCCAAGGTATGGGAGGCACCGCTGCTTCGGTCTGCTTCTGCTAGGGAGACAGGCGGCTCCACTCGTCACCACTAGGCCCACGCTCATGGAGGACGGAGTTCGTTTGGCGACCTCCGACGCCCAAGGTGAATCCGCTTAAGCTGAGAGTTTCCTCCGGACGCGTTTTACCGTTTCGTTTTCGAGCAGTACTAACTTGTAGAAGTTACAAACTCCCTTGAAATCCATGCAACTATCACCTGCTTATGACGAGGGCTACTTTTGTATTTAATTATTTTCAAAAAAAAAAGAATGATCTGGTGTAGGTATAACGCCACCCAGGAGGTGAGGTTTCGATATGGGTATTTGCATTGGTCTGGTCGTGCCTCGGAGAGCACGTTGGGCCATCGGTCCCGGTGGCCATACGAACATCTATGGCAGTCTTTACGGGTGGTTGGAGCCAACAAAAGTTCAATAACTGGTTTAGCTGCATTGCTTCGATATCACCTTTGGGTTGTGGAGGTTAGATGGCAGTTGCTTCACGAAAAATATCGAAGTTCAGCCAAATCCGCAGTTAGACTGGTAAAAGCGACCTCAGATTCCAAGTTGAAACCTTTGGTTGCGACTAGGATAAACGCTAGGATGAAGAGGGTGTAGGTGGACTATTACAAAGCTTCATCGATAGTTGTGAAACACCGGTTGTGCTTATAGGTACTCAACATGAAATGTTTCGCTATAATTAAATGAATTTTACGTAGGTTACCAGTCGCAGTGATACAACACGATAGTGACGTAATCGCGGCACTATTAATGTGAACTGAGACACGATATACACCAATTTATCTTCTCTAATCATTTATTTTAATAACATTTACATTTTGAATATTTTCGCGGTACCAGTTATCATATTACAAAAGTATATTAAGTTCAACATTATCAATTCATATTAGCGCAATTTCCAGCTGTACTCGAGACTACTACACCTCGGAGTCTGGAGTCTCCCTATCTATCCAATTTATTTTTACATACAATGATATCCGGTCAAACAATATTTTTTACATGAACATAAAAAGGATTTTCGAAAAATACGATCTGATGTGAATTGCAAATTAGTATGAGACTAACAATGTGTTAACAACGGTTTGAGCTCAGCTAGTTTATACGCATTTTCGAACAGTATTTGAAGTACCTGTGACGTCATTAGTCATCAGTGTAGATAATCTCTTGATTGCCGTGACTTGTATGGCTAAGGCAGAATTCAGATCAGGTGGAATAATGTTCCCAGTTGCATTTGAGGCTTTCACTTCGATGTGTACAGGGAACACTAAGTAGGCCCAGGCCCAACTGTTTCCTAGTTTACCTTATATGAATTTTATGAGGATAACTGTTGTCTGACCTCGCAATCCAATGGTAAGAGTCTCCTCTGTCAATCAGTAGGAAGGTAGGTGTACTGACTTGCTGATGAAGTTGATTTGCTCCCTGTGGTCTTTGTACGACAACAGCTTTAAATAGAAAAAAATGAATCGGTCTAGGCGGGGTTTGAACCCGCGATCTTTGCCTTATAGAGTTAGTGCTTTGACCACTAAGCCAAAAACCATTGATATTTTCATGTTAAATCAATTTGAATATTTAGAATGAAAAATGCTAATTTAATTTAAAAAGCCAGTACGGTTTTAGAAAGAAATTTCACTCAATCAATAGATAAAATCTCTGCAGCTGTACATTATGAAAAGATTAATTTTTTTCAAATAGATATCTACCACACGTACGTCCAAAAATATTGGCAATATGTATTTTATTATTAATATTATTGATTATTTGTGGTTAGCCTAATACTGTAGGTATATTAGTTTTCATTATCCAGTAACGTGAATGGTTATTACTAACATTCTAGTTAAAATTATGCAAATTCTTGTATTCTGAATAAACTAGGTCGAGTTAAAGCCGTTACATGTCGATAACTAAACTAATGTTATGCCAGTTCTAACGCTACGCTAATTGCAATTCTAGAATTTGATCTGAAATGGCAACGGTAACTATTTAAATACAGAGTCAGTTTTGTTGCTAATGACTATTGATCGAATGCAGTTGCTATCCGAAGTAACAGTTACATTATCAGTGCCCCGAGCACGAATAATATTCGAATTCGTAACGTTAACGTTATCAGAGAACGCATCAATGCGATTGGTCGCCTGACTGCTGTCAACCAATAGCAATGCTCCATTCTTTTGATACGTATACGTTACGAATTTGAATTTTATTCGTGCTCGGGACACAGTTCTTATCGTTTGATAATTTCAAATGTTTAGAACAGATAACGTACGTTCTGAACGGTTATAGTATGAAATGACGGGGCCAATACATTCACTCCATCATCTGTTTAAAAAAGTCGTATGTTTCATGAACAATAACGAGTATGTATCGCAGCCAACTAGCTTAATCAGCCGTTTAATTGACCGCCTAGGCCCTTTACTGAACAGTACCGTTCAATTACCGGCCTGAATGGTGTTCAGGCATTTTAATGAACGGCTAGGCAAATAGCTTGGATCGATGACGTTTAATTACTTGCCTAGCCATTTACTCAAACAGCTATGAAAATGATTTATTTCTGCATGGCTATAAAAAAACCACGATGGCTAATAAAGGCATTTTTTCAATGAACCTATCACTAATTTTCTGCGAATACATCTCTGCCTACCCCCTTGGGGATTTACAGCTGTGAGCGTATGAATGTATGTAATTTTCTATCTTATTTCGGGGTGGAGTCCCATTTTACGAATTCGCTCAAGCATTAGCCAGCCAGGTTATTAAATGTCGTAATAAACGTAACGGCTGAATATCATTCCGGGTGCTCATTGAATGGCACCGTTTAGCTAACAGCCTAGGCAATTAATTGAATGACTGATTAAGATAGTTGGGGGCGACATATGCAAACCATACGATCAACTAGTTGCGTGATAAATTCAAGTACGTTCTGTGTAGCGCAGACATATTGTATACAAGAAGATATTATCCGCTCGCAAGTGCGTTCTGTAAAATTATATTTGACCCACAAATCCGGAAACAATGGTCGTCAATAAAATTTACTGGTGCAAGTAGGGAGGTGGTGGAATGCGTCAACAAACTCTATATTATTTTGTAGTCAGTCTGCTTGTATTGCAGTTAAAATTAGTTTCTGCTTTTGCCTCTGTGGCGTGGAGGTAGTGACCGTGGCCGCTACGCTGGAGGCGCGGGTGCGATCCCGGCTTTCTATTTACAAAAAAAAATCTAAGTATGTTTATCCGCATTCTAGATTCCATAACACAAGCTAGTTAAGCTATACTCACCATGGGTCTGGATAGCGCTGTGTGAAATATTATGTAATATTTATATTTACTTATTATATTTATTTAATAGATGTAAGGAGATATTATGACAAAAATAAACTTACTTCAACCATGTGGTACCGATACTGAAAAAATATCTTTAGTAGTACTCAAAAATGAATAGCTGATAGCAATGGTAGATTCATTTAATAAATTAAAATAGTTAAACGCTTATTTGCTGACTTAAAATCACGTAAATTATACCAGAACTTATACACATGATAATGTAAACTGCAAGCATATAAAACTCATTGGTAATGTAATAAATAAAGATTTTATGACAATCGTGCTATTAAATTAATTAATTTATTTTTGTGCCATGTAGCGTCATATTGCATCATGTCTGTATTTTTTACAATTACTGCAATTCTGGTAGAATCAATATAGATTTAAATATTTATAGTTTTTTCCAGTCATACTCAATAATGTGTTTAGTATATGTTTTATTTTTGATAATTCAATTTTAATACTATATATTACAAAAGTTTGCCAAAACAATGGTGCCATTTAATTATAACTCCTAACTAAAAAGCTGTCTGCCAGCTTTTCGAAGTTATGAGTGTAACCTTTTTTTGTTACTGATTGTGTATCTGTATAAAAATTATATTATATTATCTGTGCTTCAACGAACTCAAATTTATAATATTTTAAAATGTACGTTTGATTCTGGAGATCGAATTGAAAATAGCCGAAATTCGGGAACGATACAAAAACTACTCATGAAATCACACCTCATACGTAACTAAACCAACTACTGCAAACATTGTACAAAATTTAAAAAGTAAAAATCGTGAAAAGAAACAGAAATTCAGGGTATTTTAAATTAGAAACCGCTTATTCAAAAGTTCCGGGAATCCCCAATACTTCCGATACAAATAGTTAATTCCCGGGAGGCAGTAAACTAGTTTTATTTTCTACGAGAAGTATAATGGCTGAAAAGATAAAATCTAACCTAATTGGAACTTGGATCGTGTATGCAAAACGGAATTTCCCTGTGCTCACCATTCGCTACAAATTAATAATTTCACCGATACGGTTTTATTTTCCGGCATTAAATCAGAAATGATATTCCACTGAAGTGATATTCCCCTAGAGATATATTAAATAGAACATGAATGGAATTTTCGTATAAAAGATTTTGTGAATGCTGTCATTTCTCAACATGCAGTCAGCGACCAAAGTTTCTGAACAATATTCTATCAGGCTAGACATCCACAGTCTTAACGACCGTAGAATTTTATAGTCAAAACATTTATTATTTATATTGCACTTATTTTACAATTCTGAAATTGAAATATTAAATCGAAATCTTAAAGACTCAATGGTTAATTTTCAAACCTTTCGTCCTAATCGCACCTGAATATAAAATTAACACACAACTAAATTTTATTTGTACCTGCGGCTGAAATCACAAGAATGCCGACGGATTGTTGACTTGCCCTGCTCTGAAATATATGTGGGCGTGGAATTTCTCCAACTCTCACACAGACCGTACGAAATGCAGTACAGTTAATCTCAAGTAACGGGCGGTGCTGGGCCAGTCTAGCCATCAAAAAAATTCAGGACAGGTCTAAGTAGGTTAGTTCGTAAAGCATTCCTCCTAGAAAGGGACTGCTATGGGTTCAAATTCTATTTCTAAGTGTTGACCTTCATCAATTTAAATATAGATCGTCCTTCAAAAATTTCTGTCACTAATGAATGATGATACTTAATGAAGATGTAACTATTTGCGAGCAATAAACAGCGAAAAAAGATTCCAAATGTGATGTCATTAACCTGACTTTACATTTTAAGAATTCATTAGATCTGTGTGTCAATCGTAGACTAGGTCTGCCGAAGATCGTGCAGAATATGGAGTAAGGGATAGGTCTCGGAGCGAGAGTGATAACATTGAGATGATGACACAATAAAAAAATCATATTTGGAAAAATATGCTGATAAAAGTGGTATTCTCCTACTCCATTTAAACAGTATCTATGATATTCTTGTACTGTCGGAATCGAGTCCAAATAGGATAACTCGATTGCATTTTAAATGCATCGGTATATTGGAATGAACAGTAGGGCGACACTTGTGGATGCCTGGAGCGTTACTTCGTTAAAATATCAGCGCTATTCTCCGTGATGAAAATACAAAATACAATTTGAATATGGAGTAGAATTCAATCGATTATCTATGTATTTTACTGTACGCTAATCAAAATATAATATGCAAATATTACGAAATACACTATTTGGTACCGTAATCTGGCTAAGGTTTGGAAAGAAATTCGTATTAATTTCATGATTCCTAAACACGATAATACTATCTGATTATCGTGTCTAAACGCTTCTAATGCGTGAAGTTTAAGATGTACCTACATTATTTTCCTGGTAAACCATGAGTTTACAAATTGCAATTCATAATAAAATTTCCAAAAACTTAGGCGAACCAATAATTTTAATTTACCATCAACTTCCAAAGAATGAAAAAAGTCAAAACATTCTAAAAGAACTTGAAACTTTCAGAACCAGCGTGAATTATAAATCATCGAGGGCTGAGAATGGGAGTGACTACGCCATCTGTCGTCAGGGGTGCGAAGTAATACATAACTTATTCTCAGTGATTTATTACTAAGACAGACTGATTAGCTGTAGTCGGCTGACTAAAGGTGGTTCGACGAACAATTTTATACCATCAGTTGTATTATATTGACTGGATTTATTATTTCTATTCTGATATTCCTTACTACAGTAAAACCCGGTTAATACGATTGTCTAGGGACCAGACGGAAAACGCGTCTTAAGCGGAAAAGACAACGTGCATCATATTTATTATTATTATATGAAGGATATATCACGTTAAGTACACAGATCACGTTATGATAATTTATTAATAATAATCACCTATTTTTGTTTGACAATATTATAAGATTTGGATGCATTTGTCATTGTAAGATTTTCCACGTAATAGGTATAAGTTTTGCAATGTGTCCTCACATTAACTCGAAGAAGCTATATAGCTTCCTAAATCGTTAACATCTGTTAATGCCTGAGCACTCGACATAACCGGAGTAGACTCATCTTTGTCATCATCATTTAAGGCCTCTTTTGAGTGTTATTCACATTCTCAATAAGATCACAATAGATTGAATTTCGTACGATGTCACATTGTCAAAGAATATCCTGGAAAACCTTGGAAGATGGCGGGATCTTCATATTCTTCCAACACAACACGACGGAGGAGGTTTCAGACGATGGTATTTCCGTCCAAATGAGCAGTTCGACTGGGGAAGTACCTCCGCCCTACAGAATACCGCAGCCATAATAATGTTGTGTTCCCGGCGATGAGTAGGGTAGCCAGAGCTCACTGGAGAGATTTTGTGCTGTCAGTGGGAAGACCAAAGGCTATTCCTGCTTTGTCTTTTATACTGACGGCACAGAAACTCTTTATTTACAGGGTCGGCAGCACGAGTATGAATCCCCTGGTGTAGCACACGTCCATAGATAACCACTTCCCCATCAGGTGGGCCGCGTGCTTTTCTGCCACCTCAGTTGTATAAAAAAACTCATTATTTATAAAACCTGGTTATTTGAAGCAGTTTTGAATTGTTTCCGCCTTAATTGCTTCCTGAAATTGACCTGGTGTATTAAGCGGAATGACAAATAGTATTAAGCGTTAAGAAATGTATGAAAACATGTCTCAAGATGCAAGGACCTGCGGAAAATCGCGTATTATGCGTGGAATCGTATTAAGCGGGCTCTAATGTTTATAACGCACCAATCGATATCAATCAATTAGCTGGTTGCGATCACCTGAGCTGGAGATAGATTTGTTACAATATGCGCCACAACACTCTATGTTCCGCCATCTACATCCAGTGTATCTCCAGTATCCCTACTATATTTTTAGCTGACTGAGGGGCGTTCCATCTAATATTATCAATGTATTTATACAGCTAAACTTTATTACGTACAAAATTGACCAACAATTTCTAAAATATTCTTAAATCTCTTCGTAATGTCGTTAGAAGATTTAAATATTTTTCCAGTCACGACAGCATCATCAGTGACAGCGACAGTGTTTGTTAGTAACTTCGGGATTTTTTTTTGAAGTAGGGTAGACAAATGAGGGCTTTAGTACACCTCTGTCTATACCTTCTCGGATACAAAGGTCAGAAAACCTTAAAAATAACTAAGTCCATTTCAGTTCAGTTTCATTCGAATACAGTCCATTCAATTCACCTTGCTCGATATAGCTTACCAATGTAATTGCTTTTTCTGTGTACAATTTCCCAAAGAGAATTCGGCGTCCAAAGCAACTGGTTCATACATCCCACACACGTTCGCCATACATAAATCATCAGAGATCGGCTGGGCATGCTACCTTGCCCAACAAACAATACAATGTCAATTATACCTCTCACAATTTTCACCTGATGAAATCATCTGCACCCTTATTACATTGTAACAAGGTTGATTTCCTCCCGTTTAGCGTTTCAGAAGCGCACTATATCTTGGCTATCGAAGGCGTACATGACTGTTAACACTGCGACCCTGATTGATGATTCATGACTGTTTACAAAGCCAACTAATAGTAGGGGAGAGCTTGTTCCGCTTTTGTTCTGAAGCCATATGGATTTTGAGGAAATTGATTTGTAAGGGGTGATACCTTTGTTTAGTAAGTGCTGATAACTCAGTGGGGTAACCATTGACATCTCGCGTCGATTTCAGTTCTATCTATTTCGTATCGCGCTTGAAACTCGAAATGAAAACTTTCTGTGAAAACCTCATAACGTTTTAACATATTCGAGAAGTGTACTAATCCCCAGTGAGATGAGCCGTTGCACGATCACGTTCGTACTGAGGCGAGATCGGTGCTAAGTTTTGGAAAGCTAGGGAAGCAGCCTCGGATCACGACCATAGCAATTTGATGAAATATCGGGCAAATCAAAAGTATATTCACGCTTATGCCATGATTGATTTAATTCTGTAAACATAACTATTAATTACAACCGCTGCAGTATTTTGTTGTAGCTTATCAAAATACTATTACTTATATTATCATTATCTTGGCGTAATTACATTTGAGGTTTTTTGATTTTTTCTTATTTCATCACATCCCAATCTTAATTGGCCCCAATGGCCATGGTGGGCCCCATATACCCATTTAAATCAGAATTTTTTTATGTTCAAATCAAATCAAATCAAGTAGCCCACCGCAGTTCAATTATTTTTTATGTTATTTTACAACAATTATGTACGTTATCTTTACCGCCAAAATCGCAATAAAAAACCCATAGCCAGACTTTTTTAAGTACCAATCAATCAAATTGCAACTACGAGTATTTTTGTCGCCGGTGGCAGTAAAAATTAAAGTAATAAAATTACACTAAGCTGACCTTGAAAGCTTAAATATTGAACTGCTAATCAAGAGATCGAATGAAAGTATTTGCCTTCCTTCCTACTGGTCAAACTTTCTGGCACTTGATGGTACTATAAGTATTTCAATTCAACCCAGAATAATACTCATATCCTGCAGCAAATAATTGATAGCCTGGGTAAATGGTTACATTAGCTTTTTTACCAGCAAGTAGCTAACAAGCATAGGTCCAGACTGTCTGATGGCAAACGATTACCCTAACTTATAGACTTTTGTATAGAAATCTATAAAACAGCCTGTATTGTGTAACCAAACTTACTAATAATGGCTTTCAATTCAACTATTATAAATTACTGACCTTCGTAATATATTTATGAAATCTTGACATTAAACTCACACTCTATCATATAATTAAATTATTTCGATAATGTTCGTAATGAAACCCAGGTAGTCCAGTTATTCCTCTGAAACAAAGGTTGAATCGCGGGCTGAAATTGAATTGAATTTTAATAGCGCGTTGCAGGAACTTTCATTTCGAAGAAGTTCTGCTAGTTAACGCTAGATGGCCCAAAATGGTAGTTCATAATTTCACAGAATAACTCCAGTTGTATTCATTAATGTATTTCACATGACGTGTGTGCTTGAGGCTTTCCTTATAAACGGTTTTAAGTTGTAGAATTTATAAATAAATATTATACATAGAAACACCCGGACCAATGCAAATATACATATTAACGCATAGATATATTTGCACTGAGCGGGAATCAACCCTGGTGCAGCTCTAAGATGTTATCGTATTTATGTGGTATATACTATACATAAACAAACAAACACAATAGCCTTCAAAACTGTAAGTAAATTGCTTTACTATTCTTTAAAAAAGCAATTTTCATAACAAATATGAAGTGGTATACAACTCTAAGCCGTGTTGTTTGTTGCGGCGGCTCTATGAAACTCTGTGGTTTCGTCGCCGAGGGGAGTTACCTCTTTTGTAGTTCGCCCTGTATAGTCTAGGTGACGTTACTGGCGCTTTATGTTTCAAAAATATTCATTAGCAAAATATAGTTAAATAATAAAATAGTCATCTGTAGTACATAATTTTGTTTTCCTTTGTTCATGCTTGGAAATTTATTGAAATGAATGAAATAATAATAGTGTGTAACATTCACCTACAGTCAAACTACTTAAAGTAACTTTTTTGTGTCTTATCTTTTTGGAAAAATGATATTAGCAACGAAATTAAGTACTGATATTGCCGTTAACGCAACCGGCCAAGAAGTAAATTGCGTTAGCTAGGTGTTATTGCCAGGATTCGAGGCGGGACATCTTGTCCGTATGTCATCTTGGCCTTAACCACTAATCTAGTGACGAAAAAGAAAAAGATTGTTATTTCTTTTCACCATAAAAAATGACGTAAACAATATACTCCGATATTTTATTCTGATAATGGAACTCCAAAATCACACAAAAAACGATCATTTTTTACCTTTTCATTGAATCCTCACACGCACGTGACCAAAGTAACTGGACACCTGCTCATTCAGTGTCATGTACTTATTACGGTTCAAGATACATCAGATGGGTGTGGGTAATCAACAGTTTGGTCCATCAATCACTTTGGCTACAACATCGATTGTTGATCACCGAGCGATCAGATACGAGGCCTTGTTCAAACACTGTTATTGTTTAGTGACGCGTTACAAGCCGATCAATTCCTGTAAAAAAGGAGACTTTAAATTTGAACTTTGTTGATCCAATCTTTGTGAATAAAGTTGATTGTGTAAGTTTTGATAATGGACTTGTTGATTGCTGATAACGTCATATATTGATAAATGTTACTGCCACGTGGTCCAAGATCGATTTAAACACAAAAGCTATGGTTGTCCTGAGTATTTCTTCTGGCAGATATCAGTAACTGCAAGGTAGCTGCTGAAGGTCAGTTGCCTATCCGACAGTTACCATGACATAACTGAAACCATATCAGTCTACTGCCACTACCAAAAAAGCAATAGCGGTTCGACTATTCTTACCCAATCTGGAATTTGAAACTATCAGACACTTTGCTACCACTGAGCTAAAGAGTAGGTTATTGTGTTCATACACAATAACCTACTGAACACAATATAGATAACCACGGTTTAAACAGAGATTTCACTCAATTTATCAATCTGCTCACTCTGATTACGGTCTCGGGTGACAGAGATAACCCCTTTACCTGAGACCCGGTGTAAGTCATATTAATCGGTTCCTATTTAAACGAATGTGAACCCTTAAAAGCTCGTCGCCTGGTCAGATGGTTTTAAACACGGTAATTTGATTTAATGACTTGAATGAATTTGCTTTTATGCGAGCTTTTTTCTGAAATTAAGAACGGATTTTATTTATATTTTCAGATTGGTTGATTGAAATTGGCACACATTGGGAGAGGCCTATGTCCAGCAGTGGACTGCAGTAGGCTAATTGATTGAAATAGGTTTATTCCCGCTTCACCTCTAGGTGGGTTTTGTAACCATCCCGAAAAATGAACTTTAGATCTGAACCTATAATAGTTTTGAGAGACACACCATGTGACGGCGATAGAAAAACACCTTATGAATACTGCCCCTCTAGACAAGTGGCAATTCGCTAGCCGGCGTTTGGTGGAATAGAATGACGAATGTATAGGATTTGATGTATATGACAGTCGTTAACGCATATCAAATACGTCAAATCCTATACATTCGTCATTCTATTCTATCAAACGCCGGCTAGCGAATTGCCACTTGTCTAGAGAGGCAGGTGAAGTATTATATAATCTAAGTTTTATTTCACCACTTAGTCATCGTGATAGTATATATAAATATCTATACCAAATTACAGCTTTCAAACATTTTCTGAGTTGAACTGATTGCAGATACCCGAAAATGGCGAATTTATGATATTTCTGTGTTAACTACGGGACCGTAAAAATAGCATCACAACTGTTTACCGTCAAAGCTTGAAGCTGGTATTCAATTTAAGTAAATTCCGTAGTTGGCAGCTACATTTAATGAGAGACAGGAAAGGAAAAAGTAAAATAGAGTGAGCAAAGCGTTCTGCTGTATTTTCTAGTGATTTAAATTTTAAAGGTGTACACGAAGAAGATAGGTAGATAGATTGGTAACTCTTTATTGTACACCAACATAAGAGTACAAGAGATTATGGTATGGATTACAGTCATTATACACTCGAGAGCAATGAATCCGGGTCACTCAAAGAATCCAAAAAATCTCGGAAAGTAAGAATGCTAGGTTAATTCAATAAATTGTATTTAATAGACAATTTAATACTCCTTAAATGAAAGTTAAAAAAATATGAGTCACCATACATTTTATTTACACAAAATTACATAAAGAAAAAAAACTGCTGATCTCTCCTTAAAACAAAAATAGGAAACATGAAATTTTTGAACTTTATGACGATTTTCTTGAATTTCAATACTTCGTATTACCTCCTCGTGCTTCCATTACTGCGTTTACGCGGTTTGGCATGCTGTACACCAAGTTCCTTATACGATTTTGGGGAATATTCTCCCATTCCTCTGTGAGAGCAATTTTGAGCTCAGGAAGCGTGATTGGGGGAGGGTTTCGTTGTTTTACGCATCTCCCTAGCTCGTCCCAAGCATGCTCGATCGGGTTGATATCCGGGCTGCGCGCTGGCCACTCCATACAAGTAATGTTCATCTCTTGAAGGTAGTCATTCACAATCCTACCTGTATGAGGTCGGGCATTGTCATGCATAAATATAGCATCCTCACCCAAATTGACCATAAATGGACCAACGTGTTCGTTGAGGATTTCTTCCACATATCTTACGCTAGTTAAAGAGCCGTTTTCTATGATCACCAGCTCTGTGCGACTTTCAGAGGAAATTCCGGCCCACACAAGTACAGACCCACCACCGTAGGCTACTTTTTCTTCGATGCATGCTTGCTTGAATCTTTCCCCTGGTCTTCTATACACTCTGTGTCTTCCATCGTGCTTGTAGAGCATAAATTTTGATTCGTCGGAGAACATAACTTTCGACCAATCTTCAATACTCCAATTTACGTGGTTCTGGGCATATCTTAGTCTTGAAATACGATGGCCACGCTCCAGTTTAGGGCCGTTTGCAGGTCTAAGGGGTTTTAAGTAAGATTCAGCAAGCCGACGTCTTACTGTCCATGCACTTGGGTTACTTCCTCCGAGGCGTCGAAACTGATTTGTGAGTTCAGTTCCTGTGAGAAAGCGATTTCGAAGCATGGTGTTCACCAAGTATCGGTCTTCTCGTGCTGTGGTACACCTAGTTCTGCCCGTTCCTGGTCTGCGTAGGTTAGAACCAGTTTCTTCGTAACGTCGGAGAACTCTTTGTACTGTTGACAGCGACACACCGACAGTCCTGGCTGTATCGCGCTGACTCCGGCCGGTTTCCACCAATGTAAGTATTCTGGTGCATTCTTCAAGTGTAAGCGACATGATTTCAGCTTGAATAATGAATATTGAGCACTATCAACCTGGTTTATGTACCAACATAAATGACAGATTACAAACAAAAGCAAAAACAAATCCTGTAATTTCGTAGTTCCATCTTCGACAGTGTTCCCTTTTCAAATTTGATTTTTTTATGATATAACTTTACAATAACTAAGAAGTTTTAATACTTTCATTTAAGGAGTATTAAATTGTCTATTAAATACAATTTATTGCATTAACCTAGCATTCTTACTTTCCGAGATTTTTTGGATTCTTTGAGTGACCCGGATTCATTGCTCTCGAGTGTAGTTAAATGCACAATGTGTGGCCTTATCGCCAATCGATGCGATCTCTTCCAGGCAAGTAGTATAATAAATCAGAATAAAATATAATTTTAGCCTCTCAATGATCTTCTTCCAGGGGAAATACGACGGTAACTGGGTTATCTGGATTTGCCAAATTATATTATCTATCTAATAGTTATAGATTTACAACAATAAATGAAAAAGTTTACCTTACTTTTATATAAAGTTGTACGTAAAGATGCAACCGTATCTCCTGTGTCGACTGTGTTTACATCTCATGCCTTTCTCACATCAATCAGCCTACGATTTGCTTCTGTTCTTTCGCAGTACACGAGTGTCATCTATTTTTTTTTAAACCTGCGAGTCTAACCTGCGTTATTTTTCAATACACCATTACAATCATTGAGTAACTAATTATTTTTTCATAATTCTTAAATAGGTACCTACATAAAAAGATTATTTCTCTTTTTAACCTTACTAATTAGTTAGCGGCATTTTTATGGCCCGTTTACATTCGTGGCTTACGACAAATAGTGGGTCGTTAGTGCTTTTTAACTGGTTGCTTGTGGCAACAACTCATGTAAGTACTGCTACGTAATAAACTTCAATGGAACGCTTTGGAACTATTAAATAGAAGAATCCTTAAAATAAACGTAATTAGACTAATATATTAGACTATAAACGTAATAATCAGTAACCTCGCAAAAAGTTTTAGTGACAATGACTTAATGGTTGAAAGGTCTAATGCCATTATCACCCCAGGTGGATTAGAAAGGTTGACAATGGGCAGCAGCTGTTTCAAATTGGGATAATTATTATATGATATTTCTTCGCACATATATATTTCATGAGTTAAATTACAAAACCATTTTAACAAAGTGTTTTTTTCTTTCACACAATTTCATTCAAAATCACGGTACTAAGTAATTTATTTACGAACCATTCATTCAGAACAGCTCGCTCCCGGACAGGAGAATAATTGATTTTCGTATCGATACGTCCATACAATATTCAAAATGGAACACCATTTTCACACGTAAAAGTTTTTTCACACAGTTTTGCATAGTCCATGCTTTTCATGACAGCAAATCTCCAACTTTTAGTCGAGTTTTATTCCGTACAGTTCTGACATAAAAGAAAGTTCTACAGTGAAATTTAAAAAAATATGCTAATTTAGAAACTTCATCTTTAAATTAATATGCTTGGAGTGTGTCTGGCTCGTCATGGAGCCGGCAAGCGGCAAGTAGATATATAAACTGTCAATGGATCATCCCTACGGTAGGGAAATTAAGTTCGCACCGCCTGATGGGAAACCCTGTCTTGAAGGCTCCGACAAATGTTCTATAACTCCTCGCTTAAAGAAATCCCGGGATTTATCTCTGATGTATTTAAATATCATAATATTCGTGAACTTGTCAATATACCATTGATGTGCAAACGCCATTTGTACCCACATTGACACTGATTTCACGATCTTGAATCCCGATAAGTATTTATTGACAGTCTAAACCTAGCTCATAACTAAGGATTCAAAATACCGAAGTCTCGAAGATTGGCTCTTGAAGTTAATACCGTTTATGAATGACTCCCTTACAACAATTCTCCCATAACGCCTCGGCTCACTGTATATTCTTACTAAGTCCTAACAAATCATTTTACATCCCAAAGTACATTGTCTTTGAGTTAGTTGGTGCCGGGCACTGAGTTGACACCGGCTACTTAAATAGCCGTGTCTGGCGGGGCGCCAGTGCCCCGTCAGAGAATAAAAGTCTCAGTTAGTTACAAACGCAGTTCTTGTAATAACTTAGGTCTGAATTAAATTTTAAACCTAATTGTGATTTAAAACCGGCAAGAGAAATTAAAATTTATGTTTAGTTAGGTTATGTTTTAATCATAGTACTATATTATATGCGTTTATTACTCAGTCATGATCTGAATAGATCTGGATAAAATTTGATTCGGAGGCAGATTATAGTCAGAAATAAGATACAGGCATTTTTTTTCGATGAACCTTGATTTGAAGTGTACATATTATTTATATGGAAATAAACATGGACAATATGGACACTTTCATACCCTGCACTGAGAGAGAATTGAGCTCGTAACCTATGACGGAAGAGTCGCATCGACTACCGTTACACCACATAATGTTTATCATACCTTTTTTTTACGTGCGGGAAATCCCCACAGATACCTCAGGTTATAACGGACTCGAACCGACTCAACGATACGCCGTCTGTGGGTCGTTGTACTAGGCCGTAGGTGAGGTTATCTCGCGACATATCCCTCGCTCCCCGGCTGACCCAGGGCCAATCTTCTTGGTCTGGCCCTCCTCGGGAAGGGGGAATATTTAAGATACCAGTACTATCCTATCTTAGTAGGATTATGAATGTAATTATGATTATGAATATAAATTTTTGTGAAGATATTTGGATGTTCAGATATTTGAATGTTTATTGATTCAATCACTTTCTCACGCCTGTAAGAATCTGGCTGATTGAATGAATTTAGAACAGATATAGATTAGTGGCTGAAATAACATATAGGCTACTTATTAACCCTGAAATAGAAGGTTTCGATAGAATGCGAGAAGGGGTTCAAATTACTATATTCTTAATAAAATAAAGCGTTCTGTTATCACTCATCAGGCTGACATGTACAAAGTTTTGTAATTAAATCTGTCTTAAGGAACCAGTGCTAAAGCGTTTGTTCTTATCGTGGTTTGCTTCTTAGCACTCGCTAACTACCCTTCTGTTTATTTTTAATTAGGAATGCGACAATTGCTTGGTTTAACCACAGTATTCATTATGATATAAGGAATTATATTAAAAAAGGCAAATAATATCTTGACTTCAGAGCAATTTGGAGCTTTCTATTCATCAAAGAAACTTGGAATGCCCAACAGAGCGATACAGTACTTCACTGCAGGGCAACGATTTCTTCTTTATAAGGTACAAGTTCGGCCCCACATGAAGTACTGCTGTCACCTTTTTGCCAGAGCGCCTGCATGTCAGCTTGACCCCTCCGACTCTGTACAAAGACTTGCGTTGAGGCCATATTCACAGGCGATGTGGAACCTCTCAGCCTCAGGAAGGACTATTCCTCTTTGTGTGTGTTCTACTGCCTATACAATGGTTTGTGCTCAGATGAATTGTTTCACATGATGCCCATAGCTACATTCTATCATCGCACCGCTCGCCATAGGCAGAGAATTCAACCTCACACATTGCATTCGGAAACGATGCACACCCTGATGTTGCATACGTCTGTGGCTACGGTAACCACTTCCCATCAGGTGGGCCGTGTGCTTGTCTGCTACCTAAGTGGTATAAAAAAATCACAGCTTTGAAGCCAACCTCTACTACAATCTCAACTTCATCAAACATTTAGCTCCAATTTACAAAGGGTTGTCGCCAATTAATTTAATCAGAGCTAAATAAACATATCAAATAATGGCCCCAAACGGGTTGGATTCACTTTTGATACCGCGCTAAACGAGCGAGGGCGAACGGGCGAACAATAACCCCGGCCTCCAAGGCCCGTCTATTACTGCCAATTATACGAGCCGCACAGTTGGCACCCCTGCATTCGTAAGGCTGCGCAGTAATTAGCTAACGGAGCGAGTAGCATAGCGATAAAAAACAAATATAGCTATGAAAAGTGATGAATAGTCAATAGTCTAGAATAATATGGTATTGATTGTTTCCCGTGGCTTTGCCTATGTGAAATTAACGTATCATAAAAAATCTATGTAACATCTGGCAGTGCTGAACTAACTAAAGAAAGTTTCACAACTGTTGTTGTTATTGTTGTGAAATTCATTGGGTTGTATTCATCGGAATACAATCCAATGAATTTCACAACAACTCATAGGAGCTTTGCAGCAGGTTTTAATTGTCAGAGGAAACACATATTGAACAATTATAACACAACTTAGAATCAATGTTTGCATTATAAAATAATAAGACTAGCAACAGCGTAATAGCATAACAAAAGTTCAATTGTTATTCAATTGAAACGATTCAATGAATCTACTTCAATAGTCTAAACTAGGACTTTTCAAGATTCCCGAAAGTGTAACAGAGCTTAAATGTGAGTTTGCATAATTGGATTCGTTCGCGATTCATACGCCTCGATACACATAATTCTAGAAATACATGCAAGGAATGATTCTGTCGTATCCCGGCTATACGTTAACCCGATAAACTTAGCTTTAAATTGACATTCCTCTTATGTGTACAGTAAATAGATACTTAAATTAATGAAGACATCGATAAAAACTGTGTTTTTTTTTGTTAGGATCTTTTTTTATACGATTCGCAAATGCTCTTTTTCTATCAGATCTTAACTGATATTTTCTATACGAGAACGTGCTCCCATTTTCGTGCTATAACTGAAAACAAAAATCTTTTACCTAGTGAATGTATAATATACCAATTAACAATTTCAAATCATTGGACACTCGACCACTTGTCGACACACTACAATATTCGACATTGTTTTGGAGGAAGAAAGTGGCTACTTAAATCACTGTGTAGTGTAGTTCTCCACTAGACTTACAATTATCTCTTCTCTCTTCCAGTTACTGAAATGAAAAGTTACTTTATAACTTACACTTATATGTTTAACATCGCTCCGCTACCCGCTACGCTACCTAATATACTTACCTATCTACCCAAGGTTGTCACAAGAATTCAGACATGGTCGTATCGTACGCTATGCAACAAAGGGGCAACCCAAAACACTTTCCCTTTCATGTTGTACTACGCTCCGCTTTTCACTGTGTTGGATACCTTCGCTATCTACTCAAGGTCTACGTGCGAGTTATAAGTCGCTACACTATAAAAAAAGTTATATTATGACTTTCGCTATTGTGTATTTCTTTTGAAGCAGCTAGTATTTTTTAACTGCATCTGAATTCGATTTTACTTGATATTGATGCAGCAATGGAGGGTACAAGAAAAAGATAGGCATGAGAAAAACGTCGCGCCTTGCGGGGACTCTCCAAGGTCAAAGCGTAGCATCGGTACATCACACTGAAAGATTTAATAAAATCAGAAGCTGAATAAATCAAGAACTCATTTCTTTTTTCAATGACCTTTTTTTTAAACATTTTACGAAAATGTTAGGTACCTACTAAAGGGACAATGACTCCTAATTCAATGTCAAAAAGCTCTTCATTCGAAATTTAAATCCTTTTTTATTGACGTAGTTACTGATTGGCTAGTAGTAAAAACTTTCAGTGCGACCTACTGCTATAAAAACTTAATACTTAGGTATTTTGTAAAAGTTATATCGTTATTTGTAGAATAATAGGTTATTTTTAGGCAACTAAAAATTATGTTAAAATAATCTAAATGCGGTAGTTACACTTAAGCAGTAAAAAAAGTATTATTGAAAAGACTGTTTATACTAGAGATTGATGGCGCTTGGTGAAATCTACTTGACATATTGAATATGTAATACACTTGCATTTTTTTACAGAGTATATTTTTATTTTTGCATCTGACCGTATTATTGAAAAGAAAATGGAAAACTGAAGAAACAATATTGAAACAGAAAAACAGTTAAATTGAAATACAGTTAACAAATTTCATTACCATTTATCTTGTATTATTTTATTATTAATATAGTTGCCGGCGTATTAATTGCTTTTTAAGGTATGATTCCGAAGCCGACCACATACCACAACTCCAGACGCATGCAGCACATACACTATAATTATATACATTACTTGTTAAACTTCGGTACGGATAAAGGGGACCACTGGGAAGCCGCAATGAATTACGCGCATCTGCTGCGTGCGTTTGCAGTTGTCGTATGCGGTCACCTCGGGAATCATACTAAGGTATGATTCCCGAGGTGACCGCATACGACAACAGCCGGTCATGACAAAATGGACGCCGTACTCAAAGGTGAATGATTGAGATGCGCCTTAGTCGCCTTGTATGACACCATTTGGGAAGAGAAAGGGTAGCCCAAATTCTACTCTGCCGGGACTAATGCAAAGAAAATCGAGGTGATAATGAATTAATGATAACGATCAACAGCTTGAATTTTTTTTACAGCTTTTACAAAATTATTAAGTTCTGGCTAACGTCTTATTATGTCAAAAAAGGTACGAATCGAAATCTAAAAAAAAGAACGAAGTTCTGTAGGTACTGTAAACAAGGAATTATGTTCATGAAACAACGGTGAACGTAATATATTGGATTCTAACCTATTTGTTATTTTGTTAGTAAAGCAAGTTTATTTTCCCATTTTCGGGCTGCCACCCAGCGAAATGAGGCGTATTAAAGGGCATGGTCCCCTTCTAAATCGAACCTGCCTGACTTTTCACGTGGCCCTTCATTTTTCAGGTATTAGAAGTGAAGAGATACTTCTCCCTATATCCTCCTATAGGTAATATCGTTAATATTATTCAGGGTCGAAGGCTAATGTGTCGTGGGCTAGTGTGTCCATACTATATTGTATGGACTGGAAAAAATAAATTGATACAAGTAAAAGGTTTTGGAATTAGGTTACAATGTTTCGTAATTGTAATGGTCTAATATGTTGTAATGTAATGGTTGTAATTGTCCGGTTTTAAGTTTAGTTTATGCCACACTTTTAAGGGTTCCAAACCCTAGAGGTAAAAACCCTATAATTAAAACTCCGCTGTCTGTCTATCCAAGACAGGTGGCAATTCGTTGTCATTAGTTATTGTAGAACATGTGTTGACGGCTATCATGGTATGTATGTAGTAAAATTAAATGATGAATGTATGAAATTTGACATTTATGACATGCGTTGACGACTGTCATGGTATGTATGTAGTAGAATTAAATGATGAATGTATGAAATTTGACATGCCCCCTAAAATCCAACCACACGTCCTGATCGTCCATCTGAATCTCGTGGGGGGCGGACACACGGAAACAAATTTACTGGCGTGGCTAACGTGGCTCTGGTACACTTGACATTGGCGTCTCGCCATTAATAACTGTATAATACATTTACGTGATAATCGATTGATAACTTGATATTGGCGGAGTTGCGGCGATTTGCTGCAGAGGCCATTTTGAAAAAGAAAGAAGAAGAAGAAATTTGACATTTATGACATGCGTTGACGACTGTCATGGTATGTATGTAGTAGAATTAAATGATGAATGTATGAAATTTGACATTTATGACATGCGTTGACGACTGTCAGGTTATGTATATAGTATGTTATAGTAATTTCGTTGTAGTTCCACATGAATTCACTAGATGTCACTGGATGTATGCTTTAAAACCAATTACAATAGTAGTAGTTCAACCGATGTGTTGTTTCTACGACGCGACGCTCGTGGCACTATTGTGTGATATACATCTACATAGTGTATGACGCATTTCTGACAGACCACTTCCATCTAATGACTTAGATAAGGTATAGTAATTGTGTAGTTATTGTGAAATACTAATAAAGATAACGGACGGGTATACTTCACGACTTACTCTCACCGGGACAAGCAGAGACAAAAGCTAACTCATGAGAGCCTTTTACTGTTATCAAACCACCGGTTTCAAGTGTTTGTGCTCTGCCCTTTTCAATCATCATCCATCTGCCCTGGTCCGGGGTCGGCGCAACATGTCATTTTTCAGTAAGGTGGCAATCAAGTACACGGTGTACCTGGTGGAAAGTAGTTACCATGGCCTATGTATGCAACACCAGGGGAGTCACACTCGTGCTACCGACCCTTTAAACAAAAAGAGTTTCTGTGCCGTCAGTGTAGAAGTCAAAGCAGGAGTAGCCTTTGGTCTTTCCACTGACAACACAAAAACTTTTCAGTGAGCTCTGGCTACCCTACTCACCACCGGGAACACAAACGAGGTTATTATGACCGCGGTATTCTGTAGGGTGGAGGTACTTCCCCAGTCGAACTTTCTTCTCCCTTCTTTACCATATCATCTTTCAAACAATCCATCCATCTTTTCTTGAGCTCATCTCTGCTCCTGAAGCCCTCTGCTTTCATACTGTGAACCTTCTTTACAACATTACTTTCTTCTTTTCTAATAATATGTCCATTCCATGACAGTCGTTCGCTTCTCAACTATTCATTCACTGGTGGCACTTTCATACTTCCTCTTATATAGTCATTCCTTATTCTGTCCATTCTCGTCAGACCATACATCCACCTTAACATTCGCATCTCCGCCACATGCAGTTGTCTTTCATTCGTCGCTTTCAAGGCCAAGCATGACGATCCATACATTACGACAGGTCTTTTTATTCAATATATCATCAATTTAAAAGCTTGAACCTATATTATTTACTAGCCATTGCCCACTGTTCTACTGGCATGTGTTACTGATCTCGTTACCGCAACCCAGACAAAATTCCTAGAAGTTTATGTCCAATCTAATTTTTCGCGTGTGACCAACAAAATCGAATACGAGGATTTGAAACAGGGTGACTTAGTAATAGTGATTTGAATCATCCGGTAGTCAAAGTCAAAATCAAAGATTATAATTCAATCTAGAACAACACTATTGTTTCTTATTGACGTCAATAATAAATGCTACTTAACCAATGTTTACTATAGCGCATTGCCTGGTTCACGGCAAATAGGCATACCCCCTTCCCACTATTAACCGAAATTTTGGATATCGTTAGTGAAATATAAGTATTTAATAAACGTCTGTATCCGGTATTCGGTTACATTTTCTTCTTCTTCATCATTCTAGCGTTAATCCCAGTCGCATCCGCAGCTTTCCAGAATCCGGTTTGGCTGAACTTCGATATTTTCCGTAAAGAGACTGCCATGTGACAACCCAAAGGTGATATCGAAGCATTGCAGTTAGACCAGTTGTTGGATTTTTGAAGGCTCTAACTACCCGTAACGACTGCCGTGGATGTTCCTATGGCAACCGACGGTTTAACGTGCTCTTCGAGGCACGACCAGACCAATACAACTATCAATCATTCATGTATAGAAAAAATTGCATTGAGCGGGGATTGGACCCACACCTCCTGCGCAGCGGCCGCCTTCACTACCGCTACGCCACGGAGGCTCTCTTCGGTTACATATTCATCTACAAAAGCTATTCAATTTAAAAGCACAAAAGCATTACCTGCACTAATAGTCTACTTGCATTAGTGTAAAGTGCCAAGAAAAGTTACGTGACAAATGGTGTCAAAAGCCAAGGCCAAAAACGCGCACAAATAAGTAGGTACCTACCTACTAAATTTTACGTCTGTGATTTCAGAAGGATTTTTTCACAGAATAGTTATACTAGTAGGGGAGGCGTCGAAGGAAATTCGGTAGTAACTCGAGCGTGTAAAAATAATAGAAGGGAGGACACCTTACATATTGATGAGTTCCTCTAGTCAGTAAGAGTCTTTAATATAGCAATTTTAGCAATTTAATATAGCAATAGGGGGGTGCGCAAAGAAAAAACACCATTGGATTTAAATTTAAACGTCAGATTAAGATAAGAGATGTTATTTACTTACTACTTAGCATGTGTCAATTTTGCTAATCTAATTATTTAAACATAACTCTTGGTGAGCAAATACTTTACCAATTCATATACTAAAATAAATAAAAACAGTAAATTTACCATTGCTAAGCTCGAACCGGGGGCTTTGCCAGTGTGAAATATTGATCCCGTGCCTGAGGCCCCAAGTACCTATTCCTGAGATAAAAAATAATCTATGTATGTATGGTATTCCGGGCTATAATCTTCATCGGCGCCTTCAAATCTTACTCTTACTTTTAAAAAAAACCTTTTATTATTTGTTCATACAATGAACTAAATTTGCATATTCACGCTAACCAAGATATTTGTCAAGACAAAAGAAACGAGCCCAAACTCGACGGGGTTAAATCGTTTAATTACGGAATTCCTATGGCCAGCTTCCAGATCCATTATCAAACCCTGGTTACCATATAGTATCGAAGTACACATCAAGACGAATAAAATGAGCCCAAACTCGATGGGGTTGCGTCGTTTAATAACGGAGTTCCTATGACCAGCTTCCAAATCCATCATTAGATCAGCTCTATGTCACAATAATATTACATTGTCATCCGATCCAAATGTTACTTGCAAGAGTTGATTACAAACAACGGTACAGGTTGCACTTACCTCGACTGTTCAGGAAAGTGTGGCTAACCTAATATTCTATCCTAGTCTATCCTAACGAAGGAGTACTTACGGTACTCCTAAGGCACTTACCTCGACTGTTCAGGAAAGTGTGGCTAACCTAATATTCTATCCTAGTCTATCCTAACGAAGGAGTACTTACGGTACTCCTAAGGCAAAAGTATCCTAACTAATCCTAATCCCGTCACCCTATACTACTGTAATCCTAACGTCCTCCTAACTGCTACCCTATGGTGCAATACACGCTTGGTTCTCGGGGGTTCGTTGGCAGACCAAGTTGTGTTCGCAACCCTAACCTATAGTTCGTCACGGCGTGGTACTCGGTGGTGTTCGGTGACACAGACCTCCGCTCGTGTACGTCACTACGGTGCGTCGTTGGTACCCCTACGCGTCCCTACTCCCTTAGCCCTACTACCCTAGCCCTACTATAAGTATTTAAAATACGTATATATAATAGGTACAGGATATCTGATGCCAGGCGACCTAAGACACCAGACGGACAGAGACAGGAATTGGGGTGCAGGTGGTAAGGTTTTCTCACTGCCGGTCAAGCAGGCTCACAAGACCGATCAGGTACTGACGGCTAAGGGTGTCTTGGCCACAGTGAGAGGTTGGATAGGTAATGAGTCAAAGTCGGGCTCAACTTGATGACTGGTTTATTCTTACTTTCACTATATCTTAAATACTAATTTAATCATATGTACACAACTATAACTACGTCTTAGTGTGCTATTGGTGTACATGCAACTTCAGCAGTCCTTTTCCTCGTCCGTCACTTTCACTACGTGATGATAAGAGCATCTTAGTTTATTATTTGGATATCACGTAGTGTCCATTGACGTCAGAATATAGGAATTTGCTATAAGTCATGTTCATGCGTGAACATTCTGGCCACTCCCAGAGGTAGGCGCCTTCAGTTCGTAGAGCTCAATGGCGTCCTCCTTGGCTGGAACTTGGTTGTCATCCGAATGTTGTCTTGCTGGCTTCGGTATTCGGTTCGGCTGGCTGTAGACAGCATCCCATATAGTGTGTGGTGGAGGTTGATTGGCGGTGGGTTGCTCTGCGTGCTGCGGCCGCTCTCTCCTGGATACCTTGGGGCGATACTTATTACGCTGGCACGTTGTGCTGAGGCAGCTCGCGATCTTGGGTCCAAAAACAATTAGCATGATAATTATCACCAACATACTTATCGATGATACTATACTTACTAAGTAGGTATGTGACTGAATTTGATACCACACATTATTTGATAGACTGGTTTCTAAGTTGACTTCTTTGTTGATTAAATGTTGATAGAAATCACTTGTACTGTCTATCACGTCTTCAGCTGACTTGTTTAGTTTCCCCCTCGTAGTGGGTATGTAGGTGCTGATGTTGAAGTCCAGTGGTTTGGTGTATGACGAGACTACCTGCACTGATAGTGCACGCTTGGCAGTCAGTCTGCTGTTAGCCGATTTAATTAAACAGTTGTCGGCTATTCTGATGACCCCGACATCTTGAAGGACTATCTCCTCCCGTTGACCATCACAAATGATGGATACGGTAATATGATCTTTTGCTATGAATAGCCATGAATTTTGCATACATAGCTGTTTCCATATGACGGTATTTGGTATTACGAATTTGTTTGACGGACACTTCATACTAGTTTGATTCCTGAGAAGCTGTTCAACAATGCAATACTCGTGGACTTGCATGTTCTTCACGACCCTCGGAAAACACATAAGATGCTCCCGTCGTTGAATGCAACTGCTAAATTCGTCTCGGTCCAGCTCAAAATATTGTTCATTGTTGTAATCCAGTGCTATATAAGCCTTTTGCACCTCTATGCTTTGAAATGACTTGTCCTCATTTTTCTTCGGAACCGTTGTTATGTGAATCAAAGTATATCGTGTTACGTCTTGAATAGGGAAATAGGCGTGTACTTGTATGTGCGTATTATTTTCCGCTATTCTGGTTTCTAACAATTGCTGCTGCAATATCCTCAAGTTTGATGGCATTTTTCTGTTGGCTGACGATACTAAATCACTGACATTTTTTTGTGATAGTACACTATACACGTTTGCTTTGGCTAAATATATTTCTAGTAATCCGTTGTAGTGGTTTAATATTTCTTCAATATAGTTATTCGCTAGCTGCTATGTCTGCATGATTTGGATTTTTATGCTATTGTGGTTGGTTGTCACATACCAGTGATCATAGCTATTTATCTTTTCAATCACTTGAGATAATTTCGTATGAAAGTTTTCTAACTTGTGACTTATCCTTGCTTCGGTGCTGTTTATTTGCGACATAGCCGATATCATAAACTTCGTTTGATGATTGGCCGCTTCAATTAATTTCTGCTGGTTTTTATTCAACGAGTCTATATCTTGATAAACTTCGTCATTTACCCCAAACACTGATGTCATAAATTGCCCTAGTAAGCCCCTTTTTTTTCTTGTTGTATTGATTTCTGTTAGGCATTCTTTTACTCGTTCAAATTTTGCTTCTTGTTCTAGTAAGTGCTGATAGAACTGTTCGCAATGCGTTTCGGTCGTCACGACGGCCGCATTGTCACACATTTGTTTAAATCTAGCAATTGTTGATTTTATTTCAGCGTGTTCTTGGCTGAGGCGGTTCCGTTCGTATACAATTTCTATTCTAAACATGCCTCGGTCTATGTTTGCAATCCCTAGTTGCTCCACATAAAATCCGGGTGACAAACTTTTCACCGAGTAAGTTAATGTTGCGTGTAGACTAGTAAATAGCTGTATAAATACTAGTAAATATATAAACCATTTGGACGTTGTACACCTCTGATTTCTACTGCTATTTGACCTGGCACTGACGTTTGCATGAACAGTGCTATTACTGCAGCGCTTCTCTACACCCGCCTCATCTGGTAGCGGAATAAGCGTATGTATGGATCGTTTCTGGGTGGCGCCTGACGGTTTTATTAGAGTGACTACTCTCACTAACCCATCTTTGCCTGGGTGTATTTCCTTGACTCTCGCAACTGGCCACTTGCTTGGACTAATATTTTCATCTTTTATAAGAACCAGGGTGCCGATTGACAGGTTTTCTTGATTAGATTTCCATTTATATCTTTGTTGTAATTGGTGTAAATATTCGTGCGTCCATGTTTTCCAAAAATCCCTTTTCATTTTTTGAACATTTTTCCATCTATTTAAAATATCTGTATTTAAGTTAGATAGTGGATCAGGTATTCCTACTGCTTCTCTTCCAATTAGAAAATGACTCGGGGTTAACACTAAGTTATCATTTATATCCTCACTTAGCGCGCATAACGGTCTTGAATTCAGACATGCTTCAATTTGATGCAAGAATGTAGATAATTCTTCATAAGTTAATGTCTGATCCCCGATTACTCGGCGTAAGTGATGTTTCATTGATTTTACTCCAGCTTCCCAAATACCACCGAAATGTGGCGATGCTGGCGGAATAAAGTGCCATTGTATCCCTATGGCTGTTGTTCTGTTTAGAAACTCCTTCGACTTGGTTATCTCTAATACTTCTTGCTGTAAAAATTTTGCTGCTCCGACAAAGTTCGTACCGTTGTCACTGTATATGTGTGACACGGGACCTCTCCGTGCTGTAAATCTCCTTAATGCGGCTATAAAGCTCTCAGTGGACAAATCTCCCACTAATTCTAAGTGTATAGCTTTTGTTGATAGGCATACAAAGACTGCAATGTATCCTTTATATGATTTATGACCTCGACCCTTCATTGCTCTTACTTGTATGGGCCCTGCATAGTCGATTCCTGTATGAGTAAACGGAAACGATTCTGTTACTCTGGCTTCCGGCAGGACTCCCATCTTCTGTCCATTCGTCGATGATCTATATCGTATGCATTTCACACATCTTCTTATGTAATTTTTCACTATACGTTTCCCTCCAGGAATCCAATATTGTTGTCTTATATACGATAATGTTAAACTGTTACCCCCGTGTAATGTCGTCAGGTGTGCATCATGTATTATGCTTAACGTTGCTTGGTGATTGTGGGGTAACAAAATAGGATGTTTTTGATCATACGGAAGTCTTGAATTTTGAAGCCTTCCTCCGACTCGTAACAATCCCTGCGCATCAATAAATGGGTCTAAACATGACAGTCTACTGCCCTTCTTTAGCGCTATCCCATTATTGATCGCTTTATACTGTTCCGAAAATTCCTCCTTTTGAATAAGTTGTAGGACTCGATATTTAGTTTCCTTAATTTCCTCACAGCTTAATGGACCCTTATTTCTCTGCCGATGTATAATTCTATAGCAATATGATAACACTCGTATCATTCTGTTAAAGCTTGAGAATCTATGAAATATAGATACACATGGCGTTATGGTTACGTGATTACTGCGTTTCATTTCTTCACAATTCTTTGGAATATTTTTTGTGATTGGTAGTGTAGACGTCTTCAGCCATTCTGGGCCCTCCCACCATATTTTCAATTCTTGTAGTTTATTCGGAGCTATACCCCTTGTGATTACGTCTGCGGGGTTCTCCGAAGTATTAACGTAATTCCACTTGGCTTTCGGTAGTAATCTTTGTATTTCCGAAACTCTGTTGGCTACGAACGTTTTCCATCGACCTGCTTCCCCTGTGATCCACCCTAGGGTGATCATTGAATCTGTCCAGCAATACGTGTGTATAATTGGGACCTTCAAGTCATTTTTAATCTTGCTCATCAACTTGGCAAGGAGGAGTGCTGCACACAGCTCTAATTTAGGTAGCGTAGTTTTTTGTTTTCTTGGCGCTACCTTAGATTTTGCTTGTAACAGCGTAATATCATAACAACAGCTGTTATTGTTGCGCACTCGACAATATATAACTGCCCCGTAGGCTTTCTCGGAACTGTCACTGAATCCATGAAGTTCAATTTGTGACTCCGATGTATATCTACACCATCTAGGAATAGAGATACTTTCTAGCATTTTTAGCTGATCTTGTAGTTCTCCCCATCTTCTTTTGATAGTATCATCTACAGGTTCATCCCATCCGCTGCAATTAGTCCACAGTTCCTGGATGATCAGTTTCATATTAATTATGACTGGTGCTAACCACCCTAGTGGGTCAAATAATTTTGACACTTCCGACAGGATAAACCGCTTCGTTGGATTTTGGTTTCTATTTATTATAATTTCAAATGAAAACCTATCTTTTGCTGGTGACCATAATATCCCTAGTGATTTTCTGGTTTCATCTAGAGGTATTTTTAACATGCTGTCATTCTGACGTTCATTTGGTATATTTTCCAATACTTCAGCGCGATTGGATGACCATTTTCGTAGATTAAATCCACCAGTCTTGACCATGCGGATTAATTCGTTTTGTAATGACCTTGCTGACTCAATATCTTTTGCCCCTGACAACATATCGTCGACATAGCAATCTTGCAGTACTATTTGACTCGCTCTCGGGTAATCCTTCGATTCACTTAATGCCAATTGTTGTAATGTCTTGATCGCTAAGTACGGTGCGGCTGCAGTCCCGTACGTAACGGTTGTCAACTCGTATTCGTCGATGGGATGTTTAGGTGACTCTCTCCATAATATTCTTTGGTATGGGTAGTCCTGTTCATTAATTTTAATGAACCTATACATTTTTTCGACGTCTGCCATAAACACTACTTCGTGTTTACGCCATCGTAATAATATCGAGGCCAGGTCTTGTTGTAACCTTGGGCCTGTAAACATATTAGCATTTAAGCTAATGTGGGCGTTGACTTTGCTTGACGCATCGAATACCACCCGTAGTTTGGTAGTCAGTGAGTCTTCTTTTATCACCGGTTGGTGTGGAATGTAGTATTTGCCTTGGCAATACTCAGATTTTGGTACTTTTCTCATATGACCCATTTCTTGGTACTCATTGAGAAATTCTTTATACTGGTTTTTCAGCACACTATTTTTCTCGAATTTTCGTTCTAATTGTAATAGTCTAGCAACTGCTATTTGGCGTGTATTCCCATACTCTATGTCGGGATTTTTGAAGGGAATCCTCACGGTGTAGGTTCCATCCTCGTTTCGTATTGTAGTTTGGTGATAGAACGTTTCACATAATATATCTTCCTTGGATAGATTATATTTTTCAGGAATCTCTTCTAATTCCCAGAATTTTGTTACTTGTTCTATTTCACCCGTCGTTGTCGTCATACTAACAATCTTTAAACTGTTAGTGATTGGATTGCAACATATTCCGGATAATATCCACCCAAACTCCGTGTTTTGAGCAATAATTCCGTTTGCATTCTTATCCAACCCTTGTAGTAGTATTCTACTATATTCCTGAGCGCCCAAAATTATATTTATTGGACCTCGTTGGTAATATGTAGGGTCTGCAATTAGTTTATTTACTAAGCAGCTTGTTTGTACCTGTGGTACATCTTTGTTTGGTAGTGAACCGGTAAGTTTCGGCAAGATTATAAGTTTTATGGGTAACTTAAACTCGCTCGGGAACCTTGGTTCAAGTTCGACGTTGATACAATAGTTCGACGTCTTCGGTGTCTCGTCAGCAATACCAAGTATCTCGGTTTTAACTTTGCTGCGAGGGTAGGACAGTAATTGGGCTACTTCCTCGGTACAGAAAGAGGCCTCTGAACCTTGATCACAGAGCACTCTTAGCAAGTATGGTGTGCCATCTATGGCGTGAGCTTGCACCAGAGCTGTTGCTAACAATGTCGTTTTCTGTGTCTCCGATTCTTCTGTGGTAGACATATTTGCCTTGGTTTTACTCGTACTTGGGTTCTCTGCTGTATTCGTTGAACCTTTATAATTATCACTCTTGTAGTATTTGTATGTTGGTTTGTCGCTTGTTTGCGACCTATGTAGCCATGTATGATGGTTATGCTTTCCGCATTCTCGACACTTCGCCGTACTATAACACGGATATGATGATTCATGCTTTAAGCATTGTTTACATATTCTATGTTTATTCACCTCGCTATGACGTTGATGTGCTGACAACGCAATAAATTGTTTACATTCGTATATTGTGTGTTTATCATCATTACATAACCAGCACGTGCTACTTACATTCTTTGCTTTTTGTTTACTTGCGGTTTGCCCTGCTTCCGGACGTGGTTTGATATTATCTTCGCTGTTTTCAAGACACTTAAACCGTTTTTCGAGGAAAAACATCATTGAGGAGAATGATTGAGGTTGGTTTGGCTCTTGTAATTGTTCTTCATACTTCTCATCTGTTTCCGAATCCCAAGTTCGGCTTAACATGCGTGTTAACAAAGGGCACCATGAGGATATATCAATCTTTTGGTTTTTTAGTGCTTCCAAGTTCTCGTTCATCGTGTCATGTAAACTTTTCAAATTGCTTGCAGTTCCTACTTTTATTTTTTGTAGATTCATGATGTTGTCTATATGTTTGGTAATGATAATCCTTTCATTTTTGTAGCGATTTATTAACAGTGTCCAGGCAGTTGAATAGTTTGCTTCGCCGATGGTTAGATGTTTGATCAATTTATATGCCTCCCCTCTGGTATGCGTTTTTAGATACTGCATTTTTTCTGTGGCTGTCAATGACTCACCTTCATGAATAACCTTCGAAAAATAAGTCATAAAACGAACTCCATGACTCATATCTCCCGGAGAAGGTCGGAATGGTTATTTCTGGTAATTTTAACGATGAGCCGTGTCCACTCTTGCTCGTCTGTATCTTATCATATAATTGATCTAGTATGATATCATACTCCAATTTCAGTGTTTCGAAAGTTTGTTCCTGGAAGTATTCATGCTCCAATGTACTTCCCTCTTCTATAATACTGAAGTGAGTTTCCTCTATTTTATCGCACTGTGTTTGTAACGTCGCTATAAGCATTTTAAAATGAGAAGTTGGTTTATTACTTGATATCGCCAATTTGGCCTTGTTTAGGCTAAACTGCATCTGTTTGATGCGATATAACTGCAGGTTCATTTTTGCTGAGTTGTTCCGGATTGTTTCGGGTTGTATCTCCTCTAATCCCCGCAGCTGTTGAGTAGACTTAATCCTCTCTTCGCATTCTTCCAGATGTCGTATTGCGCTAGTATAGTTTCTTTTGATGGCTCCAAAGTAGTCAGATTCCACATAAGTATGTTTCTTTAAGGCTTCCTGATCTTCTAATTTTGCATGGTTTTCCGAAGCTTTCGTGAAAGCTTCTGTTAATTGGTCTCTTCTATTCCTTATATATTCTTCTGTTTTCCTCGCTGTCGAGTCTTTTTTAATATTTGTAAATAGTTGGTTTATTGTCTTGTTATATTCTTCTTGACTTTTGATAAGCGAGTTAATTTGCTGGATGTCCATGTTGAGACGTGCCTCCCTAACTGTATCCACCTAGTATAACTACAAACTCGAAGGATAACTGTATCCACCTGGTATAACTACAAACTCGAAGGATAACTGTATCCACCTAGTGTAGTTGTAGTGTAACTCGAAGGACCAAACTGAACAGGGAGATAACAGCACTTACCTCGACTGTTCAGGAAAGTGTGGCTAACCTAATATTCTATCCTAGTCTATCCTAACGAAGGAGTACTTACGGTACTCCTAAGGCAAAAGTATCCTAACTAATCCTAATCCCGTCACCCTATACTACTGTAATCCTAACGTCCTCCTAACTGCTACCCTATGGTGCAATACACGCTTGGTTCTCGGGGGTTCGTTGGCAGACCAAGTTGTGTTCGCAACCCTAACCTATAGTTCGTCACGGCGTGGTACTCGGTGGTGTTCGGTGACACAGACCTCCGCTCGTGTACGTCACTACGGTGCGTCGTTGGTACCCCTACGCGTCCCTACTCCCTTAGCCCTACTACCCTAGCCCTACTATAAGTATTTAAAATACGTATATATAATAGGTACAGGATATCTGATGCCAGGCGACCTAAGACACCAGACGGACAGAGACAGGAATTGGGGTGCAGGTGGTAAGGTTTTCTCACTGCCGGTCAAGCAGGCTCACAAGACCGATCAGGTACTGACGGCTAAGGGTGTCTTGGCCACAGTGAGAGGTTGGATAGGTAATGAGTCAAAGTCGGGCTCAACTTGATGACTGGTTTATTCTTACTTTCACTATATCTTAAATACTAATTTAATCATATGTACACAACTATAACTACGTCTTAGTGTGCTATTGGTGTACATGCAACTTCAGCAGTCCTTTTCCTCGTCCGTCACTTTCACTACGTGATGATAAGAGCATCTTAGTTTATTATTTGGATATCACGTAGTGTCCATTGACGTCAGAATATAGGAATTTGCTATAAGTCATGTTCATGCGTGAACACAGGTGAAACTAAATGAAAGCTTGTAAAATCATTAACACTCATATACATCCATCCTCATCAACTTTTAAATTTTATTATTAGTAGGACGTTATTACTTACTACTACTATGATGAATTTATTAAAAAAAAAACTATTAAAATGAACGGCTTCATAGGGTCCTTAGTACGTTTTCTCATTAGGTGAAATCGAATTTTAAATGAATCACTGTCACTAGGCCGGACGACCGCACGCCCCACGCTCGTTAGTGCATGTCACTTGTCATAGCATTAAGCAGTAGTTCAAGTCAATCTAATTTCTGTGAGAAAATAAGAAAATTGTAACTTTGTCAGTCTATACAGTCAACGTCAGAACGAATTTTTTGATGGAACGATTTTGTTTTATGGAAATAAATTATTGTCCAAACTAAAGGTGTGTCCAAATTTAAAAATAATCAGTCAACAGGAAAGGGGGATAATCAAGGCAAATAGATCAATTTTAAGATCAATCTGATACTGATTGTACCTATCTACTACCCACAACATTAAGCTTCGATAGGTTAGTGATGAAAGGGTTGGCGTTATAATCGAGAGACCCCAGGATTGATTATCGGTCATTTATAACATTACTGCCCTGAACCTATATTAGTTGTTGTTAAATAAAACTTTTTATTTTTAGATTAAGTTTTTTTTTATATAGGTCACGTCAATTTGACTTCACCTCGCCTGATGGTAAGCTGAAGGCAAAGTCTCAGAAAAGATGGTCCCCATTACATACACGTACCATGTTAGCAATGGTGGCACTCAGCTTGACGGCCTCATCAGATGCTTTTTCACGCCCCGCTTGAAGGATCCGGGACTGTAGGAAGAAGGAAACACGTGGCAAGGAGTTCCAGGTCTTAATGGTGCGACAAAGAAAGGAGTCACCAAACCGCTTGGTTCTTGAAGGAATGTTCTGCACCGTATACGGGTGACATCTAAGCCCTGCTTGTGTTGTCCTATGTAGGAAAGGAGAGGGCGAGACCAATTGGAAGAGCTCATCAGAACATTCACCATGGTAGAGACGGTAAAATACTGCCAAGGATGCAACATCTCTACGCATCTGCAAAGGCTCAAGGGTGCTTGTGACCTCGAGATTCCCAATAATGCGGACCGCACGTCGCTGCAACCTGTCGAGAGCATCAAATAAGTACTTTGCGGAGCCATCCCAGAGATGCGAGCAGTATTCCACGCAGGACCGAATTTGGGTCTTGTATAGAAGACACCACTGCTCCGGCGTGAAAAATCGTCTCACTCTGTTCAAGACTCCGAGTTTACGCGAGGCTGTTTTGATGATACTCTCGATGTAGTTTTTGTCATTAAGTTTGCAGCGAACATCCATACCGAGGATAGTGAGTTTGTCCTTTAGTGGCAGTGGCGTGCTCTGAAGAGTGGGAAGGGGAAGGAAAGAAGATACCTTTGCTGTGAAAGCACATGCCTGTGTCTTCTTGGCATTGAACTCGACCAGGTTCTCAGAGCCCCATTGGGAAATGTTGTTCAGGATCCGGGGTTTTATCTGCGATATCCGACTGCTTATGCAGGACGTCCATGATAACTCCCGTGCAAGGTGCTATTATCTGCATGGCAATGAATGCTGCCGGTAGACAGCATGTCATTGATATGCAGAAGAAAGAGAGTAGGGGACAGGAGGGGTCCGTCCTGACCCCTACTTTGCACTCTGCGGCATACCAGCATTTACCTGCAAGAACTCCGAGGCGCGTCCATCACAAAGGACGCGAATACGGTGATCCTGCAAGAAGCTAGCAACCCAGTTGCATAGTCTAGGGGGCAGACCGAAGGCTGGTAGCTTGGAAAGAAGCGATTTGTGCCAAACTCAATCGAAAGCTTTGGCGATGTCAAGACCAATTGCCAGTGACATACGCCAGAAGATCACCCGTTGACCGTTTCGGCCTGAAGCCATATTGCCGGTCATTAATTAGGGAGTGATCTTCAAGGTGACGCATGAGCTGTTTGTTAATTATGTGCTCGAATACCTTGCACAACACTGAGGTGATGGCTATGGGTCAATAGGTAGTTGGGTCAGAGCGATCCCCTTTCTTGGGGATCGGCTGTACATTCGCCTCCTTCCAAGCCGAAGGCACTGTACCCGAGCTGTAGGACAGCTGGCACAGCCGCGCAAGCATTGGAGACAACTCCGCTGCACATTTTTGTAGAACCACTGCCGGAATACCGTCCGGACCACTGGCTTTCTGGACATCGAGTGACTGCAGCACTGCACGGACATCGCGTTGCCTGATACGAATATCAGGCATTGCATGGTCACTGATCGGCAGTGTCGGTGGCTGCATGCCACAATCATCGATTCGGGAGTTGGCCGCAAAGAGATTAGCCAGCAAATTTGCTTTTTCTTGCGACTCATGGGCCAGGGATCCATCGGGGTTGCGCAGCGGGGTCAGCGATGGCTGGCAGAAGTTGGCTTGCACGGCTTTGGCCAGTCGCCAGTAGCCACGGCTGCCCGTGGGATGCGCTACTAGCTCCTGACCAAGCCGCGCTATGCGCTGGGCATCCGCTCTGACATAAGCCCTCTTGCAGACCCTTGAGGCTCTATTGTACGCCGCCTTGAAGTGACCCACGTTAGGATCACACGTAGCGCGCGCCCTCACCCAAGCGCGGTACGCAGACTGTTTATGATTAACAGCCCCCGCGCACTCGCGCCCGAACCAGGGGCGGGCTCTGCGGGTACCGGCTACATTCCATGCCCGGACTGATCTCACCGGCGCGGCGACAGCAGTTGCGGCCTCAGATGAGTTCTTACCTTCAAAGCAGCGTTCAACCCACGGAATGGATGCAAAATAGTCACGCAATCCATCCCAGTCCGCTGACGAGTAGTGCCGGAGACGCCGTTTCCCCTGCACGGGTCGTGGTGGTGCTTTAATGGGCAACTCGGAACGGACCAGACTACGGTCGGATTCGCCTAAAGCGGCACTCACCGAAACACTGTACTGGTCCGGGCGACTCGTCAGTAGAAGGTCTAGCAGAGAGGGCTCATGGTCCGACCTTTTTGGTATTCTAGTAAATTCGTGTACCAGTTGGGTCAGGCCATGCGCCAGAGCAAATGCATGGGCGGCTCTTCCCGCATGGGTTGTTTTAGAGGAACCCAACCAGTTAAAATCCCCCAAAAACACCAGCTCAGCGTTCGGAAACCGCTCCTGCGCATCATCTGCCGCCTGACTCAGGTATTCGAAGAGTCGAGATGTCTCGGCATCTCCTGTATGGGAGCGGTAGAGGCACACATAGATCTGACTCGTAGAACCATGGTCTATGTGTACCCAAAGGGTGGAGAAGGATGGGTCCTCTAGGCAGCGCAAACGGCGACAACAAACATCCGCCCTAACAAACACGCACACCCCGGCTTTTGCACGGAAATTCTCCTCAAGGACATAGCCGGGGTAGAGCAAGTAGGAGCACCTAGAAACAAGATATGTTTAATGATGTCCTTTCACAAAACAAAAAAAGAACTAGTAATAATATTATATGCAGTCATTTATCTCGTGTTAAATGTGATAGCCATGAAACTGTACCAGAAAATATACAAATTACTTTAAATTGGGGTGCTCGTTGGGTAACCTCCACGTCGGCTTCTCCGTTTCTTCCCCCTTTGGACCGCGGTCCTGGGGAGCGGAAGCGGGGGGGCTGGTGCACCCTGGACAACGGCTAACAGACTCCTACCTTGGGAGTTCTGTTAGCCGTTGACAAATAACCCGACGGCTGACCTCACGAGGAGGTCGTGGGATGGCGGGCCTTCAAGGCCCGCGGGAAGGGGTCCGTAGGATACCCTTCCATTCCAACAGCCCTTTTAAGGGCTAGCTGACCCCATTGCACGAGGGGGTCGTGGTATGGCGGGCCTGCAAGGCCCGCGGGGAGGAATTCGTAGGGTTCCTCCCACCTCAACAGCCCTTTTTAGGGCTAGCCGTCGCTCCCGGTACCCCTCTGCTTCAGCAGAGGAGACACGGGAGAGGCGATGGGATCCGTTGGATCCGGGGACGGGTCGGCCTACTGCTCGCGCAGGGGCTGACGGGCATTCGTGCCACCGTCGGCGTTGGGAGAGCTGGCTACTCCCCCGCATCGCGTAACCTCCGAGATATCGACAACGACCTGAGTGCTAGCCACACTCGGGAACGCCGATATCCTGGGGGCCGTGGGGCTTGCCTTAATTGGCCGGCCCGCGACAAGGAAAAGTCTGAAAACCCGACAGCGAAGTCGCTTAAAACCTGTGGATACCTGGGGACCTCCACAGTATATACCCCGCTTCCTGGAATGGCCGTCACCCAGGAAGTGTCTTTAGTACGGTTCTACTCGTGGGACATGATGAAGAACTCTGAACTAATAAACCCAAAAAACCCAAACCCAAGCGAAACAGTCTGCGCGGAGGTCGCGCAGCACCACGACGCGGAAGTCGCGTCCCAGGCAGTGTCGGAGAATTTCGACACCGCCGACAGCCGGGACAGAAGCCCGGTGGGTCTAAGGACCCGAAAATCGAAATGGCGTAAGAGGAGCGCCAAAATCAAAAAGAAAGTCCCTACCCGACCGAGGACAGAGTCCGACGCCGAGCGCACGCTCACCGACTCGTCCTCTAGCAGCAGTCACAGTGGCGACGAAATGCTGCGCCCACCCCCGCCCAAGCTGGTGGCGGTTAGCCGCCAAAAGGCGCGGGGTGGTAAAAAGGTTGCCTCCCAAGCCCATCCATCGCGGGCCTCTGCCCCGGAGGATGTAGTGGCGCCGCCGAGTTCCTCCACCTCGGCGGCGCCCTTGCCCTGTGCCGGCGACAGCACCTCCACAGAGGTGATGGAGGCCCTGAAGAGCCTTGCCAAGGCCCAGACCGGGGCTATGAAGCCGGAGGAGGACCGGCTCATGCGGGTGACGGTGCGCCTCGTCGAGCACTACAACCTGCTCAGGGCGGAGCTGGCCAGCGCGCAGCTCGAGCGCGCTGAGCTCGGTAGGCAGCAGGTTGCGGTGCTCGAGGAGACTGCGCGGCAGGCAGCGGAGTACCGCAGCGAGATGGCCAGGATGGCGGCCGAAATATCGGCGCTGCAGGAGGCCATGCCGAGTGAGCGCGTGACGCCGCCGCCATCCCTGGCGCCGCGGTCGCCGCCGTCTCCGCCGTCGCCGCCGGTGCGGTCGAGGTCGCCGGTGCGGCCGAGACTGCCGCCTCGGGCGCGGCCGGTGTCGCTGGCGCCACCGCCACCGCCTGTACCGGCGCGTTTACCGGCCCCGCCGCCGTTGCCGCCGCGTCTGCCGGCCCCGCCGCGCCTGCCGGCCCCACCGCCGCCGGCGCAGCCGAGGCCCACCAATCCGGTGGAGGCCTGCATGGCGACGATGGCCGCCATGGAAAAGCGGCAGGCGGCGCACGAGGAGTGGACGCGGAGTTGTCTGGAGGCCATTATGGACTCCATCCGTCGTCCGCCCCTGGCGCCGCCGAGTGGGGGCTACGCCGGAGCAGTAAAGCGGGGACGGCGGGGACCTCGCAGGAGTCGGCCCGTAGTGTGCCCACTGCGCCTGCTGCTCCGGCCGCTACCGCCGCCTCAGCCGGGAGCGCCCAAGCCAAGGGCAAGGGGAAGGGGAAGGGCAAGGGGAAGACGTCCCAAGTCCCAGCCCCGGCCCCGGCTTCGGTCCCGACTGCCTCCACGAGCTCCGCACCGGCAGGGGGCTGGGAGGTGGTCGGCGAGGCGAAAAAAAGCCGGAACGCCCGTAAAAAGGCAGCTAAAAGGGCCAAGAAGGCCCAAGCTGCTGCGAAGGGTGCGTCAGGTAAGCTGCGCGTCCCCCGTACCACCGCTGTCGTCTTAACGATGACACCGGAGGCGACGGCGAGGGGCGTGCAGTACGTGGACCTGGTGAAACAGGCGAGGGGCCTCATTGATATGAGGGCCCTCGGTGTGGCGGGGACTCTCCGAGTGACACACACTCGGACGGGTGCCCGTCTCATCCACGTCCCTGGCGCCTCCAGTGGTCCCAAGGCCGATGCCATTGCGGCTAGGCTGAGGGACACGCTGGATGCGGCCGACGTCCGGGTGTCCAGGCCCACCAAGTGCGCAGAATTGCGCATTTCGGACCTGGACGACTCCATCACGGCCGAAGAGATTCGGGTCACCGTGGCGGAGGCCGGGGGTTGCCCCCTGGAGGCGGTTAAGGTCGGAGCGATCCGCTACGGCCGTCGCGGACAGGGGGCAACAGTTGTCGGCTGCCCCATCGCAGCAGCCCAAAAGGCTGCCGACCGGCGGATACTCGCGGTAGGCGGCGTTGTAGGAGTCCGGGTACGGCTCCTGCAGGCTCGGCCGGACAGGTGCTTCAGGTGCCTGTCGGCCGGCCACGTGGGTGTGCAGTGCAAGGCGGAGGTGACGGTCGGCGACCGTTGCTTCCGCTGCAGCCAACCCGGTCACAGAGCCGGTACTTGCGAAGCTCCGCCGCACTGTTTCAGGTGTGCGGCGGAGGGCAAGCCGGCCGACCATAGGGTTGGCAGCAAGGCCTGCACCCGCGGGGAGCCGCTGCCGCGAGGCGGGCGTTCCGCCAACGGTTCGGTGCGGGATGCGGAGATGGTTCCATAATGGATCCCCAGCTCCGCATCCTGCAGGCGAACGTGGGCCACGGTGTCGATGCTCAGGCCCTTCTGCTCCAGAGCATGGCACAGTGGTCCATACACGTCGCCGCTGTCGCCGATCCATACACTCACCGGCCCCTCGGGCCCGCCTGGGTGGTCGACCTGGATGGATCGGCGGCACTGGTGCATAACGCCGCTGCGGGTGCCCCTCCCCTTGTAGTGATCGCAAGGGAGCATGGCATCGTAGCGGCGCGTGTAGGGGAGATTGCGGTCGTGGCCGTTTATCTCACGCCGGGGTCACACCGACTCATTGGGCAGTATCGGCGGTCGCTGGAGCGGCTGACCGACGTCGTCAATGCCTGTACGCCTCGTCAGGTTCTTGTGCTCGGGGACTTCAACGCCTGGTCTCAGGCTTGGGGCTCCCGGCGCACGAACGCGCGGGGCAGGGCTCTGGAGAGCTGGGCCGATTCTCTCGGCTTAGTTCTCCAGAATCGCGGGGCCGAAGCCACGTATGTGGGCACCTTTGTGGCGGGGGAGCGCAGGTCGATCATAGACCTTTCGTTCGCGAGCGCTTCCCTGTCACTCCGCGTGCGGGACTGGCGTGTCGCCGTGGAGGTGGAGACACTATCGGATCACCGATACGTTCGGTTCGATGTCTCCCCTCCTGCGGGTGATGCGCCGGTCATATCGGCCCAACGCGAGCCGCGCTGGGTGTTGGGGCGACTGAATCGGGAGGACCTCCTGGAGGCCGCCATCGTACAGGCCTGGGCCATTGCGCCGGACAGGCCTGTCGACATAGACGATGAAGCGGCCTGGTTCCGGGAGGCCATGACACGGGTCTGCGATGCGGGTATGCCTAGGGCTCCAGCCTATAATCCGAGGCGTCGGGTCTACTGGTGGAATGCGGAGATCGCGAGGCTGCGTCAAGCCTGCGTGATCACGCACCGCCGGTGGGCTCGACTCCGTAGGAGGCGTAGCCGTACCGCAGATTCGGAGCCCCGACTGGCGGAGCTTCACGAGGGATACAGGGAGGCCCGGAATGCCCTCCGAGCGGAGATCAAGCGGTCTAAGGCCGCTTGCTACCGGGAGCTCCTGGAGACGCTGGAGCGGGACCCATGGGGGCGGCCTTACCTTATGGTAAGAGAAAAGCTGCGCCCCCGGGCCCCTCCGCTGACCCAGGTGCTCGAACCGGCTCTGCTCGGAGGAGTGGTGGAATCCCTGTTCCCGGCGCGAGCGGAACATGTTCCGCCGCAGATGGCTCCGCCGCCTCGGTCGCCTACGGCGCCCAGTGCGGTGATTGACGACGACGTGCCCGAGGTCACTTGGGTAGAACTAGAGCTGGCGGTGCGAAGGCTGAGAGCCAAGAAAAACACCGCCCCGGGACCCGACGGCATTCCAGGCCGCGCGTGGGTCCTAGCTCTAGGGGAAGACGGTCTCGAACCCCGACTGAGAGGGTTCCTTAGCGCATGTTTGGAGCGGGGCCAGTTTCCGAAGATGTGGAGGACGGGGAAACTGGTCCTCATCCGCAAGAAGGGACGCCCGGCGGACGAGCCGTCCGGGTACCGGCCCATAGTGCTGCTCGACGAGGTGGGCAAACTCTTCGAAAGAGTAATTGCCAAGCGCCTCGTCGAGCATCTCTCTAGAGTGGGGCCGGACCTGGCGAATACCCAGTTTGGGTTCCGCCGGTGGCGTTCCACTGTGGATGCCATCATGCGTCTGAGGACTCTGGCGGAGGATGCGGTTGCCCGGGGCGAGGTGATGTTGGCGGTGTCCTTGGACATCTCCAACGCCTTCAACACCTTGCCCTGGAGTTGCATCAGGGAGGCACTCGTGTACCACGGTGTGCCTCTCTACCTCCGCCGCATAGTCGGGGCTTACCTGACGGAGAGAGCCGTCGTCTACCCGAGTTCGACCGGAGTCGGTAGGCGTGAGATGTCGTGCGGTGTTCCACAGGGATCGGTCCTGGGGCCGTTACTGTGGAACATCGGTTACGACTGGGTGCTTCGCGGTGACTTCGCGTACGGTGCCACCGTCACGTGTTATGCGGACGACACGCTGGTGACGGTGAGCGGGGCTACGCACCGCGAGGCAACCCTGAGGGCCACGACCGCGGTTGGCCAAGTCGTCGAGCGGATCCGGCGGCTGGGTCTCGAGGTGGCTCTGCACAAGTCCGAGGCCATGTTCTTTCATGGTCCTCGGCGCAGGCCAGGCCCGGGAGCCAGCCTTACAGTGGGAGGCACTCCCATCGACATCAAGCCCCAGCTGAAATACCTGGGGCTCGTGCTTGACGGTCGATGGGACTTCGGACAACATCTCCGAAGCCTGCGCCCCAAGTTGGTCACCACGGCGAATGCCCTGAGTCGGCTGTTGCCCAACTTGAAGGGCCCAGGGGCCTCCTGCAGGAGACTCCACGCGGGTGTCGTGCGGTCCATGGCCCTATATGGGTGCCCCGTGTGGGCGGACACCCTGGGGGCCAGATTCCTGCCTCTGCTCCGTACGGCGCAGAGGACGATGGCCTCCAGGGCCATCAGGGGATACCGCACGATATCCTTCGAAGCGGCGAGTCTCCTGGCCGGATCGCCACCGTGGATCCTGGAAGCGAGGGCCCTTTCGGCACTATACCAGTTCCGAAAGGAGGCGCGGGAGCGGGGATTCGATCCCGAGCCCGAGGACATTCGGGCCGAGAAATCCCGGCTCCACCAGGTCATGGTGGCCGAGTGGGAGCGACGACTTGGGCAACCACGCGCAGGGCACGCCGTCATTGCGGCGGTAAGGCCCATCATGGGGGAGTGGCTAGAGAGGCCACACGGGAGCCTCTCGTACCGTCAGACGCAGATGATAACCGGGCACGGTTACTTCGGGCGGTATCTGCATCTGATGGGTATTGAGCCAACGCCCGAGTGCCATCACTGCGACGCGAGCGTGGACTCGGGGCTGCACACGCTCACCGAGTGCCCGGCGTTTGAGACGCCGAGGCGGGAGCTTGTGGCGGCCCTGGGGGTGAGAGTGCTCACGCTCTCCACCCTGCTCGCGGCGATGGTCCGCTGCGCGGATGCGTGGGCGGCCAGCGCCTCTTTCTGCGAGCAGGTCATGCTCGCGAAGGAGACAGCAGAGCGGGCGCGGCGCGGTGAGCGAGAAAGACTCGCTGACATCGCTGCTCGCGCCCGAAGGCGGCTCGGGCGCCGGAGGGCGCTTACAGACCTCCGCCCCCCATGAGCGCGGGCCTGAGGGTGACGGGTGGAGCCACCCGTCACCCTAGCAGAAGCAGGCCACGGCGGCGGCGCGCATCGTAGGACGATGCGCGCCTCCCCACACCGGGGTTGAGTCGGGGACGGCGTGGTCCCCACCTCCCGAGGAGGGCCAGACCGAAAGGGATGGCCCTGGGTCAGCCGGGGTTTGAGGGATATGTCGCAAGACAACCTCACCTTCGGCCTAGCACCACGACCCACAGACGGCGTGCGGTTTAGTCGGTTCGAGTCCGACATAACCTACCCCTCCGGCTCCGGAGGGGCGGGTATCCGTGGGGATTTCCCGCACGTAAAAAAAAAAAAAAAAAAAAAAATTACTTTAAATTTGCATGCAGTTTTGACCTACTGACTTAATTATGCTGTGGCTTTGGCAAACAAAATCTGAAATCTCTGAAAGCCGAGCAATTAATGCGCACCGTGAAACTGAATCTTTTACACCTATTCATTCGCACGAGAGCTTAATTTTCCTTTCGTTGGGCGCCAATTTTCTCTCAAAGATTATCATCACCGCGTTAGATTTATATTCAAATTACTCCAAAAGTTTTTTTGTTTTACTGTCTTTTTATGGCTTGTTTATTATCAAATAAATACATGGTTTTTAATATTAAATGATATTTTGATATTCGTTTTTGAGATATCAACTTAGTATAAATTTGGATGAGTGGTAAACTGCGAGTTAGATTTGTATACGAAGGGTTCTGTACATTGTTAATATATGCTCTACTGTAGATATAGAGCTATAAATTTGTATGACACTTAAAGAAACAAGAAAGGCGAAAATAATATTCATGGCCAATTTTGTTTCATTTATTACTCTTATATATTATATATACCTATATATTATTTAGGTGTATAGAAACTATCGTGAGCCATTTTTCATTCGATAAATTTATTACGGCTGTACTCACGTTACTCGTCAGGATGCGCCCGACTAGTTTCGGACCCGACCGGAGTCCTTAATCATGAGCAGAGCACCCAGGCGCGGCGACGTCAGGTGCTTTACTGCGTTCCCAACGTTGGCACTGTCGTCGCGCGCGCTCGGATAACGGCGGGGCACTCGGCTGATTCCGGGGCCTGGGTGCTCTGCTCATGATTAAGGACTCCGGTCGGGTCCGAAACTAGTCGGGCGCATCCTGACGAGTAACGTGAGTAATAAATTTATCAGATTATTTAGGTGTTAAAATACTGAGGTTTATAAAATACGATTCACTAACAGATGGGCATACAGAGTAGTCTTAGTAAATAAGTTGATTTTTTAAACACTGACGAATAAGTATTATATAGATATATTTTTAACTATGGACAATCCTTCCATAAAGTCCACGTAAAAATCTATTAGGAATGCAATGCAGCTCTCTAGTCCCCATATGGAACAAAATACAACATACTGCTACGACGTTTTCAAAAAAAAAATGATACTGCTTCTGCTGATTTTCTGCTGCGATTTTTATTTAAACAAACGCAGTAGGGGAAATCGCTTTACGGAGAAAGCTCACCCTCAAATACATTGAAACTGAAAAAAGCTAGTGAAATGCCGCCATTTAATACATTGCTGCCTACCCTTTCAAGAAGATTTCACTGACCGACACGAACCAGCGTACGTTCTAACACTATACCACAAAGGTCTTTGAGAGTCAGTTCATTCGGTTATGAATACGTAATGAAGGTTACTTAAGAAATTAAAGCCTTCACATATTTTGTCAACTAATGTTACGTATTTTGATGACCCTCCTAATTATATAAGTCCGAATAATTCAATCTAAAATAGGTGGGTATATAACGCAAATTAATAAAATATAACTAAAACGGCGTAACTTGGTTGGAACAAAATTTTAAATTTCTGCCTGACCACTTCCAATAAATTATTATAATACTAGCTTTTTCCCGCGGCTCCGCCCGTTTGTATATGATGTCCTATTTTTCTGCACCCCTTTGGACCCTAAGCTTTCATTTAAAACAAACCCTATGAAAATTGGTTGGGTAGTTCTTGAGTTATGAGCGTTACGCTAACGTATTATTATAAGAGATGTACACACATACTCACGCCTGTAAATCCCAGAAGCGGTAGGCAGAGGTGTAACAGTCACGTTTCACTAACTATTATGTTCGGTCCCACGTAATAGCGGGCGAGCCCATTGCCGTCTAGTGGGCACTTTGGATTGGGCTTTAAATTTACTGTCGGACAGAGAGCCGCCTTTAATAACACGCACAGAAAGAGACCAACAAAACATAAATGAATTATTTTCTTTGTATCATGCGCTGTCATGCCATTCTTTGTGTTCAGTTAAACTTTGTCAATTTTTTTTGTAAGCACACGCCAATCCGCACATAATATGCAATAAACCTTTAAAGGCGCCCACTCACTAACAGTCCGCCTGCAGTCCGCCTGCAGTTCCTGATCTGTCCGGCGACCTGCAGTCCTAAGCCGATAGCGCCCACACACTAAAGCGATTTTAGCCTGCCGGCAATTCCCTGTTGTCAGTTTTGCGACCACACACTAGCAGTTGTGAGTCGTCAGTTTTAGGTCGTACGATCGCCTGCCGGTAATGGTCTAATATCAGTTACATAGAGAGTACGAAACAGTGCAAGCGATTTTCGACCTTATTGACATTTTCTTAATTACATGTTTTTTCGCATAAATAAATGCTGCTGATCACGAATATAAGAAAAAAAACTAGATTTGTTGTGATGTCAATAAGGTTGAAAATGGCTTGCACTACGTTATTCTTATATAAGTATGTGCTAATCATTGTGAGAAATAGGTGTTAGCTATTTTGAACCTTATGGACTATGTGCATAAGAAATATAGACGAGTATGTACAAAAAAGGAATAAAATCTTAGTAAAAACTGACACGAAACGTCGATCGACAGGCCCGTTGTGCTCGTTCGCCCTGACGGCCTAGGACTGTCCGGCTTAGAACTGTCCGGAATCGTTCGGCGGCCACACACTATCGGATCGTAGTAGTCGTCAGTCCAAAATCGTTAACGAAACTGTTAGTGTGTGGGTTATTGCGATTAACTGACAGATTTATATCGTCCGGCCGTCGTCCGGTAAACTGTTAGTGAGTGGGCGCCTTAACATGCAAAAAAAAATACCAGCTTTTTAGTGAAAATACTGGTATTTTAGTATTTCAAACAGTCACTTTAACTTAATTTTTTAGTTATAGTAAAATTAAATGTGTTTTGCAATTACTATAAAATAAAATTGTGGGTATATGTATTCTATATATCTTGTACCATAACATAGATGTAGGCATTATCTGAGTTTCATTTAAAAGCTTGAGTCTGAAGCCAAAGTTAATTTACATGGATTTAGTAAACCGCTACCCGGCGGACGGGACGGGAATCAAACTAAAAGTTAGAGATTAGTCCACTGAAGGGTTTTCAGCGTTAGCATGTTTTGAAAGCTCTGGAAAGGGTTTGAATGCACTTCTATAAGTACGTTATCGGTAAATTTTGTGAACATCAAACAAACGTAAAAAAGATGAACCAAAAATCCATTAAAGAGACTGAACAACCAATGACGCGGGCCACCAAAGAGACCTTAAAACGCTCTTTGTGCAGTCTGAGTACATTACTACCAATTTTACCGATCGCTATACCTGGCGTAGCATAATGCTACGTTGCTACGCTTCGTAGCAAACGTAGCAATATTGATATTATGAGCATGCTACGCTCGCATAAAAATATTCTTATACTTTGAATAAATTAGGATGACAATTATGATAGCTCATGAATAAGATATATGCTTTATGATACATACAGATACTGTCGTAAGTCATTGATGGATACCACCCAAAGACCAAAAATAAAAGGTAACAAACAACACACATTGAAATAAAACAATTTATGAATTTAAAAAGACAATTATTAAGTCAAAAAGTTAGTAGCATAATTTTTGTTCTTGGTAAATAGGTCAGTAATTAATTAATGAAATGACTGGCTGATGCCTTAAGCGGTATTAAGGGCGCTCCTCTTTAAGTCCTTCGGATTCTCTGTGTCGTGAACGATAAGTACTTACATAAACATTCTTACACAGAACGAACTAAGAGTCGGAAAGGTCGGCTCAGTAGTAGGGATTCCGTGCCGCGACGTCTACAAGAGAGGATTTAGAATAATGCCTTATAATACTAGGTATTTAATATAACAAATCTTAACAGATCTTACTGTTATTAATATGAAAATTTGGATGGGTGTTTATCAGTTAACAAATCACTCCAGAATGGGTAAACTAATCTGGTTAAAAAAAAAATTGTTGGCATTTGGTTAGAAACAACTAGCAAGGTGGCTAGGACAGGCTGGATGCGGAGAGCGGAGGATCGGGAGCAATGACATATTGGAATTGGCGTGGTTCTCGGCAGAGTAGAATTTGGGCCACCCCTTCACTTCCCATGTGGTGTCGTACAAGGCGACTAAGGGATAGGGCTGATTAACTTCAACATCAGACAGATATTTACAGCCCAGACTCAGCCTCAGATGCATGGCTAGAATCAACAATAGTGCACGGAATACGGTAATAGGTTCACCCCCTATTGCGTGAGACCGAATACAGATTGGTGAAATTCACCTCTGCCTAACCCCCCGGGGAAAAAGGCGTGATTATATGTATGTATGTGTATATGTCCAGCAGTGGAATACAATTTGATTGATTGGTATTTGACTAGACCTCTAGAGGTTCAAACCCTGTCAACAAGGTATTCGAATATTTACAAGTATGATATAATTATTTACGTGGCAGCTTATATGTATAAATAGCTGTATTGTGTATAACAAATAACGTAAGTAATAAGTAGCTGAAAAAATAAACCACGGAAATATATCTGTTTAGTTTTGAAGTCGTTAAAGGTAGCTAAATCAGAGAAACACGTATTTGATAACAGCTGACCCGTCTGTTAGGCGATAAAGCCACGAAATGTGGCACCAGTTTTAAGAAAACCAAATATTTATTTACTTCTAGAATGCCACACAATATTGCAATATCAAACTTTACAACGCAATATATTGTTCCTAGACATTCATAAAACCAAATGCAAGTGATACGTTTACTCTTTCAATCCTTTTCAAATTCCTTTCAATTCAATTAATTAAATTATTAAATTAATTAAATTAATTAAATTAAATATTAAATACTCCAAAATATTTCACACAGCGCTATCTAGACCCATGGTAAGCATAGCTTAACTAGCTTGTGTTATGGAATCTATAATGCGGATAGAATATACTTAGATACTTTTATTTTGTAAATACATACATATTATACATAGAAACACCCAGACCAATGCAAATATACATATTCATGCATACAAATATTTGCACCGAGCGGGGATCGAACCCCCGCCTCCTGCGTAGCGGCCGCCTTCCCTACCGCCACGCCACAGAGGTCTCAAATAAATTATGAAAATCATCATCAATATCACAATGTCAGTTACGGTTACATCCTAAACTTACACTTCGGGGTCCCCGCCCCTACTATTTCCCTCTTATTGTGGCTTTTACGGGAACTATTATCATCTGACCCTTTTACCCCGAGAGCTTCGACCATTGATCAGCAGATGTATGATGATAAAATGTTTTGCTTGTAATGTGGGATCATCCTCTGACCTCTATTCAACCCATTTGATATAATAAATTAAATTAAATAAGTTTTATTTCGAAGTGGGAATGCTTGATAATGGTAACTATTTAAAGTAATTAAAAAACTGTTAATTTTCGACTCGGAATTTCAGCGAAGAAATTTTAGACTCTTCAACTTATGAATTTGCAAGAGCTAAACGGCTTGAGCAACAAAATTATTTAAATACTTAAGTAATTATCCCGCTTCCGCAATTTTTGGCAACCAATTCTTTAGACAGAAATAGCCTATGAGTTTAGCAGCCTGAGCATGATTGAGTAACATTTCAAAAACAATAACAAATCAAATCAAATCATATTTATTTGTATTAAACATGACATGTTTAATACAAATAAATATACATACACGTGCATGCAAGATGTAATTTAGTAGTTATGTCAAAAATGATATTAATACATATGAGTTAAAATCAAAATGTCAAGTAAGGTAATCAATTAAAACATTTCATTGCTTTAAATGTTATGTCAGAAAATGTCAAAATAATAATGGTACAATGAAATGCTAATGTCAAAACATATATATACGTAAAATGTCAAATCTCATGTCACATCCTTGACATTTCACATACAGAAATAAGATTACAAAAATCCACTAAAAATCATTCAGATTCCTAAACCTTAGCAGTAACCATCACAGATATATCCACCTACCACTTATCCACCGGTATAAATCTGGGTCATTAGGAGAGCGAAGTGGCGGAGCCGCGGCGCGTCCGGCCGCGTGAACGATGCACAAATTAATGGGCCGTAGATAACCACTCGTTTGTTATGATGAACTATAGTTGTTTCAATGGGAATGATACGGTTTGAACTGTTTTATTGGTACTAGCAAGGAATATTGAAGCTGCGGAATGAACTCCCTGCTGTGGTTTTCCCAAGCGACTACAATATGGGGTTCTTCAAGAAGGGTATTAGAATGTGCTTACAAGGTCGGTAGTGCGAGTAAGACGGCCCTGGTATTGCACACATGTTTAGGCCACAGTAACCACTTTCCATCAGGCGAGTCGTATGCCACCTAACTATAAAAAAAACAAGAGTTAATGCGTTATCTTCGTGCGTTACCTAACCTGGTCGAACTTAGCCCAAAGAAGTTAAATTCTGCCACCCAATATGTTGTCATTTGATGAAATGGCATGACTGAAATGACACGTTTTAAAAACCAATTGATTACATACATACATATAATCACGCCTTTATCCCCGGAGGGTTAAGCAGAGGTGAATTAACACCCACATTTTACCAATCTGTATTCGGTCCTACGTAATAGGGGGTGAGCCTATTGCGGTATTCCAGGCACTATTGTTGACTCGAGCCATGCATCTGAGGCCGAGTCTGGGCTGTACATATCTGTGCGACGTTAAAGTTAACCAGCGCTATCCCTTAGTCGCGGGAAGAGAAGGGGTGGCCCGAATTCTACTCTGCCGGGAACCACGCGGCAACACACCTGATTATGGCTAAACAACCGATTCCAGATTAAAAAAAAACCGGCTGATTCTGAAAAGATCGAAACAAGCTCTATAGCAGGCGGTACCCATTTGCTAATCTCAAACCAGATGAAAACTAATGTTTTTTTATTAAACATGTGAAATATTTTTTATTTTTAATAATTATTTTTATCGTACTTTTTAGTTATTACTATGACATATGTATATATTTGTAATCGTATCTTCTAATTTCCTTCATTTTGATGCCACACTTGATAAATTTAAGTTAGAATTTTATTCTTACCACATATATTTTGGCGCCCAAAACCAATATACAGCTTTTGTTCATATTTTATGTTCCCAAGAGTTATAGTGATAATTGAAATCCGTATGGTGGTTTAGGAGATATGAGGTAACAAAGATTATTGCAAACATACATACAAGACACGCGCGAAAAACATAACCCTTCTTCACAGTCGGGTAAAAATAAAATGAAGAGTCCCGATCGCATTCAAGGCCTCAGAGTCCGAGGTTCGCTTTTCGGTCTTTACTCCTACACTACGCACGGTCTTGGACATCCGGTAGGGAGACCATTCTAAAAAGTGAGTGACGTGATTCAGGCCGCAGACCGACGGGTGGAGCCGCCTGTCACCCTAGCAGAAGCAGGCCACGGAGGCGGCGCGCACTTAGGCGGCGCGCATCGCATCGCACACCGGGGACGAATCGGGGACCGCGTGGTCCCCTCTCCCGAGGAGGGCCAGACCAAGAGGGATGGCCCTGGGTCAGCCGGGGTGCGTGGGATATGTCGCATGACAACCTCACCTTCGGCCTAGCACTACGACCCAGAGACGGCGTGCGGATTAGTCGGTTCGAGTCCGACATAACTTCCCCCTACGGCTCCGGAGGGGTGGGGTCTCCATGGGGATTTCCCCGCAAGTAAAAAAAAGACGTGATTCAGGCGATCAGGGTAATTTTATATTGAGGGTAATATTAAATTGAAATGGTAGAAAATAATGAAATACAGACCCGTCGCTGTTACACGGCCGTCATGTATATTACCTTTAGTGATTAGTAGGTTTACGCTATAGCGTGAAATATTTGTGAATTAATTTTCGTGTAGGCAAAAAAGTACCGACAATTTCATTTGAAAAAAGGTAAGGAACGCTATAACAATTAATATTCTAAACCCCCAATGTAACAAAACGATTATGCATAATGTACAGTACTAAATCTTCTTTGTACTTGAAACGTTTAAAAAGAGGAACATGTACATACTTTTAATTATATATACCGGGGGTATTTAAAGCAGCTAAAGGCTCGAGTTAGCTGCACGGCCAAAATATTATCATAAACAACAATTTAGCATAGTCATGAGCTCGTTGAAATGAAGCCATGGTACGTTTTCGACTTTTCGCAGCTTATCCTCTAGGTCAAGACGGCGGTCGATAGATACGCAAGCTAGGGATGGGACGTGTTTTTGCGCTCGAGAAATGCGAGTACAGCGAAAAATGAAAGATTGCGTGCTGAGATATGAGTTATTTATTTATTAACTTTATAAGATTATATCTTTTACTTGGAAATTCATTCGTTGGCACTAAAATTACAACCACAGTTTCTTATTTTTATCAGATACTTGTGTATCCAGTGGTTACAGTGGTATTGCAAAAACTTAAAGGGAGACTTCTAGAAATAAATTTTATGATTTTTGAAGTGAAAACTTCTTTAGCGGCGTTGCATGGGTGTAAAATGTTAAGGAAGCGTCAGGATTAGTTGACCTTTGAACCGTAACCGACGACTGACGTCATACAAGATTAGGTACAGACTATGTATTTTGCAAATTACAATCGATATCGTCGTAGCTTAAACGGTAAGCACGTCGACTGTAAGTCCTTATAGTTTCAGATAGTATCGGGTTCAAACCACCTGGCCTTCAGGGATTTTTTGTGATTGTTTTTTCTTATTATAATTTATTACTTTTGGTGATTTTTTTTTCTTTTTGTAATTTATTACTTTGTATGATTTTTTTTTCTTTCTGTAATTTATTATTTTTTGTGATTATTTTTTCTTTTTATGATTTATTAATTTCTTCTGACCGAAAATTAGCAGAAAATAAGTGATAGGTTCTATGATTAGCGCTATATTATAGGTATGGTATGGTATGTTCTTTTTTAACTTTTTCTATGTATATACCGAAGAAAGAAAAAAGAAAATGTTTTCACTTCTGCCGGCACTCCCAGAGTGCAACCCGTCTTTTTTTACGTTGACTTAACTGATGAAGCTAAATTGAATTTTTATTCTTAAACAAATACCCCTAATCCCTTAGTAGTTTACGAAACCACATGTAATAAAAAGGTATTAAAACCATAATAATATTTAGAATTCTAATAAGGCTCGTATATTTAGCAGTAAATCTTTATTTTATTCGAAACGTGTTTACACTTAAATAAATAATAACCAATGAAAACGGAGTTCTTACAGTGACCATTGAACTTTAGTGACATCAAAATTCCAGTATCTTTGTAGCTATATCCATACGTTAATCAAAATATTACCTTGTAAATAATTTAGAACCAAAATAAATTAAACTAAATGTAGTCATTATTGATGGAGTGATTGACAAATTATTACTGTAAAACCTTTAATTTAGCTGCTGGATTCACAGTCATTATTATTTTTTCTACAAGCAATGAATACAAAACACAAAAGGAGCAGCCCGTAATTCTCGCTGCATCTAATCATTCAACTTTGTCCCCTCTCATTCCGAAGCTTTTATTTTTATACAAGCAATCTTTTTTTGCTAACGAACCTTAATTCTGATCTATAATTAATTGAAACAAATGAAAATACAACAAATTTCTTTCTTCATCAAAAATGCGTGTCGCTTCGTACAAATTTATCCAGGCAGAGAGAGAGAGAGATCGCTCGTAGCGATAACATCTCAGTATACATTTGCCTTTAATATTATTGTCTTTCAAGCTACCCAAATTTAAATTTTCTAAAAAATGTCATTTCACTTGAAATTTTTTGCAGTCTCCCAGACATATTCCCTCTTTAGTGCACAGTAGTATACATGCAATAAATTGGCGTGCAGAAGCAGTCCGCAGATCCCACTGCACCTAATCATGTAACCCTGTCTCCGCTCTCTAAGATGCTATTATTTTTAAATATTCTCTTGCGAAAGAATTTCTTTTGAAAACTGGGAATGTAATATATTCTACTTTCTTTCTTCATTTCACGAAAGGTTATAAATGTTGGAAGTAGAGCCATTATGTATAAATTTATCATCGTGAGAGTGGTGACTGTCATGAATGTTACCTGGCCGGGTTTTGAGGTTTCAATGAATTCGTTTTCCGCGTATTCTAATGAATAGACTGACTTACATCTTCAATCAAAACACTTGTACTATTCAACATTATTTATTAAAATCCTGACCGGTTTCGCCTTACGGCATTATCAACCTTTGATAAGGCGGCCTTACGATCGAGAGGTCCCGGGTTCCAATCCAGGCTATTACACTACCGACGTGAACCCACTCCTAACACAAGCAATTTAGCTTAGTTGGAGGGGTTAGAGGGGAAATATTAGTAATTTCGATAATTTCGGTTGCTAATATTCTTTTTTTATAAACAAAAAAAAATTATGCCATATTCAATATAATAATATAATAGTGATGCATTTAGTTCTCGTTCACCCATGGCGCGACAGCGCCGCCCTTAATTGTCATGACTTTCTTGAATTCTGTGTTACACTTTTCTAAGTCACGTATCACACTCGACGGAATCAAAGAAGAATCAAAGAACCATTTTATTAGGATTGACATAATCATTTACTTTGTCACAACACTATTTTTATTTCATAAAAAAACTGACAACCCAGTAAACGTCAGCATACTTCGTCTAATTAAAAATTCGTCGTCTATAGGGCTAGATTGGACAGTAAACACACAGCCCATGCAAAGTGCCTGTTGCACGACAATATCCTCACCCCCTATTACGCGAGACTAATGCCCGTTTGCACTGAACTTAAGAGTATCTTAACCTGATGCCTAAGGTATATAAGACACTCTTAACAAGAAAATGCATTGTACCAACCCTAAGATACTCCTAAACACGCTAAGTCAATCTTAATTCTTATGACACCGAATTAGTAAGCCATAACGTTTTAAGAATCTCCTAACAATATTTTTTTGACAGTTGCCAATCAATGTCCGGTATTTATATGTACTGTTTGGCACATGACATTAAACTAAATAAATAAATAATCTAAATTTAAATAAATTTAAATACAACGTGACTTACGCGACTTGACTGACGAGACGAGATCTTTTTTTTTATTATTATTTATTGGGGCTTGGCCAAAGCCATCAGCCTAAACCTTAAATCTTCAATACAATATTTTTCATGGACGATGTCTGATGATTTCTGCTTCAGTAAAGTTGTGGGGACAGTAAATGTCACAATTCACTATAATATCCCACTTTCCTACACTTGTGTGAATTGTCCAAGACGTTATGTCTAAAAATCCATCATTTTTACACATAAAAACTCGAATTCACACCAATTTCGAAAAATAAAATAATACTGCGATGTGCGCTTTCCCGCGTTCGTGCCAAAACTCCGACGAGATCGTTAAAGAAATCATAGACAATCGCTTAATTATCATAGACAATTGGCTAATTCATTCGTTCATTTACACCTTCATTCGCTTTACTAGGCTTATCTTAAGTTAGGAATGCCCTATCGTAAATATGTTGGTGCAATTGAAAATAAAGTTAAGATTATCTTAGACTTAGGAGTCACTTTACAAGGATTAACCTAAGTAGAGTTTAGTGCAAACGGGTATAAAAATCTTAATTGGTGAAATGTAGGTGCTAATACACCTCTACCTACCTTAACGCGAATATATGTATGTATGTAAATTCAAACATCACTCCCACCTTCTCGTGTTGTGTAACTGTAGTGTCTAACTACATGAACAGTTAAGAGCTTCCTTGGAACGTTTATGTGCTTCAATAACAGCTGCATGTCGGTCTAATTAATTATTGCTAAGTGCTTACAAAGCGTAGGTACGAAGTACGAGGTACGTGTACGTCTCTAGAGAATCAGTCGGACGTCCATGTTGCTAGAAATGCTTGTTCATTACCAACCTTGCATGTAATTGCATTTTAATGGAATAAACATTGTTAATAAAAGCAATTAACAACTTTTGAAATGTATGATGGTATCGTTCTCAGTATTTGTTAACAGTTCAACAAGTAGGACAGCATTAATTAGAACTTTTACTATAGTAAATAGAAATTTTAGTTTTTCTTTTTTTATTAAATATACGCATGTATTTGTAGGCGTGTATATCTCACATGTACACCTACTTAAATGGCTTGCCAGAGACGTAATAATACACAATACACTAATATAAAGTGTTTACTTTTTCATTAACTACTTACGAGTAGCTTATAAGCGACAAACGTCTTGTGATATCGGCAATCAGCATAATAAGAGGTAGGACATGACGGCATTTGCGTCCAATTGAGCAGTCTGACTGGGGAAGAACCTCCACCCTATAGTATAGTGAGGCTACCCGAGTAGGGTAACTAGAGCTCACTGGAGAGTTTTTGTGCTGTCAGTGAGAAGACCAAAGGCTATTCCTGCTTTGTCTTCTACACTGATAGCACAGAAACTCTCTGTTTTTACAGGACGAGTGTGACTACCCTGGTGTTGCACACGTCCATGGGCCGCTAAACAACCAACTCGGCCAACCACTTTCCATCAGGTGGACCGTAAGCTTGTCTGCTAACTCAGGGGTATAAAAAACGATGGAAACTTCGCACATGAACTTGTACATTACATCTTTATCGATACTACTAAATTTACCTAATGCCTCTCTAGATGAGTGGCCATACGTTTTAGAACATAATAGAATGATCAGGGTATGAGATTGACATACGCTCAAGACTGTCATAAAAGTAAAAAGGAGGCTGGTGCGGTTGCTAGTGAGAGAATAACTAACTAACTAACTAACGATGAAATGAAAATATTGCAGAACATTTATACTAACTTGTTATTTCGCTGTTCAAGTAATTTATCCAAAATTAAGTGATATTTTAATTGCATGTGCCCTTCATACAAAACCATCATCATCTATGTATGTTTTCTGATTTCATTCGAAAGTTTCATCAGAGCTCAGGGGCCACTTACTCCTATGTCTCCTTTAGATTTGATTTAAACAGATTTTTTGACTGACTATTATTTAACCTCTCAAAACCCACGAAAAGATCTTTTAACCAGCACGTGTACCGTCCTGCAAATGAAGGTGGCCCTGAGTGTTTTGAGTGAGCCTCATGCATCCAACTTATATTTATACCTTTAATTCATTGAGACGGATTTTCAAAAAGCCCCAGGCTAAGTTACTATACATTACATGAAAATAAAAGGCCATTAGAACAAAACATGAAATGCTAAAAACTTCACATAAACGCTTTGAAAACAACGATTTTAACTCAGACAATGTAAGTTTTTATATAAAAAATGTACTTTCGCGTCGAAACTTTTAGCTGGTGGTTGAAAGTTTGCGGAGGTATTTGGGCGTAGCAAAGAGCTCACGACCGCATGTGAATGCATCATTAACGCCCTCTAGGGAATATGAAAGTGCTCTCATACCTTTTTAACCGAGATTTTAGATGTAATTTCTCTTATAGCTGTAACGCTTCGCCGCGATGAAAATATCTTGGAATTGTCGCTCGTAAATGTTTAATTATGGAAATTTTATGAATGTGAAGAGTCATTATGATGGTATTAAACATAACTTTTAGATATTAGGTATTTCTAAGCGTACAGTTTATGGGGTTTTAAATTCACACTAGAACCTCGTCTGTGAATCAGCATAAATGTACCTACCAACATATAGTAAATATTCAAAAGCTGATAATAATTTACAGATTTAAAAAAAAACGAGTAATGTAATTAATAAGTATTCTTAATGAAAATTCTGTTTAATTACACAATAATCCTTATTAAAGTATTTTTAGCCTTTGCATAAAATATATTTAAAAAATTTCAATCACATTTGCCTTCGTAGGTTTTAGTGGCGCTCCATAGGTACACCCATAACCTTTGAGCCAGTACAGAACATAATTTAAAAGCAATTTAGTAACAAAATGAGTACAATACTCAATCAACTAAATATATTATATCAATAGAATGATCAGTAATAATAAATTACAAAAAATTGAAGCTTAACGTCACAGTCCTTGCCGCGCAAGGCCGTCAGCACACACCGCCGTATCACTTATTCATAGCAATGTCACAAACAAAGCCGAATTTCACTGTTTGCACTGAACTAAGTGTGTCATAAAAGCAACACATGACTTATTTTATTGAACGTCTGTGAAAGTATGTTGTAAAGGATGAGGTTTTAAGTTTTATAATTATTTAAAACTAGATATTATCCAACCAGCACGAGTGTATACAACTAAGGTGGTAGACAAACACACGGCCCACCTGATGGTAAATGGTTACCGTGGCCTATGGACGTACGCAACACCAAGGGAGTCACAATCGGTCTGTCGACCCAGTAAACACAGAAAGTTTCTGTGCCATCAGTGTAGAAGACAAAGCAGGAATAGCCTTTGGTCTTCCCACTGACAGCACAAAAAGTCACCAGTGAGCTCTGGCTACCCTACTCACCGCCGAACACAACACGAGGATATTATGGCCGCGGTATTCTGCAGGGCGGTGGTACTTCCCCAGAGCGATAGAAAAAATGTGATATCACGAATGTGTAAATATATAAGCATCGAAAGTTTTCTCTTTGAAGTCCGAGGTCTGCTGATTGCTTTTACCCGACTGAAGACAAGAAGGGTTACGGTTTTTGCGTGTATCTTGTATGTATGTATGTTTGTAGTATTCTTTATTACCTTGTATCTTCTGAACCACCGTACGGATTTCAATGAGTCATGTCTCAAATGAAGTGTTCTTGGGTACATAAAATATGAACAAAAGCTATATATTGGTTTCTAGGCGCCCCAAAGTTTTTTGTGATAAAAAAAATTACTCAAATTATCAGAGTATCAAAATGAAGGAAATTTGAAGGCGATTACAAACATATATGTCGTAACTAAAAAGTATAAAATAAAATCAATTATTAAAAATAAAAAACCCGACTGATGCTGAAAAGATCGAAACAAGCTTTATAGCAGGCGGTACCCATTTGCAAATTTCAAACATAGATAAGTATATGTACTAAACCAGACCAGAACCAGAAACTTAAACCAGATGAAAATTAATGGGTACCGTCTGCTATTGTGTTTCTATCTTTTCAGCAATTAGTCGGGTTTTTTTTATTTTTATTAATTTATTTGGTTTCGAATATAGGAGAAAAAATTTAATCGGTCTTGGTGGGGTGTGAACCCGCGATCTTTGCCTTACAAGGGCAATGCTTTGACCACTAAGCTACCAGACCTCGTCCTAACCAATGCTTAAAAAAATTGTATTAAAGTAGACTCGGTTTTTCGAAGTTGCTTAAACTCGAACTATAGGACTTGGTTTGAGATTCTATAAAATAATATTTACGATTGTGTGATTTTGAAATTCATCTTGTTTAATAAACGTGTCATGAAGTGAACCTTACTAGATTTCTCTTTAATTTTCCTTTGTATTTGTGAACTTACCCTTTTTCTCGAGAATTATGTTATGACGGATGTAGGTATTACAAGATTATTTTGATGATTTTATAACCAAAACTTCTAATAATCCCCTCCAGCTCAGCTAAATTGTTTCTGTTAAGGGTATGTTCAGGGAATCGCACCCGAGATCTCCTTATAATAGGACCCAGTTTTGTTTGGAGTCGACTCAGTTATCTCAAGGGACAATTTATACTTTCACAAAGATTACCTTTACCGTTGTATGTACCATGACAATGATAGAAGTAAAATGGTTAGTGTAGTTATATTTATTTATGAAGATTTTATTTTGATATAAAGCACCGTTTGTAGGTAGTTATAAAGTAAAAAAATAATAAAATACAAGCGGCCAAGTGCGTAGTAGCACAAGTAACATAATATAAAAGTTCTTGTAGGGTTACGATTTATGATGTATTAAAAAAGTAGACTAGACTAGCTCTCGTTCAAACCAATTTTCGGTAGAAGTTTACATGGTAATGTACATCCTATATTTTTTTAGTTTTATCCTTCTCTTGTTTTAGGAGTTACAGGGAGGGGACACACATTTTACCACTTTGGAAGTGTATCTCGCGCAAACTATTCAGTTTAGTAAAAAATTATATAAGAAACCTCAATATAATTTTAGAAGATTTAACCATAGATAACCTCAATATCATTTTAGAAGATTTAACCACCCCACACGTATGGGTTTAATGAAATCTTTTGACTTTCAATTCTAAGTATGGGGAACCCAAAATTTTTGGTTTATTTTTTCTTTTTTTGTGTGAAAATCTTAATGCGAATTTATTACGGCTGCACTCACGTGAATCGTCGGGATGCGCCCGACTAGTTCCGGGCCCGACCAGAGTCCTTATTCATGAGCAGAGCATCCTGGCGCGGCGACGTCAGGTGCTTCACCTACGATTTACGTGAGTGTAGCCGTAATAAACTTATTTAATTGAAAAATGTCTCGTCTGTCTCGAAACGATAGTTTTATACGAATCTTAATACGGTTCACAGAAAACATCTACTTACCAAGTTTCAACAGCATAGTTCTTATAGTTTCAGAAAAAACTGGCTGTGACATACGGACGGATAGACAGACAGACAGACAGACATAAGGGTTCCTTTTTTGCCATTTGGCTACGGAACCCTAAAAACAGCCCTTTTTTAATAACTGTTGAAATAACACACATTTCAAATCTCCACTTCACAACTCCGAATTCTTGAAAAAATAAGTCCCGATTGTGATATCAACCTCAAAAAAAGTTCACAGAGTAGAAATAAAAGATCTATTTTAAGTCCGCTTCGAAAATAGGACACGGTGTTTACGCTAAAACGGTGCTCACAAATGTATCTACCAATACGTACAGCTGAATATCGAGCTCATAGATTGCTTTGGGCGAGGATTACGTCCAACTGTGGACTATGAATGAGGATCGTGTGTCCTCTTTTCAGACTTTCTGTCTAGAATTAATATAGTGAATCGTAATTCGTGGTAGGATTTGTTATCTTTTGTTTGTTATGTACATACTTTTTTATCTACTAAGAATATTAGAATCGAAATTACTAATATTACCTTAAATATCTCCAGCTAAGCTAAATTGCCTGTGCTATGAGTTGGGTTCACATCGGTAGTGTAATAGCCAGGATTCGAACCCAGGACCTTTCGGTCTTAAGGCCGACTTCTTAACCACTAAGCTACCGATTTTGGTTGAATAAATTACATTATCAAAAATTGTAAAAAGGGGACTGTGGATATCTCATATCTATCATATCATATCCAGGACAAACTATGCAATTTCCACACACACAATTTCTAAAAATGTATCCAGATGATAATTACCTCAATTTTAAAAATATTTTTGTCTCTGACAAATATAGCTTAATCTACAAATTTACATTTTATTAAATAAAAATATTAAAAAACGTCATTTTGATTTTTATTAGAAAAATTAAACGTATATGATGGTACTTCAACCCGCGACCGAGCTCACACCAGCTGAGCTACATGGCGTGTCCATGCCCTGGACAACTCGAAATTCTTTTAAACAACTGCCTTGGGACAATGCTGGAGCATTACCTTTCTTACTCTAATGTACCGGAAAGCTTGCCTGTTATACGTACTTATACAGAAGTCATTGTTAGCATTACAGAAAACGCAAACTTTAAAAAATTATGCTAACTATGGAGATAACCCCAACCAAGAACGTTTCATAATATGCTTACATCACACTATCTGATATTTTATTTCCATTTGATATCTCATTCACTGCTCTTTAATATTACTATGTACTCCTTATTTGTGAAATAAACATTATTATTATATTATTATTATACAAGTCATACCAAACTGTAAGAATGTTTTAATATGACAAACAAGGGTTATTATATCAGAGCGACTGAGGCATAACGGCGTGTTATAATTCACAGACTCACCCGCTAGTAATACAACTGAGCCAAGGTATCATTATCTTAATGCCTACAGAACAGGGAATATTCCGTAACCTAATAGGCCGAACAGTGAAACTGAATAAATAATTCGTAGGTCGCTGTTATAGTCACGAGAAGAGCGGGAGCGTTTTTTAAGCACGACATACACATATTTTGATGATTTTAAAAGACTTAATAGATGATAATGAAAGCATGACATTTAAAATTTTAAATCAATTAGTACGATAACTTGTCCTACTGATTAAAATCGTAAAAAGAGAAACTCGTATTATTTATAACGACGATATATAACTTTTCGTCCACGTGGACATTAAATTTGTTTGTTGGTACCGCTATCCTCTTTCTAAAATAAAATTAGCTTCAAGTTAGTCTAAAATATATATAAATGTCGCCGTCAACTATATAGCTTAATCAGCCATTCAATTAACTAGCCTAGGCTAACTAACTAAACGGCGCCATTCAATAAACGGCCTGAATGATATTCAGCCGTAACGTTTAGCTAAAGTGATGTCTAATGCTTAGGCCATTCGTAAAATGGGTCACCACCCCGAAATAAGATGGAAAATTAAATTAAATTAAGTCGTTGTCCTAGCTGTTTGACTAAATAGATAGGCAAGTAATTAAACGTCATCGATCCAAGCTATTTGCCTAGGCGGTTAATTGAACGGCTGATAAAGCTGCAACATGTATAAAAAACTATATATATTTTTATATAAAAAATTACAGGTCGAGAAAAGGTATATATACAGGGTGGAAGATTTTAACCTTACCTGTAGAGAAAATTCTCTAAATACTTGAGATAGCGAATTTCACCCAAATGAAACATTCCTTTATTTATAAACCATCTTCCACCCTGTATTAATTATTTGAATAAATAAATAGTTACACTCAAAGAATCAACAATACGTAGACAGCTGCATACTTACAAACTGTACTAATACATAGTTATTCTGCAACCGGAACCCTGCACACTACAAACTTGACAGCACTCAGTCACAGTAATTTAAACAATGTAAATACGAATTCGGTGTAGAAACAGACGGTGTACGAAATTAACAGCTTTCTGAATAATTTACATTACTGATTTTGTTCACAAGGTTTAATTGCATTTGGATTTAAATGAAAATATAGCAGTTTTATCTCATATTATAAGAAATAAAAGGTAAAAAGATGCATCCCACAGCAAATGTAAACATGTCGCTACCTACCCCAGTGAGAAAAAGGTGTGTCTGAAATTTAGCAACAGTACACACGGTGTGAAATAAAATTATCGAATTACAATGATTAGAGAACTTTTAAACGATATTACGTTTTTCTTAGTCCCAACGCCAATCCCGGTTGCATCCAAAAATGACAATGCCGGAAACAAACCCGGTGTCGGTTCTCTTAAACCTTTTAAAATGAAATGAGAATATACCTCAGAGCCTCTTCTATTAGTCAGCATAAGATCATGATATGCGGTTGCACTAGCCGGCAACCTAACAACCAATCATATTTCATAAGCCTTATTATCGAGTAATTTAATATCGAAATTGAAAACGTTATCAATTTTCAGATATCCGTTTCTACCGATACAAATAACTGGTATTTCATGATTGCGTCCATCGTATCCGCGCACAAGTGACTAAGAGCCCGTACAACATGATTTCTACCGGCTTTTCTTTCAAGAATGAATTGTTAGTTGTTACAAGGTACTATTACCAGAAAAGCAATAAAAATTCTTCAGCCTGCCAGTTTCATCGGCTTCCTATTAGAAAATATTCACCGCCCGCCACCGTGACTTGCGGTTCCACTCCTCTTCGTCTTACATTTCACACTTGCGCAGTAGATTATGCAGGATTAACAAGCATTTAAGCTGAATTATTTCAGCTTGAATGCTTCTCCACTGGGATTTTACCGCATATAAGCTGGTACGTACTACAGACTAAATTCGTTTGGATACGGATATATTTCCACTAAGACGAACGGTTCGAAAGGCGGATCTAAGAGGCCGGGTGTAAATCGGTTGATCACACAGAGATTATATTCCAGTATGTTCTTTTTCCGCTTATGTGCGCCCAAGTCTATGGATAGGCTTACCTTTCGAGTTGATTTTGTCAATCAATGATTGAAATATGTAGTCCTTCCTATTCTCCAACGCAAATAACCAAAAACAGCATATGTATCTCCTGTAAGAAAATAGAGTCAGATCCTGATAGGTGATGTTGGTGAAACTGGTATTGCCAGCCTGTTTGCATTTGACGCAGAGCCATGATTGCTTTCGTTCAACCAACCCTTTTTAGCAGGATTCTTTGACACCAGCAGAGTGAAAATGCATCGACGTCACATTAAGTGCAGTGCGCACGTCATACGTTAGTAATTCACTGCAGACATTGCACATGTCCGTCACTGTTAGTATATCTATGTACTTCTATTATTTATTATGTATTTTATGTATGTGAGTATTTTATGTCTGTGTATGTAGGTCTATATTGGTTATATGTATATATAATGCCTTCTGTCATAGGCATACGTTTTGAATTCCTACTTATATTATTAAATATTAACTTTAATGTACACAAGACTTTGCCTCTCTCATTGGATTGCAATTCATCTGTGCACTCCTGAGTTCGCTGGAAGAGAACTCAACCTGCGTTTTGCTCGCCTTTGTACGTAATATTCACTTGTTTGTATACATGCCATGTAAGTGTACATAAAGTAATAATAAATAAATAAATATATAAATATACTTCACGAGAAGCAAAATCTATATCTATACTAATATTGAAAAGCTGAAGAGTTTGTTTGAAAATCATTTTTATCTTCAATAGTCCGTTTATCGGCGAAGGTTTTATATCATCACGTTACTATTTAAGTCTAACAAATGTCAAGAAACCCATCAGATTTACATACATTATTTGAATACTATAAAATTACCATTCAAAATATGCCACGGGAAAATACACGCCTAGGGTGTCGAGAAAACTTTCGGAACTATTGGAATCTTTAAAAAACTGATATTAGGTGCCACAAAACATGGCCGTATGTTAAAATAAGAACGACCGTACCGGGAATATTAGATAAACACCCTCTCTCTCTCTTAAGTTCGTCAACGTGTCCTCTTAGTCAAGTGTTGGTGTCGGTGCGTAGATGATCAGCCACATCATATTTTATGCGCCTGTTAGCATAATGTCATGAATTAAATGGCTTGTTCCGTATTCCAACATTGATACTCGTATTTGAGATTATACTGCCGTTTGCTGTATATGTTACTGCTTATATACCTACTGAGTAGGCCTAATTTGAATACAACTTATAAATTATGTCATTTTATTTACTATTTTGAACAAGTTTAGGTCAGAAGTTCAATTTCTCGTTGTCAAAATTTGTTCAAAGTTCGATACAATCTTAATCTGCCAAATGTCAAACATTATCACGATGTCAATGTTTTTCTTAGAGAATTGTATTTTTTTTCATACCACTTGGGTGGCAGACGAGCACACGGTCCACCTGATGGAAAGTGGTTACCGTGGCCTATGGACATGTGCAACACCAAGGGCGTCACACTCGCGCTGTTGACCCGGAAGAAACCTTCTAATACCCTTCTTGAAGAACCCCATATTGTAGTCGCTTGGGAGAACCACAGCGAGGAGTTCATTCCACAGCTTGAGCGTGCGTGGAATAAAGTTCCTTTCATTTCTTTCACACCATTTCTCGTCCCAATGTGTGAGGATGAATTCCCTGTCCATGGCAAGCGAATGTGGGCATCATGTCAAAGAATTCATCTGAACACAAACCAATGTATAGGCGGTAGAACACAAACAGTGAGTCAAAGTCCTTCTTGAGGCTGGGATTGTCGACGAGCCTCAACGACCGTCTCTGTATCGATTCGAAGATGTCAAGCTGGTACGTAGGTGCTCCGGTAAAAGGTGACAGCAGTACTCCAAGTAAGCACTCCAAGTTTCTTTGATGCCATCTTGACCTTGTCCTCCAAATAGCTGCGGTACTGAACGTCGCTTGAGATATCGATGGCTAGATTCCCGATATTCTAGGAAATGGGAAGCGGTATACCCAGGAATTGCGGTGCTACGATTAATGGGGTTTTCTAAGCGGTGAATACATATACTTTTGTCTTAGTGGGGTCGAATTTTACTAGGTTTAGTCGTCCCCAATCGCACACTTCCGAGAAAGTAGTCTCGATGTCTGACACAAGTTGTTCGAGACTCTCCTTCACCTTGGACTGAGAGATATTTGCGCGGCCTGTGTAACACGTGTCCCCGGTACTGTCGTTTGCATTGCAATGGATGAAGTCATCAGACAGCATAATATCATTGATATGCAGCAGAAACCGGGTCGGAGACAACACGGAGTCTTGTGGGGCACCAGCGTTTATGTCCATGCGGTGCGAACAGCTGCCATCGACGACGGCTTGGATACTTCTGTTTAGCAAAAAATTGGCAATCCATTCGCATAGACCCTCGCGGAGTCTATTTAATGACAACTTTGTAAGAAGATCTCTATTTCACACCCGATCAAAGACCTTCGCAATATCGAGGCTGACATTAAGAGGCGAGAATAACAGTGAAATTTCGGTCCCGCTCCCACAATTCAGATCATTCCCAGAACCTATATCTGGGATAAAACCTAGTACACCAGACTATAAATCTACATAATATCTCTGTTCCAAATTGCCGCCAGCCAGAGCTTGATTGAATAACAAACATCCAAAAATTTCCACAAACTTTCACATTTATAATATAATATAGTACAAGTAAGATAGGATAAGTTTTTCTAGACTTCATTCCTCACGCCAATACTTTTTCCTTATCAAATAAATTTTGAAATATGACGAAAAGTCCCAATAAATATTCGGACGTTCGCATCCACTCATACAAACGGTTCGTACAAGAGTGTCGAAAGTTTAACAAGTGAACGTAAAATAAAGCGAGAAGTGTATTTAACCTTATTCCCAGGGCCTGTTTACTGACTGTGACCTCGGAGGTCGAACGAATGTTACCCCCTAATAAATAAGATGAATTTGTTGGTACCGACATGTTATTTGATATTAGTATAGGATCCCAGTATAAAAATACCTCCACCGAATTGGTTAATAGATAAAAAAATTCTAAAATGAAATTAAATATGTCAATTGATATTGTTTCAAATGGATTGTTTAAAAAAAGATGTTCAGATTATTATGATACGTTAACAATTTTTTTAACACTTCACTGGTTTTGTTAATATTACACAAAACATTTTAACAGCGTAAATATGACTTTTGTTTTTATTTCTTTCGAGTTACCGATATTTCGGCACTGTTACGAACGCCATGATCACGATGTACTTTGTGTACACCGGTTACTCGAAATCAATAACTCAAAATTGATAAAAAATATGGTAAATATCCCGGTGAGTGTTATACTATTAATGTGAATGACTAAGTCAATCACAAACCACACAAAGATATTCCATTCCATACCAATTGAAAGTATAAAACCATTAAACCAAACATGCAAACGTTAAGTGGACTATTTTTCCCATCACTATTGTTTGATATATACCCAAGAGTTATGACAGGAAAAAGTCAGCTCGGTGAAGGTCACTCTACACCGGGATCTTAGCCTATATGTAATTTCTTCAGTACGAGACATTCGCCCTAAAACTATTGTCGTAGAATCATTTAGAACTATTTTCTTTGTAATTTGTTTGATTCCGTAAAGGATTTTATCCCCAGACCATGTAGATTTGTTCCGTATTGGTGTTTCTGAAAATGTAATAAAGTTGATCATCACAATAATGTGTGTGCGTCTGAATATTTGAGCTTACTGATTTTGTGAAAGCAGAAATTGTTCATTTGAGGCTACGGTCCCGTGTCTTTGGCTGTATTTACCTGTTAAAATTGTCATTATCACATCACTTAATGTTTCAAAATTCCAGTAGATTCTATGTCACCGCATCTGTTTAAAACGCATGACGAGAATTTCAGCTATTCGGCGCAGATACAGGAACAAAAACTGGTGAAGTAAGGAATACCTTTGAAAGCAACTGCCACCAGCAAGACCTATTCTTAATATCTATTGAAATAAATAAAGTAAATATTACAGGCAAAGTTCACATTAAAAATAATATTATCCGTACCTCAGGTTGGGGTTTAATCAAATAAGTATGAATATGAATAAATGAATAAAAAAATGAATTCTTTTATCGTAATTACAAATGAATGCTTTTATTCCTTTCCTTTCCCTAGTCCATCCAGTACATATTACGTATAACAATTGATACTTACATGCTCATGATAATAAATTATTATATTTAATGTTTAATTTCCTTGTCTAAATTATTACATTATTATATTTAATCCTCTTATATATTATATTCAATTAAAGAATATTATATTTACTCAACGTGAAAAAATAACAAAAGACGATGGTTGTGTACAATCATCATATTACTTTTTACTTTACTTTTGGCGGAAAAAACAAACCAAAGATAACAGATGCAATAGGTAATATCAAAGAGTATTTATGTTGAACGAATGCCTGAAGTAGATATTACATATAGGTATAGGGGTTTACTTGATACAAGTTAACAATAAATACTTTTTAAAAATACAGCTCTAATCGCTCTAACTATGCAAAATAGATAGATATGATTGCAAGACCTTCGCTATTGTGAAATTTAGTTTCAGTGGCTATAGTTCCGACAGTGCTTTCTGTCTACGAACTAGTTATTAAGAGCATCGGTCAACGTTTGAAGAGTAGCCATCTGGGTCAAGGGCTTCACAAATGCGGCTGTTTCTTGACTCGTGTTTCATCGTTTCTAATAGTTCTAGTCTGTATTATATTGATAATACCTACATCGCGTAAAAAAATACTACTTCTGTACGTGAATTGTTTGAGCTGAAATTTTAACTCGATAAAAACCAACTGTAAAGATGATTTTTTTTAAATCTGTGGACGTCATTGCAATTTTATTTTAGATTATTTTATCAATTTATTCTCGGGCAAAGACAGACGCGTATAACAAACAATAATTTAGACTCACATTCAGCTTTAGAGGTCATATGATCGTGCTCCTGTAAAAGTCAAATAAAGAATTAAGGAACGAGAAGTAAGGGAGCGAATCCTGGGCTTCAAAACGTAAGCTTAAGAGCCAACTAAAAGCACAGGATAACGAAAATGATGATATGACCGAAGAATGAAGACCGAAAACAAAGCGAAGTATAGGTATTTATATACCTCTGCCTTCCCCTTCAGTGATATATTGGCACGATTATAATATGATATTATACGATCAACTCGTACAGATTAAAAGTAAATCTTCCAAATCATATTACTCACACGGAAGTTGATGTTAGTAAGAACCGCTTACTCATCAGTTCACAAAGCCGATGCGGATCACAAATCAGTAAGGGCCGCCGCTGACTGACGACACGGAGAAGGATTTTTATATGGCGCATATTAACAGACTTTGGGCTTGCGGAAATGAAATAATATTTCAATGATAGCAAGCACTGAAATAAATCGGCGTCATTATGATTTCATTTACTATTTTGTTATTATATCGTCCAATTTTTTAATCTCTATTCGTGATATCAACAAAAATCCCACCCATTCTACCGTATTTCAGCTCAATGTTTACTATCAGTTTAAATATGAAAGGTACTGTTGGTACGAAATTAAATCTTTTTCAAAACTGGATGCGGAACTTTTGCCAAAATGACTGAAAAGGGGAATTTTTGGATGACAAAGAGAAATAGGCAAAAAAAATCGAATTTCAATGATAGCATAGATTAAATCTTTCAATATTTTAATCGATACTTATTTAATTACTAATCCTTTGACGTATCATCGCAGCAGTCAGCGCTGACCCTAAAGCGCAACATTCCGCTACACAACAAGTGTAGGCTCCATCCATCACCGGCCATATCCTCGCAAACTCGCGATATTAAGCCAATCTCATCGAATCGCCCTCGCATTTCATTAGGCTGAGTAGAAAAATATCATAACACGTAAGTACCTACAAAGTAAACAGGTCACTACTTTGTTCTTGCTAAATTAGTATTGAGTTGTTTGCCAAACATACGTGGTAATTGAACTGGAAGACGTAAAGAGAATGCTGCCGTGCTACTAGGCAATAATACCTATGTATGTTGTTACTGAGTTTGTGTGTAGGATTGTGAAGTTCATTAATACTACACCTTGCATAGAAAAGGATTGTAACTCAATTTTAGGGCTTCTGATTATCAGTTTGCATATTTGTTTTGTTGTTGTTGTTTGGCAGAGTCCGTAATTCAGATTATTATCCAACCTTATCATGATACGCGTCTTCATATTTAATCTGGTTCTTTTTTTAAGTTGTTATTTGACAGATTCAGTACCAATCAGCCGTTAACGAAATGTAAGTGAATACACCTTGACCCAAACATACAACAGTAATATCAACTCTACAAAATACCGTGAACGGAACAAATAGTTATAAATTACTCTTTTGTTCCACTTCAGGACCGTACCTACTTCAGTCTACTTTGGTCTATATACGTGTAATGAGTCATTTAGAAATCATTTTATCATATTGAAAGCCTTATTCACGTCTATTGATGCCACTTATACTCATGTGCCTGAGTCATTCCATTAAAAATCAAGTCACAGGACGTCCGACAGATGTAAAACGGTAAAAGATGGAAACGGCAATTGTGCAAAATGCGTACTATTTAAAAAAATACTGTTTCATTGAAATTTAAAAACAATAAACACGAACCTAATCTTTGCAGCTACTACACTTTATTTAAGCTCAGCTGAACGTTTCATTGAAATTACAGAAAAAAATCATGGCAATGGTATTATAATGCATATCAGTACTTTTTGCGTCCATCGTCAACAAACAGACAAGAATTCGAAAAACAATTTTGATTCAAAATTTTCTTTGACGTTACCTAAGGATTTTTCATTTTATTAAATATCTCCAATGTTAGGTACGAACATGACTTCCATCTAACAACCCCTAAATATAAGTACAGACGCAGCCCTCCTGATGAAAAGTAGACGACTAAACACAATACCTGCCCCTGGTTACACATGTACTACTTTCTATCAAGAAAGAAATCCAGTTATATCCCCAATGACCTTGTTTCCAATTTCAAAAGAAAGAACACAATCTTATTTTGAATTTAAAAATTGTAGAATTCCTACCAAAGCGGCCAGTAACTGACAATTGCTACAGGACAATGTTACCAGACAGAATAAAGGAAATTTCAACAAAACATATTCTGCATTGTTACCCTACAAAGCTACAGATGTACAGATTCAAAGTTTACGTAATGCATGCTAGCTTCACTGTAAAATTCAGGCACTGAGATAGTCGTTGACATAACCTCATATTCACTATTGTGGCTCGCGGATATCATAGTAGGTAGGTACTAACACAATATCCAGCGTTTTGTACTGAATTGATTTCAAAAGGACTTAAAAAGTACAGAATTTTGCAACTGTGCGCGGATGGTCAATCATGGACGCTATGAGGAATAGCAAATAAATTCTTAAATAGTCTCGTGCCGGATTTTGATGAAAACTAAACGTGCATCAATGGATTTTATATTTATTTATTATTATAATTTATATATTTATATTATATTTCTTTCCAGAAATCGAACCCACGAATTTGAATTTAAAAAATATCAGACTCATACTGTATTATTAAACCATTCGATAGCGTCTCGTTAAAAAGAGGAATTCTGTGAAATAATAACATACGGCAAACTTAAGAAAAAAGCTTTTTAACACACACAAACTCACGTCGTGCCTCGATCATACAAAGGCCTAACGTATGCACTGTGTCCTTTTTTATTTTCCTCGTTATTTTTAATCGGTATCTTTTTCAGTCATCAACTTTGATGTTTTACATCTGTCGGACGTCCTGTGGCCAACGTTTTCCGTGTAAATCTACTTTTGTTTCATAAAAAAATGTCATTCTATTAAAATTTAAAAGAAAATTCATATATATTATCTCGTTTTGCTTTTTATACACAGCTACATCTAGACCTAAACAAATGCCAATACAAATTGGCTTGTAATATGGGTTTTAGAATGTGAATAAACCTACTTCTAGACTTTTAGAGTAACAAACGCTTCTGTTAAAGATAAGCCAAATCATTAGGAGAAAGTGTAGTACACATATACTGAACCTTGAGACCTTCTTTGCACTCTTACTTCTTTTTATGTACTATAAGCTTTTATCTACTCTGATACTATGTATAATACAAGGATTATAAAAATGAAATCAAAACTCTTATGACAAACATTACATACAGGCCAAAAAAAAGTTTTATTACGATACAGGTCTTGTATGGACACCTATATCATTAAATAACTTTACAATTTCCATCTGGACTGAACCTATACTTTAAAAAAGAATCCGCCGATTCGAAAGAAAAAAGAAAGAAACACGCATGCGCAATCGATGTTTGCGCCTTGGCGCCAACATTTTACATTTAAATAAAACAAAGTTTGGTTTTGTTTGTAAAATAAATTAGTTTATGTATGAGAAGTATGAGAGATGATAAAGTAGTGTATGACACTGTACATAACTTGGTCTAATAACACCCGTGTGATACTATTAAAAAACTCGCCTACGGCTCAGTTTTTTAAAACACACTCGTATTATAAGAACCCTTATTATGCAACAGTATCATAAACTACTATTTGTTTTATAAAATATTCATGCCATTATTTAGCAACTATGACAACCATAGAACCATTGCAGTACTAACGTCATTGTTAACCATAATCCCGCTTACTAATTATTCCCGAGTTGCGCAAGCTTAACAAACAAATATATGAGCACATAGTATACGGAACAGGCATAATAATTCTCGTCGAGCACAACAACAGTGGCGTTAAATTGTTTTACCGACTGTACTTTTCTGCTTTCTTTACTGCTTTTATTTTGTAAGTGAATGGGCCCACCAATAAAATCTTTGATGTCCATGTGAACTTTAACCGCATACCAGCTGATTAATAGACAAGAGAAATTTTTATCCGACCCCATCAGATCCTGTTTTTATGTTAATTCTCCTAATTCCTTTCTCTGTGTTTGGAGGAAAACATCAGCGTCTCTGAGGAAGCAATATTTAACAGATAATATCCGAATGAAAATCACAACCAAAACAAGATGGAGAATAGTCTTCAAAAATTATCTTGATTATCTTTACATAATAGTCACTTTACGGCTAAAGTCTTGCATAATACAATATTAAATCAGAACACACGTTAAATGTACCTTACCCCATTTTACAAACAACTGATAACACAATGTTTACTGACGTTATATCAAAAAGGGACATGAAATATAACAGATCAACAAAATACACTTCCCAAACTAATGCAAACAATTCACAAACTGGCTGAAGTAAACCAATAAATATATGGGGTGGCTTACTCCTGATGTATGGCTCGACAAAGCCGGACTGGGCAACAAATGGGTGGTTTACCAGACCCTTGCCAAAACTCTGGCGATTGTCAGGTACGTTCGCGACGGGGCCTGCCATCTGACTCACATCCGTCGCACGAACGGTATGTAGGTCAGTCGGTGTCCTTATTTCGTTTCACATGCGATTGTGGAGCCAGACAACAGACTTCGAAATTCTTTATTCGTTTTTTAGTTATTTAATCGAATCTGCATGCGCAAAGGAATGAAACTATCGACGCGCTAACGAATACGATTTTATAATTTTTATAATTTATGTAAGTGTGTGTGTTCCTGGTGCAGAGACTGGCCATCGCAATCCAGCGTGGAAACGCGGCAAGTGTGATGGGCACCTTTGCACCGGGAGCGATCAGGGGTGGGTTATTCGACTAATACCAAATAGTAGGTACTGAATTTGTATAATATACTTAGAATTAAGGTGATATAAAGTGTGTTTATTATTGCATTGTATATTGACGAAGAAATTATTATACAGTTACCTGAATGTTAGAATTTATGTAACCGGCTTTAAATAAGGAGTTTATTTCGACGTAATTTGTGCCACCAAATTCAATCGGAAAGTCTTACTCGTGTTTTTGTCTTTTGGATTAAATCTGTAAATAAATCAGTTAATTTCGCTTTTGCTGGTTTTGTTTTTTGAAGTTAGTTTTATTTTTATTATCGTTACCAAAGTAATGAGTAAGATTTTTTTTTATCAAAATGAACTCATTTCCAGCAGGCGAAGCCGCGGTGGCGGCCAATGTCCGCCGGTAACCCTGGGGTTATCCTTTCGAGGGCTTACCCAGGGTGCCCGACAATGGACACTTGGGAAGGACACCGTGTGGTTTTAGTCGGTCCGATTCCGACACGCCCACCCCATCGTCGGCACCGATGGGGTGAAGCCCGAGGGGGTTTCCAAACGTTAAAAAAAAAGTGCACACATATCAAGGTGAGTATAATTAGGATACAACTTTCAAATGATAATGATGATGTTTCATGAATGGTAGCCTACTTTTATTTTCTTTCTTTCAACTATCATAGATAATAACATTTTCATCCAAAACTGTCAGATTCCTCTCGTCCAAGAAACTCAAACCGATTAGGTCTAAACCTTGATAGGGATAACATGGGCTTTGTTATGTCAAACGTTGATAAATCAACACAAGCCCAAACAACCTTTCTAATCCGAATTTCTAAGTCAACATGACGGCCAACCCCAAGGTTGTCGATGAAATTCTATTGAAAGAAAACCTTTAAGTAGTAAAGTATTCTTTAAAACGAATATTCAATTGATCGGAATAATAATAACTCTTTACTGCATAGCAAGGTAACTGCAGTGTATAATAACATTCACTTTGTTGGAAAGTATAATATCTGCAGCATATTAATAACATTCAACAGTAAAATAACAAGCGACGGTGACTTTTCAATTACAAAAATTCTGTATAGTTGATCCGGTAACCCTGAAATTGGTTGAATTTTAATAGGTATATGTCTGAGGCGTGTGGCGTGGCCATGAACTTGGCGTGGTCGTTTTTTTTTACGTTTGGGAAAGCCCCGTCTCGCCCCCGGTATGGGTATGGGAGCCGTGGCTTGCTTCTGCTAGGATGCGCCCTCCGATACCCGAGCCGCCTTCGAACGCGGCCAGCGATGTCCGCGAGTCTTTCTCGCTGCGCCGCGCCCGCTCGTGGTCGTGGTGAACACGGCTGCTATGCCCGAGGCGAGTGTCGAAGTCCAGTTGCATTGTCATGAACTGAGTTGAGAAAAGGTTCAGAGAATTATGGTTTGTCCTCTCTAAAGCACACATAAGTTCCTAGTCACACAGACTAATATGACGAACACCGCATCATGCTAGTCGGTTCGGCCGATATATTCACCTTATCATTACCAAGAAGATATGATATATTTTTTTTGTGTACACAAACACCTATATTGTGGCCATTTTTCACAAAAAAGGGTTGCCAGGCGAATTGAGCGGTGGGCAGCAGCTAACTTTTTATACATCAGTCAGCCGCTTTTTACAAGCTTTATTTCATTTAAGTAAGCAAATACATAAATAAATGTTTACGTAACTTCTATACAAAACATAATTTTACATTCAAATTTTAGCAGAATTTGTCTGAACTTTCAGACATGAGACTTAGTACCTTAGAAATATAGCTAGTTCTATAAGATCCTATAATTACATACAAGTGTAACTCATAAACATTCCTCACTGTGATAAGGCCGTAAACATTGAGTATTCAGTGATTAGGTTGACCTTATGACGTCAATGAACCAATTCTTAACTGATTTTAATAGATATTATGAATTTGTAGAAAGATAAACGGATCATACAACATAGTCACGGTCATAGATTGCAGATATTGATTCAAATCTGGGGGCACGGTAGTTCCCCGGCCAAGACGAGCTAAGCGAAGTCGTAATTTTTTAGAACTCTCATAACTTTGCTTTGGATAATGCTAAATAGTTAAAAAATTTCAAGATAGAATGCCATCAACAATATTATTAAACATACAAAGTTTGAATGTTGTAACTATTATACTTTAGATTTTATAAATGTCTTAAAACCCTTAATTTTGTAACTGACACTCATTAATCATCAAAATTGGTAGGGTACTTCCTGAAGTCCTAGAAAGCTGAAATTTGGTATGTAAGCTAATATTACTACAAAGACAACAAAAAAAAATCTAAAATCTATTCTAATCGTTTGAGGTCGGTCGTGAGACGTGTAACTGAGTGGACGTGTGTCGCTGATTTCTCTAGTGTGTCGCTTACGAATTTTGTGATTGGTTATCGGAAGTGAATTCAATTCCTTGTTGCACTTACCTGTATCTTACCCGGGGTACACACCCCCTGGGCGGTCCTAGAGGGAGACACAAATATTTTGTCATTGACGTCAAGATTGGCTCCGAAAAGTATTTTTGTGATTGGTTGGATTTGAACCGTCGATCTCGAAGCGATAGTAGTGGGAATTTATACCACACGCTACGCCAACGCGCCACCACGCAAGTGATCGGTGTCGCCAAATACTGATCCGCTACACTCGACTGACGTCACTTGGTGTGCTACGGTTTCGCTACGGACGACTGCACCGGCTACGACTGCGCTCAGAACAACAACAGTGATACGGCACCTTGCTACATATTTACCCTTACCGTTTGAATCCTGTTTAAGTGCGGTGAAACTAGCTACAATGTCTGGCATACGGCGTACACCACCTAAAACACTAAGAACACCACCCAAGACAGCAAGAACACCGACAAAAAACACCTTGCAAACTAAATCAGAATCGGATATAGGCTCTGTCGTTATATTGAGCGACTCTGTAAAGACTACTAGGAACAAACGTCTTCGGAAAGACAACTCTCCTGAGAGCCCAAATTTGGAAGACGAACAAAGTGAAAATATCGGTAAGATGCTCACAGAACAGAGCTTAACTATGTCTAGGTTGGTATCGGATCTTGCGGAAATAAAAAGACAGAATATTCGGATACAATCTTCAAACGCGGAAATAAAAAAATCTAACGAAGAAATAGCTAAATCGATGTTTTTCCTGAACAGCCAGTTTGAGGATCTAAAAAAGGAAGTCGATGAATTGAGAAGAGAGCGTAAAGAAAATAGACAGTATATAGAAACTTTAGAAAAAAAAGTTCAAGACTTGCAGCAAAAATCTAGATCAGCAGGCATAGAAATCCGCAACATACCGCAGTCAAATGACGAATCTTCCAATACTCTTGCCAGAACGATTTGCAACATAGGGGATGCGGTAGGGCTGCAAATTCTAGAGTCGGACCTGAGGGATATTTATCGTCTACCTGGCAAATCCACCACAGCCCCCGCCAACCCACGACCGATTATTGCAGAATTTACGAGTGTTCAGAAGAAACAAACGTTTATCTCGACTGTCCGCAAGTTCAACCAAGGTAAGGTCAAAGACGATAAAATAAACACCTCAAACATAGGCATCGCGGGCAAAGCCTCACCTGTTTACATTGCCGAGCAGCTGTCCTCAAATACAAAAAAGCTATTCTTTCAAGCAAGGGAGTTTGCAAAAGCAAATAATTACAAATACTGCTGGATTACGAACGGGAACATTTTTCTACGGCAATCAGAAGGAGATAAACAGGTGCTTGTGACCTCCGACAGAAGTCTTCAAGATGTGCTGAATGGTCACAAATGACTAGTCGTCCTCAAAGGCTCTTTAATACCTTGTTGCTTAATCAATCCTTTATTGTGTGACTGTTCTGGTTTTTACTACTTTCTGTATTTTGTTCTCACTGTGTCTAAATTTAAATACTCTTATGCACTATATCAGAGTACAGTTAGGTATAATAACATTCGGTCAAAGATTGTCACCGCTGACAGGTACTCGAGCCTTCTGTATGAAAGCAAATTTAAATTTATATTATTATTAACCTTAAACTCTAAGACAACATTCATAAATACCCAACGTACACACACATATAACAAAACTCAACAAACAAAAAATCACATAGTAACCTTTCAACACTATAACACATTCACAATATTAAACAAAAACAAACCGTTTATACCTTTCTTTTTCACACATATACTTCCGCTTCACTCTGAACAGTATGGTCAAACATCCCTTCTCTCCTCGTGTTGCTATCCTAGAACTCATCGTTTGTCTCATGTATATGTCCCTTATATACCACACAAGTACCCAGTCATACAAAAAAAACCGTCCAACTGCAAATGTGACATAATATTAAATTCAATAAATAATACCAAATGGCTAACATAAATAACATTAACCGCGAACTTGATTCGCCAACTGTAGGAAATCTCTTTACTTGTGAACCAGAAGACTGCTTAAAGTTTGTAAAACCACTGCAAGGGAACCTAACAGTATTTCACCTAAATATACGAAGCATAAACAAAAACTTTGACGCACTTCTATTATTGTTACACGTAACAAAAATCAAATACGATATTATAGTACTAACTGAATGTTGGCTTAGTAAGGTTATTAACCTACCTATCTTAGATGGTTTCGTATCATACTGGACTAGCGATAACTGTAATCAGAACGATGGTGTAGTTGTCTATGTGAGATCGGGCTTAGAGGTATCCGTTTGGCAACCCAGATTTATGGGTGGAAACTGCCTTATATGTACAATTGACACCAAAAGTACGGCCATTATTTCAGTATACAGATCTCCATCCTACGACACAAACGAGAGTATAGAAATGTTCTTCGATAGTTTGAACCGGACTTATAATAAACTCACCGGCTTTCGGAATCTTGTTTTGATTGGTGACATAAACATTGATATAAAACTAAATGGCGGACATGAGAAGAGAGTGGACTACTTATCCACAAACGCTAGCCATGGCCTCCTTCCTACACATCTTCTACCCACTAGACATGGAAATTGTCTTGATCACCTCCTCATCAAAACCAAATTACCTGCAACAACACTGCTGTTAGAAACACATACTACAGATCACATCCCACTAATCTTGACCTTATCCAATACGCAAAATAAAGACGAAAAGGGCTGCCTGTCTAAGTCAGTAAACCGTGAAAACATTAAGGCTGAACTAACCACTACAAATTTTGCACACATATTTGAAATTCATGATCCTAACACAGCAATGAGTTCCTTTATAAAGACGATTAAAACAGTAATAACAAAACACTCTACCCAGATAAGAATAACAAAAAGGCATAAGATAGATAAGCCCTGGATGACTCCAGGTCTTCTAAAATGCATAAAAAACCGGGACAAAATGCATAAACAATCTACGAAAGCACCGGAAAACGTCATTTTAAAAATAACGTATAAACGGTATCGTAATTTTTGTAATTCTTTACTTCGCAAACTGAAAATTGCATATGAAAGCCAAGAGCTTGAAAAATCTAAAAATAACCCAAAGGCCCTCTGGAAAACAATAAAACAGATAACACACACAAGTAAGATAAAGTCCAGCCCCAATGAGTTACTTAAAATATGTGACAGCCCGTTAGCGTCTATAAACGAAGTTTGTAGAACTCTAAGCAACGTAGGAACAAATCTAGCGGCTAATATTCCACACCAAGTTCATATGATCCCAGGTTCTGTCTCACATAACCCAAAAGTTCCACATCTTCCTCCGTGTAACTCACTTGCACTTCTTGAAGTGGATGAAGCCGAAGTGGGGACGCTTATACTACAGCTACGAAATGACTGTGCAGTTGGCTGGGATGAAATCTCGTCCACAATCTTGAAAGAAAACCGGGAAATACTGATACCACCATTAACTCACATTATAAATAAATGCCTGAAGCGTGGTATTTTCCCAAACGCGCTGAAAAGGGCCATCGTTCACCCAATACATAAGGCAGGGGACAGAAGCTGTGTAAATAATTACAGGCCAATCTCCGTGCTATCAGCGATCTCTAAGATCTTTGAAAGGGTTCTCGGCAGCCGCCTGAAGAGTTTCTTGGACAACCATAAAATCATTTCCAAGAACCAATATGGTTTTCGCACTGGAATTTCGACTGAAGACGCAGTCCTAAACCTAACGCAGGAGGTTGCTCTGAACTTAGACAAAAAAATCAAGTGTCTAGGTATCTTTTTGGACCTTACCAAGGCCTTTGACACGGTTTCTGTTCCCTCCCTTATCACAAAATTAGAACGCGTGGGTGTTAGAGGAATCGCGCTTGATATATTTAAAAGCTACCTTCAAAATCGAACCCAAAGTGTTAAAATTGGCGACCTCCTCAGTGAAGAAGAATCGATAACATTCGGCGTCCCTCAGGGAAGCATTTTAGGACCAATGTTATTTCAAATTTATGTGAACGACCTCTGTAATATGGAACTACCGTCTGCTAAACTGTTCACGTATGCTGATGACACGGCTATTATAGTCTCTGGCCCCACATGGGATAATGTAAAAAGGCGGGCGGAGATGGGGTTGGCAAAGGTCATCAAGTGGCTTAACACAAATTTTCTGACCCTTAACCTTCAGAAAACCTCCTATATGCCTTTTTCCATCCGTACAAACACCTCTCCAGATTCCACTTTCTCACTTATGGCACATACATGCTCTCAACTAACGGCGCCGTGTATATGTACGAGTCTCACAAGGAAAGAACACGTAAAGTACCTAGGAGTGCAAATTGACTCAGGACTGCGCTGGGACAAGCACCTGGAAACCCTCACCACTAGAATTGTGAGACTCGTCCATGTCTTTAAAACTCTCAGAAGCTCGGCAACCCTTAATACTTTAAAGATGGTCTACACTACTTTATGTCAGTCAGTAATAAGTTACTGTATCCCGGTTTGGGGAGGGACTCCAAAAACCTCGTTTCTGGGAGTAGAGAGAGCGCAGAGAGCCATACTTAAAATTATGACCCGGAAGCCTTACCGTTACCCTACTACCCAATTATACAACGATTGTAAGGTCCTAACTGTTCGTCAGCTATATGTACTCCAGACCATTCTCAGAAAACACACCTGTGTTCCCCCTTCGAACCCCAACAGACGAACTAACTACCCAAATAGCGTAAGACACAGGACCACCTTTGCCCAACAACAATACTACGTACTGAGCACATATATTTACAAACAAGTTCACAAAAAATTGAATATAATGGACCTTAGCAGTAAACACCTAAAGGATATAGTGTCGGAGTGGCTATCGAAACATGAGTACCAAGAAACAGAAGCCCTTATCAACTTTATAGCTTAATAAAACAACAAATTAATGTTAACACAAGTCTAATATATATTAAAACATACATAGCACACAAATAAATTTAAATTAGCTTAAACTTAACTGAATTAAAACTTAAAATAAACGGTGAAACAAACACACACTTACACACAAACGCACGCGCGCGCGCGCACACACACACACACACACACACACACACACACACACACACACACACACACACACACACACATCCTGTCACTTATGCACGCACAGGAAATAATATGAATCTGGGCGGGCATAGCAGTAGCTAGAGCGGTCGAGCGACACAATCATTCATAATGTATCGAATTACTATTAGTGCCGAACACTGTTCCTTATAGTACAGGTTACCTAGTTTAAGGAACAGGGTCTTCATTTTTACGTTGTAAACAACTAGTTTAATATATAAATACCAATACTCCACCCTTATCCAGTTGTTGCTGTATTTGCTTAATTATTATTGTGTTTACTGTGTATTGTGCAATAAAGATATTATAATTATAATTAATTATAATCTATCCCCTGGGAATAGGAGGTGGAAGCACAGATTAGATGAGGTATGGACTTATTATCTGGGGTAACTCCACAGCAATGTATAAGGATTTTAAGGCACAAAAAATGCATACAAGCAATAAGTGGGAATGGTTTAAGGGACAGTTGCAAACAAAATTTTGTTAAATATAAGATTCTACGATTGTCCTGTCTGTATATATTAGAAATAAGTATCTTTGTAAAAAAATATTTGAAAAATTGAAATCTACATCCAGACTTAAACTCATATATAAACTTCCTTCTATAAGATTACAATTATTTAGGAATTAATGCACATTTTATGGCAATTTTATATACTCGTATATCACCTGCCACAGTCACTATATCACCCTTAAGAAAATTCAAAAAACAATTATTCGAATTCTAAATGAGCAAAAGGTATTACAGCGTAAGAGAATATCTAGATGACAAAATACCGATAATAATAAATATAGCTATTTTTATTTTATTGTAAATAATTACATACCAAAAATTAGTTCAATACATTAGGTCACTATACATAATACAAAATACAATTTAGTCAATAAATAATAATACATTAAATACCTATTGGATTTATGACATTACAAATATATTTTATAGACATTATTTATAACGATCATAACATTGACTTGCATGGAATGAATAAAATTGACACTATTTAATGATTTATTAACTTAATATTTGCACGCTCTATGGAGCAGAATATGCTGTATCTACTAGTTCTAAGATATCTCTGTAACCATATTGGGAGCAAATAAACGATTGATTTAATTTGATTTGATTTAATAGTACCTACTACGGTGGAAATTTAAATATGTGACTTGCACTACAGTTTGTGCTACATAAGTCGAAATTAAATAAATTTATTAATATAACAAAGATCGAAAAAAATGCGTACGCATAATTTTTAACCAGCTTACAAAAATAAATGAAATGCCACCAAAAACATTAAAAAAAAAAGTTTGGATATGTGTGTTTGTTCGGATGTTTTTTATGACTGTACCATCTCAAGTCATCATCATCCATCACAGAACTTCCACAATAGTACATAGGTCTTTACCAAACACAACAACAACATCTACAAAAGGTACAACTGTTTTATTATACAGAACATTTACATAGTGACGCATCAACGTATATATCTTTATTCATGAAGGTCTAGTCTATCAAGCGACATGGCAATTCATGCTCGAAGAGTTATCATGTAGATAGACTTGTATGCATTTGGTCAGCCCTGTCTTCACACTTTGCGTATGAATATTCTTGTATCTGCCTTTGACTCTTTAAGGAAGCCACACACAGCATACAGCCAATGCTTGTGAAGTGTCGCTATTACACACTTCCACACAGTATATGCTTATGCGTTTCTCTTCTTCTTCATCCTGTCTTTAATCCCAGTCACATCCGAGGTTTTCTAATTGGAGTCTGAGGCCCGGTTTTTCCAGTCTAAAAGGCTGAACTTCGATATTTTCCGTGTAGCGACTACCATCTCGTCTCCACAACCCAAATCCAAGCATTGCAGTTAGACGAGTAGTTGGACTTTTTAGGGCTCCAACTACCCTTAACAAATGCCATAAATGTTCGTTTGGCAATCGGAACCGACCGCTTAACGTGCTCTCCGAGGCACGATCTTACCAATGCAAATACCCACATTCATGCTCAAGTATTTGCATCGAGCGAGGATCGAATCCGCGCCTCCTGCGTAGTGGCAGCGTTCACTACCGCCACGCCATATAGGCTATCACTAGATGCGTATGTAATCTCGAGAAAATGATATTAGAAAGTACAGTCGATAGTCGACAGAGTAGATAAGGATGCACCATGGAGAATGAAATGATTATTCTGCCCTCTGGGGAATATACCTTTTAATATAAAACATTCTCTTTGTTGACTATCATTAAAACTTTCATGCAGGCTCTTCAGTTCTAGTTTCATCGGATCTGCCCCTTCCCGTTTAACTATTACTTATTCTGTCATTGAGTCCTACATTCCAAACAGGTTTAATCTTTAACAGACAAGCGAAAACAGAAGAAGCGCGTGACTCCGCTAGTTTAATGAAAAATCGTAGAACATCATTAATTCTGTTGTCAACCCTAGTCTCGCGAGCCATTATATCTTTAAATACGATCTAGTCTTATAATGAAAAGAAACACAAATCTATCAATATACATATTATATAAGAATGAAAAATATGTGTAGGTCCAATATACGCAAAATTGGATTATCGAGTAATAGGAAGGGCCACAGTAAGGGAGGAGGACACTCTGCTTGCCGCCAATGGCTCCTTCCTGGACGCAAAGGGTTCGGCCGAATTACTCGCCCGAACCTTTTACCCGGTAGACCGGGAGGGTGAGGATGATGAGGGACATCGAAGAGTACGAGAAAAGGCAAGAGAAGTGGACGAGGATACGGGTCATCATGATGATGACCCACCTTTTACGGTTGGGGAACTCTTCGATGCCCTTCAGAAATTCAATCCCAAAAAAGCTCCGGGGGCGGATGGCTTTACCGCCGATATCTGCACCCACGCCATTGGGGCCGACCCCTTACTTTTCCTGAAGCTGTTGAATCGATGCCTTCACCACGGCTACTTTCCCAAGATATGGAAGGAAGCCGTGGTGGTTGCACTGAGAAAGCCAGGAAAGGACTCGTACACCGTCCCTAAGTCGTACAGACCTATTGGTCTACTGCCCGTCCTGGGGAAGGTGTACGAGAGGATGTTGGTAGCCCGTCTCAACTTTTATTTATGGCCAAAAATTAGCCCCCGTCAGTATGGCTTCATGCCACAGAGAAGCACCGAAGACGCCCTCTATGACCTCATGGGCCACATAAGAGCTAAACTCAATGAGAAGAGGGTGGTCCTTATGGTGTCCTTGGACATAGAGGGCGCCTTCGATAGCGCATGGTGGCCAGCCATCAAGGTAAGACTGGCGGAGGAAAAGTGTCCAGCAAATTTGAGACGGGTTATCAGCAGCTACCTCAGCGACAGGGAGGTAAGGGTTAGGTATGCGGGCGAGGAGTGCAGACGCTCCACGGAGAAGGGGTGCGTCCAGGGTTCAATTGGCGGACCCTTACTGTGGAACTTGTTGTTGGATCCCTTGCTACACCAATTAGAGAGTAGGTCGGTTCACGTTCAGGCTTTCGCGGACGACGTGGTGCTGGTGTTTGATGGAGACAGCGGCCTGGAGATTGAGAGACAAGCCAATGCCTCTCTCGAGCATGTGCGGGAGTGGGGCATCCGAACGAAGCTAAAATTCGCACCGCACAAAACTTGTGCGATGGTAATCACGCGGAGGCGTAAGTACGATGACCCACGCCTCAGCATGGGCGGGATAGACATTGGAATGTCCAAACACATCAAAATCCTGGGGCTGACCATAGACCACCAGCTCACCTTCAACACCCATGTCTCAAACGTGTACAAGAAGGCGTTAGGAATCTACCACAAACTAGCGAGGATGGCCCGGATCAGCTGGGGACTTCATCCCGAGGTGATCCGGACCATCTACAACGCGGCTGTGGAGCCGACGGTGCTGTATGCTGCCAGCAGTTGGTGCGCGGCAGTGGACAAGCTTGGGATACGGAAGCAGCTGAACGTGGTGCAGCGCGGGTTCGCACAAAAACTTTGTAAGAGCTACCGGACGGTCTCTCTGCACTCGGGACTGATCCTGGCCGGAATGCTCCCTCTGGACCTCAGAGTTCGTGAGGTGGCCTCGTTGTACGAGGCCAAGAGAGGGGTGTTCCAGTCATGGTTGGGAGACAGGGAGATCGAACGGATGGCTCCGGCAATTGAAGCACCTCACCCCGCGGAGCATATGAACCTGGGGTTCACCAGTCTGGTAGACGAGGATCAATATCAGCGCACCAATAACATCGAGGTGCGCATCTTCACGGACGGGAGCAAGATTGAGGGTCGCGTCGGCGCCGCGTTATCCATTTGGAATAACGGGGCCGAAATCAAGACCCTCAAACTTGCTCTCTCGCCGCACTGTACCGTCTACCAGGCCGAACTTCTGGCCATATGCAAAGCGACCAGTGAGGTCCTCAAACGCGGCGCGGCTACGTTCGGCGTTCTCAGCGACAGCAGAGCCGCACTCCAGACGGTGACAAACCACCGCGCCCTCCACCCACTGGCTGTTGAAGCCAGATGTAACATCAGGCGGGGCTTGGCCCAGGGCAAGGAAATCTCCTTGTACTGGGTCAAGGCCCACATCGGGTTGGAGGGAAACGAGAGAGCCGATCAGCTCGCCAAAGAGGCGGCTCTGCGGTCCAAGAGAGCGCCACACTACAGTCTGTGCCCAGTCTCATTCGTGAAGCGGGACCTACGTCAGACCTCGCTTCACGAATGGAATGAAAGGTACAGGCAGGGTGTAACTGCTTCCGTGACCAAGCTCTTCTTCCCATGCGCGGTGGCGGCATACAGGATCGTCCGCAAGATGGGGGTCGCCAGCGCGACAACCCAGTTGCTAACAGGGCATGGTGGGTTCTCCGAGTACTTGACCCGCTTCAAGTGCAAGGAGGACCCATCATGTGCCTGCGAGCCAGGGGTGAGTGAGACGGTCGTGCACCTTGTCGTGGACTGCCCGATCCATGCAAGGGATCGGTACAATTTGGAGCAAAAAATAAAAATAAAAATTAACGTTGAGAACTTGCCAAAATTGCTCACCAAGGAGTATAGACAGTACTTCTTAGAATACTGGGAGAAAATAGCACTAATAGTTAATAAGAGAAATAGTTGATAAGGCCGTCACCGGTGGTTATTTTGTATAAATACCCCAAGGTGGACCACCACACATGATGCAAATAGTTAAAACCAGGATTATGTTATGAAAGAAGCAATTTTTAGTAATAAGTACAAAACGTTAAAATTAAGTAACTATAGACATCGTTAATATTTATATACAGTAAATAACTATATTTTAATAATAATAAAGGAAAAAAAAAAAAAAAAAAAAAACACTACCCCCCCCCCCCCATCCCCAAAGTATGAAAGGTATAGAGTGAAAGTGCGAGAGGCATAATTGCGGGAACTGGTATGTTACTAGAGGACAAGAATGAAAGCGAGATAGTTAAGATATTAAGTAATTAATAATAAGTAAAAGTTCTAAACCCTGAGTGGGTTTTGTAAAATTAATAAAAGACTAGGAGGAGTACTGAATTGTTTAGAATAGGCTCTGGCGACACTCCGGTACAGCCAAGAGGTGCTATAAAAAAAAAAAAAAAAAAAAAAATACGCAAAATTACCGAACGACTGCTACAAAAATAAGTCTTTTTTTTATTCGTCATTGTTCAGAGGTGTCGCAGAGAGTTACATGCGTGCCAATGGTCTCACTACCCTGGATGCCCAAGATCGTGCGAAGTGGAGAAGTAAAAGCCAGAAAGTGGATACCAAACTACGAGGTGAGGGCCTCAGATGCATTCGGGGCCAACAAAAAGTTGATAATAATTGTCAAGATGAGGTTTGTATGCAAGAATTTTAGTTGGCTTTGGTTTCACTGAAGAAATCCGATAATAATAAAAAATCCTAAGGTTTGTTTGTTTGATCACGCTCTGTTCTGGAACTACAAGTACAAGTTCGGAAATTCTTTTCGCATTTGATAACCCAGTTCTTGTGGTAGATTATAGGCTATATTATTTTTTATTTTTTTATTTATTACAAAAGAAACAGAGTCAAACAATGATATTTTACAATAATGCCACTTAAACCTATATGATTTGTGTGTGGCATAATGTTTCGACCTCTGACATGCTTTAAATACTTTGTCTATCTTTAGGTACAGTATAAAAAATAAAAAAAAAACAGCATAAAAACAGTAACAGTACAGTATAAAGAAATACGCAAATACCTATTTAAATGTTTACACTAATGCATGCACTAATATTCTTTACTGTTACAACTGTGACAAAAAATGTTGTTTTAATTTTTCTTTAATGTTATTAGCATTAATTGCACTACGGACGGAATCGGGTAACAAATTTAAAAGTCTTGGAATGAGATAAGAGCTCGTCCGTTCGTCGTAGTAGTTATTCGCCCGACCAGAAACCAGTTTGCTGTGCGCGATACTACGCGTATATACAGAATGATCTATTCTGAGGTAACAAATTTAAAAGTCTTGGAATGAGATAAGAGCTCGTCCGTTCGCCGTAGTAGTTATTCGCCCGACCAGAAACCAGTTTGCTGTGCGCGATACTACGCGTATATACAGGATGATCTATTCTGAGGTAACAAATTTAAAAGTCTTGGAATGAGATAAGAGCTCGTCCGTTCGTCGTAGTAGTTATTCGCCCGACCAGAAACCAGTTTGCTGTGCGCGATACTACGCGTATATACAGGATGATCTATTCTGAATATGATCTGCTATGACCATTAAGCCAAGTTATTAAAAAAGAAGATGAATGAAGAAGATGGATGCCACTCGATGGAATAAAACCGTGTACGAATGAAAACAATTGGGCACAGCTACTCAACTAGTTAAGACTATAAAAGTATATTAATTTTATTAAATTTCAAATACTCTTACATAAATGATTGAAGTTTCTGTAATAAAAGAAAACATTGGTTTGTATTTGGCCCGAATTGTAATTATTTTGGATTCGCTATTTAACAACTTAACTAATAAGAGTCGACTTAACTAATTCCATTTGTTATGTAAATTCCCAGATCTTTATCAAAGACCTTTTCTTTAGTACAAGCATGCATACATACATACATAAGATCATGCCTTTTTCCCATCGGGGTAGGCAGAGAGCACTGCTTTCCACTTGCTACGGTCCTGACACACCTTTTTCGCTCATCCTACTTTCATAAGCGTTTTCATACAAGCGCGTCGGTTTTAGGTACTTTTGACCTGACCTTTACTTAAGACGTCTTCGATTTGATCGAAGAACGTTCACCTAGGTCGCCCCTTACTGCAAATTATGTAATATGATATGTCATGTTGAATGGACACTTTGGACTAAGCATACCTATGTGACATCCAAATGACAATAGGTACAATCGCCCTCAACACTTTTAAATTTTCATCTTTACATTTAAATAACATCCAAAACTAAAACTATTGGAGCTTGAATCAGAATAACATTACCCTTTAAACAGCAAGTAGGCTAAATAGTTAGGTTGAATTGGGCCTGACGGAAGACCTTGTGGTGATACCTCCGAAGGGTCTTTTTGGTATTGAGAGCTTTATTAAAAAGCAGGTAATTACTACGACCCTAAGCACTAAGTAACTTAAATAACTATATTTCACGCTAGTCCCTACATCAAAATTAAATTACTTATGTTAGGAGTGGTTTCAAGTAGGTGGTGTAAGAATCCAGGACTCCTTGACCGTAAGGCAGACTCCTTAAGCACTTAGCTACTGTTCACAAAATTGCCGGCGGCGGTCACAATCTATTCTCACACCCAATACAATAACAGACGGATACTATTATTTTCTTGACAATATCGAAACATAACAGTATATCATTGGGTACTGTAGAACGATTTACGGCCATGAAACGATCGTTCGGAGTTATTCACATCGTCACCAGATTTGGCAAACAACCTATACGCATGTCAAGCGACGTGACACATCCACTATGTTATGATTAAAATAAATCGAGTTATGAACAAGCCTTCTTTTTTGTTATATTAATTGTGGTTTTTTTTGTATTGGTGTATGAAATTTGTATTTAGTTTTTATGCTAGCTACTAGCTTATGGATGATCATCTAATCCGCGCCACCAAGATCTTCAGAGTTTAAGCTAACCTGACCTGCAACCTGGTACAGACTCTTTGCAACTTTTAATAAATGAATAGAAAAAGTAATCAAATATTCTAACACTCTTAATTTGATATCTATGTTTGCCACAACACGTATAAAACCAAAATATTTCAAATATCAGAACAACAAAAGAAATGAAATATTTAAAAGTTCTTAATTTGAAATTTAAATAACGCCAACATGTTCAAAACCACAAAATTTTAATAAAAGAACAGAAAAGAAAGCAAAATAACATTCTTAGTTTGAAATTTAAATATTTTACAACACGTTTAAAACCTCAGATTTTATTAAAAGAACAGAAAAAGAAATCAAATATATAAACATTCTCAATTTGAAATTGGTATTCCACAACAGATTTTAATCACACAACTCCGCAAACTATTCAACACATGGTAACGAGGACATTACCCGCTGTACCCACTGTTAAAATTCCCAAGACGCCATTAACCCAACTTGGATATCGTGTAATATAAGCAAAATTAGTAACAAATATCTTTAAGCCTAACACGATTATATGTAAAACAGCGGATTGCTTCTACTTAACAGTAAACGTTGTGTAGTTGGGGGATTAGTGTAATACTGTTATCTCAAATTTAGTTCTACTTACCAATTTATATTTGAGTTTAGATATAGAGGAATACTGATAGCGGTGAGGGGGTAGGGTGTAGGGGCCCTCTCAGATCTCGAGCTAATCTAACCTACTGATTGACAAACGTGGTTCTGACTACTTTAGTTTTACTTAATGTTATGTGTGCTCTGGCGCAACCTTTGGGTGGTTAAAGTCACTTATTACCGCAAAAGTTAAATCGAAATACACTTTGTTCAATTCAAGAAGATAGAATTTGACATGTTTCCCGCCCATTACAATCCACTGGGTACTTTTTTTACCACGGATACCACCCCCGCTACAGCCGAAGGGGGAGGTTATGTCGGACTCGAACCGACTAAACCGGACGCCGCCTGTGGGTCGCAGTGCAATCCGAAGATGAGGTAGCTATAGAGCATATCCGTCGCACCCCGGGGGGGGGGGGGAGTCGCACCGCCTCCGTGGCCTGCTTCTGCTGGGGTGAAAGGCAGCTTCACCTGTCACCCCCAGGCTCGCGCTCATGGGGGACGGAAGTCATTCATCGAACTCCGACGTTCGAGTTGCCTCAGTTGGCTCCCGCCCCGCCGCCTCCTTCTCGAGCATCACTTGCTCGCAGAAGGAGGCGCCACCCACGCTTCCGAACAGCGGACCATCGCCGCGAGCAAGGTGGCGAGCGTGAGAGCTCTCTCTCCCATTCCCAGGACCGCCACTAGCTTCCACCTCGGCCATCCACTGGGTACTTCTTGAAGGCATATTTATCATCGCATAAGGATCAGCTGTCTTGTACGGTATAAGAAGGGAGCCGATCCAGTTAACGCCACGTCAAAACGCGTGATTTCAATTCGATTAGAAATAAAACCTTCTTCAAAAAACGTATTAATCCTTCAGAACCACTTACAGTTTGAATTACAATTAGATTTTGATATTTATAAGGTTTTATACGTTCCGTAGGATTTTAAATCACACGTTTTAAAAACTTAATTTTATTTAATCAGTCTGCTGAAAGGACTGGGATAACCCTTATTTTATCCTGCGCTGGAAACCACGCAGTTCCGAGATAAATAGTCGTTAGCAAGTGCTGTGGTGAAATATAGCTGTCTCTTTCTCAGGCGGGCGTGTGTGGCAATGATAAATACCGTACTTAGACAGTAAATGAGCGGAACAAGATCTGATTTACACTTCAGATACAACCATTACTTTGGTAGGTAGAAACATGTAACCCTTATTATAATTCTCATTTCTAATTGTAATAAGTTTTGACAAAAACAGATTCAAGGTGAGGTGGAAACACTAATTCCGTTGATAACACTGAAGCTTGTAAATCATCATCATCAGTGCGTTAGTTCTGGTTATATCTAAAGCTTGTATTTAGGAGCCCGCGGTCCGATCTCCTACTCTTTGTCTTGATTTGGCATCGTTGGCTTTTACAAGACTGACTACCGTCTGACCCGCCAAATATTACAGGAATGACTGCACGATGATACTCTATCTATCTAGGCAGGTGAGTTTAGACACCTCGAAGAATTTGGTTGGGCCCTCAGATACCCGGTACAAAGGCTTGTCAGTATAAGCTACCTACTAAAAAAAAGAAGAAAAAACGTTGGTTGTAAAATAGATTTTTTTTTAATTACTATGAGGTCGTTGACAAATGAACCTGAGTTTCTTTTAGACCACTTAGGAGGTGGGCAAGCACACGACCCACCTGATGATAAGTGGTAATCGTGGCCTATGGACGTGTGCAACACCAGGGTAGTCACACTCATGCTGCCTCATGCATAGACAGTTTCTATGCCGTCAGTGTAGAAGACAAAGCAAGGTAAACTTTTGGTATTCCCACTGACAGCACATATGTCTTTTATTTAACTCTGACTAAGGGTAGTCAGAGTTCACTAAAGACGGTAAAAAGAAAAAAGTAGGGACTCAGCGCCGGGAACACAACTCAACTTTAATATGGCCGTGGTACTCTGTAGGGTGGATAAAAAACAAAGTCATAATGGTATTTCGAACGCATAACTAGTTAATTTTAATTTACCAAACATATTTGAGATTCTTAATTGAAAATACCTTACATTTTAATGCCAATAGTAAAAGGAAATCGCCCTAAAACCATTATACAGAATTTCAACCATAATTAGGCTTGTTGAGGCCGCGTAATTAAAATTGCCCAAAATACAAATTCGGAATAAGCCGCTGTGAGTACTGGCCGCCAATAAAAATACATAAACCGTCACTGGTTAAATTGTAAAAAAAAATATTTACCACATTGTAACGAAACTGTGACTTATTTGAAACGATAAAAGAAAAATCTTGAGGCAAATCTCTTTAAGGAGGGAATTTATAGTGTTCCTTTAGACTCGCTGAGAGACTCAAAATAAGTAGTAGCACTTGTTTAGACATAGTACACTAGAAAATGATGGTTCCAATATTGTATTTTATACACTGCTTACTGCAAGGGCCCGGATCTTAGCGTCGGCCGATAAAAAATGTATATGTATACAAAAAAATTGAGCTCAATTAATGTGGAACTTTTTGAATTTTTGAAGCGTACACACTCCACAAAAACGTTCATTATATATTAACGTTTATTAACGTGTAGAAGATAGTATGTAAAAATATAATATTATACAATAGCCTATATTACAATACATATAAATAAATAAAATGTAAAAACTGTGTCTACAAGTGAGATGCTACGCTTCTACGAAATTACGAAAAGACTTACGAAGTCTGTAGCAATTTCGTAGCACTTTGTAGCATGCACGCTTCTGATGTACGATGATTGCGGATTTATATTATTTGGATACAACTCTTGGCTTCTATAGTTTTCGGCATATATTATGACCCCAGACACACCACAACATATACTCTAAATGTGCATGTGCCTTTTTTGGCTGTGTTTTGAGGATTATCCATGAAAACCATATTTTTTCCTTCTAAAATCAACCCCCATTTTTTAAACAACTGAGACGGCAGATAAGCACACGGTCCACCTGATGGAAAGTGGTTACCGTGGCCTATGGACGTGTGCAACACCAGGGTACTCATCGTGCTGCCGACCCTGTAAACACAGACAGTTTCTGTGCCGCCAGTGTATAAGTCAAAGCACGAATAGCCTTTGTTCTTCGCACTGACAGCACAAAAACTCTCCAGTAAGCTCTGGCTACCCTTCTCACCGCCGAACACACAACATGAGGTTATTATGGCGCATATTCAGTAGGGCAGAGGTACATCCCCAGTGGGACTGCTCAATTGGACGTGCCTTACCTCCTAGTAACCCCTATTTTTTAATGGATTCAAAGTAACGTTGTGAAGTCAACTGGTTATTTAATGAAATTATAATATGGGAATATTAAAAATACATATTCTAGGACATTTCACACAGCATAATTTACACCCAAACCGATCATAACTTTTAAGACGTTTTAAGTTTTCCTGTGAACCCACTTCTAAACTGAATGCTTATCTTAGAAGTGGGTTCACGTCGATTGAAAATTTGATTTTTCCAGTTTGTCGGAGAATCAAAGCAGTTTTGTACATAAATACCCTTGTCATGAATGCGCAAAGCCATTTGATTAAACGGCTAGGCAAATGGCTTGGATTGATCGCTCATTGAATAACACCGTTTAGTTAACAGTCTAGGCAGTTAACCTCACCTGGAAACCAGTTCACCTGCTCATCAATGGACGAGGCTCCAGTGGAGGCTTACATTTCGAAGTAAGAAGTCAGACGACAATTTCATCTCAATTCTAAATTGTAGTAATAGTCTAACTCTACTATAAAAACAGAATACGGTCACAAATACTGTTTTACTTGAAGTGTTACGTGAATTTTTTTATAGATTTTTAAAACATGTTTATAGACACAGCTGATACGAATACATTACTAAGACATTATACCATAGTGTACTGACTTGAAACTACCTTTACAAAGTTCAGTATATTCATTTAAGATAATACACCGAGGCACCACGCCCGCTTAAACGGCACGAAGCTCTTTTCAACGAATTTTACTATCCATTTACTTCGGAAATTCGATTTAAAATCCAGATTAAAACGTTCAATCAATCATATCAGCGATCCTGTCAACGCCTCGACTTTACCAAGTTAAATGTACCAGAATATTATAAACGATAAAACGTGTTCCCGTAAATGTGTTTTCTACCAATTAAGCTACATTGAAACTTGTGACTTTTCAGCTTCTTGTTACAACATGATTGACACTCGCCGCCTCACTCCATATGAGAACGTCAGCCAAGAAATGCTTACAAGCAAAATTGAATTGTATAATATTATTAGTTCATTATGACTTGTTGCTAAGTAAATATTGGCGATACTCGCTTTCTATTACGTGCTAAGACTGAATATCATGTTATGATCATGTGCTTTATATTCAGAATTACAATTGCTAGTTTAGCTAGAATATGAAATTTATTTCAGTTAAATCGTATTAAGAGGTTTTCTGATAGGGAGAGTTGGAAATAGTGATGTCGATAAAAGGGATTGGTATGTTTTATGTAATGATTGTCGTGAGCTGCGTGTCGCCGGTCGTGCTGCACAGCACTCCTAGATAACATGACTTTTCAATAACAAACGATGAGTTTATCTTTCGATTACGTAAACCAATAGACAATTTTATAAATATTCCGCCAACTTAAGACGATCAATATGAAACGCTTCTGTACAGAAAATTTCCGTCGCTAATGTAATGAGAAGGTGACTCCATAGAACGGGTCGCAGTAAACATGATACGGCGCAGTCGCATAAATTGTCTCCCAGCTATTAATGCTATCGGAAAAACCATTATTTACTAACGGATCGGGGTGTTATGCGTGTATGTGTTTACGCGTGGCGATGCCGGTGCAGCCGGTACTTACGCGACGGGCGAGGGTCGTCGCGCGGGCGGGCTCGGTGCAGCGGTCACCTGCTGTGCTCCATTGATGAGCGACGGCGGCAAGGTTCGCGGGCGGTGTCGCATGTGTGTGAGGTCGCGCGGTGTCGCGCGGGCGGGCCGGCGAGCGCGACGGGACTGGCAGCCGGCGCCCGCCGCACGTGGCCGCTCAGGTATCAATCAATCGATGCGCGGCGAGCGGCGGCGCGGGCGCTAGCGGGCGCGGCACATTCATGTCGCGCGAACAGCTGACGGCCGAGCCCCGTAAACATGAATCGGTCCCCCCCCCCCCTCGGGCCCTGCGCTCCCCTGCGCCGCACCCCCCGCGATCTGTCCGCCCTGACCTACTCTGCGCAGGGCGCTGGCGAACGCGATTGCTTACAACATTATACATTCCACCGAATAGGGTGAAGGCTTTCAACGACATTTTAGGACGAAATAAGTTGATAATGCAAATGAAAATGTTTACCTAATTTGAACCTAATATAAATTAACCATAGGTACTGACACCCTGTAATAAAGTATTGAATACAGAAATTATTCACAGTGAGAAGCAAGTAGATGGACCACAGGAACACGGATTACCTAATGGTAAACCAATACCTACCAGGGTCGAATAATATTTACAACATTAGAATCAATCACATACTGCGAATATGCCTTGACAAAAACTCTGGCTACTCGCCAGCAGACACAACGCTATGAAAATTCTATTAAATTGTGATTTCTGTAACGAAGCCTGCGTTAAAGCTTTAGGTTTAAATAGGATAGGGTTGGAGTACTATAAACACTTATACTATATAATTTTCAGTCTTATTTTTTATGGTTCACTGAGTACAGCAGCAGCAGTAGGTAAGTGAAAAACAGCTCTATTCCTTTTTCGACACCCACGGGAAAGTAGTATGTCTATATCCTACTAATAATAAAAACGCGAAAGTTTGTGAGTATGGATCCGTGGACGGATGGATGGATGGATGGATATTTGTAACTCTTTCACATAAAAACTAATGAATGGATTTTAATGAAACTTTACAATAATATAGTTTATTCATCAGAATAACACATAGGCTATATATCATCACGCTACTACTCAAGAAAGCAGACCAGTGATCATGAATGTCAAAATAGTCGAGTAAAAAATTGAGTAGAGATGTGAATTTAATGGTCAATAGCGTCGGCTCAACACTAAGCGATAACCGACATCCACGCGGGCGGAGCCGCGGGCAACAGCTAGTTATTGTCATAACGGCCGACTGCCCGTCACAAAAAATCGTAAACACAAGTTTACTTGTTGTCAGTTCTCCTCGTATTGTTCAACTATCATCTATGCATGCGTGAAAATAATTAATGACACCGTCATTGTAGGTACTGTCCACATAATTTTGGTCCTAACTCTTTTGGTTCACAGGACACTTTTTATTTTCACTCTAATCTTGTGAACGGTTATTACACTCGTTCAGAGGGCGCCGCGACGCTGCGTGACAGCGCGTGCGTGCAAGACGTTCGTCCTGAAACACCCGACAGATCCCGAAGTCAGGACAGTCGGGGCAACCCGACCGGCGGGTCAACTGTGTATGTAAGAACAAACACTCCCAAAAGTCATTTAATATTAGCGACACAACAACTTACTTCTTCACTTGAAATAATTGTAACTTTTGTCTTACGATCGGGCAGTTTTGGGTTTATGTACTGGTTATTTCACTAACGAAGTGCAACCACTGTTACCACAAGCAATTTAGCTAAACTGAAGGGGTTAACGGGAATTAGCAAATAGCTGTTGCCCGCGTATATGTCGGTTATCACTTAGTGTTGTGTCAACGCTATTTTTCTAAAATAAAAGTAGCCTAAGTTACTTCTTATTACATCAGCTACCTGCCAATCAAAGTCCCGTCAAAAACTGGTCCAGCCATTTCAGAGATGACCCGGAATAAACAGACAGACAGACAGACAAAATTGAATGAAATTTTTGAAGCATTACTATGCTAACTTTTCAAATCAATTAATATAGGAAAAAGTGAACGATTTGAAAAGTAAAAAATTCCGCCTGTAAGGGAAAGATCGTGAGTTCGAGTCCCACCTGAGCATTCACTTTTTCCTATCTTAATCGAGACAGACAAAAATTGAAAAAAATGTTATTTTGGTGTATATACCGTATTATATTCATATGCATGAAGTCAAACGCGGTTATTTCAATATTGCAAACAGACATTCAAATTTTATTTATATGTATAGATATATAGATTTAGGTTACCAGCACTCTATTAAAAAAAACATTATTATCCCAGCGGCCAGGTTACTAGCAAAATTGTGCTTTGGAACCCAAAGCCCACTTTCTTACGTTTTCTTCTCCTGATATGGTTACATATCAAAATACCAATTTACAAAAGAAACTTACAAAATACTGAAAGCACAAAACCCGAAGTACCAAATTTCTAAGCTGAAAAGCCTGAAAATTTGATTTTTGGGTGGTTTTTTTGGATGGTTATGAAAAGCAATAACCACGAAGGCTAATGCGGGAGCATCCCTCCGCTTCCACCTTAGCCTTCTAACCCAAATCTATCCAAGTCGGATTGCGCGGGAGACCACCTGTGCCTCGACATGGATACGTATGGGTTAAAGGGTATGTGGACGGTCTCCACCATACTCTTCGTATTAGATTACGTATGGTAAAACATAAGTTACATGAAAAAAAAATACCTCCATTGTGAACAGTAACTTTCAAAAATTAAACCAGAGAGCCTACCATCAGTCACAATCAAAATCTAATTTTCGGAAAATCGTTCTTCGGTAATTAGTACATTCGGGATTTTAAAATTCGGTATTATGAGACGTAACCCCTGATATAGCTTACTAGCTGTTGCCCGCGGCTCCGTACGCGCGGATGTCAGTTATCGCGACCAAACATAGCCTATGTCCTTTCTTAATGTCTACTAAATTTCATCAAAATCGGCTCAGTTTAGTCTTGAAAGCGTAACAGACAGACAGAGTTACTTTCGCATTCATAATATTAGTATAGATATTTACTTTTATGAAGCGACTACCATCTAAACCTAAAAAGAAAGCTTATGTCAGCCTTGTCCATCAATCAGCAGGTGATATCTCTGCGTACCCTATGTAATAAGTTCTTTTATATACTACTAGCTGACCCGGCGAACTTCGTACCGCCAATATATTTCCGCCCGTGTGGCGTCAGATCCCGTTCCCGCTGCACCCTCTACTATATTAAACGTGGTTTATACATATAAACCTTCCTCTTGAATCACTCCACTCTATCTCTTAAAAAAACCGCATCAAAATCCGTTGCATAGTTTTAAAGATTTAAGCATACAAAGGGATATAGGGACAGAGAAAGCGACTTTGTTTTATACTATGTAGTGATACACTACTACGTATTTTATATACAATTCTACCAATGCCTGATCTCAACGCGGTTCTTTAAAAGTTCACAAAGAATAACAAGACCGTTCAATATAATATAGAAAAAAACTGTGCCAGTACGAAATCCATCCGTTTAATTAAAATTCGGTTCGTGGTAACGAACACAACAAATAAAATGGAATGATAAACATATTGATGCAGTAATTGTATTCGTAATTGTATTGGTCATATCATTAATTACTTACACATATGTCATTCTTGAAGCTCCATCAGTCAATACGTTTTATGGTTTTACGCCGAATAAATGTGGTGTAATTGAGAGTGAAATAAATAACGATTTAAATGGTCCGTAGCTCTAAAAAACCTCTATTAGATCAATTTGTTGCTAGTTCATCTGTCTGCCTATATAGGCCTATAAGTATAAGGTAAGGTAAACGAATACCTCAATGATAAAAATGCATGGTCATCCTAATCTTTTTTCTTGTTCGCACAATACAAAGTAAAAAAAAATACCAATTGTTTTAAAAAAAGAACGATAATATTGTTCACTGAGTTTCTTGCTGGTATCTTCTCAGTAGAACCAACTTACCGAACCAGCGAAAGAATCATTTTCAAATGATTTATTTACTTTATTTAATATTATATTAATAATTTATTGACATGACTGTAAAATTTTGACGTTCATATTATGTGCTCTTTATGTGCCTAAACTGAATAAACGAAATGGATTCTTTGATTTTTTGATATATATTAATAAACCGGCCAAGTGCAAATCGGACTCGCGCACGAAAGGTTCCGTATCAGAAATAAGGCTAAAAGGCTAAAAGCCATGAAAAAGGGCTAACATATCACGTTTTTCGAGTGGTTATTATCCCCTTATTATTATTATTTTGTTTTTAGTATTTGTTGTTATAACGGCAACAAAAATACACTATCTGTGAAAATTTTAACTGTCTAGCTGTTACAGTTCTTGAGATGCAGCCTGGTGACAGACGGACGGACAGCGAAGTCTTAATAATAGGGTTCCGGTTTTACACTTTGGGTACGGAACCCTAATAAAATAACGAGGTCTACTAAAAATCAAAATCAGCTGAGTAAAATCAAATTTCTACGTCAATGCAATAAAAATGCAGACTTTTCATGCTTACGATCGTAAGTAGGTTTATATAATCGCAACGGAATTAAAACCTACAGTGTTCTTTCAATACAGTCATGAATTTTAGCAATAAATTATTAAAAATAAAAAGCCCGACTGATGCTGAAAATATCTCAAACCCGATGAAAATTAATGGGTACCGCTTGCTATAAAGCTTGTTTCGATCTTTTCATCATCAATCGGATTTTTTTTATTTTTGATAATTTATTTTATTTTAAACTTTTTAGTTATGAAATAAATATTTTTGTAATCGTTTTTTAATTTCCTTCATTTTGATACCCCACCTGATAAATATGAGTGAATTTTATTTTACTAAAATCCGCCAATTTGTTTTTTTTTTATTTTGATATTCCCAGTGTCACTCTCACAGTAAATACAAATCTAACGACGTGTTGTAAAAGAAGTACCGATTGCATTGATTTTTGAAAATTTACTTTTTGAATCACACAATTGCAATATATTCCAAAAAGGATTTTTTATTTTTTTGGTTAGTGATTTTTCAATTGTTTTCAAAATATACACTTTAAAGCCCGAGGTCCTTGCTTATTGTTTTAAATTAGTATGTCGACTTTTCAGGGCACGAATGCCGTCTAACCTCAGTTCCTCGGAGAATCGTCCGTTGCTTAGCAGGTCTTACGGACTTGCAGGCAGTCAATAGTCAAGGTTGTCTTGGGCCTTAAGAATATTGGTAGGATCCTGTACATATATGGCACACCCATGTCATACTTACATATGGTAAGCCCATTTACACATATAGTACGTCCATATACATATATACAAATTACAGTTTTATTCAATGAAAGCGACCACCGCAGCTCACTGGATGTGCGCCAGACGCAACAGTTCTTATGAGAGCATTAGCAATTGTAACACAATATACTTTTTCTTTCATTAGATACTTTGGCATGGTTCTCTTTTTAAATCGCAGTCTTGCTTTACCCTTTTTAAAACACCACTACTGTACCCTTATTCCGATTGACCAATCGTAAACTGAAAAGAATATGCACTTTTGTAGTAACCAGACAGAGGTGTTGGTTTAGAGGGGAGGCTACGCACCAAAGCAGCATTTGCTGCGTACACAGGAATTTTCAAAAACAATGCTTCATGACAAGAGACATTTATTTTGCACGCAACAATCACTCATTTGGTGTGTGGCCTCCTTAGTTTTCCGACAGTTCTTTCTTCTGTGTTCAATTCTTCAACCAGGTGCCAATCCTGGTTGCATTCGAAGTTAATACTCTAAATAATGGCTAACATTTCCTGCCCCTCCATTTCATAATTTGAAGTTTACAGGATCGAATACTGTCTGACCCACCCAAAGATAAAAAAACTGCTCTAGAACCTAGTCAATCAACTAGTAAGTATACCGGCTTGCAGATTAGTTTGGTTCTAAGTTAACCAATAGAAATTCACCACTTACTCACTTCTCACGATCCGAATATGATAACAACTCGTTTCCAGAATAATAGCTCCTGAACGGTTCTATGTTTGAAAAGCAATACGCGCCATGACTGGCCGATTTAAAGTTAATATTAGATCTATTCAGTTAGCTTGGAATTTTCAGAAATTCTTTTGTTGAGCATGAATAAGCTTGTAGTTGATTGTGAAGTTAAATATTATAGTCATTTAACCGAGAAAACCTGGTATTATCAGCTATAAGATAGGTATATTTTGTCACAAATAGCATCATTCGCGTCTACACTTAAATAGTAGCTCTATGTATGAGTAGGAGATAGGACACGATGGTATTTCCGTCCAACTGAGCAGTCCGACTGCGGAAGTACCTCCGCCCTACAGAATACCGCGGCCATAATAACCTCGTGTTGTGTTCCTGGCGGTGAGTAGGGTAGCCAGAGCTCACTGGAGAGTTTTTGTGCTGTCAGTGGGAAGACCAAAGGCTTGTCCTGCTTTATCTTCTACACTGACGGCACAGAAACTCTCTGTTCCAACAGGGTCGGCAGCGCGAGTGTGGCGCCCCTGGTGTTGCACACATCCATAGGCCACGGTAACCACTTTCCATCAGTTGGACCGTGTGCTTGTCTGCTACCTAAGTGGTATGAAAAAAACTTCCCCTTTAGCTTACACATGCATCCTACATAAAGACAGAAGCTCATCATTTATCAAATAACAGATATTATCATTATGATCATCTCAGCGTAATTGGTTGTTCTCGATTGCATCGCGGTTTTCAGGAGAGACTTCTGAGCCCGGGGTTAACTTATTTCTTGCCTCGCCTTTGGTTTGACTACAGCGTCTATGAGCGTGGGAAAATAATCCTGCATACTAGCGTACTAATGCCAACCTGGTCGTACCCGAGGCTTTCACCACGGAGTCCAGGGTTTAGTCGGTTCCAGTTCGACATAATCACCCCCTCCGGCTCCGGCGGGGGACGTATCCGTGGGGATTTCCCGTACGATAAAAAAAAAGGTGTCCGCTTTTCCAGTCTAACTGTCTAACTACGATGCGGCTTAATTTCAATATTTTCAATGAAACGACTACCATCTACCATCTGACCTCCACAACCCATTAGCGCAATCGAAGGTCTGTAGTTAGATCAATACTCGGACTTTTTAAGACTCCAACTATCCGTAATGACTAGCCCCTCTAGACAAGTGGCAATTCGTTGACCCGAAGCGGCGTATGGAATGCCATACGAATGTATGGAATTTAACGTTTATGACATGCGTTAACGACTATCAAATATGTCAAATCCCATACATTCATCATTCTATTCCATCAAACGCCGGCAAACGAATAGCCGCTTGTCTAAAGGGGCAGAACCGGTGGCTTTACGTGCTCTTCCGAGGCAAGGTAGGTCTCAATGTTTTATGGTCACCCATCCAACTTGGCTTACTTAACCTTATTATATGTTAACATACTCGGAAACTAATTTTGCCGTGCTCGAGCTGGAGTTTCACGAGCGTGAAAATGTCGATGAGATTTTTACCTATAGCAGTTGCAAACTTATGTTCAGCGAGTCTCGCTAGACGTGATTTGCAATCAATTCAGTTAGATTTCGCTTCGCGCGCAATATGCAACCATGTGTGAGATTTCATCATAATGAATTGCAAATTGTGGAATAGCTGACGTGTGATGTTAGATACCTAGGTATAGTGTTCTATAAAGTTGCTGTAAGTATATAAGAGAAATTACGAAACCTTGGTAGATAGGTATTTCCCGATTTATCATCATATCAGCCACACATAGTCCACAGCTGAACATAGGCCTCTCCTAAAGACTTCCAGAACGACCGATCTAAAGCAGCCCGCATCCAGAGCTTCCCGGCGACCTTGATGAGGTCATCCTTCCACCTGGCCGTTGGGTGTCCTACACTACGTTTGCCCAAACCTGGTCGCCATTCCATAACTTCTTCTGCTCCATCGGCCATCTGTATTCTGTTCTGTGCGCTATGTGTCCCGCCCACTGCCACTTCATCGAGCTAATCCACTGGGTTACGTCGTTTACTTTTGTTCTCCTACGGATATCCTCATTTCTGACGTGATCACGTAGGGAGATATTTCCAGTAAATTCAAGCATTTTACTGCTACAAAGCAGATGACAAGCGAAGACGAAGACGTCGGTAGCTTAGTGGTTAAGGAGTCGGCTTTACGATCGAAAGGTCCCGGGTTCGAATTCTGGCCATTACACTACTGACGTGAACTAGTTGAAGGGGTTGGAGGGAGTTTTGTAATTTCGGTTGCTAATTTTCTTTATAATAAAAAGGCTCATCTGTTGTAGCAGTAGTAGGCGCAGGCTGTCCCCTCAGGGTTGAAACGGAAGTTACTTTTGATAAAACACCATACATCGACACCCACACAACATTCATCCATAACTTAAATGATAAGATGAATGAGATAAGTTTGAGGTTATTCCCAACACCTTACCTACCAGTATAAGGCTGCCTTTCCACTGGAGATGTGCCATGCTACGTTGCTATGGACCAATCATACTCGTTGGTTTCAAAACTTAGCACTGGTGAAATGGGATTCAGCAAAGCTATGTTTTTATATAGAACTAGCTGTTGCCCGCGGCTACGCACGCGTGGATGTAGCTTATCACGTAGTTTTCCCAAACTCTAATTCACCTCCGTACCAAATTTCATCAAGATATCTTCAAAAATTACAAACACTTATTCCCTATTCTCCCCCCCCTTTACCCCTTCTATCGCGATAAAAGGGAACCTATGCCCTTTCCTAAGCTTTATCCATCCCTGTACCAAGTATCAACCCTTTGAGCGCGTAATTTTTTGTATTCAAATAATTTGTGGCGGCCTGCTCGGCTGTCAACCGCTGACTCCTCGCGCTTGCGCGATGCACAGCAACAGAAATAACTACACTGTTACTTCTCTGTATTGGCTGGCCGGATTTCTTGACATTAACGATTACTGCTCCGCTCCTTTGAGTATTAGCGTGATGATGTATAGCCCATGTGTTATTCTGATGCATAAGCTATGTTATTGTAAAGTTTCATTAAAATCCAGTCGATAGTTTTTACATGAAAGAGTAACAAACTTCCATTCATACATCCATACTCATAAACTTTCGCATTTATAATAGTAGTAGGAAGATACGTGCTATGGACATGTGCTATAAATGTGTCCTGTAGATGCCTATGAGACGATTCGAATTTAAAAAAAAGACGGGTTGCACTCTGGGAGTGCCGGCAGAAGTGAAATCATTTTCTTTCTTTCTTTTTCCGTTATATACATAGAAAAAGATAAAAAGAACATACCATACCATTCCATACCATACCTATAATATATAGCGCCAATACAGACCGGAATATAGGTATATCGATCTTTGTAGTAACCCTTAGTAGTCTGTGATTGTCGTATAGAATCACGGTGGAATCATAGATTTAGTATTTTTCTTTTGGTGGAATATATATCACAGATTAATTATTGTTTATTTACTGCTTATTTGGCTGCAAGTTTTCGAACTGTATTTTTGTATACCGCCTTCTTACTTCTTTCTTTTTTTGTTCTTCCGTATATGTTTGCTTTGTGATGTGTACGTAATTCACAAATGTATTATTTATTGTAGAATACTTAATAGTTACCTGTTTATTATTTTTTTTTTGTTTCGTATATGTCCGCTTTGTGTAACTGTATCTTTATGTTGGTTTGTGTAATTGCGTAAACAATGTTGCAACATCATGGGTTCTCTACTTGAGGTTATTTAAATTAAATAAATCACGACTATGCTCAGCTCAACTGGTGGGTGGACAGTGTTGCTAGAATTAGATACCGTAGACCGAATTAAGTTTAATTTTGTACTACTCTTTATCGTTACTATTATTTATTTATAAATTATTATTATTATACACATTATATATTATATTTATGGCGTGCAGTAGTGATAGCGATAGCGAAATATTCTACTCGTTTAGTGACGATGACAGCGACAGTCATGATAGTATCGCTGGTGTTCCCGCACTGGCTGAAGCTCTTCAGGCTCAATTTTCCGATGTTTCGAGAAATTTTAATGTGCTTCACATTAATGCTCAGAGTATTCCTGGCCATTTCCCTGAGATGCTGACAGTATTCGGTAATAATAGTAACATACATGCTATATTCGTTTCAGAGTCCTGGTTAAAGCCATGTCTGCCCTCGACTTCTTACTCTCTACCCGGCTTCACACTTATCCGTAACGATCGTACGGGTAAGAAAGGCGGTGGTGTTGCCATATATCTCCGCTGCTATATTTCCTACTCCATAGTTGATATATCGGCACAGCCGCCCGCATCGAATGTCGGCGAGCATTTGTTCGTGGAAGTCGAGCTGCATCATTCCAAAATTTTGCTGGGTGTTTATTACTCTCCTTCGTTACTGGTAAACTTCTTTTCATCCTTTGAGAACCTTCTACACAATCTCACCCCTTCTTACAAGCACACCATTATTATGGGCGACTTCAACACATGCTTAATAAAGAAAGATGCCCGCTCATCTTCTTTTCTTTCTATTATAGAATCTACTAACCTCTTTGTTCTCCCTCTTAATGCCACCCATTTTTTCCCTGACTGTGCACCATCTCTTCTTGATCTCTTGCTCGTGTCATCTTCGGACCATGTCGCTAAACATGGGCAATTATCAGCGGATATTTTCTCCTATCACCATCTTCTCTATCTCTCCTATAAAATCCGCCCACCCAAAGCGAAGCCGAAAGTACTGATGCAGCGTAATTTTGGAGCCATGAACATTGACCTGCTCCGACGAGATGCAAAAGAGATCGATTGGGCACCCTTACTAACCTCAGAGTCTTTAGACGAAAAGATTGATATTTTTAATAACACCTTGATTGCGCTCTATGATATACACGCGCCCAATCGAGCTGTAAAGCTGAAACATCCTCCCGCGCCGTGGCTCACTGATGACATAAAAAAACTGATCGCCAAAAAGGGTGCCGCTAACTTTAAGTACAAGATGCGACCCACTGTCCGTAATAGAGAAAACTATTTGATGATACGTAATCACTGCAACAAGGCGTGTAGGAATGCACAACGCCAACATGTCCATAATTCTGTGCAAAACAGAGACCCAGCTAAAGTCTGGAACTTTCTTAGATCGCTAGGGGTTGGAAAGCAACGGCAGGAATTACTTTCAACACGTCTCGATATCAATGCACTTAACCTGCATTTCTCTGCTTCGTCTAATTTCAGCGGGACAGCTAAAATAAACAACCTGAGTCATCTCTCCTCGCTTCCAACCCCTGACTACTCTCCTTTTGGCTTTAGTCAATTGTCCGTTTGTGATGTTGAGAAGAGTATTCGATCCATATCATCAAATGCAGTTGGCTCCGATTCTATCAGTCGCAAGATGGTGCTTCCCATCCTCGGCGACATTCTACCCATTATTACTCACATAATGAATCACTCCATCACCATAGGTAGATTTCCTTCAACGTGGAAAGATGCTCAAATCATCCCGTTACCCAAAAATCCTAAACCTTCATCATTTAACGATTACCGCCCTATCTCCATCCTACCTTTTTTATCTAAAGTCCTCGAACGCCTCATCCAAAACCAACTTAGTGCATTCATTCGTGAACACAGTCTACTGAACCCGATTCAATCCGGGTTCCGTCCGGGGCATAGCACCACAACCTCACTTGTCAACATTACTGACGACATAAGGCTCGGTATGGAGAATGGAAATCTCACAATACTCTGTCTACTTGACTTTAGCAACGCTTTCAACACTGTGGATTTCGACGTTCTCCTAGCCATTTTAAGCTCTCTCAACATATCTCCATCGGCTATTGACTTTTTTCGTAGTTACCTGTCTGGTCGCCGGCAGAGGGTCCGACTGGATGATAACTATTCATCATGGTCTGACACCACTGCGGGTGTACCGCAGGGTGGCGTTTTATCTCCCTTGCTCTTTTCATTATTTATTAACACTATTTCAAATCAACTTCTCTCTTCCTACCACCTTTATGCAGATGATTTACAAATCTACTGCCAGACAGATGTGGACGGACTGTCTCAAGGTATTGCCACTATTAACGCCGATCTGGCCTATCTTAGTACTTGGACTGCTATGTATGGCCTCAAGATTAATCCCAGTAAGACTCAGGTGATCGTAATTGGCAGCTCAAGACTTCTACCAAAAGTTGACTGGTCGGCCCTACCCAAAATTCACTTTGAAGGTACTATCATCCCCATTAGCGATACAGTCAAGAACTTGGGCATATATCTTGACAAAACCATGTCATGGTCAACTCAGGTGCAAAACATCAGCCGCAAAATATTCGCCACCGGTAGTTCTCTGAGGAGGTTACGTAATTTCTTGCCAACCGAAACTAAAATTGCGCTAGCACAATCCATACTCCTCCCTATTCTGGACTATGCCGATGTCAGCTACCTAGATCTTAATGAGGACCAACTTGATAAACTTGAGCGACTCCAAAACTTCTGTATACGATTCATTTTTGGCTTGCGCAAATATGATCATGTATCCGAATTTCGTAAAAAACTCAAGTGGTTACCAATCCGCCTTCGCCGGAATACTCACATATTCGCTCTCCTTTTTAATATTTTGTTTAACCCGGCTACTCCTGTCTATCTAAAAAAGCGTTTTCAATTTTTGCGAGACAAGAACAGTAGACACTTGAGATCCACGGAAAATCTAACCCTGGCAATAGCGACGCATTCTACAAGCTTCTATGACAAATCCTTCACAATACAAGCTGCACGACTGTGGAACGCGTTGCCTGTAAATATAAGACGAGCACAGTCGCTTTCTACATTTCAGAGTGTATGCGCTGTTGAATGGGGGCACACACACACTTCGATATTTGTTTGAAATGATAAGTCACTGATAGATTAAATGAGATGCGTTTATTGATCACTTAATTATCGCGTAACTAATGCTAAAATAGATTGATGAGTACTGCTTATTATGAGGTGCGAATGCGTACTGTCACGAAAATGTACAACTTGTGTGAGGCGACAGAAAAGTGCTGATGTGAATGATGCGCGCGTGCCATGTACGATATATGACTCGTACACAGAGACTGGTACAAGAGCACTACTTAATGTTATGACCGCTTTTTTGCAATTATGCTATGTATATTTGCACGCAGTATGTACTTGTATGTTGTACATGGATATGTATATATGTAGGTATTGTATATAATTATATATATAGATATGTATGTTTTCATTTTAATGTAAGTATGTAGGCATGTATGTGTATGTATGTATGTATGTATGTGTGTGTGTATATATATGTATATGTGTGTATATGTATGTATATGTGTATGTATATAAATATGTGTGTGTATATGTATATATATGTGTATGTAGGTATTTATTTAATGAATTTAGTACATTTTCCTTCACTTCTGTTATTTACATCAGAATATTAAGTGCTAATAACTTAGTGTACACCACAAGCTACCTATTCTTGCAATTCAGTCCATATACTGGAAGAGATCGCAGACCGCGATAAGGCCGCCCATTGTACAATATGTTGTCATCTACGTATCCTCTGTATATATTCTATGTTTGGTGTGCAATAAAGAGTATTTTTCTTATTTATCTTATCTTATCTATCACTAATTTTCTGCAAATTTTCTGTCAGAAGAAATTAATAAATTACAAAAAGAAAAAATAATCCCAAAAAGTATTAAATTACGAAAAGAAAAAGTAATAAATTACAAAAAGAAAAATAATCACAAAAAGTAATAAATGACAAAAGGAAAAAATAATCACAAAGAGTGTCAGAATGCCAGGTTTGAACCCGGTACTATCTGAAACCATAAGGACTTAAATTCGACTACGATGCTATTTATCGTAACTTGTAAAACAGACAGTGCATAGCTAATGTTGTATGACGTCAGTCGTCGGTTACGGTTCAAAGGTCAAGCGATCCACGAATTTAACACTTTTCACCCATCCAACGCCGCTAAAGAAGTTTTCACTTCAAAATTTGTAGAAATAGCTGAAGCTGCGTATCTTCATAGCACATCTTTCCAGCTTAGCTAAATAGCATAGCATAGTGGAAACGGTCACATAGTTACATAGCTTAGCTTTAACATCGTCGTAGCATAGCATACTTAGCACATCTAAGGTGGAAAGGTAGCCTTACAGTAGGCATATAGTTAGGTATCTACCGTAATTCTGGTAAATAAATACTTAAAAAGTGCTCATGAGCATTCTTTTCGGCCGCTTATTTCAGCTTCCGAGCACAAAGAAAGTTGAATATAATAGCTGGCGTGGCCTACACGATGCATTAACGTCGAAACTCCAAAGCAACAGTTGGCAATGATATGTCGTATATCACTGAAACAGTGTTGTGCATATTTAAGTACCTACTAACGCGAAGTTGTAGGCACGAATGCGTGCGACGACACAATTGCCGCTTTGTTTGCCTTTCGAAGGGGCGAAAATATACTAACATTTGTAGTTCATATTTACTTAAACAGTATTTAAGCAGCTTTAGATACACGTTTAGGTTCTGTTGAGTGAGAAATGGTATTTATTATTATATTAATGAAATTGAATGCGTAGTATGCCGTATTATTAGTATAAAAGGCTGTTTTGTTGAGATTATTGTTGATTTCTTTTTTTTGCAACTTCCGTGATTAATTTCAAAGTGCTGATAAATAGTGCCCAATTAAATGTCTCAATGAAATAATAATAATAATATATTCTTCGACATTACACACAGCGCCATCTAGCCCCAGAGTAAGCGTAGCTTAACTACTTACAAGCTAGTTACAAGAAGCTTGTGCTAGTTTAGAATCGGATAAACATATTTAGAAAGGATATTTTTAATAAACGCGGTGAACAATGCAAATATCTATTTATACAGGTATATCAACCAATAAATATTTTTACGCTGAGCGGGAATCGTAGTGTGTTGCAGTCGAATGCTTTAACACTACGACACAGAGACCGTAGTCCGGCGCAAAATGTTATTTTCTTTTCGGCCATAGTTTCCTACTTACCTATCACGTTCTTAGAAAAATACGTAGGGTATTTTTCTAAGAACGTAAGACAGGCCGTTTTATACTCAGGAGGTACAGAAACCTGAAAACTAAATTACGAGTCAACCAAAAAATAGGCTCAGTCGTACTCTAGCACAATGGTCAATATTATACGTTCTACATCGCTATTCTGGTAGACAGGGGAAAACGTTTTCAAAGCCTTTTTGGGACTTTAATCCTTTTTTTTAATTCAGATAGTAAATTGACAACTGCAAATGTCAAATTGTGAAATAATGATACCAGCTTTTAGTGCTTAGTGACGTGCTCGAAACAATCGACAATGTTTGTGGCCTAGATACAAGTGGTTTGGCTTTATTATATTTTAAGAAAAGTTACAATTGAAAAAAAAATTAGTTTCGTATACTATCCATATAAGCTAAATTTAATTTGTCGACAACTTTCGATACTGCTGGCACATGAGTATTTTTTAATTGCAATAAGCCGGCAACACAGGTAATGTCATTTTACTATCTGAAATAAACAGACTATAGATCATTTTCACTTAGGCACAGAATAGATAATAGTACTAGCGTGTACAATGGTAGCGAGCATTCTTGTTTCTTTCTTTTTTTTATTAGCATTTACAAAAATACAATTTAAATACATAGAAAGCAAACCATAAGCCACTTGAGCTTGTCTGGAATGCTGTACCTGTCATAAAAATAAAAATACTCTAGTGCAACAAAAGAGTATTCATAGTATAGCACAAGAGAGAAAGAGAGTGAACATGTACCTAGTTTATATAAAGTAATACAATATAATACTAACACTATAATACCACCAATAATATAATAATTTTATAATGTAACCATTAAAAACAATTCCTTACTACCCACAGATTTAGGCACTCATTCGCAGGTACACAGCTGGTATCGGACATAAAATATTAATTAGCATAATATTGATACACAAAAAATAATATTTGTAATAGTAACTTATAGTGAAAAGTAATTTTAGCCATCTATTATACCAGTAGTATACATAGTGCTACGCCCGGCGCTTGGCAACTTCAATATATGGCCAAATTTCCATAGGAGTGAGCGAGACGGCACTATAGAAAGAGACAGCATGCCTTGACGTCACTGTTCTAGAAGGAATCGAATGAATAGAACGAGACGTCAGGCTAGAAATAGCCACAAGACCCAATAGAACCTTCCAGAAAGATCCTGTCTTTTTCAAAACGTTCCTGTCTTTTCTCGATCTTTCGCTACTCGGCCGCGCCCGATATAAAAGGCGAGCTAACAGCCTCCGCTCAAGTTAGTCTACGACTAGTATTCGAAGCGATCAAAGCGATAACGTGTGCGAAGCGATACAGTGCGATTATACAAGTGACTGTGTATTGTGTAAGGAAGAGTTTCCGAATTTCTACGCGCTTTGCTGTAATTTTAGTGCAACTGAATAAAATCTGTCTTCAACGGTTGTCCTCGCATTTTCTATTTAAACCGACCCCCACGCTCGTAACAATAGGTAGGGGAATTAAGTAAATTATAAGTACAATGCCTAATGTTCACTTAGAGCACACAACTTTTGATCAAGTTCATCATGGAGTCCAGCTAAAATCGGTTTTTGTCGTTCTTTTGTACACTAACATTTTGGTACCTTTATAGAGTAGTTAGAGGCCTATGTCCAGCAGTGGACTACAATGGACTAATTGCTTAATTGATATAGTTGTTAAGTACCTACAACAGTTTCTGTTTATAACATTTAAAATAACATTGATTTTAACCATAGGTTGGTATCAAGTACCTACCCTTTAAAGGTGGGTATCAAGCAACGTACAAGCATACATAGACATAGATAAATAACCATACCAACCCTACAACCATAACCTAAATGGTTATGAGCCGTGGTTTAGTAAAAAAGGGCTATCTATCTAACTTTTACTTAAACACAGCTTGTACCATTTCATAATGAAAAGTACTTTCCCGGAGAAATGATTTTTATTACTTTTTATTTGCCGTAAATAAAATTTATAATTTTTTGGACCTATTGTTTGTGTACGTTGGCTAACAAAAGCTGATCCGAGAGGCTTAAGCGTGTTGTTTATGACTTCTGCCACAGTTGGAAATGGGTGTGCGATTAAACTCCCTACATGACAAGGATTAAAATATACCGAGATAGAATGTACCGAGTATTATTCATGAACAAGCAGATTACCACATTGGAAAATTACATACATTCATACATACATAAAGTCACGCCTTTATCCCCGGAGGGTTAGGCAGAGGTGAATTAACACCCACAGTCCGACGTATTACAGTCCGGTGAGCCTATTGCCGTATTCCGGGCACTATTGTTGACTCGAGCCATGCATCTGAGGCCGAGTCTGGGCTGTACATATCTGTCTGATGAAGTTAATCCCTTAGTCGCCTTGTACGACACCACATGGGAAGAGAAGGGGTGGCCCAAATTCTACTCTGCCGGGAACCACGCGGCGGAAAAAAGTCGGACAACTGATCTAACTAGAGAAGTTCGATATCTCCAGTGGGTTCTGGAATTCCGATGGCAATTGAAGATGGCGCTTCACGAAAATATCGAAGTTTAGAATAAGAATAAGAATCTTTATTTCCTAGAATATGGTTGGTTACAGGTGTTGGGGTGATTTAGGATATACAGCATATTCTGCCATTATTGGCGTGCAAATATTAAACTTCTATTCCCTACCAGATTTTTTACATGCATTACTAAACACACATTTGTAATAAATAATTTTGTTTCATAGGCTAAATTCTAGCTCGTCTAAACTAAAATTCAATGTTTATGTAATGTCAGAATCTATGTCAAAATAATATAATAATTGAGAAAATAGAATTTATACATCTAAAAATTTGTCATCAAAATATTCCATAATGTCGTAATAATTCTTGTTACATAAAAATTCACAAAACTTTTTGCGGAAAAGGCTCATCGGTAATTTCTTAAGACTTTCAGGTACATGGTTATATATTTTAATACACATGCAGTAAACATTATTTCTAAACATTTCCAGATTGATTTTTGGTATTTGAAGCCTGTCTTTATGCCTCGTTCGACTATTTTCAGAATCTCCTAACTTTTTAAATAATGTAGGATGTTTCTTTACAAAAATGCAAATCTCAAACAGATATAAGCATGGTAAGGGAAGAATTTTATATTGTTTAAACAGAGGCTTACAGCTGTCAATGGGGCCCATTCCACATATTGCTCGGATGCATTTCTTTTGAGCCTTGAACACTTTATCGACTTCTGTCGAGTTACCCCATATAATAAGTCCATAACGAAGTATTGAGGCTACATAAGCATGATACGCAACAAGGGCTGCCTCAACACTTACCGTTTGGGATATCCTTCTAATAACATAGATAAAACGGTCAATTTTATTGAGAACTTTATCTATGTGGGGTTTCCAATTCATAAAATGGTCAACTACAATACCCAAAAATACGCAATTTTCGCTGTTATTTATAATCTCATCTTTGTGCGCTATTCTAAGGTTCGGTACTTTTTTATTATAAGTTTTAAATTGGATGAGGCTGGTTTTGTTAATATTTACCTTTAGATTATTTAGTTCCATCCAATGAGTAGCTCTATTCACCGTGTTTTTAATTTCTAATTCCAATGTCGTCTGGTTGTCACTCTTGATAATAAGTGTGGTATCGTCAGCAAATAGGATACATTCATGTGATAAAGCATCCGGGAGATCGTTGATATACAGTATAAACAGAAGAGGAGCTAAAATACTGCCCTGGGGAACACCAAATTTATTATGCATATATGTTGACTGATACTTTACTTCTTGATTGCCCTCTATTTTTGTCAGTTCTACACATTGCAATCTGTCATCCATGTAACTTTTTATCCACGAGTGGGCAATTCCTCTTATCCCGTAATTGTACAGTTTCGAAAGTAATATTTTGTGACAGACAAACTCGAAGGCTTTTGTCATATCTAGAAACACGGATGCTATAATTGATCTGTCATTAAGTGTTTGAGTAATTTGTCTCACTAAAGCGAAGTGGAGTTATGTTTTCTGAATCCATGTTGTTGATTTTTGAGTATATTGCCTGATGATATAAAAGAGTATATTTTGTCATACATAACTTTCTCGAATACTTTTGCCAATATTGGGATTAGAGTTATTGGTCTATAGTTATTTACGTTGGTTTTTGGTCCTTTTTTGTATAACGGCTTAACTATAGAGGTCTTCATACGTGTGGGAAATATGCCTTCTGATATGGAGAGATTAATTATATAAGTAAGTGGGGCTAATATGCTTAAAATATATCTTAATATTATTATAATAATTAATAGCCACATCGAAGTTAAATTGAAAATCAAAACCCAACTGAGTTGGGAAAAGACTTGGAGGACGATATATAACTTACCTACCGAACTGTGTGAAATCCCATAAAAGATCACCATCATCATAAGTGATGATCATCACTATCCCAGGGTAAGTCTTGATTGCAATCAAAGCTGGCAAAGGAAATACGGTGCACTTTTTCATATGAAGTTGTATTTAAAGGTGCTACCGTATCTCCTTTGCCGACTGTACCTACTCTGGATTTTGGCCGGGATCCGCATCTTGACTTTTGCTGGAGCAACTGCCGCATAACCTCTCGACAATGACAAGAAAGCGTGCACCTTGGTTAGAAGATGAAGTTGACTTGGTTTAGGGGCTAAGTCAATGGGGCAATCCCGCAAAATCCAGTACGGCCTGTGTTTGTATCCGAGAGAAACAAAATATTCAAGTGTCAGGGATGAAAGCCTCACAGCCCGGGGGTTTTACGCTTTTAATCCGAGTTTACGAATTTTAGAGAATTAGGTCGCTGGTGTCCTGCTGGAGAGCCATATTCGCGTTCTTTGTAATGGACGAGCTTCGTAAATCTTGCAGGTAAATGCTGGCATACCGCAGGAGTCCATGTTATCACCCATACTCTTTCTTCTGTATATCAACGACATGCTGTTTACCGGCAGCATTCATTGCTATTTAGACAATATGCCTTACGTGCATCTGATGACGCCGTCAAGCTGTACCGTACGGGTCTGTAAAAATCACCTTTTCCTTACCTTCAGTTTACCATCAGGCAAGGTGAAAGCAAATTGACCACATAAAAAAATAAGTCACTTGATTCAGAAGCGAAAAGTGCACATAATTTACTATTATTATTTTTTGTGTTGGTAAATTTTCGTATTTCTCACACCTTCAGTTTCGGCTTCGGCCGAAGATTTTGGTAAAACCCGATTAATCGGCTTCGGCCAGAATTGCACCTTCGGTCGGACACTAAGTATAATGCACTCACAGATGCACTGCAAAACATTACCTCTGCAATCGGTAGATGGCGGTATTCAGGTTTTCTAAAACCTGTTATGGTTTCGTTACTGCTACTGCCCTATATACAGGGCCAATTTTCAAGGCCGTATTATTTAAGTATTCTGTATTCTGTATTTTCGTACGTATTAGCGTATTAGACATTTTTGTAGCGATACTCATAGCAACTATGCAGAATCGTAAAATATACTGAAAAGCTCGCTCGTCCGTAATTGAAATATCTAAGAGAAAAGTGCGGGTTTTGTTCTCGGGATGCGAATGATGCGATGCGGGATTTATTTATATTGCAAATGCAGGTAGAGGGTTGGCACAGAGTTGTTTCTTACGAAGTATCACTACATTTGGCCTTGCGGCATGCAATTCTTCAAAATTATCATTAATTATAAAATTCATAAAATAATAGTCAATATAAAAATGTCATTAAACAATACTAAAAAAAATAAAAATACTTAAATTGATTACGAATTACTGAAATGTGTCAGTAAACAATGATAAAAAATTCAACTATATTTATGTCTATTATTTGTCATTTATGTATTCGTCCACTGAATAATACCATTTCTCCAACAATAAGTGTTTAATATTGCTCTTAAACTCATTAAAATTTGTAATTTTTAAATAGAATTAGGTAGCTGGTTTTACAGTCTAGGAACCATAATATGCTTTTGTTAATATATGCTGTCGTATTTGTGGGACAAGATATCTTTAAGTGATATGTCTTTAATATTGGAAACACATATCCGTAGTACGCTGTTATAGTAGTCGATGTACTGGCTATTTTAGATAGCATATACAGTGAGTAAGAGTGTTGATTGATTTTCATGTATAATATCTCAAGATGAGTTTTCCAATTCAGCCCATCATCTATATTTAGTCCTAAATTTTTGTTTCGTGTTCCTGTTCTATTTGTGTTCGTTATATCACACGTCCAAGTTTATTGGTTTATAAATCCAATTTTTATGCATGTCTTATTTAAATTAATTTTTAAAGTTATTTGCTGTCAACCATTTGATAGAATCGTGCAAATTACTGTTAATTTCATGTTCAACTTGTGTTTTGTTATTGCCAGTAAATACTTTCATCTGCAAAGAGTACAGTCTTTTAATTCATTATTCTTGAAAAGTCGTTTATATAAATAAAAAATGGAAGCCGCCCTAGCACGCTACCCTGAGGCACTCCATAAGCAATTTTTCTCTGTTTTAACGAGTAGTTTGATAATTTGTTTGTGAAGCTGCTTATTCTAGAAGTTTGCGATGTCTGTATTCGGTCAGTTAGGTTTTTACAATTTCAATACATTTCCCCTCACTCCATAGGCGTATAGTTTATCCAATAAAATTTTGTGATCCACATAATCAAATGCCTTGGTTAGATCCAAAAAAATTGCGGAAGCTTGGTTCTTTTGGTCTATTGTTATATTGATGTTCATGTTCTTTCGAAATCCGACTTGCTCATCAAATATTTTAGATGTGACAGGAATTAGAGCTATCGGTCTGTAACAATCCATGTCAGTTCTATCGTTCTTTTTTTAAAAGGGGTTTGGTTATAGTAATTCTCAAATCATTGGGAAACACTCCATGAGATATTTATAAATGAATTAAGTGGCTTAAAATGTCTGATAACTTGAAAGATACATGTTTTAATATTTTTGTTGAAATTTCATCAGATGGTAGTCTCGCTCTCATAAAAGCCATGTAAATTATAATCGAAAGTGAAGCGATCATCATGGAGACAGCAAAGTTGCCGTATTGGTGAACCTAGTTGGCAAAGGCAGTCTCTTACAGTCGGTCGACTCGGTAACGGGGCAACTATGAAGGGTACAGGGGAAGCGAACGGCAGGGTTTGCAAGCGCAAACTCACGTAGTTTGCGCTCTTTAATCTGAAGGGGTGTGTTGCGGACCAAAACCTTTTAACCGAAAGGAGGAAGGTTCTCAATTCGTCGGAATCTTTTTTTTGAAGCTTTTCATTAACTTGCAACGTATTTCCTGTATCACCTGTATGTCTGTATGTACGTAACTGTTTTTCGGGTCAAATCTTGTAACTCAATTTTGAAGCAGTGCCTGTAGCACGAAATACATTATTGACGTGAACATACTCCTAGTACAAATAATTTAGTTTAGTTGAATCAAAACAAAAAAAAACATTACTATTCGTTAACCATAACCATATTAAACCAGTAGCACGTTGCCGTCGTGAAATACAAGGCTCATGTGAAGGTCGACTTGGCTGTCTGCAAACCACCTAGCACAAAGCGCGTTCTGAAATCCCTGTTACATTTTTGTGGTATATAAATAAATGGCAAAACTACAAAGTCCTTACGATATTTGTAGAAGAAATATAAAATATAATCATTTTATTACTAATACCATAAAATCATTGGTTGAATTATTTTTTACGTCACAATAATTATAGATTTTTTTTTCTTCGTACCCGATACACGAAATATGAGTTTCGGAGAACACACAACTTGTTAATGTTGACACTCTTATCTAAATTTATCCAAAACTGGTAAAGGGCAATTTAAATTAAATTTAAATATATCGCTGTTTAAAGTGAAAAATGCTAGCAATTAATACGCCTAGTCGCAGATAAAGGAACAAGCTATCGGCTCTAGAAAGTGATGTCATATGTGATGTCTCGTATTTGTGTGCAAACCGTCTTGAGATGAAGTGAGGACGAGTTCAACGCAGTTTGAGCATTTTCATTTCATTCATTATTTTGCACAAACTAGACAAAGTATCGCGTACTTTGTTTATATTCATAATAAAATCTTCAAGGTATTAGAAGGATCCTAAAGGGTTAGGTAGCACGAGTGTGACGATGACGGTTTTGCACATGTCCATAGGCCATAGTTACCACGTTTCATCAAGTGGGCCGTGTGCTTGCACCTAAGTAGTGTAAAAAATACTATTATTTTCGTGAATTGTTGTTAAAAAAATATGTACAAACATTCTTGAAATTACCACAAACAACTTACCGTCTAATGTCGTGTTATTCCTCTCCATACTTATTTACTAACCGCAATAGTAAAAACAATATTCATACTAATATTAAAATGGAAACTGTATGTCTGAGTCTGTTTGTTTGTCCGTCTTTCACGCCTAAACCACTGAATCGATTATAAGGGGTATTGGGGTAGATTAGACCTTGAGTAAGGACATAGGGTATGTTTGGTCGCGATAACCGACATCCACACGGGCGGAGCCGCTGGCAAAAGCTAGTACTAAATGAAATAACCCTTTTTTTACGTGCGGGAAATCCCCACGGATACTCCTGCCTCCGGAGCCGAAGGGGGAGGTTGTGTCAGACTCGAACCGACTAAACCGCACGCCGTCTCTGGGTCGTAGTGCTAGGCCGAAGGTGAGGTTGTCATGCGACATATCCCTCGCACCCCGGCTGACCCGGGGCCATCCCTCTCGGTCTGGCCCTCCTCGGGAATGAAATAACCCATTACCAAAACCAGAACCATAGTTTTTCGTGCAAGGGGCACAGATATCGTCAACCGATGTTGATGAATTTTTGCAAACACTTTCCATTTGTACGGCAATGCATTATTATGGTACCACGGAGCTGTTCTATTCACTTCAAAATTAAAATACTTTTTGCTGTGACAACTATGACCCTTGACTGAGTTTCTGTGCGTAAAGTGGAACTACTGGTAGGCTCATAGATAGTTATACTGTGGTAAGAGTAAAGTGGTAAGAAATGAAACGACATGATTACAAAATAACATTTACTTAAATGTAACTTATTATTGTGAGTGTCGAGTACGGTAATGTACGAGATAAAATTAATATACTTATATAGTGGCGAAGGGTTACAATGATACAAATGTACTATATTTCCTTTGTTCTATTTTTTTTTATTGTTGTAAAAACCCTTTACACTTCCAAGATAAGTGACATCTTAAATCTCAGTATGACTGCTGAATAGCAACTGCATCGTTGGAAAAGCGTACATAATAACAAAATAAACTTCGACTCGACAGGAGTATGTTTTGTGTCTAGTTGTATTATTTTAATATTGTTATGAAATATATTTTTTGTAATCATATAATCATTATAGTTGCACATTTTTTACATAAATTAATTTAATTAAGTTGATCTGTAAGTGAACAAATAAACTTTGACCAAATCCATTAAAATTATTATTAAGGTATATTTTCAAGACGAAAGTTAAAGCTGAAGTTATAATAATCAAACATTTAAAAAAAGAATCGTGTTTATCCTTCGTCACTGCTGTACAGCGAACCTTACAGATTCTAGCTCACACAGCCCAATGTCTGTACGTATAGTGACCGACTATCCATTGCCTAAATACTGACTAAAATTCGTGGCAAGGATTTTCCAGCAACTCACAGTCAATTATTCGCTATATAAAACACTTGCTTAACTTTAACAGCCATTAAAAACAAACTTAAGGCGCAGCCGCACTTTAATTTAACAATCCGAGTTGTAAACTATAACAAATACCGGTAAATATATTGAACAAGTCGGCGTAGTCGGGGACGTAAAGTTTGTGTATGTTGACTATATGGGCCAACAAAAAAGGACATATAAGGACAGCATACCTTTAGGCTGCCATCGTATCCGTCTTTTGTAACCAGATTCGTAAGAAGAAATGGTCATCTTATCTCGTAACCAAGTTACAAACGAAGATGTTTAGGTCTGTCTTCATAGCTTTATGGTATCCGTGGAATTTTTTCACCGGCTTCCTACGAAGAAATTGTCATTTTGTCTCGTAACCAGCAGGTGGTTAGCAGACAAGATGGCCATTTTTCTGAGGTAACTGATTACAAAACATAGTTACGATGGCGGCCTAAAGGCAACCAATGACTTTAGCCCTTGGAACCCGTGATTGATTTATTATAATGTATGATTGGTTAATTGGCGCGTCTCGCCCAGCACAACCACCAAGGAGACCTAAAAACGCTTTCTACGCAGCTCGAGTACATGTTCAAGTTATTTGCCGGTAGAACTTATGTTGTTTTATGTGACATTGGTGGCAGTTTGCACGAATATTACACATTGAAATACTTACTTGGAATAATTCAAGAAAAGCAAAATATAACAAGACTTCACGAATGACTTGACAAACTTATGTTACTTTTTTCAAGTTGATTTAGACCAAAAATTCAACGTAGTTCAGGTACTTAGGTAACTTTACACGTCAAAACGTAAGAACACCATATTAGTCTCCCCATTTGTTTAAAAAAAACTTATTATAAACAAATGCACGTTTTTATGTTGGTTTTTAGAAATATTATATTTACAATTTTAAAAATGGTAGATACGGACCACGCCTTAAGCATATTATTATTATCTAAGCTAATTTTACTTTGATTATAAGTTTCACTTTGAATCGCCAAAACATCGAGTAGGTACAACAATATTTATAATATTTAATATGTGTTAATATTTAATTTAAATTAATATTATATTAAATCAATGAGTCAATATTCACATGTTGTAGATTTTTGTAGAAGTCTGAAGATGAAGTGAGAAGTATCTTAAATATCATATTAGGAGGGCTGACAACCATTTTTAGGTAGGTCTTTAGCTGAAAATTAATGCCGAGCTGGCACTAATTTTCAGCTCGCCTCAAGACGCCTTTAGACTATGATTGGCGGTTGTGTTGTAGCTAGCTGACTTTAGCATTATTTTACGTAAGTACTACGGGGATGTAAAGTTTTTTAGCATTAGCCGTACACCGCAGTAAGACTATGATGAAAAAATTACCCCGTGGCCGTAGTAATTTTTTAATTTGCGACCAGGTGTAAACGTATATACCCTAAATTGTACCACTATTACTACTACATGTTGCTTGTAGGTAATTAAAATCCAGTTGAATGATAAAAAAGTTAATTTCCATCGCCAAAATACTTCTACACATACCGATTCGGGGGTCAGCAGTATATACAGACAAGTTTCTGGCAGAATGTGCACAAACCGCCAAAACGTACTAAGATCATAGTGGGACTTCGAATCAACATCGTATCACCCTTTGAAACCAGAATGATAAAAAATAATGATTATGATTATTCATAGAATCTAGTCTTAGAAGCTGTTTGTGCCTGTTGCAGTGTGAAATTTGCAAGAAGTTAAAAGATACAGAAACGGCAGACTGCAGGTAGTATCTGTCATGCAACATTGACGCGTACCATGTTGGATGACATGCTTAAGGCGCGGTTTATACAGAAGAGACGTGGCGGGGACGGGGACGTATGACAGTATAAATAACACAATATATACCTTATGTAGTGTACAATAACGTAGTTTTTGTCTTAGAGGAGAATTGCGCCCGCGCCTCCAGGCGTCGTCCCGCCAATAAATGACGACGCAATTTTCATCTAAGACAAAAACGATGTTATTGTACACTACATAAGGTTAATATTGTGTTACTTAAATTGTCCATCACCGGAATACGTCCCCGCCTCGTCTCTTCTGTATTAAACCGCACCTAAGGGATGGTATGGGCGTAGTCAAGGAGGAGATTTGGAGGTTATAAGAAGTGTTCTAACCGCAGAGCTAAAACAGACAGGTGACGTTATTAGATTTTGCCACAAAAAAACCCGTGACATTGTGCGGGGCCGAACGTTCAGTGAAGTGCGGTTAGATCCCGCCTACGTCTACCAGTCAATGGCAAAAAGGACTCTTGGCAGCCTCCTCTCTGTACTTACTTTGTTGTTCTAACCCTCCGTGAAATTCAAAATGTGACCACAAGTTAACGTTCTGTTGGTTTCTTTGGGCTTACTTAATCCCCACCCCTTCACTCTCCTCGGAATATTATCCCCCACTTCGAAACTAACTACTCCCGTGATGTTTACAGTCAATAAATGGTCTATTATAAAGCCATACTTACTTAAATGAACGTATTAACACAATGTAAATCTTTAGCTAAGTTTTAAGGTCCATTTCTAATCCTAGCGATTTGCTATATGCATATAGCTGCTTCGTTTAAGGTACATAATATATCTAAGATAGGTACATATCCGACAGTGGTACGGTTAAAAGTTCTCCTTATGGCTAACAATTTTTTTTTATACATTTCATAATGATAATGGTTTCAAATTACCATAAAACAGGGAAAACGACCGCTCAACATTTCCAAACGCAATTTAAAAAAGATATTTTGACAGCTGCCATTTTTCAATTGACATTTGAAATGTTATAAGTGTTGCCATCCTATATCTGTCTTTCTACCATTTACAAATTGTAGTATACTTATACATTCCTAAGAATGAACAAACATCCTACGTGTACTTGCCTATGAAACACTAAAATGAGCATATTTTTTACAAGTACCCCAATCAATAGTCGAGCGCCCATTCGTTGTCCTGCAGGAAAGCGTCTACGACCTCCTTCATCGTGAAGTTAGGAATCAATTGGTCTGCTGTCAGCTTCACGCGTGTTACAGGATCGAAGTGGCCGACACGCTGTACAAAAAAACAATGTGAGTACAAGAATAGTCATATCACAGGTTGTGGATTGTTGGGATTGTTCTCATTATCTATCATTCGTAAATAAAATGTGCGCCTCAATACAAAAAGCACAAAAGAATTCCACTGCGAAAGTAGTGAACGGAATTGTGAACACTTTTAACTGGTGAAATCCTACCAATGTAAAAATATTTTAAGGCAGACAACCCTGGTGTTGCAAGTCTTCATAGTCCAAGGTGACTGCTTACCATGACACTATGTGTATATTTGCTTCCTCAGCAGTGTAGAACAATCATAACCTACGTCAAGAACCGTCATTCATCATATCAGCATTAAGACTCAAATATACGATTCTCGAAAAATGTTGCTGCGTCTAAACATTCGTAGAAATAATTACCGCTCGCTCTTCCACGCCTGGCGAAGATTGCCTTGTATGATCTCGTATGATATAATCATATTTGAGAATTGAGCGTTTGCCTGTCGCATACGATTATCGAACCGATGCGAGGTGGATCCCCGCTCAGTACAAATATTTGTATGCTCTGGATTTGCATTGGTCTGGTCGTGCCTCAGAGAGCACGTTAAGCCGTCGATCCCGGTTGTCATACAAAAATCTATGGCATTCGTTACGGGTAGTTGGAGCCCTCAAAAATCTAACAACTGGTCTAGCTGCAATGCTTCGATATCGCTTTTGGGTGGTGGAGGTCAGTGGCAGTCGCTTCACGGAAAATATAGAAGTTTAGCCAAATCTGTAGTTAGACTGGTAAAAAGCGGACCCCAGACTCCAAGTTTGAAAGCTTCGGAAGCGACTGGGTTTAACGCTAGGATGAAGAAGACGAAGATACGATTATCGAACCGAAACCGTGCGAGAAACTCGCACCATTAAAATGACGCCTTAGTCTGATTGCATTCCAAGCTTAAATTTTGGAACCTGAAGTCCGCTTATCAAATTGTTTTACTGTTATTTTCATTATAATTCTTCGAATCGTAACTTGGTCTCTATACTCTATTATAAAAGAGGCGTGATCATATAATATTTATGTAATTTAGCATATACCTCCAAATGTTCCTCGATATCTTTCTTCTCATATGTGATGCCACTCGGAGTTATCACCGGTTCATTCAATATTTCAAAGCTAATCTTTCCACACAAATAGTCCGGTACGTCACGTTTCTGTAAATTAAAAAATAAGCTGTTAGGTACAAAAATTCACACAAAAACTCACATGCAAGACGGGACTTGAATCTCTTTCTCAGAGGAATAAAGTGCCCTCAAGCTTCCTGGATGTGTTTTAGGTTTCAGCTTATATACTTTCTAGGGCAACTTGGAGAGGATTTCCAGTGCTGGCCGAAATGCAAAAAAAGTCATAGCCAAGGGAGATGCACCAGAAATAGCGTGCTCCGCAAACACACTTATTGCTTCAAAAAATCTATTCTTTATAATGATACAATAATAAAAAAGAAACGAAATCTAATTAGAAAATAGTTACCCTTCTTCTCTCGTCCATTTTGGAGAATAAATTATTTAATTCACTACTGTAGTTATTCTGTAAAATAACACAAAATATGTTATTAGTTATTTCAAATTTTCATCCAAATTGTTAAGAGCAGTTGCGAGAATAATCGTACGGTGCAGTGCGAATTTAGCCTTACTCGACAAAGCGATGACGATCACGAGAATTCCTCATGTGTATAAAAAACGCCAAAGCAAACTTCCTCCCTTTATTCCTATCGGTGTTTTTTATAACAAAGTTCACCTTAACGAGAAATTATTTGTTTTTACAGCAACCTTTCGAGTAATTATATCCTTAATATTTCAGCCAAAAACCATCAAAATTCGTTCTTCAATTATGCTAGAGGAAACTGACACCGATTTCTCCCCCATTTTCCCTCCTATAAAAAAGCTCTCGACAAAATTGGAGTTTTAAATCAAAAAACCTGTGTGCCAAGTTTGTTGAAAATTGGTGACACAAAATAGACCACCCTGTCGAAATTGATACATTATTACATTTACTTACACATTCTTCTTCAATTTTGCTGCCCTTGGAACTTATTTCTTCTTCACTCAAATGATCGCCTAATTTCAATGATTCTATTCTACGCTGCATATCTTCTGTTATTAACCTGTAAGTTATAATGCACTGTTGGATTAATCAACCATCGTCATACTAATATTATGCTTTAAACACCCAGATAGTCCTGCATTGACTGACTAAGATTTTTACACGATATACAGCCCACTTCAGAGATGGCTCTTTACTTTGTCTTTTGTCATGTTGGTAAATACAATTACAATTGAGTTGTGGAATTTAATACCCAAACATAGCCAGGGGCTTGTAATTTATAAATTTTAAATTATATATAGCATTACATAATTACCTATTTAAATAAGTTTGTAATTCAATTTCTTGTGAAATTCTCTTCTCTTCTTGAACATTCCACCTCTTTTTCCTAGCTATACGGATTTGTGCAGCTATGTCATCGCCAAAGTTCAGTTTTTGTTCACGTGCTAAGTCACTTGCTGAAAAGATAAAAAGGATTTGCACCTGTTAGTATATTGTTACTGATGGCAATCACTTCACGGAAAATATCGACAATCAGCCAACACCCGAAGTTATTGGAAAAAGCAAAGTCCAGGCTTCAAGGTGAAAGCTTTGAATGCAACTGGCATTACCAATAGGATGAAGAAAAGTATAATACTACTGATTGTATTCACATAAGAAGCAGTTCATGGCTATCCCAGACGGGTTGTTGATTTACGAAAAACTTTATTCCGAAAGTCACAACCACGAATTTCAAAATTCCGAAGTTCATAATTCCGAACGATTCGAAATCCGTAAGTTAGAAGTCCAATGTATCACAAATCCTATTTATTGAAAACCCGAATTTCAAAATTCCTAATGTTCAAAACTGCGAATGTGTCAGGATTTCGAATTTCTAGATACCGAAGCATTACAATTCCAAATGAATAATAATCCGAAATGTCATAAATACGAATTCCGATTATCAAAATTCCGAAATTGTTGCTATTCTCGGGGTACACGAAAAAAACATGAAAATTGAATGGGCAGACAAGTACCATGGCAGTAGAAATGTCGCAGCCAACTAGCTTAATCAGCCGTTCAATTAACTGCCCAGGCCCTATACTGAACGGCGCCGTTAAATTAGCGGCCTGAATGGTGTTCAGCTTGGATCAATGGCGTTTTAATTTAATTTAGTCTAGTCTAGTCATTTAATTTATTAGCTATGAAAATGGATTTATTCTGCATGGTTATAAAAAAAACCACTAAGGCTAATGCGGGAGCGGAGCTTTCTAACCTAACCTATCTAAGTCGGACTGAATAGCTTTCTCAATAAACCTATCACTAATTAACTGTGAATACACCTTTCCCTACCCCCTCGGGGATTTACAGGCGTGAGTATATGTATGTATGTATGTAATTTTCTGTCTTAATTCGAGGTGGTGCCCCATCTTACAAATGGCCTAAGCATTAGTCAGCCAGGGTATTAAATGTTGTAATAAACATTGCGGCTGAATATCACTCCGGCCGTTCATTGAATGGCGTCGTTTAGTTAAAACCTAGGCAGTTAATTAAATGGCTGATTAAGCTAGTTGGCGGCGCCAGAAACACGGCAAGCCGCCTTTAGTTCAATTTTTATATGAAGTAATTGAAGAGTTATTTATTACTTAATTAAAAAGTTCATTGATTACCTGCTTCTTTATGCATGACATGGCAAATCAAACTGTTATCTATTTTTGATACTAATTTAAATATGAGCAATGAATTTTCGGAAATTTTAAATTAGGAATCATGTTTTTCAGGCTAATAACACTACGGATTTTTTATTATTCGTACAAATGAAATGTGGCAGAGTGAACATTCGTATTTATAACGTTCGGAAAAATAACTATCGTGTTTTTGAATAGTCGGGGTTTTGTTTCTTATGAATTATAAATATTCGGAATTTTGAAAATTAGAATATTTAAATTCGGAATTAAATATTTCGGAATTTTTGGGTGTTCCCATCTCAAAGGCCAAATTTTATGGAAATCAGGTTAAAAGCAAACTATATTTGTATCAATTTAGTACACGAAAATATTATATAGTAACTTATATAGTAATGAGAGTGGAGGCACTTTCTCTTTTCGGGGCTCCTACATCTCTAGTGATGTGTGAAGATAGAAAATTCTAAGACTAGGATGGAACTGCAATAGATTGACACTGACTGGCATAGGTAGAAATTCAGCCTTTAGAGGTTAACTTTAATAATTTAAATTGACGAGTTTAAAAAAAAATTATCTACCTCTGTGTAAATGCTTGATAGCCTCGTCGTAGCAATCTAGCTCGACTAATGCCTGTCCCAAAAAGAAGTGGCCTTTCACATGATTGGTGTCAATGTCAAGTGCTCGGCGACAATCGTTGCATGTAGATTCCCAACGCTTCATCTTTAGGTGACATAATGCACGATTTGTGAAGTATGTAGCAACGGATGGGTTTTTTATCTGGAAACACAAATTGTTGAATTGAATAATCATTCAATATTTATCCCATAATGTAGCTTGGAATCGAAAACAGTTTATTAATTGAATCTTTTATTAGTAATTACTTTTTAATGACTTGTCCTAGTACTTTTAGTAGTCCATGATTAATAGTATTTAATGGAAAATATTATGGAACTAAGCATTATTATTATTTTTAATAAAGTCCACTGGAAATGATCCAATAAGTTCATTCATATCTCCAGTTGTAAAATTCTCCTTCTTCATCTTCAAATTAGCATTAGACCCAGTCGCATCTGAAGCTGTCAGCTAGAAGTCTGGGGTCTAACTGCAGATTTAGCTGAACTTGGATATTTTTTGTGAAGCAACTGCCATCCGACCTCCTACCAGTATTTATGCTAGTACCTTTTACCTAGTCAGAATATAATGCAATATCAAAAATATTTGCTAGTTTGCTATTGTGGAAAGCAACTTCAAGGCTTTCTGCTGTTTAAAAATCCTAATATAATAATCCCATTAGTTTTGTCAAATGTGATTATGACACACATACTTATAATAACCAACACCCACATGAGCTTAGCGAGTAATATCCAAAGTATATTATTAATATGTATATTTAGCTACTATAATAAGATCTTTGTCTTATCAGAGACTAGCGACCCAACCAGGCTTCCTACGGGTGGCAAAAACGTTTCCATGGATTTCATGCGGAACCATAAACTTTTTGAAAGTTGAAAATACCCTAAGTCAATCACAAAGAATGCAGCTTTCTTATGATGAAAGACTTTTTCAAATCGGCACAGTAGTTTATGAGCCTGTTCATTATAAATAAACTTACAAATCTTTTCTCTTTATAATATGGTCTTATCAGAGATTATTAAATCAGGTTGCAGTGTCATTTAATTAAGATCTTTTTATGATACTAATTATTAGTGGCAATATACATTTCCCACTGCAGCCACTGGGACTCCTGTTTGTCAGGATCAACAGCAGTGAGCCCATTAAAACCGAAATAGATAGATAGATAGATAGATCACTCTTTATTGTACACCAACATTAGATAGAGAATAGAGTTAGAACATCAACCACAACTGAGAAGATTTTATGTGTAGGCTGTTCAAAAACCATGTTTCTAAGTTTGAGACTATTTTTAATAGATCCTATCTCAATTTATTCAGTATAATTTTACTATTTACACTCAGCCCAAAGTCTCGCATTGCTTTTCAGCATATTAGCATAAACTTCTACCACCAGGTATCATTATCCTGATTTAAAAAAGTGGTGTCACAATAATAGCACTAGACTACTCCAACTTCTTAGTAGCTAGGTTTAGATATACAATACAAACTTGAAGAAGATCTATAAAAAGAAAGATTGGTCATCGGATAAAATCCTGGTAATTTATGATGCCTATAATGGGACTGGGACATACAAGTAGATAGAATTTCTTTAGTTACAAATATAGTCTCTGGCTTATAAGAATATTAAGAGTATAGCAAATACCACTATAGAATGTAAATATAAGTGCTAAAGTGTATTTTACCAAGTAAATTTAAATCAACAATAGGACATCGAAAAAATATGGAATATTTAATAAAATCTTATTTGTGGTCACTTATTGGAACCAAACAGATTTATACTCACAATGGCCTTTGTGTAACAGTTCATAGCATCTTCAAAGCGTCGTAAGCTAAACAGTCTATTGCCCTGCTCCTTCAGCTCTTTATCTGTGAGGTTCGCAGTCGAATACATATGTTTACTCATTGTTCTTGCTTGTATCTCACTTCTTCAAGTCAATTTTATAATCAATACCATTATTTAGATTCAATTGGATCACAGAATCGCTCTCGCAATGATCACAGGTATAGCTCAATAGATATAGTGTGATTATTTTCCTTGATTTCCTTCTAGAAAATCTAATTATGTTTGTCAATTGTCCAATATTTGGCATCTGTTTTTGACACTTTTTAAGCAAAGAGAAATGACCAATGACAGTCCAGTGAAGAAGATTTTGGCTTGGTATTTTTGTCTTGTCATTGGTTTTATGGGCGCTTTTATATTATGAACGACAACGGCGCGATTACGACTAATGGATATACATTTCCCTCAGAGCTATTTTGTTTATTGTTCTGAGCATATTCACAGAATAATAAATGTAAAGCACTGACCTCTATAACTAAGTGGACTGGCTATTTCAGGCTATTCCATAGAAAATGGTAGCTTACTTTTTATGTCGATTTGAAGCGCCACCGTGAGCCGTGAGTGTACTGAGAACTAATCAGTTTACAAATGGATGTCGTTCGTTGTTTTATTTATGCGTTTAACATAAAAAAATTCTCAAATGGCCATATTGTTAATTTGATACACAAGACCCATCGTTTATATTAAATAATCGATACCAAGACAATTGTTGTCCATCATTAGTATTATTTCCAAGTACACTCACTACTACGTGCCGCAACTATCAGCGCCAATATGGCGATTTACAATTGAACACAATATATGGGTACCGATCACCAGTCCAGCGAGTAGGTACTTTTACAGGTCAGTGATATAAAGTTACAAACACAAGCTGCATTATTGTCGGTCAGTTACCGCACGCACGCCTTATTGCGCATTTTGATTCTTCATCACCTGTTAATTTTTTATTACATTTTCTGCATGCACCCCATACTCCTCCTGATTTTTTTTAAATATTTATTCTCAAAGCCTGATAATAACAAACACAAAAAAGAATTAGGAAGGTATTAGGCATGAATATATTGGTGGCTAACCAGTGTATTACTTACTTACTAGATGGCGTGTGGTGTCATTTTATATAATTTGTTCCATATTGTACTTATACCTATATGAACTTTTGCAGCCCACTGTGCTTGCTTGCAGCTTTATGTTGATTAAGGAACATGCACTTTTTTCGTGCGGAAGTTCCCACGGATAACAAAACAACCTCATCGGCTAGCAGGGGTGGTTATGACGGACTCCAAATGGCTACAACCAAACACCGTCTCAGGTCTCACTTAGCGATAGTCCGCAGGCCAGCGACAGGTGCTCATGACCAATCGCCTCCCGGGAGATACTTCGTACAGTGGCTAAGGAAGTTAAATCATAAATTTTCGTGGTTGTCAGCTGCCACTTTGTTGGTGGGGTAAGCAGCGTTGATGAAAACAATTAAGCCAATGCGAATGCAATAACCCCATGCGCGACAGGTCCTCTTTCCTCCAGTCTCGCGACTTAGGTACAAAATATGTTTTGAGGTATATACATAGAAAAGATGCTTAAGTAATTTGAAAGCTAAACAGGAGCTAATCTATTATATAAGCAGGTACATACGGTGTTGCTGTTATTGGTTCTTCTTGAGTTCTATATTTTGGTGGCAAAGCAGTAAACTGGCGATAACATTCTCTGTGTAGGAAGCACGGTGTTGTGTCGAGCTAAATAATTATTTTAGCGGACTGTTAACCACGCCACCATGCCAGCAGCACCCATGCCAGTAGGTACATGTTGGGAATGATATAATCAAAGTTGTTGACCACTATATCTACTTAGGTCAGGTGATCCAACTTGGTAGGTCCAACTTTGATAAAGAGGTCAGCCGACGAATCCAACTCGGATGGGCAGCAATCAGAAAGCTACGGCATATCTTCTCGTCACAGATACCACAGAGCCTCAAGACAAAGGTCTACAATCAGTGCTTGTTGCCAGTGACGACTTATGACACCGAGAGGTGGTCGCTAAATATTGGTCTTATTCATAAGCTCAAGGTTGCGCAACGAACTATGGAAAGAGCTATGTTAGGAGTTTCACTGCGTGATAGAAGCCGTAATGAGGAAATCCGTAGAAGAACCAAAATTACTGACATAGCTCTTAGAATAAGCAATATGAAGTGGCAGTGGGCAGGCCATATAGCTCGCAGTAACCGCTGGGGAGTAAAGGTTCTCGAATGGCGACCGCGAACTGGAAAACGAAGTGTAGGACGGCCCCCCACTCGATGGACCGATGACATTAAAACGGTCGCAGGAAGTCGGTGGATGGTATAGGCTCAAGATCGGTCGTCATGGCACTCTTTGGGGGAGGCCTATGTCCAGCAGTGGACGTCTATTGGCTGATAGATAGATAGATAGATAGATAGATAATATTTGATAGCACTTGCTTAAGGTGTCGTCAGTATATAATTGTAAAGGACAACTTGCTTTTTGGCAAAACACAATATGGATTTACGTTCGAGCCAGTGGCGTAACTATAGGGTGGCAGGGCTGGAAAAATGCCACGGGCCCCCGACCCAAGAAGGCCCCGGCCCAAGAGGCCACGAGCTCAGAAATAACCTAACATTTTTAACAAAATTTTGTACCTAAGTACTTGAATTTCTTTTTTAAGTAGGTACTTAAAATCAATCAAAGTGTGGCACAACTAAAGACCATATAGAAATTCAAACTAATCAATAAAATTTCAACACATTCAAAATAAAAAGATGTCGAACACTGAAAGTTTTATCATCGCGGATTTGAAAAAAAAAATGTAGGTAAATCGATAGTGAACAAATGTATTATGAATAAAATCAACTTGGTACGCGTTGATTTGTAAGCCGTAAATATGTTAAATAAAATTTATTATGATAAAAGCAAAAATGTATCTTATTGTAATCGTGGATTTCGATGAATTTTAGTTCTTTCGATACGAAATTTCGCGATATACTTACCTGAAAATTTTGCTGACAAACTTCATTTGGTCGGAAGGGTAAAACGTGCCTATTTATTAAACTGTGTGATAGGAGGTAAAAATGTTTTTCCACGAAATTTCCTATTGAATGTACTAAAATTCATCAAAAGGCACGGAAACATTTTTGTTTTTTTATTTTCATAAATTTTATTTAACATATTTTCAGTTTAATAAATCAACGCGTAGGTACATTAACTATCGATTTACATATACATTTTTTCAAATCCACATGACGGTACTTTTAGTGTCCTCAGTTGACGGGCTAAAAAAGTTCTTATCAGTGTAGGGGAATCCCGGATATTTAAATTTTTTATCTACGGAGAGCTCTATTGCGCATTCATTGTTTGATTCAGTTGGTCATCTGTATCTTTGATTTTTCATAGTTGTTGTTTTATTGAACCTGCAAATGGATGTAAAATAAGTTAATCGTGGAAGTTAAATTTCAATATGTCTAAGTTCTAGAAAATATTTAAGTGGGAGCGAAAACCGAAAGAGAAAGAGGGAGACTCAAGAAAAAAATTAAATGTTACCCAAATTTTTTGTGTATTGATGAGTTATTGGGAAAATACGATCCGATTTTATAAGAATTTTTAAGTAAAATTAAGGGCCAGATAATAAAAAAATTATAATAAAAAAGAAATATCTGAATCATCTGCCAGAGAAATGCTCAGTTTTCGGTTCACTTTCAGAGATGAAATAAAAAAGTCTTCGTGCATAAGAGAACTTGCTGATTTATTACTAATGAAGAATCATTTTATGTCGTGCAGCTCTTCTGAAATATATGCATTAATGTTATTTGTTACAATTCCTGTGACTACATAGAACGATTATTTCCTAAACTAAAATTAATAAAAACCTATTTAAGAAACTTTATGGCACAAGACAGGCTACGTAACTAGGCTATTCTGTCTATTGAAAATTCTATGGCTCGATCTTTAAACTTTTATGAGATACTTTTGCGGAACAGAAAGCTCGGATAAAAGAATTTAATTAATAAAAAAATATTACCTATTAAAAGTAAATTGTTATTGCATTATAAATATTTGTATAAACCTAAGCTTTTGAAAATAAAACTTATTAGAAATTCAACTAAAATGCACACAATATTATTATTAATAGTTTTGGGTAACGACTTACATCAGTGGTATATTAAAATTAAATTCTAACGTGACTCTTTCTACTAGGACGCTGGAGGGCCTCATCTAAAAAATTAGCCACTGGCCTCTGATGGTATAGTTACGCCACTGCCTCGAGCTCGACATTTTAAGTATATAGGTACTGTGAGGTGAGCACGAATAATTTGCGAAAAAGTATTCGTATCGTTCACGTAAAAAAAACTATGACATTTGTATAGCGCCCCTACCGTAGCGCCAAAACTTGTGACAGACACAGACTTCAGTGGCGGGAATGGGCGGGATATATACCTTTCTATTTTTAAATTTTCGCATTAGATTTAAAAAAAAGAAGGGATAAAAGTCTATATGGCACAGAGAACATTGTTGATCTATGAAGCAGTGTTGCCAACGTAGGCGATTTTTCGCCATTTAGGCTACTCGAAACTAGAATCGGCGACGAAAAAATATAAAAGGCGACTGGTCGCCCGTTAGGCTACTTCACGGACTGGTATTTAATATATATATTTGTAGAAAGTATATAGTGGTAGAAAGGATATTCAGCGTAATGGGAACCATAAAAACAAAATTAAGGAATCGCATGCAATTACCTATAATGCTGATCGCCATTTTTAGGGTACGTACCCATATGAGTGTGAAAGCCTGAGAGGTATATGTTGCAACACATTTCAACTAACCAATTACATGGTAAACTTACATGCGGGTAGACAAATGTACCTCTCGTCCAGTGGACCCTGTGCCAGTACTAGCACAGCAACAGATTCTTTTGCTGCTGAAAGTTCTACTACTGACGACAGTGAAAGTCTCGTTAATGCGTTATTATTACTCGAAGACGATGAGTAATAATAACGCATTCACGTCGTCATAATCATTGTTTATTTGTTTGTATTTTTTAATTTTATGTAATCTCATTTTTACAGCTAGTTTTTTTAACCCCCGACGCAAGAACGACGGTATTTTATAAGTTTGACGTGTCTGTGTGTGTGTGCGTGTGTGTGTCTGTCTGTGGCATCGTAGCTCCTGAACGGACGAACCGATTTGGATTAATTTTTTTTGTTTGAAGGGAATATTAGTCAGGAGTGTTTTTAGCTATGTTTGAAAAAATCGGCTCAAAATGGCCGCTGCCACAAAATAACGGCGTATATATTTTTTCACAACAGATCAATTTAAAAAGTGTTAAATAAAAATTAATTACAAAATGTAAAAAACCCCCGTCATAAAAACTTTCCCCAAAAAGTTAAAAATAAATTGTGTTGGTTAACCTTTTAACTCTGATATACCTACTTAGTTTAACTGATTTGTTTGAATCTTTTAACAGAATTTGTCATTATTTTTTGTTATTATTTTATGTTAAATTTTGTGTTATAAAGTAGGCATATGCCTACTTATCCCTATAATATAAAAATATGTTTGTAAGAAAGTGACAAATATATATTTTTATTTTATTTTATTCATACTGATATTTTTGCGTTTGGGCTACTTTAGGCTACTGCAGCTGATATTCGGCTACATTAGGCTACTTTTTATATGGAAAATGGCGATATTAGGCAAAGCGCTGTTGGCAACACTGCTATGAAGAGAGTCCCTAGTTATTGAATTGTGGAGATGTACCAGTCAAATGAGCTGTTTTTTATGTTAATTTCTAAAAATAAAAAATGCAATTTTTTTTTCGTCCTGTTTTTTATAAATGTAATCAAAAACAACACAGCGAATATTTGGCCCTAAAATGCATTCGTGTAATAAAGTTTACTCAAACATATCGATTAGGGTATCAAAATGAAAGTAGGTAATCATTTCTTATTATATATTTTAATTCATGATTTAACTTCCTCAACCACTGTACAAAGTATCTCCCGGGAGGAAGTCATTGACCAAATTTAAATGTGGCTCGTGGACAACGAGTTGTAAGGTTACTACAACCAAGCATTTTCCTAGCGCCCTGGCTGACTATAGGCCAGGCGGCCGCACCTGTCATCCGCAGACCTGCCCTCACTCGGAGAAATTGCTACCAAGTTCGCCACTGTGCCCTCTGCTGTTCATGTGGTTACCTACTTGATATTCAGTTAGCTAATTTCTTTTTGGGAATGCGTGGGTATCCGGTTTTCTTATGGTATTAATGAGCAATATGCTATTATCAAAATCAATTGTACCTATCTACAATAAATGACAGTATTTTTAGGCATCGCGTGCCATCTAAAGCAATACATAAGTATAACAGAGCTATTTTATCACAGTTCGAATAGGTAGTTTGACTGGGGTAGATAAAGATGCAGGCTGTAGATATTTATTTAGATAGATATAGATAATAGATAATATTAGAGATACATTGATAGATACAGGGTTTGTAAGAATATCGGAGGATACCTACCCAGCGCGAATGACAAGTGACGTTTATGACGGTAGACCATATGGTGGTACCTAAAAGCAAATTGACGGACTTCGGACACGAGTCCGACTGGGGAAGAAACGCCCTCCCTACCAGAATACCGCAGCCATAATAAGCTCGTGTTGTGTTCCCGGGGCTGAGTAGCCAGAGCTCACTGGAGAGTTTTTGTGTTGTCAGTAGAAAAGCCAAAGGCTTTTCCTGATTTGTCCTCTGCCCTGACGGTACAGAAACTTCCTGTTCTTACAAGGTCGGCAGCACGAGTGTGACTCCCTGTTGTACACGTCCATAGGCCTCGCTAATCACTTTCCATCAGGTAGGCAAAGTGCTTGTTTCCCACCTAAGTGGTGCTTTAGTCAATTATTAATACCAAAAATTTGTAAACTACCTATTAGTAGTATAGTCTTCGGTGCCTTGGAAGGTGGGAAGGCATTAGGTGTGTGATGCAACATGTGCTGACACCCTTGCGCCTTCACATCTTCAAGGGACTGGAGACTGTGCCTGCGCTGCTGCTGCTTTGGCAGAGACCCTCAAACGGCGCAAATATCGTAGTTTAAGTGATAATTACATATTTGAGCCGTTTGGGGTCGAGACGCTGGGATTATGGGGTCCAAGTGCCCGTCTATTATTTAAAGACATTTCCAAACGGTTAATAGACGCTACCCGTGACCCTCCCAGTTGACATCGATGGGGAGGAATTCTTTGACGCCTGAACCTGCTGGTTATATAGATATTATGTACTTATTGTTTTTATATTTTTTATTTAAATAATTCTAATGTCCATATTGTAAATAATTATTGTAAATAAATATTATATAGCTTATAATTCACATTCAGTCTTTATAGAAGCAATGACGCGTGGACCCTCGGGGCACGCTTGTATCTACTGAGAGCATGGCAATCTCATAAGCTCATCATACGGTATCCTTGGTTAATAGGGTTTAATGGTATGCTTAAAGCTCTAAACAGAACTTTCAGAAATTATTTAAAGACATTAGCCGACATTGGACATGTATTGTTTGCTACTTCAATTTAGATAACTAAAATCGTCATGATTATTGTTCTAACAAAATAATAATAGCGACATCACGTTGAATTTCGTAATTGGTAGGACACGACGGTATCTCCCGTCCTAACTGAGCAGTCCGACTGGGGAAGTACCTTCGCCCTACAGAATACCGCGGTTATAATAACCTTGTGTTGTGTTCCCGACGGTGAGTAGGGTAGCCAGAGCTCACTGGAGAGGTTCTGTGTTGGCAGTGGGAAGACCAAAGGCTTAAGATGCCACCGCTGACTAGTGGGGATGTGAAATGTTGGCGCGGCGGTCAGGGAGACCCGGTGAAACGGTTATCCGCTGGCCGCCCGCAGGCTGCACGGTTCCCGAACCTGGGGATCACATAATCTCCGCCCCAGGAGGCTGAACCAGCAGCCTGTGTAAAGTTCCCGGTGCTGTAGTCGTGCCGGAGGAGGAAACCGGAGTGGACTCGGCTACAGTATCTGGGAGGGGACCGGGGGCCCTTCCGCCCGCCGCGCCAGCAAGTCACGAAACCCTGGCTCGTCTGCAGTGGTGGGGTGCCTTGCTTTGTCTTCTGCGCTGACGGCACAGAGACTCTCTATACCTTCCCCCCCCCCCCCCCCTTCTTTATCATGGCAGTAAAAAGGAAAAGAAATAGAGTATATACAGCGGCACCTTCGTCCACATTGAAAGTGGACTTCTGTAACATCAGGGGCCTCCACTCCAATCTTAACGAGGTCCACCACCATCTTGAGACAGCAAAGCCGACCCTATTCTTTCTGACGGAGACCCAAATATCATGCCCGGCCGATACAGCCTACCTTATGTACCCCGGGTACAGACTCGAGCATAACTTCCTGAGTAAAGCCGGGGTATGCATGTACGTCCGGGATGACGTTTGTTGTCGCCGTCTAAACGGCCTTGAAGACAGGGACCTGTCCACACTATGGGTACGTATGGATTACGGTGGCCACACCCGTATCTATGCGTGCGTCTACAGGTCTCATAGCGGTGACCTGGGCACGGCTCAACTGTTTGAGCACCTGCAGCGGTCGGCGGACAGAGTAATTGAGCAGTACCCTGCCGCGGACTTAGTATTCTTGGGTGACTTCAATGCTCACCACGTGGAGTGGCTGGGGTCTCACAGGACTGATTTTGCGGGAAGGGCTGCTCACAACTTTGCCCTGACCTATGGGTTCTCGCAACTGGTGCATTCCATCACAAGAAAACCAGATGTCGGGACCCACAGAGAGTCTTTATTGGACCTTCTGCTGACTACGCGCCCGGATGAGTACTCCGTAACTGTGGAAGCACCTCTCGGTACTTCGGACCACAGCGTCATCCGGGCGCAAGTGACTCTCGCGCGGCCAGAACCACCGCGGCCACCTCAGTGGCGGCATGTCTGGCACTACAAGTCGGCAGACTGGGACGGACTGCGAGAATTCTTCTCGTCGTACCCGTGGAGGCGGCTTTGCTTCACTTCTAAGGATCCAAGCTCCTGTGCAACAGCAGTCGCTGAAACGATCCTATCGGGCATGGAATGCTATATTCCCAACCGTTGGATCGCAACAGGAGCGAGCAAACGGCCGTGGTTTAATAGGCCTTGCAGAGAAGCTAGAGACCGCAAGCAATCTGCATATAAGGCTTGGACCTCGGCACTTGCCAATAAGGATCCTAACATAGCTGAAGTGAAGCGGAAATTGAATGCCGCCTCGAGGTCCAGTAAAAAAGCTACTGCCAGGGCGAAGTTTGAGTTCATCGGTGGAATTGGCGAGCGGCTTACTCGTTACCCATCCGGTAGTCGAGCATTTTGGTCACTCGCCAAAGCTGCCGAGGGAAACTTCTGCCATTCCTGCCTTCCGCCGCTGCAAAAACCCGACGGTAGCCTAGCTCATGGCGCTAAGGAGAAAGCCGATCTTTTAGGTAATCTCTTTGCGTCAAACTCGACGATGAACGACGGGAATGCCGAGCCACCTATTGTCCCCGACTGTGGTACTTTCATGTCTGAAATTAAAATCACGCAACGGGTGGTTCGGCGGGAACTCAAGTCCCTGGATGTTCGGAAGTCGAGTGGGCCGGATGGTATACCGGCGATGGTGCTCAAGCACTGTGCCCCCGAATTGTGCCCAGTACTTACACGGCTTTTCGCGCTCTCTTACTCCGCGAGACAAGTCCCAGCCTCGTGGAAGACTGCATTCGTGCATCCTGTGCCTAAGAAAGGCGACAGGACAGACCCGTCCAATTACAGGCCTATTGCTATAACCTCCCTTCTCTCGAAGGTAATGGAGCGTGTGATTAACGCACAGCTCCTGGGATACCTTGAGGGAAACGACCTACTGAGCGACCGACAGTATGGCTTTCGCCACCGTCGCTCCACTGGTGACCTTCTTGTGTATCTCACACACAGATGGGCGCAAGCTATCGAGAGTCGGGGCGAGGCACTAGCGGTCAGCCTCGATATAGCAAAGGCCTTTGACCGGGTCTGGCACAGAGGTCTTCTTTCGAAGTTGCCACGCTACGGACTCCCCGAGGGACTTTGCGAATGGATTGCCAGCTTTTTGTCCAACAGAAGTATCCAAGCCGTCGTCGATGGCAGCTGCTCGGACCGCATGGACATAAACGCTGGTGTCCCACAAGGCTCCGTGTTGTCCCCGACGCTGTTTCTGCTGCATATCAATGACATGCTGTCTGATGGATCTATTCATTGCTATGCGGACGACAGTACCGGGGATACGTGCTACACGGGTCGTGCAAATATCCCTCAATTCGAGGTGGAGAAGAGACGCGAACAACTTGTGTCTGAAATCGAGACTACTCTCTCGGGAGTATCCGATTGGGGTCGACTTAACCTAGTCCAATTTAACCCCACTAAGACACAAGTATGTGTATTCACCGCTAAGAAAACCCCATTTATTGTAGCGCCGCAATTCCTGGGCACACCACTTTCCATCTCTTCGAGTATTGGGATCCTAGGTGTCGACATCTCAAGCGACGTTCAGTTCCGCAACCATTTGGAGGACAAGGTCAAGCTGGCCTCAAAGAAACTTGGAGTGCTCAACAGGGCGAAGCAGTACTTCACTGCGGGGCAACGACTTCTGCTTTATAAGGCACAAATTCGGCCCCACATGGAGTACTGCTGTCACCTTTTTGCCGGAGCGCCTGCATACCAGCTTGGCCCCTTCGACTCATTGCAAAGACGGGCGTTGAGGCTCGTCGACAATCCCATACTCACAGGCGATGTGGAACCTCTCAGCCTCAGAAGAGACTTTGCCTCGCTGTGTGTGTTCTACCGCCTATACAATGGTTTGTGCTCAGATGAATTGTTTGACATGATGCCCACCGCTGCATTCTATCATCGCACCACTCGCCATAGGCAGGGAATTCATCCTCACACACTGCGACCGGAAATGGTACGCACCGTGCGTTTTGAAAGGAACTTCATCCCACGCACGCTCAGGTTGTGGAATGAACTTCCTGCCGTGGTTTTCCCAAGCGACTACAATATGGGGTTCTTCAAGAAGGGTATTAGAAGGTATCTACAGGGTCGGTAGCACGATTGTGACGCCCCTGGTGTTGCAAACGTCCATAGGCCACGGTAACCACTTCCCATCAGGTGGGCCGTGTGCTTGTCTGCCGCCTAAGTGGCATAAAAAAAAAAAAAAAAAAAATTATATTAATTAAGCTAATGTCTCCTCATATATTATTATCAATATTATTACTGTTTCATCAAGAAAACAAGACAAGTACATAGGTACTTTAAAAAAACATTTATTAGAGTTTAACAACAGCCTTTTTTTTTCACCGTGAGGGAAAATCCTTCATGGACGCTATGCCGGACTCCTAGAGACTAAAAACCCTCACGTACCGCCTTATAGCCTGCGGTTGGTAGCCCCTGGTAAGCCCTCAGAAGGAGGTCCCAGGACTACCGACAGACCTAAGGCTGCGGCCTCGCCTAGGAGGTGGTTCTGGTGTTATCTCGCGTCTATGGGGGGGGGATCCCGCGTCTATGGAGCGGGGGGGGGGGGGTTACAACAGCCTTACCAGTGGTCTCACCTTTCAGAACACCGATAAATGCGTCGAAAACCTTGTAATAGCCTTCAGTAATACGTTCTCTAGGTTTTTTTCACCGGAATTAATTCACTTCATTATAATATTTGAAGGCCAGATCGTCGTTGTATAAAGTTATACTTCCGCAACGTGAAACTACCAAAAATGCACAGTTGATCAATGAATTAGACCAATAATGACTCCACCAACATTGTCAAAGAAGATTATTGACACCTTCAGGCGCAGCTTCCTTGAGAAATGCCGTGACATTGGCAGTCTTGTAGTTGAATGCTTTGTCGAAACCGATTTCTTCATTTGCATTCTCGTCGCTGCCAGCAAAACCAAATACTTTACATCCTTCAAGTTTCGCAATCTGTCCCACAAGTGATCCAAAGGCACCAGCTGCACCACCACCCGTAATATCTACGATCTCTCCTGCTTTAGGTGGACATGCCTCTAAAAATCTAAAGTAAGCCGCACACTGCACATCAACAGCACCGAGACTCAAAGAAGTTCTTTCTTTGACTTTAACTTAAGTAGGACCGTTGTCTATTTTGGTATCAATGATGCAGTAATCACACTATTCTTAGTGTGAGATAACTCTTGTGGCGACCGGGAAATGGAAATCCTTGGAATCTACTAATCCAACAAGATAACCGTATTCATCGCGTGGAAGATCAGGACGACTTTTGAAGGAACGTTGATATAGGTCCACATGCACTTAACCACTCAACTTTGACAAGAATTTCTTCATTTTTTAGCGCTGGTAACTCATATTCCATTCTTTCGAAATCGCTTCGCTTAGGTAAGCCTTTGAAGTTCTTTTTTACGACGTATTTGTGTGCTCGCACGCATGTTCCTAATATGTACAGACGCGTTGATACGATAGAACGTTTTTAAATAAGAATGTAAAATATCCTATTCATGTTTACTATACCTACACTTTTTTTTGTATCAACGAGCACACTCATGCTAAATAATTGGGGCATAATAATAAACATTCAACACAGACAAATAAAAAATGGTAAATGGAAGCTATTTTAAAAATGTAAAATCGGGTGCAATATACAACAAAATAAATACAAGCGTAGAGTCTATTAGGCAACATTCATGTACACCACGTTGCACAGCATTGTTACCCAAAGTTATTAGCATTCCAATGCAAAACTATAATAGCTATCCAAGATTGATCAATCGTCGCGTCGAACAAACCATAAATCGCGTGTCATGTTGCGCATCAGCTGACAACATCGCGCGTGTTGTGCAACGTTACTGCAGGGCTAGCATGGCATGAAGACAAAAAGTCCCCGGGGAGTGGAGAAAAATTTGTCTTTCCCTCCGTTTTTGTCCCTTTAGCTAGCACGGCGTCGAGGAGAGACTAGTTTGTCACCGGGGACAACGTTTCTCCACTCAATGCTACCAATATACGAAAAAATATTCGACTCGTAATACTCGACAAAATTAACAAAACCTAGCAATGTGCATATTTTATAAGAGTAATAGTGACTTTTAAAATTATCAGTAGGTATTATGCTGCAGAATATTATTATTGACTAAAGAGTGCGGCCATATTAAAGAAAAAGAAAGACAATCTGTCATGTAACGTTTTTTTTACATGTTTATTTTCTGTTTATTTATTTACCCCATTTACCCGGTACATAACTCAATCGTATATCCTTTATTAATATTATCTTTATTGTATAATATATTTATTGTAATATTAATAAAATGAGTGAAAAAATGTTGCAAGTATGTTATTGTATGTTATTGTATGTTATAAATGTGTGAATACTGTGAATTCGCTCTAAACAATTTGTTACGAAGAATATATTTGTAGGATTAGGAGCACAGCAGCTCAAATAAAAGTTTTAGTCGATTATGTAATGCAACATTATTTACCTTATAATGTACTGGCAAGCCATCTGATTCATTTAAGCGTCGCGTCTATAGCTTAGTGGTTAAGGAGTCTGCCTTACGATCGAGAGGTCCCGGGTTCGAATCCTGGCCATTACACTATCGACGTGAACCCACGCCCAGCACTAGCGATTTAGCTTAGTGAGATGGGTTAGAGATAAGTAATTTCGATAATTTCGGTTGATAATATTATAAAAAAATGCGTTGTTCAATGCATTGCATACATAATATAGGGCCATATCTTTAGAAATCCTATATAAATTCATATGAATTCACTCTCTGGTAATGCGAACACGTTTATTTGATCCCGCAGCATACGCCGCTGCATGTTGTTGTTGCGTTTGTTGTATTTGTATTGTAACGAATAAACCGCGAGACATTTTTAATTGTGTATTAAGCAATCTTGTCCCCACCTCAATAGTTCGGAGACTAATTTCTCTCTATCATCTGTCCAAAAGAGACAAATTATCTCCACTTTACGGCCGCCGTGCCAAGCAAGTGGATAAATAGTCTCTTGTCTACGTCACAACGAGGGACATAAGCTATCTCCTTTGACGCCATGCTAGCTACCGGGGAGAAACACCTTTGTCCCCTGTCTATTTCACATAAGCGGTGGAGAGAGATATTTGTCCCGCGCCCATGCTAGGCCCGCTGAACTTGCAAAGCGGTCCGTGTTACACGTCAAATGTGGCCAAGTGGATACGACGGCTTCTTTGACTTGTTATCGTCGGGTAAAAGAGACAGAATTCAATCTTCATAGAGTACCTACCTAGTTAAGTGTGTTAAGTGGGCTAAAGTGTTTACCAATCTATAAAGATACCGAACCGTCGTACAAAACCAAATCTATTTTAGTCGGACTCTCGCTCTTCTTTGCAAAGTGCCAAATTAAAACTGGAAATTGGAGGTCGTTTTGACAACACTTTGACTAATAAATAAACTTTGAAAAACATAGTCTGATCCTGATGATCAGAGATGTGCTTACTACATTGCTATGGATGCGTTTGATATGCACCAATCATATAGTTGGTCTACTTAGCATTGCACTAGTGGAAAGAGATTCAGCCAGGCTTATTTCTTTTCATAATAGAAAGTTGCGTGATGTGTATGCGGGCTTTGCATATTGTCTGTATGCTGTGGATATCTATGAGAATAGATTCGAAATTTTTTGTTTTTAAGGAGAAATAACTTGACCTACAAATCTTCTTAGCACATCTTACTCGCTTATGATAGCTAAATAGCATAGCACAGTGGAACAAAATACATAGTTTCATAGCTTTTACGTCTTCGTAGCATAACTACATAGCACATCTCCGGTGTAAAAGCAGCTTTAGGATCGGTGCTGGCCACAAATAAAAAAATAAACACTTTTAACTCTGTTTATAATTTCATTTTTATTCGTGTATAGGTACAGTCAGCCTCGTAAGTTGATTAATCTCTACATTCGTGAAAAGTGATACGAAGGTATTTTGAAGACAGGATATAATGACGACGTATCTCTGGTCCAGAGATTGAATCGCTTGATACGCTCAGCTTTTAGTTGCGTCAATGCAGTTTGTGTGACCCCCTTTGATTTTGCCAACCAAGCTTCACTGAAACAAAATCGATAATAACACCACATTATATTTCGGCGGTTGAAAAGCAAAGGGATGAAATTGACATAGATGTTTAAAGGGCATTATGAAAGCTTTACAGCAAAGTGATTTGGTGGTCACATGTATCCTTTTTCTTTTGGGTTAAATACCCGGCAGGCTCACCGAAGTTAACACGTTCTTGCGAAAAACGTATAGATACGTCTATATGCGATGGAGCACTCTATTTTCCCATAAAAAATCGAGCGACGTCTAATGTCGTTATGCAATTAACAGGATATATTAGAATATATTACTCTGACGTCCCGAGACGTCGACGTTTTGTAAAGCGACATACCATCATATATGTTACATGCTCACAAAGTAGCTAATTAGAATCAAAACGGAATGCCACCGAAGTTGAAAATAATTCGATATGGTGTAGCACTAGAGTTTTGAGGGCTTGATGTGATTTGGCACATTAAACGAACTTTTAAATAATCCACAGTCCTCCGTGGCAGATATAACTAGTGGATGCCTGGACATCATGTGTCAACGATTTAAAAATAAATCTTACGAATAAAAAAATAATATTAAATTGAGAAGATAGGATAAAAACGGAGAAGCGGGACAGTTCCTGACAGTTGACGTGAGGGCTTCGGTGGAAGCCAGCAAGACTCCGGAAACTCAAGATTTGAAGAGAAGTGTGCTAGTTTCCGTGGTCCTCTGAAACGAGTATTGTATAAAATTAAAAAAACCTCGCGTAAAATCCCCTATTAAAAAGCTCGTGTAGGAATGATGTGTTTTCCCCAATAAATCACAATATTACGGCAAAAAAGTAGTTTCATTGGTCAAACTGTGGAGTCCCCGACTCCACAGATTTTGGTGGAGGCGCCGTTTCGACAATCTTCAAAGACTGAAGAGAAGATCGATCGATCCCGGACCGCAAAAGAAAAATCACCGTATGCAAGACACCGCGTCGTGGGAACGACACTACCAGATAACATTCTTTCTTTATTATATTATTACTATGATGGCGGAGACGAAGAAATTCAATGGCATAGATGGAATCTCGTTCCAAAATTTCATAAAAGATTTCAATGTCATCTTTGCCATTAATAAATTCGTACAACCTGACAAGGCCACAATTCTCGCTGCGTACTTGGAGGGCGCGGCTCTCCACTATTACAAATCAATCTTTACTGAATAATTGACATTCGAACAAGTTTGTTCACATTTGGAACAGGAGTTCCCATCCAAAGCGACGATGTAGAACTGTTTTATTCATCAAATCAAGCTAAAGATGAAAATGCAATAAATTACTATTCAGATTATGTACTTTGGCTAACCAAGCTAACATCACTGATGACAAGAAATTTATAAATAGATTCCTAAAATCTATGTCCCCAAGATTTAGAAATATTTCAGTAGCAAGAGTGTATAATAATAAAAAACAGCTTCGTGATGCTCTTCTACAACTCTCTGCCGTACAACCTGATGTACAGGCGGAAAAAGTACCAAATTTACCTACGAATCCTCCACAAGGATTTAGTCGTCAAGTGAGATTTAGGAATCCTCAAGAAAATGACACTCAACAATCCATCCTCGAGCCGACAGTTTTTTCCGAAGAGGACTCGGGAGGAGAATGTAAGGAGCGTGGAGCTTTCCGAGTCCACGATCGCAGATCAGCTCCACGACAAGGACAAATTTTCGGGTCAGTTTACTCCGTTCATTAAAGTTACGATTAATAATGTTGACATCGAAGCCTTACTTGACACTGGAGCGACTATAAATGCTATTAGTGGTGCTCTAGCTACAAAATTAAACCTACAAATTAATCCATCATCAACATTGACGCACATAACAAGTATTACTGGTTCAATTGCAACTATCTGCGGCGAAGTCGAGGTGAACGTGATTGTAGCGAACATTGTAGTTAAAGTGAATTTCATTAGTATAAATGACATCGAATTAGATTTAGTTCAATCAATTGATTTCAGAGAAAACTGTGTATGGTTGAAAAGCTTCAAAATAAATTGGACGCACAGATGCAAAATCAATACCGTGAGTGGGGATTTCAAGCACGAACTATGTTATAGGGAAGTTAAATAATCCTAATTGGCAGGACATTGTTCATACAAACTTCCTAAAACCTTTAACTTCAACTTCAACTTCTTCAAAATGGCCTCTGCAGCAAATCGCCACAAATTCGCCAATGTCAAGTAAAAAGTAATATAAAATTATTAATGGCGACACGCCAATGTCGAGTATACCAGAGCCACGTTAACCACGCCAGTAAATTTGTTTCCGTGTGTCCGTCGCCCACGAGATTCAGGTGGACGATCAGGACGTGTGGTTGGCTTTTAGGGGGCTCCTAAAACCTTTCTTCAGCAGAAGACATTGTAAATAGACAATGTCATAGTGTGTAGGGTTTATTTTGACTTTGACTTTTGTGGTGATATTGTTTTTAATCATATATGTGCAGTAAATATAAAATGGTTTGACGAAAGAAGTCCGAATGTAATGTCTTTGGTTTCATATAACTTCTTTGACGTTTTAAAATTTGAAATCATGTAAATATATGTGCAATTTGATTCCTCTAATTCTGTTCGCAGATATCTGTGCGACCATTTATGTGTTTAATAATGTTAATTGTAATATTTTATTAATTATGTTATTTTCCATTTCTTTCATGTTGGAGCGCAGTCGAAAATATATTTTTTTTTGTGTGTGCTCATTCCTTAGCTAGGAACAGGTGATTATTTTTTCGTGTATTATAGGCAGAAGCTAATCTTTATATAGAGGACACGTCGCTATAAGGACATACGTGCCTGCGATAGTGGAAGTTGGTTTCCACGGGTGTTTCATTGTGAAGAGTGGTTTTCAGTTGGTAGTACACATATACCGTAATCTATTATTCTGTAAGCGATATAAATAGTTTATGATTATGCATAAGCGTGTATAATGATAGATTATCTTGTTTGTTAGTTAGGAAGGTCTTGAAAGTACGTTGTACTATGGTCCCATACGGACATATGTTAATATATGTCGTCCAATGACATCAATATCGATAATTTTAATCATTGTATTGTGGTGATTCTTTTTAACTGGTTTTTGGTTTCACCAAAAACAGAACATCACCTGTGTTTAATTTTATTTTAAAAGCATTTACTAATTTAATTTAATTGAATTAATGATGGATGGAAAATGTTCTGTTTCTCCCATTGTAAGGGACAATACTCATGAGTTTTCTTCTCTTTTGCCAGTTTGAACTTTCATAGGGTCTTTAGCTTAGTGAGGAGTTGTCACATGGATATCCATGGGCGTAGCTCATGTGATTATCCGCCCTCCGTGGCAGATATTACTAGTGGATGCCTGGCCCTGAAAAATAAATCTTACGAATAAAAAATAATATTAAATTAAGAAGATAGGATAAAAAAACGGAGAAGCGGGACAGTTCCTGACAGTTGACGTGAGGGCCTTCGGTGGAAGCAAGCAAGACTCCGGAAACTCAAGATTTGAAGAGAAGTGTGCTAGTTTCCGTGGTCCTCTGAAACGAGTATTGTATAAAATTAAAAAAACCACGCGTAAAATCCCCTATTAAAAAGCTCGTGTAGGAATGATGTGTTTTCCCCATTAAATCACAATATTACGGCAAAAAAGTAGTTTCATTGGTCAAACTGTCTAAATTGAGTCTCCGACTCCACAGTACCTAAGTCCTATATAAAATCAATCATAATACTATCCTCCTATAACGGGTAAAAGTAATTGGATTTTCCAATTCGAAAATTCAGTGGTACTTTTGCCGTTTGAAAATACAGCTATCGTATTGTGCGTATAATAGGTACCTCTGCTTACTCTTTGAGGATAAACAGGTATTAGTATACTTACCTATCTAAAAGAGAAATTGGTTCCTAATAGCCGAGTCACTCTAACAATACTGTCAACTCTAACTATACTGATGAGGTTATCATCTTATCAATTCCTCATACGTCAACCCAATTATACGTGCGCAAAACAACAAATTTATCCAATTATCATGTGACCTTCAAAGCAATCTCAAACTGTCACATAATCATCACCATATTATAATCATTTTCAAGACTCGGTTTATTTCTGTATACACTACCAGGCTCTCGTTATTGGTATTTTGTATTAATAGACCAGGGTCGATAATTTTTAAAACCAAAAAAAATAATAGTAGGATGAAACCCATTAGAAAAGGACGGGAATATTATTAAAATGAAAGGAAAAATAATTTACGGGCGATCTGAGGTCGGGAAGGGGATGGGGGTGAGTTTTAAGGGTAAAAAACGGTTTTTCTCGATTTCCGGCAAAATTAAAAGTCCTATGGAAAAAGTCAAATGGTAAAGTTTTAGGTAATAAAAAGATCTAAAACTTTTGTTTTACACTTTTTTCACATAACCTCAAAATTTATGTGAAAAATTCTAAAAACCAAGTTTTTGGTTTTTTATTTTTATCTTTTTCAAATAAATTTCTTTTTTCACGAAATTTGGTGAAAACTTACCTTTTTATGTCCCAAATACGCTGTAATTTATTTGATTAGAAATATTTATTTTTTCACCTTATTTTGAATTAATATCGAAAAAGCACCCTAATTTTCAATCGTAAATTCACCCGTCAAAATATCAGCTTTTTTCAAAAGGTTGGTATATTTTCTGTTCCTTGAAATCTCTACTTACCGATGGTGAAAAAAAAATATGTTACAATAGTAAATCTTCTCAGAAAATGCAAGAAATCGAAAAAGACTCGAATTCGAAATTTCTTTTTTAATTAATATATACAATTTTGAGCTATTTATTAAAATTTACACTTTAATTACTCGAAAAACGTATATTACAAGTTTACTTAAAAAAAAAAGATAACTGTTCGAATCTGCATAGGAAGGTAAATACTATCTCTATTTTTATCTGTATAAATCAATTCAAACATAAAAATAGTAATATTTTCTTTAAAAAATAGTATGCTTAATGTAACATAACCTAAAGATTAAAATTGAATGATATTTTAGTACAAGATTAAAAAATAATAATCTGCTTTGTTTTGCACAAACAAATTTAGTTACTCCCATGTAGAGATGAAAATGACCAAAGTGACTGAATTTGACTGACTGTCATTTACGGTTAAATTGGTCAAAAACGGTCATTTACTGTCAAAAAGGGTCATAAACAGTCACTTTGATCTTGTGTGCTTTTTGATATTAATTTTAAATAAAAATTTGAAAAATGCGTTTAGATAAATAAGTTTAAATTCTTTTTATAACCTCAAGTAAAACCAGTAGGAAATTCACTCAGTTAAAACTAAGTTACTAAGTTAAAACGCCGATTCATACGATTTATTTTTATATAAAAAATTGACAAGTAGAATCACAATGGTTTACAATTAAAATTACAGCATTAAGGGATCATCATTCTCCATGTCGTCGTCTTCAAAATTATGGGAGTGCTCCGTGGTGTTAATAAATTCGAGGTTATCATATTCTTAGTCAGAGTCGGAACTCGAATATTGGATTGCAGGAGCATGTTTGCTTTCAGCAAAGAGACGGAGATTTGATCTGATGAAGATAAGTTTTTGCACTCTTTGCTTCTGCAAGCGATTGCGTCGTAAAGAATGTGTTATATTAAATAGACTCCAGTTGCGTTCGCTTGAAGCCAACGAAGGTGGAACGCTTAAGATGCGAGTAGCGATCAGTTGAATGATTTGCTTTGGAGCAAATGTTTGTCACCAGATTCTTTTTTTTTTTCTTTTTTTTTTGATTCGTTTCTTTTCGTTTTTTTTTAAGTAAACTTGTAACATGTAATCTTACGTTTTTCGAGTACTTAAAGTGTAAATTTTAATAAATAGGTCAAAATTGTATATAATAATTAAAAAAGAAATTTCGAATTCGAGTATTTTTCGATTTCTTGCATTTTCTGAGAAGATTTACTATTGTAACATTTTTTTTTTTCACCGTCCGTAAGTAGACATTTCAACGAACAGAAAATATACCAACTTTTTGAAAAAAAGCTGATATTTTGACGGGTGAGTTTTCGATTGAAAATTAGGGTGCTTTTTCGATATTAATTCAAAATAAGGTGAAAAAATAAATATTTCTAATCAAATAAATTACAGCGTATTTGGGACATAAAAAGGTAAGTTTTCACCAAATTTCGTGAAAAACGAAATTTATTTGAATAAGATAAAAATAAAAAACCAAAAACTTGGTTTTTAGAATTTTTCACATAAATTTTGAGGTTATGTGAAAAGTGTAAAACAAAATCTTTTTATTACCTAAAACTTTGCCATTTTACTTTTTTCCATAGGACTTTTAGTTTTGCCGGAAATCGAGAAAAACCGTTTTTTACCCTTAAAAACTCACCCCCATCCCCTTCCCGACCTCAGATCGCCCGTAAATTATTTTTCCTTTCATTTTAATAATATTCCCGTCCTTTTCTAATGGGTTTCATCCTACTATTATTTTTTTTCACTTTTTATTATTTTTAAAGGCTTCTACCCTGGTCTATAAAGCAAAGCCACTATCATGTCACTGATACCTACATTAAAAAATATCATTTAATTTTAGACTTATTAGTTAACGGTATGCAGTCTAAAACTAAAGAACCCTTTGTATTTAATTTGGACTCTAAAATTTGAAGTCTTTGAAAAAGAAGAAGAATTTGAAATTTGAGTCTATTTAAATTATATTTTTCAAGTGATAATGGAATGACAGTGGTTCTACTTTAAACACACAAAATAGTAGAAGCAAGGCCTAGTAGAGGAATTTTAAGGAAAAAGTTTAAGGATCAAATAAATTTCTTGGATCCATAGGTTTGTCGATTCTACTTCATATTGTTCGGTCGAGAGCAAGCTCCACCAAGATAGAAGAACTGCGTTTCGCAAGTCAACTCAAATTGGGTATGGCATTAAGTTCATCATAACAACACGATGTAAGGAACGTGTTAAACTTTAGTTGCAACCAGGATGATGATTATGCATATTAGGAACACATAATGAGTTGCACAATTAATATTAACATGACAAATCGAATTGTAGAAATGTAAACAAGGTAGTCACAGGGAACGGAAGTTACCGCAAGAGGCACGCGATACGGAGGAATTCCATGACGCGGTTTAGGTACAAATGTTTGAAATGTACCTACATAGTATACATAAGGTTAACATGGAACTCAGATTCCGGAATGCCGCAACCCATGGGCATCCAGGCATAAATGGTAGCCTGTCTTTTTATTCCCGACTATAATCTATCACTGTACTAAATTTCGATCAGATCTGTTCAGCCATTGAGCGAGTTTTGTTTGCTTGATCTCCATCTCACTTTGTGGTCATGTGGAAAAAATGGAACCCTCTTGCCTAGAAGAAGCCTATTCACTGTAGACTGTAGTGTAGACACATTTTTTATTCTAGCGATTTGACTAGTGTCTACGAAAAGATAAAGATAAATGTAAAATAATCTTTATATCTTTATAATAAATATCACCATAATAATTATATATAATAAGATAACAATTTAATACAAAGTATATATAATGCGTAATGGGCGGCGCTTATAGCGATTGCTTGCCGGCAACTAGATAGGACGTAGTATACCTTCATGTTATTTTTTTAAATAACTTTATATCTGCATAATATGATGCCGCAAAACAATGCAAATAAGTATATGAACACATTTGCACTGAGTGGTATCGAACCCACGACCTTTAAATTCGCAGTTGATCGCTCTGCCGCTACGCCACTTATAGGTCAAACACTTTCTCAAGATTGCACAATACCTAGTATGTCATAATAATTATTACAATCCAGATGAGAGAATTTTTTCCGCCGCGCCGGCCGGCTTATTCCCGCTGAGAGAAACATGACGCCATTACTTAGAATTTCAATATTATTTCCTTCAATTGTATGTAATTTTCAACCTATTGCCCTTTTTGTCATGTCATGTCACCGTTGCAATTTTTAACATACATTGTCATTTATTCTACATAAACACACTTCTTACTCATATGAATATCCCCATTCTTGAAAATTATTAATTTGTATGCCTAATTTTAAACTTATTGGTAGGTAGGTACCTATGCTTCATTTTTGTATTAATTTAATCGGAAAAAATCCACATTGCATAATTGTAAGTATATGTATTTATTAGATAAATAAAAATAGCTATAACTATTACTATGTAGACCGATATTCTTAGCAATCCATGGATTCTCCGTGCGGGTGCCGGGCCCATCGCGTTGCTGAGTTGGGAAGTTTGGGAAATCCGGACAGTACTTGGGACTTGCGACGCAAGTCTAGGTTTACATCAACACTCACCGCACTCGCCTAACCAAATGCGGACCTACTAGTGCCGCTTTAGACATTCGCCCTAGTAATGTTTTGCTGGTAGGTATACCTATTGCTTCTATTCCTGCATATAACTTAACCACGTAATCGTTTTTGATTACTTACTTACTTCCAGCGGAGTACACCGTAGACCGGACGGGTGATCTGCCCTTTTGCGGGGGCAATTTCACCCAATTCCCCTATTCCTCCTAACTGGAGGCCAAGAAGCGTCCGAAAATCATGGCGTTCCGTCGAACCTACCTGTTTCTTTGCAGAATCTTACGATCTGTTCCACCTTCAGATCCTAGAGGTCTTGAGCGTCTAAGGTGGCCGTCCCTATGTTTTCCCATCTTATCATTGAGTACATGGGGCATTCTGCCAACAGGTGGAGACTGGTCTCCTCTTCCTTCATGCACACTGGGCATTTGGGATCAGTTTTCACCCCTATAAGTGTCAGGTGGATGGATTCCGAAAACAGGATAAGAAAGTTCAATTTCAGGAATAAAAATATCAACTCACTTGAACTTCACTGGATCTTTGTAAAGCGGTGGTTTCAAGGGTACCACCAGGCTAAACTTCATTAAAGGACAGGGGAAGTGCACGTTGCCCAATATAAGTATGCCTTCATCTTTTTTCCTTGCCACTCGAGCCGGTTCCTCTATTACCGTCCCCTTCTTTTTCTGTGTGACAAAATAGTTATTCAGCAAATAACCAAGTCATCGAATAAAATCTTACAAGGTTGTTTTAAAAAAACAAGATTTAGACAAAAAACTAAAGTAATCAATCGGTTTTAGACCGAAAACAGCGGTCCCTTTACTCTGAAGGCATCTCCTTCAGAGTAAAGGGACCGCTGTTTCAGACTTTTTACGTTATTACTAACGTTTTTGTATACTCTGACTACTTAGCCTTAGATATCAGATTCAATAAATTACAAAAATAATAATCTCGTATTTTGAACAGACCTACCTACCTACTCTAATACTCAAGCATTAATAAGCATATTAATTTGGAATTAGTTATAGTTATTTATGTTATTGCATCGAAATGTTGATTAATGTGGATCTTCCCGCGATTTCTGATAGACAAATCAATTTGGCTACCAATATTACAAATAAATAACAATATAACCTCAGAGATATATAACACAAAGAAAACAAAAATATTTTTAATATACTACTTAAGTGGCCGGCAAGCACACGGCCCACCTGATGGAAAGTGGTTACCGTGGAGTATGGACATATGTAACACCAGGACCTAAGACCTATCTTTCACATTTTCACACACGGCCCGATATCGGCTATCGGAGTCGAAAACGCTGTGTTTGCCCGATATAGGATTATTAAATATGACAGGTACCCTTCCCCCTTCCATCTTTTATTTTTCGTTCAGCTCGGCCACGACCACTACCACAGGAGCTAATTAAGCAGGTGGGGATGTTATATGGGACTCTAACCGACTACAACTTTCAAACAGAGACTAAAACAGCGACTGCAGCCGACTTTCGACCTTAATGTTATTTTCTTTGTTACGTCTTTTCGTGTTAATAGATAACCATGAACACGAATATAAGAAAAAAAACTCGATACTTTGTAATGTCAATAAGGTCGAAAACTGCATTGCATTATTCTTATATTAGTAGGTGAAGATCATTGTAAGAAATAGGTGCAAGCTATTATGAACCTTAGTGGCTATGTGCATAAGAGATTTGGACGATTATGTAAAATTATGTTCATAAAATAAATAAAATCTATCTAGTGGAGTCTATTTTTTTGCGGCACCGTCACGACATTGACGTGTGTGAACTGGAAAGTCCTGCCGTAGCACGGATGCCTAATTGTCCACGTTCATGCATGGCCCTGGTACGGCACGATTAGTTCGTGCCGTGGAAAGACCTTTAGGGTTCTCTTTCCTAATCCCTCGCAACAAGATTTAGAGTATGGACTAAGTCATTTTAAAAAGCTGATCCAGGTAAGCTTTTTTCGATAAATATTCACTGGGTAGTATTGCAACACGTTTTTTCTGAAAAAATGTTCAAAATGCATTTTTGCACAGTTGGAACTATGGCATTCACAAAGAATCATAAATCAATCAATTAAGAAATCACGGAATATTTTCTACTTTTTAAATTTATTTCGAGATTCGAGGCATATCCACTTTTCATAAAATCAGTGTAAGTACATAAATAACTCTACCTAATTCCGAGCTATGCTAATAAGTTGACAAACGCCTACGCTTACTCTTTCTTATTTGTGGACATTACAGAAAGAAGCTATAGTAAAACCAACAATTTCATGAACTGAAGGATTGTTAAATCGTACTCGTAATCGTACTAGAAATAAAACAGTGCCCATCTGACAGTGACAGCCGTAATTCCTATTTTTACCATTTCACGGAATATTTGGTTTTATTAGTAACGATCCACCCCGGCTTCGCACTAGTGGTAAAAACGTTCGAGTGGAAATCCAATATAGCCTATGTTACTCAGGATGAATGTAGCTTTTCAATGGTGAAAGAATTTTTGAAATCGGCACAGTAGTTTTTGAGTTTATTCATTGCAAACATACAAATCTTTCCTTTTCTTTCTTTATAATAGTAGTGTAGAAAGAGCATAAGCTAAAGTACGTCAAGCGATTTGATGCAGACGTGGTCCTAATAAATTAATGCACAAGAAAATTTGTAAGTGATACTCAGGCCCGTATTCTTAAATTATACTAGGTTCTGTATCTCGATTTATCTGAGGACAGACTGAATAGACAATTTAAAGATACAATCTTTGAATGAAATCTTTTTAAGCATTTTGCATGCTCCATTTCAAATCGATGCAGATATGAAAAAAAATTGAAGGGAAAGGTCGCGGATTCATGTGCCTCCTGGACCGATTATAAAAAATCCTATCAAAATCGGTAGGTACAATCTGTCCTCAATTAAATCAAAATTCAGGATTGAATGTCGTTCTTGAATGTGGGCCTCAATCACTACCAGTGTGCATATTTGTCACTTTCAAACGCCGAATAGCTCAACTGATACGGTTATGCTTCGGTATGCCGATAGGTATAAAGCTATATATCCTGCTTCTAAAAATATATCGCTTTCAATACCGAACTTTTATCCTTATGCCTTCTTAATTGCGTCTGTGCTGTGTGATTTTGTATTGGACTCATTCCATTCATCACTTATACCTAAATATACCTCATTGAATCAAATTTCCTTATTCACGTAGGGTCACAAATATACATTATTAGCTTTTGCCTGCGGCTCCGCCCGCGTGGATGTCGGTTATCGCGACCAAACATAGCCTAAGTCCTTTCTTAAGGTTTAATCTACCCCTATGATAAATTTCATCAAAATCGGTTCAGTGGTTTAGCCGTGAAAGAAGGACAAACACACACACACACACACACACACACACACTTTGCCATTTATAATATTAGTATAGAATGCTTCAACATTTTTAGCCTTCAAGGCAATTGGAGACTCTAATGTAAAAGAATACGGGACAACACGGCATACAGTGCAATTAATTCCATCAAGAAACAAACGGTGCGGTGACTCTTTTCTTTGCCGCATTATTAAGTCTTGGAATTCTTTATCAGCCCACGTGTTTCCTTCTTTAATCAGATCCGGTTCCTTTAAGCGGTCAATTTTTAATAAGCATCTCAGCAGGCCGTCAAGCTGAGGGCCACCGTTCTAATATGGTTGGTCTCTGTAATGGTGACCCTCTTCCTTGAGACTACGAGGTGAAGTCATATTGGCATGTTTTATATATAAAAAAACTTACGGGCCACTGTTTTTTATTCGCTTCTTTCCGAATACCTCTTTGGATTTTAATAGCGTGTGCTTGAATATTTTCACACCATTTCCAAATGTTTTCGTCGGTAGCACCACGTAGCTCAACGCGTTCAAATAAATCGGCCATGTTTCGTATTGGCTTCTGGGCCTACATCAAAATTATTATATTTTACTAAAATTACCCATACTTAGCATTCAAGGGCATAACAACCTTGATAATATTGATTTATTCTTTTGCTGAAACATTCACATCATTTTAGTTATTAACTTAATAGTCTCCATAGTGTATCGTCACTCACACTAGCAGTGACTGGGATCACTATCTAAAGTATGCGTGACGATACAGTCTTGAGTGGGCATCAGGACATAATATATCTTTTGTAGCGAGGTTTATATGTTTATACAAGCCATACTACGATCGCACAAACCCATAAAAGAAGCAACTTAAAAGAAATACTTACAGTTTTAATAAAACTACTTACAACTAATGCTTTAGGAGCTAGCAGCTTCTCACTGAAGTGTCTCAAAGAATAAGCACCACCAGACTTTTCGCTGGCCTTGCAACTCGGTACATAAGGCTTGGGCCGAGTCGGAATTGTTGCACTCATCACTGGTTCACTGAAAAACTCACACAGTGGTGGCTCGTTCTGCTCCATGAACTCGTCTAAACTCACGTCATGCTTAAGTAGAATTTCCTGGGGAAAAAAATAATATTCATTTTTAATATTATCGGATGATAGGATGAGTTAGGATCAACCTAAATATTATGATGATATTTTTACTAAACTATTGTGAACGCATTAAAATTTAGACGTTTCTTACTACAACTACTTCAGACAACTCCTAACTCGATCAAAAGTTTAAGCTTGGTCACATCATCTAGATACTCCACCAGCAGTGTTACTACCATAAAACTGTATCTTAACAGAAGCCGATGAAATCTTTATCATCAAATCTGAAAGCACAGTCATGTAGTGCTGTTATCTGTACTGTAGCACGGCGTCGTGTCCCCGAAGCAACCGCCGGAGTGGGAAGCCTTACGCAGATAATTTAAGCTCATGCTGCAGACCCTAGTGCTGGCCTGGCCGATATCGAGAGTACGTGGACTGCCAACGCCGCGTTCTTTTGAAGGCAGTGATGTGCGCAACAGAGCTAGCAGAAAATAAATGGGTCTATTACATATACCGAGAAATCTCAGGACATAGCTAGTACAATTATCATTCTCTGAACATTTAACATTCACAGTTGAGATCGGCCTTCCGGTCTCACTGTGATGCAATGTGGTGTGATGATAGTCAATTGGCGATATCGAACTTCTGTAATTAGAATAGTCGCACTTTTGAGGGCTCCAACTACCCGTAACGACTACCATAGATATTTATTTGTGTGGCAACCGGGACCGACGACTTAAGGTGCTTGCCGAGGCACCCAGACCAATGCAAATAGAGATATTCATGCATATAAATATTTATACTGAGCAGGAATCGAACCCACGGCAGTTGCGTTCAGTACCACCACACCACAGAGGCAGCATAGGTAGCACAGTATAATCAAATATATGAGTATCAACAGTTACATTCATTTTAGTGAAGTCCGCTTCTATTTTGACTTTAGCCAGCAGTTCAGAACGATATTCGTCAACAAGATATGCCCAGTACTTGTTTACTTTGGCGTAGTCCCCGAGCTGCGCACGCGGCAGAAACGATAAAATCTTTTTTCCTACTGCAGATGGCAGTAGTTGTACCTGAAAAATTAATCAATATTTTGTTTTTATACCACTGATGTGACAGACAAGCACACGGCCCACCTGATAGAAAGTAGTTAGCGTGGCCTATGGATGTGTGCAATGCTAGGGGAGTCACTCGTGCTGCCGACCCTGTATGCACAGAGAATTTCTGTGCCTTGAGTTTAGAAGACAAAGCATTTGGTCTGCCCACTGACAGCACAAAAACTCTCCAGTAAGACCTGGCTACCCTACTCATTGGGAACACAACACGAGGTTATTATGACCGCGGTATTCTGTAAGGCGGTAGTATTTTCTCAGTCGTACTGCTCAATTGGATGGAAATATCGTCGTGTCCTGCCTCCATTATATAAGAAGAAATCGCCAAAATGTATATAAGCGAATAACTTGTGAAAGACTGCATCAAAATTGAATAATTCCTTATGTTTTGTGTTCGTTATTGTTAGGACAAGGTTTGTATAGAAGAAAAAAACAGATGACGCCCCGAGAACATAGGCAAAAACGACCTACTTTAATTTAAAATCAAATGCAAAATTCTTTGGAAAAGTTTAAAAATGAGAAGGGCACGAGTGTTATTGGAAATAATAATAGGAAATATATGTTGATTCACACTAACGGGAAAAGTAAATTGAAATGGATTCGAGACACGGTGGTGACGTGAGGAGAATAGGTTCTCCTATCAGAATCAGACGGTATTTGGTCCCGTATAACCAATATAAAGCCAAACTGAGAGAAAGTGTAAGGGATTAGTCCCTGGTCTATAAGTGCAAACTTTGGATGCTGGCTGGATGATAATTAAATGTTACTAACCTAGAAAGTTGAATACTAACAAAATCGACAGTCTCCATAATGTCCGGTTTGGGCCGATTCACCTTCCAGACCGTACGTTGGGTTCCATTTGCCAGATTCACCTCCAACTCCTCTAGTTTCAAAGTATCCTTCATAGATTTAATTGTTGCGTTCCACGTTGCTAAATTAGCCTCTAGCTGCAACATATTTAATTTGGCGACGTCAATATTTTGAGGGTCACTTTAGAGTATGCGCAATTGAAATCACACCGCGAATTAAGCACAAATAACATTCGAATTCGAAACGTGAACGTACTAATGCAGCATAGCGATTGGTTTACAGTAGGCAGGCAGCCAATCGGATTGCTCCGTTCTCTGCATACGTTTACGTTACAATTTCGAATCATATTCATGCTCGGGGCACTGTTTTCAATTCCGTTTGATCGTTCGACATGTTCTTACAGTATGTGCCTGAATGTATATGAATCGTGGGGCTCGTATATAAATAGTAAACGAGCAGGTAACCACATTATACGACTTTGACACGTCCACATATCTAGTCTTAAAGAATTACTTATGGCCAATTGACGTCTTGAAAATGCCACAATGGAGTTTGTTGCGCTGTTTCTTTTTTTTATACAACTGAGGTGGCAGACTAGCACGGCCCACCTGATGAAAGTGGTTACCGTGGCCTATGAACGTGTGAAACACCAAAGGAGTCCCCTCGTGCTGCCGACCCTGTAAACACAGCACAAAAACTCTCCAGTGAGCTCTGGCTACGCTACTCAACGTCGGGAACACATCACGAGGTTATTACGGCTCTGGTATTCTGTAGGGCGGAGGTACTTCCCCAGTCGAACTGCTCAATTGGACGGAAATACCGTCGTGTCCAACGTCCTTTGAATCTCACTGCGTGTGTGGTAAACTTGAGTAAACTAGAATTAATGTCAATAATAAGATTTTAAGCAAATAAGTGCTAGCCAGGTGAGGCTTAAGATGGATAAACATTCTTAAAACATTGAGAACCATGTGTACACTTGAATACACTTTCAAAAGTAACATTGTGGATGAAAGTGCAAATAACCGCAAATGTACTTACAGCTTTCTCCGCTTTCGTCGTGGCCTCAGCTGCCTTGACCACAGAAGGTGCGGGTGCGGCTGGTATATTTTGTGAATAAGTTTTACCCTGCACCCATAAAATGTAATTAAGATTTTTGAATAATTATGGAATCCATACTTGGGAAAGTGTGTCTATCTGTTTGTTTGTCCGTCTTTCACGGCAAAACGGAACGACGAATTGACGTGATTTTTTAAGTGGAGATAGTTAAAGGGATGGAGAGTGACATAGGGTACTTTTTGTCTCTTTCTAAACCCCCAATTTCCCAAAACGGAGGGTGGAAGTTTGTATTGAGCAAAACTGCGGATTTCAACACACAGGAGATGCAATCACGGGTAGTTTATTCAATAATCAAAACACGCACTCCCGCGCTACGCTGCGTGATGAGGACCAATGTGTTTTCTTCATTAAACGGGGCAGTCGCTCCCGGAAAATCTAACATACCAATCAAAACAATAAACAGACCCCAGACTATAAAGTGAACACTTTTGACTCTGGGAATGAATATTTGTATTATTTCATAGCAGTGAAGTCAAAAATTAAATGTTTTTTTACAATGTCTGTGGTATTAGGTAGGTACAGCGTTTTACAATAAGCAGAATAAGACTCAAAGGTTGAGTGTAAAAGTACCAGCTTGTTCGTATCTAGTTGAACAGCACATTCTTGCATCTGAGGCATCTGTTGGTCCCGGTACCGGTCGTAAAGTGTCTGAGCTCGCCGGAGTATTTCCCACATGGCTGCTCCACCAGCCACTGTCAGCAGCTCCGATAACACCAGCGCTTGAGACTCCTAGTAAAATGTGGTAAATGGTGTTAATAACAACAATTAGTCTATTGCAATCCACAGCTGAGAACAGACTATCCCAAGTAATTAACTTTTATAAGTCGGCAGTCCATCTGAATGGTGTTGAAGTTCAGTCAAATACGCAAACTGGGAAAAAGCGAATTCCGAACTTCGAGGTGAAAGCGACCGAGATTTGCGCAAGGATGAAGAAGATTGGTGTTAAGTCTGCCAATCTCACACATAAAACGGAAAATTTGGAAGATAAAATGTAAATAATAGTTTACGGAGCCCAAGAGTTGGTTGTGAAAACCAAGCAATAACACCTCAACACCTAACAGGTGTGTTTTTACCGGGATAACAACTTACTAAATGAGTATGAAAGTGGAAAATAATAATTATTATCTACGTAAATGGTAAAACCTTACAAAACAAATTAGAGAAATAGCAAGTTAAAAAAGGAGGAAAGAATAAAAGATATGTGACGTGCGGGTGCGGGCGATTTAGTTGTAAGTTCCTGCGCTAAGAATGACGACAAATATGACTTTCATTTTGTAATAAAGTCCTTATTATGTGTATTTATTACATAAATATATTGTAAAGTTCTCGATACTTCTATCAATCCTCGGCCAACAAGAATGCTCGAATCCTGAAATAGGGTTTTTTATATAGGGCTGATATGATTTGTGTAACCCTTGTTGGATACATGTTTACGCAAATGAACCAGTTTGGATGTCATCACGAAATCAAGGAAGTTGGATTTGTCATCATTAGGTACTACACGCTAGACAGCGCATGGTAATGGGGATGTCGACGCAAAACTAATCGTAGATGGCAGCAGCATATGACCAAACAACAATAACCATCTGTTCTGTGACAATAACAAACTCATAGCTGTCAGATTTGAAAAGACGACAAACAAGGAAAACTACGTAGATGACAGCTAACATTGGCCATTACGAGGCGCCCTCTGTAGGGATAAAAGCGCAGGTGGTATCCCTATTAGCGCGAATTCCACTCAATTGCACCTTCGATTTATTAGAAAATAATACATAGACCATAGATTTATATGAGAACTAGCTGACTCGGTAAACGTTTTGCCGCTACTAAACAATAGGGGTTGATAGTAGTAACAGTGGCGAGCGGTCCCTTTTACACGATTCTCACCAGTTTGTCTTTGCATGTGGGTTGGTAATTGGTACTTGCCTACTTATTTACTTAGATCGAAATAAAAAAAAACACCGTATTTCGTTTTGAGAATTTTCACCCTTCGCCATTGAGCAGGTGAGTGAAAATTTAGGGTGGTATGCATTTCCAATGACAAAAAAAAATATTTTAGGGTGAGCCACCCTTTTTACGACCGATTTACGACCTACTAAATATACACAAACATTTTCATATAATAATCAGTCAAGCCGTTTCGAAGGAGTTGGCAAACGAACACTGTGAAACGAGAATTCATTTTGGATACAAACACAAAAAATGCATCACTCACCGGATGTAGTGAAAGAAACCACACGCGGTCATTCTTCATGACTTGAGCTAAAGTAGCCACCGGTAAAGCGGTCCTGTTGTGGTCCATTGGTGCTTGGTCAAAGCTACTCAAGCAATGACGTGATCTGTAATATAATGAATAAATTATTTTTCACACCGCTTATAGTCATTACAATATGAAAGGCCCGTTATGACATTTGCCTTTCATGCTTTGAGCTCTAAGCTCATAATTTTCAGTAAAGATGAACTCTTCACCTGGTGAACTTCAGTAATGAATTGATCTAAACAATAATACTTAAATAAATCAATCAGGCCAAGTGCGAGCCGGCTTTAAAAACATATCTTGATCGATTACACAATTGGGAAGAAAATACCGTCGTGTTCTACCTCCTTTAGTCTAATACAGTTCTATTAATGTAAGAGTTTTATTTTTAGGCACGTAACCACTGCCTCAATCATCTTTACCACAGACAGTCTTCATTATTAAAATAGAAACATAGGAACAAATCATACTAAGGAACTTGTTAAGCTAAACCAAGAACGGTGAGATGCAATTTTGAATCTTAAAGCAACCGTTTTCAACTGTGGTTTTCAGCCTTAATTACTCAACATTTTGTCTTTTTGATTACTCGAAGGTGCTTGAGAAAGAGTTGCGTCACTGCTTTACTATCAGTAGGAAAATTTTTGTACCTAATCCGGGTCACTAGTCAATAATAAATTATTGAGTTATCACTTAGTGTGGAGCCGACGCTATTGAGCATTAAATTCGCCTCTCTACTCGACTTTCTACTCGCCTCTATACTTGAATTTATACTCGACTCCCTACTCAATTCTCTATTAGATCTCTATATTTTCCATTGGCCTCTCTACTCGCCCATTAACTTGAATCTCTTTTCGTCTCTCTACTCGCCTATCTACTCGCCTATCTACTTGCCTCTCTACTCGCCTCTCTACTCGCCTCGCTACTCGAATCTCTACTCAATTCTCTATTGGATCTCCACTCGCGTCTACATTCGTCTCTCCAATCGCCTCACTATTCGCCTCTCTACTCGACTCTCTACTGCACTCTATTTGATTCTCTATTCGCCTCTCCATTGGCTTCTCTAGTCGCATATCTACTCGCCCCTGTAGTCGACTCTGCTTGGCTTTCTATTTGACCTCTACATGGTTATAAAAATCTCTACACACTTCTATATTTGGCTCGTTACTTGACCTTTGTTCCAAATTTCACAAGGATATCGTCTAAAAAAAAGTTCTTACTATTTATCCCCTATTCACCCCCTTTTTTACGCAAATGAAAAATGACAAACTTAAATCCCCTAACCCTACACCTAGCCCTAATTCATCTCTGTACCGAATTTCATAATGATATTTAAAAATAACAAACTATCATACAAACTTTTATCTCCTATTACCCAACCCCCCCTTTAACCCCTTATTTCGCTATAAAAGTTTCCAAATTCTAATCTGTTCTGTGCCAAATATTACCAGGATATCGTCAAAAATGTCAAACTTTGATCCCCTAGCCCTATTCCCCTTCCCCCCTCTTGTATCCCTTTTTTCTCGTTAAAAGGTAGCCTATGTCCGTTTCCAAGCTCTAATCCATCTCTTTACCAATTTCATCAAAATATCTTCAAAATTAACAAACTTACATCCCCTAGCCCTATTCCCCCTCCCCCCTCTACAACCTTTTTCGCGATAAAAGGTAGCTTATGTCCATTTCCAAGCTCTGATCCATCTTTGTACCAAATTTTATCAGGATATCTTCAGAAGTACCAAACTTCTATTCCCTATTGCCCCCCCCCCCCCCCTTAAACCACCTTTTTCGCGACAAAAGGTAGCCTATGTTCGTTCCCAAGCTCTAATGCACCTCTGTACCAAGTTTTATCAAGATCGGTTCAGTGGTTTAGCCGTGAAAGCGTAACATACAGACAGACAGAGTTACTTTCACATTTTATGTATGGATTTCGATCTAAACTAAATTAAAAGATTTGAAGATCAGCTGAAATTTGTTAGGACTGGACTGTTCAAAGGACTATCGCATTATATGTTAATGGCTCAAGAAGATGAGGCTCTGCGTTGATGAATCAGTCAGTCGGAACATGCATAATAATCGTGTGCATGAATTACCTCCCAAAATTGGGAGAGGCTTACATCCAGCTATGGACTGTTATAGGCTAGGTATTTGTTTGTTTTGTTAATGCATGAATAGATAACTTCCTTTATAGCTATTTTATATGAAAGAAAATAACGTACTCGCTAAAAGACATTACAGTATCTTTAAGTTTATAGTTCCACAAAGATTTCAGGAGTAGTGACAGTGTCCATGCGCTGCGTACATCTTGAAGCAAAGCAAGTAAATAGCGTTTCTTGTTGGCGTACGATATGCGCGCGAACCAGTACTTGGTGGCTAACAGATGCTTGCTTAGGACAACTGTCTCTTCTGCGTAGTCATCACTCTCTGAAAGTGTGCTTAATTTAAGGTGACTAAGTTCTAGTTAACAAAATGTTACCTGGAAACCTCCAAAAAGGAAATACTGCAAAATCCAGTTATGATTGAACTGTTTACTTATCAGCTCCTGTCTCTCATAAATACATATTGAAAGCCTTATAAATGTAAGTCACAATTTATTAGGTTTGTCTTACAAGCTTATTTTAAAAGGCTGTTAGTATAGTAGTTACAAATCACGTACCTGATCTTCTATCACATGATAAAATAAATACTATTTCTACCTCTTAGGTAAAGAAGTGACAATAGCCCGCCTACAAATTGTCTTTAAACGGATCTGGAACGTCCTTAAAACCTATCATAGACCTACTCACTTTCCGAAAATTAACCAATTTGATCGGTTTATGTATTCCGAATCTCCAACCCTCCAACTTACTTCTAATGGAAGTAAAAATTTAACAGAAATACAGCATACCATATGTCATATCAGATAAAATTAAATCATTGATTAAGTGCACTTGTTTCGTTAGTTCTGCGAACGAAATCATTATAATAATAGAAAATTTTCTACAAAAATCACAAAAATCATGTATTCCAACGCATACGTTATCCAAACGTCACTAAGGTAAAATCACTGGGAAAATGCATCACCCTTGTCAATGTCACCTAATTATTTTTCATTCATATTGCCAGCCTATTACAAACAAATCTTCGGCTAATATTAATTTATAAATATTGTGATGAAGTGAAAACCGATCTTGTTCATTGTAGTCGTAGTAGTCTTTATTAGGGTCAATTCAACTACGGGCTGCGACAACAAGGCCAAGATTACGAGCATGTAGACCGTCTATGTACTATGTTCCAGTTATAAATCGTACCTACATATCCACGTCGTTCTGTCAGTCTAAAGCTGCCATGACGCGCATGGACACGCTGGATTCACAGACCGTAACAATCAAATCGCGTCCGAAAGGTGCTAATCTCTGTCGATTTTGTTTATTAGTCGCGTTTGCAACCTTCACTGCAGCTGTTTACTTTGTTTTCAAAGAACCTATTGAGTCTTTAGGGGATCCTTCTGATCAGTTCACCGTAAAAAATATTCCTAATACCTACACAGCATTAGAAGATATTGATCCTGAAGACAGAGATGTATTTCGAGGGTTCCGTACCTCATTCCTCCCACCTGAGGAGATAGTGCTTGCTCGTAGGAATTTGGATGGTAAAGATGAAGGAAATATTACAAGTGATACTTTCCTATGGGGGACACCTGGTAAAGAAAAAGGTACGCCGGCCCGAGTGAAGCGAATGAGCCGTTTTGCTCTTCCTTCTCAAGTCTATGAGTAAGTAAGATACCAATAAGTTCTACTATCCAATAATCGCAGTTTGAAAAATATTATCATTTAGGTAGGTATATATCTTTTGCATCTTCAGTTCTAAAGGATAGCTGCTAGATCCCGTGCTGCTCTTTGTTTCTCTGAAAAATATTGTGTAACCATAAAACCAAGCAGCATTAATAATACGTATGTATGTTGCGTACGTTTCCATAATTTATTATTCGTCCTTTTGATATTGTCAACAAAATAAATTTAGTAAAAGTACTAGACATTCTATTAAAATAATACAATGTATAGTTTTTGGACAATTTTGGTAATTATCAATAAACTTTGTCGCAAGTTTTACTTTTTCCACCTTATCTTACAGTCAAGACCAATTCCAAGAACAACCTAGTCATGAAAACGGAGAAGCGGAAGATGAGTATGTAGAAACAGAGAGTGGAGTACGAAGAGAATATGATACGGACAATAGTCAATATGAAGACGACGAGAGTATCGAAAGGTTCATAGCAAGTGTATAATTCAGCCTCAAACACAGGTGCGTTATAATACCGCACGATCCATCAATTAGTCCACCACAGTCTACTACGCACGATAATTCGTCCCTATTACTTCGAATAATTGGCTGCGATGTTATTATCGCAGTAGCCAAATACCTAATATACTATAAATAGATGTTGCAATAACGCTTACGGTATTATCCATCGATAATAACGCGCCTGTGTTTAAAGCTTGCAATAAAAATGTCCTAAAAACTGAACTAAACTTTAAATAGTCCTTTTAATTCTATTGGCACAATGTTCCACAGTATTGTTCGTCCAGAAATGCACGTGGACCGTGGGCCCTTAGATGATGTTGTAGAGCAGATCCGCGGTCAACCAGAACTAGAAGAAGGTGAAATGATTTCTTCAGTTCACATTTACAAACCTTCTAATTCTTATACAGGTACAATCCTATCGCTTAACTATCTCTTATTGCTTAAAGTAGTAAGTACATAATTATATAGTAGTCCGGTTAAATTTGAATTAGCATCATTAAATAAAATTGTGTATTTACTGCTTAATCTTTTTTATTCTCTTTAACTTAATCGTAAATCGTTTAGTCTCCTCTTAAGTAAATTTCATATACATTTACTGCGGACTAAAAAAATATTTCTTCCCTTAAGAAAACCGCAGCAAAACGACCTTTCATTTCTGCTATGTGAACAATAATTGATCTGTTTAGACGATTAAGTAAAACAACATGTGAATAATCTTTTGGATCGAGCATGTTAACTGCAGCAGCGTTTCATTAATTGCTCGCCATATACCTCTTGTACATTCCTATATGCTATGTTAATATATATGTGTGTCAGTTGAAGTACATATTAATTATCATACCACTTCTCTCTGGCTGCTACTAAAGCCATTTTATGCTTTAGCTTAAACAATTTGTACATATTCGCAGGTACTCATTCTTTTTGGAAAGATCAAGGAGACAAAGAGACTATCAGAGCTATGCAGGCTAAAATAATGAAACAGTATATGGATGCTGATGCCGATCCCTGTCATGATTTCTATCAGTACGCTTGTGGCAATTGGGCTGCCCTAAATCCTATTCCTGCTGATAAAGCAGGGTACGTATTATAGATTATAGTCAAGTATACATTATTTGAGATTAAGATTAGATAATTGTCAAATTTTTCTTTTCTAGATACGATACTTTTGAAATGCTTAGGGAAAATTTAGACAGTGTTTTAAGAGATTTGTTAGAGTTCAAGAAGAATGAGAAACTACCTAGTGTATATCCAGGACAACATCTAATTTTAGATGAGAACTTATTAGAAAATCAAAATCTTTACTACTGTAATTGTTCAAACATCGAAATAACACCGCCTAACGAAAAGATCCCAAGCACAGAACAAAATTATCCTTACAGTACAATGAGTTCTTCCCAGAAACAGGAAGTAGTAAATCGTATTCGTAGATATTTAGATAGAAAATTTAAATTGTCAACAAGTATGAAGAATAAAGTTCGAAATTACATAACTGAAATTCACAGAACAAAAAAAGAAATATTGAAAAAATATACAACCAATTTTAAAGAAGGAATTGATAACAGAATCGTCAAAAGAAAGTTCAATATTGAAACGGAACAAACAGGGGTTGGCAGAAAACTAATGATGTTTAAAAGAAGGACAAAAAAGATAAATGGGAAGAGACCTATGGATAGCGTTTTTACGCATGTATCTATAACCACTACTCCTCGTGGTAATATCGGTATTATACAACCTCTACGAAAAGAGAAAAAAAAGAATGAAGATCCAGCAAAAGGCGACGCTGCTTTAAAAGCAAGATTCCTGTTCAAATCTTGTATGAACTACGAAATTTTAGAAAAACGTGGTCATCAACCTCTTTTAGACCTGTTAGATCTACTTGGTGGCTGGCCTATATTAGATCCTTCTTGGCATGGAACTAAATTCGATTGGCTTGAGTTGATGGCAAACTTGAGGTTATACAATAACGACATCTTAATATCAGAATGGGTTGGACCTGACATAAAAAATTCTGATGAATTTGTGATACAATTTGACCAGACGAGTTTAGGTGAATACAAATCTTTTATTTCTATTTTATTTATGTTACGCATAGCAAAATTGAGTAGCATTGATAAAAATGTAACTACGATTGAATTCCACCTTCATTGCAGGACTACCAACCAGGGACTATTTTCTTCAAGATTCTAATAAATTGTATTTGGACGCTTACAAAAAGTACTTAATAACGATTGCCAAAATATTAGGTGGTGAACCAAATCACGTTGTCAAGAGTGCGGATCAACTAATTGCCTTCGAAATTAAGTAAGATTGTTCCACTTGTCGCTCAAATATATCTTACACCATTGATGAACGAAACAGAAGCGTTACGGCTGCTCTCCACGGCACGTGGCGGTCTGTTTCGAAGACTTACTTTTTCCACAGTGCGTCAACGGGATCCCAAACCGTGGAAAATGGTTAAACGAAGCTTAAAAAGACCAATAAAAGTGATAACCTGATAATCTGATCCTGAAATCTTTTGATCACTTTGAGAGCAATATTCATCATAAAACACTGCCTACTAGCATAATGCCACATCATTGTAATACTTTAATCATAGTTTCTTTAATATACTTATCTACCAAATTGTTTAATTTTATCTTTTAATTCGGAAGTTTAGCAAAGATCACATCAGCCCCAGAAGACAGAAGGAATGTATCAGAGTTATACCGTAGAATGCCACTGAAGAAACTCGAGGAGCTAGTACCTCAAGTAGAATGGAGAAGGTACCTGTGCATCGTGATGAATAGGACGGTGGATCCTGATGAAACTGTAGTATTGTTCGCGCTTTGTTACGTCAGAGTGAGTTATTTTTAAAATGACAGGTAAAATACTAATAATATATCTATTTTTTGTATGTACACAAAGAACGGATACAGAAACTTTTTAGGTACCGCTGACTACCATAAAATTATTGTGGATTAAGTCTATGTGCGGAATAGGGAGATCGTATAACTGTACCTTCAGTAAGAGAATAAGCCTTATAAGTTGCAAAAGGCGTTAGGTACACTAAAGGCTTCAGTCAGCGAAGGCTTGAGGATGATGATAGTACAATCCGTTGCTCAAGCACAGTAACCTAGACCTCATTACAAAATTCAGATTTGTGCTTATAACATAAATCACACAATTGAAAACCAGCGTTGGGTGCAACCTAACATTATGCTAAGTTGTAACCTTTGACAATCTATTGTTACTGTGTTAAATGTATAAGTGTATAACACATCAATTGTCTAAAAATTGAGGTTGTCCATAAACATGTTCCTTCTTTCTTTCTTACATAACATATATTGTTGTATGCAACACTTATGGTTAACAATCACTTTATCAATCTTCGGTGAATATATGAACCCATAATAGAGGACATCCTTTGTATATTATGTTCTACCTACCTACGAACATTGAGATTGGAATTTTTGTGTGTCACCAGCATTTGGTTCAATTGATAAAGCAGACAGACTCTCACGTTTTGGCGAACTATCTACTGTGGAGATTTGTGAGGCATAGGGTTAACAACCTCGACGACAGATTTCAATTGGCTAAGCAACAGTAAGTAGAATAGTTCAAATTAATAGAAAATTACTAAAATTCCTTTCTTAGTGGTGCTTACAACGTGAAGACTACCGAACTTTAAAAAAGTAGCCTGAAAGACTGATTGATCAATCAATGAATCAATCAGTCTATACCTATCCCTGTAGCAAATTTCAGCTAGATCCAGCTAGATCAGCCCTTAGACCGTAATTGAATAATAATCATCCAAACATCTTCATAAACTTTTACATTTATAATAATATGTCCGCGGATAGTGGCATATTCGTATCACCGATATTTCAAAATCAAGATAACGACAGGTGTACATTAAAACGTGAAGTCATTACTCCCACTAATTGACGTGGACCCTGGTGCTATTGTAACCGTATGGCCTAAATATGTGTAATAAACATAATGGTATGGTTCACACCACACTTGTTACTGATTGCTGTGTAGATACCCGTATGACAATTATGCAAACTGCAATAGTTTCGTAATGTGTGTATGGGTGTGTTGTTTTGATGATTTTATGTGTGCATCTGTGTTACAAAGATAACATATTTGTCACCTGACCGGTTTTGCCACACGGCATTCTCAGTATCACGATGAACAGTACACACAACATAAGTGAGAATTATGAATTCCTATTGTGTTATGTACATACCATTTAATTCCAGATGCAAAAGAATCGAAGAGAAGCACCGTCATCTCTCGTGATTCCCTGGCCTTTTTTTTTTTATTTACCTTATCTTAACTGTTGTGGAAATGACTGTAGTCTCGGGGCGCTAGAGTCTCGTCCGTCTATTACCAGGTGTACCGGCTTGAAAGTGATGTTCATTTCCCAAAAAACATGATAGGGGGGACGATTGACTGACAAGATTTTATAGGGAATTATGGGAATTCATCACTTTAAAATTTGTCATATAATCGTTTCTTAAAAATTAATGCCGTGGTGGTTAGTCATGGTCAATAACAGAACATTTAAAAGAATTAATGAACATTTTTTTTATAGATTTTACTTCATATTGTTCGGCCGAGAACAAGCTCCACCAAGATGGAAGAACTGCGTTTCCCAAGTCAACTCAAATATGGGTATGGCACTAGGCTCTATGTTCGTGAGAAAATATTTTGATGAGATGAGCAAAAATGATACTCTGACCATGACAAGAGAAATACAGCAGTCATTCAGAGAACTGCTCGCTATGACAAACTGGATCGATGACAAGACTAAGAAACTTGCTGCTCATAAAGTTGATGCCATGATGTTGAGAATAGGATATCCTGACTTTATATTGAATAAGAAAGAACTAGATGACAGGTATAAAGAAGTAAAAATACACCCGGATAAGTATTTTGAAAATATTCTGAATATACTACAGCATTTGACCAAGATGGAGCAAGCGCGGTGAGTTAAAGGAGCGCATTAGTATTTTATATTGAACCGAACGGAATTGAATGAACAATAGTCTACCTCTTACCTCTACTATATTTAAACTTTTCATACAAGTCTGCTGTTTCTGAATAATTCTGTGCTGCTTTCATCCAAATGAAATTTACACTTTTACATTACCATTTTATATAGAACTAACTTTTGCCCGCGGCTCCGCCCGCGTGGATGTCGGTTATCGCGACCAAACATAGCCTATGTCCTTTTTCAAGGTCTACTCTACCTCTCCACTAAATTTCATTAAAATCGGTTCAGTAGTTTAGGCGTGAAAGCGTTACAGACAGACAGAGTTACATTCGCATTTATAATATTAGTATGGATTTATTTTTCATTTCTGCAAACAATATTATTTTCACTCCTCATGCTCTTAAAATGTTACTTTACTCCCTGCATATCGGGACTAAAGTTCCTTTTTAATCTCTAGGGACTAAAGTAATTTTTTTTTAATTTACTTTGATAACTCCTAAACAGCCAATCACGGTGTTTGTGAATGGGAGGATTATCACCTTTTTAGTGATTGTGTAGGTATAGAAATAACCTCAAAATGACATTTGAAAAAATCAAATATCCCATTTAATTTCATGTACCACGAATAATGATATTAATTTAATTAATTATTATGTAAGTATTAAGGATAAGTCCATTTTATTATCCATTTCCAATTAGTTTTAAATTATTTTTCAAGTTTGAATCTGTTGGCTAAATATTATATATGCAAGCATATAAACCGTACGTCACTTAACAACAAAAAAAACCGCGGGACAAATTTCTTTGCAATTTGAATTTTGAATAGATTATTCGTAATAAGCTTGCGTTGTAATCACCAATTACTTACACCAATTAATTGTGCAACTTAGAAACTTTGTTATTATAAATAAATAAAAATAAATAAATATTCCACAACATTTCACACAACGCTATCTAGATCCATGGTAAGCATAGGTTTACTACCTTGTATTATGGAATCTAGAATACGGATAAACATACTTAGATATTTTTTTTTTGTAAATGCATACATATTATACATAGAAACATCCAGACCAATGCAAATACCCATATCCATGCGTACAAATATTTGCACTGAGCGGGGATCGAACCCGCGCCTCCTGCGTAGCGACCGCGTTCACTACCGCCGCGCCACGGAGGCTTTACCCCGTTATCGATATGATGAAATTATTTTAAAATATTATTCAGGTTGAAAAAGATATTTGCATATTTCTTTTTTTTTTATATTATAATTTTGTATAAAAAGTCGCTTTTTTTTCCTCGCATTCAAAGTGAAAAGTAGAGTGTTTAACGTGGGACTAAACAACCATAATGACACTCGAACTATTAGCCACCCTCGCTTCGCTCGGGTGGCTAAAACATCTCGTGTCATTATGGCTTGTTTTAGTCCCTTGTTGAACAATCTACTATCTCAGCCCCTCTAGACAAGTGGCAATTCGCTAGCCGGCGTTTGGTGGAATAGAATGACGAATGTATGGGATTTGACGTAAATGACAGTCGTTAACGCATGTCAAATACGTCAAATCCTATACATTCGTCATTCTATTCCATCAAACGCCTGCTAGCGAATTGCCACTTGTCTAGAGGGGCAGGTATGTACTCTCTCTACTCTCTTAATCTTTTGATCTCTAGCGGTGCGCTGGTGCGATGTCCATGTAACATTATTTCCAACATCTTCCGGGTTTTTATACCGTTACGATCGCAACTGTAGCTATGTCGCAATTTACCATGCCTAAGGTGGCTTATACTCCGCCCACTATTTATATGTATTCTAGACAGCTTTTAGTTTTTTTCTTTTTTTAGCGTTTTTTAGTTTTAGCGTCAATTCCGAAAACTCCGAACAAAAATTAGGCGCCAATATGTCATATGTTATTGAAATCGTCACGTCAGCCAGAAAGCAATTTTAGAGATGTAGCTGGTCGATCGACTGTGTTCTTATTGGAATAACTTGAAAATGTTACAATCGGAATCGACTGTGTCAGAATCTTATGGCAAAATGGAAAAATATATATAAATACTAGCTGTCGCCCGCGGCTCCGCCCGCGTGGATGTCGGTTATCGCGAATCGGGGTATGAAAAATAGATGTTGGCCGATTCTCAGACCTACCCGATATGCCCACAAAATTTCATGAGAATCGGTCGAGCCGTTTCGGAGGAGTTTGGGAACGAAAACTATGACACGAGAATTTTATATATTAGACAATACTGAAGAAATTGGACTAAAACTAAACCATCGTACTTAATACTTTTTAGTTTAAATTTATTTTTCATACATCGCATTAGACATACTCGTACTTGGTTATTATTTAGGGTGGTTGACTACTTTTTTATCCTCGAAGAATTATCACCTTATAATAAAATATAACGAACTGATAAACTGAAATATTCTTACCACAAATATTTAATTTTAACGATATTTAATTCGAAAATTCAATTTCTCGGGCCACCGAAAATCCCTCCTTACATAATTATTATTATCATCATCATTATTAAATAAGTCCCTTTATTCATTAAGAAACACATACATTACATTTTTTAAATATGTACATCTATAAAAAAATATACTTTAACACTTAGTACCCCACCGGCATTTGGGTACAGGGGGCAAGCTACCGGTGGTTAGGACTCCAGGAAGAATCTTAACTTCCTCGCTATGCGTGCCGTGTCTAGCAGAACTGCATTCTGTATCAAGCCCTTTGACCCAGCTGTTTGTCAAGAGCCTTTTAAATGATTGCGACTGACACGAAAAAGAAGAAGACTATATCAGGGTTATAAGGAAAAACATAGTCCACTGCTTTATGGTAGTACATCCATGTCAGTGATGCAGGCGTTGTTTATTGTCAGTCGCAACGAGACGTCAGTGATGTCACAAATTTTCTGTTTTCCGAGTGTTTTCATTCTTCATATTAAAACATGCCGAAGGGCATTGTTTTAAATGGACAATCAAGGGAGTTGGTTGTACGCCTGCGTGACTATTTTGAAAAAGAACTTCAAAATAGTGGACCACTTTTGCCACTGGAATATATGCGGGAGCGTGTGGCGAATGCACTGGGAATCAGTGTTGGTTCCGTGACAAAGATAACTAGGGAAGCCTATGGTAAAAACGATATCGTCAGAAATAAGCCTTTAACGCCAAAAAGAAAACAGAGACCTTTGCTAGTAACTAATGTGGACGAATTTGGTAGGGACGCCATACGACGTCACATAGATGACTATTATTTATTAAATGAATTCCCAACATTAAAAAGGTTAGTTATTTTAATCGATTAATGATTTTGTTATTCTATCGATTTTATCAATTAAAATTTTTATGCAATCACTATTTCCATCTATCTAAAATTCATATAGTGGACGGAGTATAGAATTTTCTTTCATACACGGGGGCAGTTGTTCATTTGACGATGGCGAGCCTATCGGTTGTTGAAATGGCCCCACTACCACTCTTACGCTTACAACTCCAAGCAAATTATTGACAATAAAGTTCATCACACAATTGACGTTTTTACACAGATGATGAAAATGTGTGGAAGCGTCATTTTAGGTTAAACAAGATATTCGCATATTATCTCTGAATTCGTTCTAATGACCTAGCACTTAACAGATGAAGGCATACATAATTATTTTCACATATGCATATGCGCTTATAGCGCTGCAACATCTCAAACACAAATCGGACTGTTAAAATAATCTGACAAAACATTGATGGTTCAGAGTCAAACATATAATAACATACCAAGTAATAAGATTTTTAAAAAAATTACCGAACTATTTACTGTTACCAACAAAAATATTATACACAGGATTGGACAGCCAGTAAACAAAACGCTGTGGAACACGGCCCCGGCTGTAGTGAATGCTTACTACAGTCGTAATAAGAATCAGATAATGTTCCCGGCCGGAATCCTGCAGCCACCCTTCTACCACCGGCACTTTCCGAGGTCCCTCAACTACGGTGGCATCGGAGTTGTTATAGGTGAGTAAGGACGGTGTTATGGTGATATTTTTTTAATATGGCTCTTCAGACATTTACTAAGAGGCTTACAGCACCAAGGCCAAGACGCATTAGCATCTTTTTATAAGTGTACGAATATATACTTTTTATGCCTTGACGTCTTTAGACATCTTTTAAACATTATTTGGAGCTTATTTGTGATTCAGATATCTTGTATCGAGAATAATATATACTCACGCATTGTAGAATCATAATAATCTGAATTGACGAATATCGTAAAACTCCAGGTCACGAGATCACGCATGGCTTCGACGACAAAGGCCGCTTGTTCGATTGTGACGGTAATTTACACCGCTGGTGGTCAGATTCTGCCATTGAAGCTTTCCACCGACGTGCACAGTGCTTAATAGATCAATATGGTCAGTACATCGTCCCTGAAGTCAATATGAAACTGGATGGAGTCAACACTCAGGTAATTACAAAATAAAATTTGATGATTTTTAGGAAAAGATGTGTGAATTAATATTGCAAGACAACAATGGGTACTAAATGAACTACTTAGTCCGAAACATAATCAATACAGCAAAGGTGGGCACAAAATATCATCCACCTGCTGGTCAAATTTTCTCGTCCTTGAAGGTACTTTTAAACAACACTGGAACAAGTGGGGACGGTGAAAACAATACTAAATATAGTGTCTAACTAAAACTGCCACAAAGAGTACAAAATGAAAGTCAATAAGCCGGCATTTTGTTTATAATAAGTATTATGAAGTTAGTATTTGTGCCTAGGGCGAGAACATAGCTGACAATGGAGGTGTAAAACAAGCCTTCCGTGCCTACTTACATTGGGTGCAAAAACATGGTACTGCAAATGAAACGCTGCCCGGACTTAACCACACGAATACGCAGCTATTCTTCCTCAATTTTGCGCAGGTAAGTACCTCAGTTTATATTTTCTTCTTATATGCAGGATGAATATACGGAACATAGGACTGGCAGATAATATTACTCTGCGATCCACGGAAGTGTCAGAATAACCTCAAATGGTATTCAAGCAGTCTTACCGGTAAATCTATGTGCTCCTTAGGATGCGTTTAGACCAAACGAGCGAAATAAGAATGCTCATTCTATCCGTTCTTCGTCAAATTCCTTTAGAGTAAACAGTGACAGAACGTTCGCTCATTGTTCTTTCTTTGGAAACAAGGTTTAAAATATTCTTATCTTAGAATGCTCTTGTTCGATTTCTAGCTCCATGTTCATTTGGTCTAAACGTAGCCTTAGAAGAAGGTATGGATCTCAGCGTTCTATCAAGTAAAATCATGCCAAACATTTGTATTGTTACAAAACATTTACCTGTAATACCTTAATAGCGATAGATGGAGCTTGAGATAGACCAAGCCAGTGGTTGGTGTCCGCTGAGTACGTAGTAGGCTTGTATTCAAACACGAATCTACAGAATATGAAAATATCTAGAGAATTAATAGAAATGTGCCTCTTTCTATAGGTTTGGTGCGGTGCGATGCGTCCCGAAGCCATGCGCAACAAACTGAAAACAGCAGTTCATTCTCCAGGGCGGTTCCGCGTTATAGGCACGTTATCCAATTCACACGACTTCGCCAGGGAGTTTCGCTGTAAACCTGGCTCACCAATGAACCCTAAACATAAGTGCACTGTCTGGTAATATAGCATAACAGCTGATAGATATATTTAATAGGTTATTTGGAAACGCCCTTGATGAGAAAACAGTTGACGCAATATGGAAGGATCGTCATCCTGAAAGTGCTACTGGACAAAGTATTATAGCTCAATACGTACGTGTAAAAGATTAGGTAGGTAGACATAGTATTTAATACTAAGATGAAATTAAATATAGATAATGTAGTCATAATATGACAGAACTCATTATAAAGTGCGGATCAGACTAAAAGAATAACACGGCATATTGTAACTGCGGACACCTAGGCTTCAGTATAGCAGTTTATAATATTGGGGTTCGCCTTAAATGAGATTAACCACGGAGTATAATCATCAAGAATCTCTTATCCTCGTGAGCATCTAAACTAGTGTTGTCGCCAGAATCTTACAGGTTGTGATCAATCAAAATTCACGGAACAAGAGAGATTGGCTGCAGTTCTCGACAAACATCAGGCGTAAATGTTGGTTAGTAGGTAGTTAATTGCGTTACGAATTACGTTGAATACCTTTACAGTATGTAGCATACAGCTATAATTGCGGACCTTTTCTCTTGAATTTTGTATTCCGTGGGTTTTACCCAAAAGGTAACTGACGTCACGAACGCAAGAACGGCATAACTGACATAAGCTGATATGATAGATAGATTACTTTATGTTTGATAGGCACTGACTGTTACCGGTAAGTGTTGATGTTGTCTACGATGTAACATGTTTGCCTAGAAGAAACCTAAGACTTGAAAATTCCCCGCTTTTAGGTGTACTATAATACAGATGCATGAGTTCCATTCCTCAATGAGATAGCCAAAAATGTCATGCATATGAATGGAAAACCGATATTTTATCAAAAAATTGTCAGAAAGCCAGACTTTATATACTGCCGTCTCTTGATGGTATGGAAAATGTTGGGCTAGTCATATAGAAAACCAGTTTTTGGATGACTTATAAACATCCTGACTAATTTCTGATAAGAGGTTGAGGAGGCCGTTCTTGTGTTCACGACTAAGTTTCTCGTAACACAGCATAAAGTGATTTCAACAGAAATGAACTCGTCTGTCAACAACCGGTCGCTAAACCGGAACTTTGATTCAGTTTAAGTCCGCATGTATTGTACCGCTAAGTGACTCACGGGCTTGCTTTGTTCTAAACTCACTGAGATGCGATTTAATCATAAAATAAATACAATGTGATAGTAAAGTTTTTACCAGTTTGTATTTTGTAATTAATGTTTGGTATTATTTCTAGCCGTATGTTTTACTTCAGTCCATTTGTATCTAAGGATTTTATATCATACTTAGGTTTTAAAATAAAGTTATTTATATAAAAAAAATGATTATATTTTTTCACTTACCGCGGGTGACGTCACCATCCTTAAGTATACGGCCTTCTTGAGCCACATAGAAAGTAAAAATTCCAAGTAAAAGCAAATTTTAAGCCACGGGTTTTTTCATGGTCCCAATATCTGCTGATACCCAATAAAAATAAAAGAAACTTGAATAATTCTTGGGATATTAATCACGACGAATTTCTTGAATGTTGATTTTTAAATTCCCAAATTTTTTATTCGTAGAATGTTGTGTTATTGTAACGTATTCGGAGAGTCCAGAGTTATAGTTCTGGCTGGGCTGATTTCTTCTGTTCTAAGTATTTGGGCTTTTAATAACGTCGTGCCTTAAATACCTTCCGACTATGCTACTTAATATTGATAGATAATGATAGATAGGACCCAATAATACTTTTAAAAAGGATTGACGATAATTAAATTGAATTGCTGGAACTTTTCAAAATATGAAATTAAGAATTTTATGATTGATCATAAAAAAAATCTTTAAATGAAATGATCTGGCTACTTGCCATTGGCAATCATAGCTTGAGTATTAAATTGCAAGTTAGGTGTAGTATTTACAATTTCTCGCTAAGATTGCATCATGGCACATACCTATGTAGAATTTGTATACAAATTAGACAGTCACGAGTTAGCTGTGACAAGTTCTCGCAACAATTTCACAATAACATGCGCACCATCAGTAATGATGCAAAAATGGAAAGTTTTAACAAAATCATTCAAATATAAATGCGCTTTCATAATACCATATTTTTTTGCTATGTTTTGATAAACCGCTGATAACACCCTGTTATCTTTTTCTTTTCGAAATCTAACAGAAGAATATATGTAAGCAAGTGCCTTAGCTATCTAGCTAGTGCCATTTCTCCGGTGGGCGTATGGTTTCAAGACCTTCGGAGCTCAAGCCAGCCTCATTCTCTATGACCTACACCCGCTGGTTAATGAATGACGTTCTAGTGCAAGGTCTTCTCTTGTGGTTAGGTAGTAAGATAGTAGTTGCTCTCGTAAAAATATAGATGAACCAAATCAAGGTACTTGCAGAGTAGTAAAGCTGGTTTCGAGCTCCAAAATGCAATCTTTACATGTGATTGGGGACGGCTAACGCTATAATGATGATGAAATTATGTACCTATAATAAAAATTATACGAATATGGAATCCCATAAATGTGAAAATTGTACGAATTCAACCGCATTATAGCTGGCGGTACCCATTATTTATCATCTGGTTTAAGATTTGCAAATAGGTACCGCCTGTTACAAAGCTTGTTACGATCTTTTCAGAATCAGTCGGGTTTTATTTTTTTAATAATTATTTAATTTTATACATTTTAGTTACAACTTATTTTTGTAATCGTTTTCTAATTTCCTTCATTTTGATACCCATCTCGATAAATTTGAGAGTTTACCACATACATTTTGGACTAAAAAACCAACATACTTTTGTTCATATTTTAAGCACCCAAGAACACTTTTTACTACAATACTACATTTGAGACATGAATCGTTGAAATCTGTACGGTGGTCAAGGAGATATGAGGTAATAAAAAATATTACAAACATACATACAAAAAAACATAACCTTTCTTGGCAGTGGGGTAAAAAAAGGTATTGACGAAAGTGGTAAAATTGTATTACTTATTAGCGAAGTGCTATTATAGAATGGTATAGTTGATATGTACCAACTATACCATTCTTTAATAGCACGAGGCCAATTCATATTTACCTTGCACCTTTTTTTTTTTTACTTGCGGGAAATCCCCACGGATACCCACCCCTTTGGAGCCGGAGGGGTAAGTTATGTCGGACTCGAACCGACTAAACCGCACGCCGTCTCTGGGTCGTAGTGCTAAGCCAAAGGTGAGGTTGTCATGCGACATATCCCTCGCACCCCGGCTGACCCAGGGCCATCCCTCTCGGTCTGGCCCTTCTCGGGAGGTGGGGACCACGCGGTCCCCGACTCAACCCCAGTGTGGGGGGTTGAGTCGGGCGAGTGTGGGGCCGCCGCCGTGGCCTGCTTCTTCTAGGGTGATGGGCGGCTCCACCCGTCACCCTCAGGCCCGCGCTCATGGGGAGCGGAGGTCTGTCTGCGCCCTCCGACGCCCGAGCCACCTTCGAGCGCGTGCAGCCAGCGAATCTTTCTCGCTCATCGCGCCGCGCCCGCTCTGCTGTCTCCTTCGCGAGCATGACCTGCTCGCAGAATGAGGCGCTGGCCGCCCACGCATCCGCGCAGCGGACCATCGCCGCAAGCAGGGTGGAGAGTGTGAGCACTCTCATCCCCAGGGCACGCCGGACACTCGGTGAGCGTGTGCAGCCCCGAGTCCACGCTCGCGTCGCAGTGATGGCACTTGGGCGTTGGCTCTATACCCATCAGATGCAGATACCGCCCGAAGCTACCGTGCCCGGTGATAATCTGCGTCTGACGGTACGAGAGGCTCTCGTGTGGCCTCTCTAGCCACTCCCCCATGATAGGTCTTACCGCCGCAATCACGGCGTGTCCTATTTACCTTGTACCGACCACAAACCGCGTTCATTTGTTAATTTACCTAAAATCGTGAATACGGTTTGAACAGGTACTTAGTTGACAGATAGCACATGGTCCACCTGATGGAAATTGGTTACCGTGACTTATAAACCTGTGCAAGACCAAGGGCGTCATACTCGTATCGGATAATGACTATTACTGTTGACAGTATAAATGGTACCGTTATATCCCTTAAGTATTAGTATACAGGCACAATGACATCCAGCCACCTTTCTATTTAATCGTAACATCTCTGTTAAGGTGTGAGTTTTTTCATGGTATTCACATTTTCTTATTGTTACTTCGCATCATTATCTATAAAACTTTGGAGAGATGAAAACAATAGCTCCAAGAAAATAACAACTGATTGCTGACGCACAGCGCAATAGATGATGAAACAAGGAAATTGATTTCGATGTTAATTTAAATGAAGTTACATCACACGCGACCTTGTTACCATCAGGACAATCGCCACCAAATAGAAGGAAAATTCACCAGAATTTATGATAGAAAAAGTAAGTACATGTATACATTATACATGTAAATTTATTTTAATTGAATTGAGGATAAATCCACCTTAATAACGTTATAATTAATTGGAAGTACAATATTATTACAATATTAATACAATATTATTTTATATATAATTATAAATTTACTGTAAGCCGGGGCTCGAGGTTCTGGCGCTGGCTTTCCTTTCGGGGTTGGGGGTTCTGACGGCAGTCGCCCCCGGAACGGCCAAAATTTCGCCAAACTAATATGCACGAAAAAGTAAGGTGCACCTGATGGGCAGGCCGGAGTCGGCGTTGTGCTCTCCGGGGGTCTTCGGGATGACATCTTGGAGGTAAAACTCTATAGCGCCCGACTTACGGTCGTAAGGGTGCTTTTTGATGGGATTGTTACCCACCTGCCTCTCTAGACAAGTGGCAATTCGCTAACCGGCGTTTGGTGGAATAGAATGACGAATATATGGGATTTGACGTATATGACGGTCAGCGAAACCGAAAAGATTTCGTTATCCTGATTATTTATAACGTCTAAATGTCAATGATGATATACAGGGTGGAAGATTTTAACCTTACCTGGAGGAGAAGTACTCTAAATACTGGAGATAACGAATTCCACTCAAAGGAAACATTCCTTTATTTTTTAAAAGAAACAAAACTGCATTTAAATATTTTTAAAAACGCCATACCTGGTAATCGAATCGACTAAAATCCCAAAAAGTCTCATCAATCATAAGTGTCTGAAAACATGGTAAATTACATAAAAGGAAGTTCATAAAATTTTAACTTATGAACTCAGTGCCAGTAGATACAGCAGTTTTACTCAAGGTGTCATAAGAAACCTTATCAACAATAAAGTTATCTTTGAAACCAAATATTTATCAAAATTATAAGATACTAAATGACTGAACTTTGTTTCCGGTTAAGAATGTAATTTTATTGGGTAACTGCACGATTCGTGCGAGCTTCGTAGTGTCGTACAATACGGCTAGTTGCACGCACACGAACACCGTGTCGAAGACTGCCGAAAAGAAACGAGCGTGAGATTTTTCGTTACGGAATTTCTGGATTCGGTCCCCGCGTTCAAGGCCCTCGATAGAAGCTATGCAATAGCTTAAAAATACAAATTGTTATTTCTTCAGATTTTAGTTGGTTCGATTACCGGGTGTGGCAAGCGAATTCTCGAAAAATTTAGAATGGCGTTTTATTTCTTTTTAAAAGTTAAGGAATATTTCCTTTTAGTGAAATTCGTTATCTCCAGTATTTAAAGTACTTCCCCTCCAGGTAAGTATAAAATCTTCCACCCTGTATATGAAATAACCCGTTAATAGACTGATTAATGAATGGTTGGAATGGTTGAATGGTAAGAAGCAATAATCCAGATGGTATGAACCACCATCCAGGTACTGACAAATAACGGGGACGCAAAGATCGTGCAAAGTGGAAAAGAAACTGTAGGCAAATGGTACTCGGAGCTTCGTGGTGGTAGCGGTGGCAACCTGCAGGGCTAACATACGCGCCACGAGATAGCTATCTCGAGGCATTTTGCCGTTTTATGTCGATATGTCTACTGTTAGTAACATGCAGGGCTAACATGCGCGCCACGAGATAGCTATCTCGAGACATTTTGCCGTTTTATGTCGATATCGACTGTTGGTAACATGGCAAATCTCATGGCGATCTGTCAGATGTCGACATAATAACTCGACTTCGAGAAATCATCTCTACTTAGTGTCTGTAAATTGTAACATACGTGCCCTTATTTACTCGAATTTTGACATTTAAAATGTTTTGTCTCCCGTCTTTCATTTGGTCGACGAGAAGTTACCTCGTGTAAACTTTTCTTGTGCTCGGTTCATTTTGGATCAAAATTTAGTACCTTTGTGCTGAAAATGGCGGTGCCATATTATAATAGTCCCGATATCGGATCACAAAAAGACTAAAACAGCGACTGAAAGCAATTTTCGACCTTTATGACATTTCGTTTGTTACGGCTCTTTTCGCGTTAATTGATGACGCTGATCACGAATCTAAGAAAAAAAATCGATAGCGTGTCATGTCAATAAGGTCGAAAATTGTTTTTCACTATTTTTTCTCTTTTTTTCATCCCTAGCATCCCTAACTAGTCTGTGCTTTCGATATGCTTATCGGATAAATGTGAAAACAGCACAAGATGTCGGCTATAGGACGTCGGCTATCGGCGTCCGACACCGATATCGGATATCGGATAGCTGACTTCCGATAGACGACACCTTGTGCTGTTTTCACATTTATCCGATAAAATAGGCCCGATACGGCCATTTGCTCGAAAGCACAGACTAGTTAGGGATGCTAGGAGTAAAATAAAAGAAGAAAAAAGTACAAGCAATTTTCAACCTTATTGACATGACATGGTATCGAGGTTTTTTTCCTATATTCGTGATCAGCGTCATCAATTAAAGCGAAAAGACATGTAACTCAGAAAATGTCCTTAAGCTCGAAAATTGCTTGCAGTCGCTGTATTAGTCTCTTTGTGTTCCGATATCGGGCCAAAACAGTGGTGTTGGCTCCGATAACCGATATCGCGCCGGACAATGTGAAAGAAAGATACATATGTCATACATTTAACTTCCTCCGATATCGGATGCCGGATATCGGATATCGGATGAGTGTGAAAACGCCATTAGTCAATCACCGTAAATCGAACCGTGAAAAGGTGGCTTTATTTGCCATTACAATAATCACTGTAAATCGGCGGCATTGTATACCATAGACAATAATTTAAAAAGTTTGACGCGACAATATATGTCGACGTTACTTCGCTCGAAAAGACTCGAGATGATATCTCATCTTGATTCGAAATAGTTGACGACGCGCGCATATTAGCCCTGCTGGACCACTCGCCGAGTTTATTCGATGATCTTATATCCTTTAAACGAAACCTAAATACATAAGCATCCATCGAGGCCGTCAAACTGACGACTACCATTTTCGGTTTTTTTTTATACCACTTAGGTGGCAGACAAGCACACGGCCCACCTGATGGAAAGTGGTTACCGTGGCCACAGAATAGATAATAGTACTAGCGTACAGAATGGAAGCTCACCCCCTCCCACCGATTTCATTTCCTCTCCCCGCACGTCAAAATCATGGGCGCTTTCATGGGCGCCTAAAACAAAGGTTGTCACCGATAAAAGGTGTAAGAACGGCACTTCGGAGAGAAGAATGAAAAGTTCGGCTAGCTTCGGTTTTTAAGGCGTCCTCTCTTTCACACATGCCTATAGTAAAATTTAACCCTTAAATGCATCTTGACTTTTTGTATAAATAACTAATTAACTACACATATTGAGAACATTTGTACTTTTTCCTGAGTATTTATTATTGAACCTGACCGTTTTCGCCTTATGGTATCTTCAAAAGTTTACATTAATGTTTTTGAAATATTATATAATGAAATATATAATGAAATATATATATATAATCACAAACATTGCGAAGCCGGTTAGGTTCTATAATAAATACTGTAGAAAAAGTATAAGTGTTCTCAATATGTGTAACAACAAGTTCCACTAAGTGCCATCAATCAACAGTATATAAAAAACTAATGACCTGGATGCCAGGTTCGCCCAGGAATAAATTCGTGAAGTCATATAGTCCGGGTTCTTTAGAAAATAAGTTTAGGACTAGCGTGTTCAGTGACGTTATGGTGGACTGATATTGATTATATGTGTATTATTTAGAAACTGCATTTTAGTGGCATTAAATAAGTAAATATCAAAATATTAACATGGATTTTTCTTATTACTTTATTTCTATCTGAAAACTATGATTTTAGTTATTTATTTAAGTAAGTATTTACTTACATTGAATAGTTGTAAACCGGAATTAAATTTTCCTCGGATGGTGCGCACCAATATTGAACATTTACACGGTCTATGAAAAAAAGGATAAAATACCCAGTTCTTAATTATTTATTACTAGCTGTTGCCCGCGGCTCCGCCCGCGTGGATGTCGGTTATCGTTTAGTGTTGATCCGACGCTATTGAGCATTAAATTCGCCTCTCTATTCAACTTTGTCCTCGACTATGTACTCACCTCTGTTCTCGACTTTCTACTCGCCTCTATATTCGACTCTCTACTCGACTTTCTACTCGCCTCTGTATTTGAATTTATACTTGACTCTCTACTGACTTCTCTGTTCCCCTCTCTACTCGCCTTTCCATTAGCCTCTCTACTTGCCTATCCATTCGATTTTCTTTTCGCCTGTCTACTTGACTCTCCACACTTCCCTATCTACTCGCACCTCTACTCAACTCTCTATTCGATCTCTACTCGCCACTACATTCATCTTGCCACTCGCCTCCCTATTCGCCTTTTCAGCATTCTATTTGATTCTATACTCGCCTCTCCACTGGCTCTCTAGTCGCATATCTACTCGCCCCTGTAGTCGACTCTACTCGACTTCCAATCTTTACACGCCTATCCACTCGTCCCTATAACAATCTCTACTCGCCTCTCCACTCGCTTCTATATTTGGTTCGCTGCTCGACTATGTCCGTTCCGAAGCTCTAATTCACCTTTGTACCAAATTTCATGAGGACATCTTAAAAGAAATTCTTACTATTTATGCCATATTCACCCCCTTTTTGTGCCATTGAATAATTAGAAACTTTAATCCCAACGCCCTATGCGCCCCTCCCCCTTCTATCCCTTTTTTCGCGATAAGGGGTAGCCTTTGTCCATTTCCAACCTCTAATCCATCTCTATACCAATTTCATCAAGATATCTTCAAAATTGTCAAACTTACATACCCTTGCCCTATTCCACCCCTTCAACTCCCTTTTTCGCAATATAAGGTAGCCTATGTCCATTTTCGAGCTCTAATCCATCTCTGTACCAAATTTCACCAGGATATCATCAAAAATGACAAACTTTCATATTTACTATCTAGTCCTTATCCCCCCCCCCCCCCCCTTTTACCACATTATTCGCGATCAAAGGTAGCATATGTCCGTTACCAAGCTCTAATTAATCCCTGTACAAAAATTTCATCATCTTCAAAACTGTCAAACTTTAATCCCTTATTACCCCCCCCCCCCCCCCTCCTATGCCTCCATTTTCGCGTCAATAGGTAGCCTTTGGTCGTTCCTAAGCTTCAATGCCTATGTTCGTTCCCAAGCTCTAAACTATCGTTGTACCAAATTTCATCAGGCAATCTTCAAAAATGACAAACTTTCAGCCCAACCTTTCTACTCCCCTTTTCGCGATAAAAGGTAGCCTATATCGGTTCCCAAGCTCTAAACTATCTCTGTACCAAATTTCATCAAGAAATCTTCAAAAATGACAAACTTTCATACCAGGCCCTAGTCCCCCCCTTCTCCCCCCTTTTCGCAATAAAAGGTAGTCTATGTCGGTTTCCAAGCTCTAAACTATCTCTGTACCAAATTTCATCAAGAAATATTCAAAAATGACATAATTTCCTCCCAAGTCCCTAGTCCCCCCCCTTCTACCCCCCTTTTCGCAATAAAAGGTAGTCTATGTCCGTTCCCAAGCTCTAAACTATCTCTGTACCAAATTTCATCGGGAAATCTTCTAAAACGATAAACTTTTATCCCAAGGCTCTGGTCCTCCCCCCCTACTACCCCCCTTTTTGTGATAAAAGGTAGTCTATGTCCGTTTCCAAGCTCTAAACTATCTCTGTACCAAATTTCATCAGGAAATCTTCTAAAACGATAAACTTTCCTCCCAAGGCCCTAGTCCCCCCCCTTCTACCCCCTTTTTCGCAATAAAAGGTAGTCTATGTCCGTTCCCAAGCTCTAAACTATCTCTGTACCAAATTTCATCGGGAAATCTTCTAAAACGATAAACTTTTATCCCAAGGCCCTGGTCCCCCCCTTCTACCCCCCTTTTCGCGATAAAAGGTAGCTTATGTTCGTTCCCAAGCTCTAAACTATCTCTGTACCAAATTTCATCAAGAAATCTTCAAAAATGACAAACTTTCATACCAGGCCCTAGTCCCCCCCTTCTACCCCCCTTTTCGAAATAAAAGGTCGTCTATGTCGGTTTCCAAGCTCTAAACTATCTCTGTACCAAATTTCATCAAGAAATGTTCAAAAATGACATACTTTCCTCCCAAGGCCCTAGTCCCCCCCCTTCTACCCCCCTTTTCGCAATAAAAGGTAGTCTATGTCCGTTCCCAAGCTCTAAACTATCTCTGTACCAAAATATCATCGGGAAATCTTCTAAAACGATAAACTTTTATCCCAAGGCCCTGGTCCCCCCCTTCTTCCCCCCTTTTCGCGATAGAAGGTAGCTTATGTTCGTTCCCAAGCTTTAAACTCTCTCAGTACCAAATTTCATCAAAAAATCTTCAAATATGACAAATTTTCATACCAAGGCCCAAGTCCGCCCCCCTTCTACCCCCCTTTTCGCGATAAAAGGTAGCCTACTTCCGTTTCCAAGCTCTAAACTATCTCTGTACCAAATTTCATTAAGAAATCTTCAAAAGTGACAAACTTTCCTCCCAAGGCCCTAGTCCCCCCTTCCACCCCCCTTTTCGCGATAAAAGGTAGCCTATGTCCGTTCCTAAGCTCTAATCTACCTCTGTACCAAATTTCATTAAGATATCTTCAGAAATGACAAACTTTCATAAAAACTTTCATCCCCTATTTCCCCCCCTTAAACCCCCTTTCTCGTGATTTAAGGTAGCCTATGTCCGTTCTCAAGCTCTAATATACCTCTGTTCCAAATTTCATCAAGATCGGTTCAGCGGTTTAGGCGTGAAAGCGTAACATACAGACAGACAGACAGACAGACAGACAGACAGACAGAGTTACTTTCGCATTTATAATATTAGTATGGATTTTACACTACAAAGATTATAACTTAAAAGCATACGGTGCAGATCTAGATTAGTCATACATTCTAGGGTTAATAAATGGGCGGTACCTGGCAATGACGGAATCCATAATGGATGACATTAATTGTGATACATAATAATCGAAAAAAAATGCCACACTTCATAGGCGTGAGCTTTCAAAATTATGATTCCTAAATTTTACAAAGTATAGAGTGGTTAAAACCATTTGTGTTTGTGAAGAATATAAATAGTTATCTTGCCGTGAACTTCCGTTTAATAAAAATTATAATTGATAATTAAATAAATTAAATGCCATTTCTCTATCTTCCTACTCGGCGTCGACAATCCATACTGTAATATTATAAATGCGAAAGTAACTCTGACTGTCTGTCTGTCTGTATGGTACGCTTTCACTCCAGAACCACTGAACCGATCTTGATGAAATTTGGTACAGAGGTATATTAGAGCTTGAGAACGGACATAGGCTACCTTTTATCGCGAGAAAGGGGGTTTAAGGGGGGAAATAGGTGGTGAAAGTTTTTATAAGTTTGTCATTTCTGAAGATATCTTAATGAAATTTGGTACAGAGGTAGATTAGAGCTTGGGAACGGAGATAGGCTACCTTTTATCGCGAAAAGGGGGTATAAGGGGGGGAGGGCTAGGCCCTTGAGATGAACGTTTGTCATTTTTGAAGATTCTCTGATGAAATTTGGTACAGACATAGTTTAGAGCTTGGGAACGGATATAGGTTACCTTTTATCGCGAAAAGGGGGGTAGAAGGAGGGGCGGACTAGGGCCTTGGGATGAAAGTTTGGTCATTTTTAAAGATTTCTTGATGAAATTTGGTACAGAAACAGTTTAAAGCTTGGGAACGCACATAGGATACCTTTTATCGCGAAAAGAGGGGTAGAAGGGGGGGACCTGGGATGAAAGTTTGTTATTTTTGAAGATTTCCTGATGAAATTTGTTACAGAGATAGTTTAGAGTTTGGGAACGGACATAGGCTACCTTTTAACGCAAAAAGGGGTAGAAGGGGGGGGGGGGGGGGGTATATGGCTATGGGATGAAAGTTTGTGTTTTTTGAAGATATCCTGCTGAAATTTGGTACAGATATAGACTAAAGCTTGGGAACGAACATAGGCTACCTTTTGTCGCGAAAGACGAGGTTAATTGGGGGGGAGGGGGGTTATAGGGGATGAAAGTTTGTCAGTTTTGGAAGACATCCTGATGATATATTTGGTACAGAGATGTGTGGAGGAACGAGGTGTGATGTTCCTCCAACACAAAGGGAGGATCCTCCGACCAGGCAAGGTGATCACGCCTGGCGGGCCGCGGCCCAACGATTGTCGTTGGGATGTTGTATATGTATTGTACCAGCGTAGGAACTTCACTTTCGCGATGCAGGATTTGTATTATCGTAGTAGTTCTGCTTGATGTCGCTAGGTGGCGCTAGGTACATGTGGTATCGCCACATCACTCCCCTGCAAGACCGGAGGTTGATTGCGATGAGTCAGCTGTCTTAGCTCTCTTGAGGAGCGTGCCATTGCCAGTCTTGAGTAGTTCCGTTTCGTCGGATCTGGACGCCGCTTATTCCATTTGACGGAACAGTCATCCACGCTAGTCCCAGTTGGGGATTAAAGCTTGGGAACGAATAAAGGCTACCTATGGTCACGAAAATGGAGGTATAGGGGGGGGGGGGTAAGGGATGGTACAGGGATTAATTAGAGCTTGGTAACGGACATATGGTACCTTTTATCGCGAATAATGTGGTAAAATGGGGGGGGGGGATAAGGACTAGATAGTTAGTATGAAAGTTTGTGATTTTTGAAGATATCCTGATGAAATTTTGTACAGAGATGGATTAGAGCTCGAAAACGGACATAGCATACCTTTTATTGCGAAAAAGGGAGTTGAAGGGGTGGAATAGGGCTAGGGTATGTAAGTTTGATAATTTTGAAGATATATTGTTGAAATTGGTAAAAAGATGGATTAAAGCTTGGAAATGGACATCGGCTACCCCTTATCGCGAAAAAAGGGATAGAAGGGGGAGAGGGAAGGGGAATAGGGCTATGGGATTAAAGTTTCTCATTTTTCAATGGCACAAAAAAGGGGGTGAATATGGCATAAATAGTAAGAATTTATTTTAAGGTGTCCTCATGAAATTTGGTACAAAGGTGAATTAGAGCTTCGGAACGTATATAGTCGAGTAGCGAACCAAATATAGAAGCGAGTGGAGAGGCGAGTAGAGATTGTTATAGGGACAAGTGGATAGGCGTGTAAAGATTGAAAGTCGAGTAGAGTCGACTAAAGGGGCGAGTAGATGTACGACTAGAGAGCCAGTGGAGAGGCGAGTATAGAATCAAATAGAATGCAGTAAAGGGTTGAGTAGAGAGGCAGATAGAGAGGCGAGTGGAAAGATGAATGTAGTGGCGAGTAGAGATCGAATAGAGAGTTGAGTAGAGATGCGAGTAGATAAGCGAGTTGGGAGAGTCAAGTAGAGAGGCGAAAAACGAATCGAATGGATGGGCAAGTAGAGAGGCCAATGGAAAGGCGAGTATAGAGAAGTGTACAAAGTCGAGTAGAGAGGGGAACAGAGAAGTCAGTAGAGAGTCGAGTATAAATTCAAGTATAGAGGCGAGTAGAAAGTCGAGTAGAGAGTCGAATATAGGGGCGAGTAGAAAGTCGAGAACAGAGGTGAGTACATAGCCGAGGATAAAGTTGAGTAGAGAGGCGAATTCAATGCTCAATAGCGTCGGATCTACACTCGATAACCGACATCCACACGGGCGGAGCCGCGGGCAACAGCTAGTTCTAAATAAGTATTAGGATAATTATTATAATAACCGGGAATAAAATCTGTGTCATTCAGTTGAGGTTCAGAAAACTTGGTACGTTATAAAAACACTATTTATAAATAATGTACTACCTCACTCTTGGCTATGGAGCATAAATAATTAAGGGATGAATACTATACTCTGTCCATTCGTTTATTTTCTTTTTGTCAGTGTGAGACAGTTCGAAATTAGTGACGCCCTCGCACGTTACCGATTCCATTCAAAATAATTATCGATTTTATTTAAGAACAACTTTCAATCGATTTAATACATCGACATAATTTAATATAAATATTAACTAGCATTTATCAGAGTTGAGCATACTTAAGTTCTCAATATGCCGAAAGGAACTGTGTTAAAAGGACAATCGAGGGAGTTTGTGAGACGCCTTCAAGAATACTTTGAGAAGGAATGTCGTAATGGTGCACCGCTACTACCAATATCGCAGGTTCGAAACCGTGTAGCTGCCGCCTTAGGAATCAGTGTTCCAACAGTTACAAAAATTGCCAAAGAAGCCTACGGCAGCAGTGGTATGCAGCATAATATGCTCTCTACACCCAAGAAAAAACGCCAGCCCTGTAAAGTTACTAACATTGACGATTTCGACGCCGATGCTATTCGTCGTCATATATACGAGTACTACCAACGTAAAGAAATTCCGACTCTAAGAAGAATGGTAATTTCACTGAGGAATAGTGGTTTGTTCCGTGGCCAAAAATCGTCGCTAGCTAAAGTGCTGAGACAAATTGGATTTTATTTCAAAAATTCTGATAAGAGAAAAATCTTATTGGAACGCCACGACATAGCGCTGGCTCGATGTGACTTCCTAAGAAAAGCTAAACAAACCGAAGACTGGTCGAATGTGGTTTTCACCGACGAGACTTGGCTCAATGCTAATCACACTGTATCGAAATCGTGGACTGACGACACTGCAGCATCTACTTCGGCTGCACCTATAGGCAAGGGCGAACGCCTGATAATTTGCCACGCAGGCAGTGCAAAAGGATTTGTATCAGATGCTCTACTCACTTTCAAATCCAAAAAATCTGGCGACTATCATGAAGAGATGAATTCAGAAGTATATGAAAATTCTGTGTGTCCTGTGAAAAGTGGTACAAGTCAACTTATATCGAATTTGATATTATTTTAGTACCTTCATCAGAAAAAAATACTCTTTTTCCTAATCTAATCAACATTTTGATACGTCTATTAGTTTCTGAGATCGTGTGGTACATCTAAGACGAAATGGCGCGGATTAATAAATTATGTTTGTGTAAATAAATACATGTTGACATGTATCGTTCATAATATTTAAGTTATGAGATAAATATTTGTGTGTAAAGATGTATCTCTAGTCATATTATTATTCACATATATTTATTACCTTCGAATAAGGTGTCATCTGATACATGTTTAGTTATATCAATTGACACAAAGTAAATTTGTACACTACATTGATACAACTAAAGTTGTATTATTGCTCACATACATAGGAAAGTAATATTTTTTGTATTAAGTAATTCAACTAATGTTATATCAATAATCACGCGAAAATTAAAACGGTTTTGATCCAAAATATGTGCAAAGTAATACATTTTGCGAACGCGAGCGGTGCGCGGGGTGCCGGGGGCGGTACTGCGAGACTACCGCCGCCCGCGCGGTGTCAGTGCCGTAAATACTACTGGACAAGGTGCTCGCCCGCGCTGTCTGAGCAATCCAACATGGCGCACAATGTACGTATTAGATGTATCATTTTACACTAATTCTATTTTATTTTTCGTATATTCATAATAACAAGAACTAATAACCATTTACACAAAATAATTTATTCCAGCTATATCAAAATACACGAAATTTATTTATTATTGCTTAAAAGTATAAACAGTGCAATTCACGTAGATGCGCCCCAGTATTGCTCCTAACTTCTTATAATATGTGCGTATGCTTCCGAGTGTTACCAGTACACCTACACTAAATTTTATTTAAGAGTGCACGCTCACACAAACCCCTGACAGTTGGCGAATAACGCTAGTGTCAAACGAACTGTACCCCGCGCCGCGATACCCTCAACCGAAAATTGGAGCAACGCGTCTTCGTGGATTGCACTATCTGTAAGTAATTAATACTAGTTTATGATACTGTTATTATTTTACTTTGTTATTTATGTTCCATGATGGTCTATTATGTAAAATATCATTGTTGCAGCGTCGTCCTTGCCGTGCAAAACGCATGTTAGACATGTTAAGTTACAGGAGGGGGGACACACATTTTACCACTTTGGAAGTCTCTCGCGCAAACTATTCAGTTCTAAGTATGGGGAACCCCCAAAATTTATTGTTTTTTTTTTCTATTTTTGTGTGAAAATCTTAATGCGGTTCACAGAATACACTTACCAAAATAAGTGGCGGTGACATACGGACGGACAGACAGACAGACATGATGAATCTATAAGGGTTCCGTTTTTTGCTATTTGGCTACGAAACCCTAATAATGATTTAATTTCATTATTGCCATACATTGATAATAGTTATCATGATTATTATAAAAATTTAAAAACTAAGGCTAATATAAGAAATATTGATCATCATTTCATCTCTAGTGATGAAGACTGAAAAATATTTTATTATATTAGAAAAAATATTTAATAGTTTAGAAGTTGTTGATTTATTTAGTTCTACATGTTATTTGAATGGCCATTCATAATTGGTTTTTATTTACAATATGTACATTAGAATTTAAAAAAATATAAAAACAATAAGTACATAATATATACAAACAAGCAGGTTCAGGCGTCAAAGAATTCCTTCCCATCGATGTCAACTGGCAGGGTGGCCAGAAGGCTGGCGGCATTGCCACGTTGAATGGCAATACTGATCCTTTGCGCAAGGAATAAACCAGCCCTCTGGTCACGGGTAGCGTCCATTACCCGTTTGGAAATGTCTTTAAATAATAGACGGGCACTTAGACCCCATGATCCCAGTGTCTCGACCCCAAACGGCTCAAATATGTAATTATCACTTAAACTACGATATTTGCGCCGTTTGAGGGTCTCTGCCGAAGCAGCAGCAGCGCAGGCACAGTCTCCAGTCCCTGGAAGATGTGAAGGCGCAAGGGTGTCAGCACATGTTGCATCCCACACTAAATGCCTTCCCATCTTCCAAGGCACCAAGGACATTCCATCCGGCTTCTTGCCATCATCGCGCACCAGACCAGCAGGTTCTAAAACGGCTGGGACCCCGGCGGTGACAAGAGCCCGACGGATTATGTCATTGATGTACGCGTGCCGTGAAAGCCGTCCCGCGCTCCTACTGCATGAGAGACCATGGTGTCCAAGGCTACTAACTTCTTCTCCACAGCGACATCGATGCGGAGAAACGCAAGGAGCACCTTGAATTATGTTTAATTTGATATGGAAGTTGAATAACATTTTAGGTCTTTTAATAAACGTTATTTTATTATGTGATAGTTTTGATTCATTCTTGAAGTTCGAATATTTCGTCGAATCGAATTGAATTAAATTGAACTAGATATGAAAGTTTAAGTTCAGGTATGTTTATTATTTTTTTTACACAAAGAATACCGAGATTTTGATTTTTGTTTAGTTCTTTTGAGTATGTATTAGAAACTATTTTTCGTCTATGTTGTATTGTTGACTTATGTCATTGATGCTTTTTTTCCTTTTTAACTAAATTAAAACTACTTAACTTACTTAACTTTCGAACTAAGCGTTACTCAATAATACCCTTAAAAAAATTAAAGTGAAAATGCATTTTTATTTGCTTTTTATTGCTTTATTTTTATGCCTGTGTCTTTAGACTGTTTCTTGTATCATATTACACAAATTTGAGTTGAGATTTAAGTCTACTTATATCAAAAAACACGAATTTTATTCTTGAGTAAAATGATATAAATAATAAAACAACTACTTTTACAAGTGTTGTGTCTACAGTGCTTTTGCCAACTGAATAATATTACTTGTTTGTTTGACAGCTATGAACAGGAGATGATTAGTTTCATATAAAACTACCTGATAATATAACAAATATCACCTTTCACCAAACCTTCACATAGCGTGTAAATTGATATAACTCATTTAGAATCATTATACACGAGCATTCATTTGGTGTGTTTTGATACAACAAATAGTTTTTTTTTAATATCTCTTCCTACCTGTACACTCTTGAGCAGGAACCTAATAGGTTATTAACAATAACACACTAATATAAAATACGTCACTTGTTTCCAAACAAATTATTATTCTAAAAAAAATTATGATTATTTAAACACAAAAACTGCTCTACTGTAAAGTTGACATTTTCAAGATGTACCAGTTTTCACAGGACGCACAGAATTGGTTCAGGGAAATGTTGACATTACTAGAAGAACCTTCAATTATATTTATGGATAACGCGCGCTATCATTCACGGCAAATAAATAAAAAGCGAACGCAATCTAATACCAAAGACGAGATTATTAACTGGCTTCGTGATAATAGCGAGGATGTGACTAATTCATTATTGAAAGCAGAACTAATAAGAATTTTGAATTCGAAACGTCAACCTAAAAGATACGCCGTCGATGAAATGGCAGCTGAATATGGACATACTGTTATTAGAATCCCACCGTATCACTGTCAGTACAATGCCATCGAATTAATATGGGCACAAATCAAAGGGAAGGCAGCAAGAAACAACACAACGCCGCCGTTTACAGCGAATAAAATGATGCAATTATTAAATAGTGCGTGTGGTGATGTGACTCCTGAAAACTAGGCCAGTGTCGTCGAGAGAACAAGAAAAATAATAATAACTGATTGGGATTGAGATGTTGCAATTGACAATATAATAGAACAAGAATTGATTATTCGTGTAACAGAGGACTGAACTGACGAGTCTAGTGTAACTTATGAAGACGAGTCTGATGAATCAGTGTAATAAATAATATTAATAAATTTACTTGTTTAATTTGTATACCGAATAACCTAGCTAGTTTGTTAAATAAATATATGTGATTTTCCAAGTATATTTGTTCATAACTCTTGATTTAAACTTGACGTAGACGTTATTAACTATGCGTTTTAAAATTGAATTTCACTAACACGTGCATACTTACAATTTAAGGCAGCTGTCGAAAAGAAAAAAAATCAATTTACAAATAATCGATTTGAAGACAATTGATCGATTTATCATTTATGTCAAGATCTGTTTTATAGTCTGTGTCTGTTTGTTATACACAGGGCACTTCACTAAGTTTTCGGTACACTATAACCTTGTACGTGCATAAGCGTCATATTTTTATAAAATAATCCATACATATTGTAAAAAAGACGCTCGTACAAGTTTCCACAGGATCTGTCAAAAAGAAAATAAACGAATGGACAGAGTGTAGTAGTTCTATAAAGAGTTCCAGATCATTTCTTTGGCATCTGGAGGTGAAATCTGGTATCCTTATTTCTTTTATATGATACGTAACTTTATTTTATTGATCCCTGGATATTTCACCAAAAAATATTGACAATCCGTTCTTAAAAAAGCCACAGCAAACGTCTCCCTTTTTTCTCATGTTTTTTTATAACGAAGTACACCTATAATATGAAACATTTCATCCAATTAGGACACGGCCAGTATCTAGTAAGAAACTAGAAACCCGCAGGGCTATGAATACGTACGGCGAAAGGACCACCATGTATATTATTCCCCGTTTAATAAACAAATTGAATACGTCCTTCCGACAGAGCATCACGCCAATAAATATAAAAAATAAATTAAAAGCGCACTTCTTAAACATCCTGTAAATGGCTCGCACAAAACCGGTTCTCTGTCCGGTCGCTCGGACAAAATTGCCGATCGATCACAAATATTTATGTGTTTTACATTTACCTCCTACATGCATTTCTAATAACCATCTATGGGTAGATGTTATGATGATGGTTAGCAGAATACAATGCATCATTATGAATTTATGACAATTAGATGGGTCTGATTGTCATAAATTCATAATGATGCATTGTATTCTGCTATTTGTTTAGAATTAAGTATAAGCATTTAATATAGGTGTATTATCTATGTTATAAAGTCTGTAATCGCAATATAGAATGCACAGCACTCCACACAAACCTCAGTGATTTACGGTTTGCTATGATTGTTTGATTTCATTGTATAATATTGTTGTAAAATAAATGAATGAAAAAAAAATATGCCTTTCTTTTTCCACAACTACCTGTACGGAATTATGTACTTGATATTTCAGCCAAAAATCATCAATATCCGTTCATAAATAACGCGACCGAAAAGGCACCCCTTTTCTCCACCGATTAAAAAGCCTTTGGCAATTTTTTTAAATCGGTTAAGAAATGTACCCTCGAGTTCCGTTCGGAGACTATTTATAATTAATGAAAAATTTCACGCGGGTGAAACCGTGAGCAACAGCTAGTTTTTTTTATAAACACAATCGGAATTAATTACTCTTTAAACATATACAAGTCGTCTTGTAGTATTGTTTTGTTATTTGTGCCGATTCTGCTGTTTGATAGGACCAAAATGTTTCGCCATATTCTTTTCTTCCGAAGCGAAGAAAAAGATGGAAAAACATGATTGTCGCCTCCGTCGGATGTGACGAAAGTCATGACACCAAGGGATAGAGCGAGAAAAATCAGGCTATCTTACACAAAAATTAGCTCACAGATGGGATACACCCAAATTTCAAATAGTGCCATCCACGACATTTCTAATTTTCTCACACATCAACACTACCGTGCATGTACACGAGCTACGTTTGTAGTAATTACAACGCGATTGCTTCATACATTTTTCCGAGAGCTTCCGAGGTGTGCCGTGGCCTATGGACGTGTGCAACACCAGGGGCGTCGCACTTGCGCTGCCGACCCTGAAGAAACCTTCTAATGCCCTTCTTGAAGAACCCCATATTGTAGTCGCTTGGGAAAACCACAGCAAGGAGCTCGTTCCACAGCTTGAGTGTGCGTGGGATGAAGTTCCTTTCGTACCGCACGATTTGCACCATTTCTGGTCGCAATGTGTGAGGATGAACTCCCTGTCTATGGTGAGCGGTGCGATGATAGAAAGTAGCTGTCGGCATCATGTCAAACAATTTATCTGAGCACAAACCATTGTATATGCGGTAGAACACACACAGTGAGGTAAAGTCCCTTCTGAGGCTGAGAGGATTTATCAATGTTGGCATCTATAGTAGCCTTTTTTAGGAGGAATGCATAATCCCTTTAGGCTGCACCTCATCGGAGATGAAACCAGCACGATTCCTCTAATGTACGGGGAATCTGGTGTACCTTTTTTCTTTTTTACCTATCCTAGACAATATCTGTACTATTCTTAAGACGACGTAAAGCGCCTTAGTTTTAAAGAATCAATTGAGGTATCATACAATAAAAAAAGAATCCATAGAACGTTAACACGTTTTATAAAATAAATATTCCTTTTGAACACTATATTCGAATGACTTTCAGTAGATGGTATTGCGCATTTCTATGCTCTGGACGTCTTCATTGCTCCATAGAGTTTCCACCTCGTACTCCGAGTCCAGTGAGGCGGCGTTGTAGTCCCGTTGCTCCCATCTAGAGCGGACTAAGCGGGCGATTTCTAACCATAAGCGAGCTTCCAGTACTGTTGACAAACAGAATAAAAGTTCAAGAAGTATACAAAGTCAAAAAGTAAGAATTCGTTTTTTCTGTATAGCAGATAGACAAAACATTGACACCAAAGTGTTAAGGAAATAAGAATGCGCTGTGTATTGATAGAACTTAATCTTGATAATCTTAGTGGTGATCTTGCTAGGAGGCCTCGGAACATCGGGTCCGATTTCCATTTTGTTTGACTTAATTTGGCCATTTACAGAGTGACTGCTATCGGACCACCCAATCCTGAGAGGAAAGTTTGCACCAAAGTCTCATCCATCATTCAGCAGGTGTACCGGCTGGCATGTGAGGTTGGCTGGAGCCCCGAAGACCTTTTTTTACACCGCCATTTTTATTCCCACCTCATGGGACCGTTGCGCTTATGAACGTGTGCAGCACCAGGGCCATGGGAAATAGAGCTTAATAAGGATATCTGTGTGCTTCTTTTCCAAACAGTTGTAATCCGGAAGAACTCACGAGTCATGAGTGATTCTGAGAACGCTATCAGGGTGGTTGCTCACTGGGCAAACAAAATAAACTACGATATACCGTCGACTCAATAGAAGACGAAGAACTGGCGTGGCTAACGTGGCTCTAGTACACTTGACATTGGCGTCTGGTCATTAATAATTTTATAATACATTTTACTTGTCATTGGCAAAATTGCGGCGATTTGCTGCATATGCCATTTTGAAGAAGTTGAAGAAGAAGAAGGATATCAATAGGTACTAACAGAATAAAAACGAGAAGGCGGTGAGGAACAGTGGGTTGACATTGCCATTGATGACAGCCATCGTGTAGAGCAGGGCTCCAGCTGTCGGGGCCTGTCGCACGAATAGGCCCCGAAGTGTCGCCCCCAGCCACGGCAGGAACAGGTACTCGCTCAATGGAGAACGCTGAAACACAATAATCAGCACCTTTAGTTGCTTGCAAAGTTTGCATCCAAGGGCCCGCTTGTCATTTTGATTGGTATGTTAGTTTCTTCGCGAGCTACTGCCATTTGAGCTTCAAACCCGGAAAGGAAAACTTGCACGAAATCCTCGTCTATTGTTTAACAGGTGTATCTGGTAATGACTAATTTATTTGAATAAACTACTTATTAGCGCTGGATGCGGGCTGCTTGGGATCGGTCGTTCCGGTAGTCCATAGGAGAGGCCTATGTTCAGCAGTGGACTTTGTGTGGCTGATTATGATGATGATGATGAACTACTTAAAATGTGTTCAAGCGACCTAGTTCAATTAACAAAATCTATTTTTGTAGTTACAGGTTTTTGAAACTACCTGACCTGTCTATTGCATTTTATAGTGGTGGTATAGTTGAATAAATAAATAAATAATAAAGAAAGTTCTAGCTACGCTTCCGGTCGTGGTTGAGGGGTCAGACGAGAGTATAACAGTGCGCGCATAAAAGTGTGAAAAAATAATTCCACGTGGAAGAAGTCGCGGGTTACAGCTAGTATTTCATGAAATAGTTACCACATTCGCAGAATTCAGGATTAACAGAACGCTGATCAATATAACAAGACAGTCGGAGGCCTCCAAACACCACAATACCCCTGAAAAGAAACATCCTTTTTCAGTAGGTAATAAATGAGGGTTGTACCTTTACTCACCGAGGGCCACCTTTGGGGGTCAAGCCACCCCCCACCTGCAAGCCGTTGCATTTCCTAAATAACGAACGAGGGGTTAGAAGGAACTATAGCATTATTAGAAGAACATTGTTCGAAACCTCCGAACTGCCATACGAACGTCTATGGTAGTCGTAACGTGTAGTTGGAACCCTCAAAAGTCCGACCAATGTAACTATAGAACTAGGTTCAGATAAGATAGTTGTCGCTTCACGGATAATATCGAAGTTCAGCCTTATCCCAGTTACTCTGGAAAGCTGACCTCGACTGAGTTGGGAAAAAGGTTCAACCAATAATGATACTTTGAAACTTCTTTTACTTATTAACTCATATCTAAACCACTTCGATAGAATGGTAAACCACGCATTATTCTATGTACGACTGAGTTGGAAAAAAAGGTTCAAAAGGTTCAATCCGGCTCGAAGGACCAAAATGTAAGGGTACGGGACCTTACAATTTATTACTCGTAGTGCGCGACGTTACCGTGACTACGAGCGCCCTCCTTAGTTGGGGAATGTGGAAATTAAATTGTTATTAAATGTTATGATACTGTATATTAAGTAAAACTTAGGAATTAACTTAATAAATGGTTAAAATTAAATATAAATGTTAGGGTAAAATGTTGGGATTTTGGATGTTCGAGTTGGTAATTACAACTGACTTCTCTAAAATTATACTTAGTTTAGGTTGATGATTATTGCAGTGACCGCGTGCAGTGTTTGCAGTTTGATAAGTAGGTTACCGGCGCGCTTCTGGCGCGGCAGTAAAAATATATATAGAATTAAATTATGTACGTTGTCCGTACAATGATAGTTTGAAACTTCTTTTACCAATTAACTGATATCTAAACTACTTCGATAGGATGGTAAGCCACGCGTTATTCTATGTACGACTGAGTTGGAAAAAAGGTTCAACCAGCGATGATAGTTTGAAACTTCTTTTACTAATTAACTGATATCTAAACTACTTCGATAGAACGGTAAACCACGCGTTATTCTATGTACGATTGAGTTGGGAAAAAGGTTCAACCAGCGATGATAGTTTGAAACTTCTTTTACTAATTAACTGATATCTAAACTACTTCGATAGAACGGTAAACCACGCTCTAAGTATTCTATGTACGACTGAGTTGGGAAAAAGGTTCAACCAATGATGATAGTTTGAAACTTCTTTTACTTATTAACTGATAATATGTGCGAAAACACGTAGCCTATATCCTTTCTTAAAGTCTAATCTACCCCTACATAAAATTTCTTCAAAATCGGTTCAATGGTTTAGGCATAAAAGCGTAACATACAGACAGATAGACTGACCGACAGACTTATTTGCGCATTTATAATATTAATATGGTATAAAAATCTTGGGCTATGTTTAATTAACAACAGGTACTGAAATATTTTTTGGAATCTTGTCTAAATCTGAATTGTCACAAAAACTTCTGAACAGATTTTGATGCGGAGTTTTATTAGTAAGATCTTGGACTTAAATCCTGCAGTATGTTTGATCGCGTTTCTAATAAATAAATAATAAATATTCTAAAACATATCACACAACGCTATCTACCCATGGTTAACTAAAAACTCCTATAAAGCTTAACTAGCTTGTGTTATGGAATCTTTTTTTTGTAAATACATTCATAATATACATAGAAACACCCAGACCAATGCAAATATAAATATTCATGCATACAAATATTTGCACTGAGCGGGGATCGAACCTGCGCCTCCTGCGTAGCAGCCGCGTTGAACAATATAAAACATTAATTTTAAACCATGGAACGCGACAGTTTGACAATTAATTTAACCAGTTCACCTTATGAACTTGGTTGAGGTAGGTACCTGTATCTGAACACAGACCCAAAAACAAAAAAGTTGACTTTAAGAAGGGACAGAAACTGGTCTTAAACCGGGGCCCTGTCCGTACCATTGAAACTTATTGGTTAAACTATAGAGACTTTTAGAGGAGGTATAATTTTAGAGCATGATTTAAGTTATCGCTAATTGGATATTTTCCTGTAGTTAAAATGAATTATTTAGCTGCATTTATTAAATTAAGAATAGTAAAAGAGGGAAAACAATTGCATCGGTTATTATTTTGTCGTTCTTATTTATTGTTAATCATTCACAAAACCTTTAATAGTAAATGATTTGACTATTAAATATTATGACGTCACAAATAATTTTTTCATACAATTTGCCTTATAACTTACCGTTTTGACGTTTAGTAAAAATTAACTATTTTGACTAGTCAGTCTAATACCCAATTTTAATGGTTTTAAATTGCTTAAATAATAGGGTTTGTCCCCAAAAACGTGGATCTGTCAGAGCCAAACAATGGTAGGATTATATTTAGATCTATCACTTTACAATACAACTGCACACTATTATTATGAGTTAGAGCACGAGGACCTGTAAGTACGCCATGCTTCACCCAGATGGCGATCCTAAGTGAAGCACGAGGAACGACCCAATTAGATGTTACAATATATGATGACAAATATAAACTTGCTGACAAACAAATTATTCCTTTATTTTATCCTACACGAATAATATTTCACTTTGAATATCAATGGGTATTTGGGTTTATGACGTTTATTGTAGTTCTAATAGCCATAGGTGAAAAAGGATCTATACACTCACTATGGGATAAATACTACTTCTTCGGAATTTTTAAAATATTTATTGATTATCTAAGTGAATATCACGTTACTTAGGAGTTTTCTACAGGAAGAAACTACACCTTAAAACTTTAACATCTTTGAATTAGACGACTGAATTGTTTTAGCGCTTCAAAACTAATTATAATGTGACTCTTACCAATTTATAATGTGAGTTTTGTTCTGAATACTTTTTCTAGGGCATATCACAATATATCTATATCGGTTCCTATTTTGAACTTTGTTACTTACTTGTCACATCAATATCGTCTATGTAAAGTTTATCACTCTTACTCAATACCATATAGTGCAAGTCCTTAGGTAACGGCTGTTCATTCACAGTCGCCACTTCGAACTTCACGTTGCATGCTAAACCAAGTAGAAGGCATACTGTAGATAAGAATGTCACTGACAAAACAGCTTTGGAAGTCTTAGCATGAAGTTTCTCCGCCTCAGCAAATGTCTTCGTCCTTAAGTAGAGCAAGCTAATTTCTATATAGTCGATTAGGGCCCCCAGTAATGGTACGTTGGACTTGGAGTAAGTCCTGAGGTTTAAAAAGCCCGGCATGATCTGCCTAGACATTACGACTCAAACAAAAATTTCAAAAACCTGTTGTTATTCTTAATTTGTCATGGTTACTTTTCAACAGTTTGACGTTTCCACGACCGTTTGTCATAGAACAACCGTAGAAGTTTTAATATGTCGGGTACTTGTCTATTTTTAGCATTTGCAAGAAGTTTTAATATTTGAGTCTAAAAATACTTCATCTTTCTGATCTAACCCTGTAATTATTTAGGGCCTGTGCAATATGCATTTGCTTTTTCCAATCATCTCTTCATACCGTCATATCATCTAAATACCGCTTGCAAATATTGCTTGCCAATTTTTTATACAGTATAATCTTCTTTTCTTAGATCTTCCTCTTTCTTTGCAACCATCCACTTCTATACTTAATACCTTTCTCACATTCTTCTGAAGTGCTCCAGAAGAGTTAGCAATAGACCGATATTATAAATTCTGTTTGGAAATTCTCATTTGCTCTCCACTCCGTACTGGAGTCAGGCAAATATCATATCACATGGAGAATACCTTATCCTTCAACTGCCAGTGCGATGGCGTGACATTAAATGAGAAAAATTATCGGGTGACAAAACAATGTTTGAGTGCTTTATGCATGTTATATCTCACGCCTGTGTATTGTTATGTTTGAGTTACTACAAATAGGTAAGCAGGTGTAACCACAAGTGACTTATAAGCAAATCATACGAGTAGACGGCAAGCCGTTAATATTATAACCTTCAATGCATGCAAATCATTATATTTTATTATCTATCAGAACATTCTCGTGACAGTGTTTGACTGCAAACTCCTCCGAAACGGCAAGACTGATTCTCATGACAATTTTTGTGCATATAAGTCCGATACTCAGACCTAAGGGACGTATACCACGGGCGAAGCCGGAGTGGGTCACCTAGTTATTCTTATAGAATTGGCATAATGATGGGAAATTAGTTCTTTAATTATGCTCTCCTTGAGAGGTGTTGTCAGTTTTCTGGTCAAAAATAAATTAATTATTTACTTGAACGGTTCTTCTTTGGTACCAGTTTCTAAAGTTATTATACAAGTACGACCTAACGGAATCTTATTGAAGAAAATGGGGACTATTTTTGTTGCTAGAAAGTATGACGATGGCTAAGTTGAAACCACGGGTTGAAACCTTAAAAAAGTTTAAAAACGATCTATTTTTCTTCTGCATTTTGCCTCAGAGGCAACAATGCCTGCCCTAAATAAGTAATAACGTTTTTTCAACACTTGATTTTTATCTAAATAATTTTTTATGGTAATTGCATATTTTATTATGCACTAATGTAAATAGTACGCCTTTTTTACTTTGGTGTTCTTTATAATAACTTTAAAATGGATATGCTCGTTAGAATTTTTTGTTGTTTATGCTGCTATGTACGACTATAATACAGTTTTATCTGATAGTACTTACTAGATATTAATATTAACCTAATTAAAATCCAATTCTGATGATACTCTTTTCATTGCTGTACCTATCAGTGATGCTATTTATTTTCGATTAACCGAAAACGTTAACGTAAGCTATATTAACGCTGAATCGTTTAAAAGTCGCAATCTATCTTTGTCACCAAACTGTTTTTACATATTATATTCGAAATAGACGATAAGACATGCCTTGTTTATGGTCGCACCTTATACCTGTCCGCAACACTTGCAACGCACACATCGACAATATCTTATTTTACTAATGTTGGCACCGCCTATTATTATCACAAACACACCCATGCATCCAGTATGAACACTACCTTTGAATGAAGACAATTCAATGTTCTATGTTTACAATGTTCAGAATGAACAGTATAATCCTACGTCATCCAACACAATGATAACAGTACGGCGACGAATGAATATTGAACAATAACTGTGTGGGAACTGTTCACACAAGAACGATCAACATGGTGAAAGCACGCAAATACGTAGTAAAAAATACCTTTAAAGGATTACCTAAACGTGACGACTTCGAAATAGTAGAATATGAGACTTCGCCCCTAAAGAATGGTGAAATTCTTGTTAAAGCCGAATGGGTGAGTGTGGACCCATATCAACGCGCTTACAACGGTCGTCAATCCGTCCCGTACGATCAATTCGGCTTTCAAGTTGGATTAGTTGAAGATTCTAAGAATCCCCGTTTTCCGGTCGGTTCAAGAGTTGTTTCGCATAAAGGATGGTGTGATTATAGTGTTATTGATACCAATAAGGTAGTCAAAGGTGTTGACACGGTGTATAAGTTGCCACCTTTAAAGAATTTATCTAATTCTTTGGGTGTTGGTGCTGTGGGTATGCCAGGAGCAACCGCTTACTTCGGACTTTTGGAGCTGTGTACTCCTAAAGCCGGCGAGACAGTGGTCGTGACCGGTGCTGCAGGGGCCGTTGGCTCGCTTGTAGGACAGATCGCAAAGGTCAAAGGTTGCAAGGTCATCGGTTTTGCCGGCTCTGACGAAAAGGTGCAATGGCTGGAGGAAATTGGCTTTGATAAGGCGTTCAACTACAAGACTGCGGATATCTCAGCATCCTTGAAGGAAGCCGCACCCAACGGTGTGGACGTATATTTTGACAACGTTGGTGGAGAAATTAGCAGTATAATCATCAATCAAATGCGTGACTTTGGTAGAGTTGCAGTTTGCGGAAGTATCAGCTCGTACAATGATGATCCTTCTCAGTCACCTAAAGCAGGCATATTGCAACCCTCTTTGGTAGCCCATCAGTTGAAGGTTGAAGGTTTCCTGGTATGGCGGTGGACCGACCGCTGGGCGGAAGCCTTCGCAGACATCATTAAATGGATCCACTCAGGTGAACTGAAGCCTCGTGAACACGTCACTGAAGGATTTGACAAAATTTTCGATGCTTTTGTGGGCATGTTAAATGGTGAGAATGTGGGAAAAGCAGTTGTTAAAATTTAAATTATTTATTAAGCGTTGGTATCGGTAAATAAAATTTTAAATCGTTGGCTTTTAATTTTATATTGTGTTGCCTTGATTTATGAATTTGAAATTTTCAAATGATTGTATATCTAAATATTTAGTATAATACGATTTTAGTTGTTGTAGTGGTGTACCTACATTTAGACATTCGCTGAGTTCAACATAAACATGCTGACAGACCTACAAAGATCATCTAGAACCCTAGCAATAGACTCGTGATTATGTCACAGGAATCTATTCTGTAATAACAGTAACCTACATTGAGTACCTACCTAAGATAAAAAGTACTCTTAGATAACATAGTAGAACTTTGGTCATAACATAACATGTACCTACTGGGTTTGTTGCCTGGTATCACCTAATCAAAGGTCGATAAGATTATCAAATCATTACTGATAACAGGAAATATTTTCAAGTATAAAATACATTTATTATTGAACTTAGACCAACGCTCTGAATGATGTCCAACAACACGCTAATTCAATTGAATGAATTAATTGGCGTCTGCGTAATATATTTGCTTTTTCCATTCATCTCTTCATACCGTCATATCATCTAAATACTGCTTGCAAATATTGCTTGCAAATTTTTTATACAGCATAATCTTCTTCTCTTAGATCTTCCTCTTTCTTTGCAACCATCCACTTCCATACTTAATACCTTTCTCACATTCTTCTGAAGTGCTCCAGAAGAGTTAGCAATCGAGCGATATTATAAATTCTGTTTGGAAATTCTCATTTGCTCTCCACTCCGTACTGGAGTCAGGCAAATATCACAACACATGGTGACCACCTTATCCTTCAACTGCCTTTAACGAAACCCGCGGGAAAAGAAGATGATGATATACAATACTTGTTTGTTTTGCCAGTGCGATGCAAAACCAAAAAATTATCGGATGACAAAACAATGTTTGAGTGCTTTATGCATGTTATATCTCACACCTGTGTATGTTTGAGTTACTAGGGGTAGGTAAGCAGGTGTAACCCCAAGTGACCTTTATGCAAATCATACGAGTAGACGGCACGCTATTAACATTATAACCTTCAATGCATGCAAATCATTATATTTTATTATCTATCAGAACATTCTCGTGTTATCGGCAAGACTGATTCTCATGACAATTTTTGTACATATAAGTCCGATTCTCAGACCTAAGGGACGTATACCACGGGCGAAGCCGGAGTGGGTCACCTAGTTATTCTTATAGAATTGATGTAATCTCCTTAAGAGTTGTTGTCAATTGTCTGGTCTAAAATAAATAAATTATTTACTTGAACGGTTTTTCTTTGGTACCAGTTTCTAAAGTTATCAAACAAGTACGACCTAATGTAATCTTAATAAAGAAAATGGGGGCTATTTTTGTTGCTAGAAAGAATGACGATGGCTAAGTTGAAACCTTAAAATAATTTAAAGAAGATTTATTTTTCTTCTGTATTTTGCCTCAGAGCCAACAATTCTTGCCCTAAGTAAGTTTTTGCAACGCTTTATTTTTATCTAAATAATTTTTCATGGTGATTGCATATTTCTCATGCACTAATTTAAGTAGCACGCCTTTTTTACTTTGGTTTTCTTAATGACATTAAAATGGGTATGCTCGTTAGAATTTTTTGTTGTTTAGAGTTACTGAAAATATTTTCTGCTATGTACGCCTATAATAACGTTTCATCTGATAGTACTTATTAGATATTAATATTAACCTAATTAAAATCCAATTCTGATGATACTATTTTCATTGCTGTACCTATCAGTGATGCCATTCATTTTCGATTAACTGAAAACGTTAACGTAACCTATATTAACGCTGAATCGTTTAAGTCGCAATTCATCTTTTGTAACCAAATTATATATATTTCATTCGACATAGACATGGCTTGTTTATGGTCGCAACTTGTACTTGTGCGCAACACTTGCAACGCACATATCGACAATATCATTATACTAATGTTGGCACTACTTATTATTATCACATACACACACATGTATCCAGTACGACCACTACCATTGAATGGCCAAAATTATAGTTCTACGTTTGCAATTCACAATGAACAGTATAATCCTACGTCATTCAACACAATGATAACAGTCCAGCGACGAATGAATATTGAACGATAACTGTGTGGGAGTTGTTTATACAGTCAGTTACAACCGGTCCACACAAGAACGATCAACATGGTGAAGGCACGCAAATACGTAGTAAAAAATACCTTTAAAGGATTACCTAAACGTGACGACTTCGAAATAATAGAATATGAGACTTCGCCCCTGAAGAATGGTGAGATTCTTGTTAAAGCCGAATGGGTGAGTGTGGACCCATATCAACGGGCCTACAACGGTCGTCAATCCGTTCCGTACGATCAATTCGGCTTTCAAGTTGGATTAGTTGAAGATTCTAAGAATCCCCGTTTTCCGGTCGGTTCAAGAGTTGTTTCGCACAAAGGGTGGTGTGATTACAGTGTTATTGACACTAATAAACTGGATCAAGGCATTAATACAGTGTATAAGTTGCCACCTTTAAAGAATTTATCTAATTCTTTGGGTGTTGGTGCTGTGGGTATGCCAGGAGCAACCGCTTACTTCGGACTTTTGGAGCTGTGTACACCTAAAGCCGGTGAGACAGTGGTCGTGACCGGTGCTGCAGGGGCCGTTGGCTCGCTTGTGGGACAGATCGCGAAGGTCAAAGGTTGCAAGGTCATCGGTTTTGCTGGCACCGACGAAAAGGTGCAATGGCTGGAGGAAATTGGCTTTGATAAGGCATTCAACTATAAGACTGTCGATATCTCGGCGTCTCTCAAGGAAGCCGCACCCAACGGTGTGGACATCTACTTTGACAATGTTGGGGGAGAAATTAGCAGTATTATCATCAATCAAATGCGTGACTTTGGTAGAGTAGCAGTTTGCGGAAGTATCAGTTCGTACAATGATGATCCTTCTCAGTCACCTAAGGCAGGTATATTGCAACCCTCTTTAGTATTCCATCAGTTGAAGATTGAAGGTTTCTTGGTATCTCGTTGGACCGATCGCTGGGCAGAAGCCTTCGCAGACATCATTAAATGGATCCACTCAGGTGAACTGAAGCCCCGTGAACACATCACTGAAGGATTCGACAAGATTTTCGATGCTTTTGTGGGCATGTTGAATGGTGAGAATGTGGGAAAGGCAGTTGTTAAAATTTAAATGGTTTATATAAGCGTTGTTATCGTTAAATAAAATTTTAAATCGTTGACTTATTATTTTATTTGTGTAGCTTTGATTTGTGTAGGTATTTGAAAATTTCCAAAGATTGTGTATTCAAATATATAGCATAAAACGATTGTAAAGGTATAGTAGTTTATGATACTGTTGCATAATAAGGGTTCTTATAACACGAGTGTGTTTTAAAAAAACGAGCCGTAGGCGAGTTTTTTTATATTATCACACGAGTGTTATAAGACCAAGTTATGTACAGTGTCATACACTACTTTATCTACTCTCATACTATAATACATAAACTAATTTATTTTACAAACCAAACCAAACCAACCTATGTTTAATTTAAATGTATAGAAAAAAATATGTTCGCGCCAAGGAGCAAACTTCGATTGCGCATGCGTGTTTCTTTTTCTTTCCCGAATCGGCGAATTCTTTTTTTAAAGTAGAGGTTTAGTCCAGATGGAGGTTGTATAGGTGTATCGTTATGATTAAAAAGTTATTTTATGATATAGGTGTCCATACAAGACCTGTATCGTAATAAAACTTTTTTTTTGGCCTGTGCGTAATGTTTGTCATAAGAGTTTTGATTTCAATTTTATAATCTTTGTATTATAGTATCAGAGTAGATAAAATATTTAATTGTTGTAGTAAGATCTTAAGATGTTCGCTGAAATCCATATAAACACATCAGGATGCTGCCAAAGATCACCTAATACCAGCAATAATACAGTCGTTATGTCACAGGAATCCATTACGTAATAACAGTAACGTTCATCGAGTACCTACCTAAGATAAAAACTACTTGTAGATAGCATAGCAGAATTTGGCTATGGATAACATGTACCTACTTAGTTTGTTGCCTGGCATCACCTAATCGAAGGTCGATAAGATTATGAAATCATAACCGATAACAGGAAATGATTTCCAGTAAAAACTACCTACATTTATTAGTGAACTAAGTCTAAAGTACCTATTCATGACTAGCAACACGCTAATTAAATTAAATCGCCGAGTCGTCTACCAACATACTGGCAAATTAGCATTCGTTTGCAACACTACATAAGGGGATGTTATGTGGGTGTTACCGATCCGTTGAAACCAGTTTTGAAGAACCCCATACAGTCACTTGGATACCTACCTATTTTTGCCTAGTCACTAAGACTAGGCAAAAACATTCAGGGGAAGTTATTTCACAATATGAGGAAATTCCATCGAAACCGCAGGACATGCGACTAATGTGGTTTTATGGGTATGAAAGTTATCACAGCTAGAATCACGACCAGTTCCTCACAAAACAACCGAATCAGGATAGATGGAATAGCTGTTACGTAAGTGATAGAAATCATAAAACCTAGGTTAAGGGACTAAATCTCTTGTAAGACTTAGAAGATCAATATGAATTACAAGTAGATACGGTTGCCTGGAAGAATTCGCTTATGATGAATAAGCGGTCCAGTGTAGAATAGATAAGATAAGTTTACACCTTTTCGTACTTATAAAATTGTATGAAAAGGTGATTACAGCTTGACAGAAAAAGTAGAAAATAATGGAGGCACTTGTGATGTTTATGTTGCCGCCAACTAGCTTAATAAGCCGTCCTTATCTGCCTAGGCAGTTACATACCTAACTAAACGGCGCCATTTAATTAACGGCCTGAATGATATTCAGCCGTCTCGTTTATTACATCATTTAACAACCTGGCTGGCTAATTCTTAGGCCAATCGTAAGATGGGGCATTACCACGAAATAAGATAGAAAATTACATACATACATATACTTACACCTGTAAATCCCCGAGGGGGTAGACAGAGGTGTATTTAAAGAAAATTAGTGATAGGTTTATTGTGATAGCTGCGCAATCCGACTTGGTTAGGTTAGGTTAGAAGGCATTAGGCCTTCGTGGCTATTTTTTTCTCTATTTATGCTGTAATAAGTCATTTTTCTAACTGTTTATTTAAATGGCTAGGCAAGTAGTTAAACGTCATCGATCCTATTTGCCTAGCGTATAATTAAATGGCTGAACCGGCTGAATATCATTCAAGCCGTTAATTGAATGGCGGCGTTTAGTTAACTGCCTAGGCAGTTAATTGAACGACTGATTAACCTGTTAGAAAAAATACGATAAAATTGTAGTAGGTATAATAAAACCGAAAATTCCCTGAACTTAAGTCAACCACTTTCTCTTCAATAGTGACAAATCGTGCTAAAATGTCTTTGATTTTTAATAAAACTGTAATTCTGTAACTGTATCTCCTATTTTCACCATTTTACGGAAACATTGGTTTTACTGTAGGTACTTTATTTATTGCATTTGAGAATTTAGCCAACATGCAAGTGTATTAATTCATTTTCTAGACATTCTTGAACAGTTGTTGAAGACTTTACATTTAACTATTTACTTACTTATCAACTGTTTAAATCCCATTAATTTATTAATGGCTTGTAGCGATAAGACCCCCGTCGTAACTACATTTAACCGTTTACTAGTATATAAGTACTAGTGAGTGTCTACTCTGTTAATTTCTGTTTAACACAATAAAGAGTTATGTAAAAGAGAGTAATTAGGTAGATTAAACTTTGACCTTCGATTACAATTCAGTCACAACAGCTCTAATTCATATTTATGTATTCTAGCTTACAGCCTGTATCATCCATTTATGGGTGCACTGGTGACTTAGGTCACTGGGTCCCCACTACGAACAAATTTTATTAGTGACTAATAAAATATTCTAGATGGCGTTATGTGTATCAATTTAACATAAAATTCTAAATGAACAAGAATTGAATCCTATAAATATTATTTTCTCATAAAACTTTAATATTTGTTCCTCATAAACATATAATAATGAACTTTGAAACCTAATTTCGACAATTTGTTATAATTATGCAGCGCCCTTCCCGTCTTTTATCGGTACTATAATGATACTGCCGATACTGTGCACTACGTTACACACAATAGATGGCGTGTTATTCAATTCTCTATATTTTCACGGCTGTTACTCAAACAAAAAACATATCGAACGAGATTTACTGCAAATAACAATTGATTAGTTTCTTTTTTAATTATTTTAGGAGTATGATTAAAACTAACAATTAAAAAGTTACTTCTGTTCTGTATTTTTTTAACGTTTATTGTTGAAGAAAACCGCTGTTTTTATAATCTACGAAATTTCGTAGGTATCGCCCTTTGTTCCGAACATACAACGCCGCCAACTTGAGTGTTAGGGTTGTCACTTTGTCAATGAAAATTAAACAATCCTATAAAACGTTTAGAATGCTTATTTATTTTTAACCCCCCACGCGAAAAGAATAAGTCATAATAATATTATTTGTTTAAAATTAAAAAAATATAAAAACTCTCCCCAGTGTTCTAGGGTACATATTTGTTCATGTTAGTTCACATATTAGTACTTGGGTGAACAAAAGCAAAACGTTGGATTTTTGGCGCCAAAATGTATTTTGTTATTTTTTTTCGCTCTAAGTTATCAATAAGTTTATTAAAATAAGGGAAAATTAGAAGGCACTTGCATAAAACCTTCTGAGGGTGTCAAAACTGTCAAACTAGGGACAGCATTTTGTAATGGCGGTCACTATTTTATGGATTGCACCCCAGTTTACCATTAAGCGGGGAGCAGTCAATTTGAAATATTTAAAGCAATTTAAACAAATTAAGAAAAATAACGCTCCTGTGGCGCGCGCCTTGTGTAGGTAATACTAGGTTAGGTAGGTAGTACTAGATAGGTAGGTAGTACCTGCTTCTTACCTATTAGAAATAACAAGGGCTTTTAAACATGCTGAGTACGGATTTGAAAAAAAAAAATGATATTTGGAATATTTCTCGCATATTTCTACTGAAATAATAACGGTAGGTACCTACTTTCTGCCTCATTTTTTAAAGACTACCTATCTACTGGGGTACTTTCTGAGTTGGTGTAGTGTAAATAATGAATTTATATAATTTTGCCACAGGCATTTTTCCAGTTTCCACTGGAGTTAGAACTCTTAAAATTACTTTTTCAATCGGTAAGTACCGGGTTTTGGAGCTTAGACCCCCGGTGGCCGACGCCCGACTGAGAATCCGTATCCAAATTAGTATTCTTTCTACTTTTGCACAACCCTGGGTGACCGTTCTTAACATTTGAAGTTATAAGCGATATTAGCCAGGTCGGTGGGTCGGATGGGTGACCGTGAAAATAACAAGAAGGTAGGTAGGTATCTACGTAATACCTTTTAGTTAAACGGCTTTATTAATTGAAAGTATGACATCTCAGGCAGGTATATTGTCGTCTGAAAAGACACACGCTTCCTACTTACCTACCTACCTATCAAATTTAATATCAGATCAATTATTCAACAGGAATAGGGTAACATTTATACCTAAGTACATAAAGCGAACTTAATAAAATGTATCTACATCAAGGTAGTCAGTAGTAGTAGTACCTACCGCACATACAACGACACACGGCGACGAGCCAAGCAAGCGGATGATATACCTACCTATAACGAGCTCCTATGAGACGACTTTCTCGCTTCTACACGAATATCGCAAATGCGAAATGGCAATCGTTAAAGAAAGTTGGAGCCCTTCGAAGACCGATGTCAAATCTCTCATAGGATTGGTGACTTGGTGACCATTCCTCAATTAAAGAATTTTTGTTGAAAGATTCCATTAGCTCCATTAGCTCTTCTACTGTCCTAACAGTAGGGGTAGGACCCGTAGGTCAGACGGTAGTCGGTCAGGTAAAATTTAAGGAGTCCGAGTCATTTTGAGTTATTCGTACACCCCCACTGATAAACGGATGGGACTCTAGCGCAAGCTTTCTTCTTGAGGATAGTAGGTCAAACGGCAGTCGCTAATGTAAAAGTCAAGGGGCTGAGTCATTTTGAGCTATTCGTACCACCCACTGATTAACGGATGCGAGTCTGGTGCAATTTTGCTTCTTGAGGATAGTAGGTCAAACGGCAGTCGCGCATGTAAAAGTCAAGGGGCTGAGTCATTTTGAGCTATTCGTACCCCCCACTGATTAACGGATACGAGTCTGGTGCAATTTTGCTTCTTGAGGATAGTAGGTCAAACGGCAGTCGCTCATGTAAAAGTCAAGGGGCTGAGGAATTTTGAGCTATTCGTACACCCACTGATTAATGGATGCGACTGTAGTGCAATTTTGCTTCTTGAGGATAGTAGGTCAAACGGCAGTCGCTCATGTAAAAGTCAAGGGGCTGAGTCATTTTGAGCTATTCGTAACACCCACTGATTAATGGATGCGACTGTAGTGCAATTTTGCTTCTTGAGGATAGTAGGTCAAACGGCAATCGCTCATGTAAAAATCAAGGAGCTGAGTCATTTTGAGCTATTCGTATCACCAACTGATTAACGGATGATGCGGCTCTGGTGCAAATTGGCTTCTTGAGGATAGTAGGTCAAACGGCAGTCGCTCATGTAAAAGTCAAGGGACTGAGGAATTTTGAGCTATTCGTACACCCACTGATTAATGCATGCGACTCTAATGCAAATTTTCTTCTTGAGCATAGTAGGTCAAACGGCAGACGCTCATGTAAAAGTCAAGGGGCTGAGTCATTTTGAGCTATTCGTACCACCCACTGATTAACGGATGCGAGTCTGGCACATTTTGCTTCTTGAGGATAGTAGGTCAAACGGCAGTCGCTCATGTAAAAGTCAAAGGGGCTGAGTCATTTTGAGCTATTCGTACCACCCACTGATTAACGGATGCGAGTCTGGTGCATTTTGCTTCTTGAGGATAGTAGGTCAACGGCAGTCGCTCATGTAAAAGTCAAAGGGGCTGAGTCATTTTGAGCTATTCGTACCACCCACTGATTAATGGATGCGACTCTAGTGCAATTTTGCTTCTTGAGGATAGTAGGTCAAACGGCAGTCGCTCATGTTAAAGTCAAGGGGCTGAGTCATTTTGAGCTATTCGTACCACCCACTGATTAATGGATGCGACTCTAGTGCAATTTTGCTTCTTGAGGATAGTAGGTCAAACGGCAGTCGCTCATGTAAAAGTCAAGGGGCTGAGTCATTTTGAGCTATTCGTACCACCCACTGATTAATGGATGCGACTGTAGTGCAATTTTGCTTCTTGAGGATAGTAGGTCAAACGGCAGTCGCTCATGTAAAAGTCAAAGGGGCTGAGTAATTTTGAGCTATTCGTACCACCCACTGATTAATGGATGCGACTCTAGTGCAATTTTGCTTCTTGAGGATAGTAGGTCAAACGGCAGTCGCTCATGTTAAAGTCAAGGGGCTGAGTCATTTTGAGCTATTCGTACCACCCACTGATTAACGGATGCGACTCTAGTGCAATTTTGCTTCTTGAGGATAGTAGGTCAAACGGCAGTCGCTCATGTAAAAGTCAAGGGGCTGAGTCATTTTGAGCTATTCGTACCACCTACTGATTAATGGTTGCGACTCTAGTGCAATTTTGCTTCTTGAGGATAGTAGGTCAAACGGCAGTCGCTCATGTAAAAATCAAGGGGCTGAGTCATTTTGAGCTATTCGTACCACCCACTGATTAATGGATGCGACTCTAGTGCAATTTTGCTTCTTGAGGATAGTAGGTCAAACGGCAGTCGCTCATGTAAAAGTCAAGGGGCTGAGGCACTTTGTTTTGAGCCGTTCGTCGTGCCGGAACAAAATGGCGAGAGTAGGAACCTAGTCATATTTATTCGTGTATATAGGTGCATAGATACCTACATACGATATTTACATATTCTTGTCCCATTCTAGGTATGCCGACGTCCCACGTCGTTCATAAGTACATATGTAAGGCGGGATTGCTTATGTCGTACTCGACACATACGCGGTGCATCCGCGACGGCTTAGTCGGTTCGAGTTCGAGTCCGACATGTCCACCGACCACCGCGCCGTGCCGCCGCGCCAGCCGCCGGTGATAACAGTTATGTTGAACTCGACTGGATAACCTAGTCTGGCATGAGGTGTGCGTTTTTAATCGGTTCGAGTTCAACATAACCACCAAAAATGACACAAAATTCGTACTCAGCACACCTACTCAAAAACAAGTTAGACCATACCCGTATTGCAATATTGTATAAATTGGACTTTGATTAACATCTAATTCATACTCAGCATACAAGAAATGTGAAGTACCCGATTGCAAGTTTGAAGATGCGATCTATATTATTTTACCTCTTTGGTAATTTATATTATTACTAGCTATTGCCCGCGGCTCCGCCAGCGTGGATGTCCGTTATCGCGGACTGGGGTATGTAAAATAAATAGTAGCCAATTCTTAGACTTCGGTCGAGCCGTTTCGGAGGAGTATGGGAACGAACATTGTGACACGAGAATATTAGATTAATTATTTATACTTCTTGACAAACTATAGCACACCACCATCTAGAAGCTATTACTGCGAAATGTAGACTGAACCTCGGGATATTTCGTTGACATCTAGTGGTGAAAAATAATATTTAAAAATAATGCGCAAAATAGCCCAAGTTATGGTGGTCTAATTTTTTTGTAAGGAATGGGGTATCTATACTTTAGTATTATGTTATCTGTGCCCATATTTCAATTTTCTACCTACAGCGCGGCGGCCATATTGGAGGCCAAAAATGACGTCAAATTCGAACTCAGCATACTCGATAACTCATTAAACCACACCCATATTGTAATTTATCTAGGACACCGCGGCAGCTATATTGGATCCCAAAAATGACATCAAATTCACACTCAGCACACTCGAAAACCTATTAAACCATACCCATGTTGCAATTTTCTACCGACAGCGCGGCGGCCATATTGGAGGCCAAAACTGACGTCAAATTCGAACTCAGCATACTGGAAAACCCATAAGACCATACCCATATTGCAATTTAGCTAGGACACCGTGGCAGCCATATTGAATTCCAAAAATGACATCAAATTCGCACTCAGCATACTCAAAAACCTATTAAACCATACCCATATTGCAATTTTCTATCTACAGCGCGGCGGCCATATTTGAGGCCAAAACTGATGTCAAATTCGAACTCAGCATACTCGAAAACCCATTAGACCATACCCATATTGCAATTTAGTTAGGAAACCGTGGCGGCCATATTGGATTCCAAAAATGACATCAAATTCACACTCAGCATACTCAAAAACCTATTAAACCATACCCATATTGCAATTTACTACCTACAGCGCGGCGGCCATATTGGAGGCCAAAACTGACGTCAAATTCGAACTCAGCATACTCGAAAACCCATTAGACCATACCCATATTGCAATTTAGTTAGGAAACCGTGGCGGCCATATTGGATTCCAAAAATGACATCAAATTCACACTCAGCATACTCAAAAACCTATTAAACCATACCCATATTGCAATTTTCTACCTACAGCGCGGCGGCCATATTGGAGGCCAAAACTGACGTCAAATTCGAACTCAGCATACTCGAAAACCCATTAGACCATACCCATATTGCAATTTAGTTAGGAAACCGTGGCGGCCATATTAGATTCCAAAAATGACATCAAATTCACACTCAGCATACTCAAAAACCTATTAAACCATACCCATATTGCAATTTTCTATCTACAGCGCGGCGGCCATATTGGAGGCCAAAACTGACGTCAAATTCGAACTCAGCATACTCGAAAACCCATAAAACCATACCCATATTGCAATTTAGCTAGGACACCGTGGTGGCCATTATGGATTCCAAAAATGACATCTAATTCGTTATCAACACACTCAAGAACCCTCTTATCTGGCAAACGAGGGTATTACCCTTTTTTCTTGCGAAGATCCGCTGTGGAAAAAGCCCGATTGCGAGTTTGGAGATGCGGTCTATACTAACATCATTCACAGTCAATCTTCTTAAATAAATAGTAGTAATATTGTGCCTACCTATGTTTATTTATATTGTCATTTATGTATGACACTTCTTATCGTTGAAAATATAGTACACCACCATCTAGCAGCTACTACTGTAAAACGTAAGCTGAACCTCGGGCTATATTGTTGACATCTAGTGGCGAATATTAATGTTTAAATTTAGCCCGTAAAATTGCCCGAGTTATGATGGCCTCATTTTTTTGTATGGGATGAGGTATCTGTACTTTAGTATTATGTTATCTGTGCTTAGGTGTATTATTTTCGATGTGAGAGCTCTCTGTTGAACACTCTCGAGATTTGAATATGAATATTAGCTACTCTAAGCTAATAATATGTTCAACAAGGCATGAAAGCGTAACAAGAGAAATCACGTGTAGGTTTTAATAATTCATAATTATCTAGATTCTTATTACAACGGTAGTGGACGCGGTCTGTATGTGTGTGCAGAAGCAACTGTCTAGAACACACACATTGCGCTTGTTCAGCCCAAACTATTCAGGTAACTGTGGTTAAACGCGAGCGGCGAGCGACGCACACCGCACACGTCAGTGCAATTCGCGCGTCCTCTAAGCTTTGAAGGTGAAAAACATTCTGTACTTCAGTGGATAGCAGTGTGCTACGTCACGCTTACACGAGGATAATAACGCAGCGGCGAATACTCATTCATAAATATATATTTAACCGTGTGGGGCTTGTTTGTACAGTCAGTTGCAACTGAGACACCCACGAACTACCATCATGGTGAAAGCACGCAAATATGTTGTCAAAAATATCTTCAAAGGTTTACCTAAACGCGAAGACTTTGAAATTGTAGAATATGAGACAGAGGTGTTGCAGCCTGGCCAAATTCTTGTGAAAACTGAATGGGTGGCCATTGACCCATATCAACGGTGCTTCAACGATAAACAAACCCTCCCGTATGATCAATTCGGCTATCAAATTGGATTAGTAAAAGAATCCAAGGATTCCCGTTTCCCAATCGGCTCAAGAGTGATTTCACATCAAGGATGGTGTGATTACAGCGTGATTGACATAGATAGTATAACAGAACCTTTTTACAAAGTAACAAAGTTACCGGAGTTGAAGAACTTATCACCCTCTCATGGCATCGGTGCTGTTGGATTGCCCGGAGCAACCGCTTATTTCGGGTTTTTAGAGATCTGCAAGCCAAAGGCTGGTGAGACTGTAGTAATAACCGGTGCTGCGGGAGGCGTCGGCTCGCTTGTTGGACAAATCGCGAAGATCAAAGGTTGTAAAGTAATTGGTTTTGCCGGCAGTGACGCTAAAGTTAAATGGTTGGAGGAAATCGGCTTTGATAGGGCGTTTAACTACAAGACTGTCGATATCACGGCGGCCCTCAAGGAAGCTGCACCCGAAGGTGTGGATATTTACTACGATAACATTGGAGGAGAAATCAGCAGTTTAATCATTTATCAAATGCGAGACTACGGCAGAGTTGCAGTGTGCGGAAGTATTAGTGCGTATAATGCGGATCCTACTAATATACCAAAGGCAAGCGTTTTGCAGCCCCCAATACTGTTCCATCGATTGACCATACAAGGTTTCTATGTATGGCAATGGCTGGAACGCTGGCCCGAGGCGTTTGCAGAAATAACCAAATGGATCGAATCAGGTGAGCTGAAACCCCGAGAACACATCACTGAAGGCTTTGAGCACATTTTTGACGCTTTAGTCGGTATGTTGAAGGGCGAGAATGTAGGAAAGGCAATTGTTAAAATTTAAACTATTTCATATTAATCTAGTTATTGTTATTATTTTAAACAGGTTAAGTTATTTATGGAGTTGTTTTCTTAGATTTGTAACTTGAAATGTTTCTATTTTGTGTACATAATTATTATCTAAATTGAATCTTACATAGAAAAAACATTCACTTTGATATAACTGTGTGGTAATCAATGTAACTAGGTAGGTACGTAATCGGTGGCCTCCAAACACCACTTAACGCATACAAAAATCTTCCATAGATAAGTACCTACCTATATAATATAGTTAGTTTTCCTAATAGGTATGTATAAGAAAGTAAATATCTAGTTTGTTTTATAATCATTGAGTACACAATACAAAAGGTTTCTCCGCTTAATTTTTAAATAAGTAAGTAAGTACCTACACAACCGATTCTGATATTATTATAACATTATATTTACGGAAGTTTCCTTTGTATAATCTTATTTTTGTTAAACAAACTTTTGCAAAACAGAATATCAAATAGCACCACCATTAACAAGAGATACAGAACGTATTTTAAACTCAATTGAATGATTGTTACTTTAACTGGTATCAACAACCTGGGTGGGACCCAAGGTCAGGGCAGCTGAAATAAACCGGTTTAGAATTATCAAATAGACTTGAAGTGGTTAAATTTTAGCAGAGTAGGTATTTTAGGCTGTGATTTTAGTAAAATGTGGTTTAAAGGTATGATTCCGTAGGTAACTGCATACGACAACTGTAGACGCACGCAGAGCCTTCGGAAACCTACTTTTAGTGGAAAAATTAGTATATTGCGAAGTATTACATCATTGGAAGTATTGTCATGTGCGAATACGAAGTATATTGCCGGATATAGATTGTAGCGACGGCTTGTCTCGCAGAAGATATCATGTGAAAATAGAACTCGTTCTAATTATACCTCATTCTCGGTACAATTATTTGTAAGAATAGTTTTTAGTACAATAAATGTCAGATAGGTACTTTTATTTCAAAATAAATACAATCTGTCACAGTTATTTTTTTCTTTTCTGTTTTCCTTACCCTAAAAAAATTAATAAAGCAAAACTTTTCTTATAACTCGCAGAGGCCCAGTGAGTAAGCCGTCAACCTTGCGGTCCAAAGGTCATAGGTTCGATTCTGATAATGACACTACAGAAGTACAGACATCTGTGTACCCCACTTCTAGCGGTAATGACTGCCTGGTAGTGGTGAAGTAAACGGACTTACCTAATAGTAATTTCGGTTACTAGGTAGTTACTATTGGTTTTACTCTGACATTGACAAAATTGCGACAATTGCTGCAGAGTCCATATTGAAGAAGTTGAAGTTGAAATTGATTGTTTTTAAATAGGTAAGTATAATATTATGTTTATTACTAAAGGGTGCCTACTGGGTCAGCCGGGGTGCGAGGGATATGTCGCATGACAACCTCACCTTCGGCCTAGCACTAAGACCCAGAGACGGCGTGCGGTTTAGTCGGTTCGAGTCCGACATAACCTCCCCCTCCGGCTCCGGGGATTTCCCGCACGTAAAAAAAAATTTAAAAAAAGGGTGCCTACTGTGCCCAGAGAGTGCTTTGAAATTGGTAAAAGGTGCAATTATACTGCTTTGCCGGTAATATTGTTAGAGACAGCATGAGTGTGACGCCGCTGCACCGCGGGTGGGTAATAAACATGAATAATAAATAATTCATAAATGTATAACTTAATAAAAAAACACAATTTTTGAGATTATAAGTGTCGGAATTTTAGTAATAAAAAACATTCTAGAACCTTCAACATCATGGAACAGAAAAAAAGAATTTTAGTAATAAAAACATTCTAGAACCTTCAACATCATGGAACAGAAAAAAAGTTAGTTTTTCTGTTCCGTGTTGGGTAAACCACTAAGTCCACGAATGTATTTAAACATACGTAGATACTTTTTTTTACAATTTCAAAGATGCCAACATTTTTGAGTAAACACACAATATACGCATTACATTAATAAAAACGATTTAATTTGCCTCATCATTGTTTGTATTTGTGTGCTGTACTGGCCTCTTATTCTGAGAGACAAACCGCTTTGTAACTATGCGCGTTCGTAAAAGTCGACAAATTTAAGTTGGTCTGTTTTATGCTATTTCACTCCTCTACATATGCCAATTGTAATCCACCGTCTTCTCACGTTACGACTGCGTTTGAAACTCGATGTCAATTAGAATAATGCCCCTGGATCTCCGATTCATGACGTGCTAGTATGAAGGAGGTGTGTCAGTCAATGACTTACGACCTGTAGCAGGAAAATCAGTACTGATAGGTAATTATAAACATCATAAATATTTGATCATAAATATAGAGAGATTTCTATAGCTGGTACACACGAACTTCTGCAGTGCAGTCACATTGCAAAGGAGATGAATATACTTACACCGTTTAATCTTTTCATATGAAGTTGTACTTACCTATATACCTTTAAATACAACTCCATATGTAAGGATTAAAAGGTGTACAGTACAGATAGATAGCAAAGGAGATAAATATCTAAATGAATAGCTTGCTAAAGCTAAAGGGGAAGATCGAGTCGCCGATAAAGTTAGCAATAAGTCAGTCACGGCCACGGCTATCAATAGTCCTCAGAACAGGGCCCTGATTCTGCTATTATTTTTTCATGACAAAACTACTGCGATACCACAAAGAGTGTAACCAATGCCATTTAACTTTAGACTTTACTCATATACTGCTAAAGTCCAAAAATAAATGACAATCTTGTGGAGTGAATGAAAAATGTTATAAACTCTTTCTCATTTCATTTTAGACTTTTAACTTCCGCCATAAAGTCTCAAATTAAATGACATTTTATGCAATGTCAGCGGTATGACAGTGGTTTTGTTATGTCATAAAATTTGTAGAATCGGGGGCCAGAACGGAGACCCATATGGATGTCCTAAATAACTCTATCAGGGGTTGGCCACTATATTTTTTTTTTTCACAACAACAACATTGGCCATTACGAGGCGCCTTCTGTAGAGATAAAAGCGCAGGCGGCATCCCCATCGCTTAGAGAATTGCATATCAGTATCTACTAACACAAAGTGATTTTTTCATACCCCCAGTAACTAACGGAACTATATAAATAACATAGACTAAGGACTGTATTCAAACATAGTAAGACCGCAATCCAATGACGGCAACGCAACAGTTTGTTGAACCCTGTTACAGGCACAAGGACTACAACCATCTACTAGGTATGTAATCTGTGTTCAAGGTGAGCGGGAAATTAACCGGTATGAGGTCGGCGTCAAAGGGTATCTAGTACTTATTATCTATCTCGGAAAGTTACAACGATTTTATTCATATATATCAGCGCATATCAGCGGGTGTAAGAAGTTTGCATTGAGCGATGCCGTTAAAAAAGAGTAACTATCTAAGCAGATTTCAATTTCGTGTAAATGTCGACGCATGACAAAATATTATCATAATACAATCCCAAAAATTGGCCTTTTTAGACCTACCGCATATACCTACCGCATATACCGCATATTTATTAATATTTCTTCAAATAAACAATTTTACGCGAAACTTAAATCAGCTTAGAATAGAATGACGAATTTTTGATTTGATATTTGACAGTCGTTAACGCAAGTCAAAACGTCAAAACCCATACATTTTAGATGTAAAACGAAAGTAGATAGCTAAACTAAGATTTATAACGTCAGAGGGCTCCAGTAAAAATTCCATCATTGAAAATAGATTTATTGTTATGGGTTAAAGCTTTTAATATTACAAACAGTTACTTCAATTTCGATTATCGTAAAATAAATAAAAATAGTTGTAGGGAAATTAAACTTTTTACATTGCATTATTTATCATCTAAAAATACATAAAAGATCACAAACATTAGGTACTCACTCCTGAATATTCTCGTAAGTAAAGATACTCAGGGACGTACCTAATAATAATAAACAATATATAAGAAATAAAAGGTGGCTGGGACGGACTGGATGCGGAAGGCGGAGGATCGTACGAAATGGCGCACATTGGGGGAGGCCTATGTCCAGCAGTGGACTGCAGTGGGCTAATTGATTGATTGATTGAAGAAATAAACATTCCTCAACATTTCACACAACGCTATCTAGACCCATGGTAAGCATAGCTTAACTAGCTTGTGTTATGGAATCTAGAATGCGGATAAACATACTTAGATACGTTTTTTTTTTGTAAATAGTTTTGTTTAAATAAATAGTTTAGTTTTGTATACATACATATTATACATAGAAATACCCAGACCAATGCAAATATACATATTCATGCATACAAATATTTGCACTGAGCGGGGATCGAACCCGCACCTCCTGCGTAGCGGCCGCGTTCACTACCGCTACGCCATGGAGGCTGTCAATGTAAGCAGGAATGTAAGGGAGGGGAACTGGGTAGTGAAAGTGAGTGTTGATGTACATCAACAAAAGGGGCCCCTTCTAAACCTACACTTGGGTTGCAAGTCCCAGGCACTGTCCGAGTTCCCAACTCAGCAACGCGAACCCGGCACCCGCACGAAGAATCCCTCGATTGCTAAGAATATCGGTCTCATTTACCTAGTTATATTTTATACCAAATATTTTACTAAAATAAATAAAATATATTCTAGGATATTCCACTAGCATTTACATTATGCCACTGAGTTGAATGCACAGAGTGTGAATCAAACCCGCAATCCCCGATCGGCAATCGAACATTCCACCGCTCACTGCCACAGAGGTAATTATGTAACTAATGCTTCTAAAGTTCTCTATAAACACCGTAATCTCTAAATTAATGAACACCTTTAATTCGACATTTGACCTTCAGTTCAGTATCAAAATTAAGTGCCTTGACTAACTTTTAAAGTTATTAACAATATAAAATTGTACCTAACCAGGAAATGTACAATATAACAACAGTCTTTTAAATTACATTGAATAGCTATTATCTTTATCGCCCACGACTTCTTCCGGCAGTGTAGACCTATAACTTCGGAATACCGATCAGAACCAAATAAATATCGACACAACGCGAAAAACAAAAAGAAATTAGGTACTTAGTTTAAAATGGACAGCAAAAGCAAAATATTCTACTTTCGTGACATACATTTCGCGAAAGCTGCATTCCGGCTTACAAAAACAGTTATGTTACGAGTATTGCTGTATAAAAAAAACGGATAGCTGCCCATTACGGCCGACACTTGAAATGACTCTATTATTAACTCATTATAATGTCAATGAACTGCGATATAGTTACTATTCTGGGAAACTTATCACTTATTTTTTTACCAAGAACCGAAAGTAACCAAAATAACAGTAGGTATTCCCTTTAATCCCTCCTTGCTTCATTGTGTTAGGAGCTGTTTAAAACATAGGAACTCTTAGTCGCAAGGCCTCCTCAACGACATACTTAGGACTTATAACTACAATCCGCTTCATCTACAGTTTTCATAAATTATTCGCGTCGTTTATTCTCGGGCGAAACTGGCCCCTCTAGACAAGAGGCAATTCGCTAGCAAGCGTTTGATGGAATAGAATGACGAATGTATAGGATTTGACGTATTTGACATGCGTTAACGACTGTCAAATACGTCAAATCCCATACATTTGTCATTCTATTCCATCAAACGCCTGTTAGCGAATTGCCACTTGTCTAGAGGGGCTGGAATCTAGGCCGCTAGATGCTAATAAACAATAAATACCCAATTTTCTACGCAATTACGTTTGTATCTATTTGTCGAAGCCAACTAGCTCAATCAGCTGTTCAATTAAATGCCTAGGCTTTTCACTGAATGGCGCTGTTCAATTAGCGGCCTGAATGATGTTCAGCCATTTGATTAAACGGCTTGGATCGATTTCGTTTAATTACTTGTCTAGCCATTTAATCAAACAGCTTTCATAATGACTTTTTTCTGCATGGTTATAAAAAAATAACCATGAAGGCGAAGGCGCTCATTTTCTACACAGGACAGCACGAGCAGGGCTTAGATGTAACCCATTCATGGTGCAGAATATTCCTTCAAGCCAAGCGGTTCGGTGACGCCTTTCTTTGTCGCACCATTAAGACCTGGAACACCTCGCCAGCTCACTTGTTTCCTTATATTAAGGGATATGCTATGTGAGAAGTGTTATTATAGTATTGACGAATTTTTAAATGACACTCCAACACTGACATGAATTATTTTGAATTGTATTGCATGTAATGTATTTAATAATTATTTCATTGAATTAAAATGTTAAATTTGTACGCCAGAACCGGCAGAATATGTGATCTTACCCTATAATGTAAACATCATTTTTTGTACCATATTCAACAAATAAATAACTTTGAACTTTGAACTTTGAACTTTAGGCGGGGCGTGAAAAGCATCTGATGAGGCCGTCAAGCTGAGTACCACCATTGTTAACATGGTGTGTGGTATTCTCTCCTGAGACTTTGGCTTCAGCTTACCATCAGGCGAGGTGAAGTCAAACTGACGTGTCCTGCATAACAAAATGTATTTTTTTTGTCTTATTTCGGGGTGCTGCCCTATCTCAATGGTCGTAGCATTAGCCTGCCAGTTTATTCAAATATTCATATTCATATTCATTTATTCGTTTGCGTGTAATGTGGTACAATGAGATATGGTAACATAATAGTAGTTTATGATTATAATAAGGGTTCTTATAACACGAGTGTATTTTAAAAAAACGAGCCGTAGGCGAGTTTTTTTATTGTATCACACGAGTGTTATAAGACCAAGTTATGTACAGTGTCATACACTACTTTGTCTACTCTCATACTATAATACATAAACTAATTTATTTTACAAACAAAACCAAACTTTGTTTAATATAAATGTAAAAAAAAAGTTGACGCCAAGCCAAGGCGCAAACATCGATTGCGCATGCGCGTTTCTTTTTTTTCTTCTTCCAAATCGTACGTTTTTTTTTTAAGTAGAGGTTCAGTCCAGATGGAGGTTGTATAGGTGTATCGTTATGATTAAAAAGTTATTTTATGATATATAGGTGTCCATACAAGACCTGTATCGTAATAAAACTTTTTTTTTGGCCTGTGCGTAATGTTTGTCATAAGAGTTTTGATTTCAATTTTATAATCTTTGTATTATAGTATCAGAGTAGATTAAAATTATAGTAACTACCTATATCTAGTCCAAGCACATTTCGCCATAATGTTGGCATGCAAACACAGATAATTATACATAGCAATAACTACTTAAAATCTAATTATATTGCAGTCACAATAAGAACACAGCGGCGGCTACAGCGTAGGGATGCCCGATCTTTCACTTTGAATCGATCTTTTGAATCGTAATGGATCGTGACCCCGTGAATCGATCTACGATCTGAATCGTATTGCTTTGAATCGATTTTCTTCGATCTTCGAAGATCGTATCATAATTTAAGAAAAAGACAGTACCAGTGCATGTAAAGTTATATACTTAGTGTTTCAGAAAGACAACAACTTTTTTTTATAAGTTCCAATACTCCGCATTTAAGCTTTTTAAAAACAACAATTTCGACAACCGATCTGGATCTAACCTATTACGGCTATCTGTCAAGGTGTTGCCAGCTAAAGAAAACAGACGTTCAGAAGGGACAGATGTTGCAACAATAGTCAAATACTTCAATGCCAAACAGCTTAAGCCCGGCCAGATAGTAGATCTAGTAGATCTAGATTAAAAACAATATTAAAAAATAATAAGCCACACTGACAAAATAAAATCCGTCGTATTCAATCGTATTACTATCTACAATGAACAAAGTATCTGGCCTACCTACGAATTACGATGATTTTGCGGCGGTTTAAAATAAACGGCGGATAAAATAAACAATTTTTTATACTACCTTCATATTATTGTCATTTCATATTTCATACTCACGGCAGTTTTACTCAGGTACGTAACTCAAGACTATATCAAATCAACAAATAGATGTTACTTTGTTTTTGTTGTACCCGCTAAAATGAGATTGTTATCAAAGATCTTAAACAAATACAATGTAATGTGTGTTGTTTTCGTTTTTGAATGATACGATTTTTTCCTACGATCCTCAAAGCATACGATTCGATCTGAGCAAAGATCGTATCCTGTTGAATCGATTCAAAAATCGACAGATCGTATTGCCTGTGAATCGATCTTCTAAAAGATCGATTCAGATCGGGCAACCCTACTACAGCGCATTTCTGCAGTGGTACGAACGACATGCATATTTCTTTAAAAATTCTACCACTGTATATAAGGTCTCGTCCACCAACCATATAAGTAATGCAACACAAAATTTTTCATAAGGCAGGTCTATAATCGACGCTGGCAATGAGTTGTAAATTAGTGGAGCCATGTAAACACAACTACGTCTTAAAATTTCTGACCTAGGTACCGGCATCTCAAGTGGCATGTGTGTAACCTTCCTTTTATTTAAGTTGTCCTTTTTATTGAACAGTGACAGATTATTTTTCACAAATATGGCACTTTCATATATATAAATACATGTTACAGTTAATAGTTTATTGGTTAACAGCCTTAGGTAGTGAATTGAAAAGCCGTTTTATCAGAAGCTAGTTGGCTGCGTCATATACCTAAAAAACCTGCGAATGTACTTCCACGTGCCTCAATATCCCCACGACGACGGCGACGGCGCTTCATTTCCGAGTATAAAATAATGATGCTCAGTTGCATCATTATTTTGCCATAAACTGATATCGGACTAATTTGTTATCGGAATATTCCAACAGTACCATGTAAATAATATGACGTAGATATTGGTTAGATCTTTGACATGCCTAGAAGTCTATCTAAATATATATAACTCAAAGGTGACTGACTAACTGACATAGTGATCTATCAACGCACAGCCCAAACCACTGGACGGATCGGGCTGAAATTTGGCATGCAGGTAGAAGTTATGACGTAGGCATCCGCTAAGAAAGGATTTTGATTAATTCTAACCCCAAGGGGATAAAATAGGGGATGAAAGTTTGTATGAAACTTTGTCAATTTTAAACCGATCGGGCTGAGAGTTTGCATGCATAAAGCTATTATTTGCCTTCCAGAAAGACAGTATTTAATTGAAGAAGCTGTCTGTGATTTTTAGCATTTTTAGCGTAAATCTTACCTGAATATCTTACTTTCGACTTTTAGTTACGTATTTCAAACTCACCACTGGCAACAGCACATCTCTATGACATATCATAGATTCATAGCGTTTTGTGATTTTTACAGCGTACGGTGTAAAAATTTTCAAGTCAAGAAAAAAGTTCTTAAAAAGTGAATTACATAGTAATTATGTTGTTTTTACCGTTTGTATGTGTACAGTGCTACATAAATAATTGCAAGGTATATTATTTTAGTGAAGTTTCTTTGCTGAGAACTTCGGTAAGTAGATATTGTACCATACTAAATAAATACCGCAGAGGGAAGCGAGAGTGCTCCAGATCGTTGCTCCGGAGGGAGAACGAAGTACTTATAAATCCGAAGGCAGTTCCTCATCTTCGGAAGATCAGGATAGCTTTACCTCGCCATCCCCGAATAAGCGGTTCAACCGGTCGAATCACGTCGAAACGTGTTCGAGAGATGAACCCACATAAGTACGTAACTTAGACTTAAATTTCACAATAAGATAAGGTTTACACCAAAGAATTAACCTGTTGGAATTGGTAATAAAATCCAAGACACTCATTAGTTACTGATATACATAAAACTTAAATCGTTGCTTGGCTGACTCCTCAACATTCAAAAAGATTGTAACTCCCCAGCAATTTAAGTCATTCAGACAATACTAGCTCGGCAGACACTTGATATATAGACTATCATATATATAAGTTTACTGGCCACTTTCGTCACCTATTTAATGTGTGATTGATCAACAAATGTTACCGTAATAAAAGTAATGATTATGGCAGGCACTGATCAGTTGATAGCAGGCTTGTCTAACATAGCATTAACATGAAACTATCTTACAAAATGTTATAGCAATCTATAACATTCCAAGGCCTGGTAGGTTAATAGAGAAGAAGACTAGAGTGTCTAGTGACTGGATTCTTACATCCTTATGCCATTAGTAGAATTTTTCAGGATGTCACAAGTTATAAGTTGTAACCAAGACTAACTATAAATATTATATTATAAGTTATACCGTAAAACTAAAAAAGAGAGTTCAAGTTCACACTCTAAATCTGAAAGGAAGAGTAGGTAGTAACCATAAATGCATGTTATCTTAATAGACCAAGATTTTAACATTTAAATTACATTGGACTGCAACCTGCCAAGCATGATCACCATGCCTAAGACAGGAAAGTTAAGAGATTTACAGGTGTCACTCGTAAGGAATCTAGCGACTCCAAGTATTTTAAGTAATAGGCACCTGAATAAATAATTCAAACAGGAATCAAATTAGATTTTGAGAAACAGCTCCTTCTCGCTCACAATTTTAATAAAATTTGAACTTAACATAACAGTTGATCACCCAAATAGATGGGGTTCAATTCCTACAACAGGAAGATTGAATGACAAGAATTGTACCAGGCAGTTCTTCATCTATGCAAAAAAATGATCTCACAGAAGGCTCCTGTGCAAAATACCTATAAGGAAAGAAATTTCCTATCTAAGAGCCCTCCCTTTGGGCCCCTCATCATCACCATTGCAACGACAACTAATTGGATTGCGGAAATCCTTTGGAAACAAGTCACAGCCATGGTCCTTTTTTGCTAAATAAATCATCAATATTCTTTTATTTTGATCTCCTTAATGCCATCTTAATGGTCCCATAATAATATTTTGGTTCTTGAATATACCTAAAATATACCATATACACATTTTAGGAAAGTCAAACTGATAGGTGAATTAGGTAAATTCCAAAGATCAATCCACCTTGAATCACTTGGAACATTAATTTCCAGTCTACTTTAGATAAGTGTTTTATTTATCAAAATTTTACCAAATATGACTTGACTCCAAGCAAAGGTCAACAGTAAAAGAAGAATAAATATATGTACAAAATCTACATTGAATTACCTAGTAATGTATCAATGTAGTTGATGTATAAGTAATTGTATAATGTTTAGAGAACAAAGTTAATGTATTTCATAATGGTGATTACTTTAGGAAGAGAAAAAATGAATAATAAATGAAACTTCTAATTAACCACTTTTGCTGTTGACTCTACTATAGTTGCAAGGTACTCTAAAGTTAACCTGAGGTCTATGTACAACTTTATTGTCTCAGGATGCAATTGCTTCAAACAGGGTAAAAAGGGCTCTTTATCCCCTAGTGCGGTGCGATTTACAGTGGTAGCTCAGGAGTGGGGACCACAGCGCACAAGGGACACTCAGTCAAAAAGGTGACCACTCACTACAAACGTGATGGTCGTGGACTAGGAAATGCTATTGAACAACTTTATGTTGTCAAGCAAATGGAGTTAGACCAACAAAAAGTGGCACTCCAATATGATGCAATTTTAAGCAGCTTTACTTATGTACAAAAAGTGCTACTGGTCAAGTCAGACAGCATCCAACTGGACCAAAAAGGAGCACTTGCTCCTTAACCCGTAGAGGTGTCCAGAAAACTTTCCAATTTATCGAGCAGTTCATTACTGACCGCATGTCACCCCCAACCCTTTCAGATCAAGGGACTCACCCATTGTCCTATAGAATGTGGAACTCGAGGACTTGCAAAGCTTTAAGTCAGACTGGAACTATCAGTTGAGATTGACGTTTCCTCCACCCAGTTAATACCTCAGTGGCTGGGCCATCTAAACAGTACTCTAGGCTGGTCGATCTTAGATTGAGAGCTTACCACTAAGTCTTGTCAATAAAGGATTTGCGGAAGATCCTTAAACAATGACAAGAGACAACACTTTCTAAATAGCCCTACTGTGGGATGAGTACTGGGCTGGTCAATCTCAGATTGACAGCCTGAATGGACCCTTACCAATAAAGAATCTGCGGAAGATTCTAACAGGCCCTCATCAGGGACTGGGAGGTTATCCTGCTTAAAGAGGGGGGGGGGGGAACAAATAAAGTACTGGAATAAACAAGAAAGGGAGTTATTGAGTTGTAGTTGGTGGACGACCACTCTCAATACATACATGTTTTAACACTTTGGCTTTTACGTGGTTGATATTCTGTAGAGACTCGAAATATGCTTTATATATGAGTCTAAACTGTCAATGGATGTTATGAAATCCATAGAAATAACATAACATAACGTAAACTCACGCCTTTATCCCCGAAGGGGTAGGCAGAGGTGCTGGCACCCACATTTCGCCGGTTTATGTTTAGGTCCCAATGTAATAGGTGGCGAGCCTATTGCCATTAACTGGGCACTTATAAACCTGCGATAAATACACACATAACTTCGAAAAGCATCGAAAATTCATCGGGGTGTGCCAAGGAAAACCTGGGATCGAACCCGAGACCTCGTCTCAGCAGTCCATTACCCATACCACTAGACTACCGCGGTTAGTCTATAGAAATATCAACCAAGTAATACCTACTTTTATGCCAAGTTGTAAGGGCCATTTCTTTCTCTATAGACTTTGATCTATAGTCTGCGCATACAGGGTAACCCTGAAACTATGGGTTATATATTGCATTTTCACTGACATTCTTTCATGTTATAGGGCCAGGGTGGTGCTTGGTATCCCAGATATCTTGGTTTAAACATAAATAAATTTATTTACCTTTTGCTTACAATTCGATTAATTTAACAATTAAGATCTGCAGTTCTTTATAGTGGAATCTGCAGTCTCAGCATATTGTGCTACAAATGTAGACAATTGTTCTAAGGACTTATTCATTCAACAAGTCCTAAAAGCTACTGCTTTAGTCAAACCTTAGGCCATTAACTCCCCTAGATGGCATATGTTAATACATTCATGCATGTGGATCTCCAAAGGGGAGGCAGAGATGTATTATTTGACACCCATACTATGTACATTTTTCATTTCCATATAACATGGAGCGAGTCTGTTGCGCTCAAATGGAGAATCATTGGCTGATTTCTACTATTGGTTGGTAAACAGCCGTATCCCTTAGTAACCCATACCATGGGAAATGATAGGATACCCAAATCACACTTTAATTTCCAGTTTCAGTACAATATAACAGCTCTTTTTTAAGAATTCTAGAAGAGTTGCGATTATTATGCTTCTAGCTGCAAGCAGGTTAGCGCGTAAGTTCATTTACTAGATACATCTTGCAGTATCTTCACAGAAGAAGAGAAAAATATGTAAAGAACAGAATTTATTATATAATACATTCTAAAACTGATGGTAGATAGCATAGGCAGTTCAGGTGCTAATATCAGAACACCAGAACGCCTGTTTGTGCTACAATATACTCAACTCTGCAGTTTCAAATACTAATGTAACTAGTTGTTTTATCTCAATCAGAGGTGCTGTAAGAGCAACTACCGGGACACAATTTAGTGTCTATTCCTAGATGCAGTACACATGGATGCGGCTTCAGGTAGGTTTCGATCCGCAGTGACCTTCAGAGGTTGGTTTGTAAACATGCCTATAGCATAGATTTTAAGTTGAGAAAATCAAGTCTCGTTTAGGTAATTAAGTTTAATGTTATATATATGATATAGCATGCTACATCTTCCTGGCTTTTTTGTCTAAACATTCCATTATGGTTATAATTATAATAAGGCATCCTTTTTCATTCATACCCTTAATAATACCTACCGTTTTAAGTATTATCACATAGCGTTACAGTTACCATCACCAGCAGAAACCAAACAGGTCTTCAATTAAATACTGTCTTTCTGGAAGGCAAATAATAGAGCTGTTTTACATAAAATAAAACAGTTATTATATGCCGAAAGAAAGACAGTATTCGAGCAAGGTCCTTGCTGGCGAGAAGACCCTATGAATCTATGATATGTCATAGAGATGTGCTGTTGCCAGTGGTGAGTTTGAAATACGTAACTAAAAGTCGAAAGTAAGATATTCAGGTAAGATTTGAACCATATTTACGCTAAAAATGCTAAAAATCACAGACAGCTTCTTCAATTAAATACTGTCTTTCTTTCGGCATATAATAACTGTTTTATTTTATGTAAAACAGCTCTATTTTGTTGACTCAACACTAAGCGATAACCGACATCCACGCGGGCGGAGCCGCGGCAACAGCTAGTATCTAAGATTTTGATTCAAGCGTTATCGTTCGTGCCTTTCTTATCAGGGGCCTTTAACTGGTAAAGTATTCCGACATGCATTATACATATTTATAATCCGTACCTACCTTAGCAGCCAAGGGTATCAGCCGTCATACAATAATGCAGATTGTACACGGCTCGTTAAACATAAACACTATGGAAGTATGGCTAGTATGAACAAAGAAGTAGACTATTTATACTGTTGATTGATTGCACTTGGTGTAATTTGTTGTAATGTGCGAATTTTATTATAATCGGTTAAGTGGTTTAGGAGTCCATTGAGGACAAACATTGTGACACGAGATTTATATATATTAAGATTTATTTTATTAGGTATATTTTTTTATTTCCTTTTTTTATTAAGCATCGCTGGCCTCCCAACCCTGAGAGGGCTGTCTGCGCCAGGCTCGTCTGTTATTTAGCAGGTGTACTGACTAGCAGGAGAGATTGACTTGGGCATCAAAGGTATTGGTAGTGCCCTGTATAGCCATACAATAATATAATCGGTTGAAACAGTCCTATTAAATATATTGTGGTATTGAAACGTATTCTCTCTACATACCTAATGGTCGGCACTTTACGACTAACCATTGCCTTGCGCAAGCGCCTAGATGCATCGCGGTGTGTCAATAACGAGCATATTTCACGATTTCAGCACATTCCTGTGTGCCTCAGTGCGCTCAGTTGGTCTCTTTCAAATATTAGCGTTATAAAACACTTTGGACTCAACTGCCATATCTATTGCAAAACGGTCTCAAAAACCGAGGACAAGAACATAACAGTTATCTAAAATGCTTGGTGATTATCAAGTTCGCTCTTTTAATTAGTCCGCATTAGTGAATCATTAAATTACCTTTTATTTTATTAGCCCAGAGCCGCGTGGTTACCGGCAGAGTAGAATTTGGGCCACCCCTTCTCTTCCCATGTGGTGTCGTACAAGGCGACTAAGGGATAGGGCTGATTAACTTGAACATCAGACAGATATTTACAGCCCAGAGTCAGCTTCAGATGCATGGCTCGAATCAACAATAGTGCCTGGAATACGGCAATAGGCTCACCCCCTATTACGTGGGACCGAATACAGATTGGTGAAATGTGGGTGTTAATTCACCTCTGCCTAACCCTCCGGGGATAAAGGCGTGATTATATGTATGTATGTATGCAGTCCACTGCTGGACATAGGCCTGTCCTAAGGTTCGTCATTGCTCCCGATTCTCCGCCCTCCGCAACCAATCTGTCCCAGCCACCTTTTTCAGGTCGTCAGGCCATCTGGCTAGGGCGTGTCCTACTTTCTGTTTGCCTTCTCGCGGTCTCCACTCTAGGACTCGTTTGCTCCAACGGCCATTGGTAACAGATACGGTTTCACTTTTTCATTTAAAGTGGTATGTAAATGTGCAACTGTATCTCCTCTGTCGACTATACTTTCAAACGTCCAAATAATTAACAAGGCATAATATTTGTACGCATACCTCTAAGCAATTTATGACTAATGGGTACCTATAATAATTTTATCACTATACCTACCAGGTTTATCAGTTCAGTTCGCGATAGTAAATTAATTTTACACACTTTTTTAAAGTAAGTACAATGTTATCTACATATTTTTTAACGATAATTACAAGTCAAGTTTAAATTAAACTACCTACCTAATGCTATGGTCATGCAAGAAGACAACGTAGGCAAGGGACGTTTGCAACTTCAAGTACATTTTTCCAAAATCCAAGTACATTTTTACATGCAATTGGACATCGAGTCCCACAAAAACTACAACGAGAAAACGGTGCAGTTAGCAGTATATCCAAGTTTATAATTTTATCCGCATGGGGAACGCCAGAGACTGAATCTCTAATTGTAGTCATGAGAGGGAATCTGACCACTATAGCATCCAAAGTTGGTATACCACCGGGACCATTAATGATATCGAAGTATTATTGCAGTTAGAGCAGTTGCTGAACTTTTTAGGACGTTCATATGACAACAGGGAACAACGGCGTAGTATCGGAATACCCAGCCCAATGCAAATAAACGTGTTAGAATATAAATATAGCGGGAATCGAACGCGCCTCAGATTATATTATCAACCCATGATATTGGCGTAGGTCGGTACCATACCATAACCTACTTATCATAATTCGCCGGTAAATGTATATATAAGTAGTAAATGATAAGTAGTGTAGCATATATTTTTTTTTAAAAAAGACTGTTTGCTGGATTCAGCTGAGGTCAGATGGAGCCTCGCCCAACAAACAGGTAGATAGATAGATAACTCTTTATTGTACACCAACATTAGATTACAAGAGAGGTTATTACAAGGTAGGTACAGGTTGATAGGTTAATGCCACAAAATACTTACAATCAAAAGAAATAGGCCGGATAGACACTCTGACAGTCTGCAACAGAACCTTTAGGTCAAAGGCCTCTTGGAGAAAAGCCCATGGCGTGGTTACAAGGGTTGAGTGAAATTAAAGATATCGAATTATGACCAATGCTTAGGTATATTGTTTAACAAATTATAGGATGCGAGGACGCACCCTGAAGTACTAAACTAAATACCGCGCTTATTACATTCAACAATCCGTAATAGTATGAAACCGCACCAGAACACGACAAATCGTCAGCGCGCCACTCGCATCGCCTGGATAAATACCTACCTAACATAAACACAAACGGGTGCTTTTATAATTACACATTAGGCGCTTTTATACGGGCTGTCAAATGTTCGGCATACGTACTCGTAGCAATTCCTATCTACTATATAAAAATAAGTCGGGATTTCCTTCCTGACTCCAGAACGCACGAACCGATTTCCACGGTTTTGCATTCGTTGGAAAGGTCTCGGGCTCCGTGAGGTTTATAGCAAAGAAAATTCAGGAAAAATTTCAACAGAAAAGCGGGAAAGCGATAATTGACATCCACGCGGGCGGAGCCGCGGGCAACAGCTACTACTAACTAAAAATTAGTAGCGGTACGCTTCAGCAGTTTATGATTTTGTATCTAATAACATCGAGACACAATATTATCACGTATTACTATCTACATCCGAGGGCAACACTAATCAGGTATGTACTATTAAAAATTACACAGCCGCTACCGTAGGATTAAGGTAAGTAATGTAAGTAAGTATAAATAGTGACTTAGTTACCATGACCCACTGAGGTAAACAGATTACGCTACCTCTGCTATTGTCACCGTGCGTATTCAAAAAGATGATAACAGTGCAGCGGTAAATATATGTAATCTTGAGAGGATTGTTTACACAGTTGATGCCAAACACAACAGGAACAATATGACGAAAACACGCAAATACGCGATCAAACTAAATTCAAGGATTACCTAAACGCGAAAACTTCGAAATAGTTGAGTATGGGCTAGTACTATTATCTATTCTGTGGTATGGGACATTTGCATAATGGTATGATCCCTGTAAATACTGATTGGGAGTGGGTGTTAAGTGTATTGCATCATATCCACGTGCATATAACAAAATTGCTCTTGTGCCATATAGGTACAGGCAGCAGTACAATCAGCCAATTTATCGGCCAACTATCCAATCACCTACTATAGGAACATTGTAGCACTAGCCACATTTGCCACACATATGATTCAGGAGGTTTGGCATTCTGTTTTTGGTCATCGACTTTTGCCGCTGACTGTATCAATACAGGTAATTTGACGAAGCAGTAGTGAACGAGGCCGCTACGCAGGAGGCGCGGGTTCGATGCCTGCTCAATGCAAAAATTGTATGCATGAATATAGGTAATTTGCATTGGTCTGGTCGTGCCTCGGAGAGCACGTTAATCCATCGATCTCGGTTGCCATACGTACATCTATGGCCGTTTCACAGAAAGTTGTTCCGTAGTTCGCAGTCGCTTCACAGAAAATGTCGAAGTTCGGCCAAATCCGCAGTTAGACTGGTAAAAGCGGACCCCAGACTCCAAGTTGAAAGCTTCGGATGCGACTGGGATAAACGCTAGAATGAAGAAGAAGAAGAATTCAAATATAATAAGAAAGGGACGCCCTATAATAGTTACATTGATGGTAAGAGTAAGCGGGACAAACATACTGTCAACATTGACAATCATCTCTCGTTTGGAAAATTGAAATTGGCTTCCGACAAAAACTGACACATGCTGTCCGACTTAAGTGGGTAAGCAATTGAACTGAACAACTTTCAGTAGGTATCGGTGATGTGATGTGTCGTTTTATATTATTGTCATAGTTCTAAAGTGTAGTCTGCAGCTAAAAACCAAAGGTCATACACCATTTAAAAATATACAGGTGTGAAATTAAAAACTGAAAACACAGTGTACACATAAAATATAATATAATGATAAAACACCACAGTACGAATCAAGCGGGGCTTAACCTCCTACGACCCAGAAGCAAAATAGATGCGAGGGATTCTCGACCTTGTTTGTCTCAGAGTTTACAATGAATACCTAGGAGGTTACGATGCTCCGTTCGTAATGGAACATCCCGGCCTATAGATGGCAGACCTCATATAATTTATTAGAATATTCTTCGCAGCGTTGGCGTCACGATCGAACTCGCTGCGGCAGTTTGGGCAAACTCCCCAACGTAGTTTGTGATTCATGTCCACCTTGCTGAAAGCTCCCGTCTTTTAGTTGCACGCCGAGCACGCTTGCAGTAGGACGTTGGGTGTCGGGGGCTTAAAGAAGCATCTGATGAGGCCGTTGAGCCTTCAGACCACCATTGTAACATTATTGGTATCTGTACTCTGGTAATGGTGACCCTATTTCCTGAGACTACTTTCTAGCCAGCTTGAAGTCATATTAACGTATCTAAAAGAAATACAAAAATCTTTAAAATGATTTTATTTTGTCGCCTAAAGGTACTTACCGACTTATTTAATAATTATTGTAAAGATTTCTTAACATAATAAATTTATAGTAAATTTTATTTGTCACATAAGTTTTACAGTAATAAACACTACATTATGCATTCAAAGTATCATCTTAGACCATTTAACAAGTGTTAAAAGTTGACCACTGATACCCATGCTAAGAATAAATGTTATGGCCATCAGAGCCCTCATGTATACATCATTCTTTAGTCTGTCAACATATTGTTGTACATCGGTTTAATTATGATCTAAAACTTCCTAATAAATATATAATTATGAAATGATTAACATATCGAGTGATTATTAAAATGATCGATTATTAGGTAAAACTCTGAAATGGTAACATTCACAAGAAACCGCATCTGGCATTGATAAGATAATTTGTCTTATCTCTGACCAAGGAAGTATAATGAAGTTATTATATGGACATGACATATTGATCTATAAATAATTCAGTTTGTTACATTAAATGTATGTACAACGAATCAACTACCTTTGTCGTTCGCAAATTCGCGCTAGTACATAATCCGTCAAAGGAGGTTTAGTTTAGGGCATTTGTCTCGTCCAGGCTTTCTAAACTATAGCCCCTCAGGAGGTAGTGTACTGTTGTCATTTTGGAAAACGACTTTCGTCCATACTACTCAAACCCAATGGTGTGACTACCACGCCTCCGTAGATATCTCAAATACTTAGTTGCACATGTCGCGCTCTGCGATATATCGCTGATTAAATGCCAAAGGGCCACAATGCAAAAAAAACTGGTACTCGTTTTTTTTCAAAAATGGTATCTAAATCATTATAAGTTTTAAATTCTAAAAAGACACCCACGATTCTAGCATCAAAAATGGACCAATCAGACAACCGCCTCTTTCGCATTCCGTGACTTTGGTGACCAACTTCAGAGCAAAACGGCCATCTTGTCAATTGAATCCTCATAGTCGGAGGAGCGCACGTTTTTTTTATGACAAAGAGCCACATTGCGAAATAAGTATGAGTTTAAATTAAATTTTATAAAACAAAGTGCCATATTTTAGATGGTGTCCGTATGTAATATAAATATCAAGTGAGTTTAACATTATTTTATATGCCAGAGGGCCATATTATAGAATGTGTCCGCTTTGCATTTTAATTCTATGAGCTTATTATTTTATTTTTGTAGATGAAAGTGCAGTACTTGTTATGCGTCTGTTTTGTAAATAAGAAGGAAATAAATATGACACTATTTCTCAACAAAAATTGGACAATTTTCTTTTGTGGCTGTATTGATGTGTGTAATGGTTCGCTTGTAGGTATTTTTTTAAGGCAGTAAATACCTTTGTTGATAATATTAGTTTTTGTACATAACCATTTCTTATAAAAAAACATAAATAATTATCTATGTCCGGACTTCCTGTCAAACGTTAATAATTAAAAAAGCAAAATCTCTTCTCTTTGTGTTCTGGTTTGATCAATATGGCGAGTAATGCAAAATGTTAAATGTAAAATACTAAATCTAGTTGTGAATGAATAATAAAGGCCAAATAAACAGTAAAAACAAGATCCACAAGTCTCTTATTGTCAAAGTTAAATTATATTCACATGGTAGCAGTCCGTGGTTTACGAAAAGAAAATACGACGCCACGTGTGTGAGAAAAAGCAAAAGAAAATGGCAAATAACACGAGATCAAATGATATCCATATACCGATCTTCGATGGAAGTGATTACAAAAACTGGAAAATAAGAATACTGAAGTTTCTACAGTATAAAAAATGCAAAGATGTGGCTACGCGCGACTTCATGTCGACCGACAACAAAACCGCATGGGAGGAAATGGACATCCAGGCTACAAACTATATTTACAGTGCGATAACTAACGCTCAACTGGAATATATCAGCGATTTACCGACTGCGCTTGAAATAATGAGGAAATTCGACCAAATGTATTTGAAAACTTCGACAGCCTTGCAGATTGTATGCAGAAATAACCTAGAAAATCTCAAATTACAAAATTATTCAGAAGTAAACCTATTTTTTGACGACTTTGAAAAATCTGTAAATGAGCTAAAGCAGGCTGGGGCCACAATAAGTGAGTCAGAAAAACTTAACTATATGCTAAGGGCTTTGCCCCCTTCTTATAGTCACATTGGAGATCTCATAGATGTTCTCCCACAACGTGAGAGAACAGTGGAGTATTTAAAAAGTAAAATCAAGCTGAAATCAATCGAAGAAAACCCAGAAAAATCACATGTTGAACCAAGTAAGTCAAATGTTTTCAAAGCCGAGGCAAAAGATTCACCAACAACTCAGAACAAACTGATATGTTATAATTGTGGAAAACCAAACCATATGAAGAAGGATTGTCGATACAGAACAAATTATAATCGTGGCCGAGGTCGTGGATTTTCAAATTATCGTGGACGAGGATCATACAATCATCAAAGGGGCCGAGGTAAATTCCAGCCTCGACAGAACAATGTCCATCAAGGTAATAGCTTTCATACTACAACTATTTTGAATAATAATACTGAATGTGAGAATAAATCTTCAAATGGAAATGAAATAACATGGCTTTTAGACAGTGGTTGTACTGACCATATTATTAACAGCGATAAATACTTTGATACTTATGAAACTTTAACCAATCCCGTAAAAGTAAAGGTTGGTGATGGAAGAATATTAGAAGCATCAAAGGTCGGAAACATTAAAGTAAATTTTCAAGTATATGGAAACAATTCAGAAATCACATTAAAAAAAGTTTTTTATGTGAAAGAAATGAAAGCAAACTTATTGAGTTACTCGAAGATAACTGATGCTCATTCTATTGTATCCAGAGGGCGCTTATCAAAAATATACAACCGAAGAGGACAAGTTCTAGCTATTGCGATTAAACAAGAGAGGTTATATGTACTGAAAAGTTATATGCAAAACAACTCTATTGAAGCAAATTTGACTACAATGACTGTGAAAGAAAAATTACACAGAACATTAGGACATATAAACTTTTATAACCTCAAAATGATGTGCCAAGAAAACCTACTAGAAGGATTGCCAAATAAAATGGAAGAAGAATACATGAAATGTGCCATCTGTATTGAAAATAAAATGCATAATTTACCATTCAAAAATAATAGAAGAAAAGCTGGTGACATTCTTGAAATCGTGCATACTGATGTAAATGGGCCGCATCGAACTCCTGGCTATCAAGGTGAGAAATACTTTCTGAGCTTTATTGATGATTATAGTAAACTGGCTAAAGTTTATTGCATCCAGTCGAAAGACCAAGTATATGATTGTTTAGTACAATATGTAAATGAATGTCAAAATTTAACTGGCAAAATGATAAAAGAATTAATATGTGATAATGGAAAGGAGTATATAAATGTACGAGTATTTAGATTTGCCAGAGAAAAAGGAATAATTATAAAACCATGCCCAGCATATGTACATGAACTAAATGGAACTGCGGAGAGATTCAACAGAACAATAATGGATATGGCAAGATGTTTACTTTCAGAAGCCAAAATTGAGAGGCTCTACTGGCCAGAAGTTGTAAAAGCTGCAGCATATTTAAAGAACCGAACGTTAACAAACACTATAGAAAGAAAAACACCGTATGAGATATTTTTCAGAAGGAAACCGTCATATAGTCACCTGAGATTGTACGGAAGCAAAGTTTTTGTAAGAATACCAGAAGTTAAAAGGAGATCTAAATTTGATAAAAAGGCTGAAGCAGGAATTTTAATTGGGTACACCGATGTAGGGTACCGAGTACTATTAGATAACAAAATAACTGTTGCGAGACACTGTGATATTATTGAAGAAGATGTGAAATGTATTGGATTTACAGATGAAAATCAAGAAGAAAATAATTCAAAAGAAATAGAGCAAGAAGAAAGAAAGTCTAATGAAAAACAACAAATACAGCCTTGTGAAGAAATAAATAGTGAAGAAATCCAGATAGTAAATGAAAATAAGACACCAAGAAGGCCAAAGAGAGAAATTAAGAAACCAGCTAGATTCGACGAGGAATATTGTTATTATTGTGTTTATGCAAATTTTTGTGATGCTATGATTCCAGATAATTTTCAGGAGGCGATATCATGTGATGATTCAATTCAATGGGAAGGAGCGATGAACCGTGAGTTGAATAGTCTAACCAAAAATGATACATGGACCCTAGTTGAACGACCAGGGGACAAAAAGGTTATTGATGTCAAATGGGTATACCGAAAGAAATCCGAAAATGAATTTAAAGCAAGGTTAGTAGTTAGAGGTTTTCAACAAAAAGATTGTATCGATGATACTTATTCACCTGTTGCTAAAATGCAGACTCTAAAGATACTACTCTCATATTGTTGCCAAGAAAATTTAAATATTAATCAAATGGACGTAGAGACAGCGTTCTTAAATGGCCAAGTAATGTCAGAAGTTTATGTACATCAGCCACCAGGCTATGAAGATGGTACCACTAGAGTTTACAAACTAAATAAATCATTGTATGGGCTAAAAGAAAGTCCTAGAGCTTGGTATGAATGTGTAAACAAATTTCTTGGTAATCTTAATTTTCGTAGAAGCAAATTTGATTATTGTCTTTATGTAAATTCACATGGTGATGTACCCATATACATATTATTATTTGTAGACGACATGTTAATTTGTTGTAAATGTAATAAAACTATTTCTGATATTAAAAATAAACTCATAAAAAAATTCACTATGAAAGATATGGGCAAAGTAAAGAATTATATTGGAATTGATATTGAATATAATTATAATGAATGTAACACGATGACCCTAAGTCAAAAATCGTATATAGAGTCACTAGCTAAACGATATAATATTGAAAACTCCAAATTGCCCCAAACACCGATGGAAATTAATCTAAAATTAGAACCATCTGATGTTAATGATGATGTAAAATACAGAAATTTAATTGGAGCATTACTGTATATCAGCACAGGCACTAGGCCTGATATAGCTTTCAGTGTAAATTACCTAAGTAGATATCAAAACTGTTATAATGAGACGCATTTTAAACATGCCCTACGAATTTTGAAATATTTGTATCTGACTAGAGATTTAAAATTAAATTATAATAAAAATACTAATGCTGATCTATTGGATTGTTATGTAGATTCAGATTTTGCTGGTGATGTTGTAAGCAGGAAAAGCACAACCGGCTATGTAATTAGATTTTTTGGTAATACAGTATATTGGAAATCAAAAAAACAAAATTGTGTAACAAAATCTTCAACTTTTGCCGAGTATGTTTCATTATCAGAGGCTGTAACTGAAATTCTATTCTTAATGTCATTAATTCAAGATGTTTTTCAAAAAGAATGCAAACCTGTAAAAATCTATGAAGATAATTCAGGTGCATTAGCAATTGCTAAATATGGTAATTTTACAAAAAATTCCAAACATATTGAAGTACATTATCACTATGTACATGAAAATGTAAAAAATAAAAATATTAATGTTGTTAAAGTCTCATCTGATGAAAATTTAGCTGACATTTTTACAAAATCATTAGGAAATATTAACTTTGTAAAATTCAGAAAATTGTTAGGTCTAGTAGAAAAATAAAATAAGTATGTAAGTAAGATAAAATAAAATTTAGTCAGGTCAAAATAGTAAGTTTATTGTAAAACGAAAATAAAAACTTTAAGTAAATGCATAAGTAAGAATAAGTTTTGAAGTACAGTTTAGATTTCTTGCTTGATAAGTAGTAAATTCAGTTTAAAGTTTTTGATGTTTATAAAATAAATGTAACCAGAAGAGAAGGTAGTTAAAGTAATTTTTTTTTGAAAAGTGTTAAATATTATTGAAGGAAGTCATAAAGTTTTTGTAAAAGTTTTTATAAATTAATGTGTTATGGAGTAATGTATTAAACATAAAATAAGAAATGATTATGTAAGGAGGCGTGTTGATAATATTAGTTTTTGTACATAACCATTTCTTATAAAAAAACATAAATAATTATCTATGTCCGGACTTCCTGTCAAACGTTAATAATTAAAAAAGCAAAATCTCTTCTCTTTGTATTCTGGTTTGATCAATATGGCGAGTAATGCAAAATGTTAAATGTAAAATACTAAATCTAGTTGTGAATGAATAATAAAGGCCAAATAAACAGTAAAAACAAGATCCACAAGTCTCTTATTGTCAAAGTTAAATTATATTCACAACCTTATATCTAAAACTATGTTTTTGAGTAATAATTGCTGGAAATAAGTACGCTAGCGAACCAGGGTGCTCCATTCGCGTTCAGTAAGTATGCTTTCATAGCTAGGTACTCCATGCACCTAGTGTTACTTGATGAAATACTAGTTGTGAAGAAAATATACGAATTTTTCAATAATATTTTATTTTTTGATATTTACACTTCCAATGATAAGTATAGAAATTATTCTACCTAATACATTTTTTTAAATAAAAAATCCAATATATAAAACCATAGAGAACTATTAAAGAGGCCACAGACGGCCACATCCTCCCCTTTTTTATAAGAAAACATTTTTTTTAACTGGACGCCTCAACGTCCCCGCCAGAGTCTTAACGTCTACTACCCTAGTTATTCCGTCACGGCCTGGATATGCTGCTTGAATGATGCCTCGTGGCCATGTACCACGCGGCAAGGCTTCATCGGCCACGAGCACGGGATCCCCGACGTTAATATTTACATCAACTCCTTGCACTCTTCTTGGAGCCAACGTCGGTAAATACTCCGTAACCCACCGTCGCCAATAATGATCGGCCAGACGCAAAGCCTTGCGCCACCCAATTCTGCTGGACAAATCCGAATCCGACAGTTGACATGGTACTGGGCGACCCGACGACGAGCCGAGCAAGAAATGTGTCGGCGTTAACGACTCGGAGTCTGTGGGGTCAGGGTAGACGTGTGTAAGAGGTCGCGCGTTGACCAAAGCCTCCGCTTCAGATAAAAGGATATAGTGAAGACTTCATCCGTCGGCGTACGCTCTCTTAGGGTGATTTGACGCGCTGACTTGACACTTTTTACTAGCCGCTTCCAAACTCCGCCCATGAATGGAGCTGAAGGCGGTATGAAAACCCATTCTTTTTTTCATTAACGGCAAAGTCAGCTACAGCTTGGTCGTAGAGCGCTCTCAGCTGTCAGTTGGCGCCGACGAAGGCCGTTCCATTATCGGCATAGATTTTACTTTGTGTACCTCTTCTAGCGATGAAACGGTGAAGGCACATAATTGCTGCATCAGCTGACAAGCTGTGTACCACTTCGAGATGAATGGCTCTGGCCGTTAAACAAGTAATGAGCGCGACCCATCCTTTTTCTCGGCTGCGATGTACCATGACCTGTAGAGGTCCGAAGTAATCAACTCCCACGAATGTAAAGGGGCGTTTATGATGCGACATCCGAGCTTCTGGGAGATCACGCGTCAAAGGTTGTACGGGCCTTCCGCGCAGCAAATTCAAATTCAAATTCATTTATTCGTTTGCGTGTAATGTGGTACAATGAGAGATGGTAACATAAAATATAGTAACTATATCTAGTCCAAGCACATTTCGCCATAATGTTGGCATGCAAACACAGATAATTATACATCAATAACTACTTAAAATCTAATAATATAGCAGTCACAATAAGAGCACAGCGGCGGCTACAGCGCATTTCTGCAGTGGTACGAACGACGTGCATATTTCTTTAAAAAGTCTTCCACAGTATAAAAGCTTTCGTCCACCAACCATTTATGTAATGCAACACAAAATTTTTTATAAGGCAGGTCTAGAATCGACGCTGGCAATGAGTTGTAAATTAGTGGAGCCATGTAAACACAACTACGTCTAAAAATTTCTAACCTAGGTACCGGCATCTCAAGTGGCATGTGTGTAACCTTCCTTTTATTTAAGTTGTCCTTTTTATTGAACAGTGACAGATTATTTTTCACAAATATGGCACTTTCATAAATATAAATACATGGTACAGTTAATAGTTTATTGGCTTTGAATACAGGTAAACAAGAGTCAGTCCAAGCCATACCAAAGATAGCTCTAATGCACCTTTTTTGCGCTATAAAGACCCGTGAAATTTCTGAAGAGTTACCCCAGACAACAATGCCGTACCTGATAATGGAACAGACATAGGCATGATATACCATTATGGCTGTAGATTTGGATATTATTTCTTTAACTTTTCTCAAAGCAAACACAAATCTATGTATTTTCATGCTTAAGGTATCAATGTGATCTTTCCAAGTTAGATGCTCATCTATTAATATGCCAAGAAACTTAGTGCTATGTACTTGTTCAACCTGTTCATCCTTATATATTATGTTGAGGTCTAAAGGCTTACTCTGGTGAGTTTTAAAATTAATAATTTTAGTTTTGTCAATGTTTATTTTTAGTGAATTTTGATTCAACCAGGTGGCTATGTCGTCCAAAGTGTTATTTATATCTGTTTCATACGATTCTTTTTTTTCACAGTCCATTACTATTGTTGTGTCATCAGCAAACAGCACACAATCATATTTAACAACCTGGGGAAGGTCATTTATGTATAGAAGGAATAATATTGGTCCTAGTATACTTCCCTGTGGGACACCAAAGTGATTACATTTAGGCTCAGAATCAAAAGTAACAACACTATTTGTTTCTTTGTCGAATTGTACAACCCTCGTGATTTGCATTCTATCTGTCAGGAAAGATTTGATCCATTCAATGGCTGGACCTCTGATACCATATCTTTCAAGTTTGACCATTAAGGTAGGGCGATGAACAAAATCAAATGCCTTGCTCAAGTCTAGGAACAACGCTGTAGTTGGTATTTTAGCATTAATGTTACACACTATTGATTTAACTAAATTATATGCTGCCATTGAGCACGACTTATTTTTTCTAAACCCAAACTGTTCTCCAGCAAAAACCTCAAACCTGTCCAGAAAACTCTCCATTCTCCTGTACATAACTTTTTCAAAGACTTTGGATAAAGTTGGAGTCAATGAAATCGGTCGGTAATTGTTTTTATCCATTTTAGAGCCCTTTTTATGCAGAGGTTTTATAATAGATAATCTGAGTCTATCCGGAAAACATCCATTCTCCAAGGACAAATTAATAATATAGGCCAAGGGAGTTGCTATATGTTGTGCGATTTGCTTCAGGAGGATAGAATTGATATTATCGTATCCCGATGACTTAGAATTACTTAAAGCTTTAATTATACTAAATATTTCATTTGGATTAGTAGGTTCCAGGAATATGGTATTGTCGACAGTTTTAATATTAAAATTACAATTTTGAATGTCAGGTGAAATAAAATTATTTTTAACAATGTCAATAAAATAGTTATTAAATATTTCTGCAATTTGCGTAGTTGGCAATTATAGACAATCGAACGAACTGTGTTTCTTAGGCTCAGGGTCCAATATTGTTGCCGCCGTTCTAATCACCGTTTCTGTGTTGGCATGCGCAAATTTATAATGAAAATAGTTAATTAGTAGGCGTACGGCTGGGTCTTTACCGTCCAGTATGATTGGGTGCTTGGCTTGGTCCTGCACGTTCTCGGCGGCGTCTATGCGTCCTTTCAAAAACATCAAACTATCCTTGTTAATAGCTAGAGATAGGTTCACGAGACGACTCTTGGGAGATATGGGTTTTCCATGTTTTAATCATTCCAATTTTTTGTGGAAAGTATTCGTTTGACTCTGGCAGAGGACGTAGACTCCCGCTATCTGCAGATTTTTCGCGTTTAGCGGCCTTAAGGGCCTTGGAGAATCGGTAGCTGAAGGACTATGTTGTAAAAGGATAAAATTATGTGAATCCCCCCTACTTTTTACGCCAACCTATAAAGTTCTTAATGTTTAGACTAAGCATAGACCTATAGTGTCCTACTTGATATCTACATTTTTTAATACCGTTATATTGTATTACATAATAATAAAACAGTATTTTATAATATACAATTTTATAGATGTGTGTTCAATTAGAGACTGAATTATTAAGACTGAATTAAAACAGTTATTATTTAATTTTAGAATATAGGTACCTCTCTATGTGAGTTCACTTATGAAGATTATGGTGATGATCAAAAATAATTGATCCACCAGTAAAATGACTGTACTTAAGTTGTGATATTTCTGCGTAAGTGTGAATATTTAATACTACTGGTAGTATAACTAAATACTTAAGTGAGAGGGTTTTGAATTCTAAGCGCATTTTAGCGGGTTTTTTATTCACTCTGAATATTGCTAAGTCTATAAAAGTTGTTCCTTGTATGTTTAAGGCTTAAATGCCATTTAAATTGTAATATTGCCATATCTGTAAGACAGATATTTAATTATAACATTTTCTTATTAATATAATAACTACTGAATTTTTCAGGAAATTACGTATTATCTGTATTGTGTTATCCTTATTCTTTTTAAGTATAGTTAAGATTGATTGACATAGTTTTTTAGAAAATAAGTTCATTAAACATTGCTTAATTTTCGTTATGTGGCATTTTATTAAATACATATTGACAGATTCAACAGCCATTGTTATAAGCAAAACGGACTCATGTGTTATTATACTTTCGTAGATAGAAGCTGCTGAAATTAGTCACTATTACATTAATAAAGCTCTAAAATACGCATCGAATGGTATATAACAAATAGATGTAGCACTTATAGATTCGTAAAAAAAGTAAAAATAGCGCGATGAAAACTTTGATGGGCTCTCCTATAAAATTTACCATTTCCGTCATGTGGCCCTTTGGCCAAGGCGCCAACTAGTTTAATCAGCCGTTTAATTAACTGCCTAGGCTCTTTACTGAACGGCACCGTTCAATGAACGGCTTTAATGGTGTTAACCCTTTTAATTAAACGGCTAGGCAAATAGCTTGGATCTGAATTAGAATAGCTGGATCGATGACGTTTAACTAGTTGCCTAGGAATTTGATTAAACAGTTAGAAAAATGACTTATTTCTGCATGGTTAAAAAAAACCACAAAGCCTTCTAACCTAAACTAAAAAAGCCGGATTGCGCAGCTATCACAATAAACCTAAACCAAGTCGGATTGCGCAGCTATCACAATAAACCTAAACCAAGTCGGATTGCGCAGCTATCACAATAAACCTAAACCAAGTCGGATTGCGCAGCTATCACAATAAACCTAAACCAAGTCGGATTGCGCAGCTATCACAATAAACCTAAACCAAGTCGGATTGCGCAGCTATCACAATAAACCTAAACCAAGTCGGATTGCGCAGCTATCACAATAAACCTAAACCAAGTCGGATTGCGCAGCTATCACAATAAACCTAAACCAAGTCGGATTGCGCAGCTATCACAATAAACCTAAACCAAGTCGGATTGCGCAGCTATCACAATAAACCTAAACCAAGTCGGATTGCGCAGCTATCACAATAAACCTAAACCAAGTCGGATTGCGCAGCTATCACAATAAACCTAAACCAAGTCGGATTGCGCAGCTATCACAATAAACCTATCACTAATTTTCTGTGAATACACCTCTGTCCGCCCCCTCGGGGATTTACAGGTATAAGTATATGTGTGTATGTATGTAATTGTCTCTCTTATTTCAAAGTAGTGCCCCATCTTACGATTGGCCTAAGCATTAGCCAGCCAGGTTAATAAATATTGTAATTAACGTTACGGCTGAATATCATTCAGGCCGTTCATTGAATGGCGCTGTTTAGTTAACAGCCTAGGCAGTTAATTGAACGGCTGATTAAACTAGTTGGCGGCGACATATATATAGCAATAATCAGGGGGCACGGCAGTGCCCCCGCCAAGAAGAGCCAAGCGAAGCGCAAGGGCACTTCCTACCTTTTCTCGAAACGCTTCGTCGTTTTTTTTAACTCTCATAACTTTGCTTTGGATGATGCTAAATAGTTAAAACTTTCAAGATAGAATGCCATCGGTACAATCATTAAACATACAAAGTTTGAATGTCGTAGCTATTATAAGTACTTTAGATTTTATTAATGTCTCAAAACTCTTAATATCGTCACTGACTCATCACTCACTGATCATCAAAAATTTTAGGGTACTTCCTGCAGTCCTAGAAAGCTGAAATTTGGTATGTAAGCTAATATTACTACAATGACAACAAAAATATTAAAAAGCCTAACCTAACCTACCCCCGTGGGAATAGGATGTGGAAGCACAGATTACCTACAACGGTGGAAGTTTGTATATGAGACTTGCACTACAGTTTGTGCTCCATAAGTCAAAATTAATTAAAATGTTTGTTAAAACAAATAAAAAATACGTACTGCATAATGTTTAACCAATTTACTTAAAATAAATGAAATCCCACCAAAAACATTTCCATGTCAAAATGTTGCCAAGACGAGTTTACGTAGCTTACCCGGTGAAAAAGTTATCAGATCTCGTATAAAGCCCAGCTCAAAAGACTGTACGCTCTAAACCTAAGGTGTAGTGTAGAGCTTGTACGTTCCCGTGGCCTTTAAATCCTGCGGACGAGCGCGTGCTAATTTTGAACTAGGTACACAACCTGCTTGGAAAGTATTAATTTTCAAAATTATCTACTGGATAATGACTCAATATGCTGAGGAATGATGACGCGGACAAGGGCAGATTGGTACGACATGTGCAGAAATAGAAGGAGGAGCTGAGAACGGCGGCAGTTAAGTGACGCTTAACGAGGCTAAGAGCGGGGCTCTTGTCAGTCTCTCTGGGACCTAGCTTTATTAGCACGTACAGACCAAAACTATGTATGTTATGCATAGTTTTGGTCAGAGCACACCACCTTGCCGTAGCCGACCGATTCATGGCCATGGGAAAAATCCCTAGCTACACCAATATCAGCCAGCATGTGCAGCCCCGAGTCCTCGCTTGCCTCAGAGTGATGGCACTCGGGCGTTGGTTACTTCGGGATAATTAAAAAACACGATCATGGGCATAAGTAGGCTAGAGGACACTTATGTTGGTAGTTCAAACACTAAAACCTTCCGATAACGATTAAGATATTATCCAAACCATGTGTTGTATGGACGATATTAAGTAAAATGGTTATCGCTGTCAGCTGACTGGCTAAATATGCTGGAGCAAATTGTCGAATATGGTCATTCTCATTACCTACCCTTATTTCAAGGTTGAAAAGAAGGTAGAAACAAAAAAGAGTCATTCAAACATTTAATTTAAATAATACTCAATAGTATATAAATAGTAAAAATGTTTTCGCAAATTATTTAAATTTTAACAACTGCTTTTCCAATGTTTTCACCTTTTAACATGCCAAGAAAGGCATCAAAGATCTTCTCAAAGCCTTCAGTAACATGTTCCCGGGCCTTCAGTTCACCAGAGTTGATCCAGTAGATGATGGCCGCATAGGCCTCCGGCCAGCGATCACGCCAACGTGTAACATTAAAACCTTCCATCTTCAGTTGGCGGAATAATATAGACGGCTGCAATATACCAGCCTTAGGTATTTTATCAGGGTCTTCATTGTACGAACTGCTAAATCCACACACGGCAACTCTGCCAAACTCACGCATTTGATTGATGATTAAACTGCTGATTTCCCCTCCAACATTGTCGAAGTAGATATCCACACCTTCAGGCGCGGCTTGCCTAAGAGATGCCGTGATATCATCAGTTTTGTGGTTAAACACCTTATCAATACCAATTTCTTCGAGCCACTGTACCTTTTCGTCAGTGTCAACAAAACCAATCACCTTACAGCCCTTGATCTTCGCAATCTGTGCAACGAGTGAGCCAACGGCTCCAGCAGCAACGGTCACGACTACTGTCTCGCCAGCTTTAGGCGCGCACACCTCAAGAAACCCGAAGTAAGCTGTCGCGCCATGCATACCAACCGCACCAATAGCCAGAGAAGGAGACAAGTTTTTTAAATCAGGTAACATGGTCACTTTGTCAACAGGCGTATTGCTTTTATCGATATCAATTACGCCATAATCACACCATCCTTTATGCGAAACTACTCTCGAACCGACCGGGTAACGGGGATCCATGGTATCTTCCACTAAGCCAACTTGATAAGCAAGTAAGTCGTACGGGACATCAAAACGACTGTTAAAAACGCGATGATATGGGTCCACGCTCACCCACTCAGTTTTCACAAGAATCTCGCCTTTTTGGAGTGCAGGTGTCTCATATTCTACAATTTTGAAGTCTTCGCGTTTGGGTAAACCCTGGAAGATATTCTTAACAACGTATTTGCGTGCCTTAACCATGTTGGTAGTTCGTGCGTGTATCGGTTGCAATGCGATTGACTGCTATAATAAGTGTCGCATAGTTTATATATGGGTCTTAAGCAGTATTAGATGACGTAGTATCCACTCTAATGAGATACTAATAAAGTCTTTTGACAGAAATCCTAATAGTAGGTAGGTTTCTAAAATGAAAGCATATTCCATTTTAGCGACACCATAAAACAACATTTTTTGACAGCCTCAGTGGCGTAGCAGTACTGAACGCGGCCGCTATGCAGGAGGCGCGGGTTCGATCCCCGCTCAACGCAAATATTTCTATGCATGAATATGAGTATTTGCATTGGTCCGGTCGTGCCTCGTAGAACATCTTAAGCCGTCGGTCCCGCTTGCCATACGAACATCTATGGCAGTTGGGTAGTACGGGAAGTTGGAGCGCTCAAAAATCCAAGCAATACTTCGATATCGCCTTTGGGTTGTGGAGGTCAGATGGCAGTCGCTTCACAGAATATATCGAAGTTCAGACAAATTCAGTTAGACTGGTAAAGCGGACCCCAGAATTCAAGTTAAAAGCTTCGGATGCGACTGGGATGAACGCTAGAATGAAGAAGTAGACATTATAAAACAACGTTGCCTAACGACACATTTTATTCGGTTCTTTTAAAAAAATTTAGTGCTATATATCTTGACAGATTTCCAAGAAGTATCTTCGTCCAATTGAGCAGTCCAACTAGGGAAGTACCTCCACCCTACAGAATACCGCGGCCATAATAACTTCGTGTTATGTTCCCGGTTGTGAGTAATGTAGCGAGAGCTCACGGGAGAGGTTTTGTGCTGTCAGTGGGAAGACCACAGGCTATTCCTGCTTTGTCTTCTACACTGACGGCACTGAAACTCTCTGTGTACCTATACAAGGTCGGCAGCACGAGTGTGCCTCCCCAGGTGTTGCACACGTCCATAGGCCACGGTAACCACTTACCATCAGGTGGGCCGTGCGCTTGTCTGCCACCACAGTTGTATTTAAAAAATTGTTACAGAAAGAAAAATTCAAAAAATTGCTCAGTAAAAATGGTTCACGCGGGTGGTCACGGGTAACAATCAATGCCTATATAAGTTATGATGATCCAAGCTTATCGTGAAACAGTGATCTACAATTTGGTGAAAATAAATCAACCAAATGTGTAAAGTAGGTACCTGATTAGCGCTGCTTAGTTTTTACAGGCAGGTACTAAATATCTTAATTCTATAAGTGCTAAATTATACGTGGCGACGTTTAAAGGTGACTTATAGAAGGAAACCTTCGATAAGTCACCTTTAAAGGTCAACACGTATAATTTGATCTATTCCGATCCAGTACCATTTTTCTAATACCACGTGAAGACTCTCTCTCTCACGTGGTATTTAAATATATTGAGAACACTTGTACTTTTTCCACAGTATTTATTATTGAACCTGACCGGTTTCGCCTTACGCCATCTTCAAAGGTTTGCTTTCATATTTTTGAACATTTTTAGTCTTTAACACTACGTTGTTCAACATTTATGTAGCTGACGTGCCCAAGAGGGCAAAAGCTCCCTTAAAAAAATTGAATAAAAAAACACTACAGTCCATCAAATCTAAGAGGTACCGTTTGACGTTTCATATTTTTCAAACCGAAACAACTTTGTTCATACGTACATTATTCAGTTTCGATAACCTTTTTCATAAAACCATGAATTTAGAAAGATTTCATTATTGTATCTAAAAATGTACAATTCTTAATATCTAAATGTAATTGAAAACTTTCAAACAAAGCAAAATAACACATATTTACACAGTAAATAATTTCTAATAGTTATATTCTTGACCGCATTACAAAGTTACGTAGTTAGGTCACTGCACGTAGTGTTGCGACTCTTCGGATACACTTGTATGCAAAAAAATCGTTTACATATACGAAAAATCGAATGTATTATTTACAAATTACACTTGACAACCAAACAAATATTTTTTCATGTGAATGGGATTTATCTCACATATTACGATTACATAACTAAATAGTTATGTAATCGTAAAATATGAGATAAAACCCATTCACCAAAAATACGTATTTATAAATCAAATATATTTGCTTCTTTAATAATATATATAATAACATATTTATTTCAGACGTAAGTCCATAACGTTGTTAGTAACAAATTCTCTTACAATTTAATGTTAGTAATCAAAAATAAAAAAATCAATAGTATATAAAATTAAAACAAAAAATAAAAAATCTTAAAATAAACGAAAGAAGGCAGCTACAGATTCATACCTTTATGGCATGAATCTGTATCCACCTTCTTAGCAAAGGTGAGTCCCACCTCGCCGCAAATACTTTCAGGAGCGTGTTTGGGCTGCCGCGGAGGCGCTCGAGGGCCGACGTGCAGCGCTTGCGCATAATGCACTCGAAGCTGTCCACGTTGTGGTTCGCGAACATGCGATGCGCTACACCGCCACGGCAGCCCCATCACTGCCCTGAAGCCATTATTGTACTGGACCCGGAGGTCGCCATATGCCCGCTGCGTAAAATGCACCCACAGACCGCAACTATAAAATGATTGGCAGTATGCCTTGTATAGTGTAATTTTGACTGCCTGTGAGCAACGCGCGAACCTGCGGGCAAGCATGTTTGCACGAGCAGCTAGCGACCTCCGTTCCCTATCAATGTCACAGCCATCTTTCAAATCCTCGGTGACCCAGTGACCCAAGTATTTAAACTTGTCTACTTTGCACAGTGGTGTTCCGCATAGTGAGATCACAGGTGGCTGCATACGCGTTCTTGCACCGGCTTTAAACACCATATAGACACTTTTTTTAACATTGTACTTGAGTCCATGAGCCACCGCATAGGATTCACATACAGTGATCAGGTTCCTCAATGCACCGATAGAGGGACTCAGCAGCACCATGTCGTCGGCGTAACTAATGTTATTGAGGCAAACTCCATCGACATGACAACCAACCATGGCGCCGCTGAGTTTCCGAATCAGATCGTTTATATACAGGCTGAAAAGACGGGGGGAACTCAGTCCACCCTGTCGCACCCCGCACCTCAGCCTATATGGTCCAGAAAACGCCCCTGCCCACCTGACGCTATTTGTTTGGTGTGCATACCAGTACTTGAGAACCCTTATCAATTCTACGGGCAAGGACGTTTGACTCTGCAATTTATGCCACAAAACCTCATAGGACACTAAATCGAATGCCTTTGACAGGTCCAGAAAACAGGCATATACTGGCGTTTTCCTGTCTGTGTAGTACTGGACCGTTTGCTTGAGGCAGAAAATGGCACTTTCAGTAGATAGCCCAGGTCGGAATCCAAACTGGGCGTCGTGCAAATGGATGTGCTCAGCCAGGTGTTTGTCAAGCAGACTGTCCAGCACCTTGGCCACAATATTAGCCAAAGATATCGGCCTGTAATTGGACATGTCAGAGGCGTCTCCAGTTTTATTTTTAATTACAGGAATAACCACCGTATGCATTAAGTTACCTGGTAGATAGCTGTGATTCATACATAAGTTAAAAAACATTGCCAGCACTCTAGGTAAGTGGGGCCCAGCATGGCGCAGGTGCTCGACACTAAGGCCGTCGTGTCCGGAAGATTTACCTATTACCATTTTATTTATAATGTTAAGGATTTCCTTTGCTTTAAAAGTAAGCGAGAGTGAGTCCGGCACCACGGCATCAGTGCCAGTCAACCGCGACGTACTTTGCAGAGACGATTCCACTTTGAAATTCTGACAGAAAGCATTGGCTATATCCACAGGCTCGTGTACACCCGCCACACTCACAGGGAGACTCTGCTTGTGGTTCAACTTATTAGTTGATTTCCAAAATTTACTAAACTGTTTATCCGAATGGTTTTTAGCAATCATATCCATTTTGATTTGTTCTTCATTAGTTTTACAGTACTTTAACTTTGCCTTAAATAACCTTCTTGTTTCACACATTCGATCATGAATATAACCACAAGTAGGCTTTCTGCATAGCAACCAAGTTTCATAGCATATACGTGCCTCCCTGTGAGCATTGCCGACATACTTATTCCAGCCTGGCACATACTTCCTTTTAGTTCTAGCCGGAGACCCACAGTGTGTTTCTTCTGCACTCTCTTGCAGTATGTTGACGATACTGTTGTACATATTGTCAAGTATCGTTCTATGCCTGACATCATGACAAAAATTATAAGAACACTTACGAAACTCAACTGGAAAGTCCAGTTCCTTTAATTTGGAATTACACAATAATGCATATGCTTTTATTTGTTCTTGGTCTCTATCTCCCCAAATCACTCTATTTGCTGATAATGGCCCATGGTATACAATTTTAGGTTTAATCATATGCATATTACAACTCACCACCAATGGTAGGTGATCAGACGGGTACACACCATACAATACAGATGCACTAGTTACTAAATCTCTGGCTGCCGTACTGACTAAACAGTGGTCCAGCCAGCTCAAGCCACCATTTTGATTGCTCTTAAATGTATGAGTGTCCTTCGGTAGTAGCTCCATGTCCACACAGCACCACGATTGTTCCTCACATACAGAGAGCATCTCACTCGCGAAACGTCTACCAGGATGAGCATTAAAATCCCCGATCACAAAAACAGTCTCAACATTATTACTCTCAATAACGGCTATGATTTCACCTAAACACTCAGTAAACTCAACACGGTTAGCTGCACAGTCTATTGGCATATAGACCGAGAAAATTAGCATTGAGCGGTCACCGATTACGATTTTTATAGCTGCTAGTCGATCACTATTACACGATAGGACAGTCACAGAAGGAAACGTAGACTTCTTCCACAGCAGGGCTATTCCTCCGTACGGTCTTCCCTTAAGGATTCTGCTGGTGTCCACTGCAGATTTAGCTGTGTAGGCAAAATCTTGGTCTAAGGTTCCGAGAAAACCTAGGTCATGAGGCATGAGCCAAGTTTCCTGGAGTGCGATAACATCCATACCCCTACAGAGCTGGCGTACGCACTCAACCGATGTCCGGATGTTTTGACAATTGAATGATGTAATATTGACACTCAGTTGTGGGCTAGCCATTGTTTGTCTGTGTGATGATAGATCCCATCGCAGGTCCCATCCCGGGAGTCCTGACTGATTTCCCCGCATTTTCTGAGCGTTGGTGCTTAAAATTAATGAAACGCCTATATATTACCCCTTCCGGCCAGAAATTCTCACTCATAAATAAATTTAATTTATTCTGAGGCACGAACACCTTATATGCATCATAATTAAAAAGTTGTCGAAAGCGATTTGTCGATTTTTGATTTTCGCGCCCAAATAAGTCGGGGTTTCTCGCGCTAACGCTGTCGAAATAGTAAATGGAGTCAGGGATAGTGTTTTTTACATTTATTTTTGTGTATGATAGTATGGGTTTGCATATTACAGAGAAATAAACAAATTTTTAACAAGCACATCCATTGATTTTACAATTACAATTTTTTCTTCTAAGTCTTATTTCTACGTCTAAAACTAATAAAAATAAGGTATGTAGAACCCATTCACAAAAATGTTGTTGCCTGATGTTATAAATTAACGACGTTACTGCGCGACCGCATAATGCACTGAATACACAGATACCCTAAAATAAATTAATTTAATTATTTTTAGGTCAATAGGCAAAATCGCAGGTGTCCAAGTCTCTACAATTTTTTTTTTCTGGCAACACTGCCAACTACAAGCGCACGCGGTCCGCTCGGTCGGTTCGGCGTCAGCAGTCTCTCGCCATCTTGGAAGCTGACTGTGCGCGTACTTGCTTTCTCGTTTGTGTTTTACAATTTGTGACTTGGCTATTACTTTTCTGGACTGATCATTCTTTATCCGTTTACCTTGGCAATATTTATACTGGACTCCGAACTAAGCAAGTGTTTATTAATAATGTCGAAAAGAGGACGTACTTTGAACAGCCAGGCTCGTGAATTGGTGGTGAAATTACACGAGTATTTTGAGCGTGAATCTCAAAATGGTGGACTTCTACTGCCAGTTACACAAGTTCGGGATCGCGTCGGTGAAGCTCTCGGTATTGGTAGCCGCACCGTTGGCAAAATATTAAGTGAAAAATATGGGCCTTCGGGGAGTGACAGTAACGTACTTCACACACCGAAAAAACGAAAAAGAAATAAACCTGTGACAGGCATCGATGAATTCGATAGTCATGCTATTAGAAACCATATATACGGGTATTTTACAAGAGGCGAATTTCCAACATTGGCAAAGTTATGTGCAACTTTAAAAGATGCCGGGCTGTATAAGGGAAGCATAGAGTCGTTGAGAACGGTAATAACAGGAATTGGCTTCAGATACAAAAAAGTTGACAAACGAAAAATTGTTATGGAGCGACATGACATAATTATGCAGCGACTAACATTCCTGCGCGAAGTTAAACAAATTATAAACTGGGATAATGTAATATTTTTGGACGAAACTTGGCTAAATTCCAACCATTCTGTGCCGAAAACATGGACTGATGATTCTGAAGCTTCGTGCTCGAAGGTGCCGATAGGAAAAGGTGGACGCCTCATAATATGCCATGCTGGGTCAGCGTCTACAGGCTTCGTGGAAAACTCTTTATTAGCTTTCCAATCCAAAAGCACTAAAGAGTATCATGAAGAAATGGACGCAGTAAGGTTCCGAGAGTGGTTCTTAAATTTATTACAGAATATCCCTCCTAACAGCACAATTATAATGGATAATGCCCCATACCACTCTGTGCAAATTGATAAAGCACCTACGTCAGCCAATAAGAAAGCAGATTTGGTGGCATGGCTGCAAAGAAAAGGAGTGGATGCCGACATGTCACTATTAAAAGCTGAATTATTACAGTTAGTGAAATTGCATAAACCACCAAAACCGACATATGTAATTGACCAATTGGCCGAAGAGCACGGGCACAAAGTCATACGACTTCCTCCGTACCATTGCCAATATAATGCCATTGAACTGATTTGGGCCCAAGTTAAAGGTAATATTTTATAATATTATAATAATAACACGAGTACTTCTAACATTTATAATTTAAACAATGGTTTTCGTCTGCTATCAAATAGTTACATTATTGTTTTACAGGTTATGCAGCAAGACACAACACAAAACCACCCTTCAGTGTCAAGAAAATGGAAGGTTTATTAAAGGAAGCATGTGCCCAAGTTACACAGGAAGATTGGAGTAAAGTAGTACAAAAAACAAAGAAAATAATAATGGACGACTTCGAAAGAGACGTACACTTTGATAATGTAATGGACAATCAACTGGTCATTAATTTAAATGACGATGATGACGAAGACGACGATACTAGTACTAGTAGTGAATAAAAAAATATCCTAAACATTTCTTTTATTTAATTATAACAATTGATTTCTTAAAATTCGGATATTATAGTAATCGATCTCTTAAAGTTCGGATATTATAGTAATCGATTTTTTCATCCCATCCCTATAATTCAATTGTCAGAACTGTCAAACGGTACTTCTTAGATTTGACGGACTGTAAGCACGTTGTATAAATCTCTTATTGTGTGGGTAGTTTTAAAATTTAGTATGCCAGTTAAAAACTTATAAATCACAATGTCCAGAAATATTGGTATTAGAAAAATGGTACTGAATCGGAATTCAGAAGAGATCTATAATTGGTAGAAACACTACGTCATCATCATCATCAGGCTATATTAGTCCACTGCTGGACATAGCCCTCCCCCAATGAGCGCCATAGCGCCCTGTCTTCAGCTTGCCGCATCCAGCATCTGCCTGCAGTCTTTCTTAGATCGTCATCCCACCTGGTCGGAGGACGTCCTACACTACGCTTGCCGAGTCGCGGTCTCCACTCAAGAACACGTTTACCCCAACGGTTGTCGGTTCTTCGTGAGATATGGCCAGCCCATTGCCACTTCAGCTTGCTGATTCTTTGAGCTATGTCGATAACTTTGGTTCTCTGTCGGATGTATTCGTTGCGGATTCTATCCTTCAGAGAAACTCCGAGCATAGCTCTCTCCATAGCTCGCTGAGCGACTTTGAACTGATGGACCAACCCTGCCGTGAGTCACACTAACACTAACGTAAACACTACGTACCTCTTTTTAATTAACGTGAAATTTGAAGATCAGACCAAATAATTCGTGTAGTTTTGAAAATTGGTCCAATTAATCTTTAAGATGCCCAGATTAAATTAAAAAATATATCGAAGACTCGTGGGAACGACACATTCCCTCCCCGATATAATCTCGAGACCGTTATGCGTTGTTATAAGGGCAATTCTACGAACAGCATCTGTAAAGGCGACCACTGCTCTTTGGAGAAGCCATCAGCCCAGTTTACCTTCCGGAGGAGAGAGGGAAGCAGGCACGATCATAAAATAAAATGTATGATTTTGAAGGTATAATAACCGCACAAAAACATAGGTAGGTTGTGTTTGACATATTAAATCATACTGTATACGAAATACTTTTTGCGTTTTCTTTATAAATTTCCATGACTAGGTTTAAAAATAAATAAAACAATAATTACTAACTTATGATTTATTCATCAATATTGATAAAATTAATGTAGATTATAGAATTATGTAGATTTCTTTCAAAGTTTTGAAGATTTGATCAGCTACACTTAATTCGAATGGGGCATGTACGTTTTCTAATAAAATTAATACTTACTTATTTTACTTATAATTTAATCATTATTATCAATTAAATCTATCAGATTTCTTTGTAAGTTTTGTAGACTGGATAGAATTTTATATTTTAACTTCTATATTATTAAAAGCTATTACGCTTACTCAGGCTTTATACTAGTTATAACGTCGACCTTCCTAGGAATGAATGATCTATTTGAATGAAATAGATCATTCATTCCGCAAAGGAATCCATGTGACAGTGTAAATTATTCGGATGTAAAGAATGACAACATATTGTCTCACTCTTTCATTCGAAAGTAACATATTTAAACTTTGAAATACTATCACAAACAGTTTAAAACAACCTAAATAATGTCTGGAAGTGTTCAACGCTCCTAAATACCAATATCTGTTGTGTAAGAAAACATTACAAGACTCATACAAAATATACATCTACTACACTACAGGCACCCTTATAAAGAGTAGGTTCACTGGGGCAGATCACCTTAAGGTACATTCCCACTGAATAACGGCAGCGTTTTATTCATACAAATACTACAAACCATTTTAAACCTAATCTACGGGAATCCAAAATTCATTTAAAGGCAAGGCGACGCTGTACGAACCGTCACAACTATTTCTAGGAACAAATTTCGGTTGCTGCTTTTTCGGTGAGAGTTGACCCTAAGCACTTCAATTAACCATCATTCTTTGTACACAAGATGTACGAGTCTAGACGCGATACTTCATAAAAATAACCTTACTTTTTTTCTAGAAATAATTTAATTGTCAATCATACGGATTGTGTTCTAGAAATGTGCTTAGAGTTCATGTGTTCATAATTATATGCTTACACGTTCGATTGGCGAAACTTTTACGGCTGGCGCACATTATTGGCATCGGCAAGGATAAAGCATTTTAATAAAAATAGGCACATAGGCACTTTTCCCTAGAATGATTTGTTAAAGTGGCATACAACGGTTATCCTCGATATTTTCTTGTATAATACTTTTTAAAACGTGATTTTCAGTAGACGGGTTGTAGTTTTTAAACTTATTTTTTTATTCATAGAGAATGTGATGCTTCCCTTTAGCTGTTTTTATGTGTTGACCCAAAAGTACCTTTGTTAAATCATCATTAATTAAATCATTACAAAACTAGAACACATGCCATATTAACGTATGATACACTTTTGTAGGACATAATATTATGCCAACACGCTGTTCTTGCCCACATAGCATTGCACTTTAAAAAATTACTTAGTGAAATTGAGTAATATGTGTTCATTCATAGGTGAAACCAGCCACACAGATAAGGCGGTTTTTTACTTTTGAAAAATGAACACTTCGTAATAATAATAATGAACTGACAAAATGAAATATTTTACTTCAAATAGTTTTAAGGATATTTGATTTCAAAATTCAATTTCTCGCGGCCGCCCGAAAACGCTCCATACAAAATTGTGGGCTGTGTCGTCACACGCATTTAATCTAAAAAGTTATAAATTTCAACTGAATTTGGTTGTTTATATTTTGACCTTTTATTGGGGATAAAAAATAATGAAAGGTTATAGTTTCAGTTTAGATGAGCAATATTCTATTTTGCAAGGCATATTTTATCAGAACAAGCTATTAAGCAGTATTGGGAGGAATTGACGACCTAGGCAAATAGCCCATTGTGTTCAAGATATATTATGCGACAGTCAACTATTACTAAATAATTTATATCAAGAAACCTGTAAAAATAGCCAATTAATATTTAATTTTATTACCCTTGTTGTTTAGGTAACAATGAAAATTCAGAAACAATTAAGTCATAAAGTAACTGCTTAACCTTGCTATTACCAATGACCTTTTATTATATAGACAGGACGTGCAGGAACAACGCGGCTTTCAAATATGGTGCAACTCCTTTAGTCCTGCGGTCCTGTCTGGCCTTTTAGGTGCAAATACTAAGTAAAAAACATATCTACTCACTAGCGTGAAAAAATAATACGTTATTATTATTATTTTATATATGAATTATATTATTATTATGAATTTATTATTAATGACATACCGCGTCTCCGATCGGTGCGTAAAATCAGGACATGTTGTCCTGAATTTTTGTTGCCATTTTAGACTACGGACAACGCATCTATAGTTTATACAAATGAGATGTCATACTCATAATTAATTTACCGTTACTTGTTTACTAGGATACCGTTCAAATTTATGATTTTTGAGAATAATACGCTTCATATTTTAAACCATTTTCCTATTTAAAAAAACTCTAGCACATTTTCTGTCAAACAAATCCTAATCATAAATAATTTAATTTAATTTCGCGCCAAGACTCTTACAGACCGCCATTTTGTTTTCCACCCGATTCACGTATTGACCCTCTTGGCAGCTGACGAGTCCGCTTCCCCGTCGCTCGCCTTTCTTTTTCTTTTAATGAGATGGGAGATGTCCGATGCGACTGGTTTTGGTTCTGATGAGCTGGAACTGGGTCCGGCACCGTTTGAAGACGAACCTTCTCCACTAGATCCGTTGGAAGGGCATAAAGTTTCGCGTACTCGCTTTATGGTCTGTAAGAAAAAAATAAAATACTTTTGAACTGAGTTCGCAACAGGTCTTTTTATAAAACAATATTATTGACTTATAAGCTAGTACCTACACATTAAGATGAACATGAATATAATCTTTCTTTCTTTTTAAATTACTAGTCCTTCCAGCTAGGCTAAATTGCTTGTTAGGAGTGGGCCTCACGTCAGTAGTGTCAGTCAATGGTCAGGATTCAAACACTTTCACCTCGAGCGCAGACTCCTTTGAAATTAGCGTAAGTTGTCACTAGTTATTTTTTCCGATGTGGAAGGGTCAAAGTACCCTATAGAGGCCATGCATTGGTGCTTAGAACATACATAACACGCGGTGGTATATGGGGTTTTTGTTTGAGACTGTGACGCCATTAGTCCCATAATTGAACGACTTGACTGTGCGTCTTCCTAACTAATGCCTTATGGTCAAGCCCCACTGAAAGTGTAGCGATCTGCAGCGGCCGGCGGCGGCAACTTTTGTACTAGAAATGATAGCGAGAGAGAGGCACGCGCGGCCACCCGACGTCTTGCGGCCGCTTTTTCGCCTACGAAAGACTGTGAACTTTTTCTGCCGTAGATAAGATTCAAAATTGTTATTTTGCCTTAAAAAGCCGCTGCACTTTCAGTGAGAATTGGCCCTAAAGACTCCGTCGCGTATTTTCGCGACATTGCCAGATATCGTCAGTTTCGTTTAGGTTTACGGTAGTTGCGCCTCCCCAAATAATCTGCTTTAGGCAACAGATGGTATTATAATCATGAGGATTAACTTATTATCATGTGTATTAGAACACTAATATGTAGGTATCTAAAGAATTTTTCATTGAATATTTATGTCAGTCCCCACTGAAAGATCAGCGACAGCGAATTTATTAGGCAAAATATTACAAACCATTTTGAATCTTATCTACGGGAAGAAAAAATACGTCTCACCGCATAATTTCCTTTTCTCGAAATGTCCTTTCTCATAATGTCCTTTTCTGCATGGTTATAAAAAAAAATAACCACGAAGACTTAATGCGGGAGCTACGCTCCGCTCCGGCATTAGCCTTCTAACCTAACCCAACCAAGTCGGATTGCGCAGCTATCAAAATATAAAGACTGTAATCCACATATTTTGAGAAAGGGACATTATGAGAAAGGACATTATGCGATGAGACCAAAAAATCATAGTCAATGCGCAGCTGCGCGAGCCTTTGACAGTCGTTAACGCATGTCATAAACGCCAACAAGCTGTTTGCAGTCGGTTGCATACTGAATGCAAGTGAACTATGTAGTTGTCTGCAGTTTTGATGTAGTTATTATAATTGCGTCTAAATAACAACTGACAGTTAGCTTGCGGTTCTAATGAAGATCATCTGAATAGACACTCTTTATAAAACATAAATAGAACCATCAATGGCCATGAGCAAAGCACAAACAAACAACAAATTAACCACATGGCCATTCATGTATTGGGATATGGGCTGAAATAACAACACAGGGTACAATTTTGAACATGTTTATTTCAAAATGTTAAAAAACAATACAAAAATGGCCTTGTGGTATAATCAAATTGTTCGCTTAAAATTAACATGATTCAGATCAAATTATCAGTACATTGTAATAAAATTATAACTAATATTATAAATGCTGCTGAGTAATAATTACCTACCTAGAAGAATTTATTATACAATCTATAGAGAGTTGAAATAAGTACTAAATTAACTTGATTAGTTAAGTAGATTAAGTTTGCTTGGCATACAATACGTAATGTATACTACTTATGACGATAATGCCAGCCCCAGACTCGTACAGGAATATGATCCCGTTCCTGTAGAAACTTAGGGATACAAAGTTTGAGTAAACACTCTAGAGAGAATTTGGTTCTGGACTAAGTTTTGCATGATTGTATGTTGGTATATTAAAATTATATCATAAACAAATGCAAATGTCTTTCAAGTTATTTTTTTTTATACTTGTATGTACTAATATTTTATTTATACTGATTTATATTTTTATACTATTACTTTAGCTTGTGCTATGGATTGTATAATAATATTCAAAGAAATATAATAATAGATATGTAGAATAATGTTACGTTTATAACAAGCCCAGACACATATTTTTGCTGAACAGAATCCTAAAATGGAAGCATGGACCATATAATCAGATATTTAGTTCAAGAATTAAAACTCAATATGTTTAATATAAACTAACCATTCTTAGAATATTCTAGTTGATTGATTGATTACAATTTTATCCTATAAAGCGTTAAAAATCAGTCTAATATTTACGTATGTATATAATGTTTGTCATTTGTATAAATACACTTAGACAGTCATCCCTTCCTAGTGGAATTACCTACCAGCTAACTATGCAATAATGGAGATATAAAGACCATGAAATAATCCGTAAATAGAGACTTTAACTAGTAATTCAATTCATACACTTGTTAAACACTCCAACATAGGTTCAATTGAGTTTATTTAACACTGTGCAGTGTTCAAATTGACTCTGATCTGGTTTAATGTTATTGTTTTATATCTCATAGATTTATTTCTAAGCGATTATGTAATCATTATCGAATAAAATATAGGTAATATCAGAGTAAGAATTATTCTAAAAATTGTATTAAAGATATAACAGAACTTGAAAAATGGCTCACAAACTGATCACATCACTAACATATCTCCATACTTTGAAGTTGATAACCTATCTTTAGCAGTCTTTTTACCAATCCTGCACTCACATTGACATTCAAGTTAAAAGGCACTCACTCTTATAAGACATCATCCAAATATAATACTGATGTAACAGTAAAACAATTAAAAATATCACAAATTTTGGCGGGAATTTCGCAATTTGGCACATTATTATTTAGGAACTGTTTTAAATTAGTAATTATCACATCGTGTCATGGAATGTTAATGATTCTTTTACAGAATACTGATTACATTGTATGTTTAATTATTGAAAATTATTTTTATCTTCACGTATTCTTTGGCTGTACTCAGATGTACAGTCGGCAAAAGAGATACTTTCGTACTTTTTCATATAATTTTTTATGTAAAGGTGCAACCGTCTACTTTGTTGACTGTACTCTGAAGGTTTTACGAAGTAAGCTCAGTACTTAAGCATGGCATTCTACCTGACAACGGCTTTGCTCCTTGATAATCAAATTACGCAACATTTTCCTAGTATCCTCAATGCAATCACAGGGTCTTACCTCCGCCTTATAATCCATCATATCCTGAATTTTCTCCTGTATTTCAGGCAGCAGTTCTTTCAGCTCTTTGATTTCGCCTTCAACGGAGTAGAACGGGTCTGCAGTGGAATATTTCTTGACGGTGGCATCTTCAGACACGGCGGTAGGGTTCTCTAATGTCTTGATGCGCGTTTCTAGAATGTTTGCTGCGTTTTTGAAGTGTGTGATCGCGTCTTCGAAATTCGATGCTAGGGAATTGGCTAGACCTGTAATAACAAGATAATAACGATTAATTAATTTAATTTTTTTTAATTTGTTAGAAAAACGACCCCAGAATAAAAGTGTAATCTTGTACAACTGGACAAATGAGGGTTATCCGATAGAAAATGCTGAGCAACAGAATGGGACCCTGGAAATGAGTTTGGTAAAAGGTTTACCATCTAATATGTGGACACCGAGCGAGGATCAGATATCGGGAACCGCCAGATATTGCTACCGAATGCTCCATGCCAAATAATTTATCAATAACTTATGTTATGCAATTTTAGGATATGTAGCATCACCTGCTTACCTATTTGATAATGCGTCTCGGCAATACGCCTGTCATCGCTGCGATACAATTCCTTTTGGAGTTCCAAACAGCTCTCTGTAAGAGAAAGTTAAATGTTCTTATTTACAAATGAAATAAATGATATCAAGGTTTTTATTAATTGTGGGGTATAACATGATGATCAAAGTAATGCCATGTGACTTCTATGTATATTACTACAAGTTGTTTATAACAAAAATTGTGTCACTGTTCTCAGGTGCTTTAAGCTTTTAATTTGGCACTGGATACTGTAAGTACGTAAGCTTGGTACTGGATGCTGACTAGATAACATACATCAGACTGAAAGTTTTAAACTGTCAGCTTATTATGCGATGAAGAGAATGCTGCATTGTAAAAAAAAAAGCACACCGATCTTCAGACTCTCAATCTTTTCCCGACATGCGAACCTAAACGCCGGGTAATGTAGTATACTTAAGTCTTTGGCAATGCTTCGATATCGCCGTTGAGATGTGGAGGTCAGATGGCAGTCGCTTACTGGAAAAGCTCAGTCAAATCCATAGTAGGACTGGTAAAGTTGACCCCAGACTCTGAGGTGAAAGATTCGGATGATGAAGATGAAGAAAGTAACGTCGTAGCACGTACGCATGTCGATCACGGCCTTGTCGTAGGTCTCGCTCTCGAGCGCCACCTCGCCCAGCGCCAGGTGTCCCTCGGCCAGCAGGGCGCGAGCCGCCGAGCCGCCCTCGCCAGCCTCCACGCGCCGCCGCAGGATACTGCGGGCCAGGTCTGGGACAACAAGCGGATATCGAGTTTAAGAAAAAAAACAAAACTGTAATGCAAGCATAAAATTTAAGTCCAAAGCTACTGAAGTTTCTTTTCATTCAGTCTAACCCCTACAGAAAATGAGTAATGTCATGGTTTGGCACATTAATGTTATGTGGATCATTCGTGTTACGTGCCGACCCATGTTTCGGATGCACTGCCGACAAAGAAGACACAGTTGCACCTTTACATACAACTTTATATGGAAAAGTTCAACCATATCTCCTTTGTCATGGTAGCCTTCCTTTTTTCAATGCCGTCTGCACAGCAATGCCGCCTTGGTAAGGTAGACTTCAATATACAAGGTCAATAACCTCATTTTGAAACCATTTCACAACTAAAGCTGATATATGCCTTAAATGAAAATGATTCAATCGAAAATCGTTTGCTTACCAAGCATTTCCCAGGCGAGCTGCAAATTATCAACATCATCTTCATTTTCTAAGTTCACAGGAGACTCGTCTTCATTTGCATCACCATTTGTTGTACTACAACCCTTTAAAAAGAAATCAATAGTATAAATCACTTTAACAACTTCAACAACCAAATATTTTTTTAGGTTTGTACTATTCAAAGCAGTGGCGAGTGGTTCTTATGGCCCGATTCTTGCTGGATTGCTCCGCAAAGAATTCCATACAAAATTGCAATGGTTGCAATAACCAATTCCCTTTTGTGGAAGTTTGATGGGCATTATCTTCAGTTCACTCATGCCATTGTTTAACTAAAACAGGTTGGGAATGAAAGGATAATGGACCATACAGACCCGTAAGTAATTAAATGAAATGATTTTACTCACTGGTTCTTCAGTATCCTCAGCATTAGTACTGCTGCCCGGTTCTTCTTCTTTAGTGGTAGACTGAGCTTCACTTGTCTCTACTTCACCATTCTCTTTCTTTTCCTCAGCTTGTGTTGAACTCTCGGCTTGACCTGAACTCTCTGCTTCTACTTCTCCATTCTGTTCACCATTTTCTTCAGTCTCTTCTTGTTCTATGTGAGTTATATTAAATAATGTAGTGAGGATAGGGTGTATAGATTACTGTGCCCCGGGCACGAAAAATATTCAAATTCATAACGTAAATGTATCGAGAGAACAAAGCATTGCGATTGGTCGCCTGCTTACTTTGGACTCCGTTCACGTTACGAAGTCGAATATTATTCGTGCTCTGGGCACTTTTCAACATCTATTGGTACTTATTTCTGAATCAGATTAATTATTTCACATTGGGGAAGTACAGAGATACTTCCTTAGTGGCTTAGTGTGTAAAAAATTAATCTGGGACTGAATGGGACTAAATCTTATATCTTTAAATGAGAAATTCTTATATACAGGGCCATTTGTAATTAACTAGCATCCTCCCAGGGGTAGGTAGCAGACTTCATAAGTAACAACTTTTGTTCTACAATTTTTTGTAATTCGTTAAATTTTACTTTCATTCCAAAATAAATATTAATTTAGTTCGCGTCTGACAGTTATTAACACTACGCTGCAGTTTACGCGCATCGTAAAAATTAGGTATAAACAAACTCGTATCATTAATTCATGTAATGCACGAATAGAAGGCGGAGCGCGGGGCGGCGCGGCGCGTGCGCTTTTGACCTTGACCGACCCATTTCTTTTTGCAAGCCGCTAGTCAGTCGCTAGATGCGCGCGCGTCACAAGTGTGTGGCACTTGTCCTTGTGTGCCACGATTTTTCGCGTTACCGTTTTGCGTCGATCTGACTATCGCCATGCCTTATCCGTATTCCAATGTAGAATACACGAAAATGGTGAGGATGCTTACTAGTTGTGATGATAATTGTGGCGGAAGCCTGCCGCCAATATGCAGTAAGGTTTCCAAATCTACCTACACCGAGCCGAGCTGCGATAATGTATCGCAGTTCTTCGCGTGGAGTGTTATTCACAACGAAGGCAAATATCCATTCCATCTTCATCGTGTCTGGACTTGAACCTCAGAGGTAATAATTAATTGTACATACTTTGTAAATATTGTAAAAAATTCAACTATTAGTTCAATTATTGTAAATCATTCCACTTTTTAAATACGCCTGCATTGAAAAAGTGAATCATATCTACCTACCTACCTACCAATATTTGTTTAGCCATTAAAACATGTTATTAGGTTATTAATCGTTACTTGGACGATAAGTGTAGGTACGTTTCATCTTTAGCATTTCTTAGGCATTTTTTGTTTTTTCAATGTAGCCAGTCTCAAGCCTGGTAAAGTATGAACGGATTGTGGACTTAGTGTAAATACCCAGTTACTTTCTACACGCAATAAACCACGCGAGCAATTAGGTAACTAGTAGGTATTATTCGGTAGCGCGAACGGGCAGACGTGCGTGCGTCGACCTACAGTAAATGAATGAAACATTGTTTACCTATTTTTTACGATGCGCGTAAACTGCAGCGTAGAATTAATAACCGTCAGACACAAAACTAAATTAATATTTATTTTTGTATGAAAGTAAAATTTAACGAATTACAAAAAGTTGTAGCACAAAAGTTGTTACTTATGATGTCTGCTACCTACCCCTGGGAGGATGCCAGTTAATTACAAATGGCCCTGTATATATATATACTAGCTGTCGCCCGCGTGGATGTCGGTTATCGCGAATCAGGGTATGAAAAATAGATGTTGGCCGATTCTCAGACCTAGCCGATATGCCCACAAAATTTCATGAGGATCGGTCGAGCCGTTTCGGAGGAGTATGGCAACGAAAACTGTGACATGAGAATTTTATATATTAGATAATTGGAATCTCAGAAACGGCTCCCACGATATTCATGAAATTTAGTATACAGGGGATTTCGGGGGGTGATAAATCGATCCAGCTAGGATTCATTTTTAGAAAATGTCATTCTATTTATTTTAAAATGAAATAAGACTCTCCCTGACATCTATTAGCAATGTGAGCAACTAAATGCTTTAACGACACAACAACACTAAAGCTTCAAACAGATGGCATTGTTACAAAAAAATATTAATCAAAGCTCGGTCATCCAGGTACTTTATTACTAATAGACCATAAACAATTGTTTCATGTGGTCACTTTGTTGGCCACATTTCAACATTTTGTTAAGTGGGTTGAAAAGACACTGAAGTGATTAAATAACTTAATTATTGCATTAGCATTGTTACTGAGTACAATATAGTAAATACACAGTTTAGCTCACCTCAATTACTTTGATTACTGATGTATGTATGTATCAACAAGTCTGTTATTATTCAAGGGACTCATTGCAAATAATATTTAAAAAAAAACTAGTGTACAAAAGATAATTAATACAAGACTAAATAGTTCAAAATGAGAAATTGTACCTTCATTTTCCTCTTCCTCATCAGCATTGCCACCACCAGGCATACCATCACCGAGAACCCCACTCTCCTCTCTTGACAGACCTAGCAGAGCTTTGCCATACCTGTGGGGTTAAAATACAATATTGTAGTTGCCTTCAAGAGATAGCAAGCAAACATACAGCCCACCTGATATAAGCGCGTACAGTGGTAAATAGTAACATCAGAGTCACTGGTTAATAAATCATTTTGGGCCGGTCAGGTTTAATAATAAATATTATGGAAAAAAGGACAAGTGTGTTCTCAATTTCTGTTACAATAAATTTCACCAAGTGCCATCAATCAATAATATAAAAACATTTAATGTCATTGTGAGAGTTGATTCACAACTGAGCATTGCTCTGGAATAAGGGTTCAAGACAGTTGACCTCACCAACTATGGATGTTGAGATAAGGACTGCTATTTAAAATAACTTTTTAGTGAGCTGGTGGTGTATTACAGTCCATCAAATCTAAGAGGTACCGTTTGACGTTTCATATTTTTCAAACCGAAACAACTTTGTTCATACGTACATTATTCAGTTTCGATAACCTTTTTCATAAAACCATGAATTTAGAAAGATTTCATTATTGTATCTAAAAATGAACAATTCTTAATATCTAAATGTAATTGAAAACTTTCAAACAAAGCAAAATAACACATATTTACACAGTAAATAATTTCTAATAGTTATATTCTTGACCGCATTACAAAGTTACGTAGTTAGGTCACTGCACGTAGTGTTGCGACTCTTCGGATACACTTGTATGCAAAAAAATCGTTTACATATACGAAAAATCGAATGTATTATTTACAAATTACACTTGACAACCAAACAAATATTTTTTCATGTGAATGGGATTTATCTCACATATTACGATTACATAACTAAATAGTTATGTAATCGTAAAATATGAGATAAAACCCATTCACCAAAAATACGTATTTATAAATCAAATATATTTGCTTCTTTAAAAAGTTGTCGAAAGCGATTTGTCGATTTTTGATTTTCGCGCCCAAATAAGTCGGGGTTTCTCGCGCTAACGCTGTCGAAATAGTAAATGGAGTCAGGGATAGTGTTTTTTACATTTATTTTTGTGTATGATAGTATGGGTTTGCATATTACAGAGAAATAAACAAATTTTTAACAAGCACATCCATTGATTTTACAATTACAATTTTTTCTTCTAAGTCTTATTTCTACGTCTAAAACTAATAAAAATAAGGTATGTAGAACCCATTCACAAAAATGTTGTTGCCTGATGTTATAAATTAACGACGTTACTGCGCGACCGCATAATGCACTGAATACACAGATACCCTAAAATAAATTAATTTAATTATTTTTAGGTCAATAGGCAAAATCGCAGGTGTCCAAGTCTCTACAATTTTTTTTTTCTGGCAACACTGCCAACTACAAGCGCACGCGGTCCGCTCGGTCGGTTCGGCGTCAGCAGTCTCTCGCCATCTTGGAAGCTGACTGTGCGCGTACTTGCTTTCTCGTTTGTGTTTTACAATTTGTGACTTGGCTATTACTTTTCTGGACTGATCATTCTTTATCCGTTTACCTTGGCAATATTTATACTGGACTCCGAACTAAGCAAGTGTTTATTAATAATGTCGAAAAGAGGACGTACTTTGAACAGCCAGGCTCGTGAATTGGTGGTGAAATTACACGAGTATTTTGAGCGTGAATCTCAAAATGGTGGACTTCTACTGCCAGTTACACAAGTTCGGGATCGCGTCGGTGAAGCTCTCGGTATTGGTAGCCGCACCGTTGGCAAAATATTAAGTGAAAAATATGGGCCTTCGGGGAGTGACAGTAACGTACTTCACACACCGAAAAAACGAAAAAGAAATAAACCTGTGACAGGCATCGATGAATTCGATAGTCATGCTATTAGAAACCATATATACGGGTATTTTACAAGAGGCGAATTTCCAACATTGGCAAAGTTATGTGCAACTTTAAAAGATGCCGGGCTGTATAAGGGAAGCATAGAGTCGTTGAGAACGGTAATAACAGGAATTGGCTTCAGATACAAAAAAGTTGACAAACGAAAAATTGTTATGGAGCGACATGACATAATTATGCAGCGACTAACATTCCTGCGCGAAGTTAAACAAATTATAAACTGGGATAATGTAATATTTTTGGACGAAACTTGGCTAAATTCCAACCATTCTGTGCCGAAAACATGGACTGATGATTCTGAAGCTTCGTGCTCGAAGGTGCCGATAGGAAAAGGTGGACGCCTCATAATATGCCATGCTGGGTCAGCGTCTACAGGCTTCGTGGAAAACTCTTTATTAGCTTTCCAATCCAAAAGCACTAAAGAGTATCATGAAGAAATGGACGCAGTAAGGTTCCGAGAGTGGTTCTTAAATTTATTACAGAATATCCCTCCTAACAGCACAATTATAATGGATAATGCCCCATACCACTCTGTGCAAATTGATAAAGCACCTACGTCAGCCAATAAGAAAGCAGATTTGGTGGCATGGCTGCAAAGAAAAGGAGTGGATGCCGACATGTCACATTAAAAGCTGAATTATTACAGTTAGTGAAATTGCATAAACCACCAAAACCGACATATGTAATTGACCAATTGGCCGAAGAGCACGGGCACAAAGTCATACGACTTCCTCCGTACCATTGCCAATATAATGCCATTGAACTGATTTGGGCCCAAGTTAAAGGTAATATTTTATAATATTATAATAATAACACGAGTACTTCTAACATTTATAATTTAAACAATGGTTTTCGTCTGCTATCAAATAGTTACATTATTGTTTTACAGGTTATGCAGCAAGACACAACACAAAACCACCCTTCAGTGTCAAGAAAATGGAAGGTTTATTAAAGGAAGCATGTGCCCAAGTTACACAGGAAGATTGGAGTAAAGTAGTACAAAAAACAAAGAAAATAATAATGGACGACTTCGAAAGAGACGTACACTTTGATAATGTAATGGACAATCAACTGGTCATTAATTTAAATGACGATGATGACGAAGACGACGATACTAGTACTAGTAGTGAATAAAAAAATATCCTAAACATTTCTTTTATTTAATTATAACAATTGATTTCTTAAAATTCGGATATTATAGTAATCGATCTCTTAAAGTTCGGATATTATAGTAATCGATTTTTTCATCCCATCCCTATAATTCAATTGTCAGAACTGTCAAACGGTACTTCTTAGATTTGACGGACTGTAGCCACTATTAATATTAATTTTGTTCTCCTGTCAACATACCTTTCAACAGTATTAACTTACTGTACCGTCATTCGAAGCCTAAATAATGAGTGTGGCAACACTGTTTTTCGGATCTGTAGCAAAATAGTGTGTCATTTGACCAATTTTCATCCCCCCTCGTCGTAGCCGGTTTTAGTTTTGGTGCTCTCCGCCAGGGGGCGAAGTGTGCTGCATAGCACACCGCCATTTTTCAATCATTGGTGATTCGTTTTTCGATCTGTGCAGACGCGTTGTGTACAATAAGCAATCGCGTGAAAAGTGTGTTAAAATAAGGCTAACCAACAAAACGTGAGTACACTTATCTATTGTACTTTAAGTTTAATTTAAATTTTTTGTGAAATATAACGGTGTTACCGTTTGGCATTTTAGTTAAATATGAACTCTAAAAGTTCGAGTGGTGACGATGACTGTTCATCATCGTCAAATAGTTCTGAAGAATCCAATCCATCCCAACCCACAACTGCAAATGTGCACCAGGCGCCTAAGAAAAGAAAGGCCGCGGCCCAAACTGTCCCTAGTAATTTAAAACGGCATAAAAAATCAGATGAGCTTCGTAAGCTCACAGAACAAGTAAATAACATTGAGAACTTATTATCTCGTGGCATGTTGCCCCAATCGGCGTTTTACAGCCAATGCCCAATGCCCTATCCAGTAAATAGCGATGATGAAGTTAGTTTAAATATTAGTAACGAATTATTTTCTGATAATGATTGCAACAATGAGCCCAAAGCTGCGCAAGCTGATTCTGGGGTGAATTTCTCGATTAACACAGTTTTAAAGGAACCCGCTCTGCCTAAATCATCTGAGGTTCATTTAGAATTGCTAAATAAGGTCCAACATTTAGATACTCCCGAGTGGCGCGATGTACGTTACTCGGAAGTTCAAAAAGTGTATTCTACTACCCCCGGGTTTGTTGAACTAGAATGTAATGAAGAAATCAAACCTTTTGACAAATATACAAATTTTTGTGTATCAGAGCGCAGTTACGCCGCCATAACACAGGCTCTGTTGAATCAAAAAGACGCCGCGCAGGCTGGTTTTGAGGCACTGCTTAGTTGGGCCTCGGCTAATCCCAAAGATTTATCCCCAACTACTATTAAAGATAAGTTAAATGAAATTTTTATTGAGGGTAGTTACAATAAAGTATCAAACCATTTATTGCAACTTGCGTGTGGTCATCGTGCAGATACGATTGAACAAAGGCGAGATGCTATATTAAGATCTGTCAAAGATAAATATTTGCGTTCTAAGTTACGGAATATACCACCGACTAATTCATTTCTATTTAACAAAGAAGCTTTTTCTACTGCAATTGAAAAAGCCGGCGGTGTGGGTAAAGTTTTCTGGCCTATTCGAAACTCATCTCAGAAATCGAGCTGGACAGCTGCGCAAGCTGGACCCTCAAATTCAAAGACACCCGCGCAGGGTTTTCAATTTCAAGGTCCAAAAGGACAGTATGGCAGGTTCCCGCAGAGCCACCCAATGCAAAACGTATATCCTATGCAGTTTGGATACCAGCCCTTCTATGCTCCCCCAGGGGGCCCGGCATTTAATAATCCTTATCCCACGCAGGGAAATAATTACCAAGGTCACTTACACAGACGGTTTGCGCAAAACCATAAATCGAGACCAGAATATTCTACAAGGAACAACCAACAAAGGTCTAACCTTGATGATAACGCATTTAAAAATCAATCAAAACATAATAATAAAAATTTTCGTTCCAAGCGAAAGTTCTGACTCGGACTCGTTTGTTGCGGGTCGCTTAGCAAGTTATGCACATGTGTGGGAAAATCTTGGCGCCCCAGAGCCAATATTGAAAATAATTCAGGGTTACAGAATCCCATTCAAGCACAGGCCTGCTCTTTGTATGCCACGGTCCTTGCCCCACAAATGCCAGACCCGCAACTCGCCTCAAATGGAGGCCGCTATAAAAGCTTTGATAAAAGCAAGTGTCCTAGAGGATGCACCTGCATCCCCCAGCTACGTATCCCCCATGTTTTTGACGCCCAAAAGCGATGGGAGCATGAGGCCCATATTCAATCTGCGTATGCTGAACAGATACGTGATCGTATCCAAATTTCGGTTGATAAATATGCAAAGAATACCAAATTTTCTACAACCTTACGATTACCTTGCAAAAATAGATTTGTCTCATGCATACTTTCACGTGCCGGTAGCCCCTGCTCACAGGACCTTCTTAAGAGTGATCTTCGGTCAAAAATTGCTGCAAATGACATGCCTACCTTTTGGCCTTGCAACAGCGCCACACGTCTTTGCAATGTTAAGCAACTGGGTCGCGCAGATCCTAAGAGAAAAAGGCATAAGAGTGGTGACATATTTGGACGACTATTTATTAGCCAACCAGAACAAGGAAATATTGAAAAACCAACTTCAATACACGGTAGAACTATTACAAGATCTGGGTTGGCAACTGAACGTCAAGAAGTCAATCCTAATCCCGCAAAAGTCAATAGAGTTCCTAGGAATATGCTGGGACCCTTGGTTGGGACTCAAATGGCTCCCTGTCAAAAAGTGTCTGAGCATAGAGACCAAGGCCCAAGCGATCCTGTCCAGGCAAACGGTTCATTTAAAGGAAATTCAAAGCTTGATCGGTCTGGTAAACTTCGCAAGTTTCGTAGTACCTCGCGGTCGATTAAATCAAAGAGAACTTCTTCGTTTTTGCAATCACCTTTTGAAGGCACATTCCTGTCGCCGATTAAGAGTACCGAACGAGGTCATACACGAACTAAAATGGTGGATAGAGAACAGGAATGTTCGTTCTCGTCTGCACCAATTACCGGCCAATCACTTTCTAACGACCGATGCATCGGGAATAGCGTGGGGAGCCCGAGTCGACAACCAAGAACTTTGTGGCATTTGGTCTCCCCAAGAAATAAGACTGCATTCCAATGCGAAAGAAATGCTCGCAGTGCTTTACGCTCTAAGAGATCAATGTCGATACCTAGCAAACTCTTCCGTCATGCTTCAGAGCGACAACAAAACAGTTGTGTCATATCTGAAGAAAGAAGGAGGTTCGAAATCTCAACACTTGATGAAACTGACACGCGACATACTAACTATTCTGGACACATATCATATAAACCTGGTTGCTTATCACCTACCAGGGACATTGAACAGCGAAGCAGATCGCCTGTCTCGAATTCAACTAGCACCGGAATGGCACTTGTTACCAGAAATAACCGGCATAATCTTCAAGAAGTGGGGCACTCCTCACATAGACCTAATGGCGTCCAAGACAGCTCATGTAGTGCCACGTTATGTGAGCTTGGACCAGAACGATATGAATGCCGAATTCCCCGACACCTTCAGCCGGAAATGGGACTACCCTCTTGCATGGGTGTTCCCACCACCATTCCTTGTTCCAAAAGTATTAGCTCACTTAAACGAGGCGAAGGGCATATACTTGATTGTGGTTCCAATATGGGAAAAAGTGTTTTGGAGACCAGATCTAAAGAACCGATCCCTTGCACCTCCTTTCACCGTGCATCGCCTCCACCAAGTACTAGTGGACACGTCGACCGGGCTGCCTCCACCGAAAGCCCACGAGATGACTCTGCAAGTCTGGAAATGTGGGGGTGGACATCGCAGCTGACTGATTGGACTCCCGAACAGAAGCAACTTCTTAAGTCAGGCTGGCGAGGCTCCTCGCTCAAAACGTACCAACAAGCATGGCGAAAATGGTTGCAATGGTGCTCGGGTAACGATATCAATAGTCCTTATAATCCTAGTGGTTCGCAATTAGCCCGATTTTTAATAGACTTGTTCCAAAAAGAGAAGTTAGCATACAGTACTATTTTAGTCTACAAGTCAGCAATATCTAGGTACTCTTTGCAATCCTGATTCATCGGAAAGACTGAGTTCCCACATTCTAGTTAAGAAAGTTCTGGCATCAATAGCAAATCAGAGACCCAAACAAATTACTAAACCCCCTATCTGGGATGTTGACAAGTTAACAGATTGGTTACAAAATACAAAACCCGATTGTGATAACTTATATCAATGTTCTAAGCGAGCGGCTACCTTGCTGCTACTTTGTTCAGGACGCAGAGTCCACGATCTAACACTCCTGGCAGTAGACGATAATCACTGTTCAATTTCAGATAATAGCATTGTCTTTTGGCCTATGTTTGGATCGAAGACTGACAATGTTGACGTTCGGCAGTCAGGCTGGCGACTAACTCGTAACACTGAACAAGTCACAATTGACCCAGTATTTTGGGTAATGCGCGTTATTCAGTTGTCTTCTGTAAGACGCGCCCAATGCTGTAGCAATAACCTGTTCATTACGGCGTGCGGCGAACCAAAACCGGCCTCTCGCACCGTCATCGCAGGCTGGGTGAAACGCCTCCTGAATGAAGCTGGCATCAAAGCAAGCGCCGGAAGCATCAGGCCCGCAGTCGCATCCAAAAGTTGGATCTCCAACAGCCCACTCGATGACATCTTATCACGAGGTAATTGGCGCTCTAAAGACACCTTTCAGAAGTATTATTGTCGTGAGGTCATACCTTACCAGAATCAAACTAATGTGGTATCTGCTATGTTTTCTCCCATAGCGATTTAGACTATTACACAACAAATTAGCGTATTAGTACAAAACATTGTGTTGTACATTATTAATAAAAATCACCCCCTCATTATTGTGAACTTTAAGTAAATCATAATACACACATTGAGAACATTAATTTCTCTTGTTCAAATTAAGATTGAGAAATGATAACAAAAAATGTTATGAAGATATCATTTAAGTATGAAAATAATTAAGTTTTTTCGTAGCTGATTTCTGTTACATGAATATAAGGTCAGATTAGTTACATAATTTAATAATATAATTATAAATAAAACAAACGTTGTTATTATAAAATGTATATTGTTTGTTTCTTATTCTGGTTGTAGAAATGAATAAATAGTACCTATTTACCTTGCTTTTGGTATTTTATTCATATTTTCTATATTTTTACTGCAATGATGAAGACATAATGTTTAACATAATAATCTTATTTTCTTTTCCAAGCAAAGCTTATAGGTAGAAAGTAGTATCAATAGTCTCATGCCTTTAACACCTTAATGATTACCATAAGCATAGGCTGAAGAGACCTTTTCCGTTCTTGTTAAAGAGTTACCTATATTAAGTGGGTATAAAATTAGCAACATTACCCAACCGTCTCCACCAGGCGATATCAAACAGCTCTCATTATTTAGGCTTCGAATGACGGTACAGTAAGTTAATATCAGCGTTTTACCTCACAATAAAACGCTTATTAACTACTTACCTCATTCGAAGCCTAATTTAACATCTGCCTGAAAAATTCGAACCAATGATTGAAAAATGGCGGTGTGCTATGCAGCACACTTCGCCCCCTGGCGGAGAGCACCAAAACTAAAACCGGCTACGACGAGGGGGGATGAAAATTGGTCAAATGACACACTATTTTGCTACAGATCCGAAAAACAGTGTTGCCACACTCATTATTTAGGCTTCGAATGAGGTAAGTAGTTAATAAGCGTTTTATTGTGAGGTGTAACGCTGATATTAGCAAAATGTCTTAAATTAATCACAGAGGTTGAGTTTGAGATGCAATTTCTTTTTTTTATTTTATACCACTTAGGCTGCAGGCATGCACATGGCCCACTGTATGAAAAGTGGTTCCTGTGGCCTACTAGGGGCATCACATTTGCGCTGCCAACCTTGTTAGAGCAGAGTTTCTGCACCATCAATGTAGAAGGTAAAGCAGGACAAGCTTTAAGTCTTCCCACTGACAGCACACAAACTCTTCAATGAGCTCTGGCCAGATCAGATTGAGAGAACTGATTCTTCTATAATAAAATCTTGCAGTTGCAGAACAAACTTACCATAAATAAGCTTCAGCACATTGATCAGCAGTATCTCCATGCTCCTTAGCCAGTGCCTCACAGGCTTTAGCTAAAGTTTCCGCAGCTACACTGAAGTCCCTTACAGCCAAGTGTCTCCGACCGGCAGCTAACAACTCGATGGGAGATGATGTTGATACTTCAGTGGTTTCAGCCATCTAGTGGAAACAAAAAGTATTGATTCTTAAATGTTTTGTTTTTTGTAAGTTCTATGTTCTGAATGCAATAATATATAGAGGGGTCCATTTGTTGTTGGGGCTTTTATAGAAAAGAATAACTGTGTAATAAGAATAATCATATTACTGACACTAAGGCAACTAAATGCTAACTCACTATATTTCAGCACTTGATCAAGATAGAAGGTATGTTAAATGCGCTTGACAATTCGTAATGCAACAAAAAAACAATGGAACAATACCTATAGTTTTTCGTTGCAAATTCAATATTACCAAATGTCAATATTAGGACAGTTGACCCACTTTTGTTTATAACAATATAGAAAACTAGGATACCAGACAGTAAATAAACAGTGAAAGATGTTGCAAACTTTCTTTTTTGCATAACCACGATGTAACGGTCGGCGTTATTGTAACAATACCTACATGAATAAATACAATAGACAACTACAAAAGCCACGTGGAAGTACATGAAATCAATCATCCAGCAACAGAAATCAGCGAAATAGCCACTAGAAAACACAATATTAATAAAAAGTAAACGGAATTCTTGGAATTCGAAAAATCTCGAGAAAGTGCCGCGCCAAAACGTTATGTATCACAACCGATGACAACGTAAGTAACATAAATATCACGATAAAATACTTACATCGTTAGTTTTCTGCTGTAAATCTTGAGATTTAATTATGAAATAGCAACTTAAAGACTAGAAGACGTCGATAAAATAAAAATGATTGTACTCGTGTCGCTCAAATCCGATCGCTTTTGATCGCTCTTCGGCCGCTTGTCGTTTGGCGTTTTGATTGCGTTTTGAGACAGATTAAAAAACTTTAGTGAAAGAAAAATGTTAGTTTAGAAATTGTCAAACTTTAAATTATAGTTATTGATAATAATTTAAAATAAACCTTATAGCAAATTTTCTGGTGGCACAAATTAGAGGGCATAATTTTGATATAAATTTAGAACTAATAGTTAGTGCAAATCCTTGTGCAAATCTCTCCAAAGCCATTTAATCTAGCTTGAATAACGTTCAGAAATCAACAAGTGCATATCCAGTCCCACCTTTCCCAGTTGGGAGGTCGTGGGTCGATCCAACATATAGGGAGATCTGGAAAACTGGTAGTACCGTTAGCCATCCTCGGCATGATATAGTAGCATCCCTAATGGGTGGGCTAACCACCTCCGAAGGCTACCTCACTAGGCTGCGCATTGTCCCGATGTGGTTCATCGTGCCAGTTAGTGAACGTAACCTGGTGACTGGTGACCATATTGGGGAAGGTATGATATATTGCCCCTATGCCTTATATTCATAAACGAAACGGAACTATACTATCTATCACGCGGTGCTGTGACAACGATGTATTTTTCAAGACACCTCATACTCATTAACGTAATGCAACACAGTGGTTAATGATTTAATAATGTTACATAAGTCAGTAGTCATTGGAGTTTATTAACTGTTTCATTACATCGCGTACCCATCTAATTAATGACTATTGTAGGGTTATTTTTGAACGCATCTACAAAATTTTGGTATTCAGATCATTGTGAGTATTTTAGTGGTCAACATTTTTCTGATGCTAACTGTACCTATTGAGAAAGTTTGGTTTTAGAACTTTATCGGCCGATTATTAACAATGTTCACGGAAATATCTAAGTACCTGTCCATGTTTATATATATATATATATCTACCTGCCTATTATTTTTAGGTAGGTAGATACTAGGTAGATATTAGATATTAGTTGAAATATGAGAGAATAATAAATAGTAATAACAGGTTGTTACCAAATAATAAAACCAGGTTTAAATTCATTAAATGCGACTTATCCCTTCCACGCCGTATTAGACATATACTACCATATAGGTACTCCAAGATCTATAGGTAGTACCTAGCGAAGCTACCCATGAATATCCAATGACATTCAGGGAGACCCAAGTCCGGTCTTAATGAGTCCATTTTATCTCCTTAACAAAGTGAGCGACAAAAAATAAACAAAATAGGCAAATAGAACATTGAAGCACCCCGGACATAAAACCGTTACAATTATTATAAGTTCCTACTTACTTACTTAGAAATATATTTATTAATATTAAAATTGTGCAGTGTGCATCGAATAATGACACAGGGTGGATATCTATCGACTTTTCTCCCACCCACCGGTCTGTCCACCCGCCCAATCAAGCTCTAGGAATGTTGTGAAAAAGTGTGATAACAAGATATCGATAAAATTGAAATCATACTTTTAACGAACACTTTTAAGTACGTATGTATTACAGATGACGTTTTGGTTATAATACTACTCAATCCGTTTGTAACTTTGTCTTGTTTCCAACAGAATACATAGATACCTACATAAATCGACGCATATAATTCCCCAGAGGAGTAGATAGAGGAGGACGCTATTCGATCAACCTATTCCTTTTATTTAAAGGGGTACCTACTTAGGTACCTACTTATTGCATACATACATACATATAATCACGCCTTTATCCCCGGAGGGTTAGGCAGAGGTGAATAACACCCACATTTCACCAATCTGTATTCGGTCCCACGTATACCTAGGGGGTGAGCCCATTGCCGTATTCCGGGCACTATTGTTGACTCGAGCCATGCATCTGAGGCTGAGTCTGGGCTGTACATATCTGTCTGCTGTAAAAGTTAATTAGCCCTATCCCTTAGTCGCCTTGTACGACACCACATGGGAAGAGAAGGGGTGGCCCAAATTCTAACCTACTTATTGAAATGCAAGAAGTTAACTCATACGTTTAGTAGCTCATAGTAGCTACAATAAATGCATCAAAAGTATCTAAGTACGTAAGTAAAAATTAAAGACTTTTCGAGTTATCGATAAAACGGTTTTCCTCAGTCGCAGCACTACATAGACCGTAGTACCGCTACATTTTCCCACTTTCCCTCAGTCTGTCTGCAACGGGTGGACCGCTTACTCGTCCCAGAGCGCCACTGTCTCGTGTTTTATTCATTACCCTTTATTGTGACACAGATCACACGAAATTAATATAAAAGTTTAGCTGGACTATATAAAAAATGTGACTTAGACCGTTCCATTCATGCATAGAGGACGGAACAACCTTAAGTAAGTTTTATCAAAAATATTTATCCCTATTTTTTTGTTTAAGTATTAGATAAGGGTACCTAATCAGTGTTGTTACAGTTAAAGCGCTGTGAAGTTTGCAATATAGAGTTTTTTTATACAACATAATGAGATTTTAGTTTCGGGTTCTTTTACGAAAATAACAGACACTGCTGCTTATAGTTCAAATATTTACATTGATTAAGGTCGTTCAATGAACTTCTGCGAACTTATGGATTTCGTATCTAATCTGTATATAATAAATTTTATTCAATATGGTAGGAATAGGGTAGGAATCATCAATTGGTTTAAGTGCTTACTGTAATTGTTAATATCAAACTGATGATAGATATCTTTTTAGTAAAGAAGCTTTTTGATACGAAAAGATAATAAGTTTGATGGAATCTGATTCTCCTGTACTACAGGACTGTGCTCTTCGAAAGTAGTTTATAGTAGTTATACCTACCTGCTCACAATCTCTATCGTGATCCAGTATCAACATAGGTACGAATCGAAGACAATTGTTCTTAGCAATCCATGGATTCGCCGTGCGGTTGCCGAGTCCATCGCGTTGCTGAGTTGGAAATTCGGGGCAGTGCCTGGGACTTGAGACCCAAGTGTAGGTTTAGAAGGGGCCCCTTTTGTTGATGTACATCAACACTCACCTGCACTACCCAAGTTCCCTTCCCTGCCTAACCAAATTTGATGCGAACCTGCTAGTGCCGCTTTAGACATTCGTCCTAGTAATGAGCTTATTATAGCTCTCGATAGGTCTAGATCGTCAATTAGGTTATAGAGAGATTTTGCTGGTATACCTCTCGCTCCCACTTCTACTGCATAAAAATTAACCGCGTAACCGTTTTTGATTAATTCGTTTGTGAGATGTTTTTACCTTCTTTGCCATATCATCTTTCAAGCAATCCATACATCTTTTCTTGGGATTATTTCTGGTCATTCATACTTTGAACCTTCCTTACACTTTCAAACTTCCTCTAATATAGTCATTCCTTATTCTTTCCATTCTCGTCACACTACACACCTTAACATTCGTATCTCCGCCACATGCAGTTGTCGTTCATTCGTCGCTTTCAAGCCCAAACATGACGATCCATACATTGCTTACATTAGGACTTATAGATTTTAAAAAAATCGAGTTTATCAGCAGGAACAGATAAAGGGGCTTAGCGCCGAGCTCGTCGGTGTTGCCAGCAGCGGATCGTACATAGGTTCTTATTAAGTATCAAAATGATAATAAACAGTACTTATATAACACAGTTTCCAATTTTTAAGTGTCCCTACTAGTACCTACCTACCTAGTCCATGGAAATTCAGGTAACTCGCTATTAAAAAGGCGTAGGTGAGATAAATTTACCTACCTTTTCATAATCTTGCTGATACACTAGCAGTTTGAAGTACCAGGGTCCTGGACAAACCTTTTCTCAATGGGGGTCAGACGGTAGTAATTCCCATAAATTTAAAATCAGAGAAAGGAGGAGTAGGAAAGCTAATCCTGGGCTCTAAAGTGCAAGCTCCAAGATGCAACCCCGAGGAGGGCCAGACCGAGCGGAATGGCCCTGGGTCAGAAGGGTTGCGAGGGATATGTCGTGAGACAACCTCAGCTTCGGCCTAGCACAACGACCCACAGATGGCGTGCGGTTTAATCGGTTCGAGTCCGACATAAGCTGCCCCTCCGGCTGTGGAGGGGGGTGGGGGGGGGGGGGCAGTATCCGTGGGAATTTCCCACACGTAAAAAAAGAAAAGATGCAACCGACGGTATTATGGTAACCTTAAACATTCCAAGTTACCGACAACTTGCTCTAAAACTTAATATAAAACATCTGAAACTTTCAATCGACTCGAAAGATTTTCCATTTGAAAATGGAGCCGCCCGTCTGTTACAGTACACTACAGTACCTACTGTGTTAGAACTTGGGCCACTTGATGGAAAGTAATATCTTATTATGTTTTCGGATACTTTTCGGGGAATATTAGCTAGAATTGCATAATTTGACACACCACTAACATTTGACCCGTTCTCGCAACGTAAAAATTAAAAAAGAACCTATGTTCAATTATGTATTATTAACTGTAGATACGTCATGCAGTACATGGTGGCTTTGATATATGGCGCATACACTCAATATGGCTACCTACTAATAATACATCAATTTTGTTACTTTATATGAATAATATTTTATTTGTATCAATAGTAATATTTTGCAATTACGCAGTTTTACTAAAAACATATTTATTTTTGTAGTGCACGGTCGCGTCATTGATTGGTGCATAAAATGATTAGCAAAGTCATTTTTTTGGCGCCATTTTAGAATCCGGACAACGCATCTACAGTTTATAAAACATCATTGCCTAAGTGTTATTGCAGACTGTTATCCCTGTTCCAAATATCAGTCAGATAATAAATACCCAAACATTTCACATAAGATTAGGTACCTGATACGATTACGCGCAATACGTTTTCTATGTATGCAAATGGATAGTGGGTAGGTCCTATAATTGTAATTTAGGATGGGGTGGAGGTATGTATGTTTTTTTTTTTTACGTGCGGGAAATCCCCACGGAAACCCCCCATCCGGAGCCGGAGAGGGGGGTTATGTCGGACTCGAACCGACTAAACCGCACGCCGTCTGTGGGTCGTAGTGCTAGGCCGAAGGTGAGGTTGTCTCGCGACATATCCCTCGCACCCCGGCTGACCCAGGGCCATTCCTCTCGGTCTGGCCCTCCTCGGGAGGGGGAACCACGCGGTCCCCGGGAGGTACCTATGTCTCAGAACGGGCAAATTTAAATTCTTTTTGGCATCTGGCACTTCTTTTTTCCTTGAAAATAGGTGTAATTTTAATGGTAACATGGCATGGCCCAATTACCCACCTTATGCAAACTAGATAACAAGGGCAACCTTAATTAATTAAGGGGTGCAGGAGTAATTTGCGTTGACATTACATATCAAGGTAATATCCACTTTCACCACTAATATGAATAGCCAATGTCGACGTTAAAATTTATGGTTCTATTTTATGACAGCATTGAGAATAGGAAAGAGGTAAACCTCCTTATTACGCTACTCTTTAACCGCTTACGTCATGTAGCGAATAAAAAAGTTAACGAGCTCTTATATTTAATACCTACAATTATTCCTGGATGTATAGAAAAAATAATTTGATATCGCAAAAAATTACCAAGAAGCCGCAATTTCTTGTTGCTTGATCAATGATTATGATTATGATCAATAATGATAGTACTATTAGGTTTACATATGAAATTGGCGTTTTATCGGAATGGATTCTTGAGATTAAAATTTTGATCTCAGAAATCCACCAGCATTTGGTTAGGAATGCCAAATTTAAATTTGTTTAAATTTCAAGCTTGTCTACCATTTATGTTTCAAATGTGATAATTCATTTGTGTACGCGCTATTTAATTTTGCCTAGACATAGTTCTGTGCGGAATATGGAAAACTTAAAACATCGCATTATTTTCGAATACAAGTTTCATTACAGCACCAATGCTGCAGAAACAGCTCGAAGGATTAATGACAGGTACAGAGAAGCCACTGTTAAAAAAACACATTACGCTTATGCTTTTAACGCTTTCGTTCTGGAAATGTTGACCTCCAGAATAAACCTCGTGGACGGCCAGAGACCCTAGTTGTCAATGAGGATTTGAAAGTGATCGTGGAAGCGGATCCATCTGAAATCACGTCAGAGTTAGCTGCAGGCTTCGTTGTGGGTTATAAAATTATTTAGAATCATTTGAAACAAATTGGAAAAGAGAAATAGCTTGAAAAATGGGTACCGCATGAACTAAGTTAAGCAAACCAACAAACATACGTTGAATTCTGCGTCACGTTACTTGACCGTCAAATTTTGAATCATATCATTACTTGTAATGAAAAATGGATCCTATATGATAATCAAAAACGCAAATCACAGTAGTTAATGCCTGGAGAACCGGCCAAATTCTGCCCCAAGCGAAAGTTGACTCAAAAAGAGGTACTGGTTAGTGTCTGGTGAACCAGCGCACTACACCTTCCTAAGATCTGGTCCGACGATAACGGCAGATCTGTATTGCCATCAATTTTGGCCATATTTTACATCCAAGATATATGGCAGGAGGTAGTCTCTAGATAGGCTTCCATAATATGTAAAAAAAAAAACAACATAAAAATTAATGTCGAGCTTATATGAAATTCATGAATTATTCCAACAAGTTTGACGAAGTGTAAACGCGTTTGTCATACGTAAATATATTGTATTAGTGAGAATATGTTGAACGAATCTTATATAATATATTCAACACCCTATTTTACAAAATATGTGGAGCAGCCTTTTAGAGCTCTTTCGTTAGCTTTATTATATTCATAGCTCAGGCTTTATGTGCCTCTGCAGTGCTGACTTTTTCCAAGAAGTTTTCATGAAGAAAACTGGTTAAAACGAATATATGTTTTTGTCTTTAATCACAGAACAGATGCTTTAATTTTACTCTGTCTATCTGCCTATTACACGAAAGTGGAAATTTGGAAGAGAGTTACGTGCTCGACATGAAGCTAAAAACCAGTTTTTCATTTACAAGACCACTATCACAATCGAACGTCTCATACTACATATGATTTCTCGTTATACTGTGCCACTATTATAATCAAGCAAAAAAAAACTATATAAAATCTCCCGTTAAAGCCAACTTCGCCTACAATTCGGTGAACTTGCTCAACGACAGACGATGCTCTGGCCCAATCTTCATTCTCAGGGTCGAAAGATCAGACGACAGTCGCATCAGAAAATCCGACATACCCACCAATAAAAATCAAATCCTACTGGGGCCCCTTAGTAATCACTATGAGATAATGTTGCAAAAAATCCGTTTGGCAACAATGAATGAAGAAATCCGACTGGCACTAAAAACTAAAACGCGCACGTTTGCTTAAGATATAAAAATCAAACAAGGCTAGGTTTCACTCGTAAGCTCAAAACCCATTTTTGTTTCGAAGTCGAGAATAAAGTGATGTATAAACAAAAAACACGTTTCATCGAAATAAAGTAAGAATACGGTTGTTTTTACAAGCTTTTGTTTTGCTTCACCTGTTCCGGTCTGCAATAAAAACTTACAAGTTGCTTTTGACCCACTTCCCTGTGTTTCATTGAGCTGATTTTTGCATACAAAAGAAAGAAAATAAGAATTTATTCGCAGACTAGCGAAATACAAGTCGATATAAGTCAGATGACTGTAAAGTATTAGAAACTCTTTTTAGGGTACCGTACCTAAAAATGAAAATTAAGAAAGCCTTATAGGGATCACTTTACATACTCGTAGCATAAGTTCGTCCCTGAATTCAATTTTGTTCCTCGATGCACGAGTATGTCCAACTCGCACTTGACCAGTATTTTTCTTGATTTACAATACAAGAAATGATACATCGTCTCACAGGACAATATAGTCACAGTGACAATTTCTGTTTTTTGAAGCGTTCTTGTATCGTTCACTAAAACTAGCGAATTGCGATCTTCATGCATTTTACGAGCAGTTTTACCCTTTGTGCTTTGCTCGACCAAACCGTCGTCGTCCAGAATGATAAACAAAGTTTCATAGGTGTAGGGTATAGTCAGGAATGTTGTCACTCTTATGAGCAACGAAAAGTCCTCGTTCTATCAATTATTCCATCTCCCTAAGTATTATTCTTATACACAGTTGCCTCCGTGGGCCCACTCATACGGCCCATCTGTATTGCAGGAACGAGTAGCGCGGCGTGAAATCGGTGTAGTCCACTTAGAGCACCCAGCCGAATAGCACCTGAGCGAATAGCACCTAGCCTTGTCCATGAACAGCACCTATCAAAATTTTTGGCAGGTGCTATTCGTGGATACTAATTTATAATCCTATCCCAGGGATGGAAAATCCTAAGTGGCATTCTAAATTTGTACCAAATTTCAGACAAATCCGTTCAACAGTCTGAGTGTGATCGAACAATAAACCTCCAAATATCTTCACAATCATTTACATTTATAATATCAGTAGCAATACTAACGATAGATATACTTATCGATTAGACACTCAAGTTACTCTTAAAGAATGAGTTGAACAGCAAACTTTATATGTGCTGTTTTAAACGTAACATTAATCTGTACATCAATAAACAATAAAGTATTTCCAATTGAAAACCTTGGCTGGCCGCAGACTTCTTAAAGAGGCAATGTATGCTTGTAAAGTCTTCCGGTCGAAAATTGACTGTCCCCACCTGCTTGCTCTATTCTGGTTACGCGTACCCTCCAGATTGCCTCGCTTTGCCATTACACCACTCCATTCGCCACTTCGAAGGACTGTACTTGGTACTAATTCTCCATGTGCAAGAGTGTGTAAGACTATCAACAGATGCAGTGATCAAATTGATCTTCACTTTGAGTCTTTGGGTAAAATTAGGTCCATTCTCATGGGTTTGGCTGATTTTGAATGATGGCTTAGTTTGCTTTTGGTTTAAGTTTAAAAGACTGCATTGGCTCTAAAAACTTTTTTGTTTAGTACTTGTGTTATTTAGTGTGTTTGTAAATGATTAACTTACTTTTAATTTATTTTGTGTATATTCATAAGCGGAGTTTACCTATAAGTGATTGTTGCATTATAATCTGTAATCGTTGCATGAATTTAGCGTAAGTTTTTTATGTATACAATTGTTGGTGAACCTAAATTAATAAAATAAAAATAAAAAAAATAAGCCCAAAGTGGTAGTACCTACTGTTTACTAAAAATATTCAGCTATTTTGCGAGCATCAAGTTGTTCAACAAAATTCCAGTAACCCCTACACAAATTCGGGCTTACAGTTAAACATCTTCTTATGCAAAAGGGTTGTTACATGAGCGACGATTCTTTGAAATGTAGAGAAACGCGATTTTAAGCTTTATATTTACTAGGTGTGATTTAGGGAGGTGCATGTTTGTTTGACTTTGCGCCCTTGCCGGGGGTAGACCTAAGAAGTGCAAATGCAAATGTGCAAATGGTCTCACTACCATGGACGTCCAAGATCTTGCGAAGTGGAGGAGGAAGAGTCGGAAGGCGGACTCTGAGCTACGAGGGTATCTTGGTCTAGGATGCATCATCATCTTCATAATACGTCTTAATGAAGATGATGTTTTTTTTACTAAATTTACCTTATTAATTAAAAATTATTTGCCTTTTCTCTTTTGGTCTCTAACTCTGCTCCCACTGTAGGTACAGTCGACAAAGGAAATACAGTTGCACCTTTGTAATTCTGTGTTTGTAATTCTGTAATTCTGAATAGCTTGGCTGCAAGCTTCGAGTGTATGCAGAAAGTACGAACAGGTTTAAAAAATAGCTCCATTTTCAAAGTTACTAATCCTAGTGGGACACGCTTAGTGGGGCAAAGCAGAAGCACCTGTTAGAGCGGACCACGGAAGATAGAATATGATTAATGTAACGGACGGAAAACAGAAAATACATAGTCCCTATTCTATCAACACATACGACAGCTCTAAAATGTTGCTTTGATTTATTCAATGTGTGTAGCCGTAGTCGGTATACTTATATCCCTACCTACTACGTCGATCGTAATGTTGAAATTGAACATGGGTGACAGTTGGGTGCGGCCTCTGCTGTGATGTATAGTCAGCAATTAAAAAAGACGTGTGTTTACGGATTCTTTACTAAAATTCCGTGAGGCGTTATTTAGACGGTGCGAGTTCTTAACACGTTTCGGTTCGATTATCGTATGCGATAATCGCTCAATCAAAATGTTTATGAACAGGCAATGTTCAATTCTCGTTTACGATTATGTCATACGAGATTCAATCACCTTATACCTTATGTCATTGCTTCAAAATTGTTTTTAAACGGACACTATCAATATCAGTTCGAGGCGATTCTCGTCAGGCAAGGACGAACGGGCAACTATTACTGCGTTTAGACGAAGCAATTTTTTTCTCTCCTTTCGAGAGTCGTATTTTCGAGGCGATAAACTCGCACCATCTGAATAACGCTTAATAATGACTTTAAGGGTTAAAAACTCCTTCAATTACTCGGAAAGTTAAATAACACGCGCAATTATGCAGACTGAATAATATTAAACTCCTCAGTACTCGTTTTCTTTATTTTTTTAAGTATATCTCACAATCCAATAGCTTACGGTGCTTTTGCAAGCACTAAATCAATAAATCACTGAGTGTCATGCTTGCAACACCGTCGAAATATCGGAAATTATATGACTGACCACCCCCCGTAGACAAGTAGTAATTCGTCAGCTGGCGTATTATTCTATTCTACGATACGCCGCGCCGGCCAACTAATTGCCATTTATCTAAGGAGGCGTAATAGTTTAAATATCGAATATCTTGTTCCCAGGTGAGGAGACTGTCTCCTCGGCGACCAGATGATCAGTTTCAGTGTTGACGGGAGCGAGAGAAGGCCACGAAAATTGCTCCCCACGGCAGCCCAGCGCGTGCGTACATCGCCTACCACAAGCTCGGGACAGGCATGGAGGCCCAGACCGCCACGCCGCAGACCGAATGCGAATGTGGTGTACACCCTTCAGTCTTCTACCTACTGGCCACCTTACTTCTCACCAGGTTAGTGCTAAATAATTATAGGGATGAAGTTTATTCACTATTTGAGTACTCTTCCTCTTGTCCAATTTACGTGCGGGAAATCCCCACGGACACCCACCCCTCCGGAGCCGGAGGGGGAGGTTATGTCGGACTCGAACCGACTAAACCGCGCGCCGTCTCTGGGTCGTAGTGCTAGGCCCGGAGGTGAGGTTGTCATGCGACATATCCCTCGCACCCCGGCTGACCCGGGCCATCCCTCTCGGTCTGGCCCTCCTAAGGTATGTCATAAATATCATCTCTTGTCAAGAAGCATTTTTATTATTCTTAGTGCAACAAATGCTGCTTTGGTGTGTTATGCATAGGTTTTTATAGTAATTTTGGTAAAGAGTCTACGTTTTTTAAAGAACCACTACCTATACCAGGTTTTCAAGAACAAAATAAAAATATAAATCCATTTACTTCAAGTAATGCAGATCCCTTACCTTGAAGAATTAAAGAAAGTATATTTGTACGGCAGTCGGCATTGCCCAATATTATTCATATTGATGAAAAATTGTTGAAGCCTTTTTATTTTCATAATACAAAATGTGTCGAAATATTAGAGAATATAAACTAGAGGACAAGTTCTAAACCCCACCCTCTGTTCGTTAAAGGGGGAAGGGGGTGGTCGACGAGACCGTAACAAAGTTAAACTGTCTCGGCACCCGCAATGAATATAATCAGCATTAAATTACACACAAGTTAGAAATATAACATGACTATAAATAATACCTTTCCTTAATTTCATAAGTAATTAGGAAATACAAAAACAAAAACCTAATAAAAAGAGCTCGTGGTTCCCAATTGAGCTACATCTTTTAAAATCTAATAAATTAAAATGAACCTTTTATGGATCAATTTACAAGCTACACGATTAGCGACAGGCGTGATAAGAAATTAGAGCATGTTTTCTTTTTCAAAGACATTATGTGAACATTATGTATCATAAGGCTTAGGAAGCAAAATGGACTTTCCAATAGTTAGTTCTCTAATATGATATGATTTATATGTACGTGTTTTTCTGGCCGTACCAAGACCCTCGGGCCAGCCTGACTAACGAGTATTAGGTGCAGGAATATCAATTACGGGCACAACCAGGAACAAAGTTAATAGATAATGGTTGGGATTCAATGTGTAGTTAGTGTCATATTTGTGTATATTATGACTGCGTTAAGAGTCCCAATAAACTGTACGGAAACCTAGTAGCTTCCCGTTTCAAAGTTCTATTATAGCTTTCTATTATTATTATTTTTATTACAACTGAGGTGTCAGACAAGCACACGGCCCGCCTGCTGGTAAGTGGTTACTCTGGTCTATGGACGTGTGCTGACCCTGTAAATGCAGAGTTTCTGTACCGTCAGTGTAGAAGACAAAGCAGGAACAGCCTTTGGTCTTCCCACTGACAGCACAAAACATGTCCAGTGAGCTCTGGCTACCCTACTCACCGCCGGAAATACAACACGAGGTTATCATGGCCGCGGTATTCTTTAGGGCGGAGGTACTTCCCCAGTCGGACTGCTCAATTGGATGCGAATACCGTTGTGTACTACCTCCTACAATACTTACATAATGATATGATACAATACAAAACTATTTATATAATGTTATTCACACCAAAATTATTCAGATCTCTAACAGCTACTACCATCCATTTCATTAAATTCAAATACGTTTCACCGGGTATTGCGGAAATTTCGTAACAAAGACTGAACTAAATTCGATACCCCTTTTGTTGTCTCAGAGATTTCAGCTGTCTGTAACGAATGGATATGTTCCCGAGTTTCTGTTTAGTTTGCTTTGGGTAAGAGCTTAGCAACGATTCAACACAATGTCTGGTATCCATTTTTGTGTTTGATTGCATTCAGCTGTATGAATATTGTATTGATGTAGTTTATGTTGGCATTTATTTACTTGCAGAAGTTGAGAGTTAAGGTTATTGCGACTGTCGATTCTGATATTTATTTTATCCTTTTGGACGGACTTTGTAATGTTGAATAAGGAATGGGGATCTGATAATATAATGTTCTAGGACCAAACATACAGCATTATCTTCACTCATACTTAGTATAGCTTGTAAATTATGTGTTTTACAATACGATAAACATACAATCGATACTAATATTATAAAATGGGAAAGTGTGTGTTTGTGTCTGTTTGCTTGTCCATCTTTCACGCCTTAACCACTGAACCGATCTTAATGAAATTTGGTATAGAGATAGATTTGACCTTGAGGAAGGACAAAAGCTATGTTTGGTCGCTATAGCCGACATCCACGCGGGTGGAGCCGCGGGCAAAAGCTAGTATAATATATATGCTTTGACAAACTCGGTGTAGCAAGATATCAACTTCGATGTAACCCACTGACCAATAGGAGTGTATAGACCCAACGTAGCTCACTGCTACGAGCTACGCAGTGCTACGCTCGCTACTACTTACAAAATTATTACGTTACACTAGAAAATAAGAAAACGTAATTCTTTTTACAAGCTTTTATTTAACTTGCAGTGTATGTTTGTTCGGGTGGAATCTTACAACTCAATTTTAAGGCACTTGCCCTCAACCGATTGAGCTGAAATTTGGTATGCACGTTCAGTTCGGATGACAATGCAAGAAAAAAAAATATAAAAGATTGTTTTTAAAATGGTTTTTTAATAATTTATTGTTTAGCTGTTATCTAAAAAGCGACCATATTAATTTATTATACTACTTAGATGGCAGACAATCGCACGGCCCACCTGATGGAAAGTGGTTATCGTGGCCTATGGACGTGTACAACACCAGGGGAGTCACACTCGTGCTGCCGACCCTGTAAACACAGAGATTTTTTGTGCCGTCAGTTTAAAAGACATTTGGTCTTTCCACTGACAGCAGACCGCCGGGAACACAACACGAGGTTATTATGGTCGCGGTATTCTGTAGAGTTGAGGTACTTCCCCAGTCGGACTGCTCAATTGGACGGAAATACCGTCGTGGCCTACCTCCTACAAAATATTATATAATACTATTTGTACTATAAAATGAGAGCAATTTCTTGTAAGATACATTCAAAAATCAGAGATAGGACAACAAAAATGACATGTTTTCTTCCAAAACAAATACTCCACGATATTGAACAAAGAATATCGAGGTGAAAACACAGCCAAGTCATTCATGTAGACAGTCAATCAAAATACAAGATAGCACTAGCACAATAAACAACATGAAAATAGAAAATATGTTTTCTTTTAACAAATACACTAACTTAATACCAATAAAAATATTGTGATGAAAGCACAGTCGTGCCATTCATGTAGGCCTTGACTCCCCCTCACAAACGTTGTCGACGTTGTGAATGAGTCATACAAATCAGAACAAAAAACCAAACATGCCCACGCTATGGTGGCACTTCACATGCCTATTTGTATTAGTAAAAAATTACCATGTGTGTGTACAGTGTATTTGTCAAAGTGTTGGCATCATTGCACAAATATGACCAATAGGTACCAAATACGTACAATAGACAGGTTATTTAGTTTTTTTTTTAATTATTTACAGCCATTAGAATCCCTTCAACAGTATACAAAATGTGACAATTCACATGTGACACCTCTTTGAAGTGAATGCTTTTTACGATGTAAATTGTATGTGTCTGTATTTGCATTTTTGCATGTAAAGTCGACAAATCGATAGCATCCCACCTTTACATATAAAGTTGTATGTAAAGGTGGGATACTATCGACTTTGTCGAGTGTACGTCAAATATTTAGCCAATTACAATAGCAAACACAAATAGTCATATGAAGTGCCACATTACGTTATAGCCGAAACGTACAGAGTTTAACGTGAAGCAGGAAGCGATCGCATGACACGACCTAATTTACTGTAGATCTTCATCAAATTGCGCTATATCTGTGTTTGTCAAATATCAATACCGTTTCGCATACGTTAATGAATGTTTGTGACTTATATTACTTGGTAATACGTCAGGTAATATTCGGATTTCGGAATATGACGTCACAGCCACGAACTCGATCTAATTGATGGATATTCTTGTGGTATTAGGTAGCTAAAGGTGGTTTTCCATGGTACGAGGTACTGCGAATGCTACTGTATCAGCCTACACTGATACACCGTGGAAAATGACCTCTGTGGAACGACAAACAAGTCCGTATCGACACGTTGGATCCTCTGCCGAGGTTGTCTTCCACATAGCCCTAGGAGCCACCGTTCCTGGCCTGAGCCAGGCTTCAGGTGGTGATCTGTATTAGACCAAGTCCCCCACCTCTGGTCGATATCGGTTCGAGTTATATCTGAGGCTCCGGGTCATCCGTGGGGATTTCCACACTATGAAAAACGGAAAAAGTGGCTTCAAAATGGACCGACACGTAGCGTGAAAAGCAATTAATTCCTAGTGTGCCGTGTGTGTTAAAATCTGGATAATCAAGCCCCATGGCAATCGGCCTTTATATGTAGCGTCGAGCTAAAATTGGCATTCGACGCCGGAAAATTTTATATTTTTAATCAAACTTCGGCTAGCTAGGAAAACAAGGAGTTTCTCATTGATTTTAAAGTTCTATATTAGGAAAGTATGTGGTGTGAACAACTTTAATCAAAATGGAGCGTGTCTATAAGAGCTGGGTTATTGATTCGTGATGCAAAGGTTGCCAGTGACGAATCTATCAGCGATGGAACAAAACATATATGTACTTTAAATATTCGTACGATAATGGTGTTGAAAAAAAAGGCTGAACCGTGATTTTGAGTCATTTTCCTCACTGACAAAAACCTTAAAGCTTTACTTTTTATTCAAATTTAAGACACTTTAGTATATACATGTATTATCAATGTGGTACCCTTAATTGTACCGGCCCATAGTGCTGCTCGACGAGGTGGGCAAACTTTTCGAAAGAGTTATTGCCAAGCGCCTCGTCTAGCATCTCTCTAGAGTGGGGCCGGACCTGGCGAACACCCAGTTTGGGTTCCGCCGGTGGCGTTCCACTGTGGATGCCATCATGTGTGTGAGGACTCTGGCGGGGGATGCGGTTGCCCGGGGCGTGGTGATGTTGGCGGTGTCCTTGGACATCTCCAACGCGTTCAACACCTTGCCCTGGAATTGCATCACTCGTGTACCACGATGTGCCTCTCTACCTCCGCCGCATAGTCGGGGCGTACCTGACGGAGAGAGCCGTCATCTATCCAAGTTCGACGGGAGTCGGTAGGCGTGAGATGTCGTGCGGTGTTCCGCAGGGGTCGGTCTTGGGGCCGCTCCTGTGGAACATCGGTTACGACTGGGTGCTTCGCGGTGACTTCGCGTACGGTGCCACCGTTACGTGTTATGCGGACGACACGCTGGTGACGGTGAGCGGGGCTACGCACCGCGAAGCGACCCTGAGGGCCACGACCGCGGATGCTCAGGTCGTCGACAGGATCCGACGGCTGGGTCTCGAGGTGGCTCTGCACAAGTCCGAGGCCATGTTCTTTCATGGCCCTCGGCGCAGGCCAGGCCCGGGAGCCAGCCTTACAGTGGGAGGCACTCCCATCGACATCAAGCCCCGGTTGAAATACCTGGAGCTCGTGCTTGACGGTCGATGGGACTTCGGACAGCACTTCCGAAGTCTGCGCCCCAAGTTGGTGCTCACGGAGAATGCCTTGGGCCTTCTGTTGCCCAACTTGAAGGGCCCAGAGGCCTCCTGCAGGAGACTTTACGCGGGTGTCGTGCGGTCCATGGCCCTATACGGGTGCCCCGTGTGGGCGGACACCCTGGAGGCCAGATTTCTGCCTCTGCTCCGTACGGTGCAGAGCACGATGGCACGGGAGCGGGGATTCGATCCCGAGCCCGAGGATATTCGGGCCGAGAAATCCCGGCTCCACCAGGTCATGGTGGCCGAGTGGGAGCGACGACTTGGGCAACCACGCGCAGGGCACGCCGTGATTGCGGCGGTAAGGCCCATCATGGGGGAGTGGCTAGAGAGGCCACACGGTAGCACTCTCATACCGTCAGACGCAGATTATCACCGGGCACGGTAGCTTCGGGCGGTATCTGCATCTGATGGGTATAGAGCCAACGCCCGAGTGCCATCACTGCGACGCAAGCGTGGACTCGGAGCTTGTGGCGGCCCTGTGGGTGAGAGTGCTCACGCTCTCCACCCTGCTCGCGGCGATGGTCCGCTGCGCGGGTGCATGGGCGGCCAGCGCCTCCTTCTGCGAGCAGGTCATGCTCGCGAAGGAGACAGCAGAGCGGGCGCGGCGCGATGAGCGAGAAAGGCTCGCTGACATCGCTGCACGCGCCTGAAGGCGGCTCGGGCGTCGGAGGGCGCAAACTGACCTCCGCCCCCCATGAGCGCGGGTCTGAGGGTGACGGGTGGAGCCACCCGTCACCCAAGCAGAAGCAGGCCACGGCGGCGGCGCGCATCGTAGGACGATGTGCGCCCCCCACACCGGGGTTGAGTCGGGGACCGCGTGGTCCCCACCTCCCGAGCAGGGCCAGACCGAGAGGGATGGCCCTGGGTCAGCCGGGGTGCGAGGGATATGTCGCATGACAACCTCACCTTCGGCCTAGCACTACGACCCAGAGGCAGCGTGCGGTTTAGCCGGTTCGAGTCCGACATAACCTACCCCTCCGGCTCCGGAGGGGTGGGTATCCGTGGGGATTTCCAGCACGTAAAAAAAAAGGTACCCTTAATTGTACTTAAGGCAAGTACAACTTGTAATTACCCTTTGTCACACTTTAGGTGATGAATATTTTATTTCACAGTATAAGCCCTCACGCCAGTGTATCACCTAACAGGTATGCAGAGGTTAATTTGACTTCCATATTTCGTCAAACAAATTTGAGGACACACGCAACGGTTAGACTGAATTTCACATGTGAATTCGTTTAATTAAACTAAGTTTTCATTATTTTCCTAATGGCTTTATGCTCTCTCTGTATTGCAAAGATAGTACCAATTAATACTAATTAATATGTAAACGTTTATAACACGACACGACTAAGCTAACACGAACAGAGGCACGAAATTAACATCGAATGGACAATGCTAACATTGGCTGTGGGCAAATTACTATATTTTGTCTCTTTTATCTACTCAGCCAAAAATAATGCTGAATAGGCAAATACATACAAAGAATGAAAAAAGTTATGAAAGTAGAAGAATTGAAAGATGTGCTAGTAGCAAGTGGAAACATGTGATCTCTGCCAACCCCCTTGGGACAGAGGCGTGACTATATGTATGAATGCAAATAAAAATCGTACCTTGTTACTAAGTAGCTCCTAAATACATCGATCAATCTGCTCTCAAGAGTCATTACCATTTTCAAGGCAATTTTAAAAGTCGCCACGAAATAATGGCTCTTGTAAAGTATAATAATAAAGAAAAGGAAATATTCAAACACAACTTTACAGTTATAAAATAATGGTAACGGGAATTACTACGAATAATAATGAACAGGAAAACTTTACAGTCGTAAATTGATTTGTTATAGTAGAAATAATGCACGTGCACTACAAAAGTAAGGGGAAGTTGAGCCCTCCCCTAAAAAAAATACTTGTGTATATATTACTTGTGGTTGTTGATTTATGTACTACTATTTTATTCTGAAAGTAATACAGTAAATATCGATAGCAACAAGCGATTAAAAACAATCGATGTATATGCATATACATTCCATCGTAGGACCTAAGAAAAAGAGATAATTATGATTTAAAGCTCGAAAAGTAATGGAACCTAATTTCTCAACGATAATTAAATAGGTACTAAAAAAAAATATTCTTGAAAAATATTAAAAAGTTATCCTATTAAAAATATATAAAGGTAAGTTGGAACTTGGAAGTTGGAATGTTATAGCGGTTCACATTTCTATTCATTACCGAGATTCAAGCTCAAAGGCTTTTGCAGAACTTGAGGCCTGTTAACCAACTAAAATTACAACGAAATAAGGTTAACTTTAATTATACTGTACAGGGTATACTAAAAATAATTTATTCTGCACAAGCTGTTGACCGCCATCCGCAACCTTTGAGATAAAATGTGGCCTAAGTTTTATTCCTGACTATAATCTATTTTTCTCTATAACTAATTTCAGCTAGGCTCTCTAGACAAGTGGCAATTCGTTGTCAGCGTTTGATGGAATATAATGACAAATGTATGGGAATTGACGTTTATGACATGCGTTAACGACTGTCAAATACGCCATACATTCTTCATTCTATTCCATCAAACGCCGACCAGCCCCTCTAGACAAGTGGCAATTCGCTAGCCGGCGTTTGGTGGAATAGAATGACGAATGTATGGGATTTGACGCGTAAATGACAGTCGTTAACGGATGTCAAATACGGCAAATTCTATACATTCGTCATTCTATTCCATCAAACGCCGGCTAGCGAATTGCCACTGGTCTAGAGGGGCAGGAGATTCTCCCGCCAATTCGATGAAGATACATCGCGGTGGTATTTTATTTTCGAAAAGTGGTGTAAATCCGAATTTTATGTGTTAAAAATTGTGGATTTTGAGACATAATCCTAAACAACTTACACATTATGAGGAAAGTGGTATATTACTGTGAATTGTGTCTCCTTGTATTGTGAAAGAATCTCCTTAGAAGCCTCTTGTAAAATCTCCACTACTTCACTGGGGCATGACTAGGACTGTGACTAAGACTTTGATTTGACTATGACGGACTCTACTTGACTTTGACTGTGACTGTGAATTACTTGACATTGGCTAATTGCGAGGCAAAGCCACAAGAAAGAAAGAAAAACGCCGAACGAATTGTCACTTGTCAAGAGGGGCTGTTCAGCTGTAGAGCGTGACTGAATAACAATCATCCAAACATCTTAAAAAACTTTCTCATTTATACTATTAGTGGAAGTTGGATAGAATCAATACGAAATTTAAAAAATGACAAAATGAAATGTTGAAATAAAGAAATAAAATGTTGAAAAATAGAAAGAAAATCTGTACACTATGGTAAACCCAGAGCGAATAAACAGAAAATGCCTTTACTATTGAAAGTAATTTCTTCCGTTAGTCCAAACAGGAAGGACAATAAATAACAAGTAATTGGCAGTTTCGGTGTACGGAAGAGCTCATTGCAGCCATATTATAACAAAATTTTGTGCAATAAAAAAATTAAGTTTAGTGAATTATTTTACAAGCGTTAGCAACTAACATACAAATCTATTATGCTCGCTGCTGACCACATTATATATCTTTGACCATCTCATTAGGAATATAATCAGCAGGAGTATCAGCTGAAAAATCAGTCTACTCAGTGGCGTTATCACTGTAGGTCTGTACTAAAAGTTACCTAAAAGTAGGTGCGAAACGCGATCAATACTTGCGACCATTCCTTATACTTCTCGATTCGTCCTCGAGATAAGCATTATAAGCTCTTGTATTAACGCGAAGTAACACTCATTGAGTACTAGCTGGTGCCCGCGGTTCCATTCGATATAGATTCTTTTTCATCCTAGCGTTAATGGGAGTCTGAGGCCCGTTCTTCCAGTCTAACTGCGGTTTGGCTGGACCCACGGCTTAACGTGCTAAATCAAAGTAAAAAATCATTTATTCTGCATAGACCATTTAAACGGCACTTACAAAACGTCAAATTTAAAACATACAATTCCAGACTAGTTTAGCAAATGGACCACGGGCGCGACCTGAGAAGACTCCGGCAAGAAACTCAGCGGGCATTTTTTTTTTGGTCTATTTACGAACATTTGCTTAATCTACTTAGTCTAAGTACAATAGTTTATTTGAGTAGCATAGTTGAGCGAACAACTCATTTCTAAGCTTGTTTATCATCTAAATATTCTTGGATTTTATAACAACCTTTTTGGCAGTTTAGTCTTAATTACATTTTTAAATTTATTTACAGGTAAATCCCTAATTTCATTAGGGAGCTTGTTAAAAAAGCGTATACAGTTGCCCCGTAAAGAATTAATAATTTCATGGAGTTTACTATCACAAACTACAAGATTGTCTTTATGTCTGGCATTATTGTTTTATGTCCGCTGGATGTGAGCTGCTTTAGATCGTTCGCTATGGAAGTCTATAGGAGAGGCCTATGTTCAGCAGTGGACTGTGTGTGGCTGATATGATGATGATGCCTGTCAAAAACTCTTGAAAATTTTGAGATATTTTTCCTTACATATATTAGGTTCTCGAAAATGTATTGTGACACTACTCTCCGAGGCACGACCAGACCAATGCAAATACCCATATTCGTGCATACAAATAAGTATTTGCATTGAGCTAGGATCGAACCCACGCCTCCTGCGTAGTGGCTGCGTTCACTACCACTACGTCACAGAGGCTGGCGATATAGATTATCGCGACCGTAGCTTAAACATAGCCAGCATTTGTGTCATTGAATATATACCTATCGTTTCCTGTGCAGACTTTATTTATGTATGTCATACAATCTGTATATTGTATGGTTTAAAATATTCATATATCCTATGTATTTTATGAAAGGATGTATATTAATCCTCTGATCGTGATTACATTAGGATTAAATTTTCGTTGGGCTTACCCTATTATTCCTCAACTTAATACTGAGTTAAGCTCGCCTTTGTAGGTAAATCAAATTCATATTTGTAATGTTTAATTAATTATTTACTGTGTTAAAATGTTTGGGACCAAGTGATAAATTGGGCATTATTGTAGTGCCCGGGCATTATATAAAAACCACAAGCCCACTCTGTTTCTACACTTCTTTGGCTAGGTAAAAATTTGAAGAATTGTCAATAAATTAAAAACGTACTGGACGTACATATGAATTTATTCACAGGCTTTGCGAATTAAATATGTAAAAATAGTACCCTTCTAAAGTTTGAAGTTGAAACTGAACTTTTCAACAAGACTGACTGTAATACTTATAAGACTGACAACTTAATAAAATATTCTTGTGAACACTTTCTTGTAACTATTTAATAAATTCAACTCAAACTTTTTCACTTCGACGTCTTATTGTTTCGTACGTACGTCATAACAATCTTGCCTACTGCAGAAGTTTATCCCTCCATAGTGTATATACTTGTAGTACCTCTTTGTACAATAGAATACCCTAACATGAGTTCTAAAAGCATCCTTTTATGTAAGTTCAGCATTACATAAAAGAGAACAAAGGCATAGAAATTCACAGACGACCTGTAACATTGTCTAGTAAACATTAATTTGGACCCTTTTCTCTTTTGAACATTCCAAATTTAAGTGGGTATATTCCTGTAGTTTAAAAAAAATAATTAGCTGCACTTATTAAATTAAGAATAGTAAGGGAGTGAAAACAGTTGCGTTGGTTCTTATTTAATCGTTCTAATTTATTTTTACTCATCCATCCAACCAGTAATAGTAAATGATTTGACTATTAAATATTATGACGTCATGAATATATTTTTCATTCAATTTGCCGTATAACTTACCGTTTTGACGTTTAGTAAAAAGTTACTAATTTGACTAGTCAGTTAAGTACCCAATTAGTTGACATGAATTAAAGTTGTGAACAGTTGTTTCAAAATTTCAAGGGCGGATAAAATTACTAGTATAGTTGTAGCTTTAATATCAATGATCATCTAAGCCCGCAGTTAGACTGGCAAAAGCGGGCCCGAGACTTCGAGGTGTAAGTTTCTGATGCGAGCAGGATTACCTGACGCTAGGATGAAGAAGAAGTTGTGGCTGGGAGGATAGCCTACGTGAGCGTCGTAAATCGGCGTATCTAAAATATTCAGGGCTTTAAGCCGGTACGGCTTAGGGCCCTAGGGTTTAAGTTAACCTCTCCTGCAAGCCTTTAGGTACATAAGCTGATTGAGGGAGAACTTTCCTTGGAGTCAGATAGTCATCGCTGCCATAAAAACTAACCAAACCAATTTACAGATAGGAGAAATAGAAGAAAGGACCCTGAGCCAATCGGGATTAGCGCTCCAATGAAGAAGACTAAGCCTTTTTATCAGTATCAGAATGGATCAGCTATAATCAGTTGCAATAGCCAGCGCTGGTTCAATAAACCTTCGAGAACGTTATAGAAAATTGTTGGGTATGCAGCTTTTCTCACGATGGTATCAATTTAAACAAGCAAATACCTAGTTACTAGTTGGTACGAGACCACCGCTACTTTCATGGTTATTGGTTATTTTATGAGTACCTATTGATTGTTTTATGCATTATAAGCGTCTATAAGATTTGTTAAAATGTTGTACTTAATTTAAACGTTTTTAATGTAGCTACTATGTACTAACTAAGTTGCATGGGGCCTTATTAGCATACTCAGGGCCGAAGCAAAAACCTTTGATGCAAAAACCTTAATATGAGATTTGAGTTGATCGTTATAACAGAATACCTAAATGTTACCACATTTACTCTGTTATGACCACAGTTATGACGATCAACTCAAATCTCCGGGTTGGAAGTTCAGACGGCAGTCAATCCCGTAAGAGATTTAAATAAAATAACATTTTAATCGATATACCATAAAGACGTTCCAGACAGATGTTTTTAGAATGTGATATAAAGGCGCCCACTAACTAACAGTATGCCTGCAGTTTCTGATCCTACCGCATATTCTGAGTGCCAAACAATTTGGATAGAAAATCATTAATCATTTGGGTCGCTTGTATCGCGCAAGTGCTTTCTCTATTTTCTGTTTACGCTACAAGGTTTTGCAATCAGCACAACCCTTGCATAAAATAATTATTTTCGTTTTAGTACAACAGATTTTGTGAAGAAAAGTTTATATTTCCACATCGCTAGATATATTAAGATACTGTAATATGAAAAAAAAAATATCTTAACCGTATGTGATGGTTCATACAAAATTCTATCTTAAGATCAAAATATTATAGTATCTTCGCCGTGCGTGATGCGCTTAAAGCGATTTTGGCCTGCCGGCAATGCCCTGTTGTCAGTTTTACGAACACACACTAGCAGTTGTGACTGTTGTGATTTGACAGTTTCCCGCTGTATGATCGCCTGCCAGCAGTGGTGATATCAATTATACAGATACTACGAAAAAGAGTGCCAGCTATTTTCGACCTTACTGACATTTTATTATTAATTAATGTTTTTTCGCATAAATAAGTGCCGCTGATCACGAATATAAGAAAAAAACTCGATGCTTTGTGATGTCAATAAGGTCGAAAATCGCTTGCACTACGTTATTCTTATATGAGTACTTGAAAATCATTAGAAAAAAAAGGTTGTTAGCTATTTTGAACCTTATGGACTATGTACATAACAAATATAGAACTTTTTTGCTCCATCGGCCATCTGTTCCTACTGCCCACTGCCACTTCAACGAACTAATCCACTGGGCTACGTCGGTTACTTTTGTTGTCCTACAGATATCATCATTTCTGACGCGATCACGTAGAGGACTACCGAGGATAGCCGTCTCCATAGCTCGTTGAGCATTACCTTGTGCTAAAAGAATAACATTATTTTATTCGTTTATTCTCAGCTTATTGTTATTACATAAAAAATGCTGACACATCACGTCGGTCGACAGGCTGCCGACACATTAGCAGGCAGTCCTGCCTCTCTAGACAAGTGGCAATTCATTGACCGGCGTTTGATGGAACAGAATGACGAATGTATGGGATTTGACGTTTATGACATGCGTTAACGACTGTCATACACGTCAAATCCCATATATTTGTCATTCTATTCCATCAAACACCGGTCAACGCATTGTCTAGAGTGGCAGCTAATGTGTGCTCGTTCGCCCTGACGGCCTAGGCCACGGACTGGCCGGAATCGTTCTGCGGCCACACGCTATCGATCCGATATCGTCAGTCCAAAATCTTTAACGAAACTATTAGTGTGTGGGTTATTACAATTAACTAACAGATTTATATCGTCCGGCCGTCATTCGGTAAACTTAGTGAGTGCGCCTTAGTATATAATAGAAAGAAAGTAACTAACCGTAACCAAAACTTATGAAATGCTCAGCCTCAGCTCAGCGAATATACATGTAGATACCTATTTTTATAATAAACATAATGCCCAGTAAAATAAAATTTTCCTTAATAACAGCAAAATAACGGTTCGATACGAAATACCAATTTAGCCACATCAAATTTAATGTTATACTGGACTACATCTCCAACACGTAAAAGTACTAAAGATTCACGCTGAGAATACAGAAAACCAAAAGCTCGGATTTCGGGACCTCCATTATTTTATGAGTAATATTAGGTATGTAAGTAGTTGAATGGTTATTTTATTAGTTAGCTATATAAAGAGGTACCAACATATTAATTTAGAGTTTCCCATGCGGAGCTTGTATAGTTGGTTATATTTATCAATTTAATCAGTCAATTAGCGTATAGCATTCTACTGCTGGACATAGGCCTCTCCCTATGTTGGAAGGCTTTTTTTTTTTTTTTTTGGGCCTATTGTTTCCACCTTGGCCAGACGGGTTTGTAGGGTTTTAAGATTCCCTTCTCTCGTTGTGATATATATCGTCTGCGTATTTTGCCTTTAGGTACTCGCCTTTTACGACACTCTTCGGATGGAATGGGGTGGTGATACTTGTATTTTTTCTCCGTCACTATCCGGTCTAGTAGGGAGGAACCATTGTACGAACGATTGAGCTATTGTACGATTGATTATGTTTTTTTTTAAAGAGAGAGATAATCACTAATTGCTGGCTTCAAATACTCGAGGTACTTGTGTTTAAGTGAAGTAGTTTTCAGATTTTATTTTGAGTAATAAATTGTAAGATACATACTACATCTTTATCATACTAAGAAACTCTCTCCTCTTTATCATCGCAAAGAATTCGATAACTAATCTGTAAAGCATGCTCAAAAAATGCTACTTGTTGTGATTAATTTGAGTGCAGCTATAGTCTACAAAAGTTTAATAAATGTAAGTATTTTTGCTATAGAGAAAGGAATATTTTTGTGTCAAAATTGAAGAGGAAAATTGAGAAGAGAAATATTATATGCCTTATCGGCGCCAGCTCGGATTAACAGACGCGTTTACAGCCCCTAAGGGCTGTAATTTATCGTCGCTCGTAAACATTCCGTGTTGGTGCACTTTGTAAGAGTCACAACATTGTGTGAAGCAATTGAGAGCCATTTATAGCACAAATTTGAAACGCACAAAATAAATCCACAAAGCTATCAGCAGCTTTGTGGATTTATTTTGTGCGTTCCAAATTGGTATCTAATATGTGTATAAATCGGGCGGTGTACTAGGTACATTAATCATTTTCTTCATAATTAGTATATACTTGTAGACATTTTAATTAATAAATAACTATAATTTCACCAGTAACAATAAATTGCGAGACCCTTTGATATTGGCGGACTGGCGGCAATAATAATAAAACACAGACTAAACAGATTGAGGTATCTTTTTTTTTGTGTGTAAAAAATGGTAAATTTACTTAAAGTTTTAATTAGAGCAAAAACAAAAGTTATATTTGAGTAAAAGTTTTCGTTTTTATACACTTAAAATATGAAATTTTATATTTAAATACAGAGTTGCATGAAATGAACCAGCAATAAGTAGGTATATTATTTATTCGTTCCATTGATCACGATCTTCTTGTATCTAATTTTTTAAGAATAATGCAACTCAACCAATAAAATTAAAAAAGAGTAATTATCCTACTCGTGGTTTAATAATAATAAAAAACCCAGAGTTTGATATTAGGTATCGTTATGTGTCTAATTTCGGTGAGATTAGAGCCACATTATGAGCAATTAAAATAAAAGTTTTTTTTTTCAACCGAGCGGTATTAGCTGTTTCATATTATAAAGAAATTTATCGTTATTGCTTATTGATTTAGTCAATGACATAGGTGACAACACAACGAATACGCTTTTATAATGGTGATTGTACTACTTGCCCGTTTTACCACCATCTTTTACATACGTAAATTATTTTCATGGCCTGACGTGATAAGTGCTATTATTTTTATCTCTGTAATCAGTGTAATCACCCATGTCATTAAAAAGAGCCAGCGGTGATATATGACAATGCTAATGTACACTTCAGTTTTAAGGCAAGTATTGACTTGCATTATGGAGCTTAATGTAATAATATATTACAATGCGGACATTGATGAAGGTAGTACGGGGCAACAAACGAGCAAGCTGTCTTTCTACTGCACAAATACTCGTTTTGCATGTTAAATTATACACTGTAATGCAAGTCGGAACTCACCTTTAGAGGTAACAAAACCATGCTTTTTTTCGAATGAACTGACTTGACTTTTCTTTCTGTAAGACTTTTCTACACATGATAAGAAAACTGACCGCAAAGAGATAAGTGAAATTAATTAGGTCATTTTCAATTCTGTATGGCGTGACCAATAAAAACAGTCAATCGTTTGTATTTTTACAACTTACCTTATCTTATTAGTAGACACATTTTTATTTGTAATTTCTACCATCGCTCCGCCCATATTGGCAGGGGAAACCTTATACGTTAACGGTCACGTACAACTCGAACGAAACTTTCTTCCATGGGTGCTCACAAGCTTCTTCGGGATGAAGCTTAAACCGAAAGAGGTTTTTTCGCAAGGTTTTTTCGAAATGTTTTTACTCGTTCGGCAACGCGCAAATGATGCCAGTTTTCATAAGCCGCACTGGTTGCAGTTGCATAAACATGCTTATAATGTACGGTCACCTTCAGAATTCCGTACCTATACAGCTTCCGTACCTATACAGCTTATATATCTATTAACCCTTTGAGCACCTAAGACTATTGTTTTACAGAATACAGAACTCGTTAATTAACTAAATGTAATATAGATGATGTTACCTCTGTATGTAATACTAATACAGCGAGTATTAGGTATACACAGTAGAACAGAAAGAAATTCAATTATTTGGCGTGGCGTGTGACGTCACTTCATACAAAATTATTTCATATTATATAATTTCCATCAGGTGAGCCGTGTGCCGTGTGTTAAGTGGTATAAAAAAAAGACGGGTTGCACTCCGGGAGTGTCGGCAGAAGTGAGAACTTGTTCTTTCTTTCTTTCTTCGTTTGTATACAGAGAAAAAGATAAAAAGAACATACCATACCATACATATAATATAGAGCCAATCAGAGAATCAGAGAACCTATCACTAATTTTCTGCAAATTTTCTGTCAGAAGAAATTGATAAATTACAAAAAGAAAAAATAATCACAAAAAGTAATAAATTGCAAAAAGAAAAAATAATCACAAAAAGTAATAGATTACAAAAAGAAAAAATAATAACAAAAAGTGTCAGAAGGCCAGGTTTGAAACCATATGGACTTACAGTCGAAACACTTACCGCTAAGCTACGAAGCTATTTATCGTATCTTGCCAAATAGACCGTCTGTAGCTAATGTTGTATGACGTCAGTCGTCGGTTACGGTTCAAAGGTCAAGCGATCCTGACGCGAGTTTAACACTTTTTACCCATCCAACACCGCTAAAGAAGTTTTCACTTCAAAAATACGGACTTCTGCAGCCCACTGTACTGTATACTTGTTTGTGAATCACAATGTGCCGCTGTTTCAACGAGATGTCCATTCTGTTGTACTTTGTGTTGGCGTTGACGTAAATATCAAAGCTAAAGTTCCGCATTTGCTTTGCGAGTTAACAAGAACCTTTCAACAGTGCTATTGTTCCTGGCAAAACTATGGAATCGTCCGTATAAAAGCATAGTTTTTGGTCTATTGTCCGAATCTCTCTGTACACAGGACCAAGGATTAGTATACATATGTGAGTGCGTATATAAACATGTGTACTTGTTTACTTATCCTTGTGTATTTATATCAAATGTAATGAGTAACTTTGAAACGAGTCCAGTAAGTAAATTAATCTTCCTCAAATCTTCATAGCAACGATTCTGCTTGCATCCAAAGCTATCATCTTAGAACCCTGGATCTACCTTCCATTTTATGATTCACTTACTTTGGCTATTACAGGAGCGATTGCCTTCTGAACACGAAATTCTGAAAGTAAAGCCTGTTTGAATTAATTTTTTTAAGCCATTTTTCATGCTAATAATATTCAAATCGATTTAAATAGAAAATATTGAATCGATCTAGGCGGGGTGTGAACCCGCCATTGCCTTACAGGGGCAATGCTTTGACCACTAAACTACCAGACCTCGCCCCAACCAATCCTAATCTCCTTTTATATCCGTCCGAAGTAAAGCCTGTATCAGAGCCTCGACGGTCAGCTAGTAGATGAGGTTTCCTTGCGTCTCGAAGATGTTAATAACTCCTCATACACACAAAAGAGGTCCATACACCCGATAGGACCTTATATATGCATTGATGCTTCATCCTAATGGGCTCATAAATATGGCAGGCATTAAGTCAATGTGGGGAGTTAGAGCCTTTAAAAGTCCGACTAGTCTAACTAAAAAACGATATCGGAAGTCAGGTGGTAATCGCTTCACGGAAAATATCGAAGCCAAATCAAAGTTGGTCTGGAAAGTCGACCCTAACTGAATTGTGACGGCTCAGGGAATGATGATGAAAGTGAATGCGGATGTGTACAAAATAGCTATATATGCAACTGTCACGTTATGGAGGGTCTTTTGAGACGAGTGCCATTTAAATACAAATGCCATATAACTAGATGGGCACGACTATTCAAAGGCCAATAACGTGCAGTTGCATACAAGATTTTATCTACGAGGTTGCAAATAAAACACAGATAAAGATAAAGTGTATTCTTAAATATATTTAAAATTTTCGCGGCACGCACTGCCAAGCACTGGCAAAATCTTTACATTGTCTTTATATCGCAAAGGTATTCAAGCTGAAACGTTCCATTTTAAAAAAAATATTGAATTGGACCACAGATGTATAATACTTAAGTCTGTGAATTTGACTTGATTTCGAAGTAAATTCTACAGATGGCTGTATGTAAAAATGTCTTAGCTCATATTATTTTAGAATTTATGACGATTCGTATATTGCAACCTTGTTTCAATATGGATCCATATTGATACAGTCTTACAGTAAGGATTGAAACAGGATAGCAATATGCATACTATATTCAAACCGCTGGCAAGTTGAAAATCCGAATATAATGAAACCGAAGTAGAAAAAGACGTTAATTTATTTTTGTAAAAATCATAGAAAAATATTGGCATTATTTTAAAATTGCTCCAAAATTCTAAATGGCATAAAAAACGCTTAACACGCATGATCTGTAAAGGTAAATGACATTCGCCAAAGCCCTTTAGTCCGCTAGTCTTTGTGAATAAGGTCACGAACTCATTAGTACGGTCGGTCACGTAACTGAGCAAAGATTTAAGCTAGTTTTATATACCACCCAACTGTGTAGACACTCCGTCAGAACTCGTTTATCAAAAATTACGTTGGTTAGAAAACGGTTTGTTATATAAAAATACGGGTTCTCTTCCTTAAGTATTATTAGTAGATACAGAAGGAACACGGTCGACAGCCTCTGTGGTCGTGCCTCGGAGAACAAGTGAAGCCGTCGGTCCCAGTTGCCAAACGAACATCTATGGCAGTCGTTACGAGTAATTGGAGCTTTAAAAAATTCAACAACTGTTCCAACTGCAATGTTTCGATATCGCCTTTGGATTGGGGAGGTCAGATGTCAGTCGCTTCACGGAAAATATCGAAGTTTACCCAAGTCCGCAGTTAGACTGGTAAAGCGGATCCCACACTCCGAGGTCAAGCAGCTTCGGTTGCAACTGGGATCAACGCTAAGATGAAGAATAAGACAGAAAGAACACGGTGTATGGGATGGAAGGTCAAATGGTAGTCACTACCATTAAACCCAAAAAGCCAAAGAAGAGAAGGAGTTAGCGGACACAGGGTACAGAACAACATTACCCCATTTATCCAGCGTCATCTAGTACATTTATGCTGAACTTACCAATGAATTTTGTTTTTTTTTTTAATCCTACATCACACAGTAGAAATTGTCACTCGTGGTAAAAATATTACACACATATATTGTCAGTAGCTTCAAAAATCTAGACATTGTCATTTAATCGCATTTTGTAGCCTATTCTTACTTGTAAAGCCATCCCTTTCACACAATGGCGGGATGATAAGGGATGGGTATATGAGTAAGAAAAGGATACCAAAAGGGGCCAATTGACAATGTCTTTTGAATTTTTTTATAGTTGACAGTTGCATAAGCCATGAACTATCAACTTGCATTAGTGAGAAAAGTATGAATGTCTAGATTTTTGAAATTATACTTGTCTGGAGACCATCGACCGACGTGATTGTGTATGTTTTTGAGTACTTTTGTTAGCAACATTTTAATGATGTTGACTGTACATCTTAATTAAACCATATGTACAAAGAGTAGTAGCAGTCTTTACCTATACATATACTATTATACACATATACTATTAGCAAAATCACTTTCTGCTACACGACTAATATCTAACTTTTGTGCACTCCACCATAATCCACCCAACTAAACTGCTGAGTTCGAATCTTACTCTAACACCCCAAGTTCAGCAATCGTCATTATCGGTGCCATTTAGAATTACATCATACATCCATTCCCACACATAAGTGTCGCCCATTTAACGGGAAAAGTTTCTGGACTACGTGAGGCACTTAGTATCAATGGTGAGCTCGTGCGTATAACCAAAGTTGAGAACATTTTCTCATTCATATCTCAAATTGGCAACAATACCATAACTGGTTATAACAGAGATGTATAGCGAGCTCTGGCCAGACGTTTTGGCGCCTCACCCGAACATCGATCGAGGCGATTCCCTAACTTTGTAACTACAGTGAAAATATGCTTTATTGTTTGTTGTTTTAAAACTTCGGGAAAGTCAAAGGCGAGAAAGTATTTCTACGATAGGTCGTACTAAAACTGTCTAGAATGGGCCGCTTGTTTACGAGATACGAACGTGATTGGTTTATTCAAAATGTTAACGAATTCGGGTTGCTGATTTTGACCAATTACAGGGTTAAATGAGACTGAGCGTGACTGCTTCACTGCAACCCACACACGTATTTCTAATTTGATTGCTAAAGGGACAACATAAGTCAATTTTGTTTTTTCAACTCTCACACAAGCGGTCTCTATGTCTTTATCTTCGATAAATTACTCTGTTTGTATCCCTAATTGATTGTAAATTGAAAGATAGACTACTAAATATTCTGAGATTGAAGGTAGACAAATATATTCAAATTTAAGAGACACCGTGCTTGGGTGATTCTTGTTTACGCGGCATTAAATTGGCTGTTGGGACGGCGCGGCACAGGTGATCGCACCTGGAAAGGCTCACTTTATTTTTACGATAGCTCACCTGTATAAATCAGGCCTAGGGCTACCTTCAAAACAATATCGTGAGAGACATTTCGTTTTCATTCTTATGTTTATTCTAAAACGGAGCCTTTTCTTTGGAATTAGACTTTATTGAACTTTATTAGAGGTATGTAGAATATTATTAAATTTTAACGGAAATCAGAACTAACTAAATCAAGTTCTTTCTATTACATTATCTTTATACCGGATGTAAGGGGACGCTTCCGAAGCCGAAGGCTGGTGGTAGTACTGCAGGTAGGTATACTACATATTGGATTTTTTTTTTTTTGATTCGGTGAAAAAAAATATTTGTAAACTTTTTCTTTATTTTCTAATTAAAAAACATCACTCACACACATCACAGCGATGTTTTTTATGAAATGGTCGTTCCATTGAGCTTCCCTAATATGATGGAGAATAAATAATGCTGAAACAAAACGAAAAAAGAATAGAAAAAATGAAAAAAAAGAATATTTTTGTTCACCAAATCGAAAAAAAATTATGCCAATATGTAGTATACCCGAAGTACTACCACGGGCCTTCGGCTTCGGGAGCGTTCCCCTTACACCCGGTATATCCTTATAGACAATGGTCTGGTTGTTGCTGAGCATATTAGCAAAACCACCGAATTACTATAAAACTATTGGATTTATTTTGATGAATCTTTCTGTTTCCAAAAGCAACTGAATCTACCACACGTAATGGCTAGTTCTTCGGTTTTCTTCATCCAGTCTATCTCAGCTCCAACTATCTTTTTCAGGTGGTCCGTCAACTTTAACACGATTTATTCTTAAACTTTGTTTATGCATTTAATGAGTGACGCGACATTTCAGTTCGTTTAAACGAATTTAATTTAATTTAATTTAATTTAATTCATTCTAAAATTTATCAGTAACGTAATTCCACCAGTTCTCAGCTCCCTCGATTTTTTAACTTTCTTAATAGCGTGATAAAACGGAAGAGAATCGTGACTAACCCTTATTTACTAGCGTTTAGGATTCTATTACTAATAAACTAATCCTTATTTATGTCATCGTAAAGAGAAAAACGGCATCGCCCAAATAACGATAAAACAAAGCAAGAAGGTAACTCATAAATCTACTTCGAGGTGCCGCATCAGGTTTCGTTATAATATTTCTTCATTAATTGTTTGTTATTGAAGTAAGATCGAATTACAATACTACAATTTATTAAAGGAATCTTTTTCAGATGTCCAATCTACTGGTGCCTGCAAAATTTTATATAGGTAAACTATAGAAGTATGAGGTTCTACTAAAATCTATGGGATCCAAGCCAATCTCACGTGTAAGCTGGGCAACTGTTGATTGGCGGATAAGGTTCTAGCGCAAGGTTAGGAGGTCAGACGGTAGTCGCTCGAAGGATTTCAGTACAAACTCTTTTGAGCCTACGGCCACTAGATGGTTCTTACGGGGTCAGCAGCACAATCATGACGCCCTTGGTGTAGGACACATCCTTAGATCACGTTTATCACTTCTCACCGGGTGGGCCTTATCTGCTGTTATAAAAAAAAAACTCTGAATCACATCTTAGCTTCAAGGCTACGAACTACCGCTTCAATTTCATTATATTTTATCTCATTCTTTGCAGTCACTCACACAGTTCTCCAATAAAGTATGAATAATGGTTGAATACTTAATAACTCCAATTGGCGCAACGACTTTTCATAAAAAGACGGGACGGAGCTCCACGATAACGACCTAATTATTATTACTTCAAGCAGACATCCGAGTAACAAATTATTCTATCTTTTGAATTCCCTTTTCCTTTAGTAATATGACTTTAATATTTCAACTAGATATGAATATAATTTCGGTTGTGGTTCCAATTGATGGAAATTTATGAGACACCAGCAAAATTTTCGGAATCCAAACTCTCTTTACCAGCTGATTAATGTATAGGGCCATAGCACTCACATACTTCGCGTGGTTAATATATTTGTTTTTATTGTTATTCAGACGTTAAGCGCCAAATCACATATGAAAATTGTTAAGGAATGTTTGCTTCTCAATCACGACAGAACTACTGAAGGAATCTGGATGAATTTTGAGAGAGAAATAGATAATATTAGGTAAGCTATAGGCTTTTAATTCCAAGATTGGACTTCAGTCTGTCGCGACAAAATAATTAATATTTCACATCAGACGCAAGTTACAACTAATCCTCCTTATCTTAATATATATAAATCTCGTGTCACAATGTTTGTCCTCAATGGACTCCTAAACCACTTAACCGATTATAATAAAATTCGCACACCGTGTGCAGTTCGATCCAACTTGAGAGATAGGATAGTTTAAATCTCAAATTATAGTCGGATTCGCGATAACCGACATCCACGCGGGCGGAGCCGCGGGCGACAGCTAGTTTATTATAAGGAGAAATGAATTTATAGACACACTGTATCGTAAAAAAAAATCCCAAGCCATAATATAATGGTATGCTTAATAAGATAACTGGAACCACTGTAACATCAGAAAACAGCCTTCAGCAGATATTTTTTCTTCCTACAGCCGTAAAAGAATAATGTTTAGGTTTGTTTTATCTCTACGAATACACTAAAGTAGTTGCCTTCGGTATGTGATACCTCTCTGTATTGTTCTTGGCTTAGCTTTCGCCTAATCTAATAAAATGTTGCGCCATTTCTCGCACAATATTTTTCCTTTATTACAAGTGATATAGTTGTACCGAGATTCATTGGTACACCATTTTTGTATGTGTAAAAATTGTACGTTCAATGCTTTTAGATTGATTAATATTCTATGAACACTGCACATCACTGCATCACTCAGAAATCAATGATTTAATATTCCATGCATATTAAAATAAAACCACTTTTAATGGATTGTACCTCGATTTATTTGTTACTAACTTTGGCCCGCGACTCCGCCCGCTTGGATGTTAGTTATCGCGACCAAACATAATCTATGTCCTTTCTCAAGGTCTAATCTACCATAATACCAAATTTCATCAAAATCGGTTCATTGCTTTAGGCGTGAAAGACAGACAAACAGACTCACACATACACTTTCCGCTTCCACTTGTAATATGTATTATTAACACTTCGCCGCAACGCGTTGCGGGGTGACTAAAGATTATAGTTTGCAACGCCAAATAAATCGCGATCTAAATCATTTAAACTAGTTTTATTTCAATTAGGTATCATTAACTTCCAACGGTATCATATTCCATACTTATTTAGGTAGATACTATCGTGCGGTATCGCGGAGGCTTTACCCAGTTTCTGATCCGTTGATGTATGACCGAACAACAAAGAGGTTTCATATCTCATCCTACCCTCGTCCTAAATCTGTTGTAGTAGCAGGCAGCCTAAAGGCGTTCCTTTACCACTATATTAATCATACTTAATACAAGCCTGATTTTGTTATTAATAATACATTTTCGTTCGTGTTTTCTACGAGCTCAAAGTTTTAAATGTTTCATGGAAACCCATAGTCGTATCCAACAGATAAAAGAACCGCATCAAGCAATAATAATCGCCTAGCTTGTTTATACATGCATGCTAGAGGCATGGAAATATTATTATTTCCATGCCTCTAGCGTGTGCAAAAGCATTGTTCTTTCTTTGTTCTCTCTTCCCCAAGTCATAACACTGAAAATGTTATGTAACGAGCACTGAACGTTGCCAAGAAATTTTAAACAGTCTTTGCTAAGAGAAGTTTGATACAACGTAGGTGGTTTATGACTAAGTATGTACTTACTTTCCTTTTTAGTACCTACTTTTAGCGGAGACATACGCTGCCTTAGGTAAAATTATTAAAAATAAAAACCTGAGTGATGCTGAAAAGCCCATTCATTTTCATCTGGATTGAGATTTGCAAGTGGGTACCGCCTGCTATAAAGCTTGTTTCGATCTTTTCAGCATCAGTCGGGATTTGCATTTTTAATCATTATTTTATGCATTTTAGTTGTGACGTATTTATATATTTGTAATCGTCATTTTGATACCCCACTTGATACATTATAGTGAAAATATAGGTCTCTAAAACCAACATAGGTATAGCTTTTGTAAATGTACCCAAGAACACATGGGCAATAAATACTCTCCATTTGAGGCATGAATCATTGAAATTCGTACGGTGGTTCAGAAGATAAGAGGTATTAAAGAATATTATAAACATACATAGACAACATAGATACAAGATACGCGCAAAAAACATAAACCTTCTTGGCAGATGTTTAGAAATGTTGACGATTCAAATTCTCTTGATTCTTACGAAGATGTCAGATTTGGGTAAAGTATATCGGTTTGTCACAGATATGTTGAGTTTTGTCATAACATTGACTTAAACACGTACCTGAAACTACGAAATGCCTATAAAGCTAGGTAAATGAGTCACCACGTTGTTTTTGTTCTACCATTGTGTGAATCCATTTCATTAACAATTCATAAGTGAAGAACATCGACACATTGCCTTTGTAAATTGAAATGGCTGTCATGAAGTTAGCAGGTAAGAATTGTTTGTGAATAAGTTAAGTAGAATTTTCCACGAAATGTCAGTCATAAATGGATCCCACTGCTAATATAAGTAATTTAGCTAAGCACGAGTGGTTAACGTGAATACTAGTAATTCCAGTTACCTTACCTACACTTTAAAAAAGGGTGAACGCACGGGTGGAAACCACCCACGTTTTGAGTTATTCGGTTTCTCCCCATTTTGGTCTGGTTGCACTGAAATATGGTAATGTGTTTGTGACCCCCAACAGCCAAACCCTAAATAGAACTAATAATAACTTTAACTTCTTCAAAATGACCTCTGCAGTAAATCGCCGCAATTTTGCCAATGGGAAGTAAAATGTCAAGTATTTGAACTAATAATAACAAAATATAGTCTCCCTATTGGTTCCCGGCATAGAATAGGACCACTCCATCTCTTCTCGTGGATGTCGTAAGAGGCGACTAAGGGAACACCAAAGGATGGGCAGCGGCGTCTTTTGTGATGCATCCTCATAAATACTAAAATACCGCGCTCGCCAACCCGTTTGCCAAGCGTGGCGAGTATGGCAAGAAACCTTCCAATGAACGGACAAAAAAAGACCAGGCCCCTAGTCCCCGGCAGCCCCGCTATTCCTGGCTCCGGTAGCGGTCATGGTAACGGCGGGGCAGGGGGTGCTAAGAATCCCCGGCAGAGATTCGGCTACCACCCCAGACGGAAACTGGCCCTGGTAACACACAACGTCAGCACGATGAGGACTGACGAGAAGCTGCTCGAGGTGGAAGAGGAAATGAGTAGGTTACACTGGGACATTGTTGGGTTGTCCGAAGTGCGAAGAGCGGGGGAAGGCACGAAACCCTGAAGTCTGGTCACCTACTCTACCACCGGGAGGGTGACAGAAAGTCACTGCATGGTGTCGGGTTCCTCGTCCACATGTCCCTTCTTAACAACGTCATATTCATCGAGAGTATCTCGAGTCGGGTGGTATACCTGATACTCAGAGTATCCAAAAGATACTCGTTGAAGGTCATCCAGGTGTACATGCCCACCAAGTCATACTCCGATGAAGAGGTCGAGGAAGTGTATGAGGACATAAGTAGGGCCATACATGCTTCCAAAACCTATTTCACTGTTGTTATGGGGGACTTCAACGCGAGACTGGGCGAACGGGGCGATGGGGAGTTGAGGGTGGGGCCTTTTGGATATGGGCAGCGGAATGACCGGGGCCACATGCTGGCGGACTTTATGGAGAAAGAGGGTCTCTACGCGATGAACTCTTTCTTCAGAAAGCCACCCCAGAGAAAGTGGACCTGGCTAAGCCCCGCTAACATGGCGTATGAGATTGACTACATCTTGACGACAAAGAGGCAAGTATTCAATGATGTCTCTGTGATCAGCCGTGTAAAAACCGGTAGCGATCACCGTATCGTAAGAGGCACATTGAATATAAGCCCTAGACTAGAAAGGTCACGTCTGATGAAGTCAACACTCAGACCGTCATATGCCGATGTCCGGGACTCCGAGAGCTTTCAGCTCGAACTATCCAATCGTTTCTATTGTCTACAGGATCGCGTTTCAGTGGACGAGGTAAACAACGTGCTGGTAGAAGCTGTCCAAACGGTGGGATCTAAATTCTTTAGGTCTCGCCCTAAACAAAAACCTCAGAAAACTTCGACCCAGACCCTTGATCTCATGGCCAAACGTCGATTTATGCCGCTACAGACCTCCGACGACGCTGAGGCATATAGGCAGCTCAACGGACGCATACAGAAATCTTTGCGACACGAAATTCGCTCCTATAATACAAAAACTATTAAGGAGACGATAGAGCGAAACAAAGGCTCCAAAGTGTTTGCGAGGAATGCGTCCGTTGGACAAAGCCGAATGACGAAGCTGAAGACGGAGGATGGCGGCATGGCAACGACAACGGCAGAGGTACTTAGGGAGGTCGAAAGGTTTTATGGACAGCTATATACATCAGTAACACAGCCCGTTGGCATGGCTAAAGATCCAAGAGCCAAGCTTACCCGACATTATACCGAAGACATCCCGGACATCAGCCTGTACGAGATTAGGATGGCCCTCAAACAGCTAAAGAATAACAAAGCGGCGGGTGAGGACGGAATTACAGCAGAGCTTTTGAAAGCGGGCGGAACGCCGGTACTGAAGGTCCTTCAGAAGCTCTTCAATTCCGTCCTACACGAAGGCATAACGCCGGAAGCGTGGAACGGGGGTAAGGTGGTCCTTTTCTTTAAGAAAGGTGATAATACTTTGTTGAAGAATTATAGGCCCATCACGCTCCTGAGCCACATTTATAAGTTGTTTTCGAGGGTTATTGCGAACCGTCTCGCCAACAGGCTCGATGACTTCCAACCTCCCGAATAAGCCGGATTCCGTAAAGGCTACAGTACCATAGACCACATCCACACGCTGCGGCAGGTTATACAGAAGACCAAAGAGTATAACCGGCCTCTCTGCTTAGGATTCGTGGACTATGAGAAACCTTCGATTCGATCGAAACATGGGCCGTGCTACAGTCTCTCCAGCGGTGCCGGATAGATCACCGGTATATCGAAGTGTTGAAGTGTTTATACCAGAACGCCACTATGTCGGTCCGAGTACAGGAACAGAGCACGAAACCAATTCCACTGAAAAGGGGCGTTAGACAGGGAGACGTGATCTCTCCGAAACTGTTTACCGCTGCCTTGGAAGACGTCTTCAAGCTACTGAACTGGAAAGGACGTGGCATCAACATAAACGGCGAGAATATCACTCACCTTCGGTTTGCCGACGATATTGTCATTATGGCAGAATCGCTGGAAGACTTGAACACCATGCTCGAAGACCTCAACAGAGTATCCCAACAGGTGGGCCTTAAGATGAGCATGGACAAGACAAAGGTTATGTCAAATGTCCATGTTGCGCCTCTACCGGTTCATGTTGGGGACTCAGTCTTAGAAGCTGTTGACGAGTACGTCTACTTGGGTCAACTGATCCAGGTAGGCAATTCGAGTTTCGAAGACGAGGTAAATCGACGAATCCGACTCGGCTGGGCAGCGTTCGGGAAGCTACGAGATGTCTTCTCGTCCGACATACCTGAAGACGAAAGCACAGAATAGATAATAGTACTAGCGTACAGAATGGAAGCTCACCCCCTCCCACCGATTTCATTTCCTCTCCCCGCACGTCAAAATCATGGGCGCTTTCATGGGCGCATAAAACAAAGGTTGTCGCTAGTAAAATGTGTAGTAACGGCACTTCGGGAAGAAGAGTGAAAAGTTCGGCTAGCTTCGGTTTTTAAGGCGTCCTCTCTTTCACACATGACTATAGAGAAATTTAACCCTCAAAAGCATCTTGCTTTTTTGTATAAATAACTAATGAACTACACATAGTAAGAACATTTGTACTTTTTCCACAGTATTTATTATTGAACCTGACCGGTTTCGCCTTATGGTAACTTCAAAAGTTTACATTGATGTTTTTGAAATGTTTCTAATCTTAAACACTAGAGGTGTTTACGACTAGAAATGTTCATAAACATTGCGAAACTGGTCAGGTTCAATAATAAATACTGTAGAAAAAGTACAAGTGTTCTCAATATGTGTATACAGTATAAAAAAAACGAATGAACTGGATGTCAGGTTCGCCCAGTAATAAATTCGTGAAAAATCTTATAAATTACAATAATTTTCATATAGTCCGGGTTTTTTAGAAAATAACTCTAGAACTAGCATGTTAAGTGACATTATGGTGGACCGATATTGATTATAGGTGTATTATTTTTTTTAACATTATAAAGATTATAACTCAAAAGCATATGATGCAGATTTACATTAGTAAACATTCTAGGGTTAAAAAATGGGCGGTACCTGGCAATGACGGAATCCATGATGGACGACATTAATTGTGATATATTCAAATTGAAAAAATGCGACACTTCATAGGCGTCAGCTGTCAAAATATTGATTCTTAAATTTTATTAAGTATAGAGTGGTTAAAACCATTTGTTTCTAAAAAATATAAATAGAACTTTCCGTGAACTTTCGTTTAGTATAAATTATAATTGATTCCTACTTAAATAAATTAACACTTTTAAATTAAAGTGTGCTCAACTGCCATTTTTCTAATTTCCTACTCGCCGTTGACAATTCTAAATAAGTATTAGGATAGTTATTACAAAAACCGGGCATAAAATCTGTGTCATTCAGTTGAGGTTCAGAAACCTTGGTACGTAATAAAAACACCATTTATAAAAAAATGTTTTACCTCACCCTTGGCAATGGAGCATTAATTACTAAGGGATAAATACTAGTAGTTTTGTAAAGAGTTCCAGATCATTTTTTGGCATCTGGAGATCAAATCTGGTATCGTATATATCTCACTTATATTTCTTTTATACGATACGATATGTATCTTTATTTTATAGCTCCCTGGATATTTCACTAATAAATATTGTCAATCCGTTCTCAAAAAAGCCACAACAAAAGTCTCCGCCTTTTCTCATGTTTTTTTCCACAAAACTACCTGTAGGGAATCATGTTATTTCAGCCAAAAATCATCAATATCCGTTCATAAATAACGCGACAGAAAAGGCACCCCTTTTCTCCTCCGATTAAAAAGCTCTAGGCAAAATGATGTTTTAAACCAAAGAACATGTATGCCATGTTTGGTGACAATCGGTTAAGAAATGTGCCCTATAGACCGAACGGAACGGAGACTATTTATAATTAATGAAAAATTTCACGCGGGCGAAACCGTGAGCAACAGCTAGTTTTTATAAACACAAACGGTTTTAATTACTCTATAAACATATCAAAGTCGTGTTGTAGTATTGTTTTGTTATTTGTGCCAATTCTGTTGATTGACAGGACCAAAATGTATCGCCATATTCTTTTCTTCCGAAGCGAAGAAAAAGATAGAAATACGTTTTAATGTAAAAATCGTTAATATGAATTTTTGTAACAACAGAATTGTCGCCTCCGTCGGATGTGACGTGAATCATGACACTAAGGGATAGAGTAAGAAAAATCACGCTATCTCACTCGAAAATTAGCTCAAATTTCAAATAGTGCCATCCATGACATTTCTAATTTTCTCACACTTCAACACTATCGTGCATGTACACGAGCTTTGTTTGTAGTAATTACAACGCGATTGTTTCATACATTTTTCCGAGAGCTTCCGAGGTGTGACGAAAGTCTTTAACCAATGTGTGTTACCAGTGACGACTTACGGATCGGAAACGTGGTCCCTCACTATGGGTCTCCTAAACAAACTCAAAGTCGCTCAACGAGCTATGGAAAGGGCTATGCTCGGTATTTCCCTACGTGATCGCGTCAGAAATGATGATATCCGTAGGAGAACAAAAGTAACCGACATAGCCCAGCGGATTAGCTCGTTGAAGTGGCAGTGGGCAGGACACATAGCGCGCAGAACAGATGGCCGATGGAGCAAAAGAGTTCTGGAATGGCGACCACGTACGGGCAAACGCAGTGTAGGACGCCCAACGGCTAGGTGGAAGGACGACCTCATCAAGGTCGCCGGGAAGCGCTGGATGCGGGCTGCTTTGGATCGGTCATTCTGGAAGTCTATGGGAGAGGCCTATGTTCAGCAGTGGACTGTGTATGGCTGATATGATGATGATGATTATTTTCAGATCGCACCTAAAGCTGTGAGGAAAAATCTTCGCCATTCAATAGCCTCTATTTTCTCTATTTACTTTCAATAGGTTCAACTCTGTTACGTTACAACCGCTTTCAGGTACTCACAGCTTTTTTTTTTACGTGCGGCAAATCCCCACGGATACCTCGCCCCTCCGGAGCCGGAGGGGGCGGTTATGTCGGACTCGAACCGACTAGACCGCACGCCGTCTCTGGGCCGTAGTGCTAGGCCGAAGGTGAAGTTGTCATGCGACATATCCCTCGCACCCCGGCCGGCCCAGGGCCATCCCTCTCGGTCTGGCCCTCCTCGGGAGGGGGTCCCCGACTCAACATCGGTGTGGGGAGGCGCGCATCGTCTTACGATGCGCGCCGCCGCCCTGGCCTGCTTCTGCTAGGGTGACGGGGGGCTCCACCCGTCACTCTCAGGCCTCAGGTACTCACAGCATGTAAAACAACCATTGGGAACACCAAAGGTTATCCACACTAATTTAAAAGACGATCTAGTTAGTTATATAAAGGGTTAGTCATTTTCAAAACATAGTAATTGCATGACTCAAAACCATTTACAAAATGAACAAATATTGTTCCAAACATTTATTATTATAAACATGTTTGACGAAAATTAATGTTTACTTCAACATATTCGAAATTGCTTTACAAATGACATTGTATCGGTGCTTAAATCGCTTTTGTTCTTCTAACGACGCATAAGAACATTTTTCTTTGTTTACTTATGGCAAATCACATACCTATCCACCCATTTGGTTTATTCATTTAAGATATTTAGGTTTTCGAAATATATCTAAGTTCATCAAGTTTTGTAGGTAGACTTTTAGCCGATGCCAATGCAAACTTCCACAACCACCACAACCATAGTGATATAAAGGTTCTATAGTTAGACTAGGGAATTGTATTGTTTAGGGCCGCATCTAACCCTAACGAATGCATAGATATTCGTAAGGTAACCGGGACCGACGGCTTAACAGGCTCTCCAAAATGTAGACGGAAATTTAGGTGCTATACTGAAACACGTTCTCGCATAATTCCCTGTGGGGTGAAATACAAGGGTCAACCCATGTCTTCCCATGTTGATGAATAACGCTGCTAACATATAACTATAATATTAACAGCCTATAATATTAACAGACTAGGCCTCAATAAACTGGATGAAGAAGAGAGCTCAGCAAACGGCAATGACTCACCTTCTACTACAGAAAATAAAGAATTATTAAGGAAGTTATAAGTGTAATAACACCTCCCTGCGTTATTCACCTTCCTAAACCCTTAGTACCTTTAAGGATGACAAATGCGACTGTATTATGTACCTATGTGTGTGAGATATGATTGATGACAGCCTCCGTGACGTAGCGGTAGTGAACGCGGCCGCTACGCAGGAGGCGCGGGTTCGATCCCCGCTCAGTGCAAATATTTGTATGCATGAATGTGGGTATTTGTATTGATCTGGTCACGCCTCGGAGAGCACGTTAAGCCGTCAGTCCCGGTTGTCATACACACATCTATATGGCAGCCGTTACGGGTAGTTGGAGCCCTCAAAAATTCAACAACTTGTCTAGCTGCAATGCTTCGATATCGTCTTTGGGTTGTGGAGGTCAGATGGCAGTCGCTTCACGGAAAATATCGAAGTTTAGCCAAATCCGCAGTTAGACTGGTTAAAAGCGGACCCCAGACTCCAAGTTGAAAAGCTTCGGATGCGACTGGGATTAACGCTAGGATGAAGAAGAGTGTGTAAGATATGATTATCGAAACTTAATTAGTTATAACTGCAATATAATGTAAAGTACCTAACTTTTGACTTTAAACAAATGAAAAGACGTTTTCAAATAAGAATACATATCTGATAATGACATGAAAAGTACCAATCCATTTGGAATAGAACACATATTTATTATCTTTGTCAGATGATATCTTTGCACATCATAAATCTTATATCAGTTCCGAGATTAAGATAAATTGATACAATGTACACTGTACATACGGTGAATGTGGAAGGCTTTGATACAAGAGATACAACGTACGTAATACGATACTAAGTAGTTTCTCGTTGCAACATCTTGAATAGTATACCTAGTATACGTACCTACTATGCAAAATTTATATCAACTAGGGCTTGTGTCTATGCTTTTAGACTGTTTTCATATACACATTATATACATTGAAAACTAGTAACTTAGGATTTACTAGGTACTATTATCCACGCCTCAGATATAGTTTAATCAATAAGAATCCTTTTATCATTTAATAAATTAATGCTTCTATTCCTTTCCTTTCCTTTTCCTACTTACATGCTCACAACAATGAATTATTATATATTATATTATTCCTCTCATAATCATTATTACATTATAGTTATGTGTAATCTTTTCATATATTATATTCAATTAGGTATATAATATTCATAATATTATATTAACTCAATGTGATGTATTCTTTTTTTCTGGCGGCAAAAACAAACTATAGATAATGACCACAGATACAATAGGTAAAATAAAAGAGTATTTACGTTGAACGTATACCTGGAGTAGATATTACATATAAATATATTAAGGCTTATTCGATACAAGCTAACAGTACCTATCCTATCCTTGAGTGACTATTTGATCGTGCCTCTTCTCTTATTTTTGTAACATACCTATTCATTTCATGGTAAAAGTATGAAGTCAAAAATGTCAAGTACAAAAAAAACAACTTCAAACACATACCGGTACCTTAAAATAGTGATACTTTTATTCGGAAATACTTAAAAAGTATCGATAAAAATCATCAATACAGGAAAGTCAAACGTTTCAACAGTCTATAATAATAAATCACTACTGAGTACAAGTAAAGGACAAATCCTATAATAAAATATTCATCCAGTCAAATCAGAACGACATATTATTGATGTCATAAACAAATTAAAACATAAAAGGTGCTAATGCTTTTTTAGAAGAACAAAAGCAATTTGATCGACGCCGCCGGTATAATCTTATGTGTATATCATTTCAGTGTTGTTTGTATCTTTGTATTATTTTTAAAACTACATGAATCATCTTCAAACGCTACAATAATGTCTAAAATCTAAATGTATACTCCAACATTTTTTATACATATGGCATCCCAAATTTTTGAACCAATATTGGTTTTATAAATGGCATTTTTAATGAAATTATGGAAGTTGGAGCTTTGAAATGATCGACGGAGAATTTTATATAAAAGTTTCTTCTGACAAGTTTTATTAAAATATTTCATAGATAAGTAAGTATGTACTTAAATCTTCTGGAAAAAAATCTTTTGGTCATAAAAGATTCATCTTCACCATCTGAAAGCAAATTCCGATTGCATTCGTTGTTCGTACTTTGGATCTTTGGTTTGCTTTTTTACTTCTCTATTTTTATACATTTATGATTTCTTAACATTCACGAGAGCGACTACCGTCTTCCCTTCTAACCTTGAAAGGAAAGTTAAATATAAAAACATTGACTCCCCTGGTGTTGTACGCGTCCATAGGCCATGGTAATCACTTACCATCAGGTAGGCCGTGTGCTCGTCTGCCACCTCAGTTCTGTAAAAAAAAACACGGGTTGCACTCCGGGAGTGCCGGCAGAAGTGAAAACTTTTTCTTTCTTTCTTTCTTCGTTATATACAGAGAAGAAGATAAAAAGAACATACAATACCATACCATACCTATAATATAGCGCCAATCATAGAATCTATCAATAGTTTTCTGTGAATTTTCTGTCAGAAGAAATTAATAAATTACAAACAGAAATAAATTACAAACAGAAATAAATTACAAACCGAAAAAATAATCACAAAAAGTAATAAATTACAAAAAGAAAAATAATCACAAAAAGTGTCAGAAGCCTAGGTTCGATCCCGGTACTATCTGAAACCATAAGTACTTACAGTCGAAGCGTTCACCGCTAAATTACAACGCTTCTTCTTTAGTATCTTGCAAAATAAACAGTCTGCTAATGTTGTATGACGTCAGTCGTCGGTTACGATTCAAAGGTCAAGTGATCCTGACGCGCGAGTTAAACAATTTTTACCCATCCAACGCCGCTAAAGAAGTTTTTACTTCAAAAATATATTAAAAAATGCAAGTATAATTTGTCTAAGTAACCACCTCTCACGCACACAAGCTCACGCAGCAAGTTCATGTGACAGCTGACGTTTTTACACAGATGATGATCTAGCCACTTACAGGTTGAATGGACGGCTATCATACATAATCAGTTATACAAATGCCCATTCAAAGGATTCACCGACACTATAGGCACTTACAAATCTCCCAGTAATGGTCGTAAACGTGGGTGTTGTAAATGTTTTATTCTTGTGGGTGTGGGCATTGCAAAACATCAAGCAAACAACCTTTCAACCGCCACCAGTAATATGTCGTGTAAGAAAAGGGTTAACCATAATTTACGATGAATGAGTTTCATCTCCTTTGTGTTAAAATGTGGTTATTTAGTTTAAAAGCATGTGGATGAAAAGATACAGTTAGGAAGATTTATGACAGTAGTCAAACTACATCACTACATAGTATAAAAACAAAGTCGCTTTCTCTGTCCCTATATCCCTTTGTATGCTTATATCTTTAAAACTACGCAACTGATTTTGATGCGGGGTTTTTTTTAATAGATAAAGTGATTCAAGAGGAAGGTTTATATGTGTAATACATATTTAATATAGTAGAGGGTGCAGCGGGAACGGGATCTGACGCCACGCGGGCGGAAAAATATTGGCGGTACGAAGTTCGCCGGGTCAGCTAGTGATTTTATAAATTAACTAGCTAAACCTCGCCGGCTGCACCCGTAGCATACTAAGCAGTATACTTTAATATACCTTTAAGTCATATTTGCCTGCAATTGATTAATTTTCAAATATGTAACGGATGGAAAAGTTTATAATCACTGCTCTCTTCTGTGATTAGTATAGGGTGATGATTTAATATAATTTACAGGCTATATTAATACTATACCAAACACACCGTAGCCTATTAGTCTTCCTAGATAAGCTGACTATCCAACACAAAAATATTTTTTTCGATTGGAAGCCGTAGTTCTTCAGCTTTATCATCCATACTAATATTATACATGGAAAAGAGTATGTGTGTCTGTTTGTCCCACTTTCATGCCTAAACTACTGAACAGATGTGATGAAATTTGGTATAGGCGTAGATTAGACTATGTTTGGTAACGATAACCGACATCCACGCGGGCGGAGCCGCGGGCAAAAGCTAGTATTAGTGTATAAGAAAAATATAAGACATTTATGAGAAACCTCATAGCTAGTCAGTTCTACATTATAGAAACATTGTAATGTATCTTGGTTACAAAGTTTTCATATTAGTTGCCGAAAGATTAAAATAAGAAAGCCAAATATCATCCAATTTTTATAAAGATATTAAAAGCCAACACAACTCTCTCGTACCGTGATCTATATGTTTTTGCGGAATCCAGACCCAACATTCAATATTACCTACCCGGGCCCGAAATATTTTTACCTTTACCCTTTTCGCTGGCATTTTATCTGAGTTCGGTTTCAGTGAAGAAATATCGATCGACATAAAACTATCTACGTATGTTTTGTGTAATTTACCGACACCTAAACTATTACAGAGAATAAAAACAGCGGTAAACTTGTAAATGAAATCATATACTCGATGTCACAAGGAATACGAGTGAAAAGACGGCTTGCCACGGTGTACGATTAAGCAGATTTTATTACGCAGGACAGTCGACTACCGGTAGTCATGCTAGAGGATCAATTCTAGTAGTAAAAACAGTGAAAATTCTAATTGGATCTCATCTCGATCATACAAATGGCTATATTCAAATCAAATCGGTATTCTGCTACGAGTATAATTTGTAGTTGATATTATAAAGCGAACTAAACATAATTCAAGTTGCCTTTCCACTTTATACACATACGAGATTAAATGGTGCATCAGCCGTCGGCAGAATCACACACCATGGAAAGCCACCTCAAGTCACAACGAAATAATTTTATTACTTTGGAAATACCGATCTGAAACGAGCGCTGCTATGATTTATAGTCATTTGACTATCACGCTTCCGAAGAGGCTCATCTGAATAACATAAATTCGGAGTTTCTCCGAATTTACGGTTGTATTCTGTAACGAAATAAATTTTACGAGTTTGAAACTGCCCACGTTGAACGTTACTATGAGTTATAGTTATTCAACTATCTCGCTACTGAAGAGTATCGTCTCCCAATCTTTTTGGCTTTGATACTACTCAATATTCATGATTTTAGTACCCGAATTGTTGCTATTAATCCTAATTGCGTCGTTTCATCGCTCTCTATAGTCTAGCCACGTTTTAGATGTTAGCGTACAACGTCAAACGTTCTTAATGGGCCCAGAGGCAATATTCACAAAGCCGGTAATTTGATAAACACTAAGCAAACAGATTGAATCTTTCTACCAGGTATACTTCCATTTATAAATCGTCTAAACTCGTCTCTAGAGAAATGAAATATGCACGATTTACCTCAGTTCAATTCAAGAAAAGTTGAGGGAATTTTCAGATAGAAACATCTTTTAGAAGTTTGTGGACTTCTTTAAGTTTCGTATTGCTAAGACTCAAATATGTCGCTAAAAGTGATTTGTAGTAAAGGTTATTTCAAACTTAAAACGATATCTCCTTTTTCTTTTGAGAGTTTCATGTATTGTTATATTATTATCAAGTCTGTTTGTTCTTGATGGACTGATGGATGATGATGCGTGTGTTTTTCATCTAATATGATGTTTTTTTTTATGGGAAAGATCTAAAATTCAAGACTACCGACCTACCGTTTGATTATATGGAACTAGGGACATGACCAGAAGTCGCTATAACTGACATACAAACAGGCGAATCCGAGGACATCAGCAAAATTTAAAATAAAATTGTAGAAATATATTACTAGATAGAATGAAATAATGTCAAAACTATTACTTAAAGCAATTCAAAACGATAGAGCAACACGAGTTTCTTCTTATTTCATCCTCAGATGAATTCAAGGATAAGTAAATCCCTAATCGTCTCGAATTCCATTTGCGAAACGTTGAAACTATAATAAACACATTTATTTCACATCAAGCGTATTATTTGAACTGGCAGCTGGGAAATTACAGCAGTTTGCGCATCGCTAATCTTCTGTAGGAACTGGTAACAGCTGGTAGCGTATATTTGTTTCATAAGATATTCTTGCAGGAAACAGCTTATCAATATCATCGTGTGTATCTCGACTGGAGTATTATTCTGAGTTTCAAAGACTTTCAAACACATTTGTGATGTGAGTAGACTATGGATTACAAAGAGAAATGGCGTAAAACTGGAACAACTTAAATGTTTCGGCTTTACCAACGCGCATGATTGCGAAATGGTTTGTCACTCAGAATAAGGGGTCTGTACCCCTAGCACGAACAACTATCGTAATCGTATTGAGAGAATGTAGCATAGCGATTGGCCGCCTACCTACTGTGGACCTATGTGTATGTGAAGCCGACCAATCGCAATGCTCCGTTCTGTCAATACGTTAACGATTCGCTTCCGATAGTTGTTCGTGCTAGGTGTACTGTGAGAATTGTACAAGATACCGTCTAGAAAGTTAGAAAATTCAACGCTTCTACTACATTAGCTACATACTACAGCACTGCAAAAGTAATGAAAACTTTTAAAGTTATTACCCGGCTCCTAGAAGGAGCAAGTTTATTCACTTTAAATTTAACTACTTCGAGAAAAATTTGTCTCATGTGGGAGGCAGGAAATTATAACGTTTTTTGTCATGGGAAAGTTTAAACCCAGGATAATGTTTCAAGACATATACTCTGCATTAACCCTGTTAGTAGTCCCATTGGAGTAGAATATCTCTGCTTGAGAGCAATAGGCTCGCCCCCTATTACGTGGGTCCGAAAATCATACTTGGCGAAATGTGGATGTTAAAACACCTCTACCTACCCCTCCGGGGATTAACGTATACGTATGTATGTCATTTGGTAACCAAGCACATAAGCTCAGATGAGCCCTAACCGATATGGTAAACGGTCATAAACGATTTCGACTTTACGTTACTCATCAAGAAGTCCTCGCAATGGACAATGTTACTACGTGTGCAAAATCCCTTGGAAGTATGTAACAGTATAGCTTAGTCGGTATACCTGCTGAATGATAGTGAAACAGCAGTAGCTTCCAATACCAATTGCATCCAAAACTTGCAAATTGGAACCCAGTGCAACTGTGCACCACTGCTATCACAGATTACTTTGTTACACAGATTACATAGTATGTAATATGTACAGAAGAGGACATAACATTCCCAAACGGAATTCAGGTTGTCGAGTTCACTGCAGGGATGTGATGCTCCCGTGGGACACTGTGTGTGCCCTCGCCTCTCCCTCCTAATCATAGAGTGTGTTTTAATGTGTAGAGTTACTTATTACCGCATTCAGTCATGGAAGGTCTCATACTATAAGACTTGCTCAATCCTTCCTGACTTACAATTTTTCCATTAGTTTAACAAAAGTTATCTGTTGTGCCAGTTGCTCCACGGCGATGCTGTGCGCTGCCATCATGACAGAGCACTGGGAGCATGTGGTGTGGGAGCACGCAGCGCTGGCGGCACTCGCCAACACCTCCAACACCGCACTGCAGTGGCTGCTCGATGAAAAAGTCGTCAAGGTAACATAGTCTTAAGGCATCTATGTTTTTCTGAACAACCAGTACAGTCAGCGTCATAACGATCTTGACTACAATTTCTCAAAATGATCTTAAAACTAAGATTTTGCGTTTTCGCATTGTCCAATATCTGATATCCGACATCAAATATCGGAGGAAGTATCTCTCTTGCACATTGTCCGGCCCGGTATCGGTTATCGGAGCCAACACGAGTGGGGCTGATATCGGATCACAAAGAGACTAAAACAGCGACTGCAAGCAATTTTCGACCTTTTTTTTCTTCTCTAGCATCCCTAACTAGTCTGTGCTTTTGAGCAAATGACCGTATCGGGCCGATTTTATCGGGTAAATGTGAAAACAGCTATCAGAAAGGCTATCGGCGTCCGACACCGATATCGGATATCGAATGAATGTGAAAACGCTCTAAGAGCAAATCAAGCTATTTTATTGATTTAAAATGTAGGTATTATTGTCCAAACTACAGATGTGTTAAAGTTTGTGCTATTTATATAAAAATGTAGGTCAGAAGTACTCGAAACCGGCGGGCTTGCTTGAAAAGATTAATGACAATAGACAAAGCTCGTGAACTATGTAAGGATAGAGTCAAATGGTGGGCTGTTGTCACCGCCTACCCTTGAGAGAGATTCTCGTGAGCGTATGTATGCATGTAAAGGTGTGTACCAAATAGCAGAATAATCAGCCAACAGGAAGTGGGGAAACTAAGGCATTAATAACATTTTGAGTACTTTGTTCGTTAAGATCGATCTGATACTGCCTGTACAGTGGGCTACAGAAGTCCGTATTGTGGAGTCGGGGCTTGGACTCCACGGATTTATGAATGAAACGACTTTTATTTGCCGTAATATTGGTATTTATTGGGAAAAACACATCTTTCTTACACAAGCTTTTTAAAGGGGGATTTTACGCGAGGTTTTTTTTATTTTTATACAATAGGTACTCGTTTCAGAGGACCACGGAAACTAGAACACTTCTCTTCAAATCTTGAGTTTCCGGAGTCTTGCTGGCTTCCACCGAAGCCCTCACGTCAACTGTCAGGCACTGTCCCACACGTCAGTCTTTTTCCTATCTTCTCAATTTAATATTATTTTTTTATTCGTATGATTTATTTTTAAATCGTTGACACATGATGTCCAGGCATCTACTAGTAATATCTGCCACGGAGGGCGGATATCACAGAATACAGCTTTTAAGATCTATAATCTCTTGAGTACCTAAGTCTAGTTTAACAGAATATAATATATGCGACATTATGTATCTTTGTGAACAAAACTAAAAAGCACCTATTACACACAGTTAGAAAAAGAGAAAGAAATGCATTTACACTATTAGTATATTGCTTACTATTTACCAGATAGCGTGTGGCGTTAATTCGTACATTATGTGTAAATATTTAATCTGCTTATTCACAAGCTGTTGAATAGGCAATAGTTATATTTCTTACAAGTTGTAATGATTTTCATTTTTACTAGTTCGAAAAATAATTTGTTAATTTTATAATAATACTATTTTATTAGGTGTTTTCTACGCCCTGATTAATTTTCAAGATTTTTACTTCCCGAGTATCATTATTCAATGTTTTTTGGGTCACAACTGAAATGCGGGTGGGATAATGTAGAAAAAATATGCTACGATGTGATTTATGAGATTATTCCGCATTCTCCCTACGAAGATTTACCTCGCATTGAAAATTCCTCCTTCTAGTTTTATCCCTTTTTTGTCTCGAAAAAACACTGCCTAGAAACGAACTCGATATTGCACACTGGTTATGAAATATAGAATGTTGGAAACTTCAGGCTCCTTTATCGAAAAAGTTGGTAACACGACATCCTGCTACATATATATCTAGAAAAAAAACGTGGCTTATAATATTGATTCTAAATAGATAGATGGATATTCTATCTAGCGTATATAACTATAACAGCATTAGTTATAATGACAGACCAGCATGGAACACAATACTATTATAGGTCACGTGTACAATGGGATGTTTTATCGATAAAATCAATTACTAACTAATACAGTTTTAATATATATTTATGTGTAATGGATGCGGATCAAAACGTTAAACTGTGGATATTATAGGGTGGACAATGAATATACCTCCAAGGTCATCGAAATAGGTATTATTGTTAATCACACCGTGGCGTGGGGTGAAAATTTTCAAAAGGCAAGCTGGTGGTAGTGTTGTAGTATAAATTTAGAAATCTCTACCACAGCTTCCCCGTGCAGAGCAAGCTGGTAGGAATAGTGTTGCAGGGAACCCTCGCCACTGAGTCGCGCATAATAAAAGTTAAATTAGGTGCAGTGTAGCTTTTGCTACGAATAGGTCTACGACGTAGCTTAATACATAGCTTATGCATGCATGCTTATGCTACTACTATTACCATGTCTTGTGTAATTTTTTGCTAAAAAGTATTCCTATAACTTTAGAGTGCTAACGATGATAGATATAAATAGAAACCCCACGATGTGAAACATTCTTTTTTTTTAATTTTAACAAATCCTTAAAAAAATACCCGACAGTACAGTCAAATTGTTTAAAAGCAATTTCAGTTTTGAGATAGTGATCCCTAAAATAAACCTACAAGAACAAGGAAAATAACCACAAATAGCAATAAATTAAGCAAGCTACTAAAACAAAAAGTCGCATGCCAAACATATTTTAAAACAAAAAGTATTCGCAAGAATAATCAAGGACAAAAAGTGGTAACATAATTGGAAAAGTTCAATTCGATGTTTTGCCTTTTTTAAGCCGACTTGTACTGCCTTGTTTTATTAAAGCCAAGGTTTATTCGGGTAAAAATATGCCCAACAACTTGTGATTTTATATATTGCGTTTACGTAGAAACGAATTACTGTAAGTGCCCATCTTTTATTTGGCACATCGGGAAGAAGCGTGAGAATCTGACTTAGATCGGCTTGCTTATTCAACATTTTGGGAATTCCACATTTGCAAATTTTAACATCATAATTCACAAGGCTTCGGTTTTGTAAAGCATTCTCTCCATCATGTCCGAAGCTTGATACATTTTAGTCTTAAAATAAAATCTTAATAATTCATTCAATTTAATCTTAGCAATTATAAATTACTGTGTTTTAATCATCGTCATGTTACCGCAGCTCCTGCCAGTTGCTCTTTCTCCTCCTTTTCATTTGGCTTACACGGCTTATGGGAGCAGCTGCTATCTGACCTCCCAGAGCCGATAACCTTATTCTTTAATCAAGAATTCTTGGTGTGTCTTCTTACACTTACATTACAATATATTCTAGCAGTTAAATGTCCCCCATTCAGAGGAGCAACAGTTACTATGAAAAGTTTCTTGTATCCCTGAGGTGAATCGTACGATACGAGGCTCTGAAATAATGGCTGGTATAATTTATAAGAGGCGTGATGCATCGCACGATGAAAGCTTCCCTATTCATAGCGAATTTTAATCTGAATGCCTCAGTGATAGGAGACTGAACGTTCAAGCGATTCCTCAACTTCATTGGTGGTATTTTGTTATAACCCTCGTGACAAACAGTTTGTTTAATTGGAATTGTTCGTGGAATACCAAGAAGGACGACCTAATATGAAATATATTTGGTACTATAATGTAGGTCTCCGTTTTCGAAGTATTAATACATACATTCATGCCTGTAAATCCACGAAATTAGGAAGGTAGAAGTGTATTAACTCCCACATTTCGATAACTATGATTTTCGGCTCCACGTAATAAAGGGCGAGCCTATTGCCGTAAGTGGGCATTTTTTTTTATTTAAATGCACAAATCACATCGCAATCATATACGTATTATATCCTAAATATAATGTTTAGATCTGGATCATAACGTAAATAATATGTGCATACATAGAGAAACAAAAAGTTTACACAATATTAATCTCTGATTTATAAATACTTAAATATAAGTCTAGATAAGTCTAGATCTGTCTGGCTTGGATGCCTCCACCGGAGACAGAACCATCCAAACCCGGCCTACTATGAAGGATGTCTTTTACAATCTTGATCTATCTGTTATAGTTGAGATGGGATGTTTGTTAACTGTCGGATTAAGAACAGCCCTATCCTTTATTGTCTTCTCCGACACTAACTGGAAGAGATAGCGTAGCCCTATTCATGTATTGGCTGCATCTGAGGCTTTCATCTTGAAACAGTTACTTAACATCTGCTCCTTTCCATTTGACTTTTACTAAATACTTTTATGTGAGCGTTGGATTGGCCCTGATGGTCTTGCTGGGGCTGTATAAACACAATATATAAACAACAGATGTGGTTTAACAACTCTTTTTCGAGAATATTAAGATTGACGAAAATAATTAAAACATTTTTAAATGAAGCGTTGCCATCTGTGCCTGACAGGCTTCATAAAGATAAATGTTCTCTCGCTACACTCAAATAAAATTGCTTCACATAGACTGTACAGTTAGAGGCAAAAGTTTATGATGAAATACAGGCACTCTAAGCACTAAAACACTTGACTCTATGAGAGAACTTGATTTCAGTAATATTAATATTTAGTGGAATAATTTTAGAAAATATTAGAATAGTTTCCAAGGTTGTAACAAATAAATAAATATAAAAACCGAGGCCTATGCCCAAGAGCGAACTGCGATAGACCCTGTCCCTTGTTAAATAGTATTAGATTAAATAATAAATTCCCAAGTTATTTTCTTTTACAAGCCTAATTCGTTTTTATTTCTATAAACTTTCAATAAAATCTTATCGAATCAAAGTTAATAAAACTTAGAACACTTAGTGATAAAAGCTTTTAAAAGTAAGATTACTTTCAGAAGAACAACTGCTGATTCCATTATTTTTTATACTAATAAAAATTTAAAGTGAATAGATTTTAAAAGTTTGGTAAATTGTTTTGTTTTTCTTTCTAATGTTACTTTTGGTTTACTTGCATGAAAGATTTACTGACAGTAGAAGAAGCTCATAAAGTGTGTAAGGATAGGAGCAGACAAGGCGGGCTATTGTGTCTGCCTAACCGAGAGGGGGGAAATCATTATATGTTCGTACATACAGGATGTATGTAGCTTATGTATGTAACCTACTAATATAAACGTAAATGTTTGTGTCCATGTTTAGATGTTTGCTATTCAAGCACGCTGTAACGGCTCAATGGATCTGGCTAAAATTTGTTATAGGTATAGATTAAACTCATTGGTTTATTCTGAGAATAGGTATCCATGGGTAGCGGGGGCGAGACCAAAATTTCACACGGTTAGACCTGCCGGTATCAGTTAGTATACTAGTTGATACCGGCAGCTCCAATCAAAATTTAATTTAACATAGAGAAATGGTATAGTTACCATTTCTCCCTATCTTTTTTTAAAGAAAATTAGCAGCCGAAATTAACAAAGTTATTAATTTGAATTAAATATTTGGCATTTTTCATCCATACTAATATTATAAATGCGAAAGTAACTCTGTCTGTCTGTCTGTCTGTATGTTACGCTTTCACGCCTAAACCACTGAACCGATCTTGATGAAATTTGGTATAGGGGTTGATTAGACTTTAAGAAAGGACATAGGCTATATTTGGTCGCGATAACCGACATCCACGCGGGCGGAGCCGCGGGCAAAAGCTAGTGCTAAATAATTAAATCGAATTAAAGAGAAAAAATTGAATCGATCTAGGTGGATTTTGAACCCGCGATCTTTGCTTTACAGGGACTATGCTTTGACCACTAAGCTACCAGACCTCGCCCTAACCAATTCAAATTCCTCCCTCTATATCTGTCTTTATTTTTATTAATAATTAAATTTATCAAACACAAATCTCGTTAACATTTTAAGCTTACAATTTACCACCACGAGCCTTTTGCTCACTTTACCACAATACAGTACCACAGAGCTATAATCCTCTAACAGCAAAATACCGCTGTACATAACCATACCTTTGCGTTTTATTATGACTGTACCGAAGACCCTCTTTGTGAATTTCAGTCTTTCTGAAATAAAGTTTTACTTCGCTGAGTACTCTGCTGCATAATGTATAAAGAAGTTTTTATTTCGGTCTCAGTTTCAAAGTAATCGTCGAATTAATTATCTGGTGTGCGCTGACCCTCAATTTACGAGTTTACTAAAACTAATGGTCGGTTTAAGTTAATTGTGTACGTTTTCGAGCACTAGAAAGCTTTTGTATCATTAGTAAACTAATAAACGATCCTTTAAGTTTAATTAAGTATTTTACGTAACCTAGGATTTGGTTACATATAAATAATAGTACATTATGGTACAAGCATGTAAAGTTGGTGCTGTTTTGGTGACTATTGACACGACCTTTTATGTATCGAAACTTTTTTTAAAAGAAATAAACAACAGCACCAAATATTTCAAAACCTCAATTGTGTATTATAACAATCAAAAAGCCACAGTTTGATTATACATAGGTGTCACTATGTGCCTAATTGCGGTGAAATTAAAGCCAGTTTATGAGCAAGTATGTTGAAAAAGTTATTAAGTACTTGCTCTCTAGCGTATGTAAAAGACAATCGATCATAACTGTGATGGTTGAGAATTCTACTAATAAATGTAAAAACTAATATTATAAATATATTAAAATTTGTAAAGATGATTGTACTTATGTTTGCTATTCGCGATCTAACTTCGAACGGATCTGGCTTAAATTTGGTACAGGGATAGATTAAAATCATGAATAATAAATAGGCTCCTTTTTATCCTGAGAATAAATCCCACGGGTACCGGGCACAGGTACAAAATTTTAGTTTTTTTTTAGTCTCGTGACAAAATTTTATACAATACATTTTTAAAAACCTATACATTCCTCTACTTGTAAGTTCTTCTCTCTGTACTATATTATATGAAGTTTCTTCGTCCCAATCATGTCGTCAATCTTGAGTATAACGTGAGACAAAGATCTAACCTTCGGCCTTTGTTAGATACCATAACTCCAAGGTCTTCATTACCCTTACTACCAATTACAAATAAGGTTCTAATCTGAGACCGGTAGCCGACCTCAATATATTTTGCTTATATGATCACCTCCGTATGATATAGAATATGAAATAAAATTGACGTTTTATTTGGAACTAATTTTCTTTTACAGTTTTTGGCAGGATTTTGGCCGGTTCTCCAGGGTTTAATCACTGTGATTTGCGTTTCCGATTATCGTGTAGGAGTAGGATCCATTTTTCATCACAAGTGATGATACGATTCAAAATTTGTTCATCATAGTGACGGTCGCGTAACGTGACGCAGCAGTCGACGCGTATTTGTTGGTTTGCTTAACTTAGTTCATGCGGTACCCATCTTTCAAGCTTTTTCATTTATCCAATTTGTTTCAAATGATTGACTGTACATTCGGATCAGATCTGTGGTGGCATTGATTTTGATGCGGCCATTGCTAATCTACTGTGTATATATCAATGGCCGTCAGGGTTTCCACCCATACGGGGGCCCCGTATAGGGCCATACTTCGCACGGTCCCCAGATACAGTCTCCTGTAGGGAGCGTTGGGTCCCCTGATGGGGACCCCTCAGTTTTTGGTACTACCTGTAAGCTGGGTAAGCAATGGCCCTCTCAGAGAGCTAGGCCCCGACAATTCGACGGAAGTAGGGAGGCACTCCATGGTAGATAAGCGCCTCCCTAACGCAGCTCCAGGGCAAGGTGTTGAAGGCGTTGTCAACCTTACCCTGTGAGACTGCTTCCTCCGTCAGGCCTCTAATGCGCATGATCGCGTACACGATGGAGCGCCCTTGACGGAAGCCAAACTAACTATCCGCCAGTGAAACGCATCCATGTGGCATAGCATAAAATATCTCTGGTAGAAAAACAGCCTAAGCCTCGCGAAATCAATGAGTTCCGTCTCCAACCGAGAATGAAAGTCGATAACGCCACAGTTAAATCAGATTCCTGTTTTTCTGAAACTACACCGGAGTTAGCGTCTAACGTGGCAAAACGATATTTATTTACTTACAATAACCAAACTATCAACTGAACTTCTACTATTAGAGGGGCAAAAAAAACAACCTCATATTTTCACACCATCTTTATTTTCACTTATTCGCTTTTATTTGTTTTTATACGAGAACTTGAGAACTATTTTATTAATACTAAAGACGATTTTATTTACTTAGAGAGAACGATTTCGCCTCGACGTTTGACAGACCAATAGCCCTTTTATTGAGTTTCTCAGTACGGTTTTACTAAAGTGAATTCGCCAATTTTGTGAACGAAATGGATTTTATTGAGCTCGGTGGATAGCCTAAGCTTTCTTCAGTATACTTTTTTTTTACTATTAACATAATAAATAAGCTCATGGCTCACCTGATGATAAGTGGATACAACGGCCTATACCGTAACGCAACACCCCAGCCCAATATATCATCGGCATCCTAGCGGTTATCCTGGTAGCATTATCATGGTTTGACATTGAATCCCTGGGACTCATTTCTCCCCCTGATGTAGCTGATCTTAACTTATGTTGACTGTTAATCAGCAGGTCTACCGGCATACTGGTAAGATTGACTTGGCCCCAGAACTTTTGGTGAATCTCCAAACATCTCAGAGGTTACCCACAACCTAGAATATAGCATGTGGTCTACAAGATAAACAAGTTTCTACGCAATAGATTGAATAACATTGTCATCTTTGCTCGTACAGTAATAATACTCTATACGTAGTAGTAAGATTCTATGGGTCTCTAATTACACCACATGGAAGTAAGTACTTCCACCATTGATATTCTAGCAATGAAATCGTTCTTCGATTGTACATTACAAGCATTTTATCACTGATTTTATTATTCCAGCGATTGGGCAAATTACTGAGCAAGGGATTAATGAAAGACTTGGAATCGTTGAGTATTTTACTCTCGTTACATTTTTTGTGAATAGGTAGGTTTATATTGTAGATGTTAATAATGAAAGATTGGTAGTAAAATTGCTGATAAGCCGTTAACCAAGTAACTTATACCCCTAAATGGTAGTGGTTATATTTTTTAAGATTCCAATGTCACACGTATGGGAAATTATACCAGTTAGCCCTCATATATTATGACCAATTATCACTATCTGAGCGCCAATTTTCGAACGTCAGTTGTTTAGGATAGCGTGGGTGGTTATTTACGGTAAAAACAGTTATACATGTGATACGTGAATTATATTATTCAAAGGGAGCTTGAGTTAGGCTATAAGCTATATATATGAGCTCTCTCTCAAACAACCTTTGGGTAATAGAGAAAAAGGAAGAAGGGTTACAGAAGAAGGAGATCGACCATTTACAACAAAATACATTCTTTAGTAAAAATAATTTAAAAATAAACATTTGTCCAACCAGCTAATACTCGCGAGGCTTACATAATAACCCGTTTTTAACATATATGCCTCATTTGCCCGAACGTACAGTCAACAACAGAGTAGCTTCACATATCTCAATTTTATGACAGCCCTCAAACTTTTCGTAAAATAATAAACAAAACATGAAGTGGATTACTTTTGTCTCCTGGATATTATAGAACCACTAATACATAATATACATTTTTTGGAATACGTGTTTTAGACAAAAAGTACCAACTACTTACATAGTAAATATGTACATGACGCGTAAAGCGTTTTGGACTCGCACTTAGTGCAAATATTTGTGTACATGAATATGTCTATTTGCACTGATTTCGGTGTTTGTTTGTAGTATATATGTCTGGTACGCCGAGTCACGCCGTCTGAATTACGGGTCTATGTGATAGGTTAAGCTAATAGATTAAGTAGGATTTGTATTAGAATTTAGAAAACTGATTGCTCCTTAAGCCGTACTGCGGCCTATGGATGCAAAATTGTACTTGAGTACACCCGATCGGCGATTTGTGTGTTCTGATGGTTATAGTGGATAATCTGAAGAAACCAAGACCAGTTTCTTCAGATTATCGAAGGTGATTGAAGGTTCAAGTGAGTTGAAGCCCAAGATCGGTGACTAAAGATCGAAGGTCAGTTGTTACGTTGTGTAGTCGAATAAAACATGGTCTAAAAAGAACCAAGAGATAGAACCGAAGAAATAAACTACCATCATCATCGATATTTAGACGTTATACTGATTGCATCCGAGGCCGAGATGCCCTCGGAGCTCAGAGTCCAACTACCGGCTCTTCCTCCTCCACTTCGCACGATCTTGGGGGTCCATAGTAGTGAGACCATTTGCACGCATGTCACCCTGCACGACGTCAAGCCAGGACTTTTTAGGCCTACCCCTTCTACCTGGACCGTGCGCTCGACCAAGTCATAGCCTATGTGGACAGGTGTGTGATCTGTTGAGTTTAACGCAAAGCATTCTGTCTTAGCTACATTTAGCAAAGAAATAAACTAATATACTACTGGGAAGAAATTTTTGTCGTCAAAGTCATACAGTCCACGACAATAAGTAAGGATTCACAAAAGAATCTATCTAGCAGTAGCGAAAGATGGAAATTTTCAGAAGGGTAGGTGGAAAGATATCATATCTCGCTTTAGTTTGTCATGCACCTTGCGAACCATTGGGAAGCGGGCAGGAATGAGATTACAAGGACCACTCGCTAGTGATATCCAAACCAATACATATTGCAAGCTAATCAAGCTTATTTATTTTGGGTCCAGAAAGCGCTGTGTCACCACATATTTATAGCGGATTGTTACTGAAATATTTTAGTATTTAAAGATGCTTTCAGCAACTTTTGTCTTTGATTGTACAATTTATCCATTACATTAAACGTACTAATGAAATTACTCAGCCACTAATTAGAGTAATTGGTTTTACCCTAACTGTAGTTATTATAATTCGATTGGAGAATTGCTGCCAAATTATACTAATCCACTGTTAAAACTGGTACAACTATGTTCGTTTAATACCATTTTAATACAGTAATGCACTACTGAATAATTAAATTACCAATTCACTGATCTTTAAGCCTCATTGTATATGCAAATGACTATCGCTTGCTACACATATATTCTTGATTAAATTCGTGATAGGTTCTAGGTGAAGTGTGTATCGGCCTAGGCAGTTATCTCAAATGCCAGGATGTAAAGTGGCCTAATAAGACACCTCGCACCCCAGCTGACCCTGGGACATCTTTCGTGATCGAAAATATTGGAGCCTGGGGTGCACTGGCGCCTGACTTCGAAGTGCAAGCTTAACGCTAGACGCTGGGAAGATGACGAAAATGATAAACACATATTTCCTAACATAGGCCCCGTGCGCATCGCATGTGGCGCCGCCCTCGCATCTCAATTGGAAAGTTAGTAGATGCCCGTGTGGCCATGTGGTGACAACAGTCGTTCGGAGTTATGAACAAAACAACACAAAAATTATGTTTTTAATCACATAAAGGCGCCCACTCACTAACAGTTTACCGGACGATATAAATCTGTCAGTTAATCGCAATAACCCACACACTAACAGTTTCCTTAACGATTTTGGACTGACGACTACTACGATCCGATAATGTGTGGCCGCCGAACGATTCCGGACAGTTCTAAGCCGGACGTCCTAGGCCGTCAGGGCGAACAAGCACATGTCGGCCGGCGGCCTGTCGATCAACGTTTCGTGTCAGCTTTTTTACGTAATAAACTTAGAATAAAACAGTGATTTAATTTTATTCTTTTGTTTGAAGTAATAACATTATGATGACATGTACCTACATCACTATTTTTTACTAAGATTTCATTCATTTTTTGTACATAATCGTCTATATTTCTTATGCACATAGTCCATAAGATTGAAAATAGCTAACACCTATTACTCACAATATTTAGCACGTACGTATTTAAGAATAACGTAGTGCAAGCTATTTTCAACCTTATTGACGTCACACCAAATATATTTTTTTTTCTTATATTCGTGATTAGCAGCATTTATTTATGCGAAAAAACATGTAATTAAGAAAATGTCAATAAGGTCGAAAATCGCTTGCATTTTTCGTAGCGTTTGTAACTGATATCAGACCATTACCGGCAGGCGATCGTACGACCTAAAACTGACGACTCACAACTGCTAGTGTGTGGTCGCAAAACTGACAACAGGGAATTGCCGGCAGGCCAAAATCGCTTTAGTGTGTGGGCACTATCGGCTTAGGACTGAAGGCCGCCGGACAGATCAGGAACTGCAGGCGGACTGCAGGCGGACTGTTAGTGAGTGGGCGCCTTAAGGACCACACCATCAGTGCCATACATCATGCTTTGAGGAAAACGAAAGAGCAAAGTAATAATTTATTAGTGCAAGGGTCTAATGAAATTCCTATGAAACTAGAATCGACAATTACTCTAAAAATACTTATTTAGTTTGACTGTACGATCCTGCATATTTGCTTCAACGAGTTGTTATCCTTATACAAGTAACTGTAAAAATTCATGATTTAGTGTCGTTTGCATGAGATCTTATAATAGAATTTACAATAAAAAAAATTTTTTTCATATACCTTCAACGTAACATCGTACGGAGGGTTTGTTGCCCCTCTATATGCCTGCTTTCAAAAAGATTTTTACCTAAAATTCAATTTTTATTCATTTAAATTAAGAGTTTACAATGATATTACAGAATAATACTAAATATGATAATGAGCCTGTGGTGTGGCCCTAGAATAGCACCACCCCATCTCCTCCCGTGGGTGTCGTAAGAGGCGACTAAGGGATTCAAATACCGGAGGATGGGCAGCAGCATCTTTCCGCGTACTAGCCACCAAACTGCGATCGCCAACCCGCCTGCCAAGCGTGGCGATTACGGCATAACCCCCCATGATGAACGAACCCAACAAACGGCCCCTAGTCCCCGGCGGCCCCGCTATTCCTGGCTATGGTAGCGGCCATGGTAACGGCGGGGCAAGGGGTGCGAAGAATCCCCGGCAGATGCCAGGCTACCAACCCCGACGACCTTTGGCCCTGGCAACGTACAACACGCTCACACTGCGAACCGACGAGAAGCTCGCTGAACTCGAGGAAGAATTGAGCAGGTTACGGTGGGATATCGTAGGATTGTGTGAAGTCCGGAGAGAGGGGCAGGACACCATGATCCTCAAATCCGGTAACCTGCTCTATTTCCGGGAGGGCGACATACTGTCCCAGGGTGGTGTCGGGTTTATCGTCCACAGGTCCCTTGTCAACAACGTGGTCCAGATCGAGAGTGTTTCGACGAGGGTAGCGTACCTTATACTCAGAATCAACAAACGATATTCGCTGAAGGTCATACAGGTACACGCACCGACCTCGAAACACCCCGACGACGAGGTGGAGACTATGTATGAGGATATCCCTAAAGCCATGCATAGCTCCCGAACACACTATACCGTTGTGATGGGGGACTTTAACGCGAAACTGGGCAAACGAAGCGACAACGAGCTGAGAGTGGGGCAATTTGGATATGGAAAGAGGAATGCACGTGGCCATCTGCTGGCCGGCTTCATGGAGAGGGAGGGCCTTTTTATGATGAACTCCTTCTTCAGAAAGCCGGAACAGCGTAAGTGGACATGGCTACACCCTAACGGTGTCACAAAAAATGAGATTGATTTCATCTTGTCGACGAAGAGGCACATATTCAATGATGTCTCCGTGATCAATTCAGTAAAAACAGGAAGCGATCACCGGATGGTAAGAGGCACATTGAATCTTAGAACAAAGCTCGAAAGATGTCGACTGATGAAGTCTACGCTCCGACCAGCACCTATCCAGTTCCAGAACCCTGAGCACTTTCAGCTCGAGTTGCAGAATCGCTTCGAATGCCTGGGAGATTGCGAAAATGTGGATGATTACAATGACAGATTTGTGGAAATTGTCCAAACGACTGGGTCTAAGATCTTCAAAGCCCGTCGTTCAAAAGGAACCAAAAAGATTTCGGACCTCACCAACAAACTCATGGAACAAAGACGAAATTTGGTTCTGCAGTCCTCTGAAGATGCTACTCAGTATCGGCGTTTAAACAGACAGATCTCCAAGTCCTTGACTCGCGACCTACGCCAATTTAATACGACTCGTATTAAGGAGGCGATTGAGAGCAACAAAGGCTCAAAGGTTTTCGCAAGGGATCTGTCTGTTGGTCAAAGCCAACTGAATAAGCTGAAGGCGGAGGATGGCAGAATTATTTCGTCGAAGCCGGAGCTGTTGGAAGAGGTCGAGAAGTTCTACGGACAATTATACACGAGTGTACGGCAATCTGTTAATAATCTGGCCAAAGACCCAAGAGCCAGATTGACCCGACACTATACCGAGGATATCCCGGACGTCAGCCTGTACGAGATTAGAATGGCTCTCAAACAGCTAAAGAACAATAAGGCACCGGGTGATGATGGGATCACGGCTGAGCTTCTAAAAGCTGGTGGAACACCGATACTTAAAGCTCTTCAGAAGCTATTTGATTCCGTCATACTCGAGGGACGAACGCCTAAGGCATGGCACAGAAGTGTGGTGGTACTCTTCTTCAAAAAAGGTGATAAAACCTTGTTGAAGAATTATAGACCCATCTCGCTTCTGAGCCATGTCTACAAGTTGTTTTCGAGAGTCATTACGAATCGTCTCGCTCGCAGGTTCGACGACTTCCAGCCTCCCGAACAAGCCGGTTTCCGAAAAGGCTTTAGCACCATAGACCACATACATACGCTGCGACAGATTATACAGAAGACTGAGGAGTATAATCAGCCACTCTGCTTGGCGTTTGTGGACTATGAGAAAGCCTTCGATTCGATCGAGACCTGGGCTGTGCTACAGTCTCTCCAACGGTGCCAAATTGACTATCGATATATCGAAGCGCTGAAGTGTTTGTACGAAAACGCCACCATGTCAGTCCGCCTCCAGGATCAAAGCTCAAAACCTATCCAGTTGCAGCGAGGGGTGAGACAGGGAGACGTTATATCTCCGAAACTGTTCACCGCCGGCCTGGAAGATGTTTTCAAGCTCCTGGACTGGAGAAGACTCGGCATCAATATCAACGGCGAGTACATCACTCACCTTCGATTCGCTGACGATATCGTAGTCATGGCTGAGACCTTGGAAGACCTAGGCACAATGCTCGAATACCTCAGTAGAGCCTCCCAACAAGTGGGCCTCAAAATGAACATGGACAAGACGAAAATTATGTCAAATGTCCATGTCGCACCCACTTCTTATTTAAAGGTTGGAGACTCTACACTCGAAGTTGTCGACGAATATGTTTACCTGGGACAGACAGTCCAGTTAGGCAGGTCCAACTTTGAGAAAGAGGTCAATCGTCGAATCCAACTCGGCTGGACAGCGTTCGGGAAGCTTCGTAATATCTTCTCGTCCGAAATACCGCAGTGTCTCAAGACTCAAGACTAAAGTCTACGATCAGTGTGTGTTGCCAGCGATGACCTACGGAGCTGAGACTTGGTCCCTTACTATGGGCCTCATAAGAAGACTCAAGGTCACCCAAAGGGCGATGGAGCGTGCTATGCTCGGAGTTTCCCTGCGTGATCGAATCAGAAATGAGGAGATCCGCAGGAGAACTAAAGTAACCGACATAGCACACAGAATCGCCAAACTTAAGTGGCAGTGGGCGGGGCACATAGCTCGTAGAATGGATGGCCGTTGGGGCAAGAGAGTTCTCGAGTGGCGACCACGCGCCGGAAGACGCAGTGTAGGCAGGCCTCCCACACGGTGGACCGACGACCTGGTGAAGGTCGCGGGAAGGGCATGGATGCGGAAGGCGCAGGACCGGTCACTGTGGAAATCCTTGGGGGAGGCCTTTGTCCAGCAGTGGACGTCTTTCGGCTGAAATGATGACTAAATAATAAAAATTATGCTATATAATACATACAAAAATAACATAAAAGAGGGGGAGAGACTGCAACTTTAGGCATCGAAAAATTCCTCCCCATCGACCTCTACTGGTACCGTGCCCAAAAGGCTGGCGGCATTACCACGCTGAATAGCGATGCTGATTCTTTGAGCGAGGTAAAGGCCAGCCCTATGGTCATGGGAAGAGGCGATTAGGCGCTTCGCTATTTCTTTGAATAGCGCGCGCGCGCTTGGACCCCACGGACCCAACGTTTCGACTCCAAACGGCTCAAAAATATAATTAGCAGTTAAATTGGTATATTTGCGCCGTTTGAGAGTCTCCGCTGATGCAGCAGCAGCATATGCGCAGTCCATTGTACTTGGAAGATGGGAAGGCGCCAGGGTGTCGACGCAAGTTGCGTCCCACACCAAAGGCCTACCCATCTTCCAAGGTAACAACGACATACCGTCCGGTCTCCTGCCATCGACGCGCGCCAAGCCAACAGGTTCAAGAATAGCTAGCACGCCGGCGGTGACAACACATCGTTAATGTTGGCAAGTCGGGACATGCGACCTGCGCTCCTGCTACAAGATAATCCGTGGTGTCCAAGGCAATCGACTGCTTCTCCACACAGACATCGAAATTCAATTCAATAATAAGCGGCAACACATTCACTCGAAAGGGTTGGATTCCTAATTTTTTTTGGTACATTACTTACCTTTTGATGTCGATTTTGCACGAAAAAAATGTAAATAGATTGATTGAAAACAACATTGGATTATCGTCGTGGTCATAACGTTAATTATTGTTAATTATTTTCGATTAATAATAACCTCGAAGTGCGTATGAATCATATACTACTTGGGAAGGCGCCAGTCAGCTGGGCATCTACGTATTGTCCCCACTGTTGAGCGAGATGGCGCAACACGGGGCCTATATAAACTTGTAATTGCATCAGGTTATGCGTAGTTTTATGCGTACCTCGGAATTCGAGTTGAAGGCCTCAGGTGCGACCACGACAAACGCAAATGGGATGGAACTATGCTTAGTTTCATCCTATTTGGCTATAACAAATTGCTGCTTGCAAAGTTAATGAGAACCTGGGTCTCACAAGTTACTCTGCGTTTTAGAATATCACTCAGCTGAATCGCGATTTATCTGAGAAAAAATTGTATAGACCATCCGCCGGACAATCTGTCAAATTTGTCAATGTGTATACAATTTTTTCCCAGATAAATCGCGATTCAGCTGAGTGATATTCTAGAACGCAGAGTAACTTGTGAAACCCAGGTTCTCATTAACTTTGCAAGCAGCAATTTGTTATAGCCAAATAGGATGAAACTAAGCATAGTCCCATCCCATTTGGGACCAGTTGGGACGTTGTAACGCAATTTATTTCGCCCTAATCGCATTTTCTATCGTTATTGAAGTCTAAGCTTAGTGTTTTACACGACACGATTCGCACTAAGTTCGGAATTTAAAGAATCCATTAATAAGGCGCCCACTAACGCGCAGCGTCGCACCCGATCGATTAAAATTTCAGTAGTAGTGACTAATGCGACAAAACATAGATAATTAACGCTACGAAGTAACCAATTACTACCTCATACCTTGGTATTTCATTTATTACAGCCTCGAGGCTCGAGTTCGATTCCCGCTCAGTACTAATATTGGTATTCATGAATATAGGTATTTGCATTTGCATTGGTCTGGTAAGCCGTCGGTCACGGTTGCTATACAAACATCTATAGCAGTCGTTACAGGTAGTTGGAGCCCTCAAAACTCCAACAACTGGTCTAAGTTCTTTGGGTTGTGAAGGTCAGATGGCAGTCGCTTCACGAAAAATGTCGTAGTTTAGCCAAATCCGCAGTTGGACTGATAAAAGCGGACCCCAGAATCCAAGTTAATAGGTTTGGATGCGACTGGGATTAACGCTAGGATGAAGAAGACCTTGTTATTTCATATTACAACTTTACACAGAAGTTATTGGTATTTTATAATTTAACTGGTTGTGCTCACAACTTCGTCTGCATGCATGTTTTTCTGCTTGGAACCCTAATACCTTGTCTTAAATAAAAATAACCTAAGTTTCACCTTATAATATCGGTTTGTTTGCCGTGGTTTCATTTAACAATACTATTGATGGTACTTTGGCCCTTTTTTGCCGTAGTACCATTAGTGTCACTAAGGAAATTTTAATTTGCCGTTGTACAAATACGGAATTCATAATTTTGCCGTGGTGCCATTGAAGTAATGGTACTATGGTTAACAATAAATAATATTTGCCATGGTACATCGACGTAATGGTACTATGGCAAATGAAAATTGCCACCACACCATCAATAGTATTGTCTACAACTGCCCCTCTAGACAAGTGGCAATTCGCTAGCAGGCGTTTGATGGAATAGAATGACGAATGTATAGAATTTGACGTATTTGACATGCGTTAACGACTGTCATTTACGTCAAATCCCATACATTCGTCATTCTATTCCACCGAACGCCGGCTAGCGAATTGCCACTTGTCTAGAGGGGCTGGAAAACAAACGATAATTGTGCAGAACAAAGACACGAAAGTGCAGTGACTAGAACAAAGACAATTTGTGTTTGTGTTTATATGATAAATAACAGTGTAATAGAATAGGTAAATAGTATATAAGTTAGTATATAAGGTATTTGTAATAAATAAAGACATTTTTAACAGAAAAATAGGGCACTAATGTAAATAGTCTTAAGCAAACTGCCATTGTTTACATTTAGTCGTAAGAATTTTATCGTTGATTTCCTATATGAATCTTATTAATATTAAATCCCATTAGCATAAGAATGTAGAAATATAAAAACTATGTACATAGCAGTAGTATATAAGGAAATAAAGGCACGTCAGGATTTTTCATTAGGCCGCATAGGCACTAAACGAGTTAGTTAAACGCAACTGACAAATCAGATTAAAGTAGTCAGAAACAGACGCGTGCCTATATTTCAAGGTCAATCGAACCATATAAAAACAGGTGCCATGTTGGCACAACATCTCAGTAGTCGGACAGAATTTGTAACAATAACAAGTCGGAATAAAACTCTGCAACATTTTTGTCAAAAAGTGTTTATTTCACTATCAAGAACCCCACACTCAGCTCGCCCACGCCGATCGAGGTACCCCGCCGAAGGTGTCTTCAGGCTTCAGCCCGTGACGACTCTGCAATCCCAGCAGTTCCCGGCCTTACTCAGCGCACCCGCCGTTTCTGTTTCTGATAAAAGTCTGGCGTTGAGTGTTGGGCCGGGAGCGTGCACATTTTCTGGTCCTGTCGAGCCGGATTAAGGAGCGTCACGGACACCAAAGGGTCCCTCCGTTTGTGGGGGTGAATTGGGTGTGGACGGTACGTCCGAACAGTGCGCGTAGTAAAATCGAGTGCAGTGCGCGAGTATAGTCCGTTTCGTGTGCAATCGAGAATCTGAAGATGCCGACTACGAGGTCAGAGCAGAAGAAAGCAGCGTCCGTCGTGGGGGCAGCTGGACCTGGGGGGGCAGCGGAGACCGCAACAGAAACGTCCGCCTCAGACAGAACCCCGACAGACATCAGTACAGAAACGGTGACTACAAGAGAGGCACCGTCAGCTTCGGAGCCACCGCCGTGTCCCGAAGTCCTACGGCAGTTGAAGATACCAGCACCTCGTCCAGCCACCAGCAAGAGGGGGGGAGGGGGTGCTTCAGCATACTCTAAAGCGAAGTCCGTCAAGATCGCGAAGGCGAGAGAAGAGCTACTCCGTCTGCGCATCGAACTAGCCGCCGCCAAGCTAGCCGCTTTAGAAGACAGCGAAGAAGAAGACCTGGAAGATCAGGATGATCCAGAACAGGTATCAGCAGCAGCAGAGGAAAAGGTTGGGGAATGGTTCAGCCGTCAAGAGCCACCCCAGCCCGCCGTCCTCGCTATTGAAAACACGCCGCATACAGAAGAGCCGAGTGCGACGCAGCCGACAGCGCCACCGGTTCAGCAGCAGCAGCAACAGCAGACACAGCAGAATATCACCGATCTGGCCGTAGCTATTACACAGGCGGTGAGAGCAGCGCAGCGACCGAAGCTCATAGAGCTTCCAAACTTCAGTGGGGCTCATCAGGAGTGGCTACCATTCAAAGCCGCTTATGCAGAAACCGAAGACAGTTACACCGCCATAGAAAACTTGAACAGACTACGAAGAAATCTCCGTGGGAAGGCCAAGGAAGCAGTCGAAAGCCTTCTCATGACCAGTTCACAGCCATCTGATGTTATGAAAACATTAGAGTCAAGATTTGGGCGACCGGAAGCCATCGCGTCGTCTGAGTTAGAAGCACTACGAAACCTACCGAAGTTAACAGAAACACCGAGAGACATCTGCATCTACTCTACGAAGATCACCAACGCCGTAGCAATATTGAAGACTCTCAACTGTGTGCATTATCTATACAACCCGGAAATTTCAAGATCATTAGTAGAAAAATTAACACCAGTTTTGAGGTACCGTTACTACGATTTCGCCGCTACACAGCCAAGAGAGATGCCAGACCTCGTGAAGTACGAAAAATTCATCAGAAGAGAAGCCGATCTGTGTGGGCCATACGCCCAACCTGAAAACTTCGTAGTGCAACATCACAGCGTGCAACAGAGGCGCCCTCAGCGTGTCAACAACGCAACTGAGCCACAAACAAGTAAGAAATGTCTCATATGCAGTGAACAGCAGCATCCGGCTTTTAAGTGTGAGAAATTCAAAAAAGCGGACCTCGATACGAGATGGGACATCGCTAAAGAAAAAAGGCTGTGCTTCAGGTGCTTGAAATATCGTGATAAAAATCATACGTGTACAGAGCGGCGGTGCGGAATAGACAACTGTAGCAAGACTCACAATACATTGCTACACTACAGAAGAAAACCCACTGAAGATAACAGTAATAACACGACTGAGGCTATCAACTCGGCGTGGACAGCAGCCAGGAAACAAACCTTTCTGAAGATTCTGCCGGTTCAACTATCAGGACCAACAGGTACAGTGAATACGTTCGCATTATTAGACGACGGTTCAACAGTGACTTTGCTCGACGACGCCGTGGCCGACGAAATCGGCGCGTCGGGACCTACAGACCCTCTTCGTGTGCAGACAATTAACAATTCGAAAACAGGATATCAACAGTCTCGTCGTGTCACACTGAAGATCAAAGGGATCAATACAGAACAGAATTCAGAAGTTCAAGCTAGAACAGTGAAAAATTTGGTAGTTTCGTCTCAACGTGTCACCTACAGACAGCTGAGAGGATGTAGCCATCTCAAAGACTTGGTAAGTCAACTTACGTATGAAGAGGAGTCGAACCCGAAGATTCTCATCGGTCAAGACAACTGGCATCTGCTGCGCGTCTATAACACCAGAATAGGTCAACAAGACCAACCGGTGGCTTCACAAACGCCGCTCGGTTGGGTGCTGCATGGGAGTGACGCGAGAGCTTCGGGACGTCGCCACGAGTACATCTCTCATATGTTTGAAGAACAGAACGCAGACAACGATCTTGAGAAAATGGTCAAGCAGCACTTCGAGGTGGACAACCTACTCCTCAACCCGAGAAAGCCGAAATCCGATCCAGACGAGCAAGCTTCTTGTATTCTACAGCAAAATACAGTCCACACAGCCGACGGAAGATACGAGACAGCGTTGCTATGGAAACAACAACAAGTGTCATTACCAGACAACTACGAAGCCACTCTGAGACGACTACACAACATTGAGAAGAAATTAGACAGAGATCCCGACTTCAATCAGAAGTATACAGAGCAGATGGACGCATTATTATCCAAGGGGTATGCAGAGCTGGCGCCATCTACGAAAACCAAGAACAAGACTTGGTACCTGCCGCATTTTGCTGTTTTTAACCCTATGAAGCCGGGTAAAATCAGAGTCGTCCACGATGCCGCTGCCAAGACGAGAGGTATATCGCTCAATGATACATTGCTGCGGGGCCCAGACCTACTCCAATCATTACCGGGGGTGGTGATGCGCTTCAGACAGCATGTAGTTGCAGTTACAGCGGACATCGGGGAAATGTTTCTACAGGTAAAAATCAGAGAAGATGACAGAGACGCGCTTCGATATCTATGGCGTGGTAATCGCCGAGACAACGAACCACCAACAGAGTACCGAATGACGTCGCTTATCTTCGGGGCAGCGAGTTCGCCGTCGACTGCAATCTACGTCAAGAATTTGAACGCCGAACAGTACAGATCCACTCACCCCGAAGCCGTCTCAGCTATAGTAAAGAAACATTACGTCGACGACTACTTAGACAGTTTTCAGACGTTAGAAGACGCCGTTAAGATCGCCTCTGACGTCCGAATGATCCACCGAGAAGCCAAGTTCGAGTTGAAGTAATGGAAATCGAACTCACCGCAGTTGTTAGATGCTCTCGGCGTGAATCAAGAAGATACAGCTACAGAACTATACAAGACAGAAGAACAGACCGAGCGAGTACTGGGTCTAATCTGGAAGCCGGGTACCGATGAACTCACCTTCAATCTCAACCTCGCACGCATTCCAACGCCACTATGTGACAAGAAGACGCCTACCAAGCGAGAAGCACTTCGGATCGTCATGTCGCTGTTCGATCCGCTGGGGTTCGCATCGCCGGCCACCATTCGAGCCAAACAGCTGTTGCAAGACATATGGAGGCGTGGCACCGGGTGGGATGAAGAGGTCGACGAGGACATAGCCGTGAAATGGAAGGACTGGATAGAGCATCTGAAGAACCTAGCCACCATCTCTATCCCGAGAAGATATCTGAGCTACAGTGATTGTAAGTCCCTCCAGTTACACGTATTTACAGACGCCAGTGAATCGGCCTACTCAGCTGTGTTGTACTGGCGAACAGAAGACTCGAACGGGGAAGTGAACCTGTCACTCGTCGTTGCCAAAGCAAAGGTGGCGCCACTGAAGCTCACTTCAATACCTCGTCTCGAATTACAAGCCGCAGTAATGGGTACAAGACTCGCCGAAACAGTAATAGAAGAACACGAACGTAAGCCCGACTCCAAGACCTTCTGGACAGATAGCCGTACAGTACTCACTTGGATCAAGACTGGTTCCCGCTCATACAAGCCGTATGTAGCGCATCGTTTAGCGGCTATAGAAGACAGCTCAACAGTAAGCGAGTGGCGCTGGGTCCCGACGAAGCTCAACGTCGCCGACGACGCCACCCGAGATGTACCTACCGACTTCAGCACGCAGCACCGTTGGTATAGAGGTCCTGAGTTCCTATACCTACCAGAAGAGTCATGGCCGCAAGACACTTCAAAGATAGAAAATACAGAAGACTCGGAAGAGAAGGTACATCAAATCAACAGTAAAATAACAGATAAACTTTCAGAAGCCCTGCCGGTGGTCTCCCGCTTCTCTAGCTGGGATAGACTGCGCTACACTACAGCCAGAGTCCTTCAGTTCATACAGCTGTGCAGAAAGAAGACAGAAAACGTCAATTATCGTCGGACTCTTAAGAACAAGACAGCAGACCCAGACTGGCGTAGAACAAACGGAAATAAAAACAGTAAGTCACCTCCCACACAGCTGAGTACGTCGGTCGCTGACCCGTACTTGCCGATCTCCGCCGAGCTTCTGCGCGCCGCCGAACATCTACTCATGCGAGCCGCGCAACAGGAATCATTCGCTGCCGAAATACAGGATTTACAGCAGGGGAGAGCCGTACAAAAAGATAGTCGTCTACACCAGCTGAGCGTCATCACAGTCAACAGTATTCTACGGGTCAGAAGTCGTATTCAAGCCACCCGAGACGTGTCTGAAGAATTTAAATCGCCAATGATTATAGATGGCGATCACCCAACCGTCAAGCTGTGGATCGAGTCCGTGCATAGAAGATTGCATCACTCGGGAGTCGAAGCAACAATCAACGAATGCAGACAACATTACTGGGTCGTTCGCCTACGCCCAGTAACCCGCTCGCTGCTACGGCGATGTTTACATTGCCGTATTCGAACCCAAGTGCCGCCGTACCCGAGGACAGGTGATCTGCCGGAGTGTCGCTTAGCTCATCATAAGCGACCCTTCACACACACAGGTATCGACTACTTCGGACCATTAACGGTTACAGTTGGACGTACCAATCAGAAGAGGTACGTCGCCATCTTCACCTGCCTCACGACGCGCGCCATACACTTAGAAATGGCGCACTCACTCAGTACCGACTCAGCCATCTCCGCTCTACGTCGGATGATGGCAAGAAGAGGATGTCCCGAAGAGATCTGGTCTGACAACGGGACCAATCTCAAAGGCGCAGATCGCGAGCTTCGAAGATCCATAGACCGAGCTACAGAACAGGAAGCAGCCAAGAAGAAAATATCGTGGCGCTTTATTCCTCCTGGTGCCCCCTTCATGGGTGGGGCCTGGGAACGTATGGTGCGGTCAGTAAAGACAGCGTTGGCCGCCACACTGCACGAACGACGGCCCTCCGAAGAAACCTTAACTACTCTACTGGCAGAGGTAGAGTACACCGTGAACAGTCGCCCACTGACACACGTGTCGGTGAACCCGGAGGACCCCGAAGCACTAACTCCCAACCACTTCTTGCTGGGAGGACCTGGAGGTGTGCAGCAGCCGGGCGCCTTCGACGAAAAGGATGGCGCCTCGAAGTCCAGCTGGCGAGCAGCTCAACGCCTGGCCGACCTCTTCTGGGCCAGGTGGCTCCGTGAGTACCTGCCGGAGCTTCAGAATCGTCGTGTGCCAGATGGACGTGGACCCACAATAGGCCAGAATGACCTGGTCTTGCTGGTGGATCCCAACGCGCCCCGCAACATGTGGCTGCGTGGGCGAGTCATCACCACCTACCCCGGACCTGACGGCGCGACGCGGACCGTCGACCTTCAGACCAAGGGAGGAGTGCTGCGACGACCGGTGAGGAAGCTGATAGTGCTGCTAGCTGCGAGTTCTGCACCGAAAGAGTGCGACTTCGTCCCACGAAGGGGAGAATGTGCAGAACAAAGACACGAAAGTTTAGTGACTAGAACAAAGACAATTTGTGTTTGTGTTTATATGATAAATAACAGTGTAATAGAATAGGTAAATAGTATATAAGTTAGTATATAAGGTATTTGTAATAAATAAAGACATTTTTAACAATAAAAAAAAAAAAAAAAAAAAAAAGATTTCGGACCTCACCAACAAACTCATGGAACAAAGACGAAATTTGGTTCTGCAGTCCTCTGAGGATGCTACTCAGTATCGGCGTTTAAACAGACAGATCTCCAAGTCCTTGACTCGCGACCTACGCCAATTTAATACGACTCGTATTAAGGAGGCGATTGAGAGCAACAAAGGCTCGAAGGTTTTCGCAAGGGATCTGTCTGTTGGTCAAAGCCAACTGAATAAGCTGAAGGCGGAGGATGGCAGAATTATTTCGTCGAAGCCGGAGCTGTTGGAAGAGGTCGAGAAGTTCTACGGACAATTATACACGAGTGTACGGCAATCTGTTAATAATCTGGCCAAAGACCCAAGAGCCAGATTGACCCGACACTATACCGAGGATATCCCGGACGTCAGCCTGTACGAGATTAGAATGGCTCTCAAACAGCTAAAGAACAATAAGGCACCGGGTGATGATGGGATCACGGCTGAGCTTCTAAAAGCTGGTGGAACACCGATACTTAAAGCTCTTCAGAAGCTATTTGATTCCGTCATACTCGAGGGACAAACGCCTAAGGCATGGCACGGAAGTCTGGTGGTACTCTTCTTCAAAAAAGGTGATAAAACCTTGTTGAAGAATTATAGACCCATCTCGCTTCTGAGCCATATCTACAAGTTGTTTTCGAGAGTCATTACGAATCGTCTCGCTCGCAGGTTCGACGACTTCCAGCCTCCCGAACAAGCCGGTTTCCGAAAAGGCTTTAGCACCATAGACCACATACATACGCTGCGACAGATTATACAGAAGACTGAGGAGTATAATCAGCCACTCTGCTTGGCGTTTGTGGACTATGAGAAAGCCTTCGATTCGATCGAGACCTGGGCTGTGCTACAGTCTCTCCAACGGTGCCAAATTGACTATCGATATATCGAAGCGCTGAAGTGTTTGTACGAAAACGCCACCATGTCAGTCCGCCTCCAGGATCAAAGCTCAAAACCTATCCAGTTGCAGCGAGGGGTGAGACAGGGAGATGTTATATCTCCGAAACTGTTCACCGCCGGCCTGGAAGATGTTTTCAAGCTCCTGGACTGGAGAAGACTCGGCATCAATATCAACGGCGAGTACATCACTCACCTTCGATTCGCTGACGATATCGTAGTCATGGCTGAGACCTTGGAAGACCTAGGCACAATGCTCGAAGACCTCAGTAGAGCCTCCCAACAAGTGGGCCTCAAAATGAACATGGACAAGACGAAAATTATGTCAAATGTCCATGTCGCACCCACTTCTTCTTTAAAGGTTGGAGACTCTACACTCGAAGTTGTCGACGAATATGTTTACCTGGGACAGACAGTCCAGTTAGGCAGGTCCAACTTTGAGAAAGAGGTCAATCGTCGAATCCAACTCGGCTGGGCAGCGTTCGGGAAGCTTCGTAATATCTTCTCGTCCAAAATACCGCAGTGTCTCAAGACTAAAGTCTACGATCAGTGTGTGTTGCCAGCGATGACCTACGGAACTGAGACTTGGTCCCTTACTATGGGCCTCATAAGAAGGCTCAAGGTCACCCAAAGGGCGATGGAGCGTGCTATGCTCGGAGTTTCCCTGCGTGATCGAATCAGAAATGAGGAGATCCGCAGGAGAACTAAAGTAACCGACATAGCACACAGAATCGCCAAACTTAAGTGGCAGTGGGCGGGGCACATAGCTCGTAGAACAGATGGCCGTTGGGGCAAGAGAGTTCTCGAGTGGCGACCACGCGCCGGAAGACGCAGTGTAGGCAGGCCTCCCACACGGTGGACCGACGACCTGGTGAAGGTCGCGGGAAGGGCATGGATGCGGAAGGCGCAGGACCGGTCACTGTGGAAATCCTTGGGGGAGGCCTTTGTCCAGCAGTGGACGTCTTTCGGCTGAAATGATGAACAGAAAAATAGGGCACTAATGTAAATAGTCTTAAGCAAACTGCCATTGTTTACATTTAGTCGTAAGAATTTTATCGTTGATTTCCTATATGAATCTTATTAATATTAAATCCCATTAGCATAAGAATGTAGAAATATAAAAACTATGTACATAGCAGTAGTATATAAGGAAATAAAGGCACGTCAGGATTTTTCATTAGGCCGCATAGGCACTAAACGAGTTAGTTAAACGCAACTGACAAATCAGATTAAAGTAGTCAGAAACAGACGCGTGCCTATATTTCAAGGTCAATCGAACCATATAAAAACAGGTGCCATGTTGGCACAACATCTCAGTAGTCGGACAGAATTTGTAACAATAACAAGTCGGAATAAAACTCTGCAACATTTTTGTCAAAAAGTGTTTATTTCACCATCAAGAACCCCACACTCAGCTCGCCCACGCCGATCGAGGTACCCCGCCGAAGGTGTCTTCAGGCTTCAGCCCGTGACGACTCTGCAATCCCAGCAGTTCCCGGCCTTACTCAGCGCACCCGCCGTTTCTGTTTCTGATAAAAGTCTGGCGTTGAGTGTTGGGCCGGGAGCGTGCACAATAATATCAGCTCTCTGCAGTGTAAATCCTATGAAAACTCGACCCAATCACTTCAGAGATTATCTGGAACAAAACAGATAGATAGTCATAACTTTCTATTTGTATAGATATGTGTACTCTAAAGACTGCATTGGCTTATAATAAATTAAAAACTTAACCTTACTTTTTGAATATATATCACAATGACCGTAATCATCAAGTGGTCAGTAACACAATAATGTTAAAAAAAAAAAACAAATATTAAACAAAAATGTTATCGTGTACAACATTGCGTACAAACATGTAACAGGCAATTACGTCGTTACCTGCTAACACGCAAGGGAACCCTCAATAAAATCACTTGGGTACACAAAGCGATGGCCCAGGGTCAACTGAGGTGGTTTCAATAAATACCCTCGTATTTATTGAAACCACCTTACACCCGATATGAGACCAGTGCTTCGCACGGTTTAAGTTCAAGTCCAATATTAGCATCCCCACTGGCCGGCAGGTTCCGGGGGTATTTCGCAAGAAAAAAAAAGTACAGAAATCACAGAATGAGGGGTAATAATAGTTATTTGTGCAACAAGTGAGCAAAATTGTTTTTTGCTGCGAGTGCTGATTTTGACTCCCGAGCAAGCAAGGGATTCTAAGATTGAATCACGAGCGTAGCGAGTGGTTCTAATGTAGAATCTTGTGGCGAGGGATTCAAAGGCACGAGATGCAAATAATTTTGCTCTCGTGTGGCACATATTACTTTTCACTTCAGCAGCGAGAACACATAATAGGTAAGTATTACTTAGAAGATAACACAATGAACATGAACAGATAGAAATTACGTTTATATATTTTATTATAAATCAAAATAATGCTGAACATTTTAAAAGTTAAAGGTGCAATTCTGCAAATGATATACAATACGATAGTTACACATCTCCGAACAGGTCGCTCCCTTTGTAAGTCTCCTTTTACTGAAGAAAAGGTATGCTTTCAAATACTTCTCGCGAGATTTCTTAGGAAGGCAACTAAATTCCGAAGTGTAAAACCTTGTTGTTTCAACTCTTTGTGTTAAAATACCAGTATCGTTAATCTTTTGTGATTAATTTAATGTTTTTAATCGTATTCAACACTTTACTTTCTATTCCCGTAATTTTTTAAGGCGCGTTCAGAAACAGCGCCCGCGATTCTTTATTTTTCAAATGTTTAAAATGGAAATAATTTTAAAAATGTACTTATGCATCAAGTATTAATTATAAATATTTATACATTACTCATTTTTGTATACTATTGTATACAAAAATGAGTAATGTATAAATATTAAATAATTTAAATAAAAATTATGGTTATCCATTTATAAATACTTTCAAATTTAGTTTATTTACGCGTTGCAGAACGAGTTTTCTTTGGGGACGAATTTCGAAATTCGATCTTCAAATTACTTGTGTTTGTCACTCGCTCTTTTTTAAGGACGGGAAAGAGACAGAGTGCAGTGTAGTTCGAAAGATTCCGACTTTTTTCTAAATATATGGTTGGCACTCTTCATTAAAAAAAAATTTAAAAAGTTACTTTGTCTCACGCATTGAGCAAAATCGCATTTTGCACACTGTTTTTACGCAGCAAAACTGTCATTTTCGAGCTGCTGAAGTGAAAAAGTTTTTTTATTATCATCATCATCATTTCAGCCGCACATAGTCCACTGTTGAACATAGGCCCTTCCTATGGACGTCCAGAACGACCGATCTAAAGATCGATCTATCCGATTGTACACTTACATAGTATTTATACAAACCTCACTTAGGTATGTACAAAGGCGAGTTTAACTCAGCTTGAGTTCTCTTCCAGCAAACCCGGGAGTGCACAGAGAAGTTGCATTCTAATGATCTTGAGGTCTTGTATACATTAATGTCGAGTAAACAAAACATATACACCTGACAAAATGCATTACATATACATGCATATATTACCATCATAAACCTACATACACATACATAAAATACTCATAAGAATATATAAATCTACATATGAATATATATTATGTTTGTTATTGTTCATTGACAAAAAAGTCTCTTGTTCGTTTTTAAAGATATTTAGAGAAGGGCTGTCGCGTATGGAATAAGGAAGAGAATTATGTAAAGAAAAAAATCTGTGAGAAACTGTAAAGGATTTGTCATAGTAAGAAGAACTATGAGGGGGGGTTCGAAGCAGTAGAGATTGAAGATAAGGTGCGACAGGGTTTACCTCTGGAGACAAGAAATTCAAAACTTTGAGGAATGGAAAACAGTAGGGAAATAATGTGAACATCTCGACGCCGCCGAACTGATAACCATTTTAATTGGTTTCGGAATTCGGAAACGTGATCGTGCTTTCGTAGACCAAATATTAACCGGATACATAAATTTTACAACCGCTCCAGCTTGTTCCAGAGTTCATCAGTTGCATCGAGAAAGGTGACAACAGAATAGTCTAAAAGAGGAAGGAGAAAAGATTGAGTAAGACCTTAAGCTTAACCTTAGACCTTACCTAAATCAATTGGAAGAAAAAGAGTACGCGACGGTAGTTATGGGTCCCTATAACCCGATTCCTGCCGGCTTGTATGAGAAGCCGTGGTAGAATGTCATACAAAATTGCTATGGTCGTTCAATTTCCACCGGCTTCCTTATTCAGCCTTCACCACCGGTAAGCAGACCCCCGTCTCTGACTACTCAGAGGGAATAACCTCGTATGCAACCAGGATCCTCGCTTTGTTGATGACAATTCCAAAACAGGTTTCTAAAACCTATTTCTATCTACGGCGACGCGATGTTGCTTTGAGTTTACCTTACGCCTTATACCTTTTCTGTACAATTCACGCCTCACATAACTTTTGTCGAACACCATACAATTTACGCTGTTTACACGCAACTGAACCCTCACTAAAATCACTTACAGAAAGCGAAAACAGAAATCGCCGTTGATGAAGGGCGTGGAATAATTTACTGATTTAATTTCCTTGAAGACCCTCGTTAAAGGGAACAGACGAGTTCTTACCTTCCCACAGTTGTTTCAAAATAAGTAATGAAGTAAGGCAACGATAGCTCTGTGGTTAAGAGAATTTAGGACAGTAACAATATGTGGACATGAAAAGAGTTTTATTAAAAACTAGCTGTTGCCTGCATCACCTGCCTGAAATACTGATTGCTGATCATGTTTCTACGACTCACAGGGACCTATTCCGAAGAGATACAGCTCGGCAATGGAATACCAGCCCCTCTAGACAAGTGGCAATTCGCCGACTGGCGTTTGATGGAATAGAATGACGAATGTATAGGATTTGACGTATTTGACAAGCGTTAACGACTGTCATATACGTCAAATTCCATATATTCGTCATTCTATTCCACCAAACGCCAGCTAGCGAATTGCCACTTGTCTAGAGGGGCAGACTTTAATCTATCTCCATGTCTAATTTCATTTAGTTCAGGCATTCTGACGTGATTGAGTAACAAACACCCAGCCATCTATTCCAACTGCTAATAAAACCAGGCAAGCCATAAGCTATAAACCACAAAGGTCAACACTGAAAATACGCGCATTATAATCAGCACATCGTATTGCCTTCGCGTGCAAACTTTAGGTGCAGTTCCTCAAGGTTACAATGCTACCTGATTACACCTCCATTGTATTTATCATTCGCATTCGTAGCCTTGACCCAATACCACCGCGATGTGACCCAGCGTATCGACAGCTAACAGAACTGGTTAAAAACAACTTAATAGATTTATGCAGGGTCGAACTTTTTTTTAGTTTAATCCATCAATTAGTTCTCCGCCCTTGGTGGTAAGAAGTAAGGGTGAAATTCAGAAGATATTGACTACCATTTTTGATGCTGATGATCTTAAAATAGTAACCCCTACTATGGCGGCCCGACAGATGCTTTTTCACGCCCTCCTCAAGAGCCTGAGAGTATTATGAAGATGGAAACACGTGTGCGGGCAATATATTCCCGTTCTTTATCATGCGATGCGGAAATGAAGAACGTTTGGTTTAAGACAGTTTTGCTTAGTGGTGACACTACAGTCCAGCATAAAATATTTTGGATTGGAAGGGGACGGTGGAATTAATTGTTAGAGCTCATCAGAACGCTTATCATGGTAAAGGCGGTAAAACAGCTTGTCTACGTAACTTTAAAAGTTCAAATGTGTTATTCTCTCAACTTCAGGAGGTCCCAATGATACAGACAGCACGCTGCTACAATCTGCTGGGCTGGTAAAGCTCGATTGGTCCTCCATAAACCCGGTATACGAATGATAACGATGATAATCTTAAATTTGCAATTTGCAATCTCTATGTCAAATTTTATCTGGATCCGTTTAGTTATTCCATACATTCAAACACTTGAATTTATGGAAATATTGAGATATTACTATTTACTACTATTATGGCTAGTTTGCAAAGTTCAAGCTAGCATACGAGTCAGCTGGCTGAATAGCTACACTGCAGAAACTCGCACTGAGTGGACGTCACTTACGAGTCACTCGTACGTGCGAGTTGGACAGAAGCTCGCAGCCGAGTTACTACAACATTTTTTTTGGTACTCGCTGGCCAGCAACTAGCATAATATCAGCTATTGCATTGTTTAGACGCGTTCGGAAATAACTCGCGTCTCGCCAATTCGAGTGAGACAGTCGCGACGTTCACTCGACACCGTGGTAACTCACAAGACAGGCCAGCAGGTATTAGGTATCTTGTAGACAGCAAACGTGTACTTGGAAACGCGAGGTATATTGCCAGATGTACAGTCGGGCTTTAGGAAGGGCCGTGGTACAGCAACAGCTGTTTTGGACGTCACTGATAATATACTAGCAGCTCAGGACCAGGGTAAAGCTTTTCGAGGGCATTTGATGGGCTGCACGTTTCTCTTTTACTTTCTAAATTAGCGTACTATGGATTTGACAGTGATACAATACAGTGGTTTCATTCTTACTTAAGTGGTCGGACATAGTTCGTAGAAACTCAGAACAGTGAAGGGTCTGTGCTGCGGTCTACTGTAGCATCGGTAGATAGAGGTGTGCCGCAGGGGTCAGTTTTGGGACCCTTGCTGTTCATACTTTACAGTGCAGAAATCGTTCAGGTTATAAAACACTGCCAATTTCACATGCACGCAGATGATGTGCAGATTTACTTCTCCTTTAAGGCTACTGAATTCCAGGAAGCCATAAGGAAGGTGAACGAGGATCTGAGCAGCATTTGTCGATGGGCTTGTGAAAATGCCCTCGTACTGAATGGGAGCAAGACCAAGTATTTGATATTGGGCTCTGGGGAACAAATCACTCGGGTAGGTAATCTAAATCCCCAAATCTCTGTAAATAATGTCCTAATTGAGCGTGTACATGAAGCTAGAAACTTAGGCTTATTAATGGACGAGAAACTTAGGTTTGAGCGCCATGTTGCGGAATGTGTGAGGAACTGTTTTTATAGGTTGAAGCTACTGTATAGAATACGAAGTTATCTTGGTGTCGAACTTCGGGAGAAGTTGGTTGATAACTTGGTACTATCCAAGTTCAATTACATGGACGTGGTCTATGGCCCGCGATTGTTAGCAAAAACGGCCAATTTAATACAAAGGGTGCAAAATGCGTGCGCTCGCTTTTGTTATAACATACCGCCTAGAAGCCATGTGACGCCATACCTGAACAATCACAACAAACTCAAAATGAAGTACAGGAGGGAGTTACATCTTGCAACTGTTCTTTTTGGCATTGTCAAGACAGGAAACCCTATTTACCTGTACTCTAAACTGAAATGGCTCAATGAAAACAGTAGGTATTTGACAAGAGCATCGCGTGCGAACCTGCATGTTCCGAAACATAGAACAGCGGCATTTCAGGGTGGTTTCAGATATCGAGCGAGTAAGATATGGAACAATATTCCCCCGCCTCTTAGAAGGCTTGCCGGCATGGTTTCCGAACTAGGTACTAGAATATCCTGCTTAATGTCCAAAAATCAGGCTGATAATGGGCTCTAGCCTGGAGGTTTTTTGGATGATTCGTGGTCTGATTTCTCCCTGGGTGTGTAATGAAGGTATGTGCATGTGTGTGTGTATGTGTATGTTTACATGCATTATGTATTTGTATATGTGTGTACGTATGAATATAATTATATTTCTGTTTGGTGTGTGTGGTAATGGAAGGAAATGCGGCAGTTGCGGGTTAACTGAAGGTGCGAATAATGTTGTGTTAAATTTGTTAGTGGTTAAGCTTTTTTTTTTTTTTGTTTTTCTTCTGTGTTCCTTGGGTATCTTTGGTTTATTGCTCTTGTGTTCTTGGCTGTATGTGTAGAATAAAAAGCTGTTGAATTTAGGTATGATCTATTCTACCTATCTATGTACATAATTATAAATACATCACAATTTGTGATAAGTGAAGGATCCTAATATAAATGTACAAATAAAATATATACCTGAAACTAATCATAACTGTATGTTTAACTATATGTACAAAACGGGTGTATGTTCACGAGTGGGTGTGTAATGTTCTTATTCCTTAATGATTTTTTTTAGTATAAAGCAAAACAGTGCCGATATTTACTCAGTGCTAATACAGAATGCAACCTGGTTGGATCGGACTGGGCTGCAGTTGAAAACCAGCGCTGCGGATTGTACCAATCTGTAGCATTAGCTGAACTGCGGCCTTTTAGACACACACTCGAATTCTTTTTTTTTCTATCTTTAAATTATTAATTGACAGGCTTACTTGCAGTTAGCTTTGTAATTCTTTTATATGTGTGTGTTTAATAAATGAATTTCTTCTTCTTCTTCAAAGGCGAGCCGACCTACTGGTATACGAGTAGACAAGCCGAGTAGCTATCTACTGGCCGGACAGCAGCTTGCATAGTGTAAACGAGCCATTTATTTATTTATTTATTACACAACACAGATTACAATTATGATTATAACAGAAATAAGATTCAACAATCAGAGTCTGAATTGCAATCCAAAAACTTGTGTAAACAGAAAAGCCAAAAGAAATTAATTAACCCTAAGTAATAACTATTCAAAGGAATACATACTTATTTATAGTAGTTAGTTAGTCAGACTACAGACTTACAGAGTTGGGCGCAGAATAGAGGACATCCTTGATTGAACCAATAAACGTTGCGATTTTAGCTTATCCAATAATTATAGTGCTCAGCGTCAACTAAATACCTACCTAAGCACTAGTCTAGGACTACCGCAAAATGAAACCATTTACCAAACGAGCAAAACTAAATATAACACCACTATAGTGAAGACAGATCATTTATATTCCGCCATGATTGATGGATAAAGTAAGATACATACTCACTTGTCTACGTTGTGCCAATTTATCTTCATGAGAGCTTCGTAACTACTGTATTGTGAAGGCTCTTAACCTTAAACTATAATGGTGGATGTTTAGATACCTACTTTGAATCTTCTTTGAATACATTTGTTTAATGCTCGCCTTAAATGTATTTAGTGGGTCACAATTTACTATGCCAGTATATGGCCAATGAATGTCTCTCATACAGGGTTACTGATTACTCGACGTATTCCTGTCAGGGAGTCAGGGGGTGTTAGAGGACCCAAAATACTACTATTTCGACCCTCCATATGTGTGGCCGAAAATTAATAGTTGTCGAGATAATTGCCTTTTGAGTTTTTTCCGTATTGACCCAGAATTTAAGCCTAAATGCGAATTAAAACAAACGCTGTTGCCGAGTAGGAATTAATCTAATTTGTTTTAGTAGTTAATAACCTAAAATAGTAATGAAAACTAAAAAAACTCTTTAAATAAAAAAAATTGTGTACTATTTTATGAAAAAATCTTTTTCAATTTTCACCAAAAAATACTATGGTAGAGAGCGTACAAATTATTTGCACTTGAATGCTTGCTACTTGAATTGCTTGGATTCTGGGTTTATATGGAAAAAACTTTTATAGTCAATTAAGTATTTCGAAATGTATTGATTTTCGACCATACATATGGGCGGTCAAAATTGTAGCATTTTGGGTCCTCTGATAACCCTGTACGTATTTGATAAGTTTTACCTAGCGTATGTTGTTATGTAATAGCTTTGATTGCCTGACGTTTCGACCAGGTCGAAACGTCAGGCAATCAAAGGTATGTAAGTACCTATACCATGTTCGCGTTAATTCCTGTTTTCTTAATTATATATCATGGAACGCGAGAATTTAAAACGTATGTTTGCGAACGATACTAGCCGGTCAAGCAAACGGTATTAGTAATTCAAGAACACGTCAAAGGATCTTGACGAATCACTGTTTGCAGAAGTAAACAGTGTTCACATGTTGGTATCGTGTTCAAGCGGCTATAAGTGTTTCCATATTATACAATACTTTGCTATCAAAGCCACAATACCAATATGTAGGTGACCTTTTGAAGTCTACATATTGGTAAAAACTTGCATCATCAGTATCATCACCCAATGTGTACAAACAACTTAAGAAATAAGATAATCATTCATTCGTAATTAAACTTCATATATTCTGTCATTCATTCATTCATAATTAAGCAAGTGGATGCAGTCTTTATATTATGATAGATTAAAAAGTCGTATTTTTAAGCGGTTATGTAATTCTTTATCACACATTTTTATAAAATAAACTTTATCTATAGTTTAATCAGCTGTTGAACGGTATGCGAAGTGACCTTATGACCTACAGTGCTACAGCTACTTATCTATAGTCACTAAATGATTGAGTATTGTTCATGTTCATAAAGTGAAGGAAAACAGTACGGGAACGACGTGTTGTTCAGTTATTCACAATGAGTAAAGTTATCAAAACGATTATTAAATCGCCGGCCATTTACAAGCCGGTTGGACCTTACAGGTAAGATTTATTACATACTCTAAATAAGAATGTATTTTATAGATTAAAAATTATAATGACAGTTGAATAAATAGGTAAAAAATATAAAAGTATAGGAGAACAACAACAGAAGACAGAAGTCGGTTGAACAGGTTGAACTCAATTGTTAAGCCTAATACCAAATCACACCATTTAAAGCGAATATATAATTTAATGTTATATCGAATGACTAGGCCAAATAATTATTAATGTAAGTATAAGTGCGTTATCAATTTTTCTGAAAGACTTTTGTACTTATTAGGTAGGTAATTACACTAACAGACTAGCAGGTATCACACATTAGGAGTATGCCGTATGCAAATATATTGCGGTGGAATGACCTTCTAATTAGTGTAATCAATTTACAAGCTGACTTTTATAGTCTTTACACAGATAACAAACAGTATTCCACGTAAAAACTTTAATAAAAATCGATTAAGATAGGAAAAAGTGAAAAGAGGTGGGACTCGAACCGATCGTGGGTTCGAGTCCCACCTGAGCAATTGCTTTTTCCTATCTTAATCGATTTGAAAAAGTTAGCATAGTAAATGCTTCAAAATGTCATTTAATAAAAATGTCCGACATTTACTGAATAAAGTGATGAGAAAAATCAACTGATTATATCTAAGACTAGCGATCCGTCCCGGATTCGTACGGGTGGTAAAAACGTTCCCTTGGAAATCCAATATAGCCTATGTTACTCAGGGTGAATGTAGCTTTCTAATAGTGAAAGAATTTTTGAAATCGGCACAGTACTTTTGATTTTATTCATTACAAACATACAAATCTTTCTTCTTTATAATAGTAGTGTAGACTGGTTTTAACAAATAATAGGAAACAAAATCAATTAAAACATAGATGTACATATACGTCATACTAATATCTACAAAATAAACATATGATGATAAACTGAAGGAAAGTCTCAGGTAAGGGGGTTAACATTTTAGATATTGTTAGAGGGAATATTAGTTATTTCGATTCTAATATTGTTTAAAATGATACTTTTCTAACTTTTGCTGTTTACAGTAATAATATCTAGAAGCTTATAAGATTTTATGATAAACAATTTTATGACCTGTAATAGGTAGAACTGAATCTAGTTCAAGAGTTAAATGGAGTAGGTAGGTACCTAAATATAACGTCGTTTCGTTATACATGAAGGAAAGCGTATACCTACACGTACCTCTAGATTCTATTAAGAATTTTCTAAAAACGTACGATAAGTGTCTACAGAATTCTCTTAATCATATTGCACAATCTTATATATTCCTAAAAAGACATACGGAGGTATACTCATCACATCACATGACGCCAGTCAATCAGCACGTTCACTGGCTCACATTCCAAATTGGATACCAAAGATCTTGGTAGGGCTCCAAACACCCCAGTGGCTGGCCATTGTTAGTCGGATCAATTTATAGAATCTTGGAGCTCAATTTTACCAATTTCTAAAATCATAAAGATTTATAGGCATGAAGATTTGAAACTTTACGGTGAAAGATTTTTTTATACCACTTAAGTGGTAGACAAGCACATGGCCCACCTGATGGAAAGTGATAATCGTGGCATATGGACTTTTGCAACACCAGGGGCGTCACTCTCGCGCTGCCGACCCTGTTAGAACAGAGAGTTTCTGTGCCGTCAGTGCAGAAGATAAAGCAGAACAAGCCTTAGGTCTTCTTACTGACAGCACAAAAACTCTCCAGTGAGCTCTGGCTACCCTACTCACCGCCGGAAACACAACAAGAGGTTATTATGGCCGTGGTATTTTGTAGGATATTACGACGGGTACAGATAATACATTAGTGTCGTCTAGATGAAAGTACATTAATTTGACACCATCGAATTGATCTGTAGTCCGATGACTAAGTCCTACTATCAATATCCTGTGCTGATGATGAAACTCTTCAACTAGTGAACTCTCGTTCTTCAGCTTATTTGACCTGATAAAAGTAGTATTCTAAACTATTATAACTATTTCAGCCAAGCTATTTTAGCAGACAAGACCCTGTATGTATCAGGGGTGCTTGGCATGACCCCTGAGGCGCAGCTGGTCGAAGGTGTGGAGGCACAGACGAGGCTGGCTCTCGATAACCTGAACCATGTGCTAAAGGCTGGTGGTGCATCACTGGAATCTGTAGTGAAGACGACCGTTTTACTGGCAAACATGGAGGACTTCCCTGTATTTAATAAGATATATGCTGAATGTTAGTAAGATTACAGAACTTTCTTTTGCATAGATATACAAAATTGGGATGAGTATTTTACTTAAAAGACTGTTGTATATTTTAGTGTATCTAGATACTATATTATATAAAGGTATATAAGGAGATACTTGCGTGTACGACGTATGAGACTATAGATGAAAGTATGGTCCAAAATAATCATTATTCTACTTACCCCTTCGGGAATTGGCTTACGTAACTAATAAATAAAAAAAACAATACGAATGTTTCAGATTTCTCAACGCACCCTCCTGCTCGTGCCACCTATGAAGTCTCTAGGCTACCCAAAGATGCGAAGGTGGAGATAGAAGCTATTGCCCTCAGCGGCGAGCTGGTCGTGAAGGAAGCATGACTAGCCGATACTAAAATAAGATCCTCGTTATAAAATAATAAAATATATTAATTTTATTACGGTTTTCTACTTATCTGCATCTCCGTCATCTAGTACCTCATACAGTCACCATTATAAATAGCTAAACACATTCCAAGTTACTGATCATCTTAGCTTCAAAACCTTTCATAGAAGAATTTACCTAACTTTGACGGAATCGCATAATAAGCCAGCTAAAATGGCAGTAGCCTGGTCACATTTGTCAAAGGACCGATGGCCGATACAGAAACGAGTCCTAGAGAGAGAAAGAAGGCCTGACCTCCTAGCCAGATGGAATTGACGACCTGAAAAAGGTGGATGGGATGGGATGGATGGGGAAGGCGGACGATTGGGAGATACTGAGATAGGCCAATTAATTGATTTGTTGATTGAACGGGAAATTCGTTTCTTTATTGATTTATTTTAATATTAACATCGTTGTCCGACAACTTTTGAGGTTAATTATACTATGGGTATGAACACGTGTATTTAAACAATTAATTTTCATTGTATGAACACTATGTAAACGAATCAATAAAATGTTTTCACTAACAAGACACAAGGACTGAGTAAGTATTTAATTGTCACGCAAGATAAAAGTGGTCACGCAATCTGAACACAATGCTAGCCACTATTTTTTACTGTTATAATAAAATAAATTATTTAAGACAAAAACCCGACTGATGCTGAAAAGATTGAAACAAGTCTGATAGCAGGCGGTACCCATTTGCAAATCAAAGGCTGGATGAAAATAAATCATACAAAATAAAACTAAAACCCATATTTACCCTTGCAGTTTTCAGGTAGTAAACATTTTATAACGTTAAGAGCTTCACATTAATTACATCATACAATCGGACGTTGTACGACATAAATAATGTTCTTCATAACTAGTACTTGTAGACATTTTAATTAACAAATAACTTTAATTTCAAAAGTGAAAACGAGTTGTGATTTTTTTTCGAAAAGCGGAATTTTTTATATTTTTCCTATCGATCCGCCATAGACTAACTCGTAAGTACATAAATCGTTTTTTTTCATAACTAGCACCTACTTCTGGACATTTTAGTTAAAAATAACTAATTTTACCAGTAAAAAAGAATTGCGCAACTTTTTTCTACAGGGTCGGACTGGCAGGAATAATAAAATAAAAACACTGGCCACAGACTAAAAAAAGGTTTCTTTTTTTTCTAAGTATGTGTAAAAAGTTGTTTTACTTAAAGTTTTAAACAGAGAGAAAACAAAAGTTATATTTGAGTAAAAGTTTTGTTCATTATATACGTAGGTACAAGATGAAATTTTCTGTTTAAATACGAAGGTGCATGAAATGAACAGGCAATAGGTAGGTATATTAATTCATTTGTTCTATTGACTACGATCTTTTTGTATCTAATTTTTTTTTATAAAATATGCAACTCAGCCAAGAAAATTTAAAAAAAAGTCATTTCCCCCTCATGATTTAATAATAATCAAAAAACCACAGTTTGATAATAGGTGCCTAATTTAAGTGAGATGAGGAAGTAAAATAAAAAGAATACAAACATACATACATATGTCATACAAGATACGCGCGAAAAACATAACCCTTCTTGGCAGTCGGGTAAAAACTTTTTTACTGGAAACCATAGTATGCTATCTTAGGGTGCTATCATAGGTAAATAATCTTGTGAATGGCCAAGCTGATATATTTTAACTATTTTCATTATGTTAAGTCCTGCGAACGACAGACTATGCAATTTTGTTGAACTTCAATAGTTGTGCTGTCAGTGGGAAGACCAAAGCCTATTCCTGCTTTGTCTTCTACGCTGACGGCACAGAAACTTTCTGTGTTTACAGGGTCTTCAGCACGAGTGTGACTCCCCTGGAGTTGCACACGTCCATTGGCCAAGGTAAACACTTTAGATCAGGTGGGCTGTGTACTTGTCTGCGCCCTCAGTGGTATCAAAAAAAGTTCAATCGAAGCTGTTGAAGTAGGTACAGACGATAGGTATATTACTGCATATAGGTATGTATATTTAATATATGACTATGCAGTAATATGCATGTGGTTCAAGTTTTCCTTAAAGAAATAAAATAAGGAAATTGGTATACCTAATAAAAGTTGTATCGAAGTAAATACCCATATTGTAATGTTGTTTATAAAATAATAGTCACTTACGTAATGACAAGCGAGGGGTTCATGCCTAAGGGGTAAGCATGTACAGTCAGTATCATTAAAATGTTGCTAACAAAAGTAGTCAAAATAATCCAAATACCAAAATTCCAATTTTATATTGGTTATTAGAGTACTCAAATAGTTGTAAGTGTCTAGAGTGGTCCAACTATCTTAATAATTGGTCTTCCAGAATTATGAAAGTTACTAGAGTATTCATATTCATATACACAATCACGCCTGTCGATGGTATCCAGACAAGTATAATTTCAAAAAATCTAGACATTGTCATTTAATCGCATTTTGTATCCTTTTCTTACTTGTAAAGCCATCCCTTTCACACAATGGCGGGATGATAAGGGATGGGTATAAGAGTAAGAAAAAGATACAAAATGTGTTTTGTAAGGGTGCCTATTACTAAATTGGCACCCTAATAAATGCCTGGCAACGGTGCCACCGCCAGGTCCAGGTAAAAAGGGTAGCCCCAAGAAGTCCTGGCTTGACGTCGTGGAGGGCGACATACGTGAAAGAAATGAAACGAAGCGAAAATTTATCGTATCATAATATGTACAAAACCGCCAAGAGGGTTGTGGAGTCTGTCATCTGATTGATCTGACAAGTCAGGTGGCAGTCGCGTTACAGAAAGTATTGAATGTCGGTCGTCTCGTATTAGGAAGAAAGCAAAGGAAAAGAAAGAAAAAGAAAGTCCATTTTATTGTGAACACAACGCGCAAGCAAGCTATTGGGTTGAAAAAGCCGACCAATTCACTCAGTCTTATTACTATTACACATGTGACACAATTAATCCATTTTAAGCAAATGTTAATAATAATCGCTTTTACCAAGGTATGCTACATTATTAAGGATATGCGAAAAATGTGTATTTAATTGTATGTTCAGCGTCGAATATGACCCACAACTAGGACGATTTGTAAATCTGTTGAGATGAAAATCAGGAGCTTTCCACCAACATCAATCGTCGTGATCAACGTTACATTATTTAATACTGAATAAATAATGACAGATTAGTTACTATAAAGAAAACTGTGTGTTGCTAAAGCAGTTATCAGTTTTTTTATTATTTTGTGTCTAAAACATATTCATCATGTTAGCCTTGTTCTTGGCTGCATTCGAATTTTGGCTTTAACGGCTCTTTATGGCACGACAGCTGTATGAGCTCCCTACCTCGAGAAAGTTGCTCCAGAGCCTTTTCCACCAATCTACAGGTTAACCAGCTTGGATGTAAAGTTGGCTGGCTAGTAAAATAATATTGTTCATTGAAACGAATTCTAAAAATTAGAAATTAAGTCAAATTTCGTGTTGTCAATACAAATATAAATTCATTTTCCCATGCACATGGGAGATTACTAATTAATAATAAGATTTGTAGTGGATTGTTATAAGTAGTTACGTTATATTGTTACAGATTGAAGACACAGTTAATCGGAAAGGCGGAGGAGGGACCTTTCTGGTCCCTATGAACGGCGGTATTTGGACTATGTGCGTCGCTTTAGACGGTAGGTATACATGTTTTTAATTATTTGCCTATTCCATTGACCTTGCTAAGTGCCTCGATATGTGGCCTAAGGCAACTGATGACTATCTGTCAAAGTTATACGGACTCACATGGCCTAAAGTATAATGTGAAGAAAAGCAAAATCATGGTCTTTGGGGCCGGAGGAAAATGTCCCGTTATACCACAAGTACTGTTGAATGGAGTACCACTAAACAGAGTGTACAAATTTAAATATCTGGGACTCACTAACGGCGGATCTCAGGGAAAACATTCTACTTATTAATGAAGGTAATCAATTAACGCATCACAGACCACTGCTGGACATAACGATTCCAACGTTCGGAAGCTCTAGCCTATTATTTCCACGCTGGCCAGACGTGTTGGCACAGGATCTTGTTTTGAGTTTTTTTTCTCTCGCAATGATATCGTCTGCCTGTTTTTCCGTTAGCCTTTAATGACACCCTTCGGATGAGATGCTATTTAATTATTTACCGCAGTTTTTTTCAGGCACTTCCCGGTATGCTCTTAATTGGAACAGGAAATCCCTTTTACCTGTTCTAAATTTTAATCGAATTATACTTTCAGAGGAAGAAGTGTCCATACTGTCAAGAGCTGGCTTCCCAACACAACCTGTGTGCACAAATTATTTAGCGAATAGCGACGAAGAGGAGCCGAGGGCTGACTGGCAGCATCGTAAGTTTTTAATTTAAATTAACAACATACACATCTAACATTCAAATTACAATAAGTTTTATAACATGACATCGTATTAAAACTTTTAATTAAAAAAGTATTATATGAAACTCTCTGTTAACTACGAGTAAAACAGAATATGAAGCTTGAAAGCTCGAACATTCAGGATTATCGTAACAGAAGAAAAGAAGTGTAACACCTAATATGAAAATATTAACATAAAACTAAATTAATTTAATGTTCATTATTGTTTTACTGTGAATTACTTATATTTTTCGTGAAGTAGCCCTTGGGATTTTAGTAACCTTACATCCTAAACTTGGTCCCTCACTATGGGTCTCCTAAAAAAGCTCAAAGTCGCTCAACGACCTATGGAGAGGGCTATGCTCGGGATTTCCCTACGTGATCGCGTCAGAAATGATGATAGCCGTAGGAGAACAAAAGTAACCGACATAGCCCAGCGGATAAGGTCGTTGAAGTGGCAGTGGGCGGGACACATAGCGCGCAGAACAGATGGCCAATGGAGCTAAAATGTTCTGGAGTGGCGACCGCGTACGGGCAAGCGTAGTGTAGGGCGCCCAACGGCCAGGTGGAAGGACGACCTCATCAAGGTCGCCGGGAAGCGCTAGATGCGGGCTGCTTTAGATCGGTCGTTCTGGAAGTCTATAGAATAGGCCTAAGTTCAGCAGTGGACTGTGTGTGGCTGATATGATGATGATGACATCCTAAGCTTACAAAACCGAGACATGTTTATCAGACGGCAGTGTAGCCAAGATAGTATTTCTATTTGTTTTAACTTGTGTGTAGGACGATTTGACTTTGATTAGACGAACGAGGGCAGAATTGGTAAAAAACAATCTTACGCAATAAAGACGAATCTACAACATTCCATTCATCAATTTCTTTACCGATCAGTAATTACTAGGGAACAAAGAGAGGGACGTTCTTATACTCAAATCAAATTAAATTTATTTATCTGCACACATAACTCTTCTTTTTGACTTCGCCACAATTGAGTAAAAAAAAGTTAAATTTTCTTCAAAAACTAAATACATGCCATAAGCCTTTACTGGCCATATAACTTACTTCGCTGTCTTTCAGTGTCAATACGTCTATAATAAAAAAGTAACGACGTTAGTTGTTACAATATCCAAGAGCTATAAGTAAAGCTACCCTAACCGACGACCTTTTTACCCCTCGGTGGTTGGTGAATCACATTACTCGCCCAAATTCATTTATCAAAATGTTTAATGCCGAAGAAATTTTTTACAGAAAGTAATAATACGAATCTGCAAGTCATTTTGTGTAGGTACACTATGGGAAATGAAGGGGAAACAAGAAGGGGCGAAGATATTATATCATCTAGATATTAGGTACCTATGGTCTTTCTTGACGCTTCTACGATCTTTAATTGATTAATTATTATCGCAAAAATTTAATAAGTTAAGGTGTGCTTACGATGCAATTAAATAGAGGATTCAATCCAGGCAACCAGACTGCTTTGGTATCCTGGAACTTTCAAGAATGAAGTTACCCTGAATCCGGGATTTTCAAGATTGATATACCTAACCTTTGACTTTATAAAATAATTACAATAGCATGGAGCGTAGGTACCTTCTGCCAGTGCTATCCGTGGGGATATCCACACTAAAAAAAAGTACGGCTAGTGCTTTCAATAGATACCAGACCTTCTTCTTCTGCATCCTAGCGTTAATTCCAGTCGCGTCCGAAGCTTTTCAACTTGGAGTCTGGGGTCCGGTTTTCACCAGTCTAGCTGCGGATTTGGCTAAACTTCGATACTTTCCGTGAAGCGACTGCCATCTGACCTCCACAACCCAAAGGCGATATCGAAGCATTGCAGCTAGATCAATTGTTGGATTTTTGAGGGCTCCAACTACCCGTACCTAACGACTGCCATAGATGTTTATGCATACAAATATTTGCTCTGAGCGGGGATCGAACCCGCGCCTCCTGCATAGCGGCCGCGTTCACTACCGCTACGCCACGGACCAGACCTATTCATATTTAATTTTAGCAGATTGTTGTATTAACTGTTTGTCGTAATCTTTTTGCGCTAAAACAACTTCTTATTTTGTTACCTAGTGGTCTGCGCATAGGTCATAGATACCTGTCTCGTATAATACCTAATACGTTAGCGTAACGCTCATAACTCAAAAACAACCCAACCAATTTTCATCGGGTTTTTTTGAAATGAAAGCTTAGGGTCCAGAGGGGTGCAGAAAAATAGGACATCAAAAACAAACGGGCGGAGCCGCGGGAAAAAGCTAGTTTATATATATATCACACGTTTTTCTAGTATATCTGTCCTAAAAGTGTAAACAAAATATTCACTTGGACAATGTAACAATAGCAAGTTGTCACACCTGTTTCCTGCTGCCGGAGGGTAGCCGGATGTGACGTCACAACACGCGATGTAGGAAAACATCGTACGAACATTAATAGTATGTGACGTCACGCGTTGATAAAATTGAAATATACGTGTAACATGCATTACAGTAAGTCAATATTACCTTATATTTAGGTTATGAAAGAATAAAATACAGGATTTCCACCGTGTTCGAAGGTCAGGCGGTAGTCACTCCCATAAAAGCTAAAACTAGAAAACGAATAGGAGAATCATCCGTCTTATAGCAATTTCCTAGTGGAAAGTCTGCGTTAGAGCCTCGTATGTTATATATTAGGGCAGAGTATTGATAGGACAGAAGCGAGTTAGTGCAAAAAAATCTTCCCTCCGTCTAGTTTATCATGTACCATGACACCCTTTTATAAGCCTGCAGAAATAGAGTTTTAGAGACCCCTCATCATTGGTAGGACACTATATTGTACCCGATGAGGTTCTAATAAAGTAGAATAGTCTGTAAGTACGTCGTGCCCGTGCTGTGTACATGTGTGCACAAAGTTTTAATAAAATTGTCTGCAGCGCTTAAGGTCAAAAATTGAAAATAAATTACTTATCATTTTCAATAAAAATATTTATTTTTATAATTAAATTTATTATTACTATTAGAATTACTAATATTATAAAAGCGGTTCTTTGTCCTAGGTATGCAGAATCTATCCATATCATGCTCTCTCGTCTGCCTGATCGTGCTAGGCAGCGCGGCGCTGGTGGGCTTCTTTGGCATCTGCAAACATCAGATCAGCGCCGTGCTCGTCACCGGCGTCATGTATCTACTGGCTGGTAAATATGTTTCTACAAAGTGCATATGGGTCATTCCCGTGAGTGGTTAAAATTATGATTCCAAGGGGCAAACTTGATCGAAAAAGTGTTTTTTTTTTTCTGATCATTAGTCTTATAAGTCACAAAAAATCATTTGAGTCTTTTGCGGCAATATATTTTACGCAATATTAAATCAAGAGGTTTGAATTAATGAACTAACTAATAACAACGGTTTTTTCTTCACAGGTCTATTCGCAATGTTTACTCTAATGATAATACACTTTAAACGTGTACAACGAGTGTCTGCCCGCGGCAGCTCACACCTCGACGGGACCGATGACGGCGTGGTCGGCCCTAGAGGACCAGCCATGTCCCTCCTCTCTGCGAGAGAGTTCTCTACTTCATGGTCTCTAGACCTAGGGTGGGGTGGAGTAGCCCTTGCTACTACTACATCAGTTCTCTGGATACTACTATCAAAAATAATGAGATACAACCCTATTTCTACTATGATATTGTAAACCTATATTCGATTCCAATTTTCCCCAAAAAATATTTAAACATAATAGTCAATTAAACAATTTTAAGGTGTCGACAGTTAAGACTGGGTTTCATTAATAAAAATCGTGTCAACTAAATTGGCTTTTACATTTTACTCAAAAAAAAACATGCGTGGCAGTTTTTAGGGACTACCGATTAAATTGAAAACAAAGTAAAAATTTGTCAATTGGGCTTAGGTATCCCAACCAAAGCGTTCGGTGACGATGGAATGAGTTCCATGATTTTGTTCAAACCAAAAGTGACCTAACGTCGTAAGTATCTAACGATAAAATATTACTTTAATTTGATCTAGGTTTCTACTATTGATGAAATCCGTTTTTTGTCGATGTATGTAGGTAATAGTTCGAGGGGAAGATTTCAAATTACTTAGGTATTAGTTTTGTAAATAGTTTGAATATTGCAATGAACATTCACATCTGTATTATTTGCTACAAATGCTTAGTAGACAATTGCAAGTTTTTATCCTCGGTCTGATAAATTCTGAAGCACACTATGAAACCTCTTTTCATTCCAATGTTATGCTTTGAATTTGAATAAGCTTTAGATTGTCGCCGAGCTTGCTACCGTCCATTGCTATTTAATGTGATTGTGACCTCTTTACGTCTTCTTTTGATTAAAATTATACTTTCATATTTCATTCATATTTCAACTATGTCCCCTACTATCAGGGCCGTCTTAACCGGGGGTTCAAGGGTGCGGTCGCACCCGGGCGCGCAGCCCGAGGGGGCGCAGGCCGAGCTCTATATTATATCAATTTTATCAGGATATCTTCGAAATTGGCAAACTAACATCCCCTGGCCCTATCCCACCCTCTACCCCCTTTTTCGTGATCAAAGGTAGCCTATGTTCGTTCCCAAGCTTTAAATTATCTCTGTACCAAATTTCACAATAGAAGACATTCATGGCCCTACTCCCCCCTTTTATCGTGAAAAGGGTGGACCATTTTCGCGATAAACGGTAGCATATGTCCGTTCTCAAACTCCAATTCATCCTTTTACCAAATTTCATCAGGATATCTTCAAAACTGACAAACTTTCATCCCCTATCCCCCCTCTCCCCTTAAACCCCCTTTTTCGCGATTAAAGGTAGCCTATGTTCGTTTCCAAGCTTTAATCTATCTCTGTATTAAATTTCATCAGGATATCTTCAAAAATGACTAACTTTCATCTCATGGCCCTACTCCCCTCTTCTACCCCCCTTTTCGCTATGAAAGGTAGCCTATGTCCGTTACCAAGCTCTAATCCACCGCTGTACCAAATTTCATTAGGAAATCTACAAAAATGACAAACTTTCATCCCCTATTTCCCCCCCATTAACCCCTTTCTCGCAACAAAAGGTAGCCTATGTCCGTTCTCGAGCTTTAATACACCTCTGTACCAAATTTCATCAAGATCGGTTCAGTGGTTTAGGCGTGAAAGCGTAACATACAGACAGACAGACAGAGTTACTTTCGCATTTATAATATTAAAAGTATGGATTACAGATCTTAGAGAAAAATAAATGAAACATCAAAAATTTATTGCGTTTTTTTTGTTGACCGGGGGGAGGCGGTGTGCGTTCGCGCAGCGGAATGTTGTTGAATTTAAAGGTTTTAATTATGCAGATATTTAGTGTATGACGTCGTGAAATTGTGTATGGTAAAAAAAATTTGTACATGCAGCCATTGTGGAGAAATTCGCTAAAAATTGATTCCGCTGGGCGAACGTTGTCCTGGCGGAACTTTTTTCTAATCCATGGACTTAGAAGAAAAGAAATGTGTCCAAAAATTAGTGTGTATTTGTGTGTAATTGTGTATGTATGAATAAAATTAGTGCATGCATAAACTTCGGAGAAATTCAAGTTTCCGCTACGCGAACGTTTGGCCGTTAGCTAGTTTTCATATAAAGCTCTTATATAGAGAGCTGTAGATTTTTACATAGGCTGTTTTGAATTTGTTTAAATTTGTTTAAAAAACAGATTTAGAAGAAATCGTAGGGTTTAAAAGATAAAAATATAAAAGTGAAATACGCTCATTAGGTCTTAGTTCGTGAAGTAGCCACTTTGGGGTCTAGATTTTCACGTTTATACAAACCTTGTAAGTGTCTGCAACATGTTGCCAAGTATCAATGATGGTTCGTTAGTAATTAATGAGTTATAGGACAATTTACCATGAATAGACCACTGTTTGCAAAGCAGTCAAATATCAAGACGTTCTAAACTAATTGCATAGTAAAATGTATTCCAATAATTAGTATATTAATTCAACTACTCACATGCAAAATTTCATCTCATTAAATTCAGTAATTAAAGAGAAACAATTAAAATACTGACAAAGCATCGAAAACCTACATAACCCGACCAAGTTCGGATGGCTACAAAAAAGCGACCGTGCCATATTTCTAAGTAACGTTCTTAACCTTCCAGTATAGTATTTATTAATATGGTACAGTTGCGTACACAAGCGTTAGGAAAAAATAAAACAATTGCATTTCTAGAATGAAAAATATTTTTTTAATAATACCGTCCCTATCTGCGATAAGAATAAATCTTCAATTAACAAGTTCTAATTAAACATCAGCTTCTTACTATCACTCACTCAATATACCTACCACATAATTATTTTAAGCTTCACTGTTACACTATAACATTAATAACACACTGTCAATATTATTATTAGGGAGAATTGGCGATACATAGCAAAACAATAGCGCATACGCACATTGTCCTTGAGTGCAAATTTGTGAATGGGGATAAAACAAAACCAGGTTCAAGTTCAACAGCAAACGAATACGCGCAGGCCGTGGCTTATGTGAGTTATGAAAACATATTGCGCTCTCTTTTCTTCAAGGATGGAAGTACCGTTTCAAGAGGGAAGCCGCCTCTATCGCTCGTTGCGCGCAGCGCGTTGTCTGATTTTTCACACTAGCATAATATTTTTGATCAATTCCTAACTACAATACTTAGACTATTTAATCAAAGGACTAGCCTTAAGTGTACCGCTTCGAACAAAATAATTCTGAATATTTTGGTGGGGTGCGCGGGAACACGCCCACATACATAAGTCCAGTACAACGGTAATATCATATAAAAAAAGCCATAAAGTAGCTAAATAGTACTTACTGTCATAGTCAAATACATTTAAAAAATCATGTGTAGAAAAAAAAATGACCTGTAAATTATATCAAAACAATTGTGTTATCACCTGTACCAATTAAATACCGGTAGTGTACTGTAAATTTTAGAATGTTACCTAGATATATTGAACGGCCGCTTTTTTATATCTATCCGAATTTGGTCGGGTTATGTAAGTTTTCGATGCTTTGTAAGTATTTTAATTGTTCCCTCTTTAATTAATGAATTTAATGAGATGAAATTTTGCATGCAAGTAGTTGAATTAATACACTAATTATTGGAACACATTTTACTATGCAATTACTTTAGAACGTCTTGATATTTGACTGCTTTGCAAACAGTGGTCTACTCATGGTAAATTGTCCTATAACTCATTAATTACTAACGAACCATCATTGATACTTGGCAACATGTTGCAGACACTTACAAGGTTTGTATAAACGTGAAAATCTAGACCCCAAAGTGGCTACTTCACGAACTAAGACCTAATGAGCGTATTTCACTTTTATATTTTTATCTTTTAAACCCTACGATTTCTTCTAAATCTGTTTTTTAAACAAATTTAAACAAATTCAAAACAACCTATGTAAAAATCTACAGCTCTCTATATAAGAGCTTTATATGAAAACTAGCTAACGGCCAAACGTTCGCGTAGCGGAAACTTGAATTTCTCCGAAGTTTATGCATGCACTAATTTTATTCATACATACACAATTACACACAAATACACACTAATTTTTGGACACATTTCTTTTCTTCTAAGTCCATGGATTAGAAAAAAGTTCCGCCAGGACAACGTTCGCCCAGCGGAATCAATTTTTAGCGAATTTCTCCACAATGGCTGCATGCACAATTTTTTTTTTACCATACACAATTACACGACGTCATACACTAAATATCTGCTTAATTAAAATCTTTAAATTCAACAACATTCCGCTGCGCGCACGCACACGGGGAGGGGGCGCAGTCTGAGCTTCGCACCCTGGCGCTATATAGCCTTAAGACGGCCCTGCCTACTATAAAAATATACAATATTACACAATTATGAAATGTTTGACACTTATTTGCACAGTAACTTATGTACCTAACTACATACCTACTTACAATGAAAATAATGGATATTAAGTAAGTCTAATTACATACAATGACGATTATAAAGGATGAAGATTAAATTGCAGTACTTATCTAGAAGGCAAGAAATAATATCATTCTATACATAGGTAAATATATATTTTACGCAGCTCGAGTTACCTAGGTACTCATTCACTGTTGATAGTTATAATAATATAGACACACAAAAATGAAAAATAATGAAATTGAATTATAATTAAGTATTAGGTACATAATGACGATGTTATAATTTATTATTTATTTACCGAATATGTTAAAGAATGGTGCTGCCCGTAATTAAAAAAAATTAATAGTTTTCAGTTTAACTAATATTGTATCTAAATGTATAAGAGAGAAATGTACCTACCTATCTACTTTCAAATATTTTCCTCTCTTACATGTCTTTATGAGTCTGGTTTCTCCATTGGTACTTAAAGTGTTAAACGAATTTTAAACTTAATATAAAAAGCTATCAATCCCCTTATTTTAAAGCACAATTTTATTGCATTGGCTTGTGCCCACTGAAACGTGCTTGATTGGCAACAGCTTAAGGGCAATAAAGGAAATAAATGCTGAGGTTTAATAGCTATAAGGAAGTAATTAATAAAAACCTGTTTAGTAGCGCTGTAAAAATGCAAAGTTAGTAGTGCAACTTTAAATCAAACAAAACAAGTACCTACTAAGGCTTTTAAAACAATAATTAGGCACATGAATACGAAAGTGTAGCCTATTTTAATCTTAAATTAAAACTTAAAAAGCAATCTGATATTCCAAAGATGAACAATTGACTTTTAGAATCCTTAATCACTAGAAATAGGATTTTAATGTTTGTTAAATCCTCTGCCTAAGTAATTACCTATGTAGTTTGTAATACTAATAAGTCTACCCACGTAGGCCACGTACTTAATGTGATGTGAAACCATGTGAAAATCTAAGTGACAAATGATGTAAAAAATACAGACTCGACTAGACTCTTTAGTAGAGGCAGGATTTGCTTTTGCGTAATGAATAAAGAGGTGTTATTGCAAATTGCATGTTGGAAAGTAGTCTTTGGGTTTTAGAAAAGAAACTGTTAAACTTTAATATTAATCTACCCAATGTGTGGGCAAATCTTACGTTTTACTTATTGGCAACACAGTTGCAAATAAAATTATAAATATTGGAATTAAGCTTAAAGCACACTTTGTATAAAGCATCGTTCTTATTGTGAGGTTGTTCATTTCAAATGAATGTTGTTTGTTGTGTTCTGTTATTTGTTCTTTTATACTTTGAAAGCATAAAGCAATAAATTTATTTTGTTTACGATTGTAGTTTCATTGTCTCTACCTGTGCCTACCTACTTCATTACTGTAGTCTTACTAAGTATTTCCCAGTTTTATCCAAATTTTGAATTTTGGAGACCGAGGCCCGCTTACTTTGATTGACTTTTCCGGGAGCGACTACTGCTAACTGTCTTAACTCTTAGAGTGAAGCTTGCACCTGAGTCTTTTATTGCTGCATTCAAAAGTAATTTAAGTATAAATACCTGATGCTCGTAACCTGACGGTAACAAAAGCTTCAATTTCCCCTCCCGAGGAGGGCCAGACCGAGAGGGATGGTCATGGGTCAGCCGGGGTGCGAGGGATATGTCGTAGACAACCTCACCTTCGGCCTAGCACTTCGACCCGACCCACATAGGGCGTGCAGTTTAATCGGTTCGAGTCCGACATAACCTCCCCATCTGCGGAGAGGGGCTACGGATCATCCATGGGGATTTCCCGCACGTAAAAGAAAAAAAAAAGGTTACAAAAGTTTTAAATAGATAAACACCGATATATAATACCTAATGATATTAAGGGTTCATGTTGGAAAGTAGTACATGTCAATCGAATATATTTGGAATATGCCCTTATAATCCTCATTTATTGACTTCGCAGAAACCGGGTAAAAAAAATTTAGAGCTACATGAGTTATGGCCCTTTTACCCAATTGCGGCTTAATCAAGTGATGTTATCAACAAGACAGAAGGGATAGTTCATGTTATAAGTCTGTACATATTAGTTTATCCATATTAATATTTTACAAATGGGAAAGATTATGTGTGTGTCTGTTTGTCCGTCTTTCATGACTAAACAACTAAACTGAGTTTGATGAAATTTGCTACAGGGGTAGATTAGACCTTGAGAAAGGACATAGACATCCACGGGGGCAGAGCCAAGAGCTGAAGCTAGTACCATATACTCCCAAACACAGAAAGAATTTAACAGAAGGCCAGTAGAGATCACAAGTGTAGACAAAATATTCCAGTAGGTTTGTACAACCTTCAAGAACGAACACATAAATTACACTTGGTCATTAGCATGTCAAGATATTATCAACAAGTAGGAAGGTATAATTACTGTATTTAGTAGTCATATAACAGCTTGAAGGTACCATGTAACCCTTAACATAATGGTGGATTATTTTACTGCCGATCGATACACATTAAGGTCATTAACTACATATATTTGTTTACTCATCAGAAAATAGTGATTAGGAGGGCAGACTGGATTCGGAAGGCGGAAGATCAGGAGTAATTACGCATATTTGGAGAGGCCTATATCCAGCTGTGGACCGAAATAGGCTAATAAATAATTGAATGAAATTTTGAAGCATTTACTATGCTAACTTTTCAAATCGATTAAGATAGGAAAAAGTGAATCGCTCAGGCGGGACTCGAACCCACGATCTTTCCCTTACAGGGGGAATGCTCCACTGAGCCACCGAGCCACACCTGAAGCTATCCAAATTCTCCTATACTACCGTCTTAAGGCGACGGTGGGAGCCATCTACCGACAATCATACGAAATATCGGAATAAATAATTGATTGATTGATATCAGAAAAATGTTTTTCCAGCTGAATATTTTTTCTAAGAAAGCTTTTATGTCACCATACGATAAGAATTAAAATTGTATAGCCAACTAGCTGTAGCCCGCGATTAAATTCACCTCTCTACTCAACTTTGCCCTCGACTATTTTGACATTAATGATCACTGCTCCGTTCCCTTGAGTAGTAGCGTGATGATATATAGCCTATGTGTTATTCTGATGTATAAGCTATGTGATTGTAAAGGTTCATTAAAATCCATTCTGTAGTTTTTATGTGAAATGCTGCTTTTTTGTTTTTTTTTTTTGCGTGTGGCAACACTACGGCTAAAATCTGATTGCATTTCGTCCCGTATTTATTTTAATTTTTTATTAATTATTTCGAGAATTAAGGCTAAAATTCATCACAAAACACGATCTTATAATTATAAAAGTGTATTTAGTTAAAAACGTGTGTGTAAAAGTGAAATAAATCAGTGAAAATTACGTCCAGCTGATTTGGTTCACCGGCTAAATGTCAATGACACCGCTTAATTGAAAATAATTTGTTTTGTCTTCTCTATAACTACAGTTTAAAGTGATTTTAACACAGGTAATCGTATCAATAACTACAGATTATTATCATATTAGTTTATATTTGCAGCGTATTCAACCCATTTCGTTTTGAGGTCTCATATTTAATTGTGTAGGGTAGGTACCTACTGATCAAACTGCATTTTGGTATTTATTCCTTTATAAATTTATAAAAAATAGTAATGCCAATCACACGTAGCATGTCTTCTGCACGCCGGGATGAGGCTAAACTAGATAATACCTTGAGAAAACTGGATCTAACTTTGAAGGAGTTGGATGCATCCAAAATGCTGGTTGAACAGTTGCACAAAGAAAGAGATGACAATGAGAAGGAACTACTGGATAGTTTAAATAAACACGATTTAATCAAAAAGCAGATGGCTGAGCTGCACACAGAACATAGGTTAGTGTTAGACGAGCGGGACAGATTGTATAATATTGTGGCTGGGTTTAGGGAGTGCAGTGCTCAAAATTAAATTTAGTGATTGGGCTACACCTGGAATTTATAAGAGTAGACAGAAATTGTATAAATTATATGAGACAAAGGCATGTACAAATGATCCACAAATCATTGAACATACTAAAAAGTACTCTAAAATGTTTAAGAAAGTCTGTTCAATGGCCAAATCTAATTATATCCGTGATAAAATACAAAAATCTGATAATAAAATTAAGGCAACATGGAATGTTATCAACAAAGAAACCTGTAAAGCAAGGTCACGTGATCGATCCTTCGAGTTAGAAATAGATGATGGACACATCAGTGCTGACGCTGACGTGGCCAATGCGTTTGAATCTTTTTTTACAAATGCTCCAATTACCATAACTAGTAAATTAAATTCTTCAAAAAACGTAGCTGCTTCTCTTCTTGAATCTTGTGTTGATAAATGTAGAGTAAACTTTGATTTTCAGTATATTGACCCCGAAACCGTAATAAAAACTTTTAAGCAACTAAATATAAAAAAGACTGAGGATCTGTGGGGCATTTCAACCAATATAATAAAATCAGTAATGCCCACTATTGCCCCTTATCTCGCATTTATATTTAATCAATGTATCGATGATAAACAGTTTCCCACACTCATGAAGTTTAGTAAAATCATTCCATTATTCAAAGCAGGGGACAAAACTGATCCATCTAATTTTCGGCCCATCTCCATACTCCCAGCACTCAGCAAAATTTTTGAAAAAATTATATTTAGTCAACTGCTTTCACATTTCGCTTCTAATAAATTACTTCATGAGAAACAGTTCGGTTTCACTAAAGGCAGAAACACGACGGATGCAGGAGTTGAACTCGTTAAACATATATTTGATGCATGGGACAAGAAGCAGGATGCCATCGGTATATTTTGTGATCTATCAAAAGCTTTTGATTGTGTTGATCATGAGACTTTGTTACTAAAATTAGGTTATTACGGTGTTTCTAACAGCTCACTTAGCTTACTTAAATCTTACCTCACTGGCAGAGTACAAAAAGTCAATATTAATGGCACTAACTCATCTGGCGCCCCATTAGTCATGAGAGTTCCCCAGGGCTCGATATTAGGACCCCTTTTATTCTTGATATATATAAATGATCTTCCTCACTTCACTAAAAATCTTTGTGAAATAGTATTATTTGCTGATGACACATCATTAATTTTTAAAACTGATAGACATAAAGAATTACCTGACGATGTGAATATCAACCTTTCCAAAATATTGCATTGGTTCACAAGTAACAACTTGCTGCTCAATGCGAAGAAAACAAAATGTGTAAAGTTTACTATGCCTAATGTAAGACAGATAGATACGCATATCACAATGAACGATGAGTCTGTTCAAATAGTTGATACCACAGTTTTTCTTGGTATGACTCTAGATAGTAAACTGCAATGGGGTTCTCATATCGCAGCCTTGGCAGGAAGACTTAGCTCAGCTGCCTATGCGGTTAGAAAAATAAGGTCACTTACTGATGAGGAAACGGCACGATTAGTTTATTTTGGCTACTTTCACAGCCTTATGTCGTATGGTCTGATGCTGTGGGGCTCAGCTGCTGATATTGAGGCTATTTTCATATTACAGAAACGAGCGATACGAGCAATCTATAGCCTCAGACCCCGTGACTCGCTGAGAGAACTATTTAAAGAAATTAATATTTTAACAGTTGCTAGCCAATACATTTACGATAATGTTTTATATGTACGCAAGAACCTAGATCTTTTCAAAAAAAACTCTGACGTACACAATTATAATACGAGGAATAAAAATAAACTTGTAGTGCCAAAACTCAGACTTCAAAAGGTTGGTAATTCTTTTGTAGGTAACAATATTAAAATGTTTAATAAAATTCCTCAAGAGTTGGTTGACATGCCTCTAAATAAGTTTAAAATCGAAGTAAAAAAGACTTTAATGAAAAAAGGATATTACAAAGTAAACGAATACCTTAATGATAAAAATGCATGGTCATCCTAATCTCTTTGCTTGCTCGCACAATATAAACCTATGAAAAATAAAATAAAAACAAATTGTTTTAAAAAAAGAAACTATAATATTGTTCACTGAGTTTCTTGCTGGTCTCTTCTCAGTAGAACCAACTTACCGAACCAGCGAAAGAATCATTTTCAAATGATTTATTTACTTAATTTAATATTATATTAGTAATTTCCTGACATTATTGTAAAATTTTGACGTTCATATGTGCTCTTTATGTGCCTAAACTGAATAAACGAAATTGATTCTTTGATTCTTGATTCTTTGATCCATAATTTTAAACTTTCGATTTTATAAAATTAAGTAGGACTAGCTATTGCCTGCTAATTCGTCCACATTAAGTTTGAAATAGATTACGGTATTTTTTCTAGCTGTCTCAATACTGTAACGTTTGAGTATAGTACATAAGAAAGAGATACATATTTATATTTATGTAATGTAAGGTATTTGCATGATGTCTTTAATAAACCGTGTTTCATTGACGTACCACTGGCGACGAGGCGGTTTCGTTCGAACAAATTATCGGAAAATACGCGTGTGAACGTTGCAATTGTGTCCAAAAATGCCAATCGGAAAACTAGAACCTTTTGATTTAAGCAGTAAACAATGGCAACCGTATATTAGGAGAGTTAGGCAGTACATTGTACTAAACGAGGTAAAAGATACCCTCCATGTTCCGCTGTTAATTACGGTTGTAGGTGAAGCAACTTATACATTAATGTGCGATCTGTGTTCCCCGGCCCATCCCGAGACGAAATCATTCGATGATTTGGTGACATTGGTAGCAGAACACCTGGAACCACAGCGGTCGGAAATCGCGGAACGACACGTATTCCGGTTACGTCGACAGAAGACAGGCGAATCATTAACCGACTACCTGACAAATTTGAAACATTTGGCCACTACGTGCAATTTCGGCTCGAATCTCGAAGAGAATTTGCGGGATCAGTTTGTTTCCGGCCTAGCGGGTGAGGCCATGAGATCGCGGATTTTCGCCGAGAGAAACATTCGATACAAGGAGGCGGTCGAACTGGCGTTAGCACTAGAGGCGGCGGAAAAACATGCCGAGGTCAGCGGTTCGGTTACGGCGGGAGACTCATCCGAGGCGGCGGCCAGCACGGCGGGCGATGGCCTGCACTACACGCGCGGCGGGCGAGCGGGCCCGCGCGCTGGCTCGGCCGGCGCCACGCGGGGCAAGCGGGAGGTACCCGCAGTACGCGCGGGCGCATGTTGGCGCTGCGGTAAGGCCCATATAGCGGAGAAGTGTCGGTATAAAAACTACAGTTGTGATACGTGTGGTCAAAAAGGACACTTAAAAGTGATGTGCAAGTCCGGACGTGCTAGTGGCGATCGGCATAATTACGTGAGTGAAGGGTCAGACGAAGAAATGTTTAATATCAAGGTGAAATGTCAAGGTAACAATCCTTACTTTATTCCGTTGACGATCGATAATCAGGTGATAGAATGTGAAGTAGATACTGGGAGCCGTATTTCCGCGATTAGTGAAGAAATGTATAAAAAAATATTTTGGAATAAGAAACTTGTAACGGATAACTTAATCCTACGTAGTTATTCAGGTTCAGCGATTGAGTCACGAGGTTTCATTGAAGTTGAAGTAACTTTCGGAGACGTTACAGTGAGATTTTTACGACTTTTGTCATTAAAGGTGGGGTACGGCCGTTGTTGGGACGCGATGGGATGCGTGCGTTGAAAATCACACAAATAAACATCAATGAAATCAACGATGATCAGTGGGTGAACCAGCTACGTAAACAATTTCCAGAGGTTTTTAGTGAAAAGTTAGGTACATGTAGGCGTCTCATTCAACTACAGCTGACTGATAAGGAACCGGTTTACGTGCGAGCCAGGCCGGTGCCGCTGGCGCTCCGCGCGCGAGTCGAACGCGAGTTAGGCCGCTTAGAGGCGGATGGTTCTATCTACCGGGTTGAATATTCGGACTATGGTACACCCATAGTACCCGTAGTCAAACAAAACGGGGATATAAGGATTTGTGGGGTTTATAAAATCACAATTAATCAAAAATTAAAAAGAGACTATTATCCGTTACCACGCATCGAAGAATTGTTTGCTAACCTCAGTGGAGGTAAAAAGTTTACTAAAATTGATTTAAAACATGCCTACGAGCAATGCATCCTTACGGATGACTCACAACCTTATACTGCGATTACAACACATGTAGGGACTTTCGTTTATAGAAGAACCCCCTAAGGGCTATCATCAATTCCGGAACAGTTTCAGAAACTCATGGAAGAGACTCTGCGCGGGGTACCGGGGTGCGTAGTTTTCTTGGACGATATTTGCGTCACAGGGGTCAATGACCCCGACCATAAAAAAACCTTACAGCTGTACTTGAAAGATTGCGGGAGGCAGGCCTGACAGTTAAGTTAAGTAAGTGTAAGTTTTTACAAGAAAGTGTAAAATATGTAGGCTTTATTATAAATAAAGACGGTTTGAGACCGGATCCCACGAAGTTGGAAGCTATTTCCAATGCACCTAGGCCACAAAATATATCCCAACTTAAAAGTTTTTTAGGTATGATTAATTATTACGGGCGATTTATACCGAATTTAAGTACGATGTTACAACCCTTGCATAATTTATTAAAAAAAGAGGTGACTTGGGAATGGTCGCCTAAGTGTGAGCAGACCTTTATTTTAGCGAAACAATCCCTCCTGAGCGAGCGTGTACTGGCGCATTACTCGGAGGGGCAGCCGCTCGTGTTATCAGTAGATAGCAGCTCGTATGGCTTGGGTGCAGTTTTGGCACATCGCTATCCAGATGGCAGTGAGAGACCAGTAAGTTGTGTGTCGCGTACGCTTAGTCCGGCAGAGCGTAACTACAGCCAACTGGACAAGGAAGCGCTTGCTATACTGTTTGGGGTAACGAAACACCATCAGTATTTATTTGCGCGACGGTTTACATTGCGTACCGATCACCAACCATTGACCCATATTTTTGGTGATAAAGGGGGCATTCCCCAAACTGCGGCCAGTCGCTTACAGAGGTGGGCGGCTCGTCTGGCTGCATATGATTTTAGTATCGAATTTGTACGATCGGCGGACAACACGGTCCGGCCGATGCATTGTCGCGGTTACCGTTATCTCAGGAGGGTCGTTCCGCGCACGCTTTAGATTATTTGAACGTGGTCGAAGACTGTTTACCTATTTGTTACAAAGACATTGCGAAAGAAACAGAACGGGATGCATTGTTAAGTAAGATTAAAGGGTATGTCCTTTTTGGTTGGCCGTCGGGATCGAGCAGCGATGTAGAACGCCCGTACTTTGATAGGAAAAAGGATATCGGGATGGAACAGGGCTGCATTGTTTACAAGTATCGCATAATAGTGCCACACAGGTTGCAAAACAAAATATTAAATGAAATCCACGAAGGACATCTCGGAATGAATAAAATGAAGAGTTTATCGCGGAGCTATGTATATTGGGCCAGTTTAGACCGGGACATCGAGCAGCTGTGTCGGTCGTGCGCGGCGTGCCGCACGGTGCTCGATGCCCCGCCCCGGTCTCAGCTGCACCCTTGGGAGTTCCCACTGCACCCCTGGCAGCGTATACATGTAGATTTTGCAGACTGTGGGGGAAGACGGTACTTAATCTTGGTGGACGCACACTCTAAGTGGATAGAAGCGGTGCCTATGTAGAGTACGAATGCCGACCGTACTATCAATGTATTACGAAGTATTTTCGCGAGATTCGGTTTACCATCGCAGCTCGTTTCAGACAATGGGCCCCCTTTCTCTTCGCTAGAATTTAAGGAATATTGTAAAAATAATTGTATAAAACACACGACTTCGGCACCTTATAGACCTCAGGGTAACGGAGCGGCAGAAAACGCTGTGAAAACCGTAAAGAAAGCAATTAAGAGAGCATTGTTTGAGCGGGTAGATGTGGATGCCGCTTTATACAAATTTCTTTTCCAGTACCGAAACTGTGACCACGCGACCACGGGGGTATCTCCAGCAGTAGCCTTACAGGGGCGGCGATTACGCAACCGGCTCGATGTGTTGCGGCCGGATAGGGCTGCCACGGTTCGAGATAGGCAGGAGCAGCAGGTGGCTCGTACCGCAGGGAAAGAAAGGAATTTTGACGTAGGGGATGCCGTGCTAGTCCGGGACTATTCAGCGAGGGGTGAAAAGTGGGCTGAGGCATCAGTCACAAAGAAAACGGGCCCAGTCTCATATAAAGTAGATGTTGGTAAAGGTAAAGGCATAGAATGGCGTAGGCACGCTGACCAAATGATTCCGATAAATAGTAAGACTCGGTACTCGTTATCGCGAACGAGTGATGTCACGGTTACGACGGATAGCAACGATAAACCTGAGGTCGATAAGGACGCTGATCTTGATTCGTATGAAGACGCGTCGGACGGCGGTAACGGCAGTCGGGATAAGTCACTTGGGGTCCAAGGTGAGCCCACACCAGTGGCCCAGCCACCCCACCCGCTACCGGCACGACCGGCAACGCCGCCGTCGTCTCCGCCTCCCGACGCGTCCGCTCGAGCACTGCGTGCATTAGTACGAGCTAAACGAACGATCCTTAATTTATTGGAGTAAATAATGAATGTATATGAATGATAATTAGGATTGTATACCCAGTGTGTTTATAGTTATAGTTAGGGTATTATAGTGGTTCGAGGCTTAGTGGGGAGAGATGTAACGTTTGGGTATAGTACATAAGAAAGAGATACATATTTATATTTATGTAATGTAAGGTATTTGCATGATGTCTTTAATAAACCAGTCTACCGCACACTTCCGTGTTTCATTGACGTACCAAATACATATAAAGAATAGTATAAGCCAATGTTCACAGGTGGCATATATTGGGAATACCCTATTAGATGTTAGTATGTTGAAGTACAGAACATATATTATATTATTTAAATAACATGACAAACTGCTGCTTGGATGATTTGAATATTACAATAATGCAAATGAAATACAATACATTTATTAAAAAAAAATATTTATTTATATAATTTCTTAAACTATATTTACAACGTAGGTACCTATATATCTACATAAGCTAAGTCTAATTCGTACTTTAACTCGTACTTATAACTTCGACACTCGTATGTCTCCGGCTTTATAGACACTTAATAAAATGAAAAACAAATTGGATAGCTCCAACAATCGTACTAATGAAATTTAATTCGTTAATGGATGTGCCTAACGAATTATTTATTTAATTTTATCGATAGTATGGAGAAAAGGGATTGATGGATTTAAAATATACATTAGATATATAAATTTATATCATATGTGTTTAGCAAATGCGTTGTTTTTGGGAATTAGTGACATTTTATCGGGTCTTTAATGGTGTTAATATCATGATTAATATAGAAGCAGAAAAATATTTTTTTCGAAAAATAAAAAACACTTTATCGTTAATGAAAGTATTCAATTAGAAATACATTTTTTATGTATAATCTGTATATCTTCTCTTTTCAAAACGATGTAAATTTTTGTTTTGCTCAAAAAAAAACTACTATTTGATATAGAATACGTTTTTACCTGGGTCTATCTGTCCTAACACTAATACAAGTTGATGATTAGTAAAAGCTGGTATCAACTTTATACTTAGGACCGTTATACTAACTTAGGGCAAATTGGGAGAAAGACCTATGTCCAGCAGTGCTAATTGATTGATACTAACTTATAAATATTGACACGATTTAAGCTACAATCAGTTCACTCTTAAGCCTGATTTCCACTACGCGCAACAGTCTCCGTACAGACACAGTTTACACGCCATTGCACATCTAAAATTTGTAGCTAAAGTCATAGCTTTAGTATGTAAACAGTCCGTAAGAAGTCCTTTCCTCACAGTGGAAACCAAGCTTTAGTGGGGGGAAATAATAATAAAAATATCTAGTTATAAACCATTTACTTAATCATTATCTTTTAATAATTCGTCCTCTAAGTCGATATCTTCGGCTTTCCGTTTCTTCGGCCTCGGCCTCTTCCCTTGCAACATCTCCAATTTGATCTTTTTCGACTGCTTTTTCTTTTCTTTTAGTTGTAGTTTTCTCTTGGCCGCCTTTTCTGGATTGTTGACTTTCTCTTGAAGTAATAGCTATAATGGAATAATGTATTTAGTACAAGTGTTTAAGCGCATAAAAGTAACCTTATGTAAGTGGAGAAAAAGAATTAGTTAGACTGTAAATCACTTATTTAAGGGTAAAAACCTAAGAGGGTACGACGTAACACTTATGACGTGAGTTTTACGTCGTACCCTCTGCAAGTTAATACATAGAAGGAGAATTGAGCACTAAATCATTGACTATAATAATATACAAATCGATTAAGATAGGAAAATATTGAATCGGTCTAGGCGGGGTTTGAACCCTCGATCTTTGCCTTACAGGGGAAATGCTTCGACCACTAAGCTATCAGACCTCGCCCTAACCAATCCAAATTTCTTCTTTATATTTGTATTTGAGGCGACAGCGAGGTCTGCTAGCTTAGTAATTTTAATTAGCTAGATTTTAATATTAAGGCTGCAAAATGCTTTAAAAAAAAACATTAAAATATGACAATAATATTTACCATCATATGAAAAGTTAAAAAAAAAAAAGCAGCCGGAACGTCGGGATAAATGTAAATGATACCAAATAAATTCACACAGTATCATTTACTATCAAGTTTTCCGGATTACACCCCACTATGGAAATGAATTTAAAGGCGTATTCACGTCGAAATATTTTGAAGCTTGTTAACACCTTCGCTACATCGTTGCGTGCACTCATACGGGCGCCTTTTTTGTGCAGATGATATGGAAATATATCGTGCAATTGCAATCATATGTATTTTTTACACGAAAGTTATGCAAACCCACAGTCAAACCGTGAAAACGGTTTTATGGGGCCTCAGTCTTATGTAATTATAGGCTAATAAAGATTTTAAAAAAAAGTATGTATGTATTTTCTAGTGTAATGGACACGGTAGCCTAGTGGTATGGGTAATGGACTGCTGAGACGAGGTCTCGGTGTCGATCCCAGGTTTTCCATGGCTCACACCAATGACTTTTCGATGTTTTTCGAAGTTATGTGTATATTTATCGCAGGTTTATAAGTGCCCAGTTAATGGCAATAGGCTCGCCACCTATTACATTGGGACCTAAACATAAACCGGCGAAATGTGGGTGCTAGCACCTCTGCCTACCCCTTCGGGGATAAAGGCGTGAGTTTATGTTATGTTATGTTTCGTATTTTCTACAGCAAAGGCGTGCATAAAAATACATATGATCGCATTTGCGTGATAAGGCAGCGGTGGCCTCAGTTACTGGGTTTTAAAGAAGTCGAAATTGTCAAAATTAATAAAAGAAACTAACCTTCTTCCTCTCAGCCCTCTTAATATTTAGCTTCGTCTGTGCCTCAGCGACAAGCTTACTATATTCGATATCCCCTATTTTCCTTCGCAGTTTCTTGCCAAGTCGACCGGCGAGTTGTTTGGCGATACTAGCAGGGGAGGTAGCGTCACCCGTCGAAAGTTCTCGAACGATTGGGGGGAGAATAACGTCCACTATTTTATTAACTTCCCCACTTTCTAGGGAGCTGATGACGTGGGTCCACATTGTGAAAATGGATGATCGCTGTAACAGAATGAATTTATTATTATTCATTTGCATAGACTAAAATCAGTTCGATAGCTACCATTGGGCGATTCTTAAAGTAATGTAAATGCAAAGAAATATTACTTAAGAGGGGCTAGTATCACTTATGCATCTTCTTCATCCTAGCCTTCATCCGCTGCGTGGTTCCCGGCAGAGTAGAATTTGGGCCGCCCCTTCTCTTTCCATGTGGTGTCGTACAAGGCGACTAAGGGATAGGGCTGATTAACTTTAACATCAGACAGATATGTACAGCCCAGACTCCGCCTCAGATGCATGGCTCGAGTCAACAATAGTGCCCGGAATACGGCAATAGGCTCACCCCATATTACGTGGGATCGAATACAGATTGGTGAAACGTGGGTGTTATTTCACCTTTGCCTAACCCTCCGGGGATAAAGGCGTGATTATATGTATGTATGTATGTTCATCCTAGCGTTAATCCCAGTGTAATCCGAAGCTATCAACTTGGAGTCTGGGGTCCGCTTTTACCAGTCCCTACGGATTTTGCTAAACTTCGACATTTCTATTTTTGCTAACATTCGCCATCTGACTTCCACAACCCGAAGGCGATATTGAAGCATTGCAGTTAGACTAGTTGTTGGACTTTTAAGGGCTCCAACTATTAGTTTAGATATTCGTATGGCAACCAACCAGGACCGACGGCTTAACGTGCTCTCCGAGGCACGACCAGACCAATGCAAATACCCATATTCATGCATACAAATATTTGCACTGAGCGAGGATCGAGCCCGCGCCTCTTACGCAGCAGCCGCGTTCACTACCGCTACGCCACGGAGGCTGTCAGTGTTACTTAAGCATAAGGAGGTCAAATATTCGAAGTGAGAATTTAAGAGCAGGGTTTGGGAGCAGATGGAAGTTTTAGAAAAGATGGATGAATAACGCACGTGAGAACATGGCAGAGGTAAAGTTTTAGAATAGAATAGAATAGGAGGGAAGGAACGACTGAGGAGTTGACGTCGGACCGGAATGTATGAAATGACATGGAAATAAATATGAAAAACTATAGGGAATGACATGTTGCGTCAACCGAGACATTTGCAGGTGATGATGATTATACTCACAATGGTCATAGCACTCGGCGCCCTGGCCACTTCCACGTTAATAGCTTTCCTCAACTTAAACAGTATCCAACGAATGTTCATTTTGCCGCCGCCTTCTACCTCGTCGCCATCAAGTTGTGACTTCTTGTCTATCTTGAAACTCGATAGCGCGTGCACTAATTGGAGAATTTGGAATAATACTGCTGTCACCTGTAAAGAAAGACTGGTTTTAGAATATTGAATTACACACAGGTCATAACTACTCATCAGATGGCAAAGGATGAAAATTGTCAAAAGAGAAGCCGGTGGAAAAGAACTTGCCTCGATTTAGTTTGTCATACATTAAAATAACCCATTGGGAATTGGGTTAAGTGTTCCAGGCAGATGGACTGGTCGTTACTGCAGTCCACTGCTGGACATAGACCTGTCCAAATACACGCATTTGATTATTGAAAAGGAGGGCGTAGGACCAATATCCTCGCAGGCTTTCTTCAGGAGTTGGAATTCAGAGGATAGGCGGTCCCCCAAAAGCTAAATAAGACAAAATAAGAGCCGCTCCCGTTAAAGCCTAATCGAATCAATAAAAGAAGTATTAGGACAGCAAGTCTCGGGTTCTGAAGCGCGAGTTATGGATGGATGGTTTGAAAAGATATTATTCAAATAATAATCTCACCTGCTCAACCATTTCTTTAGTAGCTCCCGTAGTATACTGTGCACACAAATCCAAAACAAGACTTCTTAAAGTATCTTCAGGGTCGTCATAAATAAAGCCTCTGTCACTCTCCACCTTTTTCTTTATAATACCATCTAATTCTTCGACATCAAGCACTGATATCAACTGTCCTAATATCTTAGCTGCTTTTAACCGCACCCACGAATGAGGATAGGCTAATAACACTTTACATTGCTGACCTATTTCATCATATTCTTGGTAGAATTTCTTATTTTTTAAACTAGACGCGCAATGGACTGTAATCTTCTCTATTAAGTTCAAAATTTGTATTAAACTGTGGTCCTTTTCGCTTTGTTTTTCTTCATCAGTCTTGTTCTCATTATGGTCTAGTTTAATCTTAACGAATCGGCCCTCGGTTATGTCATTGCTGAGGAGTAATATTTTGCCGCTGACTAGAGATAGGACAGTGTTGAGTCTGTTTTTAAAGTCTTCTTGTTCTACGTTTACAAATCGTGTGCTCAGTTGGGCTGCGAGTTCGAAGTGGACAGGCTGTAGAAAAATGGTTAAGATTATGTTAGTTGAATAATTATAGCACTTGTACTTTTCCACACTTTATTTTATTTTTATTTTTAACCTGACTGGTTTCACCTCACGGCATTATGAAAGGTTTAGGATAGGTAAGGATAATGCCGTGAGGTGAAACCGGTCAGGTTAAAAATAAAAATAAAATAAAGTTTGGAAAAATTCAAGTGTTATAATTATTCAATATGTGTAGCAGATTCCACCGAGTGCCATCAATCTCCAGTATAAACATTATGTTAGTTGTTTAAGATAAAGTCAAGTATCGCAAATACGGATAATTATGACACTGCTGTGCATAATATAGAATTAAGCTATAGTCCAAACTGTTGCCTATTGGCGATTGGCAGACATCACACTACCTTTCCAAAACAATGGGAAAGAAAATCTCTCACAAAAGCAATAAGCAATGACCATCAGATACATTTACTTTAAAAAAAAAATAGATACTGAATGATATTCAAACGTTTTTCAAATAATTACGTCTGAGTTTCAACTGTACAATCAGCCGCTGGTGTAATAATAATATAGTAGAACATTCAAGCGACTCAAATAAATCTTATTTGAAGCAACATTTCTCTAGATTACAGATAAAAATTTCTTTTTGTAAATAACAACTAACTCGGAACGGAAATCGAACCTGTATGCCCCCATCACATACCTGATTATCTTGGAAGAACGTGAGCACAAGACTGAAGAGTTTGTTTCTCTCCTGCATGGGGAACCGTTTGAGCATGGCTTCTATACATTGGGCGGCTAAGGCTCGGCACTCAGGCGCGCTGTCATTAAGCATACACGCGCCTAGGGCTAGCAGGAGGTGAGAGCCGTGCTTTAGAAGTTGTGCCTGAAAACAAAAAAAATAAATAAAGAATATTTAATCTGATACAGGGTGTTTTGAGGCTTCCCAATACCTTCGGGTGCTAGCTATCTCTGATGAATAGCAGATGAGGCCCTCGTAAAAACCATTAAACCAGTGGAAAAAATAGGCAGGCCTCGGACTCCAAATGCAACTGGGGAATGGCTAGGAGAATGATGAGAATATCTTAAGCTCCTTGGGCGTCAATTGGTTTCATAACTTCGTTGCATTTAACAAGCTATGCTGTATTTTTTACACTAGCTGTTAAACAAAGTTACATGAAATACTGAGCTATAGGCCACGGTAGCCACTTTCCATCAGGTGGGCTGTATACTTGTTTGCCAACTCAGAGCTATGAAAAAAAAATTAAAAGCTAATTTTTAAGTGTATGTTAACATTCTGATAAGTTGTCAGCCAGTTTTAATAATTTTATTATCTTATAGCAGCAGATACTCAATTTAGCTCTTGAGCTAACATTCCAGGTGCAACTTACCACAAGCAGCTTATTGATAATCATCTCTAGGAACTTAAGCGAAGACTCCCGACCGTGTTGCAGTTCATAGTTCAGTTGCGACACGAAGAAGTCGACATATTTCTCAAACCGCTTGCCTGGCGAGTAGTTTGTTAGGTAGTTCACAAATATAATTCGAGCTTCCTCTCTGAAAAAAAAAATACAATTCAAATTTAGTTTCTTTAACACAAAATACCTCATTAGTATTTTGTTAATCTTCTTCAACTTGCACTTCGGAAACCGAGGTCCATTCTCCTGTTCTTTGTTTTTTTATTTTATAATATCTTCTATATATATATAAATCAATTGCTGTTCGTTAGTCTCGCTAAAACTCGAGAACGGCTGAACGGATTTATCTTATCTTGGTCTTGAAATGTTCGTGGAGGCCTAGGGAAACTTTAAGCGGTGAGAAAATATGAGAAATTGTAACTTTTTTTTATTGATTCTGAGGCGGTACGAAGTTTGCCGGGTCAGCTAGTAATATTATAAATGCCAGGTGGAATATGTTCAACCGTGGACTGTGTGCGGCTGATATGATGATAAATGCAAAAGTGTATATGTGTGTCCGTTTGTGCATCTTTCACGCCTAAACCACCACTGATTTTGATGAAATTTGGTATAGAGGTAGATTAAACATTGAGTAAGGACATAGACCGAGGTATATGAATCGGTTATATTTGGTTGCAATGATCGACTGCCGTCTGACCTCGAAGCCTGAGACGAAAGCCTACACCAGAGTCTCGTCCGTTAATCAGCATATGTTCCGGATTGCAGGCGAGTTGAGGTGTAGGACCATTTAGGTTGGATCCCAAAAGCCTCAAATATTGGATTCTAAATATGTGATCATGTTTTACGTACCTGGATTTAGCCGACTCGCTAAGTATACAAATCTTGGACACTTTCTCCATAACCTCATGCAGCTCGGGAGACACAAGCCTGGCTTCCAGTATCGCCTTCAGGAGAGAGAACGAGTTGGCTTGCTTTTCGTCATTCTGGCAATCTTCCTCGGCATATAACAGGAGAGTTTTGAGCTGGTCGGCTTCTAACTTGTAGTATTTCACGTTCCGCATTAGTACAGTTACCGCCTGAAAGATAAATTAGGATAGAAAGGACACATACATATTGAATACCACCAAGATCTTCGGAGCCTAACCCTGAAGGCATACTCCTGCTGATAGACTGACAGCACTCTGTCGTGGGTTTTCCTTTCGGAATTAAAAGGTCAGACGGTAGTTACCTCCGCAAAAGTCAACGGACCCAAATAATGTATTGGACAAGTAGGAGTGCGGATACCAGACTTCCAAAGAAAGGAAAGGAATCTGTTAACTCAAGATTCCTTTACTATTATACTGAAGATTAGATAATATAGATTGGATATTGTTTATATAGATAGGTACTTTCAATAATAAAAGGGGGCCTTACCTTAAAAGCATTCCGAACTAAATGGTAATTATCATTCTGCTTGCTGATTTCGAATGTGGCATACTTATGTAAAATCGAGAATATCGTTTTAACAATATTTTTAATCATTTCTTCCAGTGTAGGCGTACTAACTCTTATAGTCCATAGAGTAGCTATACATTTCATAGCGACAGTCGTCACTTTTATATGGTCACTGTTTAGTGCGTCCACCAGCAAAGGCACTAAAGGATCAACGAAAGCCCTGCAATCCATCCTAGGAACCTTTTCTCTCTTGAGTATCACATACAGAATATTCAAGCTAAATTCAACTAACACATGAGCGTTTGCTTTACCAGAAGTTTTAACATGTTTAGCTTGCGATTCTTTGTTTCTTTTCGGAGTTTCAGGTATGATTAAACAGTCCGGTTTGGCTCTCAACATTATTTCTCTTTGCTTTTCAGTGATTTCACGTTTAGGAGCTCCTAACACAAATTCTGGTATGCTTTCTGAAGCAACTCCATGTAAGAATATGAATAAAGATTCTATATCAATAAATTTATTTGTCACTAGGCCACTCGTTATGTGCATTAGAGCTTCTTGGACTTTCAATACGATTTTTTTCGAATGATGCTTTTGTAGCACTTCTTTGAAGGGTAGAATGAGATTTATAAGACATTTTTCAGTAATATTCTGAGATACAATCATCAGAGTTACATAACTCTTCTTACTAGGCTTTGCTTCTGGTGTCTTGTAATGCAATTTGTCTACTTCTTTTTCTTCGGATAACGCTCCAAAAAGATCGTTAGTACAAACATCTATTATGTAATGAAGGCTGTCATTGAGTTCACCTGGTTTGAAGTCTGCCTTCAAGGCGTCCAAAACTGTATGTATGGTCGCCACTAAAACGTGGACTTGGAAACCTCTTGTGAGCAGCAAAGTGAGATGTTCTAGTAGAACGCCTAAGTATGAAGTACCAACAGTTATCATGATTTTCTTGACGATATCGCGTGCGGTGATTCTTACTTGTTTTAATGGTGATTTCAGGAAGGAGCATAGTTTGATGATGATTCTAGAATAAAAAATAATAAACACATTAGAAAACTAATAAACTGGAAAAAAGCGGGCCTTACTAACGTAAGGATGATGGTGATGATGATGATCATAATGATAATGAGTAGAAAAATAATATAAAATCTTGGTTTTAATTTAATGCAACATCCTTAGGACACAAGGATATGCCACAAAATTACACTTCTCTTAAATTAAAGAAAAAATATTAGCAACAAATCAAGATCAACGTATATTATTCAGATTCTGATTTACGCAATACTTTATCGAGTGGAGGAGAAAAGTCGGAAGGCAGCCCTGAGCTCCAAGGTCACCTTCGCCTCGGATGCAAGATGATGACTACAACGAGATGTTTATTGAACATAGAATTATTACATTTTATTACTTACCCTGGTAGCTGATGTTTGAGTAGATCACCGGGCAACCTCTGCAAAAGCTTGACCAGCGCTAAAGCTATAGGCACGCGTAACATGTCTTCCTCTTGCCGGTCGAAGCCTGTGCGACGGCGATTTACCTTGTGCGACTCTTCGTGTTCCGTCATTTTGCCGATGGAACTGGACAAAATTTATCATTTCAGAACGAATTTATGACATTTACAATTGTATAGTTGCCAGCATATATCTTAACCCCAAATACATCACAAAATGTACTCTTTAAGAGTTGTACGCGTTTTTTTGGTGTCTTTTGAGGGTAGTACGAAGAAATACGGCGGTTGAAGAACTCAAGTCTACCAAAAATTTGATCAAACTAATTCAAGCGCAGCAAGGCCTTATTTTTTCTCTCGCGACTTGGGATTAAGAAATACATATGCCAGGAACTATAAACGTCATGACTATATGGGACTAACCCAACATTAAATCAAACAATCAAAGACAAAGAATTTGTTTTGACTTGAACAACAGCATTAAGTCTGCCTACGAACTTGTGCATGAAGTTTTATAAATAAATAGTGAAAGTTTGGACTTTAAAACAAACAACTTCACACTTCACCCCCTGGAGTAGACTGTTTGCCGATGATATTGTCCTCGACGGTGAAGATAGTACAGAGTGGGTAGAAGACATGAAAATGTACACTGGAGAGGGTTGGCTTGAAAATCAGTAGATCCAAAATTGACTATCAGAAAAACAAAAAACCAATTAACGGTAAAAATGGGCAAAAGTAACACTCACCGATTCAGTTGTGGAAGCAATCCAGTTGTCAGCGATTTAATAATCCTTTTCGCTACTGACGGCGATACATTCGTAACTTTTTCAAATGCTGGATCACTCGAAACTTCAGTACTGACTTCTTCACTTGCAACCTCGTCATCAGCCGCTTGCAATTCCGTTTCCTCATCCACATCTTCTACTTCCTTTGGTTCTATTTCTTTTTCTTTGTCATCCTTATCTTCCTCAGTATTAGATACATCTAAATTTTCTGATTTAGTGACAACATCTTTAAACTTATGTACGCTAGCAGTTAAAGCTTTCGGTAAATCTATATTATTCACTTTTGAGAAATCGAAATGAAAAGCATCCAGTATACCAACTATTATACGAATCAATTGCTTCTGGTGTTCTGAAGAGTGACGTATTTTGTTCAAATATAACTTTAGTATCACTTCATAATGATACCATGGCAATAGTCTACAACAAGTAGATACAACTTCTATGCAAGCATCTATTAGTGAATTTTTATCTGTATATTTGTCGTCACAAATATATGCAGATGCTAAAGGCAAAATAAAATTTGTCAATGTCCTTGGAGTAGGACACTTTGTCATCTTTTTAGCCACTTTGCAGAATTTGAGTAACCCTCTCACACGCCTGTGCATTTGTAGATGACACATGTTTTCAAAGAAATCTACTTCTATATCTTCTTTGTTAGTCAGTGGAGCTAAGTCTGATAGAACCACGTCAGCATCGGGACATTCTCTTGCTAATTGTCCAAGTAGAGCAATGCATTCATTTCGTAAAATTTCATTTTTCGTATCTCTTATACCAGTTGATATTAATGATAATACCGTATCTCTTACTAGAAACAGACCATCGCTTGACGATCTATATTTCAAAAGCAGTTTTGGTAAAATTCTTTTCAAACATAACCCAGCACTGTCTCGCAAGCCAATATCTTTTTCAGTACGAATGAAGTAAAAACAATTATTGACAATAAGTATTGCGAGATCTACGTCAATCTCATCTTTTTCTAGCAACTGATAGATTAGCTTATAGGCATCTATTCTTCTATCGAAATCAGGTTGTTCAATCCATCGTTTATTGAAAGCATTCATTTCTGTAACCACATTAGCCATTTGAGCAAGTATTTCATTATTCTTAGGAGCGCTTTCAGCTATGGACGATAGTAGCTTGATAAGTAATTTTCTAACGTCAACCGGACCCACTTTATTAAATAGAACAGCTACATTCTTAATATATACCTGTGGATTAGAACTATGCCCCAGTAGATTAATAATTGTATTTACAGCATATTCCATATTTTCTTCCGCCATATTCATGCAAACCTTTTTCACCAATATTGGAAGTAGTAAATTCAATAGTTCATCACACAACTCTGGTAAAGCAACTAATTCTGTCACTCTTGAAAGTATCAGTAAGTCCCTTTTATTAACAGTATTCGATTTCGCAGAATTTGCCATGCGTCTTTTCATTACTTCCAATATGCTTGGTATATGTGGTATAAGAATTTTGCTTCCAAAGTTAATATTCTGTTTTGAAACTTCGATGGGTACAGTATTAAATGATTCTATAGCTGCAATTTCTTTATCTTCTTCATCTTCAGTAAGGGTCAGAAGCTTTTCGATCATATCCAATATCATATTAACTACACCAGAGCTCGTTTTTGCAGCTAGCAAGAGTTTGAAAACTGCTGGAAGTGGACTTATTGATTCCTTATCTGAGATAGTCACTAGAAGAATGTAGTATCTGGGATTTTGACACCAAGCGTTTAAAAGTCTTAAAAGAGCTGTTGGACTATGAATTCCTTCAATATGCAACTTGGTCATTAACGGCCAAATCAATGTTTCAAATAACACATACAATTCATCTTTGCTCCAAGGATAACTATGAAATTGTTCGAATAACTTTCGTAAAGCACCCAGACTGAGTGTTCGTAGATTTTTCATAACTTTGACGTATCCTACGTGGACTCTATCACCCTGACTAAGAACAGCAGAGACTGTCGAACAAATCGCGTAAAATATATTAAAAAGCTTAGATAGTAATTCATCTTTCATGTATCCACCAAAATATTCTCGAACAACTTCAAATAAATTCAACATACTGTGTAGTTTGCCAGGACTCGTGATAGATTTTAAATCTATTTCAGTTGCAATACTTTCTAAAATTTCACGAGGCTTCATGTCTAAATACTGCCTATGATAGGTAAAAGCCATTTCAATGAATATTTTAACTTCGTTTTCATTACAACCTGCAAGATATCTCATAACTAAAGACCTTCTGGTCTGTCCACCTCCCTTTTTGTCTGCAGCAAGTTTTGTTGTCATTTTACTGTAAAGAATTCTTAGTATTATTGGTAGAACATGCTCTCTATCATCGGGTTGGATATTTTTAGCATCTTCAGTTATTTTGAATTGAGTTAGTTCATCTTTGAATTTCTTCTCATCTACTAAATTACATAAATTACTTTTATATGGTACCACACTTTTATTTCTGTAATTTAATATGCAATCTAATGCATATTTCTGCAGACCTGGATTTTTGTGCTTCAGAAATTCATTAAAGAGTTCCCAGAACACTGGTTCTTTGTGTAATGCCCTTGGGTTTTTGAATTGCGCTAGAACTTGCATTATGTTAATAAGTGTTTTGAATATTACTTTCCCTGACACTGTTTCTTTTTCATCATCTATAGCTTCTATCATTTCTTCAATATTTTCTGGATTCTCTTCAGTATTTTCATCTACTTCCATGTTATTATCACGAGTCTCGACATCAATTTTCAGAGCATTCATATTATCATTTCTCTTATATTCTTCTTCAATGAAATTTAAAAATAATACAACAACATCTCGATTTTTAGCTTCACATACTTGAATACAATTTGTCATTACTTTAAGAATTAAGTTTCTATAGTTATACAAATCAGGTCTCTCAGATATATTGTTATAGTCTGAGTATAAATCTCTAAGAATCTCATCACTCGTTTCGATTTCTTCATGAAAGTGGAACTGTTTAAGATTCTTTTTGGCGTTTAAGAAAGAGGATTTAAGCGCGTCATGAAAAGTAGGCCAGAAGTCTTCGGCATTTAGGGCATTGCCGTAGCCCACGATAAACTCAATGACTGGTTCCCAGAGCAACTTAAAGTTTACATACAATACACCTAACATGTAATTTAAACCATAAAGATGGAAGTCCGTATCTTTGGCCAATACATACTGTGTAGTATTAAATGCCATTTTCTGTAAGATATTCAGCTGAGATCTGTACTCCTGAATGGAAGGCGAAATAGATTCGACAGAATAACATTGGCTGAATATAGAGAATTTCTCAATAGAGCCGCCGATTTCTAAGGTTTTATTCAGTTCATCTACGTTTTCAAATAGTTTGTAGATATGTGTGGTCAGTAGGCGAACCTGAAATGATACAAACATGAAACAATTATGTTTGCCATGGACCATGCCATGTACAAATAATACAATATTTTTTTAGTACTCTCTATATCCAAAATAAGCTTAGCTAGCTTGTGTCATAGGTTCTATGAACATCCAGACCATGCAAACACTTGCACTGAGCAGGAGTCGAACTCACGATCTCTGACTTAGCAGGTGGAGCACCACAATAGACATAAGTATAATAAGAAACACACTTACCACATGATAAGGCGATGAAACATTGCTCCTCAAGTATGAATCAACCAGCGACAGATATGGATAAGTCAGTTTATTTTCATGTTCGTAAGCTGTCAAATACAAATCCACTAAATGCAGCGCCGATAGGTAGTTAGGGTCAGCCGAACAGGGCAACAGCACGGGCAGGAGTGCTTCTATATCACATATCTCTTCGAGCTTCTTACAACTCGATATGTGAATAGCACTTTCCATAGCAACTGCTAATATAAACAGCACCTTTCTAATACTCTTCGATAAATCTGATGTAACACAGTGAAACTTATTCTCATTAGTTTCAAGATTGGAAGTAAGCAATGTTAAATGTTTCAATAATTCCGATATCAATGCTGATAATTTTTTTACGCAATAATCAACCTCTATTTTCTCAGTATGCGGTAAACAAAATAACATATTAGTCAGTTTAGCTGGATTTTCAATATGTTTTTCTATATCTTCACAGAGTACACTATCAAAATACTGCATAAAATTAGGTAAATTTTTACCATAATCAACAGGATATTTGACCCACTCAAACAATTTTATTCCATTCATAGATAAAGGTGATTTCTTTAGACATATCTTAGTAAGTGTGGCCATGGCTTCTTGATCGAAATTTGATTGAATAACAAATTTTATGAATGGTGGCAGAATGTGCATATCAAACTGTGAATAATTGATTACATTCTGAACAAAATTTATGAGAATATTCGGGAATGGTAAAGGCAGGAGCACTTTGACTATAATGCCTGCATGTTCTTGAGACAGTGATAGATTTGGTGATAGCAGTAATAGAGCTCCAATTTGTGAGCATATTTCTAGGACAGTCTCTAAAGATTGCTCGCAGGTAACTTTGATCAATAAGAGCACAAACTGGGGAGGATTTGTTAGAAATCTTCCTTTCTCATGCTCTATCACTTGACCAGCTAATCTTAAAACATATTCTAGTGCTTTACTATCAGTGTCATCTACTTTTAGAAGGTCTTCAATGAATTTCATGGTAGCGCTCCAAAATATACCAAATTCTTTAGGGGATATACTGCTTAAACAATCTTCAATGGTTTGAGTCAGTACTTTGAAGAGTAGTTCTTGATGTTCCTTGTGATTTTTTAGGTAATCAAGTAGAAGAGGAAGAAATGTTTCTATACAACTGTGAAATTTCCCACTAACACCTTTTAATATTTCGAATATGAGGTGACCACAGCCTGTGATAGCCTGAAAAAAGAAGATTCACAAGCTATAATAGTGAAGCTTGTAGCAAGCTATATTTTTCAATCATCAATAATTACAATAACTGATAATAAATAAAAGATGGCAAGAGGCCAAGACCACAACCATCACCACAAGTAGCAAGACATAAACTATAGACATCACCCCCAATAGGGGATAAGATATGCATACTCCTTCAAGCATTTCATGCCAGTTGTGTTAAAAGCTTCTGTTTAGCTCCAGGGAATTATTATTTAGAAAAAACTTACATCATCATTAGTCTGCAAATAATTGAGTATGAGTCCAACAAACTTCTTTTTGTCTCTGATATCTCTGGCCACAAAAGCAAAGCTTTCAGCTGCAAAATTATTGATATACTGTGGCTGTGTTTTACTTAACAAGGGTATAATCCTCTTCAGAACAGTTGCTATATCCTTTTTCAAGTAAGGTTTTAGAACTTTAAACAAAAATGCTAGACAAACAAGTGTCCATTCTAGGCGTTCAGCATCTTTTGTGTTTAGTAACTTAATAAGTATGTCAAGAAATGTCGGAAAGTGTGGATAAAAGTCTTCTCTTAAATCCTTTGCAACTGAGACTAGAATTCTGAAAAAGAAAAGACTATATAATACTTGATTCCATATTTTATGTGTGTAGAGGTACTTATGTGTGTGTTGTAATTATAAATTGCATTTTTGAAAATATATGTGCCCATATAATAACAAAATCAGGGAGTGTATGGAGCCCCATCAAGCTCTTCAGAGCACTCACCTTAAAGGTTTGAATCTGGGTTGAAGCTACACTTACTGCCTCAAAACAGCATGATTAAGAATTTTGATTATTTGGCAAGATTGTAGTTAGGTTAGTAGCTCACTACAGAAGCATTTTAAGATTAGAATATAATATAGAATATTTAAATACTTACTCTAATAATGGTTGCAAGCATAATGAATCCTCAAGCTTTAAATATTTTTCTAATGTTGCCAACACTTCTTCTTTCTTATGAACCAACTGCGGCACAGTTATAATACCAAATACCTCTTTTCTAAACTTTTTAAAATTCTCTGTTAAGTTGAGCACATGCCACTTCTGAAGTGCCACGAAGAAATGTGTCTCATTCTCATCAGGCTGCTGTGCATATACATGCTCAATGTGATACAGAGCTGCATGGCGTATATCAATTCCATTTATTCTTTCAGCAAAGGGTATAAACTAGAAATACATTACAATTAAATTATTAAATGTTGTTTTAGAAAATAAACTGCTAGCTGCGGAAGGAATATCTAATACACTATGTAATAAAACTTGATAAATAACTCATTCACTTCACGACCATGTCATCTTTCACAATATAAATTATTTCTTAGATCTTCCACTCTTCTTGTAATCCACTTTCATATCTAATACCTTTCTTATGATATTACTTTCAGCACTACACAATTTGAATTACAATTACTTACCTAATACCTCCTTATTAATGTCACAAACATTAATTTCATTACTACACTATACATCTCTGAACTAGTTCAAGCCGCCATCTAGCTATCTAACTATCTAGGTCTTTGTCACGTAATTGAGGTCTAGCAGGTACTTTTACCGGATACTTTTATCAAATACCACTGCCGAATCCTCACAAACTGAATACAGAAGTAGGACTCGCTACCGGCGCGTAACAGGTTAACATATTATTTCACTTTGATTTGTTATTTCTATACCAAATTTGAAATGACATTAATGAAATAGCAGTTCGACATATAATATAATGAATGGAATGATGAAGAAAATTTATAAGAGGAACACGCACTTAACCTAAAATTATATTTGTAAATAAAAGTAAAATAGCATGACTTACCCGGAATGTATTTGTGGTTTTATGTTTAACAGGTTTACTCTTCATCTTGACGTCTTGTAATTCAATGTTTTATAATATCATCTGGAACTTACTCCTAGAAATTGTAAATAAACCCACATGCACAATGCACAGACCAACGACATGACAAATGACATTGACAATCAAAGAGTATACAATCTCTGACTGAACTAGTCAGCTGTCTGTATTACCATATGGTAGGTATAAAATAAGTACTAAGGTAAAAGCACCAATGGTAGACACTTTAAGGCCAAATCAAATTTCACTCTACAAAATTAAATATATTAATGACAGAATGGTCGTTGTAACCTTTTTTTAACTGTTATAGCAACATTCAGACATTATCTTTTGCAGCTACAATCTTTAGAAACTATTATACTTTTACTTTAAATAACATTATTACATACTTTGTCGTAAACACCAATTGTAGACAGCATCTCCTCAATAGAAGACACCTATTGGCACCAATAGTAGACACTTTAAGGACAATTAAATTTCACTCTACAATATTGAATATATGTATGAGAGAAAACGTTACATGGTTTTTTAATCCCTGACACAATAACATTAGGGTGTTCGTAGTAAGTAAGTTTGACGTATAGATCGTATGTATGTGTATGTGTCCGTGGCATCGCAGCTCTCAAACGGAGTAACCGATTTTAATAAAGTTTTTTTTTGAAAGGTGAATTAATCGGGAGTGGTCTTAACTATAACTGATAAAAATCGGTCCAAGATGCCCGCCACAAGAAAATTGCAGATCTTCTCATATGGGTATCAAATTATTGAGCTAGACTAGTAGATCAGTTGAAAGAGTATAAAATTAAAATTAAATAAAAAATATTTCAAGTACGGTAAATGTGTTAAATACATTGGAATTCAACACTATTATAAGTAGTTACCATCTTTTTTTTAAATATAGGACACGTCAATTTGACTTTACCTCACCTGATAAAAAGCTAAAGGCAAAGTTTCAGGAAAGAGGGCCACCATTACATACACGTGCCATGTTAACAATGGTGGCACTCAGTTTGACGGCCTTATCAGCTGCTTTTTCACGCCCCGCTTAAAGGACCCGAGACTGTAGGGAGAGGGAAACACGTGAGCTGACAAGGAATTCCAGGTCTTAATGGTATGAAAAAGGAAAGAGTAAGCAAACCGCTTAGTTCTTGAAGGAATGTTCTGCACCGTATGCGGGTGATATCTAAGTCCTGCACGTGTCGTCCTGTATAGGAAAGGAGAGGGTGGTAATTGGAATAGCTCTTCAGAACATTCACCCTGGTAGAGACGGTAAAATACTGCCAAGGAAGTAACATCTCTACGCATCTGCAGAGGCTCGAAGGTACTCATGACCTTAGGATTTCCGATAATGCGGACCGCACGTCGCTGCAGCCTGTCGAGAGCATCTAATAAGTACTTTGAGGATCCATCCCAGAGGTTCGAGCAGTATGCCATGCAGGAACGAATTTGTGTATTGTATAGAAGACACGGTTGCTCCGGCGTGAAAAGCCGTCTCACTCTGTTCAGGACTCCGAGTTTACGCGAGGCTGTTTTGATGATACTCTCGATGTAGTTTTTGTAATTCAGTTTGCAGCGAACATCCATACCGAGAATATTGAGGTTGTCCTGCAATGGTAGTAGCGTGTTCTGAAGAGTGGGAATGGGATGGAAAGAAGATACCTTTGCTGTAGACGCACTTGCCTGCGTCTTCTTGGCATTGAACTCGACCAAGTTCTCAGAGCCCCATTGGGAAATGTAGTTCAGGATCCAGTGAAGCTCAGTGACAAGAATCTGCCTTTTTTCCACGATATGCGTCTGCTTATCCGCAGGACGTCCATGATAACCCCCGTGCAAGGTGCTATCATCCGCATAGCAATGAATGCTGTCGGTCGACAGCATGTCATTGATATGCAGAAGAAAGTGATTTGGCGATAGGACCGACCCCTGAGGTACGCCGGGCACTCAGTAAAATGAATAAATGAAACCTTAAAATGTAATTTACAGTGAAAGGTGTCGACGGAATCAAGCTTCGCGGCTTCTATTTCATCCAAAGGAAAACGAAAGGCACAGCGGAGGTCTCTGCGAGACGCTCGCTCCCATGATGTAGACAGTCGTCAACATCATCATAATTGTCATCATCATCGTCATCATTATGATTATTGTCGTCATCACCGTTGTCATCATCAACATTGTCGTCATTATTATCATCATCATCATCATCTGCATTATCATTATCATCCTCAGACTAAGGTCACATTTATTAATTTTCCCGAGGACAACGGTAATCCACATCCATATATCTTTATTTCCAAACTCACTAATATTATAGATGGGAAATCTATTTGTATGTCTGAATTTGGTACATATTAAAACGCGTACACAGTAACAGGTAAAAAGTGGGGTAAAGGGGGGGAAATACAGGATGAATATTTCTATGAAAATTCATCATTGAAGACGTCCTGAATTTCTGATGAAACACATGGACTGATTACGGCCGAGGGAATAAAGTAGAGAATAAAGGAGAATAGAAATTCAAGTACTTCAAAGGTGTCGACTCAGCTCAAAGGAAATCAAACCACATTCACGCGGGTAAAGCCGTAGGCATTATTAATATTGCCCGCGTCTCGGTTATCGACTAGTATTGAGCCGAAGCCGTTGAGTAATAATGTTGCCTCTGTAGTCGACTTTCTACTCGCCAATCCACTCGATTTTCTTTTTAACTCTCTACTTGACTCTCTACGGGACTCTATTTGATTCTCTACTAGCCTCTGCACTGTCCTCTCTAGTCGCATCTCCACTCGCCTCTGTACTCAAATCTACTCGACTTTCTAATCGACTTCCATCCACTCATTCACCTCAATATTCGACTCTTTACTCGACTATGTTTTTCCCCAATTTCTAATCTCTACGTACCAAATTTTACAAGAATACTAACTTTAAAACTTTCGCGTAACATGATATATAATTTACGAAACGGGAATTAACGCGATCATGGTATAGGTACTTACATACCTTAGATTGCCTGACGTTTCGACCAGGTTACACCGGCCGTGGTCACAGGCTGACTGGCTCAGCAGTGGACGCCCGCCGTCTTCGAATCCGTGAGGTAGTAGGTTCTTTATCTACCCGCACATTTTCAATATTTTCTTGTCGCCATGTACCGTCACATACCACACTCACAGTGTCGCTATTACATAAGCCAACTGTCCGGTGTCTATCCGACTGCGTAGAAAAGCGAGGTTGCATGTTTTTCATCACTGGATTCCATGTTGCAGATAATTTAAAACCATCTTCCCGATTGAAATTTTTATGTTTTTTGATTTCAATCGCTTCACGTACAGCTCTTGAGTAAAAGTGACGTTCCTTGGAGAGGACTTGCGTATGGTGAAATTCAATCCAGTGATTGGTGCCTGCTTCTAGCAGGTGCTCTGCAATCGCCGATTTGCTCGTCTGGCGATTCTTTACAGCTGCAATGTGTTCTTTGACCCGTTCAGCAATAGTCCGCTTCGTTTGGCCTATATAGGAACTACCACAGCTGCAATCTATCTTATAGACACCTGGACACTGTAACGGTAAAACATCCTTCGGTGTGCCCACGATGTTGTTTACCCTTATGCCTGGGGTGTAAACTGTCGGGATGGAGTATGTTTTTAACACTGAGCCGACTTTGTCCGTTATTCCCTTGACATAGGGCATATAGCCTGGCTGTCTGCTCACCTCTGGACGTCTACGCCTCACTGCCTGTTGCTTCCGTCGTCCGTTCACTTCATATCCGTTGTTCTTGAGTACCTCCTGAACATGATCCAGCTCTCGCTCCAGATGTTATGTGTATACGCTCTATTCCTGAGTGAGGTCACAACGGATTGTAGGTGTCGGGGATGGTGATGAGACGTGGCGTGTAGGTATCTGTCCGTATGTGTAGACTTCCAGCACCCACAGTGTGCCAAGGACCCATCTGATCTCACGGCTACTTTTACGTCTAAGAATGACAACGACCTATCTTTCTCCATCTCATACGTGAACCTTATCTTGGGATGAACTGAATTAAGGTGTTGTATATATTGATCCACTTCCTGTTGACTTCCCTTGACAATACTGAAAATGTCATCCACATATCGCTTCCACAGTCTGATGGTATTCGGGCCAAGACTCAGGGCCTTTTCTTCAAAATGTTCCATCCAGATGTTGGCAAGTACATACTTTTGTAGGTACTAACTTTTATCCCCTATAACCCCCACCCCGTTTAACCCTTTTTCGTGATAAAAAGTAGCCATGTCCGCTCTCAAGCTCTAATTCAAATTTGTACCAAATTTCATCAGGATATCTTTAAAAATTGAAAATTTCATACAAATTTTCATCCCCTATTACCACCCTTATACCCCTTTTTCCGCGATAAAAGATAGCCTACAGGCTACCAAGCTTTAATTAAACTCTGTCCTAAATTACATCAAGTTCGTAGAAATAATACCATTTTTTTGCGATTTATTTTTTATCATTTAAGACCGACGTTTCGGCTACTTCTCAGCAGTTATATATATAATAACCAATAAATCGCGATAGAATCTGTTTAAAAGTGGGTTTATTTCAATGTGTGATATTCGCGTGAACTTTAGAAAATATCATTCATTAAGATCGATTTGGTAGTAAAGACAGACATAGTTACTTTCGCATTTATAATATTATAGTATAGATTACCGATACCCATGATGATTTCCATACAATTATCATATTTATCAAGACGCCTTTATTATATTCACCGTAGGGACACGTATAATATATATTTTCCAAAAAAAGAGGTATTTGTCGAAAGTGTTGACTTTTAGGTATTTTACATTTTTGGCACCAATACTCGACATCACTTAAACTGCTAGAAAATCTAGCGAAAATACGTAGAAAACAAACAACACGACCATGTTCATCGGCCTACATTATTTGCTTGCAACTGTCGAAAATTCAAAATTTGCTTCGAGCAGTGGTGCGTATTTTGCATACCTCTTATAGGTGCTATTGGGCATCTTTTAAGTTAATAGTCTTGTTATTGAAATAGTTACTTTTCTTAAAATAAAGGATTTTTTTTTAAGTGTCTACTATTGGGTCGGTGTCTACCATTGGTGCCTTTACCTTACTTACCTATAATAACATTAATACTTTACTATCTGTGACACGTTGAGTGAGTCTTTCTATCCTCTTTGTTTGCCTTTGCTCTTAGTCTTTGGTTCAATGTTCAATAAAGCCGAAAAATTCGGATCTGTCAGCTGAGAGCTGATAAGGTATTTTGTTTTCATGTTTATCAGTTTCGTCTCGATTTTAATAAAGTTATTTTAATTATACACTATTTATTCAAATAATTTAAAGTTATACTCGATGCTCGCCAGGTTTGTGAACTCGTTGCCAACCGGCTTATCGCAACAAATAACGAAGCTTTATTTTCAAGGTAAGTATTTATCAATTAATAACCTTTTATATGTTCCTTCTCTCAGATGACAATCATAAAAATAATTCTTATAATACTGGTTTTAAAGAAAACTGGACATAATGACGCTTCAGTAAAAACGAAATGAGATATTGTCATTTAATAAAATTTATTTTTATAATTTTTGTATCATTGAGCATGGCAATGGCACCAAAAATCTCAAAAAAATACATGGCAGTACGTAAGCCAAAGAAGGGTAAGAATATTTCACATTATTGTAAAAATCTACACAAGATCAGTTAGATAAATAAAACCCTGATAAGATACTGAATTGAGGAAAGGTTCAGAAGGTGAAGACGATGACTGTCTTTAATTTTAAATAAAACATAGAGCCATTACAAGTTCAATGAAGTTATTCATTTTTTTTTATAATTCTAGTACTGCTCCGTAATCAACGAGAGAATCACAGTCTGCAAGATTTTCATACCTATAAAGCAATGGATGTCAAAATATTGCCAGCTCTCCAAGATAACTACATGTACCTAATTGTCGATAAGGCGACACAAGAAGCTGCCGTTGTTGACCCAGTTGAACCTAAGACTGTTCTGGAAGCTGTAGAAAATGCTGGTGTTAAACTCACTTCTGTGCTGACTACTCATCATCATTGGTAATTGTTTTTTTTGTATTATAACAATTTAATATGATAAAATATATGGGACTGAATGAAATACTGGAATTTATTCGAAACCCTTAGATTTAATGTAAAATAATTGAAATATTTTTCTAAATCTTATTGAATGTTACAATATACTGAGCTGTGTTAATTTTCTTATTATTATTTATTTATCCAGGGATCATGCAGGAGGAAATGAAGAGCTGGTAAAATTACATCCTGGTCTCAAAGTGTATGGTGGTGATACTCGTATTGGAGCACTAACAAATAAAGTAACCCATGACAGTGAGCTGAACATAGGAAACTTGAAAGTTCAGTGTCTCTTCACACCGTGTCATACAGCAGGCCACATTTGTTACTTTGTCTCAACTGATGAAGAAATAAATGACACTGCAGTATTCACAGGTAAATTATCACAGTTTAAACTAGTATTTGCAATTGGCTGGTATTTATGTTTTCAGATAAGGCGATAAGATATGTTTTTGCTTATTGAAACATGTATGTACGTAGATATACTATCTCAACCAAACTAAATGTTATGTTGTATGCAATAAGAAGGATTTTATCCTTTACGAGAGAATCGACGAGACTCTCCGGATCCGGAGTACACATAAAGTGCGAAGATGGATCGGAGATAAATAGAGCTATACCTCTAGGAAGATTCGCCAGCGTCTTCCAAACGGAGGTATACGCCATTAAAAGATACGCCGAGATGGTCAACCACCTGAATAACACAGGAAGAGTGACAATCTACAGCGACAGCCAGGCTGCGCTTAAGGCTCTAAGCAAAGTAGAGACAACATCAGCAATTGTGAAAGAATGCAAGGAATCCTTAGAGAAACTGGCTAAGAAAACTGATTTGACCATCGCATGGGTACCCGGACACAAGGGAATCACAGGCAATGAGAAAGCGGACGAACTAGCCAGAGAAGGAGCAGAAGAAAACTTGGTGGGGCCCGAACCTGGGCTGCCAATATCGCACAAGATCACCAAGGGAGTAATCAGCTGCAGTATCATAGCCGAAACCAACAGAAGATGGAGATCCAAGACCGGATTGAGACAGTCAAAGATCTTCATAAAAGGCATCGACAAGAAAAAGACAAGCCAACACACCAAACTTTCAAGAGGGGATATGAGGCTTGTCATAGAGATAATAACAGGAGACAGCAGACTTAACAGACACTTAACAGTTATAGGTGTGAAGACCGACCCCATCTGCCCGGAGTGCATGGAGAGCGAGGAGACTAGCCTCCACCTACTGGCAGAGTGCCCCATGTACTCCCTGATCAGATGGAATCTCCTGGGAACGGACACACTGGACACAGAGGAACTACGAGATCTGAAAGTGGAACGGATCGCGAGCTTCTGCAAGGAAACAAAGAGGTTTGAAGGGGCGCTGTGAGGGCTGGAGAATCAAACTCTCCCCCAGGGGAGGGTCGGGGAAATGGATGAAATGGCCCGCAGAAGCTGCGGATGGATCATCCGTCTGGCCGTCCGGCGTCCCCAAATTGAAATAATAATAATAATCCTTTACGAGTTTTATTTTCAATTTTGATCTACTGTTTGTACCTTCACTATCATCATCCTTGCGTTAATCCCCATCGCATCAGAGGCCTTACCTCGGAGTCCGAAGTCCAGCTCTTCCACTCCAAAAGTGACACGGCTGAACTTCTCTATTTTCCATGAAGCAACTGACCACCTGACCTCCCTCCAACCCTTTAGCTACTTATGTTAATATTTAAATTCTGTACATTAATTTACAGGCGACACATTATTCTTGGGTGGATGCGGACGTTTCTTTGAAGGTACTGCATTACAAATGTACACTGCACTGATCTCTATATTGAGTGTTCTCCCGGAAGATACGAAAGTGTTTTGTGGTCATGAATACACATTGCAGAATTTAAAGTTCGCCCAACATATTGAACCACAGAATAAAGAAATAGAAAAGAAGTTGAATTGGTCCGTGAAGAGACGAGAAGACCGTCTACCTACAGTATGTACACATAATTTAGACCACTAACTAGACATTACACATATGTATTGAGAAAGTACTTGTACTTTTTCTACAGTATTTACTACTAAACCTGACCGATTTCACCTTATGGCATCCTCAAAAGGTTGACCTTGATTGTCTGTGTAACAATAAATTCCACTAAGTGTCATCAATCAACAGTATAAATTAACTGGACATATTTACCTGTATATGAAATCTTCATCCAATGCCCAATCACGGTAGAGTCCAAAGCTCCAAGTACTTTGGAGCTTGGGGTCTACTCACATACACCATATACAGGGTGGAAGATTTTAACCTTACCTGGAGGGGAAGTACTCTAAATATTAGAGATAGCGAATTTCACTCAAAGGAAACCAGGGCCGTCTTAAGGCTATATAGCGCCAGGGTGCAAAGCTCAGACTGCGGCCCCTCCCCCCCGGTCAACAAAAAATCGGAATAAATTTTTGATGTTTCATTTATTTTTCTCTAAGATCTGTAATCTAATATAATGAAAAAAAAATCAAAAATTAAGGAAAAGAAATGGATTTAATATTTCTCTAACGTTTCACAGCATTAAACAAAATCAAACTTTAATTTTCATGTAATAAGATTCAATTGTCATAGGTCGTCTAATGACATCAATCAGTAACCGACACTCAGAGCCGAATCGCGAACTTACATTACAATGGACACCCTAATAGCCTAATTATAGAGGTCATTTCGCTTCGCTTAAAGTGCGGGCGCCAGGCGCCTAGGTCAAACGGCCTCTTTGGAATGGAGATATTGCCGCGTGCGTGTTTAATTAATTTAATTGTTATAAGTATCAAAATAAGAGCTATTTTACCTTGCATATCGTGAGCGGTATAACACGTGCCGAAAGGCAAAAGTGACAATAATAGGTACAATGGTAAATTTTAATATTGGTTGATGCCTATATTTTTATGCATGTAGGGGTTTAATTGACGTAAGTGTACGAAACGGGGGAATGGCGTTAATGTTTAGAGCCCGGCCTGCGCCCCCTCGGGCTACGCGCCCGGGTGCGGCCGCACCCTTGAACCCCCGGTTAAGACGGCCCTGAAGGAAACGTTCCTGCATTTCTAAAGAGAAACAAAAATGCATTTAAATATTTTTGAAAACTCGCTTGCCACACCCGGTAATCGAACCGACTAAAACCCGAAAAAGTAACATCCTATAATTTTTTGGGATCAATCGATAGTGTCATCATAAGTATCAAATCCTGTCTAAGAAACATGGTAAATTAAATGAAAGGAAGTCCGTAAAATTTAACTTTTAAAACCAGTGCCAGCAGGTACAGCATTTCTACCCAAGAAGTCATCAGAAACCTTATCAACAATAAATTACTTGTCTTTGAAACCCAAACAGGGTGTCCACTCATAATCAAATCAATCAAAATAAAAAGCCGATTATATCCATAATGAAACTATTTTTGCAGATAACTATATTGCAGAACATGTATTTCTGTGTAGGTATAATCTGTGATATGGGTACCTATTATTATTATTATTTTGTATCTGATTTACAAATTCACGGGACTGTCCCGGTCCTTTTTGTAGGCTTGCGTGGGGACATGGGTCCAACACGAAGATGCCCCTTTCAGACAATTTTAATAAAAAATATTTGAAAATGTGTTACACCCGTTAGGTCCGTCCCCGAGTATCACCAAAATGCACTCCAAGAACGTTCCCGCCATAAAAAAATTGAGGGCTCTTTTGCGTGTGCGTTCGCGCAGCGGAATGTTGTTGAATTTAAAGATTTTAATTATGCAGATATTTAGTGTATGACGTCGTGTAATTGTGTATGGTAAAAAAAAAATTGTGCATGCAGCCATTGTGGAGAAATTCGCTAAAAACTGATTCCGCTGGGCGAACGTTGTCCTGGCGGAACTTTTTTCTAATCCATGGACTTAGAAGAAAAGAAATGTGTCCAAAAATTAGTGTGTATTTGTGTGTAATTGTGTATGTATGAATAAAATTAGTGCATGCATAAACTTCGGAGAAATTCAAGTTTCCGCTACGCGAACGTTTGGCCATTAGCTAGTTTTCATATAAAGCTCTTATATAGAGAGCTGTAGATTTTTACATAGGTTGTTTTGAATTTGTTTAAAAAACAGATTTAGAAGAAATCGTAGGGTTTAAAAGATAAAAATATAAACGGGAAATACGCTCATTAGGTCTTAGTTCGTGAAGTAGCCACTTTGGGGTCTAGATTTTCACGTTTATACAAACCTTGTAAGTGTCTGCAACATGTTGCCAAGTATCAATGATGGTTCGTTAGTAATTAATGAGTTATAGGACAATTTACCATGAATAGACCACTGTTTGCAAAGCAGTCAAATATCAAGACGTTCTAAAGTAATTGCATAGTAAAATGTGTTCCAATAATTAGTGTATTAATTCAACTACTTGCAAGCAAAATTTCATCTCTTTAAATTCATTAATTAAAGAGGAACAATTAAAATACTTACAAAGCATCGAAAACTTACATAACCCGACCAAATTCGGATAGATATAAAAAAGCGGCCGTTCAATATATCTAGGTGACATTCTTAAATTTACAGTATAATACCGGTATTTAATTGGTACAGGTGATAACACAATTGTTTTGATATAATTTATAGGTCATTTATTTTTCTACACATGATTTTTTAAATGTATTTGACTATGACAGTAAGTACTATTTATGTAGCTACTTTATAGCTTTTTTATATGATATTACCGTTGTACTGGACTTATGTATGTGGGCGTGTTCCCGCGCACCCCACCAAAATATTCAGAATTATTTTGTTCGAAGCGGTACACTTAAGGCTAGTCCTTTGATTGAATAGTCTAAGTATTGTAGTTAGGAATTGATCAAAAATATTATGCTAGTGTGAAAAAACAGACAACGCGCTGCGCGCAACGAGCGATAGAGGCGGCTTCCCTCTTGAAACGGTACTTCCATCCTTGAAGAAAAGAGAGCGCAATATGTTTTCATAACTCACATAAGCCACGGCCTGCGCGTATTCGTTTGCTGTTGAACTTGAACCTGGTTTTGTTTTATCCCCATTCACAAATTTGCACTCAAGGACAATGTGCGTATGCGCTGTTGTTTTGCTATGTATCGCCAATTCTCCGTAATAATAATATTGACAGTGTGTTATTAACTTATTAATGTTATAGTGTAACAGTGAAGCTTAAAATAATTATGTGGTAGGTATATTGAGTGAGTGATAGTGAGAAGCTGATGTTTAATTAGAACAGGGAACAAGGCTAGTCCTTTGATTGAATAGTCTAAGTATTGTAGTTAGGAATTGATCAATAATATTATGCTAGTGTGAAAAAACAGACAACGCGCTGCGCGCAACGAGCGATAGAGGCGGCTTCCCTCTTGAAACGGTACTTCCATCCTTGAAGAAAAGAGAGCGCAATATGTTTTCATAACTCACATAAGCCACGGCCTGCGCGTATTCGTTTGCTGTTGAACTTGAACCTGGTTTTGTTTTATCCCCATTCACAAATTTGCACTCAAGGACAATGTGCGTATGCGCTGTTGTTTTGCTATGTATCGCCAATTCTCCGTAATAATAATATTGACAGTGTGTTATTAATGTTATAGTGTAACAGTGAAGCTTAAAATAATTATGTGGTAGGTATATTGAGTGAGTGATAGTGAGAAGCTGATGTTTAATTAGAACTTGTTAATTTAAGATTTATTCTTTTCGCAGATAGGGGCGGTATTATTAAAAAAATGCAATTGTTTTATTTTTTCCTAACGCTTGTGTACGCAACTGTACCATATTAATAAATACTATACTGGAAGGTTAAGAACGTTACTTAGAAATATGGCACGGTCGCTTTTTTGTAGCCATCCGAACTTGGTCGGGTTATGTAGGTTTTCGATGCTTTGGCAGTATTTTAATTGTTTCTCTTTAATTACTGAATTTAATGAGATGAAATTAATGAAATGAAAGTAGTTGAATTTATACACTAATTATTGGAACACATTTTACTATGCAATTACTTTAGAACGTATTGATATTTGACTGCTTTGCAAAGGGATTCCATCTTTTGTCATAATAGTTTTTGTCCTAATTTAAATTGCCATAACAAATTAGGCATAATTTTCTTTGTCATAATAATAGTCTGCCATAATTGGTTTTTAGCATACTGTGTTATTAAGCATAAATATTGTATATCCTAATGTTTTTATTCATAACATTGATACGCATAAAGTTGTAAAGCATATTGTTTATTTGTCTAATACTTATTTGGTATAATGATAAACGCCTGCTAACATGGTGCTAGCAAGCTGGCAAGGATCTGGATGCAATCTGGACTTTAGGGCACCCCGACTCGGATATTTTTTTATAAACCACCTAGAAGTAGGAGCCCCGCGCAGCGGGGCTCCGTCGACCAATTAGATCAAAAGAACATTAGGTTAAATGAACTTTGATGCGCCTACAAGTTTGACAAGAGCAATGTATAAAATAGTGTAATATTGTTAATAAAAATTTTGTAGTGATTTGTTCGGAATAGTTATGGTTATGCGTGGTTATGCTTAAGTAAACTTATGCTTTGGTATATTATGCTTATTAAATATTATGCTTATAGTAAATAGGAGTAAAAAAATTATGCTTAAAAAGTTATGGCAAACGAGTATTATGCGTAAATAATGTTATGACAAGTAACATTATGCAATGTTAAATTATGACATAAAATTTTAGGAATAAAAATAGAGAACCCTTTGCAAACAGTGGTCTATTCATGGTAAATTGTCCTATAACTCATTAATTACTAACGAACCATCATTGATACTTGGCAACATGTTGCAGACACTTACAAGGTTTGTATAAACGTGAAAATCTAGACCCCAAAGTGGCTACTTCACGAACTAAGACCTAATGAGCGTATTTCCCGTTTATATTTTTATCTTTTAAACCCTACGATTTCGTCTAAATCTGTTTTTTAAACAAATTTAAACAAATTCAAAACAACCTATGTAAAAATCTACAGCTCTCTATATAAGAGCTTTATATGAAAACTAGCTAATGGCCAAACGTTCGCGTAGCGGAAACTTGAATTTCTCCGAAGTTTATGCATGCACTAATTTTATTCATACATACACAATTACACACAAATACACACTAATTTTTGGACACATTTCTTTTCTTCTAAGTCCATGGATTAGAAAAAAGTTCCGCCAGGACAACGTTCGCCCAGCGGAATCAGTTTTTAGCGAATTTCTCTACAATGGCTGCATGCACAAATTTTTTTTTACCATACACAATTACACGACGTCATACACTAAATATCTGCATAATTAAAATCTTTAAATTCAACAACATTCCGCTGCGCGAACGCACACCTCTTTTGCTATCAGGAAACATTCTCTTAAACACAGCTGAGATCCTGTCGCAGGAATTTGAAGACATTTTGTCATGGACTACTTGTAACGCTCAAAGAATCTCGGCTGATGTGACGTTATCGTCATTGCACGAAAATTGCTGCATGTTTCTTGTTTCTTCGGTTCTTATTGGAACATTGTCTAGAGTTGTTAGTCACTTCTACGCTGTTTTTTTCACTTGTTGATGTTATTGTGGTATCATCGGGCTTTGCGATATTTTTCTTTGCAAAGAAGGAAATAATGGGCTGCACTTTTCTTACCACTTTCCACACTCGCGCAAACATGCAGGCCAAACTGGACGACCTTCGAGGGGAAGCCGAAAAGACAGGGCTTTAAATCAACACAGGGAAGACCAAAGATGTGAGGTGCGGGGCAACGAGTTCATTAGCCAGAAAAAATTCCCATCGAGTATCTTTGGGAACGTTGTAATGAAGTCCGGATCGACCAGCAGATCAAACGCCGTAAATGGAGGTGGATAGGCCACACTCTTCGAAGGGATCCAAATCACATACCGAGGCAAGCCCTAGACTGGAATCCCCAAGGAAAGCGCAAACATGGTCGCCCAGAACAGAACTGGCGGCGGACTATCATTGGCGAAGCGAAAGCTATTGGAAAAACCTGGAGCGAAGTCAAACGCGAACCTCAAGACCGCACGGGATGGAAACTCACTGTGGACGCCCTCTGCCCCAGATAGGGGACAAAGGACCTTAAATAATAAATAAAATAACTTTTCTTAACTCTACATTTCTTGTGTTTTGGCCCTTTGCTATGAGAATCAATAGCTTGCCTGCCCATATTACTTAGTTTGAACTGTTTGCAGCACACTTTACAGTAAGCTGATGCAGGATTATCTGGGACATCATTTAACCATTCAAAAACTCTGGACTGTGTTTAGGATCCAGTCAAACTTTATTGAATGTACATTGTTTAGCACTTATTTTGCCAATGTCTTCGTTTTACTACATAACATAAGTCTGTACTTTATCAATTGTTATAAATTACTGAAACAGAAAATCAGCTCTTATAAAAAATATTCTTCAAAACTAAATGAGTAGGTAATTTAATTATGAGATTTATTTGACTTATAAAATCAAACCTCATAATGAAATTACTCCATATTTCTGAAAAAAAAAATGCTTCAATAGTCTGTTTGATAGGATCAGACTAGAGCATGTAATTTATCACTCATATTACAATCACTGGGAGAAAAACACTGCTCTTTTTCAATCATACTTGAAAAATATCAAATTTTTCGCTGACTTTCCAGGCGGCCCCTCGATTTCACTGACTTTCCTAGACCACCTTGAGCTTCCCTGACTTTCCAAAAAGTGGACACCCTGCCAATATTTATTAAAAGGAGTAAATACTAAATGAGAACATTGTTTCCGGTTTAGAATGTAACTTTATTGGGTAACTGCACAAGGAATGTAGGTAGGGTTTTTAATTTAGGATGCTTGATTGGAAACCTTCATGCGGTGCACCCTGGGCAAAGGGGATGGCGAGAGAATTGCCGTATTGGTGGTAATTTTCTTCTTTATCATCTTAGCGTTAATCCCAGTCGCATCCAACGCTTTCACCTCGGAAACTGGGGTTCACTTTACTAGTCTAACTTGGGTTTGGCTTAGCTTCAATATTTTGCGTGACACGACTGCCATCTGACCTCCACAACCATAAGGTGATATCGAAGCATTGCAGTTCGACCAGTTGTTGGACTTTTTAGGACTCCAACTACCCGTAACGACTGCGATAGATATTCGTATGGCAACTGAGACCGACGGCTTAACGTGCTCTTCGAGGCACAGCCAGACTAATGCAAATACCCATATTCATGCATGCAGATATTTACACTGAGAGGGGATCGAATCCGTGCCTCCTCGGTAGCGGCCACGTCATGCCAAACCACAGAAGCTGCTAATTAAGCCCTGTGACTGCGTGCGGTTTTAGTCTGATGTAACTTCCCCTACTGACCAGCGCCGGTATCCGCACGAAAAAAGTAATTTTACTCAAATATCGAATTTCATTGTTAGTATGTTATCAGATGAGCCTTTGAATTAAGTGCTTTATTTTGTCAACTTTAATTTATAAGTTTAGATTTCAAGGATTTCATTTATTTTAATCTACCATGTATGTTAGAGAGATTTGATCCCTATGATTGACCCCTATCGATGGATGACATAAAAATACAGGATGTTATTTTTTCAGATTTTAGTCGGTTAAATAACCGGGTGTGGCAAGCGAATTTTGGAAAAAATTTGAACGCCGTTTTATTAGAACGTCCAGGATGGCGCGGCGGAATGCACACACGATATGTATCTAAACGCATGATTGTGGGAGAGAGAAGAAAAGGAGGCGCGCTTAGCGCTTCTCTCTGAATTGTCGTGCGCACGCAATCTCGTCTTATGATTGAGTGACCGTATGAAGGCGGCTATTCAATAATCATAATCATTACAACTATATTTTACAGGTCCCATCAACAATTCGTGAAGAGAAACTGTACAACCCTTTCATGAGAGTGGAAGAGCCGGCAATAATGCAACATGCTGGACAGAAGTGTGCCGTGGAAACTATGCAAGTTATCAGACTGGAGAAGGACAACCTCAAATAAATAGCATAACGGAAAAATGTAAATTTAGCAGTTATATAGGTTATAGGTTGATGCTTCCCCAATCCAGATGGATGGATGATCGGAAAAAGGTAGCTGGGATAGACTGAATTTCCCACCTGACTGAATGACAAGTGGAGTATCAGTTGCAACGGCATTTAGACAGGCCTATGTCCAGCAGTAGACTGCAATATGGTTAATAGGTATATAACTGCTATATTTGCATTCATAATCTCATTGAGTAAGCGCGCCCTTACATAGTCTCCGACTTACACATTATCTCTATGCTTACAAGCCATACATTTTCAACAATGTTGTCACAAGTTATTGCAAGATGTATAAAACTATAAAAGTTGTTTGTTTTTATTTATAGATATTTTATTTTATTACAGGTACATCTATGTTTTTGTATGTAATAATTTTGAAATTGTGAATAAATAAATATTTTGTTTATGAACATCTGTATATTTTTAATAAGATCACATTGATCACAACATGCTTATTGGTTGCAAATAGACTTCTGCTTTTGCAAAAATTTGACAGCACCAGAAGCAGCGCGCTTTACACAATATATCTTGATGTTGTGGTAAATGCTTCCCATGGTAAACCGACATACATAATCGAATAGAAAGGTATCTCGTAATCATCTGTCTGAATGGAGATAATGATAACATCTGTGATATAATAAGAATATCTCTCCTGACTGGCTCTAGTTTTTTAAGAAAATCAAGTAAATGTTCTAAATCCTAATCAAGAATTTTTGCTTGTATATAGTTTATTACTCTGTGAAACACACTGAAATGCAGATTTAAAAAAAATTTGTTATCACTACTTTGCCATGTGATTGGGGTGTTACCTGGGTATAAATTATAACTATATGTCCTTATAAAATACTGTTTAATAGTTAACCTAATCTTAAAGCTGTTGATCACAAGACAATTAAGAGCTACTGCCAGCAACCAGTGACTGTCATTGCTCTTTCTTGATGTAGGCTGACATTTGTTCGGCATACTTTTCTTTTGATCTCTCAAACATTGCAACATATACCTAGAACAAATACGTTACTTATAGATAGTTAAAAAGATTTGTGAATAAAGTTGGTATGGCGTGGTGTGAAGTGTTGGTATAGAGTTAGTAAAAAGTAAGATTTGGTATGGATAGATAGTAAAAGAAGAGGGGAAAGAAACACCGGATATACAGTGTAAAGAACAGTTCTCTTAGAGTAATGGTAATTGCTATATTAAAATAATATGGGGATAAATTATGTGCCCCCTGCTGTCTTAAAAGGCTGGCTTAAAAGTGCAAGCAAGTCGTGGATGCCACTCAGTTTTTTTTTTATATCGGGCACATAAAGTTTTCTTCACTTTGATTGATTTGATTTAATGAAGAATAAGCATGTTTATTCATATTTTTGCTGGTTGCTTGCTAATACTAAAACTACCATTTTTGACACCTAGAAACACCTTTTATAGACATTGAGAACACTTGTACTTTTTCCACAGTATTATGTGTTTGTAATCAACAATAAATACTGTGCAAAAAGTACAAGTGTTCTCAATATGTGTGTAACAACAAGTTCCACCAAGTGCCATCATTCAACAGTATAAATAACCTTTCTATAGCCCATACTGAAGTTTAAAGTAGTTTCACAACAATCTTACCCTTTTCTCATCATGGCTCAGTGCCCTCCATCGAGATGCTAGTTGTCTGGTAACTTCCTTCTTGGACGGCTCAGCTCCCATTTCAGAATTTGATTCAGCTACCACCAGTGGTCGCTGTTCTTGACAAAATTGGAAGAATGCATTGCAAGGTTTCTTAGGAGCATTAGGATCTCTTTCAGGCTGGAAATATTAACATAAAGCTATACATTTGAAATATTACAAATTTAGTAAATATATTATTCATGTAAAATTAAATTGTTTACCTTGTCTGCTTTGCTTTTCCTCTTAGGACCTGGCTTTTTAGTGTTAGCAGCGCTTAGTTTTTCTGACTGTTTAGATAAAGCTGGAGTTTTGCCCCCCGCACGAGGAGGTCGAACTATTACCTCGGGTTTGATATCCACCTCCAAAGACGCTGTCCTGAACTGGTCGCCATGGCAATCTAACCTTTCAACTAGTAATTTTATGTCTTTACGATATCGTTTCGTTATTTTCTTAGCTTCATGTATTCTGCAAAGATATTATACACTATTTAACACACGGTAAACTACTCAGAATCAAAATCAAGCTTAAAACACGGACCTGTTTATAATTCTTTCGTTATCCTGTTGTAACACTTCACATCGTTCCAATAGCAACTGATATTTTCGCCTATAAATTTCTTCCTCGGATGGTAAACTAACCATATCATCTGAGTCGTCAGAAATATTCGAGTTAATCTGTTGGACTGTCATTTTAATTTATTTCACTAAAGTTCAACGCGATCAAATTTCTTTTTATTTAGCTGTCTTCTGTCAACCAGTTTCGTTATCGTTAGGTTGGCATCACTGCCAAATTACTCAAAAACACCTATTCCACTAACTAAAAAAACATAAATTGTGAATGTACCTTTGTGACTTCACAAATAAGAGTTTTAATTTTATCTTAAAGAATAATTTAGATTAAAGAAAATTTTAAATCTATTATAATTATGGGTATGTCACACTCTCGGGCTTTTTATAACTAAGGCCGTCCGTCCGTGGCGGGTGCTCGGGTGGCGAGTTGGCTCTTTGGTTTTTGGGCTCACTTGACTACATAGATTATTACACGGATTATTATGTATAGTAGAGACTTGACAACTTGGGCTCACTATAGACAGATCAAGACTCGTAGATCCCGATGTTAATATCATCATCATCTGAGGGACGGCAATTCCGGTTGCACATAAAACTGATAAAGCTTGCATTATCGGGTATGTCATACATTATACAACTCGGGATTTTTAATAACTCAGGCCGTCCGTGGCGGGTGCTCGGGTGGCGAGTTGGCTCTTTGGTTTTTGGGCTCACTTGACTACCTACGTAGATTATTACACGGATTATTATTTATAGTAGAGACTTGACAACTTGGGCTCACTATAGACAGACCAATCGTAGATCCCGATGTTAATAACATCACCATCTGAGGGACGGCAATTCCGGTTGCACATAAAACTGATAAAGCTTGCATTATCGGGTATGTAATACATTATACAACTCGGGCTTTTTTATAACTCAGGCCGTCCATGGCGGGTGCTCGGGTGGCGAATTGGCTCTTTGGTTTTTGGGCTCACTTGACTACATAGATTATTACACGGATTATTATGTATAGTAGAGACTTGACAACTTGGGCAACATCGGGATCTAAGAGTCTTGATCTGTCTATAGTGATATAGACAGATCAAGACTCTTAGATCCCGATGTTAATATCATCATCATCTGTGGGACGGCAATTCCGGTTGCACATAAAACTGATATAGCTTGCATTTTCATGTGTTTTGATGCCCTGATGCGTTCTTTTTTTACTTATCGATTGATTTATCTTAACTTTTACTGGAGCGACAGTCATCTCTCCGACTAACGTGGACAGAGGCAGGTTGGTGAAACGTATGAATCAGTGGAAGGAGCACTGGGAAGGAAACCGAAAGAGGTACTACAGATTGGTAATTGTATGAAGCATAATTTGATAACATAATATGTAAGTATTTTGAATTAAAAAAACTGTTTTTAACGTTAGCAGCGATTTATTATTTGTTATATTTTAAGGATAATATACAAGTATTAAGTATATTATTGTGCTTGTATACCTACTTAGTAGGTACCTATATCACTTTACCTTTGATGGTGCGGCTCGTATCAACGATGTTCAGCTCTCTATCAAATGTATGAATCAGCATATTAAAAAGAATACTAAATCTTACTTAGGTATTATCCTTAACAGATACTAATGCAAAAGTTCAAAATTTACGCCAATAAGTAGGTAAATATTAGGTAATCTATGTCACAGGTCAGCGTATCTTCACCCGTGTCAATCTACAGCGATTGCGCGCGGTTCTCCGGCTAATAACATCGATCGCTTACGTTCAGTCATACCTACTAGGTATTTTCTTGTTTCAGTTCAGTGTAATGTAAACACTGCGGTGTTAGGTATTGGTACCCAGTGATTCGAAAACATGAGTCCAGCATGCTCATGAAAGAAATTGTGTATAATAATGTGTAAATAGTATGTCAATAACGGAAGGAACCAAAAAAATTACAAATGAATTCCAGAAGTAGCAATGAGATGGATACCGGTGCTCTCGAAGCGAACTTTGTTTGTTTATTTCGTAATAATATGTATATTATATTTGTTTTATGCTTTAAATTCTTGTTTAGTTGACGAAAAGAAGGTAAGTACTGTGAATAGAAAATGATTAGAATTGCAATATACTTAGGTACTTATAATAATAGAAACCTACCTAGGTAAGAACTTGTGCTTAACTAACGAACGAGATTCGGACACTGAGTTTTCTCGGTGTTAGAGGGTCAGATGGCGCTGGTCGGTCGCTCCATTAGGAACTAATTGAGGATAATAATGATGATGATGATGATAAAAGGACCAAGGAAAGGAAGGATTGAATATTTATTTCGGTCATTTTTAACTGGTCATACATTTGAACACTTTCTTTGACACCAACTGATTTTTGCATTCGTTACCGCCGCGCTTTTCAATAAGTAGGTACAATAAATGAATTAAACCTTTTAAAAGAAAAGTCGGTAATTCAATTGTTACTTTTCAGTTCACGCTAAGATATATATTCTTAAAACATCATGTCATATCAAAGTATAGCAGGTCTGCTGGTGTGCGCTTCGCTTCACTGCTTGGCTTTAATTTTGACGAAGGCTATCAATACACGAGACTGAAGCAAAACGAAGTGCCTGTGAAGAGGTTACCAGACGTGCTTGTTATTGGTGTAAAAAAATGTGGGACCAGAGCCCTTTTAGAGTTCTTAAGGTAAGAAAATGTGAGTTTTACATATGTATAAGTAACTAGCTGTTGCCCCCGGTCCGGTTCCGCTCGCTTGGATATCGATTATTGCGAACAAAAATAGTCCACGTCTTTACCCAAGTTCTAAACTATCTTTGTACAAAATTTCATCAAAATCGATTCAGTGCTTTAGGCTCGAAAGCGTAACAGATAGGCAGACTGAGTTGTCGATAGCTTAGTAGGTTCGAATACTGGCCGTTACACTCCCACTTTTTTACTATTCTGCCACTATTTAACTGAAACAGACGTACCGGTTTTCAGGTTACATCCAGATGTTAGAGCAGCAGGATCAGAGGTTCATTTCTTCGACAAATTTTATCACAAAGGTTTTGAATGGTACAGGTAATGTATACGATTGCATTTTCATATATTCCATATGGTCACAGCACAGTTCACCAGACAGTACATTTTTATGCTGCCGGAACAAACCAGCCTCTGTGGTGTGGTGTGAACGCGACTGCAACGCGGGAGGCGCAAGTTACATTCCCGCTCAGTGCAAATATGTGCATGAATTGAATATAGCTATTTTCATTTGTCTGGTGCCTCGGAGAGCACGTTAAACCGTCGGTCCCAGTTGTATTGCGAACATCTATGGCAGTCGTTACGATTAGTTGTAGCCAATTATTGATTTACTGCTAACTGCAATGCTTTGATTTCGCCAATGAGTTGTGGAAGTCAGATGGCAGTCGTTTCACGGAAAATGTCAAAGTTTAGCCAAACCCGCAGTTAGACTGAAAAAAGCGGACCCCGGAACGTAGTACTACCTATAATATCTATTCTGTTTCAGGGAAAAAATGCCAGCGACACTGGAAGGTCAGATCACGATGGAGAAAACGCCATCATACTGGGTAACGAGAACAGCACCTAAGAGAGTATACGCAATGAATCCCAGTGTGAAGCTGTTGGCGGTCGTACGAGACCCTGTCACTAGGGCCATTAGTGATTATACACAATCTGCAAGGTAGGCATTCGGTTAATTAATCTCAGTAAAAGTTCAGGTGTAGGTAGGGGTGCCAAGGGGCCCAAAATATTCTCAGCTGCACGCGCTGCACTTGCAATCAAACAGACGAGCTAGCTAGGTATTACGTGGGATTAAAGAAGTGACTAGTGACATGTATTAAGCGCCTCTGTCTACGCTTTAGGTGATAAAGACGGGATGTGTGTAGGTAGTTGAGTAAATACAGGAGGGGGGAAAGCTATGAAATGTTATGAAGAGTTGCTCTACCTTAGCAATTTAGCCTAGCTCCTAGCTACTCTAATGAAGACGATGGCGGGCTGTTTTCTGAACAGGAGGAGAGAAGGTCCAGTTAACCTATATTTAGACATGATTTATGAAATGAATGGATTCGGTCCTTCCTCGTGGTCAAACTTACTTATTAGTAGTCAAACTGATTTGACCACGAGGAATTTTAACACACTTTAACTGGTTCATAACCCTACTTTACTGAGTGAATCAATTTCTGAATGATGTAATGGTTTCAGTAAAAGACCATCGCTCCCTCGATTTGAAGACCTCGCTATAGTTAACAATTCAATGGGTTGGGGTCCTTCATTAGTGGTGGACGCTACATGGCCACCGGTCAGGTTGGGCGTGTACGCCAGGCCTTTGAAGAGATGGCTGCGGAGGTTTCCGAGGTCAAGCATATTACTGATCAATGGAGAAAGACTCGTCGTGGATCCAGCAGCTGAAATGTCTAGAGTACAGGTACTTATGATTTTGTTATAATTGTGAAAATTCCGTATCTATCTCTATCATTATTATCTCAGCATTGAGTCTGCGGCCCGGAGTCTGGGGTCCGCTTTCTAGTATTTACACATTCACTTCGCACTTTCTTCCGCATCCCTGGTCATCATCATCCCAGTACGACGATTGAAATGCAATAAACCTATTTCTAATTTACAGGAATTCCTAGGCCTCAAACAAGTGATAACAGAAAAACATTTTTACTTCAACTCTACAAAGGGCTTCCCATGCTTGCTGAAGTCTGAAAGTCGCTCCACGCCACACTGTCTAGGTAAAACGAAAGGCCGAAGTCATCCTAATGTAGATCTTAGAACTATAGAAAAGTTAAGAGATTTTTATAGACCGTTTAACGAAATGTTCTACCAGCTCGCTGGTGTACGTTTTGATTGGCCTTAAGGCAACGTCGAGATTATAACAAAAAAACAATGGCTCGCCAACAACCAAGATATTTGTTTACATTAGTGTTCAGTGAACAAAAGAGATACAGTGGCACCCTTATATAATGAAAAAGTACCTTACATGCCATCGATTGTAGATCGTTGTTGCCAGCTGCGGGTAATAAATTACCTATAGGTATTACTTCTAAGACCACTTTGCCAATCCTTCAACAGAAAAACTGTTTTGTACCTATTAAGTGTCGTTAAAATGGCTGAATAACGTGTAAATGGATCAATAGGTACATCCCAAGTTCTTAACGTGTAAATGGATCAATAGGTACATCCCAAGTTCTTAACGTGTAAATGGATCAATAGGTACATCCCAAGTTCTAACACTGCACCGTTTCTATATCACCCCTTAGCTGTAGTCGAAAATAAAGAAGAGCTATATTATCACTACCAACTGGAGGTGATAATGGAATCGTGATTTTAATGGTATAGTTCAATTTTAAACTAATGTATTCTGCAAACAACGAAATAGATTTGTCTATGGACGATTAAGGACGTTGCCAGTAAGTGGATACTTATGTTGCTAGCTAAGATAAATACAAAATATTGTTTAAAAATTAATTACATATAGAAATTTCTTATACTTACTGATATTAAATTAATAGTAGACTTCATAATCCCAAGATATACATATAAGCTGTACCTATTTAGGGATCCAGGTTATTGCTTCTTAGCGCGCAATACATTCCTCGCATAAATGTTCCTTATAAAGTATACCTTTTATGATTAATTACTTCATAATTTATACGATTTTGAAGTAATAGTATATGAGTGGGAAAATGCTTGTCAAAATTTGCATTTCTTAGCATTATTTAATAATTATTAACACCCGTGCCATTTGTGAAAATTGAAAGTTAACTATTTTGTCGCAGAGCGGCTCTAATTGATAAATTAAGAACGTCTGGCTTCTAAGGAAGGGCAGGCTCGTTACTTACAGATTAAAAATATAAACCGTAATTGTTGCTTGATATTAGTAGAAGCTCAAATAGTACGAGAAAGGGGAATAAAAATCAGTTTATTACAATTTAGCTATAAAATCTATATTCAGTTCGGTGGTTTCGGTTTAGTGTCTCCCTTGTTGGCCTGCCTAGGGGAAATATCAGGATTTCTTCAGTGCTGTTGTCTTCCCTAGGCTGGGGAGACAACCAGTATGCACAATATAGAGTATTCAAAATATCATTGTAAAAGTAAGTACTGATATCTCCCCAGCCTAGGGGAGACAACAGGACTGAAGAAACCCTGATGTCTCCCCTAAGGGGGATATCTGGGGAGGCACAAGACCGCAACTCCTTCGGTAAGGTACTGAGGTAAGCAATCTTGAAACACATATTAAACTAATAAACTAGTCTAACTGACAAACTAGTGGTTCAATTTCAGATTTTGGTCTTTAAAATGAGTTTCTAAACTGGAAAATATTAATCAACTGGCTTTATAAGTAACCATACACATCAAGATTGCTAACGATTAGTTATATACCTAACCGAATGGAGTACCTATAGGTATACATTTGCACTAAGCCCTCCGCAACAGTTGTGCCATGTAGTTGCTTATAGTTAGCAAATATAACAGTAAGGCTGCCTTAAAATTGTGAATTATTAAGTAAAACACACGTAATAATAAACTGAAATGCTTTAACTTGTTTTATTTCTTTAGTACACTGCTACCATTTTGGACTCACAATACTTTCAACTTTTACACAGATATAAAGTTACAGTATATTCAGACAATGCCGATAGTTTCTATTTATTGTGAGATATAACTCGGAAACAACATTAGTAAGGACAAAATCAATCGTTTTCATGCAATTCCCATACGTAGGAGCTATTCCATTTGCATTGTAAGTATAAACTGAATCCAGTCGACAACTCACCAGATACATAAGATAAAAATTTGCTGTTTAAATTCCTAATCAATGTCATGCAGTCCGACATTTTTTAAATATCTTTCTAACAATATTACAGTACTGCGCATTACGGAATCCGGCAACGCTCAGTTGTCGGCCAAGGCTTGTATAGAGCTTTTCTCAAACAATGCGCGGAAATTAAAATACTATTAGTTATCTACTTTTAAAAATCAATGAAGAACAACGAACAACGGTAATTTTTAACGCGGCAAAATGTTCATTTTATTTTTCTTAATAAACAGCTTTCTATTTGCAAGCCAGTTCTGTATTTAAATAATGCCTTGGATAAGTTACCTTCTTGGTTGCCATGGTTTATAGTAAAACATAGTTCCATTTTTAAATTACAAGACAGATATGAGTTTACATAGTAATTTATATGGCCGCTAAAACACGACAGATATGGATTTTCATACAACTTTTGCCGGCCGCAGCTCGCATGTACAGCAATTTCGATTTATCTTGAAGAAGGTTGTCAAAATAATGTTTAAATTTCCAAGCATGTTTGAGAAAATATATTTAATTTCACAAAGGCTGATTTTAGTGAGAATATTACACACCGAAATACAAAATATTTTGCATTGCATTCTATCGCGATTGCTTTTCAGAAGCCAAGATGGCAGAGTTGAGAGACTTAAGGCTGCTGAAAAGCGACCGAGACGTTGGGATCAATGTTGATTTGACTCTCCTAACAGTATTTCCAACTGACTTTTTAAAAAAGCGTGCATAAAGGAAAGACAAATGAATAGAAGATATATTTTATAAAAATAAATCTGGTCTCAGGACACATAATTTAAGCAATGGCAATTAAAGCAACTTAGTTTGACATTTGGCCTGGGTACGAATGTAAAAGATAAAAAAATATTCAAAGGTTAAAGCTAAGCGTTCACCTAACGGTACCGCATGCAACGGTACCGCGAATCAGATGGACAATGCGTCCATCTGATCCGCAGTGATCGCATTTTGCCACCGCTACTGTCAGCAACCAGATAGCCGACGCCATTTCATTCGGATTTTCATCGTGAGCGGACGTGTGCTGCTACAAAATGCGCATAGACAACACTTGTCGACAGGACATTCGTCAAAATGCAAATGGTGGAAACCATGCAGCGCGCGTCCACCTGACCGGCATTCCGAATGACGTCATTGGCGCGCATGGCATTGCCGATGAGCAGACTCGTGCGATGCGTATAGGTGGACGCACTTGTTTGACTTTCCCTACAAAGAATACTGCGATCCGTTTAATGCGTTGCATCCGTTGCGTTCGGTACCGGTAGGTGGACGCTTAGCTTAAATCACTCTTTTTATATGCCGCCTGACAATTGACTACACCCTGCTGGATGGTAAGAAGTTAGGGTGAAATTTAAATGATATGGGTCACAATTTCATGTATATAAATAACTGAAAATGGTGGTCCATTGAAGGCCTCGACAGATGCTTTTTCACGCTCTTAATTCGTATTATAGTTATATATTACTACACAGGAATTACAGCTATCGAATATTATATTTTTATGTTATGACTTATGAGTGGTCAAATAACTAGGAATAAGTTGCTCAACTAGAACGTCATAGTTTTTGAAAAGGATTTGACACGACAAATCATTTTCTTCTAGTATTTGAGTAAATAAAAATAAAATAAAGCAGGAAAATAACAATAAACGTAATATTTAAAGATCTTTCAATGTCCTTTATTCAATGAGCTCTAAATAGTTTGACTTTAAATAGATTTTTATAGACAACATTGTAAAGTTGATGATGAATCGAAGCATATAACACGATTATACTATAATTAAAATTATAAGTTCATCTTTTTTAAGCTCCTGATCCTAAACATTTAGGTACTTTTTACAATATTTCCACAATTGTGCATACACCCTAATAATATTTTATATACCACCGGACTAGATATTTATTTATACAAGTTGTAAAATAATATTTTTTCCTTTTGTAATGTATAGCCATTTGTATCACGAAAACAATATACTGAACAATATACCTCGGGGCCCTGGCGCGTGGATTATTTTGATTATAATCTATGATTGGTGTTTTCCCTTAAAGGAAACCCAAAAAGCTCGTAATGCGTATAAAGAGCATATTTTACGTCGAAAATATTTTGCCCAAGCTATAGCAATAGTACATTACTACAGAGGCCGGGAAGAAAGGGTTTGCCGGCCGAAGACATATAGCCGGATAGGTCTGAGGCAGGCAACCCAATATTTCCCGCCGAGGTATGTATAGTGCTTTTCTAAAACAGGCAATGAAATAAACAACTTAAAATTAAAGATTTATTTTTAAAGACGTTAAAAGTAAACAAGATAAAAACTAAAACTCACGTGTAAAGTACTGTTTCGTCTATTTTAGCTTGATTTTAACATGTTCATTATAATGTTACTTAAAAAAAGTATAAAGGCACGTTTCTGAACGAACAGTGACACTTGTCATTGTTATAAATGTCAATTTGTTGCAACTAAATTAAATATTAATATTTCAATGTTTATATGTATAGTTAAGAAAACAATTGATAATAATGTGTTATTAGTTATGTTAATGTGGATTTTTATGTAAATAAAACTGCTCTAGGTACATACCAAGTCGTTTGTTTTTTTTTAATACGCATAGTGGCAGAGTGTCGATGCCTTTGCCAAAAATGTATGTGGAATCGAAATTAAAAAAGAGGACTTTGCCGGCCTTAGGCCTGCAAGATTTGTATGAAATTCCATTACCGGCCCCTGGTCCTAGCCACGCCTGAAACGTCATACTTCGCAGCCTATTAAGAGGAACGTAATGTCAATATTTCATTGCATGTTTAAGAAAAAAATATTAAGTTTAACTTAACGTCTTCACCAATCAATGGATTATTATTATTTCATACCCTTCGTGTACGGCTCATTTTATCTATTTCCCCTGGACTAGACGGATACTACAAACCTGAATATACTTAACTAATCCGAATCGTTACTGGCAACATATATTGGCAAGTCCATTGGATTGATTTGTAAGTAGGAAACAGAATTAATACCGACGATGGCAAACACGATTGAAACGTTGTCGTCGTATTTCGAGTGCAGAGCTATCAAGTCATCGCTGGACGGGAAACTTGAAGATTCTCTGAAATAGATAGATAAGGAAAATTATTTTTAAGATGCCATTTATGGACATTAAAAAGGCCCTATACATACAAAAGGACAAATATATTTTGTGGCAGTAAAGTTTATATTTTGTCATGAAATGTTGGTACTGAATATGGTAGATCTTTCGCTAAATACATTGACTATTGTCCGCAGAATATGACACCGCGCGCCCCGACATTTAGATAGATAGATAGAGTTTAGCCGCCAATTGAGGCGGTACTATTTTGCTGGTAAGCCCTATTATTATTTTGGCGACTGATAAATCATACACATATAAAACACTTCACAGAAAGGCGACCTCTTGGAAATCAACGGTGAATGGTTGGAAGCGGCTGCATCGGCGGAGCGGTACCATAGTACTTAAATTACGTAATTATTAAAGTCTAAGGAGTAGGTTGATAATTTAGTTCATTCTTTTTTCGAATTATGATTGAGTAGAATCGAAGTATAACGTGCGAGGGTGCGAACAAGTATTTATATTCACATCACAAAATAAAAGGTCCGTATTTCTGAGGCAGGCAACCCCATATTTCCCGCCGATGTATGTATAGTGCTTTTCTCAAACAGGCAATGAAACAAACAACAAAAAAATTTAAGATTTATTTTTAAAGAAATTAAAGGTAAACAAGATAAAAACTAAAACTCACGTGTATATTACTATTTCGTCTATTTTAGCTTGATTTTAACAAAAAACGTTTACATTTATGTTCATTATCATGTTACTTAAAAAAGTATAAAGGCACGTTTCTGAACGAACAGTGACACTTGTCATTGTTATAAATGTCAATTTGTTGCAACTAAATTAAATATTTCAATGTTTATATGTATAGTTAAGAAAACAATTGATAATAATGTGTGGATTTTTATGTAAATAAAACTGCTCTAGGTACATACCAAGTCGTTAATTGTTTTTTTTTAATACGCATAGTGGCAGGGTGTCGATGCCTTTGCCACAAATTAATGTGGAATCGAAATTAAAAAAGAGAGGACTTTGCCGGCCTAGGTCTGCAAGGTTTGTATGAAATTCCATTACCGGCCTCTGGTCCTAGCCGCGCCTGAAACGTCATACTTCGCAGCCTATTAAGAGGAACGTAATGTCAATATTTCATTGCATGTTTGAGAAAAAAATAATTGATCAAGATATATTTTTTTAATAGGCCGTCTGGCATATGGCCGGTTTAAAAAAAAAAATCATTATGTAGTGATATTTACTGAAAATTTTGAGCTCAAAGCAGTTAATAATGGCAACAGAGACGTCAATATTGACAAAATAATTGAAAACGAAATAATTATAAACAAAGGTGACGATGTTATTGTAACAAACATCAAATTTCGTTTTATTTTTCATTTCAATATACCTACCACATCAAAGTTTAAGTTCAATTTTCAGAACTTTAAACCAATGCACTTTACAATACATATCTAAACGATCAAATATTCATGCAAACTTGAATCGTTAGAGCGTTTTCACACTCATCCGATATCCAACATCCGATATCGGAGGAAGTCAAATGTATGAGATATGTATCTCTCTTTCACATTGTCTGGCCCAATATCGGTTATCGGAGCCAACACCACTGTTTTAGCCCAAGATCGGAACACAAAGAGACTAAAACAGCGACTGCAAGCAATTTTCGACCTTAAGGACATTTTCTGAGTTACATGTCTTTTCGCTTTAATTGATTACGCTGATCACGAATATAAGAAAAAAAAAAACTCGATACCATGTCATGTCAATAAGGTCGAAAATTACTTGCATTTTTTCCTTTTCTTTTTACCCCTAGCATCCCTAACTAGTCTGTGCTATCGAGAAAATGGCCGTATCACGCCGATTTTATCGGATAAATGTGAAAACAGCACAAGGTATGTAGGTATCTGATATCGGATGTCGGATGAGTTGTGAAACCGCTCTTATATCGTGGGTATCGAGTACTGAGTCGTATGGTTACATCACTAGTTACGTCAGAAAGGCAAATGTCATAACGGGCCTTTTATTTTGTGACGACTATAGGTAAATAGGTTTCATAAGTCCCTACCACTATGGTACTTGTAAAGAAAAATTGAATATCTGTTCTATTCTAAACGAGTTTTACTTACCCCATGCAGATAATTCTGAAGTGTGGTTTGGGCGGATTTGTTTTCTTGAAGTTCGGTACATCTCTGTTGTACACATCAAAATCTATACAGAGAGTAGTCGCAGTACTAGTCCCTTTATTATTTTCGATAATTCTAAGTTTTTCTAACACCGAAGTGCTATCTAAGCAATCTTCAGGGTCTATCAATGGCTTAATTCCGGTATGAGTGAGCGATTGCTTTTCATGTACCGTTTGAAACTCAATATCTGTCTCTTCCATATGCTGTAAAAAAGCTATTTTCACTTCTATCCAGTTATTGAATTCTTCATAATGACTCTTTATAAAATTTAACAGATACTCTTCTTTGATGACATCCATGAAGCGTGTATTCATTGTACTTTTCTTTACAACCTCTGGTCTTCCGAAATCGTTTTCATTCGGCATCCAGTTTTCATTAAATATTTTAGAGATGGGTGGATTACATGACGAATCCTCACTAAACACCATATTGTTAATATTATTTGTGTCATCTTGATTTTCCTTGCTAGTACTCGGTTTACCCTCTGCTTCTTTTTCAGAGCGGCGTTTTAGAATGTTGAAAGGGTTTCTTAATCTTTTCCTTTTCTTTTGTGGTTCTTCAACAACACACTCTGTGTCCGAATCTGATGCGATGTTAATATGTCTTTTGTCAATAACTTGGAAGTTAGCATTCATGTAAATATCGGCGTCGTAAGATTTATTGAATGTTTTGATAGCCTTTGATAAAGCTCTTTTATGCTGAGATGTTATTTTACCCTTGCTTTCCAGATCTTTCAATTTTGACGCGAGTTGTCTTAATAGATTTAAATTTTCATTGAACTTATCATTATCTTGGCTTAATCTACGTTTTTTACTTTTTGATTCATCATCTTCTTCTAAATCTATTGTTTCTACAATAGTTTCATCATTGATTACTTCGAAGTCTCTAGTTAATCTTAGTCTAGCTTTATATCTCGTATTAAATGCAAATAAGAGTCTATGTAAAGATTCAACATTATGAATATGATGATTGCCACCCATGACAAACTGCTTTAATCTAAAAGCTAAATTCTTTATACTCTGCAAATGATTGGCTCTTAAACTCCTAATACGTTTTCGTATATTATTATTAACATTCTCAGTGCTATTATTAGGGTTTGAATTATTAGGAATTGAAAATGATCTTAGCACCGGATTTGGTCTTGGTGGGTACTGATAACGTGACTGAAAATACATATTTGGGTAACAGGGTCTTTGAAAAAACATGTTGAATTGAACATAATTAAGATTATTTTGTGGTCGCCACATAGTGTGAGGTCGGAAATATAGGTTTTGACGAGGTGGAAATCTTAAATTGTTACCAAACCGCGTGTTTTGCGTAATTTCAGTGTTGGAAATGCTTCTTAATCTTCTAACATGATTGCCGCTCACTTCATCTGAACTGTTGTAAGCTGTTGAATCAGTTGATGCAGATCTAATAGACCTGTTTTTGATTTCTCTCAAATTCAGTACATAGCTAGAATTATTGACAAATATATTTTGTGGAATATACTGTTGTTCAGGAACATTGATTGATATGACTTCCTTTCTATATAAAATAGGAATATTTTCAAAATGTCTGTATACTGTTTTGTAATCGCTTGGTTTGTATTGTCGGCTCGTCAATTTTTTTAGTTTGGTAACATAATTCTGGAATATTTCATTTCTTTTATTTGCTAGTTGATCTGACAAACTGAGATCTCTTTTAGTACTACTTGTTTCAGTTTTTCTGTTTTCACTGATAAATTCTACACTTTTTGGTGTATCTGTAATCATATAATTATGAACATTACTATCCTCAATAGTTCTTTATACCTACAAAACTGTGAATACTGTGCTAATTATGATCTTACCTAAATCCATTACAATGTCTGACCCTGTACTATCGATATCAATAGCTAAAGTAGTATTGTTGCCTTCATTACAGTCCTCAGATTCAACAGCTGTAAAGATGTTAAAATGTTATCCTTTGATAGTAAAACCACATTCAAGTTCTAAATTATCAAAATCATTACTCACTAGAATCAGCTACGGCTTGAGAACACTCATAACAGGTATCCATGGCAATAGGTTTATCGTGTGTTTCATTATGGGCATTATCAGTACTATCCACATTGCTGTCTTCAGGATGTGCCTTAACATTTGTTGGAGTAACAATCTCAGTAATATTATTTTTTTGTTCTACAATGGATGAAATTATACTGGATGAGGGATCTATTGTTTCATTTTGCTGCTGTTCAACACGAATTTCTACTTTAGATGAGCCATCAAGTGCTAATTCTGATTCAACTAAAGCACTATCATCTATTTCCATAACTTTTTCACCTTCAATGTCTTTGATTTCATTGGTTTTGTTTTCATTATTTTCACTTTCAGAATTATGTAATTCAGCCTCATTACTTTGCATACTAACTGAATGATTAACTCCAGCATTACTTTCTGTAACTACATTATTTACATTTAGAGTTAATTTATCACTATCAATACTTTCAAGGATACTGCTGAATTTTATTTCATTTTCTTCTACTTCCATAACACATGGTGATTTTCTAATAACATTAGAGTTATCACATTGCTCAGAGCCTTCAATGCTTTCTTTTTTAGTAGTTTTGCTGTCTTCATCTTTTCCTATTGCACTATTATTTGGTTCTGTAATTGGCAATTTATCACTATCTAGTATTTCTACTGATGCAGAGTTAGAGTTACTCAATGGTTGTTTTAAAATGTTTTCAACATCTTTTGTATCAACAAGCTTCTCTATATCTTCAGATGTGTTATGATCAAAATTCTTTTCTTTATTTATTTTAGGAACTTTATGTTTGAACACTTTATATCCAAGTCTGCTTAGGGATGCATACACTTTATACTTTTCAAATGATGCTGTATCATTAAGTATTAAAGAGTAAGCCTTTTGAAATGATACTGTGATATCATTATGTTTGAGGAGTAGACAGTTCTAAAACAAAAGAAAGACTACAAAGAACAATATATTGTCACTAGGCTAGGGTTTAACAAAAATATATTTAACAGATATTTGTGACTCATACACTAAAAGTGACCTACCACTTCCATCAAAAATAATGCTTCTTCGGGTCTAAGATATAATGTTTTACCAACATTGTGTCCAAAGTACTGCCAGTAGCCACCTGCCTTCTGAGTGACTTCTGCTAGTTGTAGATCATCCCTCCATATTGCGTGAGATAGTGTGCCACTAAAATGATAATATTTCAATTTATGAGAGTGGTCGATTATGTGGATTATTTTATAAATAAAAATATTATACACAAACTAAAGTTACTGTTTGGAGTGGTAGTTTCATAACTGACTACCAACCCGCCCACCTTGCACGGGTGGCAATAACTTTCCGTGAAAATAGCTATAATATCCTACCTTACTCGCGAAAATAGATGCAACTGTCATAAAATCACTAAAATCGTGGCTTGGACTAGCGCACTCTGCTGATCCCTCTGCTTTATTTAGGGATCAGAATAATTTTGGGATGAAATTAAAGAAACCATCGGAGCTCTATAAACACCTTAGAGTTACCAAAGCCCACATCTTAGGTAAATCCCAAGATGACACAGTCAGGGCACTCCCGAAAGATAATAACGCGTCCGAGCTTGAATCTAGACTTATATTCCATAAACGATTTATGATAGGAGCCCAGTCGAACAAAGTGGGGTTGGGAGTACGAGAGCCAAAAAGGGACCAGGATGTACTTAGGTCTTTTCTGAAGCAAGACGAAAATGATAAATATCGAGTGCACGCGATGAATTTGGAAATCCAAAACGAATGGTTGACAATGGGAGAGTTTTGCATACCGATGGCTTTAAAGTGGCGCACCTTGATCTATGAGTGGTCGCCGGCCCTGTTAAAATTCTATCTTAACGCCTTTCAGATGACACTTCCAGACCAGAGTAATCTGGTAAGGTGGGGGAAGGCCACAGAAAAACAATGTTTTACGTGTGGTGAGGCAATAGGGACGGCTAGGCACATATTAGTAGGATGTAGGGTGCTTCTCGATAGAGGCCAATACTCACGCCGCCACGATAAGGTGCTTTTCATCATACGCGAAGCAATGAGTCTGGCAGTAGCTAGAGCCCAAAAAGGATTGACTACTAACAGACGTCATATCAACTTTGTGTCTGAAGGTTCATCCATAAAATCCAGGAACAAACCTTATTCAATCTTAGATACTGCCCCAGATTGGACTCTCCTAATCGATACGTATGAAAAGCACTATAAAATTCCGGAGGATGTTGGGGTTTCGTCATCTAGACCGGACATATTTCTCTACTCGAAAACGACTAAATATATGGTCCTTGTGGAACTTACTGTACCGTGGGAAACAAATATACCGAAGGACCACACACTTAAGAAAAATAAATACTATGATCTCACAAACGAATTAATCAAAAACGGTTACGTGGTTAATTTGAATGCAGTCGAAGTGGGAGCGAGAGGTATACCAGCTAAATCTCTCTATAACCTACTCAAAGATCTAGGCCTATCGAGAGCTACAATAAGCTCAGTACTAGGACGAATGTCTAACGCGGCACTAGTAGGTTCGTATCAAATTTGGTTAGGCAGGAAGGGGAACTTGGGTAGTGAAGGTGAGTGTTGATGTACATCAACAAAAGGGGCCCCTTCTAAACCTACACTTGGGTCGCAAGTCCCAGGCACTGTCCCGAGTTCCAACTCAGCAACGCGATGGACCTGGCACCCGCACGGAGAATCCATGGATTGCTAAGAATATCGTCTCTACATAAAAAATTAAGTAAATCCAATATAGCCTATGTTACTCAGGAAAAATTTAGCTTTCTAAGGTGAAAGCATTTTTTAAATTAGCCCAGTGGTTTTTGAGCCAATTATATTACAAACTTACAAATCTTTACTCTTTATAATATTAATATACAGGGTGTAATCGTTAAGTGTGTCCAGGCGATTATTCCGTAACTATTACAGATATCAAAAAACTTTAAACTGATATCAAAAGTACGTTACCTAATGAGTAAAATGACATCAATAACTTTTTAAAAATCTAACGAGAGGTATCTAATATTTTGACATTAAACACTCCCATACATTTAGTATGAGATTAGTAGAAAGGTTTTAGTTTCCTTATTTTAAGTGATCTAGTACCCATTTTACCTTAATCATATTTTATGATTACGTATAATATGACAATGATGATTTTCAAGTAAAAAAAATTTTAGATATATGTGTAAATTAATTATCTTACCACTTCAAATTAGTAATAAACCGTGTTTCAATATCGCATTAAGTAATTTGAGCTAACTGAAAAGCAACACTACAAAAAAAAAGATACTCTTTGGTGTTCGTTCTAAATTCAAAACTTTTATATCGGGTTGTTGTTCCCGCCAATTTATCGTTGTTTTTTTTTTCATTTGCGTTAATAATCGTGATTGTTCCATTTATTGATTGGAAAATGGCATATTCCAAAAGAGAAAAGAGAGATATGCTAAAAATTTACTGCAAATATGATTGTAACAAAAGAGTGGCCATTATAGCCTACAGAAGAGAGTACCCTGATAGAGAAGTGCCTTCTGGTGTACGAATCTAAAACCTTTCTGCTAATCTAAAAAAAAATCTCATACTAAATGTATGGGAGTGTTTAATGTCAAAATAATAGATACCTCTCGTTTGATTTAAAAAAAGTTATTGATGTCATTTTACTCATTAGGTAATGTACTTTCGATATCAGTTTAAAGTGTTTTGATATCTGTAATAGTTACGGAATAATCGCCTGGACACACTTAACGATTACACCCTGTAGATAGATATAGGTAGAATTTAAAAAGTTAATATTAAAAAATATATGTTACTCTTATTTATTCTCTCTCATCTCAGTGGAATGGACAAACCTAGTTGGGAGAATTAGATTTATCTTTTTGGTAAATTTAGTTTATATTTATAAAATAATTTAAAAACTGTATCCACATTGAGTGAACAACTTAGTAACCCTTTGGTTGTCTAATAGTTGAAACTGCATCGTTGCATTGGAGTGAACAATAACCATTTCTTAAATTCTTTAGCTACTACACAATACTGTTTAGGATACAGGGCAGAATAGATACTGAGCTGTGTTGAGACGAGGGAACTGAAAGTATCAAATAAGCCCTCCAGGTACACATGCTGCAACTAAAATAAACCAATAAAGAAACAGGATTGTTCAATGTTATGTGAATAATTATTATAAAAAATTAAAGTTTGTGAGATTGCAGGTTACATCTCTGGTTAAGCTGGACCAATTTTTAAAAGTCTTTTGCCAATAGATAACTACATATTTGTATCACAGGCTATATTATCATAGGCCTATTGAGGAGGCTCAGCAGCAGAAAATGGAATCAGAAGACCTTGGGGATAAGGCAACAACTAGTATTAACAATGTAATACTTACTGCTTTTCAATTCTCTCAACCTCTATTAAATGCTTCCTTGCTTCTAATGCTGCTTGTACCTGCTTCTGCTCCAACCAAGAGCCATTAGGTATTATATCTTTTAACCCAACCTCGGGTAAGGTGACATCTATCTTTGTTATGCCTTTGGCGACTATAACTTGACCCCTGAAAATGAAACAGAAATAATATATTAGTTAATTATGATTTTGATCGATTAACATTGATAATTATATTATGACCAGATTATATAATGATATTATGATCATCTCAAATAATATGATAAGATAAAGAGTGATTTCAATACGAAGAAAATAATATGATTTTGATGTATGATTAAGATGTTAATTGGATCATTGCTGATATTAAATCTGAGAAGTTGTTGGTAAAGAAAACTGAACTATCAGTTATGTATGGCATTTATAGTGGTAAAAAGATCAGGGGCACGCCAGAGCACCTTAGTAGGATATATAACTCAATTGTGGCTTGTAATCAAAAGGTAAGGTCCTATTCAGAATAATTTTGGTAAGAGAATCCTTCCCTAAGTAATAAATATTATATCCCTGGAAAGCCTCAGAGAGAAAGGCTTTTAACCAACAGTGTTGAGTAAACTTCGAGTAATATTATATTAATAAAAGAAATATGTTAATGTCTGTCTGAGATGGCGATTGCTACTGTAATCAGATAAGAAACATTTCTTAGGAGACTGACTTAATAAATACAATACACTATACTTATTTACGCACTATAAAATATAAAATATATAGGCGATATCAAATAATAGTCTTTCTGTATGTAATGTCGGCAAAATATGTCAATGATAATAAAAAGAAAACAAAACAATACTAAATTAACTTACGATAGAATTTTGGGTTTCTCCATACTGAACTCATGTATATCAATCACAAATTATATGGCGATGGCGAATAATTTTAATTTGCAAATAATTTCCAAATTTTATTCACAACCTGTGTGACAAGGACAATTTGACACTTGAGCTATGTCACGTTCCTGGCTTCGATAAATAGAGTATACATAAATCGAGCATTTGATTCATGATTGTGGGGCATTAGAGCGAGATAGTTGTTAATGTTTTTCTATGAATAATTACTACAATGTCAATTAATCCAATTGAAATTGAAAAGAAAATCTTCCACAAACAGAACAGAAAAATGAATCTTCAGTCTTAATTTTATTTTCATATAGCTTACAATAGATGGCGCTACTAGTCAAAACTGAAAGACGAGACAATATAAAAACTAGCAAAATGCCCGTGGCCCCGCTCTCGGAGGAGTTGATTACTGCGACTTAATCGTATTTTCGGTTATACATAACTAATTGCGATTAAACATACCCACACGACTACGACATATCAGAAAAATATATGCTTAGAAATACATCTATTATGATATAAATCTACCTAATATGAAATGTAATTTTTGAATGCACCCTACCTGATAGTAGGTAAGCTAAGGTACAGACCATATAATAGTGTGACTGCCATTACAGATACTGTCCCTAGAATAACGGACCCTAACTTGCTTACTACGCGATGTTTTAATACCACTGAGGTGACAGACAAGCACACGGCCCACCTGATGGAAAGTGGTTACCGTGGTCTATGGACGTGTGCAACACCAGTGAAGTCACATTTATGCTGCCGACCCTGTAAACACAGAAGAGTTTCTGTGCCGTTATGTGCGTTGGGCCTTTATCCGTGGGAATTTCCCGCACGTAAAAAAAAAACCCTTGCAATTGGCTTATACGACATTTAAGGAATCGATTGCCGTCTGACTTCCGAAGTCCAATCAGAAAGTCTATGTCAGCGCCTCGTTCATTAATTAGCAGGTGACCCGGCTTGCGGATGATGCGTGTCAATGGTCTTGCCACCATGAATACCAGAGAACGTCTGAAGTGGAGGAGGAAGAGCCAGTAGGATCCTGGGCTAATATGGCAAACAACTTCTTCATGATGGTGATGACGTTGACGCACATAGGCTTCATTTCTAGTATTTTTCATGTGTCTCAACAGCTTTTTTTATATTGTTGATATGGGTTTTAAAATGCGGATATACATATATACTTAAATTTATTTTCTTTTATAATTCCTACATATTTGAAATAGAAACACCTAGACCAATGCAATTAGACATATTCATGCATACAAATAATTGCACTGATCGGGAATCTAGCCCACGACCTCTGTGGTACCAGTCGAACGCTCTACCAGTAGGCCACAGAGGTCTTCTAGACGTAAATAATTACTGAGAGAGTAAAATGTAACAACATTACGAGTTGAATCCAGCGCCACTAAAATGCAAAATAAATAGAAACCCGTTGAAACATAAAATTATCCGCCGCGCGCCGATTGCAATTGTATGGAATCACTGATGCTCTATAAACGAATTTATATTTAATTGCTACAGTAATTTAATTGGAAACTATTCATTCTGATTAATAACTAAGAGGGAACGCCAATTCAATTCGCTGCATCGCTTGCTGTCACAGTTCATCCAACAAAGTATATTATCCCCATCCTTGTCGCTACATTGGCTGGCTTGAAGAACAATTAAGCGGAACTACTCATCCAACTGATGTACGACGAGTCGGCAACACCTACACAGTCAAGTTCGCCGGCTTTTCAATTTAGCTGGGTTACAACAACACAACCGTAGCGTAAGCTACGAAGTTGTAGACTCGTAGTGACTACGTTTGTAGCGTAGCACGTCAGTGGCATGCCTAACGCGTATCGATTAGTCTCCCGGAGCCACCCGACTATATACGAACGGAGCCGAACTCTGCCGACTTCAGTTCGAGATCTACGTCCATACACAGCGGAAGTAATGAAATGTACAGAAAGATATGAACCGGAAAAATTGTCGCTCTCTTTTTCTTCACGTCGCGTCTTATCCGGACCCCTAAAAAGGCTTCCTTTGTCGGTTTTCCCTTTCAGCGCGTTTCGCCTCTGGGCTTTAACGAATGGATATTTATTTAAAAGATGACAGGGAAGGTGGCAATACCTTGAAATTCTATATATAAGTCATTTAAGTTTTACAGTTTTGTGTGTAGTATAGTTACTACAGCTAATCACAGCTTCAGAATCATTAAGTAATAATTATTATTATATAATGTTTAATACTAATTGTTATTTTTTTATTTTACAAACTAATCAACTTCTTCAATGGAAAGCCTCATTAAATGGTGTGGTTAATTAGGTGTATAAGGCGAGAGCGTAGTCGGAATGTCGCCGGGCAGTTCCCATCTCGTTACGACCGCGGCCGGCGAGGGCTGGAAGCGATTTAACGTATTGTAATGTGAGTTTATACGACGTTCCTCCCCCTCAACCCGACGCCTTGCAGCTAATGCTATAGCTCAATGAAAGTCGCTCCATGCACGCTGACACTGGCCAGCATCGATTAAAGTTTTTCTAAATTTAAACTTTTGATTTTCGAATTGCGAATCGCAACATAACCTTCTGTTTACAGATGATTGTAGAATGGGGATGGGGTGGCCCACCCCAAATACGTAGGTACCGTGTTATTTATGGTATATTTTGACGTGCGCGCTCGCTGCTAACTTCAAACCGCATAGGATAATGGGGTGATGGATAGTGTTATCGGTCGCTATTCATGGTGTAGCGCGTTCAATTTGTGCATTTATTATTACTGTGAATCGTGGAAAACCCCATTGTTGACAGAATTTGTGCAGAACAGTGTTACTTCAGTGAATGAGTCGTCTGTAGGGGTTAGTGACCGGCATTTCCCTCAATGCGGAAAATAGAATGGAATTAACTGAAAATATTTGTATACGATTATGTTATAAGTATTCTTAACAAAATGTTAAAAATTTCTTGTGAGAAAAGTGTAGTGAAGTTTAACTAATTTTTGTTCCTTCAAATTACTACCCTGGATAGTAAAGAAGGTAAGTTTTAACCTAATCTAGATAGATATCGAGATATTGTTTAAATCCTAAACTCAAACCCTATAAATTCACTACAATTATTTTGTAATTTCTTAAAAGGCATTCATTTTTGCAGGTATTTATTCACAAATGTGTTTGTTCATAATTTTGAGTACCGGTGTAATGTTAATAAATTCTAAAGAAGTTAGAGTAAACAGTGCATTTCAACAAGATGTAGTACAGCGCCATCTATCTGTGAGCTTAACCCACAAAAGTTTAGTTCGTACCCTTGACGTCGACAGTAGCGCCAAAGTGTCAGCCGGCGACACGCCTGCAGTCATACAGTCACGCGGCGTTGACGCGCGTCGCAACATGTTTGCGGGGGTGTAGATCGCATCGTGATAAACAATTTATATGTTTTCTTCCTTATCATCTAATCAAAGTAGTGGTCTGAGGTTATACAGCGTGTACTAACACGACGGAATCGAATCTACGAATGTTAACATCAGTGTATAATATTGTGAAGTTTCTGTTGGTGTTTTGGATGTGTGTGTTTTGTTGTTGCCGATACCGAGAGCAGGATTTTGGCCGTGCTGTGAAGGTCTAGGGCTATGAGAAAAATAAACGGTAAGGAATCAAAAACTGAAGGCACATCAAGTTTATTCACATATTTACCATACATACACGAACTGCCTTATTTTAAATAAAGATAAAGAGAGTTATTAAATGAAAATGTCACCGGGTTGCGTCCGGCGATATCGACGAACAAGTATTTATAGGTCTAAAAGACACTGTGCATTTAATTAAATTCATGTTAATAAAGTTCTAAATTAGAACTTTTTGCGTGAATGATGTCGTTTGTAGCCATTATGTCAAGAACATAGGGCGCTTGTTATTTAATAGGGGAAGGCACGGTATGCTGCCCTAGTAGGTACCTACCAATAATAATTGTAGGGTTCGTTCGCACTCTGACTTTGAATTTATGACTGTTGAGCCGAGTAATGCAGCATCTAAAATAAATGTCTAATAAGAGAATCTTTTTCAGAAGATAAAGCTAAGCAATAATGATTACAAATAACACAATCAATGGATGAACACAGTCAATTCAAAGTAGATAATAAAAAAGAGCCTTTTATAAAGAGGTTATTAAGTATCTGTCTTGAAATAGAATTGCACAAGAGACAGGGGAATGACCGAAAATCATTAACCGTAGCAGATCCCATACAAATGGTCCATAAACGTAATCCGACAATGTTTGATGGGTTGCCGGCCGCCCGGCTCCGGGCCGTGTGATTGCGAAACCAGCGTTCAAAACCCAACTATATTTCGTTCAAAATTTGAAACATCAATATGGTTTTATATTTAAGAACTTTATGAGAATTGTGGTCGGTCAAGGTCAGATCTAAGACGTAACAGAAGACAACGCCGATGATGTAATTACATATAGGAACTTGATATCATTGAACTAATCAAGTAGTCGACGCAGAATCAAGTTTGAAATCCGTGACATAATTTACAATTTCCATTTTGTGAATACTCACTAGAGGTCTGTGCTAGACTCGTAGCGAGATTTATCTGTTAGTGATTGCGACACAGAGGGGGCAGAACATCTATCTACCTTGTTTTAATACAGTATTCGAGTGAGAATGAATTTTATGTTTCTACTATTCTCTAATTAAACTGTTTTCATCAAAGTTTACCTGCCAATAAACAGAAGTTCATTATCTACCAACATGTCGACCTTACGGTAATACGTTGTGTACAGCAGTTTTACGGCCTGAAGGAATAATGAACCGGCTCGCTCCGGCTACATCGGCCCACCGTCAGCTAATACCTACTTGCACGAATTAGCAGAAAATCGAATAAACACTTGCTTTCATCTCCAGTTTATCGGTGATGCAGTCGGCATCTCTTTGCTGTTTGTAAACTGCTCAGTCGGAACTATTATTCATTCATTTATTAGTTTCATTACACAAAGATACTAGATACCCAATACATTATCGACTATTTAATTGACGATGGTAGGAATTAATAATTAAAATTTTAATTTCATTCAACGCTGGGTGCTTAAAGTTGCCATTAATGAGTTGGAGCTAGTTTCTTTAAGTAATAGCAATAATACAGTCGTGTTCACCGCTTGTAAATTGATTAAATTCCAAGTTAGATTGCTCTTGCGTTGTTCACTCTTAGAAAATGCTTTCAAGACACCAGACAACGAAGCTCTCAAGCCATTTATGAGCACTTCATTAGATTTTATTGTTTGGTATTCATTAACTTGTCATACGTCTAATAACCGATAATGCCTCTATTGATTTTACCAGTGGTTCGGAACAGCACTCCAATATTGACAATGGGCGGTAGTTTAGACGCCACTACGTGCTCCGGGAGTTGATAAGAATCCTACGTGACTCCCAGTTCATTGCTCCAGTTTTTTGCCACTTGATCTTGTGAATGAGTTTGCAGACCTTGGCTCGGATCGAAGACAAGGATCTTAGGCAGCGGATTTATTGCTGCAAAACACTTTACGAGTGCACGAATGCTGTACGTACCTACTCACTGCCTACTTATTCAGGCAAATAAACATTTTAGTAGCACTTTAGCAGAGCTGTGTAGCATTATAATACAATTGGTGTTTATAACAGAGTGATCATGAAACTTTGATGAGGCTGTGGGATAAGTTGTCGGATCGAGTTATCGTTTTCAACTGCATCGCCACATTTTAAATTGTTTCCGTATGAAATCAATGATTGCAATGTGTGCGCTAGTATGTTGTAGGCGCCATGAATGCTGATTTTCAATACTGGCGGCGCATTAGGAGTAGTTGTGGCGCCGCGCGTGATTGTCATGTTGATTGAGATGACACGTATGTTACAAATAGTCGCTCCAATTTGCTTGTGACGAGAATACACGCAAGTTCATGAAACGAAGATGTTTGTAGAATTTTGTTATAATATTTCAGAAGGGGTAAGCAGAGGTGTATTATCCTCTTGCACTTAGCGCAATTTTAGCCAACTGTTAGCATTACACATAAGTTTTTGAGATTGAGAGTGAATTTTCCAAACTTTGTAAAAGTTCTTCTGCGAGGAATCGTCATATCATAACACTTTATTCTTTAAGGAAGCACTTTGCAAAAGGAATGCGTAAAATAATATGTTAGTTTATTTTTATTTAGTGTAAACGAGTTGTCTCCGTTACAACAGCGCGGCGCGGGCTAAGTTCGATCATCAACCTCTCAATGTTTTAGTGCGTTTAGAAAATAATTGGCACTTGGTTTAGCAGTAGGTAAAAACGAGAGAAACCCGCTATACATATGTTCTTGCTGATACGACTTACTTAACTACTCAGTCTGTGTGTAACAATTAAAAGAGTGCCCGATTGAATAAAGTTATTTGATTTTGATGATTATTTATTATTATTCATAGCGGCTACTGGACATACTGTTTTGAAATCGATGTTCGAACCGCAAGAAAATTAATTTCGCATTACTACGTTTCTTTTCTTCAGTCCTATTCTTGGTTTCCTTTCATGAAATTCTTATCCTGGTAATAGTGTGGTAGACGGTTATTAACTTACGTGAACAAAAAAATGTAGGTATGATGTATAATGTTGCCCGCGTGAAATATTCCACGTGAACACGTTCCAAAAACTCAGGATCGTATTCCTTGATTATAAGCTATTTCTGTGCCAGATACACATCCGTGCAGTCATGCAGTGCCTCAGGATTGACTAACTAACAAATATCCATTCAAACTAAGCATCAAAGTAAAATACACAGGTACACTTTAACCTACTCCTTTAGGGACATACAAGCTTGCGTCTACTTCTAATATAGTGTTCTATTGTTAATGAGGAAACCCTTATTTGCATCGTCAATCCAGGTCGCAGGTAAGCGGACCTACTTGGCGGCTCGTTCGTTTACCTCGAGAGGGTGGTGTGATATATTCAGGGCCCATTTAAATATTCCCAAGGGTGATAAGGGGAAGGGATGCGCGCCGGTTAATCAAGTAACGTGATCCATTTATCTGGAGTACTCTTGATATGGTACCACTGAACTTTGGAATATTGTAGCCTCATTTTGGGGTTGAGATTGAATACGATGGAGAAGGGTTAAATTTATTACTTATTTTTGCTTTTTTTTCTGGAAAGAAAGATAATACTGGTGCCGATTTTTTTGTTACAAAACTCTGAACTAATAAATGGCTAAAGTTCAGTTTCGTCCTGCCAGAAAGGCGTAAACCACAAAAAGCACATAAAAATGCATTATCATCTGGAATGGACAAAAAGGGAAGGAAATAACAATGAATAAAAAAAAAAATTTCAACTTGTAAGGTCTGAAATAAAAACTTTGCAAGTTGATTAAACACAACATGATGTCGCAGATAAATTGCAGGATTCACTTTTGGTGGTGCGGCTACGTAATGCAGTGACCACGTCTATACTATTTATTGTATTGTACATTGGGCTATATTTGTTCACGATGGATACAAAACTACCGAACGGATTCTGATGCGATTTTTTTTTTGTTGGAAAGGTCTTGGTCAGACTTAAAATCTTACGTTTGTTTGATTGCAATCGGTTGAGTAGAACCGGAGATAAGAGATCCATGCGGCCGGAGCAGCGGGCGGATGGCAAGTGTCTAATAACATCTGAACATGTACCAGCCCAAGGGAGAGGGTAGACCCAAGAAGCGTCGGATTGGACGTCGTAGATGATAACGTTACGTAGGCCAATGGTCTCACTCCTATGAGTGCCCAAGATTGTGTGAAGTAGAGGAATCAAAGTCAGAAGGCGGAGCCTCGGATGCTGCCGGAACCTACGCGAAGTTAATGATAATTAATACAAGTTAAATAAGAGCTTGTAAAATAGTCTGGTCACTCATAAAATCCCATGCTTTGAAGTAAACATGCCTATAATATCCCAATAAGGATTAGAAGCCGCTACGTAGAATTCTCTTAAACGCACTCGTAGGTACAACAAAATTCATGCGTCTCAAGTCACATTCGCATTTACATTTAACGTCACTCTCACATTTTACTCTTGTACGGTAGGTACTTTTAATAGCCTAATTAACGACTGGAAAGTTTCCCGCCAATTGACTAGGCTTGACTGCCATGTGTCAAGAAAAGCGTTTGTTCCCACTTGTTCTACTGAACAGTTCTACGGTAGAACTAATGGGATTTTTTTTTCTCACTAGTTCTACGATATTAGATGTAACAAAAGAGTAGAACTAGTGGGAGTCTTTATTCCCACTTGTTCTACCTGTTCCATCGGGTAGAACTAATGGGAGGTTTTGTTCTCACTAGTACTACGATATTATGTTTAACAAAATAGTAGAACTAGTGGGAGTCTCTCTTCCCACTTGTTCTACCTAAACCGAAAAGTAGTTTTACACAAAGAAATGTGTTACCAAATATGCTAGTTGTGGCGTGATATTCCCAGTAGTCCCCTCTAGCTCTGTCCTCTGGGGTGACAGCTAGGAAACCTAAAACTAAACCTCATATATTATGGCGTCTACTAACTAAGCTCGACGGAGCCCCGCTCCGCGGGGGTCCAACTTCTGGGTGGTTTAAAAAAAAATAACCACGAAGACTAAGGCGAGAGCTCCGCTTCGCTTCGCTCCCGCCTTAGTCTTCTAACCTGACCTATCCGAGTCGGATTGCACTGAGTCGGGGTGTTAACGATAATTCGGTTTAGGTAGAACAAGTGGGAAGAGAGACTCCCACTAGTTCTACTATTTTGTTAAACATAATATCGTAGTACTAGTGAGAACAAAACCTCCCATTAGTTCTACCCGATGGAACAGGTAGAACAAGTGGGAATAAAGACTCCCACTAGTTCTACTCTTTTGATACATCTAATATCGTAGAACTAGTGAGAAAAAAAAATCCCATTAGTTCTACCGTAGAACTGTTCAGTAGGACAAGTGGGAACAAAGTAAGAAAAGTACCACACAAGATATTGAGATATTTCCTTTATTTCTAGACGTAATCACTGCTATCCAGTTTCCGGCAGCGACTATTGTGAGCAAAACGTCGAATGGGATTGTATTTACACAAGTTACTGCTGATTGACAGACAAGGCTGTAACGCAGACGTTTCTCTCGTGGGCAGATTAGAATTTGGGCCACCCCTTCTCTTCCCATGTGGTGTCGTACAAGGCGACTATGGGATAGGGCTGATTAACCTTAACATCAGACAAATATGTACAGCCCAGACTCAGCCTCAGATGCATGGCTCGAGTCAACAATAGTGCCCAGAATACGGCAATAGGCTCACCCCCTATTACGTGGGACCGAATACAGATTGGTGAAATGTGGGTGTTAATACACCTCTGCCTAACCCTCCGGGGATAAAGGCGTGATTATATGTATGTATGTAAGAGTAAGACGGCAGTCGCTTGCATAAGATAAGCTTGCAGTGAGGTTTGCTTGGGCCCCCATTATTTTTTATAGTTTTTGTATGTGTTTTTCAATTCACCAATTTTCGGCCACAACCACTTTTCATACCACTTGAACTAAGTTTATGGTCACTGTAGCATATAAATTGCTCTGAACTCCATATCTAATAGTACCTATAACACTTAGAACTAGAGATGCGCCGAGTAGCACTTTTGCCGAGTAACGAGTACCGAGTTTTACTCGGTTCGATTTTTTTCCAACCGAGTACTCGGCCGAGTAACTCTGTTCAATCAAATCCACGTTGATACACCGCTCACCCCGCCCCGCCTTTCATCTATCAGTCGCTTGCTAGTTTACAAACAAATACGTCAACCGATTGTATACTCTTTGACTTCACGTTGCACGTCATAGTAGATAAATAATTGAAAAAGTTTGTTAATTAACAATTGACTGTGATGACTTCACGTAAAAGATTCCGAGTTTTACGACGAAATTGAAGAAGATAAAACGAAAGTGAAATGCACCTTATGCAATTCTCTGATTTCACGTAGTGGTGTTTGACGGAAGGCTTCTACGACAGCAATGTTAAACCATTTTAAAATAAAGTTTAAAAGAAGAGTTTAAAGGTTTGGAAAATGAAACTTTGAAAGAAGAAGAAAGAAGAAAGAAAGAACAAGTTAATCAGGCACAATTGTTGTTCGCACTACACCAAAAAAGGAGCCACTTCAGCATGGTATCAGGCACAAGTACCTGACACTGGTTTTCAACTGGCTCCTATGTGGAGGACATGCGACATGAATAATAAATAGACAGATATTAAATTTACAAAAATAAAAAAAATAGAAAAAGAGAAGGAAAACAAACCAAAAAAGTAAAAACACAACAGCAGAAGCCAACATGCTGGAAATATCGGAAAATCGTGAGCCATTTGCGTTAACGTCAACAAACTAAATATCTTGCTTTATCTAAACCGAGTATACTCGGCATTTAAACCGAGTTATTCGGCCGAGTACGAGTATCAAAAAACCCGCTGAGTACGCCGAGTACCGAGTAGCAACCGAGTACTCGGCCCATCTCTACTTAGAACACTATACCAGTCTACCGCAAAGCTTCCGAACTTTCCGAAATGTTTCGTAACACTGTTTGTAACTACTAGACTCATCATCACATCAATAACTACACTTGACCAATTCTTTTAATGCCTTAATTTATCATTAGCTTCTATTATGAAACGCATATTAGGTAGGTACTCATGTTATCTTCAATAGTCGCCGCAGATGGACGACCTTCGCGTAAATCATTAGTTGGATTGCTCCGCCCCGACCGCTCATTGATCCAGTTTAAACGGTTGGACTCTGTAACGAAATATTAATTGAAATCGATCATAATTTTGTTGTCAGATTCCAAATGACTTCTTGAAGTTAAAATCTCTCGTCTAATTTTGAAATACGGTACGACAAGCACTTCGAAAATTTCCACAAATTTTGTAAACCAAATTAAAAAATATGAATTAAGACTAAAGAGTTCTTTATTCGAATCTTTTATTTTTAATTGGCACATTTAGGTAACTTTACTTCTTTAATTTCATTTAAAAAAAATCACAAAGTCTGTCTTGTCCACAGAAATACATTACGATTCTAATATATTTCTGTGGTTAATGTCTATGAAAAATTAGTGGTGTGTGTAATACATTTTTTTTTCTAATGATTCGCTTATCGAGATTAATGAATCATTGAAATTATTTGGAATAGGATTTCGTTTGAAACTATCAGGCTCATGAATGGTTCTGGAAGGGCATGAAAAAGTATCTGTCGAGGCTGTCAAACTTAAACCACCATTTAGAGCATCTGCAATAGTTCCTTTTCCATACAAAAGTATATACTTTGGTACTTTTTGTTTTAAATACATTCAAATTTTATTCGATTTCTCTTTTATACCTCGACTATCGATGGAATTCGAGCGATCGATCGCAATGCAGTGGAATTGGAAACAAGCGGCAGTGGCTGGGTGCTGGAGTGTATGCAACGTTGCTCCGTTTTACTGCATTCGATCTATTTACGGGTTTATGAACGGCGATAAACTCGCGGCGTTGACTCGACCTGTCAGCTTGCATAGACGGATGGAAACAAATTGACTTACCTATATCATTCTATTACGAATATTATCATTTATTTTGGTGTGGCGAACCTGTGACAGAGTTGTTCAGGTCGCCCATATAGGCCTCCGTCTTGACCTAACGACTTGACAGCCGGGACCGAGTTTTAACGTGCCCTCCGAAGCACAGAAGCGCTGAGATGTTACACCACTAAACGGTCACCCATCCCGATGGTAACCTTCGCCTAGGTAACTTAACCCACTGATCGTTTACTGAACAGTGAGCCCACTTGACCACGAGCGCTTCATATAATATCGATCTATCACTATTATCAAAGACGTTTAAATAGCAATACATTATTGCAGTTCTAGGCATGGAGATAATGTTGACGCCCATGTATATGCGTTGGTACATACATCTATTTTCGATGTGCCATATTCTGTGATACGCATCCCTATTTCATAAAAATAACTGTACATATTACACAATCAGATGGACGTAATGTAATCAGCCCCTCTAGACAAGTGGCAACTCCTTGGCCGGTGTTTGGTAAATTAGAACGACGAATGTATGGAATTTGATGTTTATGACATGTGTTAACGACTGTCATATCTGTCAAATCCCATAGATTCGTCGTTCTATTACATCAAACACCGCCCAACGAGTAGCCACTTGTCTAGAGGAGCTTGTTGGCTCCGCCCGCGTGAATGCGGTTATCGTGACCAAACATAGCCTATGTCCTCAAGGTCTAATCTACCCCTATACCAAAGTTCATTAAAATCGGTTCAGTAGTAAAGGCGTGAAATCGTAACAGACAGCCAGAGTTACTTTCGCATTTATAATACTAGCATGGATCCTATAAATACCTACAACTTGTAAAGGAAACAGTTCCTATTTAATCCGATTCCAACCGGCTTCGCTTTCTTAATGTACATATTAATTCACTAGCTTGAAAATAAGATTAACGTTTAAAGCTGGCGAAAGCCTACCTACCTTGTTTCCTAAAATTTACATTAACAAACATACCTACATACATACACAAAGTAGTTTTGTTCGTTACATCGTCAGAAAGATTGTTTCCACTCAGTAAATTGCTTTTCAAAATGCCAATAGCTTCCCAAGAATCCAAGGCTGCCATCTTTTTTTTCTTAGTCTTCTTTCGGAATACAAAACGGTAAAATAAACTATTTTTTCGCAATGCAGTCGGAGTTATTGCAAACTTTATGTTAATTCAATTTACCTTAAAGGTGAAAGTTGAATGCAAAATCAGGGTAGATACATGTTTCAAATATCGATTTTCTTATTCACAGTGAAACTGACACTTACATGTTTCAAATATCAATTTTCTTATTCACAGAGAAACTAACACTGTTTTTCAAAGTTTTGCTACACTTGCCTTTAAGAACTTCATATTTCTTGTATGCATAGTATAGTCATGGTCTATTTTATTTAATTAACCGACTTTCAAAAAGCAGGAGGTTCTTTTATGTATGTACATGGACACAGATTACTCTGAGATTTATCATCCGTTTTAAGTGTTTTTTTTATTCCAATGTGGAATAGTTGCCATTTGGTCCCATAAAAATTTTGTACAGTTTTTTCCAGTAGTTTTATTTTATGAACATTTTTGTATTATTTTGATTCTATATTATTTCCATCGTTCATGAACCGATTTAAAAAAAATACTTTATCTACTCTGATACTATAATACAAAGATTATAAAATTGAAATCAAAACTCATATGACAAACATTACGCACAGGCCAAAAAAAAGTTTTATTACGATACAGGTCTTGTATGGACACCTATCTCATTAAATAACTTTTTAATCATAACGATACACCTATACAACCTCTTTCTGGACTGAACCTCTACTTTAAAAAAATAATCGCCGATTCGGAAAAAAAGGAAACACGCATGCGCAATCGATGTATGCGCCTTGGCGCCAATATTTTACATTTAAATTAAACAAAGTTTGGTTTTGTATGTAAAATAAATTAGTTTATGTATTATAGTATGAGAGTAGATAAAGTAGTGTATGACACTGTACATAACTTGGTTTTATAACACTCGTGTGATACTATAAAAAAACTCACCTATGGCTCGTTTTTTAAAACACACTCGTGTTATAAGAACCATATTATGCAACAGTATCATAAACTACTATTTTGCATTTATCGCAGGTTTTTAAGTGCCCGGTTTGGACATTGGGACCTAAACATAAACTGGCGAAATGTGGATGCTGGCACCTCTGCCTACCCCTTCGGGGATATAGGCGTGAGTTTATGTAATGTTATGTTTTTTTTTCATTGAGTTAGTATAAATCACAAGTGAAATTTATTTGGGAATTTCATGGGTCTCCGGAGACACACCAAAAACTTCTCAAATTCAAATAGGAAATGAGAAATGATTGCTTTTTAGTTAGTTTTAGGACGATCCTGTGACAAGGTAAGCTACCAGTCGGTGCCAACTTTGTTTGTGGTGCCTGAACTACTATGCTGAAAACAATTTAAAAATGACCTCTCGGGCTAGGCACCGACTTCTAACAGAACAGTTAATCTGGAAATTCAGTTATTTTATACTTTTCGGTTTTTTAAACGCAGTTTTTTTCAATAAAGTCGATTACTATAATTCTTGTGGATACAAAGCTTCAAAAACATTGTGGGAGTATTTGCATGGTATTCAAAATTATGTACAGGGTTTAGAGGGCTGTACATAATTTTGACAACACATGCGGGGGACAATTCGACATCATCTGCTCGTTGATACACCTACGAAACAACGGACTAGGCTCTCGTCTGGCTTTCGTCTCGGCGTTAGAAGGTCAGATAGTAGTCGCTTTTATATCGTCTCTAAAGTCATAAACATAACACCCAAGTTATTCAGAGCCCTACTTAGCGGAAAATAAAAGCCCATTTGTTTTAATCATTACACAAAGAATGCAACTACAGGAGCATTAGTTCAAGAATTAGTAAGTTAATCATAGTCTAATGTCAGTTTACACTCGAGTTATCGCCACGAATGCCTTAGCATAATGTAAGTCGTTCATCTGCCCAGGAAGTGACGTCACTCCCGGCCTCACACGTTTCCTGCATTCTCGGCCTTCACCCAAAAGCCTCGTAGTAAGTAGTTTTATCTCTTTCATTCTCAGCAACTTTGATTTTAGAATCGTCATTGAGTCATTGTGAATCGTACTTAGAACATGCCAGTTCATTGTAGATATTATTTTGCGCAACAAGTTCACCACAAAAAATATTGTTTATTTGGTTTTTGTAATCAAAACTTGTGGTTAATTCAAGAAATAATATAATTACATAGATGCCTGGATTGCACCGGATCGGATTCGTACCTAAATATCCGCGACCACCCTAGCTGCGGGTCGTTCGTGAGTCACGAGATTGTCCGGAGCCCTCTTGCTACTGGCTACTGTTCACAATGCGACGTTTAGCTTCTGGATTAACAAAACAATGTGTGGTTTTTGACATTGAGACTGCTTCCATTGAGATGGTGAATGGTGACTTCATAATATTTTCTCGCAACAATGTCGTAACAATCACAGGTTTTGTCGCAGATATACGATTTACTGTTTAGAATTTGTTCGGCTTTTATCTGTGTGGAAAGTTTAAATTATACACTTCGTCAAATTCAAAGTCAAATTGCCACTTATTTGCCTATTGTAACAAGAAGAAAGCACTTTAAACAAATACTTACTCATCAGGATTATTTAGAACCCGATATCCGCTAAGGCCAAAAAGCCGAAAAAAATAACAAATTAAGAAAGAGTGGGTGGCGACTGGCAACTTGTCTGCATAAATTGAAAACTCGTACCGCCAATATTTTTCCGCCCGCGTGGCGTCAGATCCTGTTCCCGCTGCACCCTCTACTATATTAAACATGTATTATACATATAAACCTTCCTCTTGAATCACACTATCTATTTAAAAAAAACCGCATCAAAATTTGTTGCGTAGTTTTAAAGATTTAAGCATACAAAGGGATATAGGGACAGAGAAAGCGACTTTGCTTCATACTTGTAGTGATTGTAAATTTATCTCTTAAATTTATTTCGTGTTGTGTTCCCACGGTGAGTAGGATAGCCAGAGCTTACTGGAGAGTTTTTGTGCTGTCAGTGGGAAGACCAAAGGCTTGTCCTGCTTTATCTTCTACACTGACGGCACAGAAACTCTCTGTTCTAACAGGGTCGGCAGCGGGAGTGTGACGCCCCTGCTGTTGCACACGTCCATAGGCCATGGTAACCACTTTCCATCAAGTGGGCCGTGTGCTTGTCTGCCACCTAAGTTGTATAAAAAAAAGTCTGTGCGTATTTATTCAGTTCTGACTCGTGCAAAATTCCAAATTCTTTTGTCAATCCAAAACACCAAGGTTTAAATTGTCCTTCTGAAATGCTGCGAACGAATGTACCTACTAATGAAATGACATTGTAACATAGAACACGGTACTTAATTGTTTTCAACTCCTCGTAAGATGATATGGTGTGCGAATTGTATTCTAACTGGTTTAGCCAGGCTTTGTTGACAAACTCCTTTGCCAGTCGAGGTATGGCCCTCATATTACGTTCCAATTTATTGCTTTCTTCGAAACAAAAAAAATGCAGCATTATTATATAGGTATAGTTACTTGAGCTACACTCCTTAACCTCCGAATAGGAGGAACAGGGGAAATGGGTGAAATGGCCCCCACAAAAGGGCAGATCACCCGTCCGGTCTACGGCGTCCCACCGCTGGAAGTAAGTAAGTAGTAAGTACTTTAGCTACATTGTTCATTATAACATAACTTGAATGAAGAGTTTTGTTTATTACTATAATCATGTTAGCAGTTTAAGAAGGCAAATATTAGACGCAAAACGCAATCCTCAACTCTGTGAAGGAACTATGTGCAATGGTCCTTAAAGACAAATTTCCTTCGAACAAGCCAAGTATCGACCAATGCACTTGTTACTTTTAGGCAATGTTGAGATTTCGTTAGTGTTTTTGCTCGCGTAATTCGTAAGCACGTAATACGGCTCGTAAGCTTAAAAGCCTCATGTGCATTTTGATCCTAACAGAGTCACATAATAAATGAATTAATCAATTAACTTTAACACCACCACCTACCTAAAATTGGCTCCATGCAATGGTGTTAACTTATTCGATTTGGTCAGTCGACGTGGTAACGAAATAACGAAACGCACGTATGTAGGTAAACGAAACCCGCCTGCTCAGCCCACACAATAAACGTAAATGAATAAAATAAATTAAAATAAAATGTATGTCAGCATGAATGAATGTCCGTGATGTCGGTACCGCCGAACGACGCGACGAAGGCCTAATCTCTTGTGTAACTGTGTAACCTGCAATAATTTAGTAGATAATCCAAATGATTCAAACTATTGTTCATTCTGATAATACGCACGTATCTTGCGATAGATTATTAAGATAACTAATTCATGGCCAGTCCGTGCCATTGTGATCTCTTTATTATTTTAGTTCATTGATTAATCAGAATATTTTTACCCCACTGCGCCAGAAGGAGGGTTATGTTTTTTGAGAGTATATGTATGTATAATTGTTTAGCATGCTCTGCTGCGTGAACGGCTCGATGGATTTTACCTTGAGAGGTGTCGTTAGATTCGTATTTACTGTGAGAGTGACACTGGGTATATGAAAATAAAAAAAAAACAAGATGGTGGATTTTGGTACATCATCAGTCGTCATACATTTCTCCTTCCGCTCCTAGAGTACAGAGTCCCACTATCCAGAGTTGTAAAAGGACAGTAGTGCATTCCCTACTCTTAACTGCCATGTCCAAAAAATTAAATGTACGAAATCCTCGCCAAAAACTGGAAAAATCTTTAAAATCTAAATAGCAACACTACTCAAAATACGTAGCGTAGTAACAGTGGTGGGGTACACGGTTCGGTAGCCCATGTAATTGGTCTCCCCCGTCTGTCGCAGCCTGTCGAATTGTGTACGAACTACTATTATCACGTGCCTTGTTAGCCAAAGTCGCAATGCGATGCAACGTCGTGTAATTATTGTCGTCAGGCACTGCTGTTGTACTTCGTTCAACAGGCACTCCAAGCTTTGTAGTTTTTGTTTTGCCTTATTGCGATTTGGTGTTTGTTGTTGGATTTGTTTGGTAGACTGGATAAGAATAACTGTTTAGTTTCCGTGTGATTGTAACTTCTTTGCAGAAGATGCAGTGTCTAATGTTTAATGTTAAACTGTTTTTAAATCACGATTGTAGTCAGCGCAACTGGAAGCAGTTAGACTAGACAACGTACTCTAGGCGGACCAATCCTCTCACCACAATGGCTGAACCCTTTTCTGGCAATAGTCATCCCCCAACGTAGAATAAAGAAACTCACATAAACATGAACCCTGAATACATTACACTTCTTTTTCGGGAATCTTTTCGCACAGATTTATTCCGCATCCTTTATGGACGATACCTTGGCACCTGGTTCACTGTTTTCAATGATAATGAGAGAGAGTTGGCCTGTCATGTATATTTCAAGCGACATCCCACGTGGACTGTCGTTGGGTCGTCTTTGGGAATCGCTACATGGTTCACCTCACTGTTGCATTAGTCTTTCTCGCAATTGGACTTTTGTTTTGAAGTATACTTACTGAGTATAGGGTTCTTGGTAATTTAATAATGAATATTGTTAAGAGTATAAATAACGTTCAAAATACATTGTATTGACAGAACGCTAGTTACCAACTGTTTTACACAGCGAGTCTTGTAGTATTTTTTTTATTGACGTATAGGTCAACTCAAACGCATAAGGCGACCTGAAAATTGCACTTTTTTCTCACATCATAGCTATTGTCTTTACAGCGACAGCAATGCAACACTACGACGAACTATGATTTCGTTGAACCGTTATGATTCATAGAAGTTCAGAACACCTTGTGAAATAAACATACAGTTTTGGTTTACAAATACGTATATCAGAGAGGTAGCAGTGCATTCGACTTACCGTTTAGAAAATTTTTATAACCGTGAATATGTTTATTTTCGATGGATTGTGTTAAAAAAAATTAAACCCGTCTGGAACCTATTATATGTTACTGTTATAGCTATGCTTAGTTTGGATCTGGTTTCCTTTAAAATTTTGATATGGCATTGAAATTTTAGCATAAATGCTCTAATAATTAAAAAAAAAATAGACATGAATTCAAAAGATAATGTCTTTTTTCAATTTTTTATTTTATTATAGTTTATGAACAAGTGCATAGGTGGACTTAACCCACTTACTACTACTAGGTGTTATAACACCGCTAAAAAGTACTTCGGAATACCCTCAAATATTTTTGTAAAATAATGAACAATGTTTACTGTTCTTTGTTTTGCGTCTTTAGTACGTATCAAGCCGTGATTGAGTGTGTCAGATATCACATATTTACCCCAGTATATAAGTTTTTGCTAGCTTGAACTCTGTTTATGATTTTTTTGCAAACATGTCAACAAAAAGGTAAGATATTTCATATAATTGTTGATAATATGTTATATTTTTTTTATAATTCTATTACCTGCAAGTAATAAGTAGAAAATTATCTACTGATGTTTTGGTAAAATTAGTTTATTTTGTGACTTTTTCATGTCAAATTACGATCGGTGTTGTAACACCTGGTCGCGTTATCAACATCTAACTTGTTATATTCGTTAATATTTTAGGTCACGGCAAAAAGACCCTTGAAACTCCACGAAATCATACATCAATTCCTCTTCTTTATGAGTTGAGTATCAGAGGACTGAAAGGGACCGGTACCATCCGTGAAAATAGAACGTCCAAGTGTCCTCTGCCTGTAAACAGTACCTTCAAAAAGACTGAGCGAGGCACTTTTGAATTCAAATCAAGTAGACCAAGTAACATCTTGGTGTGTAAATGGAACGACAACAGTGTGGTCACTGTTACTTCCAACGCAGAGACGGTCGAACCACTACACAAAGCAAAACGTTTTTCACAAGTTCTGAAAAAGTATATACTAATTGATCAGCCTTTTCTGGTAAAGAAATATAATGAGAACATGGGAGGGGTTGATAGATCAAACCAAAATATTGGGCTGTATCGTACGTCCACGTGGTAAGAAGTAGTACTTTCCTCTCATCTGTCACTGTTTAGATATGGCGTTGCACAATGCGTGGCCACTGTATAAGTACAATAGAGGGCAGTATGATCATCTAACTTCGTAGAGTGGTAGCAAGAGGTTTATTAGAAACATATAAAAAAAACGATAAACGGGGACCTTGTCCCACTCCGAAAAGTCACAGAGAAACTTCACGGTACGACAGAATTTACCATTTTGATTGAGTACAAAGACACGCAGCTAACATGTAAAGTTTGCAAGAAGAAAACCAACTTAACATGTAAAAAGTGCGCGACATATTTGCATCTCAAGTTATATTTTATATCTTACCATACACCTGTATAAGATTTATTGTAATTTTTGAATAAATGAGTTTATCCGGCAATTCTGTTTTACTGTAAAACCCTTTACCTAGCACCGCACTAGTAGTCTGTAGTAATAGTAGTCTATTCTCCGACCAGGTGTTAAGACACCACTCATTTTCCGGCTTTCCTGAATGACCTAGAATTTTTCCAATATTTTTCTAAAGAAACTTGAGCTCCATTTACAAACATACTAAAAAATTGTATAAATTCATGACGTAAAAAAGTTTCAGGAGTATCTGGGTTAATGCCAATAGAATTCTCTACCAACCAAAGTAGTACACAGAAAGACTTAGTAGGTGCATTATTGAGATGGATTATAATATAAAATGTGAATGCATTATAAAAAAAAAAGAATGAACCGTATAAAGAAATAATAATTTTTAAAGTATTAATTGAAATATTTAAAGGAATATAATAAAATATATCTACCTACCATAAATTCTGTTCCATTCCTTTTCCGCCTGTCTTTGAGACAAAGGGATAGGCGTGACAAAAATAAAAATAACGTCAGGTTCGTCTCCGTCAAAGGCTTTGAGGCCCGCGGGAGTTAATTAAAATATTGTTACTTATTGAAGAAAACCTAGTAGTCATTTGAAAGGTGATTATATTTTTATGGAGGGAATACCTACGGCCAAAAAGTATGAATAATAATACGCCTGTAGTACTACATACAGAGCTAATAATAATTCATTAACTGTATACGGCTGTGTACCTAACTATTTAACACAATTTATCATGGTGCTTGCAACTGCGCCGAAACATCGGAAATTCCAAACAATACCTACATGGCAAATACCCCGATGCCTTTAATAGTAATGCGAGTCTTCTTCATCCTAGTGTTAATCCCAGTCGCATCCGAAGCTTTTCAACTTGGAGTCTGGGGTCCGCTTTTTACCAGTCTAACTGCGGATTTGGCTAAACTTCGATATTTTCCATGAAGCGACTGCCATCTGACCTCCACAGCCCAAAGGCGATATCGAAGCATTGCACCTAGACCCGTTGTTGAATTTTTGAGGGCTCCAACTACCCGTAACGGCTGTCATAGATTTTTGTATGACAACCGGGACCGACGGCTTAACGTACTCTCCGAGGCACGACCAGGCCAATGCAAATATCCATACTCATGCATACAAATATTTGTACTGAGCGGGGATCGAACCCGCGCCGCGTTCACTACCGCTATGCGAGTCAATCAATCAATCAATTAGCCCACTGCAGTCCACTGCTGGACATAGGCCTCTCCCAATGTGCGCCATTTCGTACGATTTTCCGCCATCCGCATCCAGTCCGTCCCAGCCACCTTTTTCAGGTCATCGGTCCATCTGGCTAGGGGGCGTCCTACCCTTCGTTTGCCTTCTCGCGGTCTCCACTCTAAGACTCGTCTGCTAAAAAGGCCATCGGTCCTTCGACAGACGTGGCCAGCCCATTGCCACTTCAGCTTGCTTATTCTGCGAGCTATGTCGGTAACTTTGATTCTTTGTCGAATGACCTCGTTCCGAATTATATCCTTCAGAGAAACTCCAAGCATAGCTCGCTCCATAGCATAGCTCCATTATGGACTAGCTCTACCGTCAGTGTCCACGTTTCGGCACCATAAGTCATATGCAATGCGAGTGTTTAACACAATTGTTTACATTCGCACCGTTAAGCCAAAGTCAAATTAAATCAGCAACAACTTCTATACATGTTCATAAGAAATGCCTAGTAAGTATATACGAATAACATCGATGAATACTGTACATTGTTGTGCCAGCATTTCCAACCTTTCCGATTTCAGACACTCGCCTACTAATCTTGAAATACTGCTTTGAAAAATGTATTCAAAGCTGTATTATCCTTCCAAATCGATGAATATAAAATATACTCACTGATGCGGATAAACATACTAAGAGCTTCTTACACCAACAAGATTAAATCTCCAATTAGTGATTTGGATTCTTCTCGATTTAACAAAACGACAGAACTATTGGTTTAGTACAGATAATCAAGATTTATAGCAATTCTGATTTCAAATTTGTTGGTGCAAGAGCTTCTTAAAATGTTATTTTAATAAAAATAGGTTGAATAACAGATTCAGCAAGTCAGACTTAATCTAATTTAATCCGGATGTCAGTTTAAACGATGGGAGTATGTTTTTCATCGTATCGGTTCAGATGTTGAATATCTGTTCTGTATAATATTATAGACAGTATACCGTTCTAGAAGGTTTATGATTTCGATCCTCATAAATAGTTGTGATAATTGCGGCATGCCTTGCACGAAACTTCCATATTGATACATCTATTCATTAGTATTATACAGTTCTTCGATTCAACTATTCTACTGTAGAAATTAAATATGTTTTTAATTCCTGACATTCAAGTCATAGAATATTTTCATACCTCGATTGAAGTAATAAAATAGAGCTGTTTTACATAAAATAAAACAGTTATTATATGCCGAAAGAAAGACAGTATTTAATTGAAGAAGCTGTCTGTGATTTTTAGCATTTTTAGCATAAATATGGTTCAAATCTTACCTGAATATCTAACTTTCGACTATGGTCATCTATCTTAAGCCTCACCACTGATAACTGCGTGCCTCTATGTTTACCATAGATCATAGGGTCTTCTCGCCAGCAAGGACCTTGCTCGAATACTGTCTTTCTTTCGGCATATAATAACTGTTTTATTTTATGTAAAACAGCTCTATTATTTGCCTTCCAGAAAGACAGTATTTAATTGAAGACCTGTTTGGTTTCTGCTGGTGATGGTAACTGTAACGCTATGTGATAATACTTAAAACGGTATTATTAAGGGTATGAATGAAAAAGGATGTAAGAATCCAGTCACTAGACACTCTAGTCTTCTTCTCTATTAACCTACCAGGCCTTGGAATGTTATAGATTGCTATAACATTTTGTAAGATAGTTTCATGTTAATGCTATGTTAGACAAGCCTGCTATCAACTGATCAGTGCCTGCCATAATCATTACTTTTATTACGGTAACATTTGTTGATTAATCACACATTAAATAGGTGACGAAAGTGGCCAGTAAACTTATATATATGTAAATAGTCTATATATCAAGTGTCTGCCGAACTAGTATTGTCTGAATGACTTAAATTGCTGGGGAGTTACAATCTTTTTGAATGTTGAGGGGTCAGCCAAGCAACGATTTAAGCTTTATGTTTATCAGTAACTAATGAGTGTCTTGGATTTTATTACCAATTCCAACAAGTTAATTCTTTGGTGTAAACCTTAGCTTATTGTGAAATTTAAGTCTAAGTTACGTACTTATGTGGGTTCATCTCTCGAACACGTTTCGACGTGATTCGACCGGTTGAACCGCTTATTCGGGGATGGCGAGGTAAAGCTATCCTGATCTTTCGAAGATGAGGAACTGCCTTCGGATTTATAAGTACTTCGTTCTCCCTCCGGAGCAACGATCTGGAGCACTCTCGCTTCCCTCTGCGGTATTCATTAGTATGGTACAATATCTACCTACTTACCGAAGTTCTCAGCAAAGAAACCTCACTAAAATAATATACCTTGCAATTATTTATGTAGCACTGTACACATACAAACGGTAAAAAAATTACTATGTAATTCACTTTTTAAGAACTTTTTTCTTGACTTGAAAATTTTTACACCTTACGCGGTAAAAATCACAAAACGCTATGATCTATGGTAAACATAGAGGCACGCAGTTATCAGTGGTGAGGCTTAAGATAGATGACCATAGTCGAAAGTTAGATATTCAGGTAAGATTTGAACCATATCTTCAATTAAATACTGTCTTTCTGGAAGGCAAATAATATTATGAAAACCTATGAAAACCAATGAAAACATACTGACCAGGTCAGATCAGAACATATTTCAAACGTAATTTCGATGTTGATGTGTATTTGAATAATAATTAAATTAATATTATTATTTTGATCCTCTACTGACACAGGGGACACGAGGGAGCCATTACCATTTAGTGTTTTATTCAATGAAACAATGGCGTGACCCGCCGCGACGCGATGGTTCAAAATCACGACCGGGTGGCGCGTCTGTACGACGCACAGTGATCAATCATTAGATATTAGGTGGATAATATTCAAATTTGACATTGTGAGGGTATGTAAAACAAATTATCTCTATGCGATTGGGGGTACTTACCTCATATTATTGTTTAATATGAACGGTAGAAGGTAAGTCATTACTGAGATATCAGCTAGTGAATGCAGTGTTCTTGCTAATTGTATCGATTTGTTCAATTTACTTCCTGTTTTCGCGCACGGGCATCTATTTGTTGTGACTTAACAGTGCATTATAGCGCATCAATAAATATGGTACACATTAATAAAGGTATGTGCTTCATTTTGTTTAACATTTGGTAGTTGTTAATTGTTACAGTAATTTAGGAAGGAATATTCAAAACTTAACTTAAAATTTAACATTTTTTTAAATTTTAATGCCTGTATCTTACGAGGAACATATTAGAACATAGACATTTTTACACTAGAAGATAATTGGAAGTCTATAGTATGATATTTAATTTAAAAAAATACCCCAAAGTACACCTGCCCGAACAAACTTTTCATTTATACAGCAAACGGTGGTACAGTTGGAAATGCCGATTTGTTTAATTATCTCAAAAAACACCCGCCAATTAAACCTGCAACTAAGAAATCTAAAGATATGTTATTGAGCTATATTTATGAGGTTATTGGAGTATCAGATTTGACAATACAACAACAAAATGAGTTACGAAATTCAGTACATAGCTTTTGTTTATCAGCTTCCTGAAATTGGATTAAAATCGGCAAAGATGTTTCCAAATTTGAAAAAGAAATGAGGATTGGTTGTCTAAATGCGCAATAACATCTGGAGATCATAATATTGAACAGCCTTCAACGTCTGGGTCTGTAGGTAGAGGACGCCCAAAAAGGATTTCATGGATTTAGGTGAGAAAACTAAGCGTAGAAGGTTGTCCGACTGAATGAAGTTTCATTTCATCTGCTAGGCACAACTCTTCTTCACTTCTGGATGATACTTCGTCTTTTAACCTTCTTCGCTTGCGCATTTAGACAAACAATCCTCATTTTTTTTTTCAAATTTATAAACATTTTTGCCGATTTTAATCCAATTTCAGGAAGCTGATAAACAAAAGCTATGTACTGAATTTCGTAACTCATTTTGTTGTTGTATTGTCAAATCTGACACTCCAATAACCTCATAAATATAGCTCAATAACATATCTTTAGATTTCTTAGCTGCAGGTTAAATTGGCGGGTGTTTTTTGAGATAATTAAACAAATCGGCATTTCTAACTGTACCACCGTTTGCTGTATAAATGAAAAGTTTGTTCGGGCAGGGGTACTTTGGGGTATTTTTTTTAATTGAATATCATACTATAGACTTCCAATTATCTTCTAGTGTAAAAATGTCTATGTTCTAATATGTTCCTCGTAAGATACAGGCTTTTAAATTTAAAAAAATGTTAAATTTTAAGTTAAGTTTTGAATATTCCTTCCTAAATTACTGTAACAATTAACAACTACCAAATGTTAAACAAAATGAAGCACATACCTTTATTAATGTGTACCATATTTATTGATGCGCTATAATGCACTGTTAAGTCACAACAAATAGATGCCCGTGCGCGAAAACAGGAAGTAAATTGAACAAATCGATACAATTAGCAAGAACACTGCATTCACTAGCTGATATCTCAGTAATGACTTACCTTCTACCGTTCATATTAAACAATAATATGAGGTAAGTACCCCCAATCGCATAGAGATAATTTGTTTTACATACCCTCACAATGTCAAATTTGAATATTATCCACCTAATATCTAATAATTGATCACTGTGCGACGTCTTTGAACACACGGGAAGCAAACATTCGGCCTGTTATGACGCTCCATGTTGGAGTCACTTGATGAAGTTGGCTATCTTTGACCCTTTGCTGTTTTGTTTTGTGCCGTTGAGACATGGTTATGTGAAAATAGTTGATTGTATCGCTTACTTGTTAGGTAATCAACGCAATGATAATCCTAGATCATGCATATTAAAACTAATTTTAACGAATAGGCGTATCTCGATGAAATACCTTTTAAATTTTTTAATTTAAATAATATAAATAAATACTCCTCCTGTTCGGACTGATTTATTGGCTACCGGTAATAGAAGCCTTTTGTGTTGTAGGCAGACATGGCGAATTTTTGATATTTTCACCCGTGAGGGGGTAAATTGTTATACATGCAACAAATAGCTCTCAGTTACTAGTCTCGCTTATATTTCTACGTGTCTAACAAATTAGACACGTAGAAATTTTAGCGAGACGCGATTATGCGTAAGAAAGTTACCAGATTATTTAATCATTACCTATAAGTAACTGCTGCTTAAGTGTAAACTTATTTTTTCTGGCATTCGCAAAAGGTTAAGAGTACCTACCCACTTAAAATAAATATTGCGTCATTGATTGTACTGACTCGAAATTATTGTTCCCGTTCACAGAAATGAAACCGAAAGGTCCGAGATGAAATCAGTGTAATTCGATATCTCTGTTGTATATACTTTAAATAACAATAGGGCGAATTGCAATCCTGTTATTGACAGTGGTAGTTGAATGCGTGAGTAACTTTATAATAGTAGCCAAGTAGTAGCACCAATACTACATCTCAGACTAAAAGAATAGCAATATTATAAAATCTACTTACAGAAATTAAAAAGAATTGAAGAATTCGGTGTCATGGTAACAGGGAGGTTATGGGACGCAGAAATTAGATAAACGAGTTAATGCCCGATTCACATTATTCCAGTAGTATTCCAGTCCAGCGAGAGAATCCAGTGCTGGAATTCTACTGAAATAATCTGAACCATTACTGGAATGTGCCCATTCCAGTGAGTAATCCAGACCAGTCACTGGTATCTAAACAATGGGGTATTTGACAACATTAAAAAAATACTACAAATAATGGTCATCCTATCAGGTAATAGCGTAAAAAGACATTTAAAACTATAAATTAAACTAAAATAAGCATATTTTTTGAAAATTTCGCTTAAAAATATCTAATATTTTTTCGAATTTTTATCTGTGAGGAAAACGCTCTGTGATCTATCACAGCACTGCTGAGACGTCGCAAGTAAACACGGCTTTGTGACAGAACAAAACAGAAAAAACAGTTTTTGTGGATTATTTATAGACGTATTTGTACATTGTGCAACTACACACCATTTATACACCATTTTATTCACAAAGTTTGGAGAAAAACTTTATTATTTACTTTGACTTCACTGCTTTAAGGTTATATAAAATGTGTGACGTCACGTAATCGGCTCCATACAAGGTGACAGCGTCTTTCGCGCGTTTTTGAAAATTTAAACTTCAACATCGATTTTTTGTTAAAATCCGTTGATTTTTTTTTGAAATATTGATGTAGTGTGCATATTATATGCTAAGGAATAATTTAAAATGGTTTGTCAAAATTTGACAAATACCCTATTCAAGGGCGTTAAAAACACTGGAATAATGTGAACACTGGAATTCAGTCCAGCAATGGACTGGATTGATTCGCTGGATTACTGGACTGAAATAATGTGAACCGGGTATATATATGTTCTAACTTTCGCCCGCGGCTCCGCCCGCGTGGATGTCGGTAATCACGACCAAACATATCCTATGTCCTTTTTCAAGGTCTAATCTACCCTTATATCAAATTTCATCAAAATCGGTTCAGTGGTTTAGTCGTAAAGCTAACATACCGACAGCGACAGACCGAGTTACTTTTTTTTTTGATTTGAACACCTATCTGTATCATCAATCATCATAGGCTATCGTTTCGTGATGTTACGTGACAGCTACAAAAAATTACTTGTGGTTGAAAGTGTATGTGGGTAAATGTCTGGCCTGCAGCCTCTGCTGGGCTCCAATAGGAGGGGTAGATCCAAAACGTCCTGGCTTAGCGTCGTGGAGGAGTGAAAGTCGGGAAGTGAACCCTGGACTCCCAGGTGAAAGCCTCGCTTACGTCCGGGATTAACGGAAAAATAATTAATTATAATGATGACAATCGTCGAGACATTTTTGAAGTTAAAACTCCGTTAGCGGCGGTGGATGGGTAAAAAGTGTTAAACTCGTGTCAGGATTATTTGACCTTTGAACCGTAACCGACGACTGACGTCATACAACATTACAGCAGCTACAGATTGTTTATTTTGTTAGGTGCGTTAAGAAGCTTCGTGGCCTAGCGGTAAGCGCTTCGACTGTAAGTCCTTATGGTTTCAGATAGTACCGGGTTCTAACCTGGGCTTCTGACACTTTTTGTGATTATTTTTTCTTTTTTGTAATTCTTTACTTTTTGTGATTATTTTTTCTTATTGTAATTTATTACTTTTTGTGATATTTTTTTCTTTTTGTATTTCAGTAATTTCTTCTGACAGAAAATTTGTGATAGGTTCTATGATTGGCGCTATATTATAGGTATAGTATGGTATGGTATGTTCTTTTTATCTTTTTATCTACTCTGATACTATAATACACAGATTATAAAATTGACATCAAAACTCTTATGACAAACATTACGCACAGGTCAAAAAAAAAGTTTTATTACGATAGGTACAGGTCTTGTATGGACACCTATATCATAAAATAACTTTTTAATCATAACGATACACCTATACAACCTCCATCTGGACTGAACCACTACTTTAAAAAAGAATCCGCAGATTCGAAGAAAAAAAAAAGAAACACGCATGCGCAATCGATGTTTGCGCCTTGACGAGAACATTTACATTTAAATTTTGTTTGTAAAATAAATTAGTTTATGTATTATAGTATGAGAGTAGATAAAGTAGTGTATGACACTGTACATAACTTGGTCTTATAACACTCGTGTCATACTATAAAAAAACTCGCCTACGGCTCGTTTTTTAAAACACACGAGTGTTATAAGACCAAGTTATGTACAGTGTCATACACTACTTTATCTACTCTCATACTATAATACATAAACTAATTTATTTTACAAACAAAATTTAAATGTAAATGTTCTCGTCAAGGCGCAAACATCGATTGCGCATGCGTGTTTCTTTTTTTTTTCTTCGAATCTGCGGATTCTTTTTTAAAGTAGTGGTTCAGTCCAGATGGAGGTTGTATAGGTGTATCGTTATGATTAAAAAGTTATTTTATGATATAGGTGTCCATACAAGACCTGTACCTATCGTAATAAAACTTTTTTTTTGACCTGTGCGTAATGTTTGTCATAAGAGTTTTGATGTCAATTTTATAATCTGTGTATTATAGTATCAGAGTAGATAAAAAGATAAAAAGAACATACCATACCATACTATACCTATAATATAGCGCCAATCATAGAACCTATCACAAATTTTCTGTCAGAAGAAATTACTGAAATACAAAAAGAAAAAAATATCACAAAAAGTAATAAATTACAATAAGAAAAAATAATCACAAAAAGTAAAGAATTACAAAAAAGAAAAAATAATCACAAAAAGTGTCAGAAGCCCAGGTTAGAACCCGGTACTATCTGAAACCATAAGGACTTACAGTCGAAGCGCTTACCGCTAGGCCACGAAGCTTCTTAACGCACCTAACAAAATAAACAATCTGTAGCTGCTGTAATGTTGTATGACGTCAGTCGTCGGTTACGGTTCAAAGGTCAAATAATCCTGACACGAGTTTAACACTTTTTACCCATCCACCGCCGCTAACGGAGTTTTAACTTCAAAAATGTCTCGACGATTGTCATCATTATAATTAATTATTTTTCCGTTAATCCCGGACGTAAGCGAGGCTTTCACCTGGGAGTCCAGGGTTCACTTCCCGACTTTCACTCCTCCACGACGCTAAGCCAGGACGTTTTGGATCTACCCCTCCTATTGGAGCCCAGCAGAGGCTGCAGGCCAGACATTTACCCACATACACTTTCAACCACAAGTAATTTTCGAAGAAAAAAAAAAGAAACACGCATGCGCAATCGATGTTTGCGCCTTGACGAGAACATTTACATTTAAATTTTGTTTGTAAAATAAATTAGTTTATGTATTATAGTATGAGAGTAGATAAAGTAGTGTATGACACTGTACATAACTTGGTCTTATAACACTCGTGTCATACTATAAAAAAACTCGCCTACGGCTCGTTTTTTAAAACACACTCGTGTTATAAGAACCCTTATTATGCAACAGTATCATAAACTACTATTCTCTGTATATAACGAAGAAAGAAAGAAAGAAAAAGTTTTCACTTCTGCCGGCACTCCCGGAGTGCAACCCGTCTTTTTTTTATACCCTACTTCCAGTCCAGTAGTATACCTCCATAGAAGTAATTGTAAATTAGTATCAATCTGTAGTTGTAAATTAGTTCCGTGTCAAACGCTTGTTAGATCGAATGTCCTGAGGTTTTATGCAGCCGAATACAATTTGCACTTTTATCAGTGTCTGTACGTGTAAGTTGTCACTTTCGAGTCGTGACTCACGAAGACAACACAACGAGCTTTCGTTGCCTCCAACTAATGCTAGGGTCACTCTGCTGTCATAAATTGAAAATAGTTAGCATTCAATACTCTTGTACCTATATCTTAAGGTACAATTTGTATCGACTCATTTCGTTAGCTTGTGATTTATTGTGCGAATCATCTAATTAATGGCAAATGGAAATCTCTAACTGCGCTGCGCTAGGGTCAATCAACGTCAAATTCTATCCACATTTCCCCAACTTCATTTTTCGGTTGCTTTTCCAACGTAGTAGGGGACTTTTTAAACATACAATGCCTGTAGAAGGAAACTTCATTTTATCATAGCTACTGTTAGATGCAATTAGAATAAAATTCACAAGATGATAATGAAACGTAATACTTAGATACATCCAATTGTAATAATTAATAATAATCTTAATATATATAAATCTCGTGTCACAATGTTTATCCTCAATGGACTCCCAAACCACTTAACCGATTATAATAAAATTCGCACACCATGTGCAGTTCGATCCAACTTGAGAGATAGGATAGTTTAAATCTCAAATTATAGTCCGATTCGCGATAACCGACATCCACGCGGGCGGAGCCGCGGGCGACAGCTAGTATGTAATAAAAATTAAATATATTATTAGTTTTAATTGCGTACGTGATCTATTAAACAGCATTTCAACATCAGCAATGATTGATTTAAATTATATCATAACGTCAAGTAAACGCATGTAAAATCACCATGTTTGTGTGACGTTCCACGATTTATCGCCGATCAAATTATATTTTTCTGTGTAAACTTCTAACGAGCAATTTCGGTCACGTTCTTATCAAAACGCTGTTTGTCGCTCAAAATGCGAAGTTATAAAACTTTCTTAATCAGTACTTTCTTTGCGCAAAGTGCGAAATAAGACTTTTCCGTAAATAATTTCAACCAAATTCTATCTTTGACTTCGTAATCATTTTGTCGCCATTAAAATGTGACACCAATTGTACGGTAATAAGGTTCGATATCCCGACTAGGGCCGGTCGAAATCCGTAAAGTACTTAATGTTTTCAATTCCGTATAATCGGTTTAGAATTTCCAGAGTTCCGCGTCAGTAATTGGATTGGACGAAGTTGGTCGCCTCTAGGGTGAATTTTTCAACGGTCTTAACCGCAAAGCTTGCATGGTATCAATGGCGTCTAATCAGTAGATATTTGTGTTTATTTGATTTCATTCAGTTTTGTCTTAGTCTCTTTGATAATTTCATAAGTTAACTTATAAGAGTTTCTTCTACAAAATCTACACAACAAAAATGTGAAAATGTGTACTTAAGTTTGTTGCTTAACCACGCAATAACGTCATCAATCACGAGAACTGACATAAGTAGGTACCTACAGTAAGACAAGGAGACGGACAATGATGTAGGATGGAAGTGCCAAGCCTAATTTAATTTCAATTTCATTACTCATAAGCTCAACTGAGTAAAAATTTGACTGCTTGGTTTTTTTTGATGATGATGACATGATAATTTTTGGCAGTCAATAGGAAGACGTTGCGGCAGCCGTTGTAACGAGAATCGACCCGCGGATTAAGTAACTTCTAAACTGCTTCAAAAGAAACCTTTAAAAAGACCACGGCATGACTTTTTCCCGCAATGACTGCATATGGCACTATTACTGTGCCTGAAAACGAAGTGACAAACTATTTACAAAGGTTTACTTAGATTAGAGAAGCGTCGGTAGCTTAGTGGTTAAGGAGTCGGCCTTACGATCGAGAGGTCGCGGGTTCGAATCCTGGCCATTACACTACCGACGTGAACCCAATCCTAGCACAAGCAATTTAGCTTAGTTGGAGGGGTTAGAGGGAATATTAGTAATTTCGATAATTTCGGTTGCTAATATTCTTTATAAAAAAAAAAAACATTACATTTTTGTAGTCACATTAATGATTACGTCAATCCCGTACATTCCTGAACGTTTCCACTGCGTTATCGCTAATAGGATGTCACTTTGACTAGAGGCTCTGAGGGAGCTAATCGGGATGAACGAGATCCCATACCAAACGATATTAGACATTGAGTTTGCTTGAATGAGAATAGCTTACTTAGTAATATTCGTAAGTTCTTTAACTATGGTACTAATATTTTATGGCTAGGAATTGCACTCAAAAGTTACGATACTGTTATCGTATAATACAGAAAATATGACAATCATAGAATACGGAATGAGATTCAACGGAGACGATGTTCTTCAAATAAAACTAGTTATTAAAAACAAAAACCAGAGTTTATTATTTAAAAATTCCATCTTTTCAGCGTAAGTCGGGTTTTTTATTAGTAATAATTAGTTTTATTTCTCCTTTTTTAGTCATGTTATTTATATATTTTTGTAATAGCTTTCTAATTTCCTTCATTTTGAAAACCTACTCGATAAGGTTGAGTGAAAATATTTTTATAAAACTAACTAACACATAGCTTTTGTTCACATTTTAATTTTTTCCAGGAACCATTTTGAGAAGAATAACTTTCATTTGAGGTATCAATTAATAAAATACATATAGTGGTTCAGAATTTATGAGGTAATTAATAATGTTACAAACATACATAATACCATACAAAATACGCGCGAAAAACATAACAGTTCTTGGCAGTCGGGTAAAAATGCAGGATTGACTTGTACTGGATATGGATGGCCAAATTCGAAACTATGATGATTAGCGAAAGATGTATAAAAGAATTACGAAGAGCATCTACATATTATATTAAACAAGAAACTAGTTTTCCACAGTAGGAATGAATTCTGGAAAGTAATAATAACATACGAAAAACTTACGTATAGACCTCAGTAAAACTGAACCAACTATGTTGATTTAACCATCTACGCTGAGTTGCAAAATCCACTCTGTACCTATATATACAAATGTTTGGACTATGATTTATACTCAATATAGAGACGGCAAGTGAATTCGTCCAGAGGGATTATTACGGGATCACGAGCGAGGAGTACATTACTCGGCCAATATACATTCTTATGATCGACATCGGCCATTTTTCATAGGGATGGGACATAAAAAAGGTTGTTGTTATCGGTATTTTTCTACCCGCAGTTTTTGTGATTTATTTAAAATAGCATTGTGAGAGGTGAACTGGTACTATTCTGTTATTATGCTTTTATAAATAAACACACTTAATTTTCATTTGTACATTATCGATCTTTTGTTTTTGTATTTGAATATAAATACCTAATTTTAAGTGTTATAAAACAAGCATTTATTTGATCACTACAATGTTGTAGGTATTTGTAAATCCGAGCACAAATCTCTATCCAATTCCTTCATGGATTAGTTTACTTATAATAAAAATGTAAATAATTGTAAACCAGTTAACACGATAACACAAAAAATATATAAAAATAAAATTTATGCTAATCGATAAAATGAACAAGTGAAAATTAATATTTGCCCCTCTCTAACATTCCGCTCCGTCTGAGTTTTTTTTTATAAACTCGCACCCACTTTGCAGTACTTTTAATATTGTACGGGGGAACAGATGTTGAAAACCTTTTTCCTATTTGGATTCGCTCACATATCACAGGGGTAGACCTAATGTGCGCGTCGCGTCGACGCGCGACGTCGTGCGACAAAACATTGAGAACACTTCACATAAACGTTTAAGAGGGCCGTTTTCTTGATTTCGACACCTGGGATGGGATTAGTTTTAAATGTAATGTTCGTATTCTCATATTGCGACTGTAACATGTTATGTTGCTTATCTAACTTTTAATTCTACCATCTAATGACTTTTATTGACAAACAAATAGTACCCAAATTAAATATAACATAAATGCTATGGTGGTAAACCAGCCCACGGTTTGCCTTAATGGAAGCAGTTGTTTGTTACACATGAAATGTATGTGTGATGTCAATCGGCCGTTGCCAACCTCTCCTGTGTCCATCATTGGCGGAAAGATTACACAAAGCAAAGTGCTGTATGACAGCGGCCGGTAGCTTACTGCTTAAGGAAGAAGGAAGGTTCGATTCCTAGTTAATTAGTTAATCCTAGCAATTTAACTTAGCTGGTTGAGTTACAGGGAATACGAGACATTTCAGTTACTTAAAAATGCACTTCTTTAGAAACAGACCTTAAACAGGAAATGCGTCTTAACACTTCACGTAGTGTTACAAAAAGACGATGATGGAAATTCAAGTTTAGAACGAATAACTTTTTAAATAGAATTTGAAATAGGAATATCATTCTGCGTATAACTTTATGCTTACAAATATGGTTTGCGGTTCTAAATATGGCTGAACTCGAAGTCAAAGGTCGTCAGTCAACACCTTACTAGCAGGGCTATTGGCTCTTGGGTCTTGGCATTGACAATGATGTATAGAAATAGTATACAACCTGAACCGGGACTTTGCACTGAGTTCGTGTTTTACGGTTGCTTACTAATACATTTATAACGGTTGGGACGTGCCTGTTTTCAAATATGAACTGTAAAGGAACTATCGTCAAAGTTATTATTCCTAAGAATTAACATGTAAATATCTTTAGTAATACTCAAAAATCAATAGATGACACTAGTAGACTCATTTAAAGAAATAAAAATGTTAAAACGCTTATTTCCCTATTTAGAATCACGTAAATTGTTTCAGAACTTAAACACATGATAATGTAAGCATGTAAGCATTTAAAACTCGTTGGTAATGTAATAAATAAAGATTTCGTGACAATAGTGGTATTTTAGGAAGCCGCCATCTAGCAGCACGGTGCATTAAGTCTGTAACTTTCACAATTACTGCAGAATCTGGCAGAACCAATATAGATTAGAATGTTATAGTTTTATTCAGTCATATTTAATAATGTGCTTAGTGTGTTTTATTTGAAAAAAATAGAAAAGATTGCCCACATGCGACATTGTCATCTTGTTACAACTCCTACAGACAAAAGCTGCCTGCCTTGTTTTGGAAGTTGCGAGTGTAACCATTTTTTGTTCCTGTTTGTGTGTAATTTAGCTCAACTTTAGATACGGTTTACATCAGCTTCAAAGTCAGCTTTTAGCTGCAATCGGATTTTAGGTTATTTTATATATGAATAAATAAGTGTATGTTCCTTCCAATCATCATCATCATCATATCAGCCACACATAGTCCTCTGTTGAACATAGGCCTCTGCTATAGACTTCCAGATTGACCGATATAAAGCAGCCTTCCAACCGGCCGTTGGGCGTCCCACAACACGTTTGCCCGTACGCGATCGCGAATAAAAAACTTAAAAATCACAAAAAAAATACGCCTAATATGATATTTTCATTTAAAGTATTCAGCAAATGAACACAGTCTATTTCAACGATGAAAGATGAACATATATGTGACGTGCAGCGTGCAGGCGACACTCGTAAAGATATCGTTATCGATTGCTTGCGGGAAGCGGAAACGTCCCGAGAAACGCTCAGGGAGCTACTATAGAACGTTCACCTCACTACACTTTGTTGTACGACACGACGACGGCGGTTATGTTAATATTATAGAGTTGTCTATCTGTTCATAGTTATACTCAAACAGTTTGACAGATCTAGATATATTTTCCGGAAAATGGAATGTCGGATTCTTCGTTATCTTGATCATGACAGTTGAAAAGCTTCCGAACCGTCACGATTAGGAATTGGTGTGTGTGAAATTGAGCGCATGGCACTAGCCTGGCACATGTCATATTCGGCACGCCCTAGTTTATGACTTGTGTGGTAGTTAATACGAATAAACTAATTATTTCCTCCTCTCTATCAAAATCTGTATCTTCATTTTTCAGTTGTCGTAATTGTTTATCCACACGACTTGTTATCTTTTTCATCATGTTGATAATATTACAAAACTCTTTAGCATGCATAATTTCCTTCCATAATTCCTGAGGTCATATTCCATGAAGCAAACTGTTTGCTGTCTTTAAACTTAAATGGGTCCCTCTCGAAACAATGAATGTTGACTTTAACTCTGTCTATTGTAGCTATTATAAATTCACGCTCACATAATCCCCGGGAGCAGATAATAACGCCTTCTGCAAAGTCTGGAAAGTTTGACGTAATAAGTACACGTACGCGACCCTTTTACACGGATCTATAAAAGTTCTAGGCCTTAGCCGACTTGCCACTCAGCCGAGCTATTCAAGCCTCTCTTAGTTCTGCAGACCTTTTGAAATATTACTATGTAATCATAGTTGGTGATAACCAAGTTCAAAGGGAGCGATTGTACTCTAGCCCCTGCACGTTTGAAATATTCAGAAGTATCCCAACTTAATTAGGGCGGGCACTTTTGCACGGGGAGAGAATTTATGATGGTAGGGAAGGGTCGCAAACGTAAGGTATGGCCGATATAACCCGGCCGACGCGAGTGAGAGGTGTAATGTATGTAAGTACTGAGCAATAAGCGACCTTCCTTCTTGACCGGATTGAATTACGGGCGCCTCGCTGTCTAGTGTTGGCCGCACCTGTGAATGGATTTATCGATTTTAGGGAGATTGTAGATTTGTTATCGCAAACATTACTGACCGTACCCTTGAACTTAATTGCTAATAAAACTAGGGCATGCGTATCGTTATGCTTATGGTTCTGAAATATTACTAGTTAAATAGCTGATACCTTATCGATAGGTACACGTATATGTTTATTCGTCTGTATCGTCTGAACCCATGGATACAGAAGTATAAATAAATAGCCACATCTTTCAGCAATATTTCTGTTCCAACATAATAGGGAAACAACTGAAGGCCGAAAACTTGGCACTTTGAAGTTGAAAGTTACTTAGTCAAGTTTATTTAAAATTAATATTGAATTAAGTTAACCTAACTCGGTTATATTGTTAATAATGCAAAGGTTCCTAATTTGATCAAAATTGTAATACTTAATAATAGGATTCTGCGTTATTAATCCTATTGTTTTCAGTTTTTCATTGCACGGTAATTTTCCTTCTATTTAATTTGTGGCATATTGTACCTTTGTGTGTTGCTATGATTAACGTCCTTTATGCCCCTTGAATGTATGATATTCAAAAAATAGTTTACGGTTCATCATATTCGACCCACTTTGCTGTGCTGATAGATCATACATACATAGAGTCACGCCCTTTTCCTAGTGGGGTAAGCAGGGACCACTGTTTTCCACCGATAAGATCCTGGCATACATCTTTTGCTTCTTTTACTTTCATAATTATTTCATGACAGATCATGTAACTGCATTATATCTTATTAACATTTTCAACCAGCTATTTAACTTTGTCAATAACATTCGCATGCATCAATGCATGTAACTACAAAAATAGTACATTTATAAATTATAACGCATGAACGAACTGATTCTTTAGACACGAGCAATTTAGTACTATAAATAAACAGAAAACAGAGAAGAAGGAAAAGAGCTCACTGTGGAGAGTTTTTGTGCTGTCAGTGGGAGGACCAAAGGCTACTCATGCTTAGTTTTCTACTCTGACGACACAGAAACTCTTTGTGTTTACAGAGTCGGCAGCTCGAGTGTGACTCCCCTGGTGTTACATACGTCTATAGGCCACGGTAACCACTTTCCATCAGGACGGTGTGCTTGTCTGCCACCTCAGTGGTATAAAATAAAACAAGCAAAAGCACACAAATAAATAAAATACCGCTTGATGACGAATGTAACTCTTAAATTTTTGAGAAAAAACTTGCCTTATCGATATAAAAGTCCTGAGAACTTCTGTCCCAACTCTAACTACATTGAATGTCCTCCGGTCTGAGTTATATGTAGTTGAACGACGGGTGCCTGTCGCAGACTATTTCCTCTTTGATCCACTCGACTGCTGCGGTGGATTCTATTGCTTTTATCGAATACTTTCCTCCATTTTGCAAATGTTTTGGATTTTACGTCATGTTGTGGCTGGCTGTTACAATGGTTTAGTGTTTTCAGAAAATGGAAGGTGAATTCTTATCATGCGTATATTTTTTGGGAAAACTATTCTTGGTGCTTTCAACTGTGATAGCATTATGCAAACAGTTGGCATTGTAGAAATATTCCAGAATTCGTTTAGGCGAAAAGGAAAGCTTTGCGAGTTGAATTTGAAAAAAAGTAGGAAATGAAAGTATTAGACAGGAATCTATGGCTGAGTTTTAAGCTTCTTAATTTCGTTTGTCAAAAGAAGCTATGTTTTACAGTCTTTTTCTTATAACTATTAATAATTATAACTAAATGTATATTTGCTAGCGTTAGCTAATATCTACTAGTTGTGAATAAATAAACAACATTCATAGATAGATATAGGTAGGTAACATACCCTAGAGAACAAAACTTATTCGATACGGTGGTGGTATGGTTTGGGACCTGGCCTACCACCAATGGTGGTCGGTGGTATGGTGGGTCCGCAATAAAACGTGCCTGCTCTACTTTTGAGATGTGCACTTTTTGCGAGCTGCTCATTTTGAGAAGTGCCCATTGCGAAAAGTGCTGATTTAGAGATGCACACCCATTGTAAAGTGCACGTTACTATTTACTAATGTATAGTTACCGGCAAATATATTAACCCCAAGTCGCGAGGAAAGCTCTTCATTTTGAGAAGTGCCCATTGCGAAAAGTGTTGATTTAGCGATGCACACCCATTGTAAAGTGCATGTTACTATTTAGTAATGTATAGTTACCGCATATATATTAACCCCAAGTCGCGAGGGAATCTAGGTTCTGGCGTGATATAATCTATGATTCCGTTCTTCCCTTGCCACTCTAGCACCCTGTGCAATCTTCAAAAGATGCCCAAAAACGCGTACCTACTGCTCATATAGAACGATGATTGAGGTCAAGATATATAAATACCGGCAACTATACGTTCTTATTCAGAGATCAGGGGCATCATAAGTAAAATTCACGTAATTACATCGTATAATGGATTTTTTACTTATCGCTGATTCTATTGTTAAGTCTAAGTATAGCTACTGTTTAATTTAATGCTTATTGTAAAACAATAAAGCGCAAATGTCCTAAGTAGCAGACTTAGTTTAATTGCCATACAAAATGTCTCCGTGGAATGGTAAGCTACGAGCATTCTCGTTTATCGCTTGTCCATTTACTTGAACATGTGTTAAGTGGTAACCCTCACTTAACATATGTTTAAGTAAATGCAGCCGGAATACATCTAACTTCACCTACTTAAGTGTTATACCTACCATATTTACTTTGATTTTGAATACGATACGTTGCCAGGACATCGCAGTGGCTTTTTGTACCTATTCCAACTATGGTTCTTCCCCCACTTGTGAGTGAATTGGGGTAGAATTTTAAATGTTTATAAAAATAGTTCAAAAAATAGTACTAAAATAACTAGATGTTAATTGATTGATTTGATTATATTAGTTTTTGGAATCTTACTTAAACTAATCGAAGCTAAAAATAAATTCACGTTTTCGAATCATAAACCGAGAGAAAATTAATAGGTTTCGCCTAATCCCACTTGTTTTGGCCTTGTTTGGCGTACATATATTTATTTATAACCCATAGGAGCCGTCAGGCATATCTCCTTGTATCTACGACTTACGGACTGAATTTAGACAGTAAAATATTTCGACATGCAGCGAACTTCGAAAACACATAGATCGACAAGTCATTGCTTTGACAGACAATTATTAGACAACACACACCTTCGAATTACCACTACTTCGACAGACGATTATTCGACAGACAATACTTAGACAAGTCACATCTTCGAATGACCACTACTTCGACAGGTTTTTTATCATTCTCCTATTACTGGGTGGTTTAAAAATAACCACGAAGGGGTCGGGTGCTCTGAGTCGGGGTGTTAACCATAATGAAGTAATTTGAGGCATAAAACCAAAGAAAAAAAACAGTTCAGTCCGTAAGTGTGTATCCACCACCAAGAGTTTTTTAAGGAATAAAAATGTCAATTTTTTACATAATGTCTGTTATTTTTATACTGATAAACATCTTACCTCATGCCATTTCAATATTCGTGATCATATCACAATTTCAGATACAATCAACACGAATGATTATTAAAAACGAACGGATGAAAGAATCCTTTAATTGTTTAATTTTCAGAACGGGAGATGAAAGTATGTCAGAAATTCTTTATTCACGAGGCCAGAGGTGGGCTAATGTAGACATAGCTGTTCGTGTACTGCGGCGACAGGTGTTTTTCCATTGAGAGTTATGGCCAGACCCTCACAAAGCCGAGTTTTTACTATCTGAATTATTTATCAAGGGTTTAGTAGAAGCTTAGCCGTGATCATGAGAGATTATGGCGGGAACCATGTTTCAGGGAAGCATATAATAGCTGCAGTACTTTGTTTCAGTAATTATGTCTTATGAGAGAGACGGTAGCTACTATTTTTGTTTAAGTCTTTAGATTTCTTTTAAAGGTTGAGATGTTTTTGAGTCAAAGCCTTACTTAGTCTTCGTAAATGTAAATGAGGATTCACTTGGTTGCTCAGGAATATTACGTTATCTTTAGACGAGATGGCGAAAATACTAGGTTGAGGATATTTTGTGTTAAATTTCCTTTGAACGAGACGGGCGAAGACGTTAATATTTTCTGAAATTAGAGAGGTAACTATGAGTACTTGTACATTTTTATTATGAAATTATTTTGCTCAACTCTTCCTAAACGACTAAATCGATTCTTGTCTTGTTTAAGTGGGCCTCTTTACGTACCACTTTGACTTTAAAATATTGGGTGAGAATCCAATCTAATTCAATATTTAAGTTTTTAACACTTAACCTAATTTTATTCCGAGTCTATGTACATTTATTACACAAACTTACTCAAATGAAGGATTATAAGCAGCATTATAAAATGTGATTATTATTATTTTTTGTCCCAATTTATCAGACAATGGATCCTAACTGAAATAAAAAAAAGAATTGCGAAAACAAAAAAGCGTAGACAACAATCGAATTTATTTTTAATGTCTGGGAACTCTTGCGTATGAAAAAAAAAGTCGTTCGAAATATAAAACGACAAAAATATCGGCACGCGTTCACTTTCAAACAATGGTCAGAACAATATTTGTTGTAGGATTAGCGTGTTTGTGTTTCTCATGCGATCCAGCCAGTCTGTAGTTGTGTACTAACATTTAAAAAAACTATCTCTTTACATAGTGTATAGCTTAAAAGCAATAACAGAGAAAAGTGGAAAAAGTACTGGCTCTTTTAAATAGTAAATTTCTTTAAAAGCAATTACAGTGAAAGGTCATGTTCGACTGGAGAAGTCACTACCACAGAATAAATAGAACTAAATCCGTCACTTCACTACTCTCTAATAATAATATAATAATAATACTAACTTAAAGTAGCTATAATGGAGGGGTCAGAGAACAGTCGTTCTCATAAATGCCAACAAGCTTTGTATGCAACTGTCTTTGAAAATCGGCTGATGATCATGTATTATGAATAAAAATAAAAATATCTGAGATAAAAACTGAGTGCAATAAGTCAGATTCGCCACAGCCAAGTGCGAACGGTTCTTTGATGTAAAATTTCAAATAAACATTAGAGTTTTTATTCAAAAAGCTATCAAGTTTTTGTTAGAAGTGCACGGAATCCAGTGATTTTGGTTTGGTATCGTTGCGTAGGAGATTTTTTGTAGGATATTACTTGAACTGTGAAAAAACGGAGGTTCATATTGAAAATTCGTGTTTGTCATGTTTGAATGTTGCCCAACTTGTTTCTGTTTTGCCTCTGAGTTTTTAAAACTATAGTATATACGTGCTGCTCTGCTCTGCCCGCTTGGATGTTGGTTATCTCGACCAAATACTGTTTATATTCTTTCCCAAGGTCTAATCTTTCTCTGTCCCAAATTTTATCAAAATCACTGTAGTGAAAGGCGTGAAAGGGCGACGGGACAGAGTTATTTTCGCATTTATTATATAATATTAGGTATGGATAATTGTATATTTGTATCAGTAAATCCACTTATTCAACGTTTTTATTTGCAATACGGAACAATATTATTATCTTGGCAAGCATCAGACAGGGAGAATGGAACCTAACGGAGACGACCTTGGCCGAACAATGTAACATCATAAAAAGCACCTGCGAACTCGGCCAGATAAATTACTCTCTCTCTACCTTCTTATGGCCGGGGCGAATATTTTTTTAGGCTATTAAGGTAGCCAGCATACTAAGGGTCAATTTTCATAGTAAAAATATATTCATAATTCAGTCTTTATGTAATCTCGAACTACCAAGTGTCAAAATAGTGTTCTGGAATTTTCAAGCTTGAACGTTGACTTCGTGATCGTTTTCGACTTTAAATTTGGTAGATTGAGAATAAATTGAGACTGAATTTTGACCAGATTTTTATAACAAGGATCAATCTTGTGAGCAAATTTTAGTTGTTCGCGGTATTCTGAGGTACTTCCCCCAATCGAACTGCTCAATCGGACGGAAATACCATCGTGTCCTACCTCCTACTCCTAGTATAAGATAATGTGATATATAGACGATAATTAGTAGGTACGCAATGCTGATGAAGATGTTATTTGGATCACAATGTAGTAAACATCTGCAAGAACAGAAGCAATAAAAGTAAAAATCATATTACTGATCACAAATAAGTACAATTAGTACTAGTTATTCTAATAAAACTCACATAGAAGTTCTAGCACTTCTCGTTACAAAGGTCAAATTAACTAGATACTCGGTATGTTTGCACATTACTGTGTAATCGCGCGTGCGTATCAGTGAGCATAATGTCCCTGTGTAGTAAGTTCTAGAATATTTATTTCCATATTTTACGTAATAGAGAAAATCTAGAAGAATTCGAAAGGTCATTTAAGTCTCACCTAACTGGTATTCCTCGGGGATAAGTATTTTGGACCTAAGTCGCGAGACAAACGAGGCCATTTGCCGTTATTTTGTAATAATCTATGCTTGGTGAATTTGAGCTCATCCACCGCCATAGCTCCCCGTCATCATATTAAATATACTGTGACCTCCTGCTATTCCCAAAAGACGCCCAAGAAATATGTACCTACTGCGCGTACTAACTTTTAAACTTTCGTGTTCCATGATATGCAGTTAGCTTCAATACTATCTTGACTACTAGTCTCGAAATGGTCTTAAAACTACGGTATTAAGAGCGAATCAAACTGTTTTATTGATTTAAATTGTATTATTGTCCGAACTAAAGGTGTGTACCAAATATCACAACAATCAGTAAACTCAATAGGAGGCGTGGGGGGAGGGGAATCAATGCATTAAGATCATTTTGAGTACTTTTTTCATCAAAATCGATTTGATGTCGACTGTACAATAATGTTAATGGAAATTGGTGTGATGTACTGCGCGTTTTAGCATTTTAGGGCAAAGAAATATGTCCCGAGGTACAGCAAACACCAGAAGATTTTGTATTAGCAACATTGTGTTCAGGGTATCATTCCATCACATCCTCATTTACTGCGTGCGCATGCGGCTTGCCTTCCCTCACGCGACATCTTATTAATGGGTGACAACACTATCGCGACATCTTGCGTGTCCCACCGGTACCTGTCTGACACGATTGGTATCTACGGTGACACCTGCATCTAGCTGGTCTTGCTTATTTGTAAGTAACACGTCAAACCCGACCGTTAAAGGACTAATTATATGCAGTACTTTGAAAAAGGAACAACTTGTTCTTTTTTTTGAAGCTGCTTTTTAAATGGACGATGAGTCGATGAGTTGATTAATTTCAGGTTAAAGTTACCCACATTAACCTGAAAGCTTGTGTTTGAAATAAATTGTACTGACAAATATGAGGTTTTTTTTTTTTAACTATTGACCGAAATTATGAGATGATTATAAATAGCTTGTCGTATACCTATTGCTTCAAAGTTCAAATTAACCGAACATACTGTGCATATTACTCCACAGAATATTCGAAATTCAAAATAATTACCCTGACATAATAACATAAATAATCTCTCTGTGCCGTCCATTGTTGGCGCTGAAAGCCTATTTTCCGGCTTCTAGGCTTTATTCTGTTCAAGATATTTTAGTAGGACGTCGAACAAAGCACGGACTACTAATGTGGGTATTATGTAGATGACTCGGTGCCTTCATTACGAGAACTTTCTGTAAATTCTGGTTTTACTAAATATCGCGCTTTCATCTTTCACTGTACGCGCTGTAATTACAAAACCTGTTTGATTGACTTCCAAAGTTCCAAATTCGTTTGCATCTGGATATTATTTGACCATTCTCTTTCAATATAGAGTAGTTTGATATTGAGATCTGTATCAATTTGGGGCACGCGATGGTTTTGTTCTCATTAAAGTTGCCAGGCAAGAAAACGTGTTGTGTTCAGGATCGACTTTTTTAAAGAGACGAAGATTCCATAATTACCTGTTATGTCTTGTTACTCACGCCTTTTTGGTCGTTTTTATTTAGGTACATACTCATTATTTTTTAGTTAATTCATTAGATTTTTTTCAACTTCTCAAGTTGGATTCTTTTTTTTTTATTATTCCCGAGTTACGATATACCTACGCGTGGCTGCCATACCTAATTTTAATGAAATTTTATGCAGGTGACGACCATTTTAAATCTGAATTTTATCTAAGTAGCAGTCGTTTTTATTATTAAATATGTATGTTGTCACTCGTATTGATATAGTATCTACTTTAATATGCTCCACAAAAAAGGTTTTCTCAGTATGGAATAGAGGAATGATCTTTCTTTTGCGCATAGCAACTCTTCAGTTCCTCGAAGAATCACGACCACGCCGTGACAGTTGAGTCGCGACCACGACCAAAAATGGGCATGGAGCGCTTGCGCACCTTATAATAGACATCCGCCAATACCATTAAGGTTTCTAGACTGTTGTTCCTTCTTCGCTTTGAAGTTTACTTTTCTTGATGTTTTTTTTTTCGGGAAGAATCTTGGTAGTTCTATTTTTAAGCAGACTCACAGTTTATTTTTTTAGTCACCTTAGATAAGATAAAGATAATTTTCAGCATTTCACTCGCACTCGTGCGTGCACACAAACGGAGCGAGCGAGATAGTACTACTTTAGTATTACTTTATGCGGCTTCTGTACGTTCTGTCTTATGTTAATTTTTAGTTTGAGTTCGGTGCCTTATGTTTTATTTATTGTGCATGTGTTACGGACGAGACGAGTGTATTAGAGCGTTTTCACATTGTCCGATATCCGACATCCGATATAGGAGCAAGTCGACAAAGTATGACATCTGTTTCTCTCTTTCACATTGTCCGGCCCGATATCGGTTATCGGAGCTAACACTACTTTTTGGCCTGATATTGGATCACAAAGAGACTAAAACAGCGACTGCAAGCAATTTTCGAGCCTAATGACATTTTCTTAGTTACGTGTCTTTTCGCCCTAATTGATGAAACTGATTACGAACAGGTACAACAAAAAAAAACTCGAAACCATGTCATTCCAATAAGGTCAAAAATAGCTTGCACTGTTTTCTTTTTTTTCATCCCTAGCATCTAACCTAACCTAACTTAAGTAGTCTGTGCTTTGGAGCAAATGACCGTATTGGACCGATTTTATCGAATAAATGTGAAAACAGCACAAGGCATCGGCTATCAGATGTCGGTTATCGGCGTCCGACACCGATATCGCATTTCGGTTGCATGTGAAAACGCTCTTAGGGTTACCGAGACAAACAGCTAGGTAAAGAAGTATGTTATTAATACCCTTATTTTTACCACTACGCCTCCGGTTCTACGCTATTGCCTGATGTGGGAGCCGACCCACAAACAGTGGCAGTTGGTGACATGAACATGACCGCTTAACCGCAAAGGTATCCGTGCTGTGGTTATACTCGTATATGTGTATATGTTTGTGATAGTGTAGCGATTGAACTACTTTACAGATTAAGGTCAAAATAACACCAACGATTTTGCTATACTAGAGATGATTAAGAAGTTTTAAAAGTGCTGTACAATATGTGTAGTTATGTGAAGACTAATCGTCAAAACATCTTTGCTCAAGTGTCTTTTTCCTTCAATAAATACAATCCATGGCTTTGTTTTTAAAATTCCTCGTATTCACAGTTTAAACAGCTGTTTCACAGTTCTAAGTATATTGAGTGTGCTAAATTGTTGTCAATCAGCTGAAATGTAAAATGTATGTTACCTTGTATTGTTAGTAGTATGATTTTATTGCAAATTATTACGCCTGTATAACAATGAAGGAGTAAGCAGAGGTTCGTGAGGCTACCTGGTGAATATTTAAAAAATGCCATATCCCTTCCGAGAAGGAAACTTATTACTTGATTGAATACAATAGTGTAAATTTAACAACAAGATAGTTGCTGTCTAGTTAAATCAGTTTAAAAAGGTTCTATGAGAACTTGTATCAAATAATAAAAAAGTAATTATTGTAATTGTAACCTTTAAGTCCAAGAAAAGATGGATGGATTGCTTGAAAGATGGTATGGTAGAGAAGGGAGTAGCTGAGAAAATGATATCTGAAAGGACTTTATGGAGAAGAATTACATGTTGCGCCGACCCTAAATAATTGGGACCAGGGCAAGTAGATGATGATGAGGTAAACATGTAATCAGACTTAATTTTTGTTACTATTAGTGGTTTAATGGTCAGTACAATAAAAAGGACAAAGTAAGAATTGTTGTATTTATTTATTTATCAAGCCCAGTGAAAAACACTAATAAGCTATTAGAAACTGTCCTAGTTGCGAACCTTAGCTATAGTACTTCCTCTATCTTCGTTTTATGAAATTTTATGTTATCATTTATCAGTGTAAATAGTAATCCCTGAATGGTGACAGTTTATGATAAGAACTATCGACGTAATGTACTCACTTATCGTGTGGTCGCATTTCTCGCAATTGATTCTAACATTCCTAAAACATGTAGAATATACTGCTTGCGGGCTGTTTGGCTGCGGTCCATATGAAACTTGCGTTCCAGACGTTTCGTCGATCACTGCGGTCGACATACTCAGTGGCGCCCGGACCTGCGCTTTGAACTACAGCCAAACAGCCCGGAAGCAGCATATTGTACGTGCAACGCCGGCCGTGAAAGCCTAAAGACTTATATTCCTAAAACAAATTATGAAGTTGTCTTTAACCCACCTCGGTTTGGTATAAGAAATAAAAAATCTATAAAATCCCCTAGGTACTACCAGTAGTGCCACCGGTAGTACCACGGGTAAGAGGGGAACTAAACCTATGATGTGTATGTAGCGTACGCTCTCGCCTTTTTTCCTTTTGAAGTAGGCAGTAGATAGCAACCTGCCATCTGCTTCTGTCCTCACTCACTTCAGGACCATGTCTACTGTCTCAAACCTTTTATCAAGCTCATTAATCCAGTAATCTTGCCCAGTAATTATTAAAATCATACTACTTCTGTAATTCTCATTAAGTCAAGCTTATAGGTTGACATTGGTTTTTATCAGAGAACTTCTACAAAAAACATTGAACTAGCAATATATACCCGCTACTACGACGGCTAGGGTTACCCATCCACCAATACCGGGGATGAGTTGCAGACCCCGCCTTCGGCCTTGCACTGCGACCCACAGACGGCGCCGCGTGCGGTTTAGTCGGTTCGAGTCCGACATATCCTTCTCCTCCGGCTCCGGCGGGGCTGGGATCCGTGTGGATTTCCCGTACGTTCGACTCCTTTTTTGACAAATCATATGTTACTCCTTTATATTATAATATAAGCATCTACAATAACTTAAAAAAAAATTTTTTTAGTTTTGTTTTAGTTTTCGCAATTCAATGGCCGGTAGCTCAACCAATAAAATTATAAATTACGTTTTTCGAATGAGTGTAGGTGTGTTTCTGATACACAGAGAAAACTCATCCCACTCGTAGCTAAGATAGGTACAAGTTTAGTAATGCCCCACTTCTTAAACGACTGTCTCGTAGTTATCAGGGGCGATAACACATTTGACATTCCTAATCTCTTTTGACGCGGAGTAACTTGGTCTCAAGTTTCACTAAACTGTACTAAACCGACATAGGACAATGTTAGTTCCTTGTTTGGGAAACTTGTACGTCATAAAAAACATTACTTACCTATCTACTTCGCTTTTATGAGCACTTGAGTAAGGAGAATGATTTTTGGAGTGAAATCTTATTTAGCTGCGGTGGGCATTTTTCAAACAACATTGAAAAGGGAAAATATAGTATCGAACTTGCGACACCGCGCACCGTTACCATCACCTTTTTTGACGAGATTATGATAAATTCACCGATTGTGACAATTCACATGTGATACCTGTATAATAAATATCTATGTACTACATTATATTGTTCAAGTTTTCACGTCTGACGGCAGTTCTGGAGTATCATTGTATTCTTAGGCGGCAATTTAACCCCTTCAGGATCCTTGGATATCTAATCCATGCTCTTGGAGTAGGCAAGTGACAATTATCCAAGGCTTGTGGGCTGTCAACTTACATGTCAGATCTACTGCAGTAATTTCTCTGTGCCACCGATAGAACGTCGCTAAAATACATGTCTCAATGTTCTAGCATTGATAAGGCTTGACTAATGAGTGACGACAACTCTGTTTTGTTTCTATTAACTAACCGTTTACTATAAGATAGATGTCAGATGAACCATGAACTAATTTGTCAACAGTATTCTAAAAAAAAGTTAATACATGTTCAGCCCCGTTATTTCATTGGCCGGCGAATTGTAGAATAGAATGATGAATTAATGTGATTGACACTTATTTTGACGTTAATGAAAGTCGTCAACGAATGGCTTATTGCTTCTTGTCTAGAGGGGTTGGTAATTTGCGCTTCCTGCTGTACGTTTCGATCTATGATATGTAATAAAATATTTCGCACCTGACATTTATCCAAACAAACCAAAATATTTTTTTTACACTACTGAGGTGTCAGACAAGCACACGGTCCACCTGATGGAACATCTGATGGTTCACACCGGGAGAGTCACACTCGTGCTGCCGACCCTGTAAACAGAGAGTTTCTGTGCCGTCGGTGTAGAAAACAAAGCAGGAATAGCCTTTGTTCTTCCCATTGACAGCATAAAAACTCTCCAGTGAGCTCTGCCTACCCTACTCACCGCCGGGGACATAACGCGAGGTTATTGTGGCCGCGGTATTCTGTAGGGCGTAGGTCCTCTCCCAGTCGGACTGCTTAATTGGACGGAAATACCGTCGTGTCCTACCTTCTTAAAAGTATAATACTACCCATAGAAGAATCTTTATAGTCAACAACAAATTAAAATCCATTATTTCTCCCTGTGTGCATCTTAAGTTAATTAAAATCCGGTATTTTATGAGCAATAATAACGTCTTTGCGTGAGAATTATTTTATAACCAGTGTAAGTTTACAGTGATAATTTTACGTCGAATAATATGTAGGTATTTAATGGTCAAGCTGTCGACATCCATGTCAGTTACTCGGTCGTAATTGATTGATGATTATAATGTGTCTTACAGTTTTCAATTACTTCGTTTCTATTTGTAGTAATGTCGCTGCCAATCGAAATTCAATTTTAACACTTACAGTTTAAGGTGTTATTTCTGACCCGCGCGCATACTACATAGTTAACACATGTGACGTGGTAAGTGGCATATTTGATGTGTTTAAAAGGTTTTTTTCAAGTACCTGACCATTAAGTGGAATGTAAAGAAAACGTTAAGTGTTGGAAATTGTTATTCAGATGTTTTTTAGAGAACTGACCAGTATCTAACTAAATTAGGATAATGTTACAAACACAATTATTAATTATAGCTGTCGCCCGCGGCTCCGCCCGCGTGGATGTCGGTTATCGCGAATCGGACTATAATTTGAGATTTAAACTATCCTATCTCTCAAGTTGGATCGAACTGCACATGGTGTGCGAATTTTATTATAATCGGTTAAGTGGTTTAGGAGTCCATTGAGGACAAACATTGTGACACGAGATTTATATATATTAATTAAGACTAGGCAGAGTCATGCTTTTTGCAGTGGACCGGGCAAATTCAGTTACTATGTATAAAAGTATGTAATATTTTCCTAACGAACCTAACATCCTCAATAATACTACCCACATTTCAAACGTAACCTACTAAATACCAACTTTACAAAAGGGTGGCAGGAATAAAAACATAAAAAAGGCGTAAATCCTCACCTGCCAGGTTTATCACGCATATTTATGTGTGTGATGTACCTACACAAAACAGATATTTCAAATCGTGCGGGCATTGTTTGTGCGAATATACAGCCTTGTTTGTACGGCCATCACGCAATTTCACGGCCCTTATACTCCAAATCTCCCGAAATATAACAGACAGATAATGTTGCCAATTTAGGAAAATTTCGCCTAGATATAAGTTATTATTAATAATAGTAGTGTATAATTGGGCTATCTGGATCAGACGAGATCCAGATACCCCAATTATACTTCTTGAAAACTGATTTTGAGTTTTAGAAAACTGCTTTTTTGTTTTCTCAATAACTTGATCTATTCAAAGTAGTTTTGGAGAACTGATTTTTGTTTTCTCTATAACATGATCATTCAAACTTTTTTGTCTCGATCATTCACAAATACTTCTAGAGAAGTGGTAATATAACTGGTTTTTTTTTCTCTATAACATGATCATTCAAACTTTTTTGTTTCGATCATTCACAAATACTTCTAGAGAAGTGATTATCTTGCTTTTTTGAGAACTGTTTTTTTATATGTTTTTTAATAATTGAGTTATGATACGAAAAAACATTTTCTTCTCGAAAAGTCCAGTTCCAGATATGCCAATAATTATACTTCTTGAGAACTGATTTTTGAGATATGGAAAACTGCTTTTTTTTGTTTTCTCAATAACTTGATCTATTCAAACTAGTTTTGAAGAACTGGTTTTTGTGTTCTCTATAATATGATCATTCAAACATTTTTGTTTCGATCATTCACAAATACTTCTAGAGAAGTGGTAATCTTGCTTTTTTGAGAACTGTTTTAAATGTTTTTTAATAATTGAGTTACGATACGAAAAAATATTTATTTCTCGAAAGGTCCAGTTCCAGATATGCCAATAATTATACTTCTTGAGAACTGATTTTTGAGATATAGAAAACTGCTTTTTTGTTTTCTCAATAACTTGATCTATTCAAATTAGTTTTGTAGAACTGGTTTTTGTTTTCTGTATAATAATATATGATCATTCAAACATTTTTGTTTCGATCATTCACGAATATTTCTAGAGAAGTGGTACTCTTGCTTTTTGAGAACTGATTTTTAAGTTATAGAGAACTGCTTTTTTTGTTTTCTTTTTAAGAACTGACTTTAGTTTCTTTATAACGATACAGTTCACAATTCTATTAAATCAATAAAATTGTTGGAGATTCTGATTATTTTTGCCCATAACATGAGACCTTCAAAGTGTATTTTAAAGCCTCTATTTTTTTTTATGTGGCGAGGTATTAATATAGCACTATACTGCTCATGATTTATCATTTTCACAATATGAAGTCCGCATGTTCTTTTCTCTATTATAACAATCTGCACTCGATCTCCAATATTCAACGTCATTATAATTATTGGATATTTCGGAGCGATTTTCTCCGGTAAATATGCGTGAGTGGTAATGGTGCTAAAATCACGTCAATCTGCTACTCTAGCCTGACGTGAACGAAGAATTAACAAACACGCTTCGACATTCATATAGTAATAGTAGGTAATTATTATTATTAAGGATGACGAACGTAGGTAAACATAGAATGAATTACATAGAAATGTAAACGATTTAAAGTAAAATAATAAATTCATCCATAAAACATGTTTGCTTTTTGAGATCATCACGCCTATATTTCCCAGTTTCCTAATGATGCTTTTCTAAAACTTAAGTAAATTAATAATGGTAAAGTTTATTCAAACGTTTACTAGTGCATAATGCACAATGCAGAAATTCTTCTTTATAATTTATTTAGGTTGATAAGAACTTATCATGTTGAGAAAAATATATTTTTTCATGGTTATTATAAGAATATACATATATTATATATTAACCACAATTTAGACTGGGAACCTTTTAAATAAAACAAAATTTACATACAAATAAATTAATATTTATTTTTATAAATTATTTTGAATTTTTTGAATTAATTCATTGGTTGATTTATATATATCATCAAATAACACATGTTTTACAACGTGTTGCGCACACAACTCCGCGTTGCATTTGCAGATGCTGTCTTCACGGTCGATGAAATCTTTTGCATCGTATATTTCGATGCGAACAATCTTGGACCCCAGGCTTGGCTTTTTTATAAAGGTATATGACGTTAGGTTATGGTCTTCAGAATGCGGTCTTTTTCTATTCGGTTGATTGTCATTTCTCGCTAAACGTGCTGCTTCCGTAGGAATAAAGTTGAACAACGGTTCATCTGAATCCTGTAAAATAACGCCACAATTACACACAATATTTTAACAGTGAGTTATAATACTTATAATACATCACAATATATAATAATTTTATTTTACATACATAATACATACATAAAATCACGCCTTTATCCCCGGAGGGTTTGGCAGAGGTGAATTAATTTTATTTTAGTTAATTTAATATCAAATACACATAAACACAATATATTTATCTTAGACGACTTATGTGGTGTAGCGGTAGAGTATTCGACTGCTAAGTCTGGGTGGTGAACTGGGTGTTTCGATGTATAATAAATACGTATTTACACAAAATGTATCTAAGTATGTTTATCCGCATTCTAGAACCCATAAAACAAGCTAGTTAAGCCTTCATGTAAGCTATGCTTACATGAGGTCTAGATAGCACTGTGTAGAATACGCTAAATGAAATATGAACACAATAATTATATTTTTTAAGTAATTTAAAAATATCATTATTAAAAAACACTTACCGAAATCATAATTGAATTGAACACTATTTACAGGCCTTACACGCTCCGAATATTATAATAGAATAACTTAAATTTTATTACAATTTCTTGTTATAAGTGTCATAAGGTTCATTTTGAAACATATTTTTAATAGTTGTTTCTCATTATTGCATATGATTCCATAAAAGGATATACTCGCTCCTTTTTTAGACTCTGTTTATATATTTGCTAGCGACGGAGAGGCGTCGGATGCAATATGAGCTAGCCTATGTTTACAAAATCGTCTACTAATAAATCAATACATGCCGTCCAAATGTTTGCCCATAGTAATATATTCAAATGAACGTATGTTTTTAACATTTAATGTGAAGTAAAGCCAGGTTTCAATAATAGTATATAGAATTGTGTATTATTTGCTGCGTTGACAATATTTTTTTAGAGACAACTTTTGACGCACAATTGTACCTATGCAACGTATAACACACGTATTCCAGACTTTCATAGAGTTAGTAGGATATATTGTTTTATTTGTGGTGCTCGTGAATTTTGTAAGTTACTTACGTGTTTGTGGCAGTCCACGCAAGTCATCAAGAAGTATCCAGTATTTGAGTGAAACAACTAATTGATAACTTCATTTATTCATTATGTAAGTATTTTTGTCATCTTATTTACTCGTGTGGTTTTTGTGAGGGGTGTGTAGGATCATTTGAGTATGCCGACGTAGAGGCGTATAGTATGCCTCTGCCTACCTCGTCGGCGTGAGTGTATTATAGTGTTTGCAATATTAAAACAAACTGTTATTATAACATCTATCAATTTAAAGTAGTATCAGGTCCCTTTCACAGCCCGGTTCACTAACCGTTAGACCAACAGGTCATATAAATAACACTAAACAACATAATACCAGATACATTTTAATGTATGTATTTCCTTCTTTACAGGCCGAAACATGTGGAAGATATTTACCCCACCGACGAGACCTCATCTGCTGAGGAACTGGAAAAGAAGCCAGTCGATAAAAAAGGAATAAAGAAGAGACCTCATCGGTCAGCACCGTCATGCATCGGGGTGCGCTCAGGCGGGTCGCGCTCAGCCGGTGGCGGCGCACGCTCCGACGCCAAGCGGGCTAAGGCCGAAAACAAGAGCACCGCAGCAGATCTCTTTGGCTCAGATAGTGAAGACGATGTCTCAGCACCCTCCGCTAACGGTAAAAATGTGCCGCCTTTGGTATCGTACGTGATGAGACGTGTTACGAATGGCTATTCGCGACGAGCTAATCCGCTGAAATCGGGGGCACATTTCATCGAGTTAAAGATTTATAAGAGTGATGAAATAGAAAATGTATCCCCGATGAATAGATGGCGCCATGCAATAGTCGCTGTAAAAAATAAAAGCGATATAGATGCAGAAAGTTGGATTCACATGTTGAATTATTTGAGCGCAGTTAAAAATGAATTTAAAGACTGTCCGTCTATGACTATTAATTCTTATAATCAATAGATATATATTTATATTGATTATGCATTTTATATACTTTAATTGTCAGTATTTACCGCCTGTTTTTTATTCCCTACGTTATATGAGTAGTGAGTTATTAGTAAATAAATACTTATCTACCTGTATGTAATTTTAAGAAACTATCATTTTTCTTGTAACTTTGTATACTCTTAACATTTAAATTTAATATCGATAAAATGATGATTGCAAGACGTGTTTCAGTTATATAATAAATAGGTATTCTTATATTTCTACTTTTTTTCATTGTTCACAGTTACTCTACGTCGTCGTGACGATGAATCCGATAAATTAAATTTTATATTATGTGAGAAATGCAATTTGAGAATACAGAAAAGAAAATACAAAAATCATACACGATCTAATTTACATAAGTCGAACTGTCTATTGAGTACTGAGTTTGAGAATATTAAAATAATTGCTACTGCATTTAAGAATCGAATAGTGACATACAGACTAAGTGCTGTACAGGAAGTTGAGCACCTTACTCCAGAGACGTTCCTGTACTATCATCAGAATGATATAAATAGAATTATTGAACTATCCTTAGCAAAACATCAATGTATCAAAGTTAATTTCGAGTTATTTGCCTATTTCATTTTACCCAAGTCGGATGAACAACAACTTAAATCGTTTAATACTAAATATGAAATTTTATGCTTTAATACAGATATAAACTCAATAATTATTACAGTAATAAATATTATAGTAGAAAAAATGATTGCATTTGAACATTGTGAGTCAGGTTGGTCATTTTATAAAGTAAGTCATTTAGAAATCAATATTAATAAATATTCACCTATGAGAGGAGGCAGTTATTTAGAATTACCTTCGGTTATAAAAAATACTAAAAGTTGCATAAACATTCGAAACAATGATAAATACTGTTTGTTGTGGAGCATTGTAGCGTCGCTGTATCCTGCTAAAAGTAATGTGTGTAGAACAGCTTCGTATCCTCATTTTTCAAAAGTTCTCAAGACCGAAGGGATGACATTCCCACCCACTACTAAAGATTTAAAACTTTTAGAAAAACAAAATCTTCAATTAAGTGTGAATGTTTACGGGCTTGATAAAAAATGTCATGTTACTGGCCCTTTATATTTGACTAGGTTAAAGAAAGTGAATCATATAAATTTATTGTACATAGAAAAACAACAAAAGGGTCATTACTGTCTGATTAAAGATCTCCCGCGTCTAGTAAGACGTCAAATCACTAAACATAATGGAAAACTAGAGTTTTGTGATTCATGTTTACAGTTCTTTGCAAGCGAATCTCGATTTATTTCACATAAATGTTCTGAAATATTAGCAGTGCTACCAGGCGAAAATAGTAAATTAAAGTTTAAGCATTATGAAAGAAAATTAAAGATCAATTTTATAATATATGCCGATTTCGAAAGCATATTGTTACATTGTGATAATAGATTAAGTAATAATACAATTAACGTAAAATTGCATCAACCGTCGAGTTTCGGATACTACATTTGCTGTTCTCATGATTTCAGCTTGAATAAATATGTTTCGCATAGAGGTGCTGATTGTATAAAAATATTTATTAAAAGCTTAATTAGAGATGTGAAACGAATCTATAGAATATTATCAAATAAAAAGTCTTTATCTAAATTAACTGAAACTCAAAAACAGGACTATGAGAACGCCAATATATGTCATATCTGTGAACAGCCTTTATTGGGGGATAAAGTCCTCGATCACGATCATATAACTGGCGAGTATCGTGGCGCGGCGCACAGCTACTGTAATTTAACATACAAGGTATGTTCATTCATTCCAGTTGTTTTCCACAATTTATCTGGATATGATAGCCATCTTTTCATAAAGGAATTAAGTAATTATGAAGGTATTATCCGAGTTATACCTAAATCTAAGGAAAAGTATATGTCGATAACGAAAGACATTCATTACAAAAAACGTAATCGACCTATACAAATTAAATTTATAGACTCCTTTCAGTTTTTAAGTTGTAGTTTAGACATGTTATCAAAAACTCTAACTAAAGAAGAAAATGTACATCTTGGCAGCGAATTCAAAAATTATGATCAATTTATGTTACTAAAAGAAAAGGGTGTATTTCCGTACGATTATATTGATTCGTGGGCTAAATATGACGATAAAGAGCTCCCACCTAAATATACATTTTTTAATAGCTTGTCATCAGAGCATATAACCGATGCCGAGTACCAACGTGCACAAACAATTTGGAATACTTTCGGAATTGATTCTCTTGGAAGATATAATGATTTATATTTAAAGAGTGATGTGTTATTACTTTGTGATATATTTGAAAAATTTAGACTAATGTGCTTGAAATATTACAAACTAGACCCAGCGCATTATGTATCTGCACCGGGTTTAAGTTGGGATGCTATGCTTTTATATACAGGAGTTCAATTAGATTTAGTTACTGATTTGGAAATATATGAATTGTTAGAAAATGGAATACGTGGTGGTTTAGCTCAATGTTCACTTCGATATGCCAAGGCTAATAACAAATATCTGCCGGATTATGATATTACGGAACCATCTTCTTTTTTAATATACCTTGATGCTAATAATTTGTATGGATATGCTATGACCAAAAAGATGCCTATGTCAAACTTTTATTTACTAAACGAAGAAGAAATATTGAAATTTAATGTATTAAATATTGCAGATGACGCAGATTATGGTTATATTTTAGAAGTCGATTTAGATTATCCACACCACTTACATGATCTTCACAGTGACTTACCTTTTGCGCCCGAAAAAATAATACCTCCAGGTGGAAAATCTTACAAATTAATAGCAAATCTATACAATAAAATAAAATATGTTATTCACTACACAAATTTGAAACAGTGCTTAAAACATGGATTGATTTTAAAAAAGATTCATCGTATATTGGCTTTTCGTCAAGATTCCTTCCTAAAAAAATACATTGATTTGAATACTCAGTTACGACAGACTTGTACTTCAACATTCGAAAGAGACTTTTTTAAGTTACTTAATAATGCTATTTTTGGGAAAACGATTGAAAACAGACGCAAACAGACAGATGTAAGATTAGTATCACAATGGGCAGACACAAAAAATTTAACAAATAAATATGTAGGTGCTGAAAAGTTAATATCAAAACCAAACTTAAACAGCATCTATATTTTAGATGACAATTTTGTAGTTATTCGGTTGAATCAAGAAAAAGTAATCTTAGATAGGCCAATATATATCGGTTTTACTGTTTTAGAATATGCAAAACAACATTTGTACCATTTTCACTATAATTTTATTAAAAAGAAGTATGAAAATCAGACAATGCTTTGCTACACGGATACCGATAGCCTACTTTATTATATAAATACCAGCGATTTTTATGATGAAATTATTCAGAACAGCTCACAGTTTGATACTAGCAATTTTTCTGAAGATAACCCCTTTGGTATACTTAAAATGAATGCAAAGATTCCTGGTTTATTTAAAGATGAATTAGGAGGTGACGTGATTTCCGAATTTGTTGGTCTTAGAGCAAAATTATACTATGTAAGCAGTGTTAAAACAGATATAAAGAAAGCAAAAGGCATAACAAAACATGTAACCAAAAATTTATCTCTAACTAATTATAAGAAAGCATTGTTAAATAACAAGATATATAAGCGTAAAATGAAGATTATAAAATCAATTAAACATGTTTTGTATACACAAGAAATTACTAAAGTAGCTTTGAATAGAAATGATGACAAAAGACAGATTTTACCAAACCAAATTTATACTTTACCATGGGGACACTGTAAAACTATGAACTGAATACCTATTTTATGACTATTATACTTGTATAACTACTTACTTTTAATTATTTTTGGCGTGTTTTCTTAAGTTTTTGATTTAAATATTTATAATTTTATCATTACGAATAAAAAACATTTTACTTAATGTACCATTTCATATTTTGTTTCATTTTTTATTCACACAAATCTCACCCTAATATTCACTCCACTTGTATATTTTATTATGTATATATATGAGTAAGTAAGTTGGAAATTAAATCAATAGACAAGATGAAGTTGATTAAACAACCCATATCACTAAACGTTAACAATATAAATTTTGGAGAACCTGCTCAGCTAATCCGGCATAGTACTTTATTGCCTAATACAATTCGCTGTGTAATAAGCGGTCCTTCAAACTGTGGCAAAACAAACGTGATGATCAGTTTACTGCTGCATGAAAATGGATTAAAATTTCAGAATTTATATGTTTACTCAAAAACAACTTTTCAATCAAAGTATCGTTTTTTAAACGAGGTGTTAAAAAGAGTACCTGGAATAAAATTTTATGTGTTTAATGACAATAGAGATGTAGTATCTCCGAGCAACGCTTTAGAAAATTCTGTTTTCATTTTTGACGACGTTGCGTGTGAAAATCAAATAAATATCCGCAACTTTTTTTCAATGGGTAGACATAAGCAAATCGATTGCTTCTACCTATCACAGACTTATTCAAAAGTGCCAAAACAATTATTACGTGACAATGTTAATTTTTTAATAATATTTAAGCAAGATGACATGAATTTAAAACACATTTATGATGAACATGTCAGCTCTGATTTATCATGGAACCAGTTCAAGGATATTTGTAAAATCGTTTGGGAAAAACCTTATAACTTTTTAACTATTAGCAAAGATTTTCCGAAAAATAAGGGAAGATACAGACAGAATTTTGATGATTATTTTAATTTTGAATAATGTTTCTCGTTTATAAAGAAATAACATAGTAAATCAAGTTTAGTGCTATTTTATCCTTTGTTGTATTCAGTTGTTATATACAAAATGGGTAGTAATGTTAAAATGGATAGTAATATTAAAATGCAGCTAATGAAGTCAGTTGACACCATAAAAAATAAAATCAAACAAATGAAGAATAATGAATATGAACTGAACTTATCATATGATAAGATTCTAAAGCCGGTTTCAGAACCTTTGCAATATATAGCAAGTTTTAAAAAACAATTAAATAATCATAACATGGAAAATGCATCTAAAAATCCTGAAGAAAACGAGTCGAATGAAATTAGTTTTTCTTCTAAGTGTGATGAACGTGATGATTTTTACGACGCTGATATAAATATTATGAGCACTCCTAGAAAGGAAGTAAAAACTAGATTAGAAATATCACTAGATGGTGAAGATGTCTATGGTATACATGACGGTCTAAATGTACCATTCGGAATAAGGAGCGAAAACAAAACTTTAATGATGGGCAACTTCGAAGTATCATTTTCTAAAATTGATAGCTCGAATGACGATAGTGTATTTTTAATTAAAATCGGAGATAAAACTTATGATTTAACTCCAGGTCTAAAGGAACTTTTACTTCGTAAGAAACCTGATTTAAAATCAATTACAAATGAAGATAAACTTGTTTATAAGAATATATTACATTTAACAAATGCGCATAAGAGAGATTATAACCCGAATGGTCAAATAAGAGGTGATAAAGGAACTAAGTATCTAAAAATAATTAAACCATTGTTTTCTGACCTATCAACTGAAAAAAATCAAATAAAATTTGGAGGTACTTTACGTAACTTACCAAAACTTAAAAAATATAAGTCCACTTCGGATTTAGTGTATTGGGATGACCCCAATGAATTAGTTGATAGGTTGAAATTGTTAATAGCTTCAAGAGATGCTGGTAATACAAATCACGACAATGAAATTTTATCAATAATTGAAGAATTGAAAGAAGCTAATATAATTAAGGAATAAAAACTCGCGCTGCAGAGATTTGATTTCAGTATTATAGGGTATTCAGATGATAGACATATATTATTTATATTTTTCATTTCATTTTAATAATTAGTATAAAATTATATTAAAGAATATTAAAAATTATAATAATGAGCAAAGCTGATGTTGTAAATGAAATCCATAGAAATGCAAGGATTAACTTTCCTCGCAGAAAAGTTATTATGAAAGATATAGATGACTTGTGGCAAGCAGATTTAGTTGACATGCAATTAATTTTTAAGCAAAATAAGAACTATAGATTTATCCTTGTTATCATTGACACATTTTCTAAATATGCTTGGGCCTTTCCCTTAAAAAGTAAAACTAAAGACGATATATGTATCAGTTTTAAAATTTTATTAGACAAAGGTCGAGTACCTTTAAATCTACAAACTGATAATGGAACAGAGTTTTATAATAATCAATTTAAAAAACTGATGGAGTTTTATCATATTAATCATTATTCTACTTACTCAGCAAAAAAAGCTTCTATTGTTGAACGTTTTATTAGAACACTGAAATCAAAATTATATAAAGAATTTAGCTTAAATGGTAATTATAACTGGATAGGTGGTACACTCAATAATGTTATTGATAAATACAATCATACCTACCATAGGACAATCAATGAAATACCTGCAAATGTGGATGATTTTACTAAGGAAGAAATATTAAAAAGATATCACAATTCAGTAAATCACGTAAGAGTAAACAAAAAGTTAAAGATGGGTGATTATGTACGAATCAGTAAGTATAAAGGAACATTCGAAAAAGGATATACTCCCAACTGGTCCACAGAAATATTTAAAATTCGAAAGATACAAAACACAATTCCTATTACCTACTTAATTGAAGATACGATCCGAGGTCAGCCTATCTTAGGTGCATTTTATGCACAAGAGCTTCAAAAAACAAAACATCCTAATGTATATTTAATCGAGAAAGTTCTTAAAAAGAAAGGAAATAAGGTTTTAGTTAAATGGTTAGGTTTGTGCTCTGCTGAAAATAGCTGGATTGATAAATCGAACTTAATATTATCATGAATTCATATAAATACTTATTTATTGAGTGTTTAATACTTGATTAATCAGTCTTAGGATGGGTATTGGGCAGAGTAGTCTTCTCAATTGTCTTATAAATAATTTACCGTTTGAATTACACTTACCGGGTTACAATTATTGCGGCCCAGGTACAAAATTAATTAAAAGACTTAGACGAGGTGATAAAGGTATAAACAAATTAGACGAATATTGTAGAGATCACGACATTGCATACCACACCTCGTCAAATTTAAAAGATCGACATAAAGCAGATTTAGTGCTACTAAAAATGGCGAAAAAGCGTACAGTTGCATCTGATGCGAATGTTGGTGAGAAGTTTGCAGCACATTTAGTAAACAAAGCTATGTTAGCAAAAGTTAAAACGGGTTCCGGCTTGAAAAATTACAATAAGAAGACTTTAAAAAACGTAACAACTGGGAATGGTTTTAAGAATAAATTTAAAAATGTTATCACTAAAACAAAAAAACATATACGAAAATTAAAACCTAAATGTAAGGCAATGGCGATTAAATTAGCGATGGCTGCTGCTAGAGACTTCGCTGAAAATTCATCTGGTGAACTTCCTCGTGTTATTCCTGTACCAAAAACCGGTGGCGTATTACCCTTAATTCCTATATTCGCGGGATTGTCGGCTATGGGAGCTTTAGCAGGTGGTGCAGCTGGTATAGCTAAAACCGTAAATGAATTTAAGACGGCTAAAAAACGTTTTACGGAACTGAAAAGACATAATGAAAAAATGGAGGCTTTATGCATTGGAAAAGGACTGCATCTTAAACCTTATAAACGAGGACTTGGCATTTTCTTATCAAAAGAAAAAAACTGAAATGTCGGCTGCCCAAGCGAGCCTTAACTAACCTGGATATTTTGGAATACGCAAATAATATTCCCTATTTTAGAGGCGTCTTTATGAGAGATGAACTCCCCAATAGACCTTTTACAAAAGAATGTGGAGTTATAAACTTAGATAGTTCTAAAAATCCAGGTTCTCACTGGGTAGCCTATGCAAAACACAGCGATTACGTAGAGTATTTTGATAGTTACGGTAACCTTAAACCTCCAAAAGAACTTATAAAATATTTGGGTACTAAAATTCATTATAATGTTGATAATATACAAGGAGATAATCTTTATAATTGTGGACATCTTTGTTTACGCTTTTTGAAAACATTTTGGTATGATCAAGGAATAAAATGAACACTACCTTGCAGAAGTATTCAGTTTGAAAGCATGTCTATAACAGTCACCATCTCCGGAAATAAATCAGAATTGGATTCATACTTTCAGCCACCTCTTTGTTTGTCTGGCCAATACGAGTGCGGTTTACTATACTTTGCTGTAAAATTAAACAATATTCATGAAACTACGATACCACTCTTGATCAGAATCGAATGTGATCTTGTACATGGCTCGTATTCCAACGGTTTACCAACTCATATTCTTCATGAATTTCTATACAACTCTGTTAAAGATCATAATTGTATAGAAATACCACGAAACGTAATTTATTTTCCAGTGAATAAAAATATTATTTCTTGTATATCTATTAAGATTCTCGATCAATTTGGACGCGAAATTAACGTCAAAGACGAACATATTCAACTGCGTGTTCATTTAAGAAAAATAAAATGATAGCATTTTATAAAAAACCTGTGCTGAATACAAGACATCATACTTCTTCTACAACGTCGAAGGTGCAAAGACGTAAACTAAAAAAATATAATAAGTTAACTAAATCAAATAAAGATTTTCTTCGAACACTTGGTTTCAAAATATGAATAATATACTACAGATAACTGAACTACCACACTTCGATACTTCGATTGAAAGTTATGAAATCCATTCATACAATCCCTACAACAACAGCTTTAGAGAAAATGATGAAATTAGAATTCCTATACACCAACAAGATATATATGTGTTACCATCAGCCAGTTCGATCTACATTGAAGGTCAAGTGAAGCTCATCTGTAAAGAAGGGAAACCGATCATGAAAACTGTAACGTTTACTAATAATTATGTGCTGTCTTTGTTTCAAGACATCAGATATGAAGTAAATGGTATTGAAATTGATCGTATTAAAAATTCAGGAATAACGTCAACGATCAAATCATATATTTCATTAAATGAAGGTGAAAATAAAGTCGCTGCTTTATGGGGTTGGGACTTAGATGGATTTAAAAGTGATGGTCACTTTAATGCTGTCATACCATTAAACAAAATTCTAGGTTTTGCAGAAGATTATAAAAAAATTATGATTAATTGTAAACATGAACTAATATTGAATAGAAGTAACTCTAATTTAAATAGCGTAATACTTCCGAGTGATGTTGTAGTTATTCAAATAGATATACAAAGAGTACAATGGAGGGTGCCTCATATAAAAGTATCAGACCGAGAGCGATTGAGTCTTTTGAAACATTTGGAAAGAGACAAACCTATTCAAATAGCCTTTAGAAATTGGGATTTGTATGAATACCCTTTGCTTCCTAAAACCACAAAGCATTCTTGGGCAATAAAGACTGCATCACAACTGGAAAAGCCCAGATATGTAATATTCTGCTTACAAACTAATAGAAAAAGTAATAAATCAGAAGACAGTTCGCTCTTTGATCATTGCGAAGTAACAAATTTAACACTATTTTTAAACTCACAGTATTATCCTTATGAACCTCTTGGACTAAAATTTTCTGAGGACAAGTATAGTATATTATATGAAATGTATGTCAAATTTCGTCAGTCGTATTACAACTGCCCAGCAGATCCCTTGCTCGATCTAAAAAAATTTAAGGAAAAGGCTCCTCTTTTTATCTTAGATTGTTCACGACAAAACGATAGTATTAAAACCGGACCTGTAGATGTACGACTAGAGTTTGAATGTTCAACATTAATACCAGATAAAACAACTGCTTATTGTTTGATTATAAACGACCGACTTGTGGAATATAAACCTTTAAGTAACATTGTGCGCAGGCTGTCATGATTGCCTTCGTAGATGTGCAGGGTTTTAAAACAGAAGCAAATGAATTTATAGTCAAAGAAATCGCTGTAATATGTGATAAAAAAATACAAGTGTTCCTAATAAAGCCACCATTCCCATTTTACGGTTTGTCGAAACAAGAAAGACGCCAAGTATGCTGGATTGAGCGTAATAGAAAAATATATTGGGGAGAAGGAAATGTGCCTTATTCAAATCATCAGAACTTGCTTGAAGATATTTTAAGAGATAAATGTATTTACACCAAAGGTATTGAAAAAGTCTTATGGTTACAAAATATGTTGAATAATTATAATATAAATAATCTAGAGGTATATGGTTGCCCTAATTTGTTAAGCTTGTATAAAAAATATGAACATTCTCATGACCTGTACAGTTGTATTTATCATGATTCAATCTGTGCTCTAAAAAATGTTTTTTGTATGAATAAATGGTGTTTAGAGAATAAATTTTTTATTAAATAGGTTGTTGTTTTATTGTTAGTTATTCACTACCTACACCCATATAGTAACTCTGGTATAACAGAAAATAACATCTGATGTAGATGTGTAAATTTGTTCTGTGATAATGATAATTCAGCAAGCCTCATACATTCCATTATTCAATCATTAAGAACAACAGACAGTTCTCATAAAGTAAGCATCGGTTCACCAGAAGTATCACTTTTTGAAATGCATTTTTTGTATCGTTGAATGATCACTTTGAATAGATCAAGTTATTGAGAAAAGAAAAAAATCAGTTCTCTATAACTCCAAATCAGTTCTCAAGAAGTATAATTATTGGCCTATCTAGGACTGGACCTTTTCGAGAAGTAAATATTTTTTCGAATCACCGAATGATCATGTTATAGAGAAAACAAAAACCAAAGTTTTTCAAAATGCTTTGAATAGATCAAGTTATTGAGAAAACAAAAAAAAAAAGCAGTTGTCTATAACTCAAAAATGAGTTCTCAAGAAGTATAATTGTTGTCAGCCTATCTGTAACTGGACTTTTTCGAGAAGTAAATATTTTTTCGTATTGTAACTCAATTTTTATAAAACAGTTCTCAAAAAAGCAAGATTACCACTTCTCTAGAAGTATTTGTGAATGATCGAAACAAAAAAGTTTGAATGATCATGTTATAGAGAAAAAAAACAGTTATATTACCACTTCTCTAGAAGTATTTGTGAATGATCGAGACAAAAAAGTTTGAATGATCATGTTATAGAGAAAACAAAAATCAGTTCTCCAAAACTACTTTGAATAGATCAAGTTATTGAGAAAACAAAAAAGCAGTTTTCTAAAACTCAAAATCAGTTTTCAAGAAGTATAATTGGGGTATCTGGATCTCGTCTGATCCAGATAGCCCAATTATACACTACTAATAATATTAAGCGTTTATCTTTAGATAACAATATTCAATTGTTAATTTATGTTCTATTTTTACTTTAAGGTTATTATGTTTATTTTATTATTTTTTTTTTTTATAAATAGGACACGTCAATTTGACTTTACCTCGCCTGATGGTAAGCTGAAGGTAAAGTCTCAAGAAAGAGGGTCACCATTATGTACACGTGCCATGTTAACAATGGTGGCACTCAGCTTGACGGCCTCATCAGATGCTTTTTCACGCCCCGCTTAAAGGACCCGGGACTGTAGGAAGAGGGAAACACGTGAGCTGGCAAGGAATTCCAGGTCTTAATGGTGCGACAAAGGAAAGAGTCACCGAACCGCTTGGTTCTTGAAGGAATGTTCTGCACCGTATAGGGGTGACATCTAAGTCCTGCACGTGTCGTCCTGTATAGGAAGGGGGAGGGTGGGACTAATTGGAATAGCTCTTCAGAACATTCACCATGGTAGAGACGGTAAAAAACTGCCAAAGAAGCAACATCTCTACGCATCTGCAGAGACTCGAGGGTACTCGTGACCTCAGGATTTCCGATAATGCGGATCGCACGTCGCTGCAACCTGTCGAGAGCATCTAATAAGTACTTTGCGGATCCATCCCAGAGATGTGAGCAGTACTCCACGCAGGAACGAATTTGTGTCTTGTAAAGAAGACACCGTTGCTCCGGCGTGAAAAACCGTCTCACTCTGTTCAGGACTCCGAGTTTACGCGAGGCTGCTTTGATGATACTCTCGATGTAGTTTTTGTTGTTCAGTTTGCAGCGAACATCCATACCTAGGATATTGAGGTTGTCCTGCAGTGGCAGTGGCGTGCTCTGAAGAGTGGGAAGGGGAAGGAAAGAAGATACCTTTGCTGTAAACGCACATGCCTGCGTCTTCTTGGCATTGAACTCGACCAGGTACTCAGAGCCCCATTGGGAAATGTGATTCAGGATCCGGTCAAGCTCAGTGACAAGAAGCTGCCTTTTTTCCGCGATATGCGTCTGCTTATCCGCAGGACGTCCATGATAACTCTCGTGTAGGGTGCTATCATCCGCATAGCAATGAATGCTGCCGGTCGACAGCATGTCATTGATATGCAGAAGAAAGAGAGTTGGCGATAGGACAGATCCCTGCGGTACGCCGGCATTTACCTGCAAGAACTCCGAGGCTCGTCCATCACAAAGGACGCGAATACGGCGCTCCTGCAAGAAGCCGGCAACCCAGTCGCACAGTCTAGGAGGCAGACCAAAGGCTGGTAACTTGGAAAGAAGCGACTTGTGCCAAACTCTATCGAAAGCTTTGGCGATGTCAAGGCTAATTGCCAATGACTCGCCGTGCTTGTCCATAGCCTCACCCCAAATATGGCTAACATACGCCAGAAGATCACCCGCTGACCGTTTCGGCCTGAAGCCATATTGCCGGTCATTAATTAGGGAGTGATCTTCAAGGTGACGCATGAGCTGTTTGTTGATAATGTGCTCGAACACCTTGCACAGCACTGAGGTGACGGCTATGGGTCGATAGTTGTTTGGGTCTGAGCGATCCCCCTTCTTGGGGATCGGCTGTACATTCGCCTCTTTCCAAGCCGAAGGCACTGTACCAGAGCTATAGGACAGCCGGTACAGCCGCGCAAGCATTGGAGACAACTCCGCTGCACATTTTTGCAGAACCACCGCTGGAATACCGTCCGGACCACTGGCTTTCCGGACATCGAGTGATTGCAACACCGCTCGGATATCGCGTTGCCTGATACGAATATCAGGCATTGCATGGTCACTGACGGGCAGTGTCGGCGGCTCCATACCACAATCATCGACTCGGGAGTTGGCCGCAAAGAGATTAACCAGCAAATTTGCTTTCTCTTGCGGCTCATGGGCCAGGGATCCATCGGGATTGCGCAGCGGGGGCAGCGAAGGCTGGCAGAAGTTGGCTTGCACGGCTTTGGCCAGTCGCCAATAGCCACGGCTACCCGTGGGATGCTCTACTAGCTCCTGACCAAGCCGCGCTATGCGCTGGGCATCCGCTCTGACATAAGCCCTCTTGCAGGCCTTTGTGGCTCTGTTGTACGCCGCCTTGAAGTAGCCCACGTTGGGATCGCACGTAGCGCGCGCCCTGATCCAAGCGCGGTACGCAGACTGTTTATGATTAACAGCCTCCGCGCACTCGCGCCCGAACCAGGGGCGCGCCCTGCGGACACCGGCGACATCAGTGTAGGGGATATAATATTCCATGCCCAGACTGATCTCACCGGCGACAGCAGTTGCGGCCTCAGATGGGTTCTTACCTCCAAAGCAGCGTTCAACCCACGGGATGGACGCAAAATAATCACGCAGTCCATCCCAGTCCGCTGACGAGTAGTGCCAGAGACGCCGCTTCCCCTGCACGGGACGTGGGGGCGCTAAAATGGGCACCTCGGAACGGACCAGACAATGGTCGGATTCACCTAAAGCGGCGCTCACCGAAACACTGTACTGGTCCGGGCGACTCGTCAGCAGAAGGTCTAGCAGAGAGGGCTCATGGTCCGACCTTTTTGGTATCCTAGTGACCTCGTGTACCAATTGGGTCAGGCCATGCGCCAGAGCAAATGCATGGGCGGCTCTTCCCGCGTGGGTTGTTTTGGCGGAGCCCAACCAGATCTCGTGGTGGGCGTTAAAATCCCCCAAAAACACCAGTTCAGCGTTCGGAAACCGCTCCTGCGCATCATCTGCCGCCTGACTAAGGTATTCAAAGAGTCGAGTTGTCTCGGCATCTCCTGTATGGGAGCGGTAGAGGCACACATAGATCTGACTCGTAGAGCCATGGTCTATGTGTACCCAAAGGGTGGAAAAGGATGGGTCCTCTAGGCAGCGCAAACGGCGACAACAAACATCCGCCCTAACAAACACGCACACCCCGGCTTTTGCGCGGAAATTCTCCTCAAGGACATAGCCGGGGTAGAGTAAGTAGGTCGTGTCATCAGGGCGGCGTATTTGTGTCTCCGTAAGAAACAGCATTGCTGGTTTCGCCGTCTCCAGGTGTTGGTGGACGGCGTTGAGGTTTGTATGGAGCCCACAGATGTTCGTGGACTCCACCTCAAATAGCGAGCTCGAGGGAGAGTTTCTTGCCGCTGTGTAGACCAATCTACTGTTATTATGCGCTGCCATGAGGATGAAGAGGAGGGAAGGCGTGAAAAAGAGGCGATTGTTGTCGCAGCACAGCGTGACAAAGCGTGGGATATTGGTTTTATCTATGAATGTGAGGTATGGCGAGAGCCGACGCGCCGAACGGAAGGGCCCCCGTACCCCCCCGAGTATGGTCGCCGGGCTCCCTCGTCCGGTCACCAACCGGCACGACGAGCCATATCGGGATTATGCGCGACCTGGTGGGGCAGCCTCCCAGGGTGGTTAGTCCCGGTTGGGCCCCTGTACTATGCCGCGGGCGGCCAGCGGCACCACCGTTTCTACAGGTCTCCCTGTTCGGCGCGTCGCCCCGCGCCACCCCCCACTAGACTACGCCAAGACCCACCGGTCCCACTCGTGCTGCGACCTCAATCCCCCCTGCCCGGCTATGCACTTGCTGACCCCTGAACGCAATCCAACCGAGATTGGATTACTATGGAGGATTTTTCGCAAAAGTGCACGGTGGTACTAACCCGGTCGAAATTTGTGACAAATTTGTGCCATCAAATTTCTACCACCCTAAAACCCTTTACCTATTTTTATTTAGGAATATACAACTGATAAACATTTTCGAAGTCCAGTATAAAATCTTTGATATTTTTATAAAATTAGAAGGTAACTTGGTACAATTGGAACGAAACATAAACGATTTTAAGTGAGATAATTTGTAAATACTTAATAAGTCCTAATTAATTATAGTACGTTTAAAAAATAAAGTGTGACATTTCAGTTTAAATTACTTTAAGCAATTTAGATAATGAGGCTTCTATGACGTGATTCTTTATTTCTGCAAGTCCTCGTAAGACTACCTACATTTTATGTTTTTGTTTTTTAATTTCCATTTTCACGCTGTATTATCTTTGGTTGGTACATTTTAATTGTATGGAGGTTATATCTACTCGGTACATTTGTGATCAGAGATTCCAGAATGTAACTTTTGTTACATTTTGCTCTAATTATGAACCTCGTATGATACTGAACTGTGTGTGAAATGTAGTTTAGATGTTACTTTTGCAGTTTTGCCCTATCACATACTATGGACAACGAATTATTATTGTTTTTTGTTTATGATAATGAAAGGGAAAATAGCACAGAAAGTGAATAAATACTAATGTTTAATGCCTATTTTATGTTTTCATTAACCCTAACACCTCTCCTAGTCCTAATATCAATATTAGATATACTAAACCGAGTAATCATTTGTTACTTGAACCGATTATTCTCACAATCGATTTGAGACACTTCAACCCTAGACTATAACTGTCATAAATTCATAATACACCTATTAAATTATTTCAACCAAAAATCTTCCATTGAACATAAGTAAATTCATCAATTAAAATCATATCTTTCAATTAATAAACTCTCAATTTTGAGTCTCTTAATAAAGGCAGGGGAATAGCCTAATTTCGAAATGGCAACATTACAGGCCGATATGTTACCGTACTGTGTTGCCATCTCACACGCGCTCGTCATCACGGTGACGTGTTACCCGCTCATATAAAAATTTACGAGTGTACCCGTCATGTTAAATATGTGCAGATGGCAGTACCTATAGGTATACAGGTGTTTGTGTAAGGGAGGGAATGTATTTGTACAGTGCAACCGCTTGGAATATTGATGTTTTGAAGCCATCGACTTATTTATCGAATAAAATTACTTTAATTGATTTAGATAGGAACATTTAGCATACTAATTGCATTAGTAAGTAAATTCATAAAAAAACTTTAAAAAATACATAAAGTTTAAAAAATACATAAAGCTAGTATCCAATGCAAAAGTATCTTCACTTTTGCATTGGATACTAGCTCAGTGGTTAAGGAGTCGGCCTTACGATCAAAATGTCCCGGGTTCGAATTCTGGCCATTACACTACTGACGTGAACCCACTCCAAACAAGCAATTTAGCTTAGCTGGAGGGGTTAGAGAGAGAGAATATTAGTAATTTCGATTCTAATCTTAAAAAAAAAACAATTTCATATAATTAATTATTATAAGTAAATACACCTCTACCTATCCCTTCGCGGCTTCACAGGCGTGAGTATATGTATGTATGTACTTCATAATCACATGTAACTGTATTCTATGCATAGGTCAATATACACATGAGTGTGCAAAAGGGGGGGAACGTATTTCGCAAAGTGCAACCGCTTGGAACATCGATATTTTGAATTTATATTTCAGTTGGCATAGTTCGTTCTTGGCATGAAATTGAGGGGGTTTGTTTAGTATTAGTTGCAAGATTTCTACTGAACACTTTATATTTCCAACAAAGTTGTAACAAAGTATTAGAAAAAGTAGAACAGAACAGAATAGAATAGAATGGAGATAAATTATAATATTGTACATCAATCAAAATTATAGAATAACGTGAGAGAGGTATAATAATTATGCTGAATATGGGTTCTACTGAATACGATAATTGGGTCAAAAACGAATTGCACCGAACATTATTTTCGATGAATTATTGTTTAATTTTAATGCTGTCTAATGAACAGGTACAGGTACAGGGAGCGTCAATATTGACATGGCTCATGTCTATTAGGACCAGGTCCAAAAAAATATACTGACTGCCCAATTCATAATTTTTTTTTGCAAACAAACGGTGCCAATCTGGATAATTCTAATGATTCTATACTACATCTAAAACTATTCAGGCATTTCCAAGTTATAGTGAAATAATGAAACTCTCAAACAATCATGAAACTTGCAAACATTACAGTACTTTTTTGGACAATCGTATAAATTAATTATTACATTTTATTTGATAAGTCGGTCATTAAATTTTAGCTACAGCTTTGCTACTATAAATTAACGAATTGAGCTTAACGAATCAACAATTTATTGCTCTAGAAGGCGTGCCTAAGTATATTGTGTCGAAAGAATGTTTCATCGAGGTGGTTTAGTCAAGATTTCTTTTACTGTATTTATGTTGTTTGGACTTCAGCCAAAATAACAGTATCGATTTGTTGTGCCATTTCTTGGTGCATACATACATAACTTTGGAGCCAGAAGAAGGAAGTAACGATCGACAGCATACCACATGACAATTAATTTAAAACGACGTCGACTCTCATTTGAATATCCACATTTTTCCACGCAAACTTATGGGCGTTTTTGTGCCGAAACGAAAAGAAATAATTAACCCACGAATGCACCTGCTGAATAAATACCACATTTGTGGAGCACTAGAGGGTTACTTTAATGCCCGTCACGTATCCTGCTGCTTATAACAGTACCTACTTCAATGCAAGTTTCTACAATAAATAAGGTTTTTACGACCAACGTCTTGGGGCGTTCACACTCCAGAATTAACACGCGTTATCGAGAGAACTTTACCAAAACAGTACTAACATTCTGTCTGGTCATTTTATGTTCATATAAAGCTGCTTTCTAACCGATGACAGGTAGCGATCGGTTTTTCAACCGATGACAAGTAGCGATTTAGGTGAGAAAATTAGGATTGCTTTAAGAGATGGAGTACAAACTGTAGTGATTCAATTGGGATAATATATTCTTCTCAAAAATCTAGCTAGAGTTAAGCTGCTTGTAGTGAGTAGGGTAGGCATCCTAACTGGTGCCAAGACAGCAACTTGTAACTTTGTTCGTTTTAGTGTGCTTTTTTTAGGTTAAAATTGTGGCCTTTGTGAATATAACGTTAAGTACCGGGTGACATTAATGAAGGTATATCGAGCAGATTAAAATCGACGGTGTAACGTAACTTTGTAGACTTATCTCATTCAAGGAAATATCTTGAAATCCTGAAATGTATTTCACGTGTTGATCGTTTAAAAAAAATAAAAACTGTTGAAGGTCTTGCTCAAATGTGCTTTGAAATTACGTCGTTCTAACAGACAATAAAAAAGTTAATCTCTAGTCGCTTGCAGTAAGACAAGTGCTTGAAGGTGTACTTGTAATGTGTTATGAATTAAACATAATATGTGTGAGACTTGAAGGCTGTAATTCGGTATGTAAAGTTTTTTTCAGGTATTTTTTTTATATTTTTTTTCGAAAACTTATGTCATTCGAAAAAACTAATTTCAATATAAATGTTATTTGTTCAGCGTTTATTTTTATATATATATTTTTTACTTTTGTTGAGATACAGTGAAACAGTAGGCATAATAGCTCTGATGTCTTGATCTTGACATAAAAAAATATTGATATTTGTTTGACATTCTCCTGTTATCCGTCAAACGCATCCATGTCATCTGTCAATTAATTAGTACAAAATAAATAAACAAACACGAACGTAAGTGAGAGAAAAATTATCAATAAATAGATGAAGAAGATTTCCTGAAGAAAAATGAATCGTGCGACTTCACTTTGTGCGAAATGTTTTGTACCTTCCTGCAAAAACACCACTACAAATAGTCGCAACAAAGTGTTTGTTGTGGTTAAAGACAGCCTAAAACTTAAGTGGTGTCGAGAATTAAACATCAGATATGAACCGGCACGCAGAATGTTTTGTTGCGAAGATCATTTGAATGTAAGAAGTTATATTTCTCATATAAATTGTGAAATAAGATAGCTCCTAAGATAGATTTTTCTTCATGATCCTCAATTACAATGCCAATTTATTTTGCAGTTGGAAGAAGACTTGGTAAACTATCAAAAGTGGACAATAATGAAGGGGAGAGCAGAACTGAAATCTACTGCTAAACTTCGTTTAAACAAAGTGAGTTATTGTTAGTCATCTTAGATTAATAATAAGTCTCCATGCGCGCCGCGAAGACTTTTTAATATTCTAAGTTAATCATATAGTCACTACCACTTGGTGATAAATTATTAATTATATATAATATATATATAATATATATATATATATATATATATATATATATATATATATATATATATATAATATAATATAATATAATATAATAATAAAAATATATAAAAATTGATAAATTATGTTATAATTTGTTGCAGGCCCCATATTCTGTAGATGACTCACCTGCTCTTAAATCTATATTACTGAGACCTATTGAAAATGTACCCATGGAAAGAGCAATTGATAATTCGTCTTCCATGAGGCCTAGTGTTTCGTCAACCTCAACTCACCCTGTAGTGGTAAGTGGTTTATTTTGTTAATAACTGGCTTTCTGCCCACGAGGGTTTCGGATTGTGAAAGTCTGACTATCCCTTGGGAACCCTTACACTTTTCCAAGAAAAATTATAGTCAAGTGTGATAGTTGAGTGCTTGATCTATCTACCTGCCCAAATTTCATTGAAATGGGTTTAGCTATTTAGTTGTGAAAGTGGTTGTTTCACTTTTCACAAACATCCATGCTTTCCTATTTATAATATAATATAAATCTAATATATTTCTGCATGATTGTTTTTGATTACTATTTTTATTTACTTTCAGGTTGATGCTGCTGTTCAATTTCATGTTGATCTTATGGACAAAAGTACTTCTACAGAGGACTTAAAGAACATGAAAAAGATAAAACCCATACATTCTGTTTCGCCATCATCAGTATCTACCATTGACATAAAAAGTCCATCACTTTATGGCTGCACAACTGACACAGAGACAACTGTTACACCAGCCATAAATGTACGACCAAGCATTAGTGCTAGAATGCAACTTTTGGAGCTTATTACAAATAATCCCAAACCATACTTACGTATACCGAAACAGTATTTTTGGCTGATTAACCACATAACCACACAAAGTAAAACAAAGGTATCTGACCTTGAGATCATTATAACTCTCATGAAGATAAAATTAAATGATCCCATAACTAGAATGTGTGACCAGTTTCAGATATCAAGGGTTACATTTTCAAAATATTTATATAATGGCATACAAGTTCTAGCTAGCTTTTTCCAGAATTTAATTTACTTGCCAACTTTGCTACAAATTAAACAAAATCTACCTTTAGCTTTTAAAATTAGATATTCAAATGTACAGTTAATAATAGACGCATTTGAAATTGAAATTCAGAAGCCTCACAATCCAGTGCGTCAAGCTCAGAGTTGGTCGCAGTATAAAAATGGAAACACCATAAAGTATTTAATTGGCTGTACACCCAACGGCTTTGTGGCCTATGTGTCTAAAGGTTATGGGGGAAGGATCTCTGACAAGGCACTAGTAGAAAAGAGTTGCCTTATTGATTATCTGCCTCATAATGCAGTTATAATGGCTGACAGAGGTTTTAAGGAAGTAGAGGCACTACTTGCTACTAAAGGCATTAAACTTCTGCGCCCACCAAGTGTTTATGCCTCAAATAAGCCAACAAAAGAAGAGGTAATCCAAACAAAAGTTGTGGCTAGCTTAAGAGTGCATGTAGAACGTGTTATAAGAAGAGTGCGTGAATTTAGATTTTTAAAACCACACTCAGTTGTGAGTCATAAGCATTTGGGTTACCTAGACCATATAGTGTTGATTGCATGCGGATAAATCAATCTGCAAAATGAAATAATAAAAAGTGAATAAGTTGTAAAAAAGTTTATTTATTTACGTCCTTGCACTATTAATAATTTTTTTATAAATGTAGGTTTCCCAGAAAGATAGTGATTTTTTTATTAAATCTAAAGTATAAGCTTCATCGTAATTTAAGTAATACAAATTAAATCTTTTATTGCTTTCAAACTCCACATCCGCTACGCAGAACACACCTTTCGTTTTTTTAGCTGCATGCATTTGTGTTTGCAATTGGGCAACAAATTTTGAATTTATTTCACCATTTAAGACATACTTTTTCATAGTCTTTTCAGAGGTTGGACATTTCACCTCGAGCACAAAATCTTCAGCAACTCCATCAGGCGAAGCTCCCACAACCCCATTAATAAGTATAAATCCACATTCGTGTATTGTCTCTTCAAGCTGTTTTTCAACCTCCTTCACAACTTGGTTCTCCAGTCTTTTTCCCCTTTTAATGGCTTCAGTCTCTGGAACTTTATATCCTCCTAATATTTGCTGAACCAAAGTACCATCAGTAGTGCAGCGAGATGCTTCAAAGATTTTTGATGCAGTTATTCTACCCTGTCTTATACTGTGCCATAATTTTGAGTTAGCTTGACCGCTCGTTTTTAATTTAATTTCCTTAACCACATTTTCTGATATTTTGTTATTTAAAAATGACATATAACTATCAAAATTCTCTTGGTTATGTCTTAAATATTCAACCGTCAAGTCAAATATATTATAACTTGTGCGCGGATTTGAGAAACATGTTGCTAAGGATTGCTTTACAGCATGTGTTTGACATTTTTCTAGAAATTTCGGCAGTACACTGGGTTCTTTTGGATCCAACGTTAGTTTTTTTGAATTTTTAAAAATGTCCTCACACAGTACTGGGTCTGATTTGACACCAGACAAAATAGGTTTTTTCCAGTAGCATGTAACAGATGTTGATGAAGGTTCGTTTGACCTCTTCTCTAGCCAATACAGCACTACTAATGAATGTTTACATCCGCCAGCGGCAGCAGCACAAGAATCACAGGTCGCATCAATAATCTCGTTATCATGTTCATTTATTGTTACATTAACAACATATTGCTTTGTGGAGACTTTATGCTCTGGGACAACTTTGGCTCTTACTGTGCACTCAGGTGTACTCCTTTTGATCTCTACATAGCCTACCGCAGTGTCTACATAGGAGTCCCTTGATGACCTAAAACAAAAATAAGTTTTATTTGCAAATTATTAAGTTACAGTAGGTTTCCATATGCTCCCTACCCTACACTAGGAAGGGCCTATCCTTTAGAGAAAATATTCTTTCATTAAATGTATAGACAAGTGCATGTCAAATTTTACTTTGCGACTTATGCGAACTGCTATAGAACAAAAGTGTAGAGTGATGTGTACTAAGTGTTAAGATTGACTTGCACTTGACTATACAATACCGATGAGTACCTACATTATGCACAGTGCGCAACTTTACTTCTTCAGAACTTTTTGGCACAAGGTACACCTACTATCAAAAACAAAAAGTACGTAGGTAGTACCACAGTAGATACTTACATCAGGATCTTTGCTCCTCGTATTTCCGCAATGTTGTGCTTGTCTTTAGAACAAAGATACTCTACGATCATGTAGTTTTCCATCTTAGGTAGGTTTGCAGAATCGGCACGCACGAATCGGTCCATATCGTTCGTACTAAGTCAGTTAAATTCAAAATAAATACTTGTATTCAGCTTCAAGTGCAACAATAGCGGGAGGTCGCGTAATTTTCACGTAATGAAATAAATATCAATAAAACCAAATTCTTGCATCGATAGACAGACAGTGACAGTTGACAGTTTAGTTTATTGATTGACGTGACGCATCATTTGATTGTTTCCACAGATTAATAACTAATAAGGCTTAGGATCGAGGATATTCCGCCTACTGTATGACGTCATTTAGAGGTGAAATGAAGGTCAAGGTTCAAAACGAACTTTTGTTGAAATAAAGGCTAATCTTTAGTTTTAAGAGTTACAAATAGCAAAATAACGTTAAGAAAAGTTAAATCTCGAAATGGTTTTAGAATAAACCTCTTCGATATTTTCTTTACATACCGAATTGTGTTGAGATTGTCTCTAGTTGAATCAACTCTTCCGATATTATTAATGTAAATTGTTTTGTTTGGTATCGTTACACATGTCTATTGATATAAATTGAAGATGTTTGATTGAATGAAAGATACATATCTACCTACCTAATGTTGCAGTAGATTACGTCAATCGTTTGTTAGAAATAGATTTTTAACAATTGATCTTTTTCATTATTTATCTTGGACAAAGTTGATGTGTTCCAATTAGAATTTTTCAAACTTGTATCTTAGTTCTGTAGCTAGGTGCCGAGACCTAGGATTACGTAAAACTGTTGTGTATATAAGTTCGTCTGTATGTTATTTCGGGATTCTCGGCACAGTGGAATTGCAACTTAGAATGACTAATGTGCTATCTAGCATGAGAATATAAGAACTAACCTGAATTTTTTTGTCATGGCGATACTTAAGTAGCCTCTGTGGCGTGGCGGTAGTGAACGCAGCTGGCGCGGGTTCGATCCCCGCTTGGTGCAAATATTTGTATGCATGAATATGTATATTTGCATTGGTCTGGGTGTTCCTATGTATAATGTGTATGTTTTTACAAAAAAAAGTATCTAAATATGTTTATCCGCATTCTAGATTCCATAACACAATCTAGTTAAGCTATGCTTACCATGGGTAGACCCATGGTAAGCATAGCGCAAAGCGCTGTGTGAAGTATTCTGGAATGTTTAATATTTAATTTAATATTGTGGAATATTTAATTGAAAATTATTTGAAATAAAAAGAATGTAGGGCGTGAATTTAGAAAGACAAGGGGCATAAGGCATTGACGCGGTCACGTCGATAAGCATGACGCCTTAGATAGGCTGGGAGATTTTATTCAGAAAAAACTTCTATAGCAATTATTCAATCTAAGTACCTACCTTTACAAATGTTACATTCTGTGAGAATGAATTTGTATAGATATGAAGGTGTAAGTGTGAGAGACGCAGAAATGGCTGAACGGATCCCGATGACATTTTGGCATAGATATAGATTATAATTTGGTCTTTTAATCCCGGGAATAGGTTTGTGTATAGCGAGCAAAGAGAAGTATCATGAATAGGCAAAGCCGCAGGCAACAGCTACTCAGGAAACGAGAAGTCACGTATATAAACATAGAAAGCACGAATAACGTATTATCCAACAATATACACGCTTTCAACCCCAACTGTCTCTGTCAATTCGCGCCAAATCGCAGTGTTACGTCATAATGGCGCTTGTCACTCCACGTTAGCACTGACAGGTATGTTAATACACCATTGACAGGTACATTCGAAACTACATCACAGTTGTTTTTTGGGGCTGGAATTGTAGCAGCTATAAATAAAACATATTATAGAAATATTCGGGCATCAGGGAATACACATATTAGGACATACTCCTACAAAAGAAAACGAGTTTCGTCTGGGATCTGATGGTTTGAGCCTATTATGGATTGAAACAGCAATTACTAAAGACAACTTTGCCAGTTTTGTGAAAATCATTCGATGAACTCTATGGTGTCGACGTGAGGAAGCCAATTTTGCGATTGTTGTTTAGGGATCTAACATTCGTAAACTATTCGCAACAGTGCTATCAGTGACAGGACTATGATACTTCTTCACACCCTGTCAGGATGGGTGCGTTTTTTTTTATTTTCTACTGATAAATCTAAATGTTGAGTTTTATTTTGCTAGTAAAGAACGGAAACGGAACGAAGCGCTGAAACACAATAGTGGAACAACTTTATCTGAAACTGGACGAGCTTGAGCCCTCAACATTGGAGTCTGTTTAAAGATATTAAACGGTGTTCTTTAAACGGACTCCAAGGGCGACGATACGGCTTGTCTACAGAACACAGCTTGTCTAAATGCAAACACTTTATGACTTCAACTTTTAAAACAACTTGGATCTATCAATATTATTAAGTTCCAGATTTTGTCATCGGCGCGTATGATATTTAAAATAGTTCTGCCTCTGTACACCTGTATCACCGGTATTGGTCATAGCAGCGAGAGAAAATAAATTTAAGTTTTAAGTGTAGTAAAGCTATTAGGATATTTAATAATCTCTATCATAATGGATTTAATATATTTTGTGCTCGAATTAATTAAAACAAGTTATAAATTTTTAAAGTTTGCCATTAACAGAACACTTAAGAATAATGCCTAAATAAACAAAGACAAAAACTAAAAATAAACAAAGAGCAATAAAAGAAAATATCCGTGGAAACTCTCTGTTCCCTAGTTTCTAAGTTTTTTTATCCTTTGTGTTTAATATTATTTTAATAACGAATTATTTTTCTTTCATTTCAGGTCAGTATCCGCATTTTTATTATGGAGTCATTCTATCTCTGGGCATCCTACGAAAACCGAAGTCAAACAATCTAACTAGTAAGTATAGTGAGCTCAGCTTCTTGAGGATCTTGTGTACATTCATACATGGGCAACGAGACGTTATACCTAAATAATGAAATCCTATAGAACATCCTACGTCCTCGTGAATCTGGCTGTAAATGGCAAGAGCTATTGTATGCCAAAGTATTACTTGGTGACCGAAATAATTGTGTTTGATTTTTTAAACACCTAAGTACATACTACATACAGCAAAACTATATTATTCGTTGATCTTGCTATCAGATATTTAATGTTCGTACGGGACGTTTCTTCCGCCCGCATTCGTCAATTAACTTTCAATAAAATGGCAATATGTTCCAACTAGATGTTACGTTTCTCAAACTTTTTCTATGATAAATATTTATTTATTATACTTCTATACAACCATCGTTAGCATGGGCGTAAGAGTTCAACATTACTCTCGGTGTTGAAAGGTTACCATAAAAGCAAAGATACCTTTAGAAATGTAGAAAGCAGTAGGTGAGTCGACTCGGCTTTAAAGTGTAAGCTTGGGATACAATACGCAATATGATGATGATATTTGTACATGAATTGTTCATATAACTTGCACAAAAGGTTTTAGCCTGTTGGCCATGAAACGTACGTGTCAAACCTATGCTGCTAGCGTGAGTATAATGTCTGATGCAAATCATAATAAACAGAAAGAGTTAGCACGGGGCCTTAAGGTTTCAACAAAAACCAACTTCATAATTCCCAATTTCTCTTCACTTTTATTATTTGATTAAATTATTAATTGGGATTTCAAAACTTCTTAATCTACTAAATTCTAAACGTTTAAATTTTATTAAAAATAATTATATTGAATTGAACATTGGTAAACTAAATTAATGATTGTTCTCTTGATAAAATTATTTATTAAGTTAAAATGCGGACACACTTCCCGAAGAAATTACATTTTACGATAATTTGATTTACTGTTACAAAGAGATTATTGTCTTGAATATGTATAATGCCAAATCTTGTGAGCATTTGTTTGCTGGTTTCAATTTTCTAGCATGACTCCGCCATGAGGCATGACCCTGTTACTTATTCTTTCCAAACGTGTAGTAGTCAAATAAGGATCAGAAGGCTTTATCATTATTCTTTCCCTTTTACCCCATTGTACTCTTGGGTTCATCCTTTCCCCGGACCCGAAACATGTCTAGAGTTTCAGGTAATTGCTAACTATAATATAAACTGTATTTAAAAAAGGGAAACTTACTCACAAATACACGCGATGCTGTATGGAATGTACTGTTACGAGAATTTTAATGACATTCTTGGTAACATTAATTGAATACCTAATTAGTACCTGATTGAGATTTATATAAAAAGTAAGGTAGTACCGGTATTAAATAAAAGCTAAAAAATAACTGCAGTAATGTAAATTTTATCGCTTACATCCAAACAGTAACATTATTTACCTGCAACCGAAACTGAAACTGCTTGTAAAATTTCTTAACTGCTTCAATGTTTTCGTGAGATAATTGTTTCCTAATGTCCCTAACTGTAGTTAACGTGATTAGCTTGAAAAATTTAATTAAACTCGAGAGTACTAGAAAACGAGGAACGTATTTATCGCTCGGTCGTAACTTTGTCAAAGTGTGGCCCTGTTCTATCAGAACTCGCAACTATGCCGCGTTCACATTTGTTTCAGTTCGGATATCCATTTAAAAGGTTGGCCCAATAAAATGTAAATTCTGCAGGTAGTAAAACTGAAATTACTTAGCTAACTAGATCATCAAGCATGACCCAGATCGGTTTGATTCCGTATCTTTATTACTTTGGTTCGGTATTCGATACATTGCGAGAAACATAAAATGTCTTACAACAGTTACAACGCTGATTGAAGTTAAAACTGATTGAAATGAAAAACTGACCCTTAACTGCACAATATAACTAGCAAGCTTTTGCCCTCGGCTCCGTCTGTTACCATTCTAGCAACCTAATCTACTCTCTATTGAATATCTTCTTCAGCCTAGCGCCAATCCCAGTCGCATCCGAAGCTATCAACTTGGAGTCTGGGGTTCGCTTTTTCAAGTCCAACTGCGGATTTGGCTAAACTTCGACATTTTCCGTGAAGCGACTGCCATCTGACCTCCAAGACCTGCACATTTCCGCATCCCTTCACTCATCTCCGCTTCAACGTAAACACAGCCTTAACAACTCAAACGTGAAAAGCATCAGTTACAAGTTCCAGACAGTTCTCGAGTGCTTCTTCAGTAGTATAGTTTGAGCACCAATGTCGTTATCAAGTGATCGATCGGAATGATTGATCAGCTCACGCGCAGTGTTCGGTGTGGTCCGCCATGATGCAATGCTTTGATGTTAGGAATGCTGGGAACTTGAAGCGAAAATGTACTTACGAATCTTGGTATGATAATGTTTGCTAATTTATTGCTTAACTACATGAAATTTAGAAAACTCTTCAACAGTAGCTGTGTTCTTGGTTCAATGTTCAATAGTTTTATTTCATTTTTGGGTCGGAAAAATAGTGTTACTTTTTTTTTGTTGACAAATTCTCAGTTTTGAGATCTTTAATTTCCTTTACTTAGCAGCAATAGGATCGTTTGTAATTACGTCATAACCAAAATATAGTTTTTGAAAAGGGATTGTATAGTATACCCATCTTTTCGGGCGATTACTCATAAGAGATTATTGGAACGGGGTTTAAAGGCACTAACCTATTCATTTAATATTCCGTGGGTCCAACAGTTATTTATTTCAGATGTTGAAAGCGTTATTTGATGTTGTCATATTATAATTATGTTTGCTAGATATACGAGATTAAAAAGGAAAGGTTGGGTCTTGGCTTTGAAGTGGTGAGAATTAATAGTGTTATTTAATTTGAATATAGAATTTTAGATTTTTTATTCTTAACTATTTTTTTTTTCATGCTACTTGGTGTATTCATTTGTAGCCAGTATTTTATATGTAGGTAGTTTGTAAATTCTGCTTCTATAAATGAATCAAAGGAAGATCAAAAGGACCAGCGCCGTGTCAATGGAAGTATAAAATAGGTTAAAACTATTACTATTTAATCTATAGTCATTTGATAGAGTATTTATACTGTATAATGTATATCAGACGTTTGGATGTTTGTTACTCAAGCACGGTCAAATGGTAGAACAGATGTGACTGAAATTCGGCACAGGGATAGTTTATAGACTGGAATAACACATTGTGCTACCATAGGCTGCAGGAACGGGATCAAAATTCTATGAGGCGATCCCACAGGCAACAGCTAGTTTTTGTTTTAAGAATATTAGCAACCGAAATTACTAATATTCACTTTAATTCCCTCAAATAAGCTAAATTGCTTGTGCTAGAAGTGAGTACACTAGTAGTGTAATGGCGAGGATTCGAACCCGGGACCTCTCTATCGTAAGGCCCACTCCTTAACCACTAAGCTACCGTTAGTATATAATATATATATACCGATAGTTATAAAACTTGAATTCGGAACACAGTAGAGCTGTTCCAAATCCAAACGTAAAATACTAATTAAAAGCTAAATAAAAAGCTGCAATGAAGAGAATCTGTTCAGAAACGTACGCTTAATAAAATAAATGGAATCAATGTTTTTTGACAAAAAGCAATCTTGTCACTGTGGATTCAATTTCGAGTAAAAATGCAATACAAAATGGTTTTATGCAAAACTTTAAAATTCAATGCGTAACAGGAATCACATCGGAACGAGGAATGGGTTTTGATCCTGGCAACTCACAAAAAAGAACCAAATGCGAGTCAGACTCGTACGCGAAGGGTACCGTACTATCGGATGAAAAACCTGTGTGAAAAGAGTGCAAGCAATTTTCAATAGTATCGAGACTTTTTTCTTAAAATCATGATCAGCGTCATCTACTACGCGAAAAGAAAATGTCATGAAGGACGAAAGTAGCTTACAGTCGCTGACGTCTTGTCAGCCATTGAATGAGGCATTTGGATAAAAAAAAAATTATAACCATGCAGAGATAAGTCATTTTTGTACCAAAAATTTTTATTCCTTTTGAGAATTTGTCCTTTCGCGAATTAGTCCTTTTGAGACACGGTTAAGTATTTTGCGAATTGGGCATTATGCGACTAAACGGACGCAAACCATGCTTTGGACTGTTATCTAACGTAGGTTTAAGACTAATTCACGCGTCAACTACCGATTTATTTACTTTAATAACAATATATATATATTAATGTTTGTGTTGTGATATCGGCAATATCTTGACTCTTACATGCAACCGGGTTTGGCACTCGAATTATGATTAGTGACAAACCCACTCCCAAAATTTCACCGCGCTTTAGACCGTACGAAGTAGTGAGAACCTAAACCGAGTTTCGAGGTGAAGCCTTGGATGAAGCCGGTATTGACTCGAAGATGATGATCAAAATATCAGCTGCCGCAATATTGTAGCAGGTATAAGATTTAAACCACCTCATAGATGGAGCGTTTTCGTAGAAAGAGGAGTGCGTTGACCCTTCGTATACGGAACCCTACAAAGAGCGGTTACGAACGGACTGTGTTGCCAGATTTATTAGCTGGTAGGATTAGTTGTGATGTTCGTATGTTGATTTGGTGCAATTGAATTTGAACTAGAATGTTTTGTGTTTTAAAATACAAAGATGTTAAAAAAAAAAATTGGTAAATTGTTCCAGCATCGAATAGAGATGACCGTTTTTTTATATCTTCATTAATAAGTTTTTGTAATGAATTCATGTACCTCTTCATATACCCACCCCTATGAATACATTATCTACAGCCTACAGATCGTCGTTCGTGTACACCATACTACCCAAAGATAGACTGGAACTCTCTTCTCCATCCAATTGTTGCTTGTAAGAGATTTTCACTAGGTGTTTTCTTCTAGGTGTGCACAATAAAGATATACTACACTTACTACTATATCGTTATCATCATAGCGTTAGTATCAGTAAAATGAAATAAATTGTTTAAAATCAAATACCCGACTGCTGCTGAAATGATCAGAACAAGTTTGACAAGGCTGCAAATTAAAAACTGAAGGTTCGGTTTGATGTTAAACTTATTTCGGTATTTTTAGCAGCAGGCGTTCATTTCGAATCATTTAGATAAAATACAATTTAATAGGACACTTCTCACACTTCCATTTTTTAAAAACGAGATTTGGTCAAAACAAACCAATAAAAAAAACAATTTGACAGACAACAGTAAATTTGTTATTGAACTTAGTTACAGATTACAGAATTACAGAAGACGACCCCTTTGTGAACTCCAATGTATTATTCCATCATAATCTACCCCGACTTTGTCTAGACTACCTAAATACGTGTTCTCCTAGATGTACTTAACGCAGTCGCAGACAAAGGGCAGGGTAACACACATTAACTTATAAAAAAATATAGCGTGATCCACAGAAAAAAATATGAAATAAAATTCTATATCCATCATGTCCTTCGTTTATTGTTGCCAACCTAAAAAAATACATTCATAGTAAACAGAGCGGAAAATATCATTATATTATTTTGTTTACTGCATTTTTGGACCGCTCTGGGATCGGGCCCAAGGAATCTTGTTCGTACGGAATCCCTATACGCCTAATTCTCTTTTTCTATTATATTTTATTTAGCGAATAATTTTGTTGAAATATTCATACAATATTCATACTTTTCTCTATCTGAGATTCATTTTATCGTAATTTTTAATAGTGTCGTTATTAAATGAAACATTAGCTTTATATTATCTACATTAATAAATTGTTGGAACGCCTTGTTGAAACCGCGACCTGTCCTTTTTTACGATTTCTCATACCATGGCATAGGTACTTAGGCATAGTAGTACTATTATCTATTCTGTGCCATTACAGCTTCGCAAATTTAAAAGTAAAGTCGATGTGAAAAGAATTTGGCAACAGAAACTCACGGCCATCTTAGTTCACCAATTGTATTGAAATTGTACTCGTATTCATTACCATTGCATGGCAGGACAGACAACATGTAAAAAGTTAGGTACCATCATCACCACACTCGTGATGATGCTATTCATTCAGTCACACTATTCCATTTGTTAACCTCTTAAACCTAACCCATCTCATAGTTAGAAGCGGTCGGTATTCAATAGCATGGTTTATCACTTATTTTGATATATTTATGGTAACAGTAGCAATTACTCAAATCAATTAGATTCAGTTGTATTTAAAACCACTATTACAAGCCAGATATATAGGTTCTTTTATTAAATTTACGATTAATAGGTAGTTATAAGTACATTAGATTCATTTTAATTTTATACCTATTTAATATTCTATATATTATGTTATTTTATTACCCGTTACGAATTAACGCGTACCGTGCTATCGTGCATTATCATTTAATTTCCCATTAATTTGAGATCCTGATTGAAATATGTGATATATAAATCGTAAAAGCGGCTCCGAGAAGTACTTAAACGCAATGTGATAATATATGTATGTCGTCAAATTATCTTGTATATTATATAGCTGTTCTCCATGGTTTGACCCGAGTGGTGTATACCTTGGAATGGTACCAATATTGGTACCATTCCAGGGATTTCGTGCTTATAGGAACACATTTTTCTGGGATTATATTATAGTTCATGAAACTTTATGTATTTACCTATTTTTATGTTGTGATTGATTCACGTAAAAATAGGTAAATACAACAATCAAGAATTTAAAATTGCAGTACTCCTGGAAGTAAATTTATTATAGTAATAAATATATGTTACACGATTTACTTTATAATAACTTCATGATCGACTTCGATTCACTGAAAAATTGATAAGTATTCAACAAACTTTATATCGAGTTTCAGAGAATCGAAGTTAATCGTGTTTATCGTTCTAAGAGATAGATTTCAGCCAATAAGACTAGCCTAGATCCCTAAGTGTTATTTTAAACCCTAAGTTATAATGTTTTCCAAAATTCATAAAAATCTGAGCATATTAATTTGTATGATAACAAAATGTAATAAACATTCACACACTATCGTGTTTAAAATATTAGTTGAATACTGTTTTATACACATATCTCGTTGGTCATTATACCCTGTACTTAAGTTACATCAAGTGTGGTCTGAGGTTAAAGCCGATGTTTATTTTTGATTAGGTACGTATTTAATACCCTAAAATGGATACTTTCCGTTCAGTTATTTTATTTATTGATATTCGATTAGTCCTTAAATTCTTGATTAAAAAGGTATTACAATAATTTCACTGGGGCCGTTTGTATGTATTCTGTGCTTATAACAAGAAAGTTATGTTATCGGTTCTAGGAGAAACCTCAAACCTAAGAACACGACGGTATTCCGTCTTATTGAGCAGACCTACTGGGGAATCCTTCTACAAATTACAGCGGCCATAATAACCTCGTTTTGTGTTCCTGGCGGTGAGTAGGGTAGCCAGAGCTCACTGGAGAGTTTTTGTGCTGTCAGTGGGAAGACCAAAGGCTATTCCTGCTTTGTCTTCTACACTGACGGCACAGAAACTCTCTGTGTTTACCGGGTCGTCAGCACGAGTGTGACTCCCCTGGTGTTGCACACTTCCATAGGCCACGGTAACCACTTTCCATCAGGTGGGCCGTGTGCCGTCTTCCACCTCAGTGGTATAAAAAAAAGAATCATCCTTCTCTGAACCTTTTACCAACTCAGTTGCGGTCGGCTTTCCAATCTGTTTCAACTGTGATGCATCTGAACTTTGATAGGTATTATACCTAACACTAATATATTATCTCTGGGACTCCGGGTTTCGAGTTGAAAGACTCGGTGGCAATCGCTGTGCTGTGATGATGCCAATTAATCTTACACCATATCATGTTGAAACAAAATATGGTGTATAAAATCTGTGCCTACAACAAATGAATGCGATAAAGATTTTGATTTTGACTTTGATTAATAATAAGACGTCATCCTCACTTCTCAGTGGGCAACATTCTAGCAATGATTTTTGAAATTGGAGTATGATTTCGCAGAGCAGTTGCAGATGCAGTTTAAACACTTATAATAAATTTGAATGAAATTTGAAAGCACTTACCATTCTAACTGTTCAAATCGGTTTAGATAGAAAATATTGAATCGGACAAATATAGGTATATGTATAAGGAAGGAGGATGAATTCACGCATGGTTCAGTAGCTTAGTGATCAGAGCCTGTAAGACCCTGTAAGCGAAAGATTGCGGGTTCATATCCCGCCTGAACAGATTAAATTTTTTCTATCTTAATCGATTTGGATACTTTTAATAAAAGGTCAAGAATTCTGGGCTGTTACATTCAATAACCCAACTAAAACGCTCTGCGACAGAAAATTAGGTACTCTGGAAAAGCGTCTAACTGTATTGATGTCAATTTGGATCAAAGCAATTTACTTAACAAATTACCACTTATGCTGGTCTTGAAAGTGACGTGAATGAGACCTTATTTCTACTTTATGACCTTCGACAATGAAAGTCCTACTTTCGTTCTCATAAAATTAATGGGAAATAAGAGAAAATAGGTTATGATTTTTGGGTAACGTAGGTACTTATTTTGATGTTATAGTGTTAGGAGATTGTTATTGGACACAAGTAATATTTTATTACTTGCATTATACTCTTGTGTTAAAAAAGGCATTTGCGATGATATGAAATGTGTTTTACTGAATATTTAAAGTCATGAAACTGCCGTTAATATTTCTGTTATCAATAAGTGTGAAATTTGTTGTTTATTCCCTGTGATAAAAAAATGATAATTTATTTTGAATCTGAAGACTGAAACGGACGATACTGTTCGAATTAGTGTAGTGTTTTAGTGACAAATAAAGAAATGTAGTGATAAGTGCTGCTTACAACGACCACATGAACAAAGTGTCTTCATTTTAATAAAAACGAAGTAAGTATTGTTGGACACATTTATTTCAGGTGAAATTTGTTCACTTATTGGCCAACAAGGCTAGATTATAGTATAAATAATATATTCACTACTTTCTTAGGAAAAAATAATTAAATCTTTTAATAAGAAGTACAATTTTAGAGCAGGAAGTTCTTTAATTAAATAATTTTATTGTGTCTTAAAAACTACAATAGAACGGGATTTTCTTCATATTCAACTTTTTAATAGACTTTTTATTTCTTCGTAATTCATTTCTCATAGTATGTAATCCAGACCTATGTGTTATTCCAGACTGTAATCTATCACTGTACCAAATTAACATTGCCAGTAGATCTATAACATCATATTTTTGTGAAAAATACACAAATTAAAAGTCAAATTATTTGCCAAGGTTGCCTGGAAGAAATCGCTTCAAGCGGTAAGGCCCGGCCGCCCCACCCATTTTACATTCAATGTAAATGTCGCCGGCAACCAGCTTAATCAGCCGTCCAATTAACTGCCTAGGCAGTTAACTAAACGGCCTGAATGATATTCAGCCGTTTCGTTTATTACATCATTAAATAACCTGGCTAGCTAATGCGTATGCCTATCGTAAGATGGGGCACTACCTCGAAATAAGATAGAAATTACATACATACATACATACATATACTTACAACTCTAAATCCCCGAGGGGGTAGATAGAGGTATATTCACAAGAAAATTAGTGATAGGTTTATTGTGATAGCTACGCATTTTTTTCTAATTATGCAGAAGAAAGTCATTTTTCTAAGTGTTTAATTAAATTTCTAGGCAAGTACTTAAACGTCATTTATCCATGCTATTTGCCTAGCCGTTTAATTAAATGGCTGAACACCATTCAGGCAGGTGAATGGCGCCGTTTAGTTCACTACCTAGGCAGTTAATTGAACGGCTCATTATGCTAGTTGGCGACGACATATACATGCTACCTACTTGTCTCTTCTGCAAATCGAATGGTGTACAATAAAGTAATAATAATAATAATAATAATTCGACTTGGCTCACGAGGTTGTCGACATGTGGAGTGTAGATTCGGCGACTATTATTCCGATAGTCGTGTCGGTTCACGGACTGATTGCCAAGAGCCTCGACCAACATATCAAGAGGCTCGCTAGAGACAGCTGGGTCAAGGGCCTGATGCAGAAGGCTGTAATCCTCGACACGGCACGCATCGTGAGGAGGTTCCTTTCCCTGGAGCCCTAGCTACCGGTAGCTTAGTCCCTGTACCCTATGCCGGTGGAGAACTATTTTTAATTTTTTAATATTTTTAAATTGATATTCTTTTTAGTATGTATTTGAGATTGTAATTTATAAGTTGTTTAAAATAAATAAAGAGGAAAAATAATAATATAATAAAGTTTAATTATATACTCTATTAGATAAAGTTTCCTATAACACAGAGGTGCGCCATCGTGAAATATGAACACTAGTAAAACTAAATCCAATTTCGAATTTCCAACTGTATCTAGAACGCGGATAGTAATTCCACATAGCCTATTTTCCAAAGCCACATTAGAATATTACTAACAACAGTAGCAGGGGAAAAGCTGAATAATTTTCTAATCTGTATAAATCCTCTGGTTATCATACTTGTAGTGGACCCTACCTTACTAACCTATAAAGGGTAGTAATTGAGAATTATTTGCATATTTTAATCCATCTATATCTGGTTTAATGAATTTGTTCTAGGGCTTAGCGATTGTAGAATTTCTACTGAGTTTCCTCGATGAAAGCGATGTCTTAAGTTTAAAGTCGATCATGTTTAGCTTAATGATGATTGATGGTTTAAAGATTATTTTAATCACTTTCAAGATAATATTGTCTAATGTTTGGATGAAAACCGTGAAATGGTAAGAAATAGTAAATTTTCCTTACTTCATGCGCACGATAAAAGAGAAAAATAATGGTAATTTATACATTTATGTTGATCTGGTCTTGTCAATGGCGATTCTGATTGGAATATTTTTATGACATTAGAAAACTCAATAATGATAAATTTTCTAAACATTTTATAATAGAAAATTAGAAGTTAATTGTATTTTTAATGGAGTCAATAAATATCAGTGAGTGACGCAGAGTCGTCTGAATTCTGCATAAAATACCTATCACAGTCAATTCAGTGAATGGTAATTGAGCAATAAATAGTTTTAGCATAATATTAGAAAAAGTTGTAATTGCTCAATCAGTATTCAAAGTCAGCAGGTGGTAATCAGTTTTGAGGCTTTTTCTTCTCCCAATCAGTTGATTAATGGATTATAAGCCGCCTGCACTGAAGTCTTATTGTACCCACACTAGCAATTGAACCTGCTTACTTATTTACGGTTTGATTTTTTAATTAAATTTTTGAAATGGGTATCTATATTTAAAAGATTTGATAAGTTTTATAATCACACGTTTGAAAGAGTATTTAGAAGAACTAAAACGGAATAAAACCTCCGCTTCTCCACGAAACAAAGGTTACGTTTTATGCGGAGGTTCAGCATGAGCTACCTAAACTTAGTTCAGAAACATTTGAATACCTATTATTCTAAGTTGTTTTAAAGTAGGATGTGACGTTATACTACAATATCGTTTTAAAAACTTTCGCGGGAAATTAATAACGGGTGTATTGAACGGTGATAATAGATAATAGGGGAATCGCAACTAAACATATGGAATAAACTTCGCAATGTATTTGAAATTGTTTATTTAAGTTTTTATATTGTAAACACGTTTATTTGGTATACTTCGTTTCATATGTAAGGAATGTCGGTGATCTAAGTTGCCAGGAAATAAAACCGGTTGTATGACAAATTCATTAGGATGGGTGTTGCTTGTTGCTTATTTGTTGCAATGATGTTTAACAGGTATTGAATGCTGCAAAAAACGCGAGCACCAGTTAAGTACCTATAGCTGGAGAGATATAAAAAGCATAATAAATGGAATCAGTAACGCACTTACTAATAGACAAAGAAACGAATGATTTGTAAAGTGGAAACGCTCGCAAACGCGTATTCAGATTGCAATGTTTGTATGTTAGTTTATGAAGGTCAAATCTTGCTACCCTAGGAGAAATTTAGGTCCAGCAGGGCTGCAAAGCTGAAATAAACTAGATCATTTCAGGGTCATTGTGAACAACTGCATCATACACCGTTTTTTACCTTCTTCATATTGAAATATAATAAGTAGACAATAAAATCTTTTTTTTAGAGATCGGCTCATGTAAAGATCGAAATATTAAGTTAATTGAAACGTCGACCTGTTGGTTTTGAGAGACCTAGACAAGAAATATTCTGTTTTGTTAGTTTATTTCAAAATTTTGTTTCGGGTCAGTAAATTCAGATTGTCATAAATTTCAAAGAATATCTTGCTGCAACTATGAGTATTCACTTATTTTTTATGATTGATTCAAATGGTTAGTGGAGCGTGGCTGGGCAACTAGATACTTTTTGTGACTTCTCAACGCCAATTGAAATTCGACGAAATGTTCGAACCACTTCGATTAACAAAAACCTATGTCATTGTACGGGTTAGTGTTGCCAATTATTTTTTATTTCTACTTGTGTCCGGTACAGTGCATGCGCGAGCTTGATTGTATTTAGGTTCCATTTTTAAATTAAGTGCTTTTTATTATCATTTGTAATGGCTTTAGTGTTCACGCTGTGCTATTGTATAGTAAGTTTTTTTTTTCGTACGTTTTACAATATTAGTGAAATAAATGCCCCAATTTAAATAAATAATATTTTAGCACATATAAATTGCACATAGACATCTGGGGTATTAGATCATACTTCCTGTGGATGCATTCAGTGACATTGATTTTTGTTTCTAGAATAAGTATATATTGTTAGGATAAAGTTTTATATTATTAAATCTCATCCTATTCACTCTTAAAAATGATACAATCTTTTAAAAATACCTACTCCAAGAAATACATAATCCTTAAAACGTCGTCGCCTTTGACAAATGTGTCAATTGTTAGTCCCGAATAGGGAGCCGTGTTGGGTTGGCGTGTACGACAAATCGCACTTGTCAGCCGTCATGGACCCTCGTTTGTGAAATTGTGACCATAAAGGCATATAATTTAAACCTTAATTCAAAGTACTTATTAGAAATGGTTGACCAACGCATATAAACGAAACTCATAAGCTCTTGGGTAAAGCACTAAAAAGAACAACTACCTGCGATGCCGATGTTTGGCAAAACAAAAATACAACAAGGAAAACCCCCGACTACTGTCCAAATACATACATTTGACCCCAAAAATGGCCATATTAAATTTTATATTGCATGTTTTGCTAACCACCGTACCAAGTCATGTAATTAAATGTACACGGAATGCGATTTAATCGACTTATAACTATTTGTAATCATCTTTCTTGCAAATAAAAATATAATATTAAAATATTCAGTGATATTCGCCTAATAAATACTCAATTTCAGATTTTGGCACAGTTTGGTACTAATATTGCATTTTCATTTATTAACTGGTAATTATTTTTACCGCCATCAAAACAACATAACCTATAATGCCGCCTGTGTAGTTTATCAAATTTTGCCACAGATAATAATTTGTGCAATTAGCGCGGGAAAATCAAATGCGTTTTATCTCATTATGCCTCGCGGATCTGCGGATCACTAATTTTCTATTTAGGTTATTAATAGACAGGGTTCTGTGTGTATTAGTATTTTCTATATAATAGAAGCCAACTATTTGAAATTGATTTAACTAAGTTATTAATAGGTTCGCGCCTCGGTGACTCTTTCCTTTGTTGCACTATTAAGACTTGAAACTCGTTGCCATATCACGTGTTTCCTTCTTCCTATAGTCCGGGGTCCTTTAAGCGGATCCTGAGAAAGCATCTGATGAAGCCTTCAAGCTAAGAGCCACCATTGTTAACATGGTACGTGTTTGTGATGGAATCGCCATTTCTCTTTCCTAAGACTTTCTCAAATTGACGTGTCCTATATTATAAAAAAGGTACATCAATAAGAGTAAAAGCGCTGAAAAATCATGTCTGTTTTTATTTTATTATCACAAGTAGTCAAACAATAGTGGCATATTCCGTAATTACCTCATTATATTGACTTTTTTTTTAATAAAAAAAAAAACAATTAATCGATTACTCTGCGGCAGGCTAATAAATATTTTTACTAAATTTATTTATTTCACATCATACGTACATTGCTCATACACACTTAGGTACCATAAGTCTTCGGAATGATAGTTCCAATGATATGACAACCCTGTTAGGGCTCAATCATCAGGGCTGTCAAACTGTAAACGGGCAGTTTATCACAAGACGGATGTGTCAAATGGAGGGTGCGCAGTTCACACGTTTGAACCCAATTTGAGCCAACTATCCTTAACTGAACGGTTTTCACATGAATTCAGATTTGTGACCCCTGACAAATGATTAATATTAATTGATACCTATTTATTTATATTTAAATAGATGAATAGCAGCTCCTGTTGTTTTTATTTAAACTAGCCTATGACCGGGGTTTCGCCTGCGTGAATAACTTACTTATTTATCCCTTTCCAGCGATTCACATAAATCTTATTTCAAGGATAATAAGTAAGCTTACTTCCAGTTGTACCTACTGAAAAATTACAGCCAAATCTATCTAACCGCTTTTACATAATTGAATGACAAACAAACAAATGAATACCAGTGGCAAGGTGTCCCTAAAACCCGATTCCTGTCGGCTTCCTTTTGCATAGATGCTAGATATGATTTTTGATAAACGAGATCGAAGTAAGAACTCTTTTCGCCGGCTACCATTTTATTTTTCCTTCGAGATTTGAATATACTTGCACGTATCTATTTCAATTTTGCCGATCGAATTGTTATGGAATCACTGCACACCATAGTTAATGATTTAGTAGCATTAAAGCGTTATTCCCAAAGGACTTCGTACGTGCTTGCGAATGGATATGGGGACATTTGGAACAGAAATCTATTGTGGCAGGGCTTTTAAGTTAGTTTATTGGTTAGTACAGTTAGTTTGACGATATGAATGGGCCGATTCATCGAGGAAGTACCGCCTTCTTGCATAATATCGATGACGACATTAAGAAGCAATGACTTCATGTGAAATTGGTACTGCGGAAAATCACTACTTGTGACATTTTGTAACCATCGTGCTACATAACCTTCCTTTTTGCTTCGCCGCAGTCAGGTAAAAAGGGCATGCTATCCCGTGCTTACACTGATTAGGTATCAAAATTTATTATCTCATCTATCTAGTTTTTGCAGAAATCCTCAAACGGCGCAAATACTGTTACTTATCAGATGATTATGTATCTGAGCTGTTTCGGGTTGAAATGTTGGAGATATGAGGTCCAAGCTCCCGCTTTCTATACAAAGACTTGGCAAAGCGACTGATCGATGCTACTCGTGACCAGAAGGCTGGTTATTACCTTGCACAGAGGATAAGCATTGCCATTCAGCCTTCTGGGATCGCTACCGGTCTGTGATGATGCGGAGGAATTTCATTTATTTAGTTTAGCTTGTTTTAGTTTCTTGTTGAATTTTTGTATCATTTATACTCGTATTATGCATTATGTTTCTGTCTATCGTTCCACTTCAGCTCAGGGGTCTTGAATAAAATCGGCAGCAACGCTAAACTGATGATGATAGCAAACCAGCGGAACTACGGCTGTCACAATTTAGCACGATTTGACGACATTGAAGAGACCGTTGAACTCCTTCAGTTATAAGTAGTACTCACCTGTATCATTACGGCAAAAGCTGTCTCGTGCCTTACACTCAATACAGTTTAGACAGACAGACAAACATCATAGCTTTGTCTATAAAGATGAGGTTGATGGCTTATTGTTTGACAAGTAACCCGACCCGCGCGCGGAAGTTCATGTGACAGCAGACGTCAAACATGTCATTGATTTAATATCTACCTGTATGACAGGAATATAATTGCATGACAACATTAATTATTATGTTAATTATACTAGAATAACAATATTGTTAGCAGGTGTACCGATATCTTCGTGTGCGGTTTACATGAGCAAAGATTTTTTTCTAAATTTATATATATATTTATCTACTCTGATACTATAATACAAAGATTATAAAATTGAAATCAAAACTCTTATGACAAACATTACGCACAGGCCAAAAAAAAAGTTTTATTACGATACAGGTCTTGTATGGACACCTATATCATAAAATAACTTTGTAATCATAACGATATACCTATACAACCTCCATCTGGACTGAACCTCTACTTTAAAAAAACACGGCCGATTCGGAAGAAAAAAAAAAGAAATGCGCATGCGCAATCGATGTTTGGGCCTTGGCTTGGCGTCAACTTCTTTTTTTAACATTTATATTAAACAAAGTTTGGTTTTGTTTGTAAAATAAATTAGTTTATGTATTATAGTATGAGAGTAGATAAAGTAGTGTATGACACTGTACATAACTTGGTCTTATAACACTCGTGTGATACAATAAAAAAACTCGCCTACGGCTCGTTTTTTTAGAATAGAATAGAATAGATCTTTATTTGCTAGAACATTGTGATAAGGATGTTACAAATTACGTCTTATGACTAGGTAGGTACATCATGTTCTGCCTAAATTGGGCATGCAAATTTTCATTTATTTAAAACACTTTAGCGTACAAAAGTATACGAGGTCAAAAGGAGGCTTATATCACCTAATTACACTTTTATCTATACTCTTTACATTTTATAGATAAAAAGTCTGTAACGGAGTAAAAACATTTGTTCAGCAACCAGTCTTTTAACGATTTTATAAATTTATTGTATGGTAAAGCTTTAAATTCGCTAGGTACACAATTATAAATATATCCACACATAGACAGGCAATTCTTTTTATATAAAACTGTTTTTGGTACCTTAGATAAAACTATTCTGTCTGGGTCGCGTGTATTTCTCGGGTACATTTCCTTTGCTGTTGTAAAGAGGTGCTTATTCAGTCTTACAAATTTTGCACACTCAAAAATAAACATACAGGGCAAAGTCAATAGTTTAAGTGATTGAAATAGCGGTCTGCAAGATATCCAGGGGGCCACACCGCAAATCGCTCTGACGCATTTTTTTTGAACAATAAATGCCTTGTTTATGTCAGTTGAGTTTCCCCAAAGAATCAAACCATAATTAAGAACTGCGGCCACATAGCCATGGTACGCGCTAAGAACCGTATTTTGCGATGATATTCTACTTAACTTCGCCAAGACATATACAAATCTGTTTATTTTGTTACATATGTTATTTATGTGGGCTTTCCAATTTATATGTTTGTCCAAAACAATACCTAAAAATGTAGTGTGCTCTACCTCCTCGATTTGAATATCTTTGTACATAATATTACGGTTTAAGTGTTTACGTCCATATGTGTTAAATTGCATATATTTAGTTTTTGTTAAGTTTACATTTAGATTATTTTCATCCAGCCATTTTATAATAGATTCTATTGATTTATTAATGTCACAGTTATAATTATTTATGTCATGCTTATTAATGTCATATTTAGTAATGTCATATTTATTAAGGTCAGTGTCATATAAGTGATTGTCAGTTAATTTGGATTTAATTATTATTGAAATGTCATCTGCAAATAATGTACATGGATGTTCAGTAACATCCGGAAGGTCATTTATGTATAATAGAAATAATAGAGGGCCTAGCACACTGCCCTGCGGTATCCCAGAACCGTTTACTCTGTAACTTGAATTAGTTGCTTCTAATTCTTTTTTGTCATTTAGGGAGCTAATTTGAACGCATTGTTTTCTATTTGCTAGATATGTTTCTATCCATGACAACGCATTTCCGCGAATACCGTATTTTTCTAGCTTATTTAGCAATATTTTATGTGAAACCAAATCAAATGCTTTCGTCATATCAAAAAATATCACAGTTGTAGCGTTACCATCATCTACACTATCAATAACTTGAGCCATGAGGTTGAAACATGCTGCAGTGGTTGACTTCCCTTTTTGGAATCCAAACTGTTCCTTCCTGAGAATATTATGTTTGGCTAGGAATTCAGTGAAACGTTTATACATGGCTGTTTCAAATATTTTAGAGATTACAGACACAAGAGTAATAGGTCTGTAATTTGAGAGTGATGATTTGTCTCCTTTTTTATGCAGTGGTTTAACAATGGATACTTTCAACAAATCTGGAAAACAGCCTGTGGTAAAAGATAGATTTACCAAATGAGTTAGTACAGGAACTAGTTCATTTGTGCTAGACTTTAAAATTTCAGTCGTGATATTATCATAGCCCATCGATTTTGTATTCTTTAGGGACATTACTATCTTATTAATGTCATAACAATCGTACGGCTTTAGAAATATGCTATTGCAATTTGTTTCCACCTTAGTCCCACAACTATTCTTGTTTATATTACAACTTATGAAATAATCGTTAAAAAGTTCGGCTATTTCTTTTGGCTTACTTATTATTTCACCGTTACTTATTATGTTATTTATAGTTTCAGTTGTACTATTTTTTCCAGATTCGGCTTTTATTAAATTCCACGAAGATTTACAAATATTCTTACTGTTACTAATTAGTTTGTCATTGTGCATTTGGATAGATTTATTTATACAACGTCTTAATAGTTTTGTGTATTTTTTGTATGTTATTTTGTTCACCACAGAGGTGTCCCTGTAATATGCAAAGCGTAACATTCTTTTCTGTTTACAACTTTTTCGTAGCCCTTTAGTTATCCACAGTGAGTATCGACCGTTGTTACATTTCTTAATCCTTAAGCTAGGAAAACATAGGTTGTAGAACAATCCGATTAAGTCGTGAAAATGTTTATATGCAGAATTTATATCGGATTCGATGTAAACTTCCTGAAAGGACAGATTTGATAAGCATTCCCTGAATTTCATGATATTGGATTTACTGTAGTCCCTAACGGTGATGTAGTATGCCAGTTCAGGTGCGTTTTTCCTCTTTAAGGGTATGTTAAGCACCTGTGCAGTATTGTGATCCGACAACCCCCAATGCAAAAGTTCCCCAGTTGCTGTTTTGAGGTTACTAATTATATGGTCAATACAGTTACTTTTTCTGGTTGGGTCTTTTATGTGTAATGTCAAGTCGTAGTTCTTTACCAGATCCAAAAATTCCAATGTGGCTTTTTCTAATTTGAGTGTGTTAATATTTAAATCTCCTGCCAGAATAATTTTTGAAGTGAAAACTTCTTTAGCGGCGTTGGATGGGTGTAAAATGTTAAGGAAGCGTCAGGATTAGTTGACCTTTGAACCGTAACCGACGACTGACGTCATACAAGATTAGGTACAGACTATGTATTTTGCAACTTACAATGGATATCGTCGTAGCTTGAACGGTAAGCACGTCGACTGTAAGTCCTTATAGTTTCAGATAGTATCGGGTTCAAACCACCTGGCCTTCAGGGATTTTTTGTGATTGTTTTTTCTTATTATAATTTATTACTTTTGGTGATTATTTTTTCTTTTTGTAATTTATTACTTTTTATGATAATTTTTTCTTTTTGTAATTTATTATTTTTTGTGATTATTTTTTCTTTTTATAATTTATTAATTCCTTCTGACAGAAAATTAGCAGAAAATAAGTGATAGGTTCTATGATTAGCGGTATATTATAGGTATGGTATGGTATGTTCTTTTTATCTTTTTCTATGTATATAACGAAGAAAGAAAAAAGAAAATGTTTTCACTTCTGCCGGCACTCCCAGAGTGCAACCCGTCTTTTTTTATCACATCTGTATAGAAGTTTCTGTAGTAAGCTATTGAGTTGTGTAAAGTAAATATTTATATCGGAGTCAGGAGTTCTATACATACAGACAATCATCATACCTTGGTCAGTGATGTCAATTCCGCAACATTCAAAACTGCTGTCCATTGCCAGGCTCTTTGTTAGTTGAATTTCGGTGTACTTAAGGCCACGTTTAGCCAGCACACAGACTCCTCCCCTTTTTTTGTGATTTTTCCTGCAGTAAGAGGCGGCCAATTCATAACCATCAACACTGATGAGATCCTCATAACCTATCCCAACAAATGTTTCAGATAAACAAATTACATCTGGGTCCTTTTCGTCCTTTTTAAGTTCGTAAAGGTTTATTTCCAAAAAGTGTCTTTTTCCAAATAATCCGGCTACATTTTGATGCAGTATTCTAAAATAATTGTTTTCAACAGTATTAGTCACGAAAAAATGTGTCATTTTGATCATTTCTGAGTAGTGAGGGAGAAGGTGTTGTTTGTGTTGCTGTGTCGTACGTAGCTACAGTGTGTTGTGTATATTTAGAAGTACCAATGCTGCAAGATTCAACAACTGACTGGCATTTAGAAGTTACGTTTGCTCCTGAATGTTTACATTGACCTGATTTTTTTAATAATAAAAAGGTATCATTATAATAAATTTGATCCAGTACATAATTAATTTCGTTACATAGATTATTCCTATGGCGGTCATCATAATATCTACATTGAATAAACTGAGCATTTTTGAACTGAGTACATGTGAATTTCAACATATTATTCAATTTGAATTCATTTAAATAAATATTTCTATTTACCCTAAGAATTAGAACAGGACACTTTATCTGACCCACAAATAACACACTCGTGTTATAAGAACCCTTATTATGCAACAGTATCATAAACTACTATTAAACAATCAATCGATTAGGCTAGTGCTGCCGACATAGACCTCAACTAATGTGTGCCATTGTTCTCGGTCCTCCGCTTTCTGCATCCAGTCTTCTTCTTTTAAACGCTAAGAAGAAATCCTGTTATTGGGCTGACAAATCTGACAATCCGCAATTGAATACATCAGTTAGGTGAACATCGAAATATTTTTACCTTGTTACCTGGCTAAACTCAGATTCGTATGCCCAAAAAAAAAAGACGGGTTGCACTCCGGGAGTGCCGGCAGAAGTGAAAACTTTTTCTTTTTTTCTTTCTTCGTTATACAGAGAAAAAGATAAAAAGAACACACAATGCCATACCATACCTATAATAAAGCGCCAATCATAGAACCTATCATTAATTTTCTGTGAGAAGAAATTAATGAATAACAAAAAGAAAAAATAATCTCAAAAAGCAATAAATTACAAAAAGAAAAAATTACCACAAAAAGTAATAAATTCCAAAAAAAAAAACAAAACGTAATAAATTACAAAAAGAAAAAAAATAATCACAGAAAATTTCAGAAGCCTAGTTCCGAACCCGGTACTATTTGAAACCATATTGGACTTACAGTCGAAGCGCTAACCACTCAGCCGAGAAGCTTCTTGATGCACCTAACAAAATGAACAATCTGTAGCTGTTGTAATGTTGTATGACGTCAGTCGTCGGTTACGGTTCAAAGGTCAACTAATCCTGACGCGCGTTTAACATTTTTAACCCATCCAACGCCGCTAAAGAAGTTTTCACTTCAAAACAAATATTACCAGAAGATTACAGAATATGCCTTTATGCGTTCAACAACCGATGCACGATTTAACTGTGGCCACTGCTTATAGTTATGAAAATATTCCTTTAGCTCTAAAACCTACTTATTGCTGATGCATTTGTATTAATGCAACGGCCATATTTGTATGAGAACCGAGTTGCTACATTACCTATTTTCTATCAACTTAATTCTTTTATGTCTGACAGTAAAAAATAACAGGAAACATATAACTTAAACAAATAACAAGGCTATAATAATAAAAAAATAATTAAAAATAGTTATTTCTAAAAACATTTCTAGACGTAAACGTTACATATGGAAGTGTAAACCATAATGGACCTGGAGATATTTTAACTTTAACAGCGAGTACTTTCATGGCGCATAATTGCCAAGTAAGGCTCAATGGCGATGCGAAATTAAAATCAAATTCATATTCATAAAAGCGTTCGTGGGGAAGGCGTATTCGCTGAGTTTTATGACTGACTGTTAGGCCAGGTCCGCACTACAGAATTCCGCCGCGTCGCGTCTTTTTTCTGTGCGGATTACTATCCGCATATGTAAATACAAAGATATTTATTCAATAAGGTTGTTTTGCTAAACTTAAAATTAAACGCACAGCAAATAAAGTTTCTCGAAATTTTTATCTGTTTGTACCATAGAAGAATAGTTTACAAAACATTTACGTGAATTAAAATCGCACCATTAGGACATGGCTTCTATGAGAAAATTCACTGTTTATTGGTTGTGATAGCGGAATTATTTTCGCGCGGTTTATTTTCCATCATTTTATTTTCATAATATCACGTCTATTTCCGTCCGGGATAGGCAGAGATAACAGATCGCGCCATTTGCGTCTATCAGTTCTATACTTACATACTTCACGAGTTCCCTTAACTGCTATTAAAAGTTTTCATACAATATGTCGTAAAATACTGCATTAATTATCGCGCGGTACCTTTCCGCAATGTGAGTGTGGCCTTAGTACTTTGCAGTTCTTATGTTAGTTATTGAAATTACTATTCATTATCGTAGCATTGTTCTTGGTTGCATCTAAGGCTTCAACCAGAATTAATTTACTTGTACCCCTTCTCATCCTTCTAGTTTTGTTTATATTATGAAGCTTTTATGGCAATGATTGTCTTCTAACCTAGGTACCAACCTGTACAGGAAAACCTGGCAATCTAATTCCTTTCAACGTGCTATCAGTAAAATAGACCAAGAAAAGAAACAAAAAAAGTGTGCCGTCTCGACACATTTCTAGAACAAAACTTCTACAAGTTTCATATCCCGGACGTGCCCACAACGACCGGCGGGCCTCCACAAATGGACGTTGACAGACTTCCTAGTTCATAAAATATTTTACCTGGTCTTTCTTTCTCGCATTACGAAAGTTTTAGGTGCGACAAGGACACAAACAATGCACTGAGACACTAGCTACTTGTAATGCAAGTATTGTTTACGAAACTTCGTTCCTTTGTTGAAAACAATTACTATGTACGATACTTGATGTGCTTATTATCTGCGTTGAACTTTGTCATGCGACTAGCTGATTCCCGCGGCTTCGCTTTTGCGATGTTATAAGAACAATGTTATAAGTTTTGAGTAGGTGTCGAGTGGGTGTTGAGACGGTTTTCTTTTAATAGTCACCTGTACCGAACCCCTAGAGAAAAGCCTGCACCAGAGCTGCATCCGTCAATCAGACGATGTACGGCTACTTGAGGTTGGCCTCTAGGGTTTTAGTGTGGTTCCAACCCTTGTGGGATTTAGAATAACGCGACATTGTTGCGCGTCGTGGCAGAAGAAAGGCGCGTAACAGCGCGGAACAATTTTTTTCTGTCCACGCATGATCAATCGGCGAACAAACAACAAGCTGCGCGACTTGTTGCACTCAACGGGCAACAAGGCGCATGTTGCGCTACGTTGCGGGACTTGGTCAGAAATATATGTTGTACTTCAAACGTTACCTAGGGGGCGAAAAAGGAAGCTTTTGATGGCACTTTTTTTGATTGCATAAATACTGTTGTTTAGAATTCTTTAAAACAATAACTTCTTGTTCGAGGCATTACTCAAACTCACAACCACGTACCGTGTCTTAAGCGCAAACGTATGCGTAGACTTACAGGTAATCAAATGAATAAACAAACATAATATTAATATTGATTATTTTATAGAATTGTTGAACTTTATGATAACAAAACGCGTTTAAAGAGCAGATATGCCATGGTTAACCAGTCGTCATAACTTCGGTATTACGGACATTTTATATCCGATATTGTCGTGCTGGGATAATCAATTATGGTTATGCCTTATAGGTACAGAGGCTATGTTGCAACTGCTTATTGTTTGACTCGATAATTATTTCAATGACCATTCACTTGCAAATATGGCTTCGGTAAATAGGTATATATATAATTTTTATTTTTCTCTTTCGTCTTGTCTATGTCTCCTCTCATTGTATGGCACTTGCACGCTAATATGTTTTATCAATCATCTTTTTACCATTCTCGAGATATGATAAGTACATTCCAATTTAAGGAAACATGTTCTACAAATGCCTTCAGTCCCTAACAGTAACTGTAAAAAGCTACATAAACAAGGTGTACATCGAAGCTCACCCCACACGAGACAATATAAGAGCAGTATCACGTATATAGTGTCTCACGAAAGTGTTCAAGACGATATAAACACGGGTGTTTGTCAGTGAAACGCTGTCGTGACCTCACGAGCCGTCATATCCACTGTTCACTGTTTCTAAGCGATAATATAACGATATGTTTTTAATATAACCTATATTTTATTGCAAGTTATAAGCGGAAGCGATTTTATTAGCAAGCGTGTGAATGAATTTGTATTACTAGTTCCACGTGCCGACGCGACCGCATGAGTTTGAGTTTTGACGAGGCGAAGTAACCATTACCATGGCTTAAGGAAGTTAACAGTATCAGAGGGGTTACTCGTGCATTCCTAATTACATAAGGGAAGAGAAGGGAGGGACGAATAAGAGAAGTAAAGACAGCAGGAGAACTACTACTGCCGAAAGTTGATACGAGATGAGACACTGATTGTTCCCTGTGTATCTGTCGCCGCCAACTAGCTTAATCAGCCGTCCAATTAACTACCGAGGCAGTTAACTAAACGGCGCCATTCAATTAACGGCCTGAATGATATTCAGCCGTCTCGTTTATTACATCATTTAATTACCTGGCTGGCTAATGCTTAGGGCAATCGTAAGATAGGGCACTTCCTCAAAATAAGATACTTACACCTGTAAATCCCCAAGGGGGGAAGCCAGAGGTAAATTCACAGAAAATTAGTGATGGGTTGGTTAGGTTAGGTTAGAAGGCTAATGCGGAAGCGAAGCGGAGTGTAACTCCCGCATTAGGCCTTCGTTGTTTCTTTTTTTATAACCATGCAGACACAAGTAATTTTTCTATTTGTTTAATTAAATGGCTAGGCAAATAGTTAAACGTCATCGATCCAAGCTATTTGCCTAGCCGTTTAATTAAATGGCTGAACACCATTCAGGCCGTTAATTGAATGGCGCCGTTTAGTTAACTGCCTATGCAGTTAATTGAACATATTTCTAGCCTAGTCTATGGACATATTTCTAGCATAGGACCTACCCATAATTTCTTGTGTCTAACTAGCTCGCTTGTAATTCTTAGTAGTCAGCAATCGCCTGAAGAAGAAAGTCCGATATTTCCTGTAAATTGGGCCACTTATTTACACTTGACGGGAGAAGCAAGGATAATTTGCGATTTGTGACGCGCACCGCAGTTCCACTTTCACTTACAAATATTGAGCTCACTCCTGATACAATTTGATACAACAAGACTATAATAACGGAAGGAAAATCTTCATTGAAAGATTTTGTATACTGTACCTACAATAAGACGATTCTTAAAAGCCAATAATGAAGAGAAATATTTAAAAATTTCTTAATCTGCACACAAATCTTGATTGTATCCAAAACTTGCTCTTTGGAGCCCGGGGCCCGTTCTCTTACCTTCTTTTTCAAAACTTGGATAGAAAAGTCTGCGTCAGGGGTCACTTAGCAGAAGTTATACAGGTTACAGCTTTTGGTTTGGGCCTTTGCGCTGAGAAAAACTTACTGGGACCCTCACCATAAAAAGTAAACGTGAATATTTGGTCGACGTAATAGCTGACCGGTTCCGCACAGGGAAAAAAATTATAATACAATTGCAACGCATTCAATGGGCTCAAGCTTTACTTTTTATAGCAGTTGAAAGAAACAGCGCATAAAATATGAACAAACAAACATTATTTATGTTATTAGCTTACACCAGAAATAGTAAAATTTATTAATTGTCTGACCTCTGCGATGAAAACCAATATTTAATATATTTACTCAATTAATAAAAACTTTAATAATGTAGAACTGATAAAACGCTAACTACTATACAGTTGTCAACATTCATCAGCATCATATCAGCCGCACTTAGTCCATTGTTGAACATAAGCCTCTCCTATAGACTTCCAGAACGACTGATGTAAAGCAGCCCGCATTCCAACGACCTTGATAAACATTGTTTTCTACGATTTCCATGAACTCTAAAACGAGCTAGAACATCAAAGAAACTTTAAATGCTTCTTTTGTCGCCTCCCCTGCTATGCCCTGTCATCGGAAAATGTTATTACACATATTAATTTCGTCTGAATTTCCAATGAAGAAGGTAAAGCACAATAAATTCTCATCAGTTTCAAAAGGTTGCCTTTTCTATGGAAATCGGCCGACTGTGAAAATTAATATAATTGGTAGTTCAACGACCGCTTAATGTATGAATCATGAAATTTACAAGCTCAGGGTGACCTGGCATCTAAATTAATTAAAATCAAGAATAATATTTGGGACCGTACAATTTATTTGTGCTACAAAAACTGTTTCATTATTCTTCAGGGCCTAAAATGGAAGTGTTGAGCGTTCGTCTTTCAGGTGAGTAAATGAGGGTGGTTCCTGTGTTGGTTAGGGAGTATAATAGGGCCTCTCCTCTTCCTGTGGGTGTTGTAGAAGGCATTGCGAAAGTCAGATGGCAGTCGTTTCACAGAAAATGTCGAAGTTTAGCCAAAGCCGCAGTTGGTCTGGTAAAAGCAGACCCCTGACTCCAAATGAATAGCTTCGGATGCCGCTGGAATTAACGCTAAGATGAAGAAAAAGATATGGTAAGCCGGCAGGATCGTAATATCTGGATATGATTCTGAGGCAATCGGGGTACAACGGGATGCGCGACATCTGAAGATCCGATACGACGACGTGCTGTTTCAGTCAGTTCGAGTCCGACATAACGTTGGAGGGGAGAGGGTATCTGAGGGAATATATATAATATAATAATTAATAAAGCACGAAAAATAAGGATCGTAATGGCTTGGCTTCGGTTCAAGTCGAATATTTTTATTCATGTAGGTCACAATGTAACAGTTATGAATATCAAAAATACTGCTTCTACATTTTCATTGATTCCTAAATCTGTTCGAACAAGTTTTATTCGATGTTCCTGCTGGAAAATTCTTAGTAGCACGAGGTCTGGAATCGTGCCAGATAGGCAGCAAAAGGCGTGTCTTTTATTGCAGTAAGTAAAAAAGTCACAGAACTACCTTGCACAGCAGCAGCGCCCTTTTGGTCTGACCCCTCGTAACGTACGCGCGTTCGTATTAAACAACACAATATTTAAACTATTTAGTTTTGGTCATTTTTTATGGTTAAAAAGTGCTCACTTGACGGTAATGGGCTTTTTATAATGCGGAAATCCCCTTGGGCACCCCTCCTGATGTAGTCGGCGGGGGAGATTATGTCGGACTCAAACCTATGAAAACCGCCCGCCATCTTGTATCATCAGTTGCCAGAAGATTGTCACTGACATATCCCTTATACCCCGGCTGATCCAGGGCCATCGAAGGCCCTCTCAGGAAGGTAGTAGGCTCGCCCCCTAATACGTTGGACCGAAAATCATAGTATGCGAAATATGTGTGTTAATAACGCCCTTTTCTGCCCTTTCGACAATTTCCCAGCGTGAATATTTATGTAAGAATTCTTTGGGCTAAGTATCCGAAATTCTTTTTGGCAGTGTTTTTGCGTGTTGTAAAAAAAGAGATTATATTAAATCCGACATCTTTATTTCTTGTTTTGAACTTTCATGCTTGGGTCATGCTTGGGTGAACATTACTTACATGGTTTATAATTTTAAAATTTGCAACCAAAAGCATAACAGTTACTTTAATTATACAGCTTTAAAATGTTTTATAACTGGATTTTGAATATAAAACTGAATACAATGTACCTACTTCGTCGAGCAAATTATCAAGTGTCGGTTAACGCCCCTGGTGTTCCATACGTTCACAAGCCACTGTAACTACTTTCTATCAGGTGGATAATGTGCTTTTCTGCCACCTAAGTGATATAAAAAAGTAAATAGGTATTTAGTTACCTGAATAATAAATTGCATCCAAAATAATGTCAGCTTGTACATAATATACCTTGCTAGTTACCACGGCATCCTATATATTATCCTGACTATACTGTCGAACCAAAATTGCCCTTACGCACGTAATTAGATCGATACAGTAGTGAAACATTCAATATTCGATGCAAATTCTAAGTTTATTATACCACAAACCGGGTAGCCAGTTGACTTTCCCCAGACGCACCGTGTCCGCACAATTGGTTTCGCTCCTAAACCAACCAGTATTCCGATTCTATCGTAAACTAAGGCAAACTACTACTTTCCTTTAGAAAAGTGACGTCCCTATACTGGGCAATAATCTAATCTAAATAACTATGTAGATTAGTAGTAGAGGTATAGTTCGCGGCATATATCTTGACCCTCATATCGCATCTTCCCTTCTTTGATATAATCTATGATTGACCCGTCAATCAATCTATTAGCCCACTGCAGTCCACTGCTGGACATAGGCCTCCGGCAATGGGCGCCATTTCGTACGATCCTCCGCCTTTCGCATCCAGTCCGTCCCAGCCACCTTTTTCAGGTCATCGGTCCATCTGGCTAGGGGCGTTTTACCCTTCGTTTGCCTTCTCGCGGTCTCCACTCTAGGACTCGGTTGCTCCAACGGCCATCGGTCCTTCGACAGACGTGGCCAGCCCATTGCCACTTCAGCTTGCTTATTCTGCGAGCTATGTCGGTAACTTTGGTTCTTTGTCAGATCACCTCGTTTCGAATTATATCCTTCAGAGAAAGAACTAGCCAGAAGGATTCAGCTGGGCTGTGCAGCATTTCGCAAACTACGTCGAGTCTTCTCTTCCCCCCTACCGCAATGCCTGAAAACAAAGGTCTTTGACCAGTGCGTCCTACCTGTTATGACTTACGGTGCCGAAACGTAGACACTAACGGTAGGGCTAGTCCATAAACTAAGCGGGCTATGGAGCGAGCTATGCTTATTGGTAACTTTAGTACTTCGTCGGATGACATCTATCCATCAAGGGGTCTCTCCTTCAAAGAGAATATTGACGTTCATATCGTGACGTTTGAAGTTCATTCTTTATGTGCCTAAACTGAATAAGCATAGCATAGCTCGCCGTAGTCCACTGTACGAGTTTTAGATCGTAGTACCATCGATCGATCGATCATGTAATAAAAAAGACGTTTGGCACTCGGGGACTGCCGCGGTAAAGCTATTGCATAGCATTTTGTATCAACTTATGCAATTATGATAATATGCCCTTTGACGTGCATTAATTTTTTTTTTCTTTTTAGCTCTTTACGCTTTTCTTCTCTATAAAACGAAATTATCTAGGTATAAATAATAGGTATAAAAATTAGGTATAAATAGTGTAATGACACAACAAAACAAAGTTATTCATTTAAAAAAAAATACGATATTAAGAAGTGATTATCGACACTATACACCTATATACTTTCTCATAAACAGCTGCTAAGTATTCGTCCGATTTCGGAGCAGCTCGTCTCGATTCGTGCGAGCTTCGTAGAGTCGTACAATACGGCTAGTTGCACGCACACGAACACCGTGTCGAAGACTGCCGAAAAGAAACGAGCGTGAGGTTTTTTCGTTACGGAATTTCTGGATTCGGTCCCCGCGCTCAAGGCCCTCGATAGAAGCTATGCAATAGCTTAAAAGGTTATTAAATTACATACTTTTATTCTTTTCCAGGTAATGACGCCATGCCATGAAAGCTAAGAGTCTATCTTCTATTTCTAAGGTAACTAAGGAACCGAACTCAAACTGGAGATGTTTAGTGCTTTATGGGCAACCTTACACTCCGGATCTGAAGACCTGAGACGATGCGAGGTGTTGTTTAAGTCGGTTTTAGTTCGACATACCCGTCGCGACTGGGGTTGTATTTCAGGGGATTTCCGTACGAAAAAGTAAATGGTATCTTCTAATATTAGAACAAGTACCTCCCTTAGCTAAGTTAAAGGAGGTAGGACACGACGGTATTTCCGTCCAAATGAGCAGTCCGATTGGGGAAGTACCTTTGCCCTACAGAATACCGCGGCCATAATAACCTCGTGTTGTGTTCCCGACGGTGAGTAGGGTAGCCAGAGCTCACTGGAGAGTTTTTGTACTGTCAGTGGGAAGACCAAAAGTCTTCTAAACTGACGGCACAGGAACTCTTTGTGTTTACAGGGTTAGCAGTACGAGTGTAACTCCCCTGGTGTTGCACACGTCCATAGGCCACGTTAACCACTTGTCTGCCACCTCAGTTGTATAAAAGACCTAAAAACTTAAGTATAATATTAATATCACCATTTCAACTTTGACTTGGCATAAATAAATTGATATGAATATGATTTTTATAGCTTTTTAAAGGCAGTTAGACACCTCTAAACGATATTGCGTTCTATGCTTTTCATTAGTGCTTAGAAACATACTTGCATAAATAAAGTGATTGTTAAGTACATATACATAATACAACAATAGGGTACAAACTACCTGTACATACACATAACAACAAATAAATACCCCGTATGTACAATATGCCCTCAAAGGTCGCACGTAGAGTTCAGAGAGAATCAGTCCGTTAATATAATATTACTTATATTGTATAAGAGGATTAAAATTGTGCCTTGAACAAACGTTAACAAACAAAGGTTAAACTTTTGTCTTTGAAAAGTTTGAGCGCAAATATAATTCACATCTTTTTGCAGCATGTGAGTAAACACGAGTGAATTGAAGATACGGGGAATTTACTTGTGATAAGATAATGTATTTCACTAACTTTCATCTTCGATTTCAAGGTTATAGGTCTGTAGGTACCATATCTAAAATCTATTAAACAATCTACAGGAATTAAATTCTAACGTACCTTGTATAGTTCTTGGTTTAATGCCTGAAGTAGCACTTTCTTACGTAGGGGCTGCAAAGAACAAGGTGTACACCTTGATAAAGGCTTAGACACACTTAGGTGCTAACAAACCGCGTAGGTAAATGATTGAAAAATATTATGTATTAAATTATTTAAAAAAATTACTAAGACTTGAGTCGTCCAGAGAAAGCGAGAGAGTCGAGATAGAGAAAATTTGATTGGATGTGGAAGGCGGAGGATCAGGAGAAATGGCGCACGTTTCGTGAGGCTTAAGCAGTGGAATATGATAGGCCAATGGATTGATTGTTAAAATGAGTCGCAATGTGACATGAATTCATATTATATTCATTTTGCTTGCAGTTTTGCATTGCAATAGGCAGAGCTGTGAGAAAGCCAGGCAGTAAAAAAACTCGTTTATTTCGTTACTGACTTCGCGTATGAGTGGATTGGGTTTCATCACTTTCTTCAGGACTCATGTCAACCTCATTTGTAAGTCGACACCAATATTGATTGAAGAACGAGATTCGGACGCAAGCTTTCCTCTCAAGATCAGGAGGGCAATTTTCAGTACTCCATTGCCTATTTTTTAATTGTAAGTGTAATCTGTATAAAATTCATACATTGTGATCATTATTTCTATGCAATTTTCAGATGGTAATGACGTTTGTTGCACCGCGCGTTTAAATAAAATTCAAACTAGTCAGTCTATCGAGACCTTTAACAGCATTTTGTTGAACTAAGTACTTAGACTTTTAGGTAAATAACCTGCAACAGTCTGTTCTTAGTGGCCTAATAAGCTGTAAAGTATTGAACTATAGTTATGTTCTTAAACTTGTACCTCTACACGCCACATTGTATGGAAGATATACAACTCGGTAATTGGAGAAGCTTGAAGTGGTACATTATTTAGATACTTTATGAATTGAAGTAAGTTTTAGCTTGAGGTAATTTAAAACTTACCTACCTAGTACGAGAATATGGATGGAAAGGAATATGTAACGCCCACGTTCCACCAACTTATATTCATGATCGTATTGGGTATTTTTGGGGTCTCACCTCTTGGTGGTCGGGAACCAAGCCCACCTTATCTACAAGTCAGTAAACTTACTGATGAATGAAGGAGGTTTTGGCACTGGCCTTTCTTTTGGGTTTGGAAGGTCAGACGCAGTTGCTCTCTATAATTAGTCACACCAGGAGGAGAAAGTATAGGTGGGCTTCACGGTGTTAGCTTTGGAAACATTTGGGATAACTGTTAAGGATGATGATTCTTGGTCGTGTTTATCACAGAGAACCATTAGTAGAAATGCACTGAGAGTGACATCCAACTGAATTCTTTACGAGTAACAAAGAAGAGACATCATATTGTATTATTTACTATTTTTATATAGATTAATTTGATTAGATTAGATTTTTTCATCTTATTATAATAGGTAAATATGTAATATGTATATTGTAGAAATTGTGGGAAAGAAAGACCATTACCACACGTAACGCCTATAATAAATTTATAGTAATTTAATATTTTGCTAGATAGCGCTGTAATCAATTTATTATCCAATTCAATCTAGATGCAATATCAAAGACCTAATGTTTATCTATTAATCAATGATTGAATGAAATTACATTTAAAGACACGACAAATTTTATTAGAAATACTAGACTATTATAAAAGGCGGGCCGGCAAAACAGCTAGTACTCAATGTATAACATTCCTAGCTTTTGCCCGCGGCTCCGCCCGCGTGAATGTCGGTTATCGCTTAGTGTTGAGCCGACGCTATTGAGCATTAAATGCGCCTCTACTCAACTTTGTCCCCTACTGTTTAGTCGCCTCTGTTCTCGACTCTTTACTGACTTCTCTGTTCCCCTCTCTACCCGACTCTGTGCTCTCCTCTATAATTACCTTTCCATTGGCCTCTTTATGTGCATCTTTACTTGCCCATCAAATCGATTCTCTTTTCGCCTCTCAACTTCACTCTCCCTACTCGCCTATCTACTCGCCCCTCTGCTCGAATCTCTACTCAACTTTCTATTCGATCTCTACTCGCCTCTACATTCGTCTCTTCACTCGCCTCACTATTCGCCTCTCTACTCGATTCTCCAGCACCTCATTTGATTCTATACTCGACTCTCCACTGGCTTCTCTAGTCGCATATCTACTCGCCCCTGTAGTCGACTCGACTTGACTTTCTATTTGACCTCTACACGCCTACACGCGTCCCTATAACAATTTCTACTACTTGCCTCTCCACTCGCTTCTATATTTGGCTCGTTACTCGACTAACCTCTAATCCATCTTTGTTCTAAATTGCATGACGATATATTTAAAAAAATCTTACTATTTATTTATTCACTTCCTTTTCTGCGCGATTGAAAAATGACAAACTTTAATCCCCTAACCCTATTCCCCCTTCTACCCCCTTTTTAACGATAAAATGTAACCTATATCCGTTTTCATAAATATATTTAAAAATAACAAACTTTCATCCCCTATTACCCCTCCCCCTTTAACCTCTTATTTCGCTATAAAAGGTAGTCATATCCGTTTCCAAGTTTTAATCTATCTCTGCGCCAAATTTCATTAGGATATCGTCAAACTATCATCCCCTAGCCCTATTCCCCCTCCCCCCTCTTCTAACCCCATTTTTCGCGATAAAAGATAGCCTATATCCATTTCCAAGCTCTAATCCATCTCTATACCAATTTCATCAGGATATCTTCAAAGTGACCAACTTTCATATAACTTTCATCCCATAGCCATATTCCCCACCTTTTATTCCCTTTTTTACGATAAAGGTAGCCTATGTCCGTTCCCAAGTTCCAAGTTCTAAACTATCTTTTTACCAAATTTCATTAGGATATCTTCAAAAATGACAAACATTCATATAAACTTTCATCCCATGGCTCTACCTCTCCGTTCTACCCCCTCTTTCACCGATAAAATGTAGCATATGTCCGTTCCCAAGCCCTAATTGATTCCTGTACCAAATTTCATCAGGATATTTTCAAAACTGACAAACTTTCATCCCCTATCCCCCCCCCCCCTTTAACCCCTTTTTCGCGACAAAAGGTAGCCTAAGTTCGTTCCCAAGCTCTAATTCATTCCTGTACCAAATTTCATCAGGATATCTTCAAAAGTGACAAAATTTCATCCTCTATTCCCCCTCCCTTTAAACCCCCTTTTTCGCGGCAAAAGGTAGCCTTTGTTTGTTTGCAAGCTTTAATCTATCTCTGAACCAAATTTCATTAGGATATCTACAAAAATGACAAACTTTCATACAAATTTTCATCCCCTAATTCCCCCCTTTAACCTCGTTTCTCGCGATAAAAGGTAGCCTATGTCCGTTCTCAAGCTCTAATACACCTCTGTACCAAATTTCATCAAGATCGGTTCAGTGGTTTAGGCGTGAAAGCGTAACATACAGACAGACAGACAGACAGAGTTACTTTCGCATTTATAATATTAGTATGGATTTCAAATCATTATGGAATCTACTCTTTGTTATAGAACGGAAAATTATAAGTGTGAGCTAATCAAATGAATATTTCATTTAATAAACAACAATTGACCAATGAATATTTATAATCATGTCTGTTATTATAGTACACTTTCATAGATATTCCTTTCGTGGACATAGTAATGGCAGTAATGCTTATTTTACAGAAACTTTAATTTAGTCGGGTAATAAAACTGTTCGTTAGTTCATCAATCGCTTCTTACAAGATTTATATAATTATACTGAGTCCGACTATGTTTTATAACTACATAATTATATGAGTTCTGCTGAGTGGGGTTCATAAGGCTTGCATCTAAGGAATCATGCATGACATCTCTGAAAGATATTTTGATGAAAACCTTCTGATTAGAAGAATAATTTAAGCAAAAAGGATGTAAGTTACTTAGCTTATCAAAACGCTTGATTTTAATTCAATTAGAAAAGTAAACGAAAACAAACATTGATATTCTGTATGATCTGTCAAAACACAACATAACATTTCCTCATATTTATTATAGAGGTATTAGGATATTTACCATGTATTGCTTCGAGTTGCCGCTATTTCAAAATAAATATCCCGAAAACTTCTAATAATAATGTGAGTGACCTTGATAGTTTAAATCTCCTTACAGTTAGATTAGTTTGCATTGCAGCCCGAATGATAAGATTTCGTTTGGTTTGAAATCAAACGTTTTATAATATAACGTATGTAATTTTATAAAATCAGACTTATTTTTATTTTTTTTACCGTGAGGGAAAATCATTCATGGATGCTATGCCGGACTCCTACCGACTAAAAACCCTCACGTACCGCCTAATAGCCTGCGGTTGGCAGCCCCGGGTAAGCCCTCGGAAGGATATCCCAGGACTACCACGTCCAGACTCACCACGACACTTACCTACTAAATTTCGACAGTACAATACTTCGACATGTAGCGAACTTCGAAAACACATAGATCGACAAGTCATTGCTTCGACAGACAATTATTAGACAACACACATCTTCGAATGACCACTACTTCTAATAATTGTCTAATAATTGTCTGTCGAAGCAATGACTTATCGATCTATGTGTTTTCGAAGTTCGCACACGTTCGACATGTCGATGTATTGTACCTACTGTCGAAATTCAGTCCGTAACTCTGCGGTCCTCGCAGTGCTGACACTCGGCCGTGGTTTCCCGGTATCTTCGCCACAGATACTTACCGAAGCTACCGTGCCCGGTAAGCATCTGTGACAATCGGTAGGAGAGAGCACCATATCTCCTCTCCAGCCACTCTTTCATGACCGGTCTGACGGCCGCGATTGTGGTTATATTTTATATTATATGCTACTGTTATTATCACAGGTACAAAATTAACACCCTTATGTTCTGACGAATTAAGTTAAAATTTCCTTGTTCATTAGCTTTCTCTTGAATGACCGGGCATGATATATTGTTCCTTAATGCTTTTACTTGTGCACAATGAAATTAATATTGTGTGTGATGCTGGAGGTCAGGTGGTGACCTTCACCTGCTGGTAATTTATGGAAATGGGAAAGTGAGAGATTCTGCGAGCTTTTTTTTATTGTTTATTTTGCCCTACTGGTAGGGTTTCCAATTGGCAACCATACAGTCTTGGAAAAGTATTTATAGATTCATTTTTTTCTATTTAAATCGATATAGGTTTTGTTCCTATTTTATGTACAGTCGACAAAGGAGATACGGTCGCACTTTTTTATATAAAGTTGTATGGAAAGTTAGGATACTATCGATTTTGTCGACTGTACCCAAGAACACGTTGGCAATAAATACCTTTCATTTGAGACGTGAATCATTGAAATACGGTGGTTCAGGAGATATGAGGTTATAAAGAATATTACAAACATACATACAAGATACGCGCGAAAAGCATAACCCTTCTTGGCAGTGGGGTGAAAACTAAAATAGGTAGTAGGTACAGTCTACCTAACTTTTTCTTTCCGACTTTTCCGACTGATTTATTTTTTATAAAGATCGCTTCATATGGGTGTATCATATAGCCAACGATATAATATACGTACCTATGTCATACTATATTGTTTGTAATATACAGACTTATTTTAGGCCTCACACAAAAAGTAACCAACTTCAATTATATTTTACAAATTTATACGATAACGTTTTCGTGTTGCTGACAGTGCGAAATTAATGCGTTCGTTTAATAACACGCTACTCTATAGCTTTCCATGTCTATAAAAATGAAGAGTTTATTTGTTTATTTCTCCATTTTCTATATGTGTATTGTCAGGTAATGATCGATTGTCAATACAATTGAATGTGTATTCTTTGTAAGACCACTCTCGTTGTCGCAAATCTGTCTCTACTGTCCAGGGTACAGTACCTACTACCTTTGGCACCTGGAGGTTACTCACTTTAATGACCGTTCAATTTGCTTTTGCTTTGGGAGACTATTCAAATTTATGCTCCCCAAAAAGGTATAATGTGTGTGCCCCCCATAGAACCATATCAAGATTCAAGAAAGTTGTGTTTTTTTAATCACAAGCGGAAACGTTTATCAGTCAAAATCGTATCAGTAGCGCTCCTTATCATTGTGTTTAACTATAATACTAATGTTCCTTTATCACCATCTCGTTTCTTCGCCACAATACGTCCATGATATGCCTCACGTACGCAAAAACGCCTAAGAACTTACGTCGTTGCATTATGGGGAAAGGCGCCATCATACTTCGGCGGTTAGGTCTGAATCTAGATAAGATGGCCGCTTTAACCTTGTAAGGACGATATTGTTCACGATACCGGAGGGTACCGTCAGCGTTAGAATGATTTTGACTACGAAGTTTCAAAAGGATCTTAATACTAAGGCGCGGTTTATACGGAAGAGACGTGGCGAGGACGTATTCCGGTGGCGGACAATTTACGTAACACAATATTAACCTTATGTTGTGTATAATAGCGTAGTTTTTGTCTTAGATGAGAATTGTGTCGTCATTTAGTGGCGGGACATCACCTGGAGGCGCGGACGCAATTCTTCTCTAAGACAAAAACGACGTTATTGTGCACTATATATATATTTTTTTTTAAAGAATATTAGCAACCGAAATTATTGAAATTACTAATATTCTCTCTAACTAACCACTCCAACTAAGCTAAATTGGCTATTTGACTAACTAGTCAAATTAGTTACTTTTTACTAAACGTCAAAACAGTAAATTACAAGGAAAATTGAATGAAAAAATTATTTGTGTTTTGTTTTGTCATAATATTTAATAGTCAAATCATTTACTATTAAAGGGTGGATGATTGGAAAGAAATAAAAACGATAAAATAAGAACCGACGCAACTGTTTTCACTGTTTTACTATTATTAATTTAATAAGTTCAGCTAAATAATTTATTTTAACTACAGGAAAATACCCAATGGCTTGTGCTGGGAGAGGGTTCACGTCGGTAATGTAATAGCCAGGATTCGAATTCGGGACCTCTCGATCGTAAGGCCGACCTTAACCACTAAGCTACCGATACTACATAAGGTTTATATTGTGTTACTTAAACCGTCATACGTCCCCGACACGTCTCTTCTGTATAAACCGCGCCTAAGGTATTAAAAGCTAATCAAATTGTTTCATTGATTTAAATTGTATTATTGTCCAAAGTAAAGTTGTGTACATCAGAACATTCAGCCCACAGAAAGGGAGGAAAAACTAAGGCTTTAAGTAAGATAACTTTGAGTACTTTGTTCGTCAACATTCCAGATATCTGTGTTGTCTGTGGTCGACATTGCTCTGATGCTGACTGTACAAAATGAGTTTTGTAGTCACTATGGTCTTTTAAGAATTTGCAGTTTTATCTTGGTTTTAACGACTTATAGTATATCATGTTGCGTGGTTTTGGGAGAAAATCTTGCTGGCCTTGACTCACAGGGTTATCTGTGACAGATTGTGAAAAAGATTCATGTCATGATTAACTAAACATATATCAATCAACTAGCTCACTACAGTCTACTGCTGGACATAGGGTCCTCCCAATGTGCCATTTCTTGCGATCCTCGAAGGAGCATTGGAGGCCGTTGGAGCAGACGAGTCCTAGAGTGGAGAGCGCGAGAAGGCAAACGAAGGGTAGGACGCCCCCTAGCCAGATGGACCGATGACCTGAAAAAGGTGGCTGGGACGGACTAAAGATATAATTTTGCCGTAATTTAGCTATTAACTATCTACACTAACATCGCTATTTATATTATCGTTTAATCCTTAAATCAATCGATGATTGATTGATCAGAGTGTAATTTGTCTTTGTTCAGTGTGAGTTTGGCCATTAGTTTTATTGTCAAATTACTTTTTAACAGTCTTTACTTATTTCCTTACGATCTGTTTGTGTGACTGTTTTAATTTTTGTATGTGATTAAAAGCAAAAATGTGCTACACTTAAAGTAAATGTAAGTATTATAGAACCTGGTTGACTGATGATGTATTTTTTTGTAACAACGCCATCTGTTGAAAGCTTCAGTGTTGTTGTGTCGTTAAAGCAGTTAGTTGCTCACATCGCCAATATATGTCAGGAAGAGTCATATTTCTTTTTATTCTTTTAAAATAAGATGACATTTTTAAAAATTAATCCTAGCTAGATCGATTTATCGCCCCCGAAACCCCCAATGTATACTAAATTTCATGAAAACCGTTGAAGCCGTTTCCGAGATACTAATTATATAAGAAGACAAGAATTTCTCGTTTAAAGATCATATTATTTGTCAAATGCTACTTTTCCATTGCATCAGAAAACTGTATCTCTAAAACCAACCTAAACGCGTCGTAATACGTTTGCCCATTAACGTTATTGAATCATCTTGCGTCCGGCCACCCATAATTTTAGCATTCGTTTATAGTCGAAGACGCCGACACTCAAGTGCAGGACTTCTGAGAATGTTGTCGAAGAACTCGACACGCGGCGTCCCACCGTCGCCACCGAATGCAACTCCATCAGACAGGCTAACAAAACACCAGAAGCCATATTCTGATTGACTAAACGTACCGTAACTACACGCGTTCGTATTAGCCGACACATTTAAGTTTAGGTTTACACCTGTTCTATCCTCTGTGTACGGTTGCCTTCCCACCAGAGATGCAGCTATACTACGAGGATGTAAAAGCTAAGCTATGAAACTATGTGACCGTTTCCACTGTCTGTAGCGTAGCGAGTAAGATGTGCTCCGCAGAAGAGCAGCTCGAGCTATGCCACATAACAATCACATGAATATCTTACCGTACAGAATGAAAACTTCCTACTAATGTGTAAAATTCGAATATATTTTTACATGGCCGTCACTGTCGCATAATTTATACTATGCATCAACATCCATAGCACGCATCTTTCTACATAAAAAATGATAGCTTAGTTGAATCCGTTTCCACCTGTGCTATGCTATTTGGACTAATGAATATGATTGGTGGGTATCAAACGCACCCATAAAACGTAGCATAGCACATCTCTGTTGGAAAGGCAGCCTTAACCAATTGAAATCTGTTCTACTCACGTTACGACTGCGATTAAAACGCATTGTCAAGTAGAATCATACCGCAGACAGACTAACAAAACACCAGTGTCATATTGGAGGAATGTTGCACAGTAATACACGAAACAAAGGATATTGATCTACTGTCAGCAAGTACCTTTATGTTGGTAAATATGAGGTTGTTAACCTCGCTTTTTCGCAGTGATATTTTGCTTTTAAGCATTTCCTTACAAGACGCAGATAATATTAAAATTTAGTTTCGTACTCGTAATAGTAACTTAATTATGTCTCTTTCGATCCCATTACACAGGGTTCGCTGTTTTCTTGCATTTAATCGTTTCAAATAGCGACAGCTGGTGTCTTGCTACAAATAAATGCGAAACTTTGTAATGGTAAATTAATGTCTGTTACTCATTCTGCCCCTCTAGACAAGTGGTAATTCTTGGCCGGCGTTTGATGGAATAGAATGACGAATGTATAGGGATTTGACGTACAGTCGTTAACGCATGTCAAAAACGTTAAATCCCATACAATTGTCATTCTATTCTATTAAACGCCGGCCAATGAAATGCCACTTGTGTACAGGGGCTGAACAGCTTAACGCATCTGGATAAAACTTGGCACAGAGTAAGATAATAGTCTGGAATTGCATATAAGCTCTCAGTGGTAAAAAAAGACGGGTTGCACTCTGGGAGTGCCGGCAGAAGTGAAAACATTTTCTTTTTTTCTTTCTTCGTTATATACATAGAAAAAGATAAAAAAGAACATACCATACCTATAATATAGCGCTAATCATAGAACCTATCACTTATTTTCTGCTAATTTTCTTTCAGAAGAAATTAATAAATTATGAAAAGAAAAAATAATCACAACAAGTTTCAGAAGGCCAGGTGGTTTGAACCCGATACTATCTGAAACTACAAGGACTTACAGTCGAAGTGCTTACCGTTTAAGCTTAATCTTGTATGACGTCAGTCGTCGGTTACGGTTCAAAGGTCAACTAATCCTGACGCTTCCTTAACATTTTACACCCATCCAACGCCGCTAAAGAAGTTTTCACTTCAAAAACATCAAATTCTTAATCAACATTTTACCTTCTATTGCTACACTGTCTACTCATTATATCCGTCACGTTTCGTTGTGAAAACCGCCGTGATGGTTCAAGTAAAGCTCTTAAGTAAAATGAGTTGAATAAGTAGTAGTATTTAAGCTGGCTATTACAAGTACTGCGTGTACCGCGACGGCCCCCGGGGCGAATGATTTGCTCAAAAGGCTGAGGTTTTGTGCTGTTTCACAAGCATTTGTTATGTACTCTTTCTTGTAACAGACGATACCCGACTTGTGATTTGGCCCTTTCTTTACTTAGGCCTTACTAGATACTATTTTATTTTGTACGTGCGGGATATCCCCACGTCTACCCCCTCCCCCTCCCACGGAGCCACAGGGGAGGGTTATGTTGGACTTGAACCGACTAAACCGCACGCCGTCTGTGGGTCGTTGTGCTAGGCCGAAGGTGACGCTGTCAGACAAAATATCCCTCGCACTCCGGCTGACCCAGGGCCATCCCTCTCGGTCTGGCCCTCTTCGGGTTACTAGCTACTACTAGTAAAGTAAAGGGAAATTCTACTTTCCCGTGGCACCAGCTTTCTTATTGGCTAATTAAATGGTTATGGCTTTTCCAAGCGACTGAAATATGGTGTTCTTAGTATGGTTTTATTAGTAGGTTCCTACAGGGTCGGCAGCACCAGTGTGAAGTCTCTGGTGTTGCACACGTCCATAGGAGACGATTACTATTTTCCAAGTGGTGGGCCGTGTGTTTGTCTGCCACTTAAGTGGGAAATTCGGGAATCGGGAACTTACTTCAATTTTATAGACCGTCCTGTCTGTCTTACATAGAACAGAAAAAATACTTTTATAAAGTATTCTCGATAATCAAATTACTGGAAATACTGATCTTGTTCCCGTGACACAAAGTTCTAGAAGAAATAAAGAGTTCCAGACTATATCTTTGACTGTACCAAATATCATGCAGATCAATTCATCTGTTCTGGTGCGATTGAGTAACAAACGTAAGTACATCCATCCAAATTTTCGCTTTTAGATTACATTTCAAACAAACTTTGGTAATTGTGTTACCAAACTACACGTTGCCAATTTTGAACTGTCGTATACAGTTCCAAATTTAACTTTGATCAACATATAGTCTTGATTACACTCATAAGTCCCTCATAGCAATCGAATGATCTCTTGTAGCTGTAACTATCAGTTAAGACGTGCAGTTGATGCGCGTTATACATTTCGTGCAATTTAATGATTACGAGAATAGATTTTAGCGCTGATTGAATTTAACAGTTACATCAGTGCACGGCGATCAGTGCGTCATAAAATGAATGTATCACTCTACAGTACTCACTAGTTCACCGTTAAAGTATAAAATTATTCTGATTAAGAAACACTGGCAATTCTTAAGGTGGCTTTCCGAGGTTTGTTGGCGGACGGACGCCCGTGGAATGAGTGTTATCTGTAGAAGCGCAAGCAAGTCCGTAACAATTTTGAAACAAACTACACACTGTATAGTAATCGATGCGTGGTGCATTACTGAAGCTCAGTTTATGAGTCCATTAGGATCTAGCTCGTGTATCCAGTGGCAAAGGGTGAAAATTTTCATAAGGGAAGTCGGGCTAGCGATTCGCTACGGCTGGAGAAAGCAGCAATTTGGGTTAAAGGATAATATCTATATTGTTATTTAATGATGGAGGGTGGTATACCCTCATGAAAGATGGACCAATGACCTGAAAAAGGTGGCAGAGGTGGACTGGATGCGCAAGGCGGAGGATCGGTATTGCGCACATTGGGAAAGGCCTATGTTCTGCTATGTACTATAGTAGGCTAATTGATTGATTGTGGCTGTATTTAAAATAAAGCTGGATGACCGCGGTTGTCTGCTGTACGTGATCAAATCTGCAGAAGCAGGCACCATGGAAAGCCGCCTTTAATGGCCTCGAGGGCTGGGGAAATTACTACAATGCGTAGGCCTTTCATTTCCAACATCTCACGTAACATTGCAGCATCTGAACCAACATAATGAATGTGGAATACAAATGTCCTGTTTCGCGAGTCGCTCGTGTATTCAAGCGATCAACCACCCGGTGAGTTTGCTTGTAGATGTCGCATTTAAAGCGGAATTTTAATTACTTAAACGGCAGTTGATTAATCTTGTACACGCTTTATTTTAGAAACGTTACTTATTCTTGATAATGAATCTGCATGTAAATAGGTAGTGACAAAACGGGGCCGTTTTCTCTTCTACTGCTTATCTGACAACTTGGTTTAATTTCCATTTAGTACCCATAGTTCCATTTAGTTCCATTCCCGTGGATTCCAAGAATCTGTTTCGGGGTTAGAAAGGTTATTTTGTGCTTCTAGCAGCTACCCGCGGCTCCTCCCGTGTGGATGTTGGTTATCGCGACCAAACATAGCATACCTATATATGTCCTTTCTGAAGCTCTAATCTTCTTTTGTACCGGATTACATGTACTTTATTGTAGTAGTAAAGATGTCAAAAGTCAAAGTCAAAAATCATTTATTCTGCATAGACCATTAAAACGGTACTTACAAAACGTCAAGTTTAAAAAAAACAAATGTGAAAGCGCATAAGACCGACAGAGCTCCTTTCGCATTAGCACAGTCTAACGTGTGATATTAGTAGATATAGATTGCAGACTAGAATCTATTTCTGTACAAAATTACTTTTCAGATCCGTTCAACTTTTTATGAACCTAAATCCCTAGAGCTTCTATAAAATCTCGAGTAGAGTTCTAGAATACAATTGGTACTTAAAACTTCAGAGATTCATGACTGAAGATCGTTCTAGAAACCTTAAACATAAAATTGAAGAACGCTGAGTACTCCCAAGACTGGGGACAATTACCTGTTCTGGATCGAAAGGCGAAGTGGCCACTTATGTGCCCTCTTAAGAGGTCGGATAAAACCAGGCGAAATATACTTTTTTCATAGCGACTGAATAGAAAATAATATACAAGAACACTCGAGTAAGAACGTGATATACGTGCCTATATCCATTGACATATATTCGTACGTAGTTCGTACATGTATATCGATGTACATATATAACGATGTCGATGACTATCCATGTCTGTGTGGTCTAAAGTGGTAGATAGAGGTGTTTTACCATAACAACCTTATAAATCACCTACCATATTTTTAGTACCCTGTTATCAACTGAGTATTCTAGAGTTAGAAAATGGAAAACTGGTAGTATGTTGTAATTGAAAGGAAAAAGGTCACAATAAATTATATGACCCTCTTGCCTAAAGAAGCCAAAAAAAATATACAGATAGGCCAAAAGTAGTGTCTGGATTGGCTAAGTCAATCTATTTGTAAAGTAGATACGTTTGACCAATATTTCACCGGTGGCTGTTGAAAAATGATGATGTGTTCAATGTTTAACACGCTTGTTTACAAGCTACCAATTCACTCTAAACTTGAACTGTTTGGTTATAACTTTCCAGAAAAACAGACTATATAGCAGTTCTACTCCTTACCAGTATGCGCGATGTACAGTCAGAACCAGAAATATCATGAGTACAAAGGTCCAAAATGATCTTAAAACGAAGGTAATAAGTGCAAATCAAACTGTTTTATTGGATTACTGTACTTTTGCCTGCGGCTCCGCCCGCATGGATGTCGGTTAACGCGACGAAACATAGCCTGTGTCCTTTCTCAATGTCTTATCTACTACTGTACCAAATTTCGTCAAAATCTGTTCAGTGGTTTAGGCGTGAAAGACGGACAAACAAACACACACACTTTTCCATTTAAAATCTTAGTTATGGAACAAACGGTCAGCTGGATGGGAGGAAAATCAAGGCATTAAGATCATTTCTGAGTACTTTGTTCATCAAGATCGTTTTGATGTTGACTGTAGATACAAATTTCTAAAACGTTTTGTAGGTATATATTAAAGGTAAAATATCCACCATTTGATACAATCTCAATTTAATCAATCAATTACCCAGTGCTATCCACTGTTTGACAAAGGCCTCTCTTAATTTGTCATAGCTACTGCCAGATCTTTTTGACTTCCTCATTAAGTCTATCCCAGCCTGAACGCATCCCTTAGGTATACGTAGGGACTGCTGCAATTTAAAAAAAGACAAGTTGCACTCCGGGAGTGCCGGCAGAAGTGAAAACTTTTTCTTTCTTTCTTTTCTCGTTATATACAGAGATAAAGATAAAAAGAACATACCATACCATACCTATAATATAGCGCCAATCATAGAACCTATCACTAATTTTCTGTCAAAAGAAATTAATGAATTACAAAAAGAAAAAATAATCACAAAAAGTGTCAGAAGCCCAGGTTCGAACTCGGTACTATCTGAAACCATAAGGACTCACAGTCGAAGCGTTTACCGCTAAGCTACGAAGCTTACCTAACAAAATAAACAATCTGTAGCTAATGTTGTATGACGTCAGTCGTCGGTTACGGTTCAAAGTTCAAGTAATCCTGACGCGAGTTTAACACTTTTAACCCATCCAACGCCGCTAAAGTAGTTTTAACTTCAAACGTATATAAATCTTAGCCAACTTTTTCAGATCATCAGTGTATCTAACGTGACGACCTCACTGGCGTAGCGGTAGAATGTTCGACTGCTATGCAGGAGGTATGGGTTCGATTCCCGCTCAGTACAAATATTTGCATTGGTCTGGGTATTTCCCCAAAAACTATCTAATTATGTTTATATTTTGTTTAGATTGCATAACACAAGCTAGTTACGTGGTAGAATATTTATTTATTTATCAAGCTTAATCTCATTTCATTCTCACCTAATTCAATCTCAATCACTTTTCATTTTGTCATTTGGTTTAAGATTATTTATTAGAACTTGCCTTCTGATTGAATCTATACTATCTTACACAGAGCTCAAGTAACACTGGTCACCATGTTCCTACCAATCGAGCCGCTAACTAATAGAAGCGTCGTGATAGTTCAGTTGTTACGTCACGCAATCAGCTGATCAAACCAAAGATTTATCGATTCATTTGCAATATAATCATTTTGCATAAGCGGCCGATTGGACCGCCACCAGCGTAGTTAGTACCCACTGAGGTTGTTATTTATTATGAGATGTTTGGACATGTTGGGTTTTAGACGGTTTAATGTACAGCTGTAGTTAGATTTTGTTTTGGAGGAGAGGGTGGTTCGGGGAAAGAGGGACTTAGGATTCATATGAGCGTGATCAATATGCAGGAATAGTGATGTATCCCGAAAAGTAGAGAGTGGAAGGAGAGAACATTCACTCACATTCAGCACTTGTAATCGTAATCGCACATGTTTTCTTGGCATTGGACCAGATTCTTAAAGCCCCATTAAGAGATTGGCCCCGCTTTTAGGAAAAGGATTAGAAGGTTTTTTACAGGGTCGGCAGCACGAGTTTTACGCCCCTGGTGTTGCACGAGTTCTTGGTCCACCGTAACCACTTCCTATCGGGTGGCCCGCCTGATGGGAAGTGGTGGTGTGCTTGTCTAGCACATTTGTGGCATAAAAACAATTAGATTGTGAATCCAATCCGGAGACAATAAAATAAGCTGTCTTTTTGGCACAGAAAACACAACATCAGCTACAAGCATTTTTCATGCTAAAGGCAAAGATCGCGGGTTCCATTCCAGACCAGTTCCACCGGGACTGATTCAATTTTTGAAGTGAAATACTTCTTTAGCGGCGTTGGATGGGTAAAAAGTGTTAAACTCGCGCGTCAGGATCGCTTGTCCTTTGGACCGTAACCGACGACTGACGTCATACAATATTAGCTATAGACTGTCCATTTTGCAATATACGATAAATAGCTTCGCAGCATAGCGGTAAACGCTTCGACAGTAAATCCTTATGTTTTCAGATAGTACCGGGTTCAAACCTGGCCTTCTGACACTTTTTGTGACTATTTTTTCTTTTTTTAATTTATTACTTTTTGTGATTATTTTATCTTTTTGTAATTTATTATGTATTATCTTTTTCTATGTATATAACGAAGAAAGAAATAAAGAAAAAGTTTTCACTTCTGTCGGCACTCCCGCACTTGTCCCGTCTTTTTTATTCTTCTTTATTCGAATAAGTAACATCCTTAGTTAATATTTAAATACACTAATACCTACCATTGATTAATAGCGCAACAAATCTATACCCATAAAACATGTTGCGGAACAAATTGCTGGGTACAGTTGATCAATTATCAACTATACTTGAACAACACCTGAACCCAGATTAAATCGCACGTAGGAGAAAGTTCCTCGTCCCCGTCCCTTGTCTTAGGACCATAGGGCACTTTACATTTAGCTATTAGTTTGTGGCTTATTGTTGTCCCTAATTTATTCGCTTTTACAGACGTTCGTTAAACGTAATAATCATTTTTCTTAGATATATTATACAGCGCTATTTAGAACTAAACTTACAATATCTTGTAAGAGGGTTGATAAAAAATGTTTTATTGATAAATATTTTTATTATTTTCCGAACTAAAGGTGCTGTGTACCAAATATCAGAACAGTCAACAGGAAGGGGGGAAAATCAAGGCATTAAGATAATTTTGAGTACTTTGTTCATTAAGATCGATTTGATGCTGACTGTACCTACTATGCGCCTGTCAGTCCGATAGCCGTAATCTCGTGATACAAAACGTCTTGTATGCTCCATAACATGAGCTTAGTGCAGCCGTGCCCTTACAGGCCTGAGGTACTGGGATCAAAGCTAACAAGATTTACGGCGTCTACGATATATAAACCAAATGTGCGGAAGATCTGACTGGACTGATGTAAAACATAATATACAACTAAAATTAGGATTCAAATGTACGCTTTGATATTTATCGTTAATGACAGTAAAGCTATTTGTTAGTTTCGTGGTATAATTATATATTAGTTATTCTACGTGACATGATTTGTATAAAATAAAAAAATAATATATTTTTAGAAACCTAAAAAACACACTCTTTATAGAGAACCGAACAAAAAAGAAAAAATAAGTTTTAATAAATTTAAATTAAGAATAGTGTTAAAATGGTCGAAAAATATAAATTAATAATAGGGTAAATAAAAAAAAGTATTTTTCTCAAACATGCAATGAAATGTTGACATTACGTTCCTCTTAATAGGCTGCGAAGTATGACGTTTCAGGCACGGCTCGGACCAGAGGCCGGTAATGAATTTTCATACAAACCTTGCAAGGCCTAGGCCGGAGAAGTCCTCTTTTTTAATTTCGATTCCACATAAATTTGTGGCAAAGGCATCGACACTCTGCCACTATGCGTATCTATTAAAAAAAAAACAATAAACGACTTGGTATGTACTTAGAGCAGTTTCATTTACATAAAAAAATCACATTAACTAAATAACACATTATTATCAATTGTTTTCTTAACTATACATATAAACATTGAAATATTAATATTTACCTAATTTAGTTGCAACAAATTGATATTTTTAACAATGATAGATAAGTGTCACTGTTCATTCAGAAACGTGCCTTTATACTTTTTTTAAGTAACATGATAATGAACATAAATGTAAATGTTTTCTGTTAAAATCAAGCTAAAATAGGCGAAATAGTAATATACACGTGAGTTAAAGTTTTTATCTTGTTTGCTTTTAATTTCTTTAAAAATAAATCTTTAATTTTTTTGTTGTTTATTTCATTGCCCGTTTGAGAAAAGCACTATACATACCTCGGCGGGAAATATGGGGTTGCCTGCCTCAGACCTATCCGGCCTCGCTTCGCTCGGCCGTCTTGTATGTCTTCGGCCGGCAACCCTTTTCTTCCCGGCCTCTGTAGTAATGTACTATTGTTTTAAAAAGCGTGTGGTGTCATAAGTTATAAATATTTTTTTGACAGATATGAGTAGAGTGATTGTCATTTTGATAATATCTTGAAAAGCACCCACACGCCTTTTTAAATAAAATCCATTTTTTATTAGCACTATTATTAATTTATATTTATTGAAAATTTTAACACTATTCTTAATTTAAATTTATTAAAAATTATTTTCTGTCACAGTTTACACTAAAAGAAAGTGCGGATAGAATGAGCATTCGCTCGCGTTTGGTATAAATCCACCTTAAGAGGACTGGCTGGTCGAATCACTATGAAGTATTATGTATGTCATAAACACAATATGTAAATTTGTGGGTGTGATATATACATGCACAGGTACCTATGTAGCTTTGTCTGTTTACTTGGATGTGTGCGTGTGTTCTGAGTGTAGGTAAGTAATGTAATGTTATTGTCTTCAGTGTTGTTCATGTGACATTAATTTTACTTTATAATGCTAATTTAGTTTTATTAGCTCTACTTAACCAGCGCATTAGTGACAGTTATGCATACTAAGTAAACTTATTACCTATCTATATGAATATAAAGATGTTTAGAGGTCTGGATTGTTTGTCTGGGCGGGCCTTCAAACGGCTGAACAGATCTAGGTGACATTTGGCATAGGAATATTATAATATTCTGAATTAACGCATAGGTTTTATCCCTGGAATAGTTTCCTACGAGTTGCGAACAGGATTTGAATTAAAAGCCTGCGAATTCGCAGAATAAGTATTAAGTGTTAGACTGAAATCAAACTACTGACACAGTAATGTAATTATATTGAAAAATAAAGGGGGCCGACCTCACGTTACACTCCTGTACTCTCCCGAATAGTTGTGCGATCACTTGACTCAAATTGATAGCCCTGTGCATAGATAGAGTTCGCACAGCCATCGAAATATCTTCTACACAAGTAATGAAATAAATTCATGCTAATTATGGTTACAACTGCAAAATCTTATGTTCATTACTTGTTAAACTTCGATACGGATAAAGGTTACCATTGAGAAACCGCAATGCATTACGCATATGTGCTGCGTGCGTCAGCAGTTGTCGTATGTTGCCGTCTTCGGAGTCGTACCTTTGCGCATTCCGACTCGAAATGTTAATATCTAATTGAAATTTCTTTAGCGCAAATCATGCTCTCTGTTTCTGCTTTCCCATGTTGTATCTAAGTTTACCGCTTATGGTGTTACCACACACGGTATATGTTTTCCAATTAACTCGATACAATATTTTTATGACTGACTGCTACGTCGGCGGTATGAGCATTGATGTATGAAAGTTTGTACCCCCCAAGTTGGTTGGATAAAGACAATTGTTCATGAGAACCTTTGAAAGGTTTTCACTATCGGCTTTTGGTTTTGAAGTATTTCATTTGATAATATTGAACCGACTTTTATATTTATTAATAAAAAGTTGAAAGTAACTAAAATTTTGTTCACTTAGTTAACGGTAACTCGCGTCTTCTTTTTTCATACATACACGTCGGTTACGGATTCTTTGACCTAGTTTCAGGTAAAAATTTCCTCGATCTGAGTGTCACTCCTTGGCCCTTAGGTCGTCCTTTATTGGGTTATCAATTCACTTTCGCATCATAAATCTGATTCATCAATCTGCTTTCTTCCATGTTTATCCATACGCCTTTTGAATGTTTATCCGCATTCTAGACCCCAAAACACAAGCTAGTTAAGCTTTTCCTCTTTTGAGTCTAGACAGCGTTGTGTAGAATGTCTTAGAATATTATTCCTTTGTGTACATTAATTACTACATCTTGTTATCTTATCACGCTGTTACTTAAAGGATCGATTACCCCACCTCAGTTCACTGCTGGACATAGGCGGTTGTCTATTGTTTACCCGAAATATATATGCCATAATCATCATATTCCCGAATTTCATTTGCCCGAATGTTTTGTTTGCCCGAAAAGACATATGACATACTTTCGATTGATTGTCATATTTTTGATTGCCATAATAATTATTAGACATAATATTTAAACGCCAAAATTATTGTTAGACATAATATTTAAATGCCATAATAATTCGGGTAAACAATAGACAACCTACTAACCTAATTCAAATGGCCCCTAACCAAACTGCTTCTGGGTGGTTAAAAAAAAAAAACACCTAGTCGGAGTGCCCTAAAGTCCCGATTGCATCCAGTTTCTCCTGATATAACAACCGTTAAACACCCAATGTCGATGGCAAATGATGTTATAGCATGTGATAATTCGCGCATTTGATAATTCGGGCTTACAATGATTATGACAAATGATGTTATGGTAAGTGACTTTCTGGGAAACAAAGCTTCTAGTATGTGAATATTATGGCAAATAAAATTCGGACAAATGAATATTCCGTCATATAATATTATGGCTGTTGACTATTATGGCAAATGATATTCGGTCAAATAAAATTCGGGCAAACGGCGGTATACCGACATAGGCATCTCCGTGTGCGCTATTTTGTCCGATCCTCTGCCTTTCGCATTCAGTCTGTTTCAGCCATCTTTTTCAGGTCGTCAGTCCATCTGGTTAGGGGGTGTCCTACCTTCCGTTTGCCTTCTCGCGGTCTCCACTCTAAGACTCGTCTGCTCCAACGGCCATCGTTCCTTTGACAGAAGTGGCCAGCCCATTGACACTTCAGCTTGCTTATTCTGCGAGCTATCTCGGTAACTTTGCTTCAAACTCGTTTCGAATTCTATCCTTCAGAGTAACTCCAAGCATAGTTTGCTCCATAGCCCTAGAATTTTAGTTTATGGACTAGCTTTAACGTCAGTCTCCACGTTTCGGCACCGTATTTACAACAGGTAGGACGCAGTCAAAGACCTTTGATTTCAGGCATTGCGGTAGGGGAGAAGAGAACGACGTAGTTTGCGAAATGCTGCCCAACACAGTTAAATCCTACTGGCTAGTACTTTTTCGAAGTTATTTTTACCTAGCTAGATAACCTGGCCCAGGTATACATATTTTAGGTCAACTTCGAGCCCTTCGATGGTCTTTCTCGATGCAACATGTTCGTTGAACATAATCTTGATTTAATTCAAGTTTTCACCGAGGCCGACGCGTCGAGAAGCTCCATTTAGGCTGTGCAGCAATGCGTGATTATGTATATGCTTTTAGGATATTGATTACTAATATCATATAATACTGTAACATTATTGTAATGTAATGCAAACACACATTCGTTTACTCAAAGCAGTCGCAATCGCAGCGATTATCTACGTCTACGTTTCAAATAAAGCCCGATAATCATAATATTATTGAATCCGCTACAACCAGCTCAGAGCTGACGGAAAAGGATTTAAAACAAAACCCTTCGATGCCCAGAACTTATACTGTGATCCCGATTACGATCTTCTATTATATTTTCAAGAGAGCATCCATATTAGTTTTGTGGATAAGATTTTTGTAAAAACTCGAGCAAGTCACGATCTATCTGTAATTGAAATAGTAGACAACAACTCAAATTTTATGTGGCTATCATCTGTGGCAAGCAATTTAAGTGTGTTAACAAATCTTGGAAGTCAGTTGTCTTATTCTTATCAATCAATGTATTGTAAATTCACTGTCAGGTTTCTACTAATACGCGCCGCAGCACCCAATTCACCGCTTTCCATATCCAGTCAATCCCAGTTATATTTTTCAGCCGTTCAGTTCATCTGACTGGGAGGTCTCTACTCTGTGGGACTCGCATTCGGTTATCGATCCTTCGGTAAGCCTATTGTTTGCAGGCAAACTCAATTCAATTCGATTTAGATAGGAAAAATATGGTATTGGTCTAGGCGGGGTTTGAACCCGCGATCTTTGCCTTACAGGGACAATGCTTTGACCAATAAGCTACCAGACCTCGCCCGAACCAATCCAAATTTCTCCTTCATATCCGTCTTTGAATCAATGTTTAAAAATGATTGAAATATCATTCATTGGTTCCGACAGTTCGTGAGAATATCGGTAGACCCTCCACCGTCGTCTCAAAGACGGATATAAAGGAAAATTTGGATTGGTTTGGGCCAGGGCTGGTAGGTTAGTGTTCAAAGCATTGCCCTTGTAAGGCAAAGATTGCAGGTTTAAATCTCGCCTAGACCAATTCAATATTTTTCCTACATTAATCAATTTTAATATTTACCATGCAAAATGCTTAAAAATTGCATTAGAACTCAATTTAATATTCAATTTTCCAAAAGCGGTTCGGTTGTATACGGAACGGTACTCTCAATGCGCGTATCCGACGCACACTTAACCGCCTTTTTAGTAGGTGCCTATCTTAAATTAAAATAATACTAGCTGTTGCTCGTGACATCGCCAGTGGGGTTTTGTTATCGTTCCTGCAACTCATGGTAACCTTTTCCCGAGATGAAGCCTATGTGTTATTTGAGACTATGACCTATCCCTGTACAGACACGACACAAATGTAGATTCGTCCACATTTAGCCTGAAGGATATTAAAAATTGTAAGTTGACGTTGTAAAGTGCCGCAGTGGAGTTTGTTGCGCCATTTCTTCTCCACCAGCGCCTTGGAAGCGGTGGTAAACTTTGGTTAAGTAGAATTATTATTGACGTCAGTAAGAAACAATCATGTTGTTCTAGATTTAATAAAGATATTTGACTTCGACTAAATTTCAGTAAGACCGTTGACCCGTTAGAGCGTATTTGTATAACAAATATCATAACAAAGCTTAGCATTAACATATAATATTAATAGGATACGATAGGATAATAAGTCTTTATATCAAGAATTACAAATGCAAATTCAATTCATAGATACCATAACGGAACCAATTGCATTATGGGCTGTCACAACAGCACTACAGGTGCATAATTAGCAATTATAATTCGGTATCGGTGTACGGTACATGAGTCATTGTGATTGGTACATATTGGCAACTGCACTCATGTTTCCCATGTCAGCGGGAACTGATCATTGGGAATATTTATAATGAGTAACTACTGTTACGATGCGACCTGTTCATCGATAGATGGTATTTGTATTGTATTGCTGGTTTACAAGAAAATAATTAGTCATTTGTTATTGTTTGTTGATTCACATAAAAGTTTCCTTTGGAAATATATGTGCTGATTGCTATCTTATATATTTAAACAAGAAATTCTTGTATATATATATATATATATTTGGAATCTCGGAAACGGCTCCAACGATTTTCACGAAGTTTAATTTACAGGAGGTTTCGGGGGCGATAATCGATCTAACTAGGATTCATTTATAGAAAATGTCCTAAAAAAATACAAAGCGAAGCGGTCATCCATTTACTTTTAGGTATATAAATCTACAAAAAACATTTATTCATACGAGAGGTACAGAAGATGTACCAACCCTTAGACACAGCCTGCTAAAATGTCAATATTGTTTTTAAACTGTCAATGGGTGCATGTCATAGGATGTATGTATATGACAACTCATAGCGTAGTAGAAGCGATTTTAACGGCGCCTTGAAATGACACTGTGTCTAGGTATAGAGTAGAGCTTGTATATAGTCTAAGGGTGTACCTTAGATCTTGAGACCCCGACAAGTCTAGATGGACTTTCAGAATTTAATTTTACAGTGCATTTTGCTCCTAAAAAGAGGAACTTAATAATCCAACAGTCTCAAGGGAAATCACCATAAGTCTAGCCCCTCTAGACAAGTGGCAATAGTCTATAAGGCCAGGTACTCGGGCATAAAATTCAAACTGAATTGATTTGAAATTCTTGAATAAAATGTAATGCAAAATATCACTTAAAAGAAAAGGTTCAATAAATCACAACGCTGTGCATAAAATCCCGTGCCATATGATATGCAGAGGTCCTAAGCACCCTCCGAAGGGCCTGATCGCTGACGCACCGAAAAAGGTGTTAGGCAGAACAATCAATAACTTCACCAGTTTCTTAGACCCCTTCTCTAACCCTGCCTTTAATAATAAATTTGTTAGTTCAAACGAACGTAAGAAGTGTCGGGGTTCTTGTTTATTTGGTTGGAGCCAGTTCTCGCGCGTCAGTCGGAATAATCCGGTCAATAACATAAATTTCGAGGAGGCACGCTGCGTTATTGGATTTGTCGTTGCCGGCGAGCCGTTGAGCCCTCTCATAACCTATTCGTGTAGAACTATCGAAAATAAAGTGGAAATCCGAGGAAATCTGTAGAAGTGTTAGGTGAAAATTATACTGAATTCCAAAGGTAAACTCTACAGGTTGTTAGGTTTATGTCCAATATAGATTAAAATTGAAAAGCTCTTTGTTTTGATGACATACAAAATATAGATTTTCGATGTAACCATTTTGTGTACGAAATACTACCATTTAGTGGTTGTCAGGACAGATTCGATTTTAGATAATGCACTGGAGTGAAAGAAATAAGAAATGTTTCACGTCGTTGTAGGTCATTCCCCGACCATATTTTGTTTTCAAACCAATTAATATTGTTACGAGCGTGGGGATCGGTTTGAATAGAAAATGCGAGGACAACCGTTGAAGACAGACTTTATTCAGCTTCACTTCAATTACAGCAAAGCGCGTAGAAATTCGAAAACTCTTCCTTACACAACACACAGTCACTTGTATAATCGCACTGTATAACTTCACACACTTTATCGCTTTGATCGCTTCGAATACTAGTCTTAGACTAACTAGAGCAGCGGCTGTTAGCTCGCCTTTTATATAAGGTGCGGCCGAGTAGCGAAAGATCGAGAAAAGACAGGTACGTTCTGAAAAAGACAGGAACTTTCTGGGAGGTTCTATTAGGACTTGTGTCTCTTTCTATTCATTCCAATCCTTCTAGAACAGTGACGTCAAGGCATGCTGTCTCTTTCTATAGTGCCGTCTCGCTCACTCTTATGGAAATTTGGCCATATATTGAAGTGGCCAAGCGCCGGGCGTAGCACTACCCCCTTCTTAGACATGCTCGTCCCGAGCATTATTAGATCCGTAGTATCTCGCCAGTCGGTCAACATGTACAATCTTCAAGGGGCTTCGCTGGTTGCGTTGTATCCGGTATGTAACGTCATTGATCCTGGTGACAACTTTATACGGCCCTTCCCAGGTTGGAGACAACTTCGGAGATTTGCCTTTGCGACGCATCGGATTGTGTAGCCATACGAACGAGCCTTCGTCGAACCCGGCTTGATGAGAGTTGCGGTCGTATCGGGTTTTCATTCTTTCGCTTGCCTGGAGCCCAGATTCACGGACGTGGGTGTGAACGTCATTTAGTCTATCGCGCAATGCACTAGCATATTCCGTGATTTCTTGCGGTGAATCTGGAGGACGTCCAGTCAGTAGATCAGCCGGTAGTCTCAGTTCTCTGCCAAAGTTTGCACACGCAGGCGTCACCGTTGTGTTTTCATGTATCGCTGTTCTATAAGACAACAAGAACAAAGGAATATGACTATCCCAGTCCTTCTGGTGGCTCTCAACAACCTTAGCCAAATGCCTTTCCAAGGTTTGGTTAAATCTTTCAACCATTCCGTCAGACTGCGGATGATATGGGGTGGTCCTGGTTTTATGAATACCCATTATCCTACAGGTTTCTTGAAATACCTGTGATTCAAAATTCCTTCCCTGGTCACTGTGTATTTCCAGAGGAACTCCATATCGGCAAAACACTTCCGTGACTAGTCTTTCTGCAACTGTAGTTGCTTCCTGGTTAGGTATGGCAAAAGCCTCCGGCCATTTAGTAAAGTAGTCCATTACTACTAGGATGTATTTGTTTCCAGACTCCGATGCAGGAAATGGCCCTGCAACATCTAATGCAATCCTTTCCCAAGGCGCTCCAACATTGTATAGCTTCAATACTCCCCTGCTCCTTGTATGAGGCCCTTTTACCGATGCGCAGCATGTACATTTCCTACACCAATCTTCAACATCCTCACGGCAATGGATCCAATAGAATCGTTGACGAACCTTCATCAACGTCTTCTTCACACCAAGATGGCCGCCTGAAGTTCCGTCATGAAATGATCTCAAAACCTCATTAATTTTAATCTTTGGGACAACCAACTGTACATGTGAGTCTTTCCCGTTTGCAGACTCCCATTTTCTACACAGGACTCCATTGTGTATCACGAGGCTTTTCCATTGTGCCCAGTAGCTCTTCGTAGCTGCACTCATTCGGGAGACATCACTCCATTTCGGCTTAGGTGTTCCTGTCCTTATCCAATCGAGAATAGGCTTGATGTCTCGATCCTCTTGCTGTGCTTGCTGCATGGCTTCGCTACTCCATTCATCGCTGACAGTAACAGTCCTAATCGTTCTAACCGCCACACTGTCCTTAGCTTCTTGCCTGCCACAATGGTTACGTTCCACCGGACAAGGTCTTCGAGAGAGCGCATCTACATTTCCATGCGCTTTCCCACTCCGATGCTCTCGTATTCCTGGCTCTTCAATCTGTCGCGCCGCTTGTTCTTGGCCATTACCATATTGAGTCCGTTTCGGGCAGCTAGGCCGAATATGTCCTTGTTCTTTGCAGAAATAACACCTGGGGGCGAATTTCCGACGGTACACACGTTGCTCATTTGTTGAGATCTCACGCAATCTATGTGGTCGAGGGTCATGTCGTACAGCTTCCACTTCAAGGGCGTGAGCAACAGCATCTTTAAGGGTTGCATGGTGACCCAGGCGGACGGCAGCTCTCACCTCCAAGTCTCTAATCCCGTCAATAAAAGCTTGCACCAAAATGCTGTCAAGAAATGACGAAGAAGCTCTTTGGTAAGCTTTTCTCACGAGCTTTTCTATTTCCAAAGCCCACTGCTGCAGAGACTCATTAAGACGCTGGTTTCTGTCCTTCAATTGGGCACGGTAGACATGTTCCAAGTGACTATCACCGTAACGTGATTCCAACGCTTCAAGAAGGCGGTCGTAAGTCACTTCGCCTCCAAGCGCCTCTAAAACACTGAGTGCTTGGTCTCGTAACCCCAATGTTAATGCTGTTTTGGCTTGCTCCTTATCCCAACCGTTCGCCTTTGCCACAGACTCGAACTGCAGTCTGTATGCAGTCCACGAGGAGGTCCCGTCAAATGGCGGTACTTTGAACTTTCCGACAATCTGTGCAGATGGAACGGTTACAGAGCCAGCTGTTCCGCAAGCTATTTTCGTCTCCAATTTTTTTACGTTTTGAGCCACAGACTGCAGCCGTTCCTCATAACTCTCAAATTTCTCGTCGATACCTCCTAATTTCTCCTCGTGGCTTTCTATTTTGTCTTGCACTGAATGAATTTCTCTTTGCCATTCTGCTTTAGACTCTTTCAAGAAGGCAAATAGATCTTCTTGTTGTTCCCGGAGCTGAACCTTTAGTTGTAAGGCCTGCTCCTCCTGTTGACGGGCCTGCTCTGCCTGTTGTTGCTGGAGCTGTGCCTTCAATTGCAGAGTGTGCTCTTCCTGGCGACGGGCCTGCTCTTCCTGGCGACGGGCCTGCTCTTCCTGGCGTCGGGCCTGCTCTGCCTGGTGACGGGCCTGCTCTGCCTGGCGACGGATCAGCTCCTCCTGTTGTTGCTGGAGCTGTGCCTTCAATTGCAGAGTCTGCTCTTCCTGATGACGGGCTTGCTCCTTCAATAAGGTCATAATCGCGCTCAGGTTAATTTCCGATGATGATCTTGAAGCACCCGTCAACGTACTCGGAGTACCCGCAGCCTCTTCCGCGGCCTGGCTTCTGGTTTTAACTCCCTCCCTGTCGTCTCTCGGCATTATCGGCATTTTCTATCCCGCTTCTGACACCAGTTGTTACGAGCGTGGGGATCGGTTTGAATAGAAAATGCGAGGACAACCGTTGAAGACAGACTTTATTCAGCTTCACTTCAATTACAGCAAAGCGCGTAGAAATTCGAAAACTCTTCCTTACACAACACACAGTCACTTGTATAATCGCACTGTATAGCTTCACACACTTTATCGCTTTGATCGCTTCGAATACTAGTCTTAGACTAACTAGAGCAGCGGCTGTTAGCTCGCCTTTTATATAAGGTGCGGCCGAGTAGCGAAAGATCGAGAAAAGACAGGTACGTTCTGAAAAAGACAGGAACTTTCTGGGAGGTTCTATTAGGTCTTGTGTCTCTTTCTATTCATTCCATTCCTTCTAGAACAGTGACGTCAAGGCATGCTGTCTCTTTCTAGCCTGACGTCTCGTTCTATTCATTCCAATCCTTCTAGAACAGTGACGTCAAGGCATGCTGTCTCTTTCTATAGTGCCGTCTCGCTCACTCTTATGGAAATTTGGCCATATATTGAAGTGGCCAAGCGCCGGGCGTAGCAATATTATGGCCAGTTGTTAATATGCCACGAGTATTTTAAATTTTTGGTAATATCTCATGTTTAAAATTATGTTTTTACATTACTGACAAAAAATTATCAAATATTGTGATATGTTACAAGTTTTTACACAAGTTTAGTCGAACTTTATTGCGTGGCATTACATTCAAGAACATAATACCATTTATTGCTTATATAACACTTAAAAGCTACACTTTTGTAAAATGTAATAAAGATTTTATTGTTATTTTTGTGTTATATTTCGAAATGAGCTCCACGGCTACGCTTGAAGGTGAAATATTTAACGATTTTATTTTAAAGACAACTTTCACAGTAGGGAATTTGTTGAGGGAATTAATAGGGACACGTGTGTCTACTGTCGTGTAGACTACAACAAAGGACGCCGAGGAATACGACTATTTTATTTTGTAAATAGTGTTGTGCTGTCAGCATTTATAGCGAGCTTTAGACGGGGCCATGTTCACCTTAGCATGTATTAATGTTTGTTGGTAACTTAGCCTCCTATCTTGCTGTTAACGTTAAGATAAGACAAATTTTAAGTAAAGAAATATGATTGATTTCGATTAAACTAGATTCAGACAATAAATCTGTGTCTGTGCTAAACCTCAAGCAGATCTGTTCAGTTCCATTGTTCTAACGTGATAATAGTAGATTGTTCAACAAGGGACTAAAACAAGCCATAATGACACGAGATGTTTTAGCCACCCGAGCGAAGCGAGGGTGGCTAATAGTTCGAGTGTCATTATGGTTGTTTAGTCCCACGTTAAACACTCTACTTTTCACTTTGAATGCGAGGAAAAAAAAGCGACTTTTTATACAAAATTATAATATTTAAAAAAAAATTAAGAAATATGCAAATATCTTTTTCAACCTGAATATATTAATTTTATCATATCGATAACGGGGTAAAGCCTCCGTGGCGTGGCGGTAGTGAACGCGGTCGCTACGTAGGAGGCGCGGGTTCGATCTCCGCTCAGTGCAAATATTTGTATGCATAGATATGGGTATTTGCATTGGTCTGGGTGTTTCTATGTATAATATGTATGCATTTACAAAAAAAAATATCTAAGTATGTTTATCCGTATTCTAGATTCCATAATACAAGGTAGTAAAGCTATGCTTACCATGGATCTAAATAGCGTTGTGTGAAATGTTGTGGAATATTTATTTATTTTTATTTATTTATAATAACAAAGTTTCTAAGTTGCACAATTAATTGGTGTACCTAAGTAATTGGTGATTACAACGCAAGCTTATTACGAATAATTTATTCAAAATTCAAATTGCAAAGAAATTTGTCCCGCGGTTTTTTTGTTGTTAAGTGACGTACGGTTTATATGCTTGCATATAGTTATAATATTTAGCCAACAGATTCAAACTTGAAAAATAATTTAAAACTAATTGGAAATGGAGTATAAAATGGACTTATCCCTAATACTTACATAATAATTAATTAAATTAATATCATTATTCGTGGTTCACGAAATTAAATGGGATATTAGATTGTTTCAAATGTCATTTTGAGGTTATTTCTATACCTACACAATCACTAAAAAGGTGATAATCCTCCCATTCACAAACACCGTGATTGGCTGTTTAGGAGTTATCAAAGTAAATTAAAAAAAAATTACTTTAGTCCCTAGAGATTAATTAGGAACTTTAGTCCCGATATGCAGGGAGTAAAATAACATTTTAAGAGCATGAGAAGTGAAAAATAAAAAACATTGTTCCATCCACACAGATTAGGTATGCCGTATCACCTGCGTTCATACTTACAGGTTAAGCATTTGTTTGCTACCTTCGAACCATAAAACCAAATAGCACATTAATTAACAAGATCTACAAGGGTATTAAACCTCATTTCTTTAACTCTCAAATACGGTTATACCTTCTCTGGCTCCAGCATCAGCCGCGTGATTAAGTCCATATATCAATATGCATATTTAGTAAAGCAGTATATGAGATCGGCGTCGCATCAGACAGGTTGCCATAAAAGGATCGTCGACATTTTTCTTTTGGCGGTGAAAGTTTTCATATCTGTTTGGAGCGTTGGTCATCCTCGGACCTTTTAAAGAATTTCTTTTGCATATGCTGGGTATTTATGCGATATTATGGCTTATATGGTTTATTATGAGAGCCAAGCATGAGAATGAAGCTCGTATCCTAGGTCCGTATTCATGTATGGTACTCAGTTAATATCGATTTATTTGAGGACAGATTGTATAGACATAAACGGAAATCTGTCAATCTGTCCTCAGGTAAATTGAGAGAACCGAGTGTCGTTTTAAAATAAGAGTAATAAGCCTTACCCGTCAAGCAACACTTGTATCAGTTAGCAAGTGAGGATGGCATAGCCCCGTAGATCCTAATTAGACCATACACGCTTACACTCTGTGTAGGGCGTTGTCTGTTTGCAATAAAAATAGATAGTGCATATAAATACTAATTTTTGTATTTTGCCTGTTGTATCTATTTGGGTTCTCTTAATACATTTTTCTACACACCAGCTGTGATCCGTCTTATGCAATCTAAGACGCGGTTTATACAGAAGAGACGTGATGGAGACGTATGCCGGTGGCGGACATATCAAGTAACACAATATAAACCTTATGCAGTGCACAATAACGTCGTTTTTGCCTTCGAGGAGAATTGCGCCCGTGCCTCCAGGCGACGTCCCGCTACTAAAGTGACGCGACATGACATTATTCTACACTTCATAAGGTTTATACTGTGTTACTTAAATAGTCCGCCACTGTCTACGTCCCCGCCTCGTCACTTTTGTATAAACCGCGCCTAACTAAAGGGTTGACATTAATGTCAGAGAGTAGGTCTGTATATAGGGTAGAGTAAGGGAAGGTACCTATATCGATTGTCACAGGTGTTTGGAATTGTTGGGTCTACTTTATGTACCCTCGTAGTCAGGGAGAGATCTGATAACTGGTAATTGATTTCACGTGTGTAGACAGAAGACATTGTAGAGGAAATGATTGTTACACAGTAGGATTAAATCACCGGTGTATGCTCTCATTGAGGGACCATATTCAGAGCTTTTAAATGCGTCAACCTTTAGTAAAAGTTCTCAAACAAAAATAATTATTTTTTTAAATTTAATATTTTTACGCCCGTATTGAATGTCACTCAGCTGAACTTCGATTTATTGGAAGAAAGATTGTATACCCATATTGACAAATTTGACAGCTTGTCTGGCAGATTGTCTTTATATATTTTCCTCAGATAAGTCGAGATTCAGCTATTCTAGAATATGGGGCCTTAGAAAGCCTGATGGGGAGCAATGAGCAGAGATTTTTTTACGTCGCACCCCTATCTGCTTTGCTAAGCTGCGCTCTGCATTCCATGTTCTTTGCAACCCATACAGGAATTGTATTAAATTGTATATGTTGCAAAGAGCATGGAACAATTGCATTGAAACAAATTGGAGACTAGACGAACATTTCGAACAGTATGATATGATTACAGCGCTGTAAACATGACATCACAGGATTCATTCTTACGTAATAATATAGAGATCGATAAAACCATCACGTCTTGTAATATAATAAAAAAATTGTCTGGGAGACGCTCCTTGGACACACGCCAAAGATCAGAGCCAGATTAATGGTCGAGTAAAATGGAGTGGTTTTTTCAACAGACGAACAGACTAAAATTTTGTAGTTCTATATACTTATCGTCCAAAGCTTTGACAGTGTAATAATTGTATTGAAACCCTTCAAGTGGGAGTCGGACTCGTACGCGACGGGTTCCGTCACAACCTACAAGATTTAATTAACTTAAATTTTTAACCAATTAGTTTGCTAATTTTTCCTATAGATTTAGATCGGAAAAAGTAAACATCCAAGATGTCCCATCTTATATGTTCACTTTTTGAACCCGCAACTAGTTCCTTAAGCTTTACTCAACTGAGCTTAATTGATATATCTCTTATATTTGACCATTACATGACATTCTCCTACACATGCTTCTTGAGACGACGCGGCGACGGTGGAGTGATCTACTGATAATCTTAATTATTCGCAATCGGTTGAGTCGCGTCGGTAACTCAGTGGTTAAGGAGTTGACCTTACGATCGAGATGCCCCTGGTTCGAATCCTGGCCATTATACTACCTTGGAGGGGTTAGAGGGAATATTAGTAATGTCGGTTGCTAATTTCTTTCATAGAAAGCCGGAGATATGACCAAAAGTCGCGATAACGGACGTTTAGTTTTATTTTAATTCAGTTAGTAGTAAATATTACTATGAATTGAAAGAGCGTTTCACTATAATCTAACTACAAAACCACACAAATCCATAGATTTCCCCTATAATATGTCGAGCATAGTTGGAGGGGTTAGAGGGAATATTAGTAATGTCGGTTGCTAATATTCTTTTATAGAAAGCCGGTGATATGACCAAAAGTCGCGATAACAGACATTTTGTTTTATTTTAATTTAGTTAGTAGTAGAAATTAGTATGAATTGAAAGAGCATTTCACTATAATCTAACTACAAAACCACACAAATCCACAGGTTTCTCCTATAATATGTCGGATAATTCAACTGCTGATTTGCATACAAGCTACCTTCGTCACAGTCGACTGTTATCATTGTACCCGCGCCTTTATGAACGAGGGTTAGGGCTCCTTGCGTTTTGTACGTTTTGGCTAGGTGTACACGACAGTACTATAATAACAGCACCTTTACAGATATACTGAACCCTTGTCACATCAATCTGCTCACCTGCCTTGTGAACAGGGTTGGCGAAAATGTTATTAGAGGGACCTATTATAGTATTAAATAGACTATAGAGAATATCATTGCCTTATTTTTGGGAGAATATGCAAAGCTTTAATAACGCGAGTAGAGCGTTCTTTTTTCAGTCTGTTAGAAAATTTGTCTATAATATCAATTGTTGTGCATGTGTGTGCTGTGGCGTGGCGGTAGTGAACGCGGTCCCTACGAAGGAGGCGCGGGTTCGATCCCCGCTCAGTGTAAATATTTGTATGCATAAATATGTATATTTGCATCGGTCTGGATGTTTCTTTGTATAATATATATGTATTAACAGCAAAAAAATGTATCTAAGTATGTTTATGCGTATTCTAGATTTCATAACATAAGCTAGTTTTAAGTTATGCTTGTGCGATGTGTTTATTATATAGTAGCGATCCGCCCTGGCTTCGCACGAGTGGTAAAAACGTTCCCGTGGAAATCCAAAATAGCCTATGTTTCCAATGGTGAAATAATTTTGGTTAACAGTGGTTTTTGAGTGTATTCATTATAAACATACAAAAATACAAATATTTCTTCTTTTAATAGTGGTGTAGATTATTTATTAGATTTATTTATTTTGCGGAACATACTTACCACTCTATTAAACTCTGCATAGAAACCTCAATCATTTAAGTTTTCTTCTATGTCACGTTATAAGTCATCATTACCTTTATCTTATTGATGGGGTCGTCACAATATATAATTCTCTTTCTTGCTTATATTTAACAGATAAGACATAATTTCCTCAGTTAGTTATTTCCCTGCCGTACCCACTTTCACATATTTTATCCATTTTTGCTCGGGCATAACTCTCCTGGTCAAGCTATTTTGAATCGTTTTAAATATAAAAAAAAAATATATGTTTACAACTATGAATCACATAAAGTGTATGCATTTACCTTACTAGTAACGGTGTCCATTTACAGACCCCTTTGTACAATCACACTGTCATAACGAAAGGGTATATAGGCGAGGGGTAAAATGGCACACCTTAAAATTAAAAATATTAAAAATAGATATAAAAAGTATAAAAACAGTTTGCATCATGCACGGGGCATGTTGATTAGTTTTTATACTTCAACGATTTAACAATGTTATGGGGTTAGGTACTTTAAAAAAAAGGGTAGGTAAATAATGAGTCGAGGTCAGCAAAGAACTGTCAACCATACGAATATAATTAATTCGTTAGGACATTTTTTATTAGCTGAGTGTTTCTGGAGCCTCACGCTACGCCAACCTCAGTACACCACTTAGTACAGTATGCTAACCAGAATACACCTGATAAATGGTTAAGACACTGGTGTAAAAGGAAATCTCGGGGTTGAGAGATTAGATAACAGATCACACCCGCAAAAACCGCATGAATCTAATGTAAAAATAAAAGGCATGTTATTAATATGAAAGTCTAGTGTTATTGCTCCAACTAGGTAACGATAAATTAAGAAGATTTGTAAATAAACTGCAATTGACTCCGTAAATATGTCAGTGGACAACCCTAGTTCATAGGAACAATTAAAATTCAACGCTTTTGTGGTCCCGTACGCATTGTCTGTCTCCCTTTATCGTGACGTCATAACCCTACACTCTCTAATTAAACTCTCTTTAATACAACCGTGGGTACGCTACCGGTGATTGGATTTTAAGGTGTTAAAGCCTTGACGGCGATTGAAATTGAATGGTTTTGGAACGCTACCTTAAAAAGGTAATGATTTTCTGGATAATTAATTTTGGGTTCTACTTCTGAGATGGGTTTGCGGTTTCAATGATTTTGAAAGGTCCTTTTGTAGTTAAGTTGTGTTAAGTATTTCATTTATGAAAATGTGGGTTATGGTACATATACGTACATATTTTAAATATGAGTGTAATTGTAAACATGACATGTAAACTGTGTCATCGAAACTAAACTAGGAAAAATACTCTACATCGGAGTTTATCGGCTAGCAGGCGTAGCCTCGTTTGGACCTCGAAGATGTTAATAGGACTCCAAACATGCAATCAAGTAATTGTTATTATTAATTAATAATAAGCTATTTCCTTATGCAGCAGTTACACAATTACAGCACAATAAACACGAGATAACAGTGGACAGTAAATTTCTCAGAATTTTGCAATCACTATATAGCTTTTCCAAGTAAACGTCATAAAAGTTGATTATCAAGCCCTTAAAGTTGATTTCAATCAATCAAAGCTTTGTATTACTCCTACCTGTAAATCCCCAAAGGGGTACGCATAGGTCCTACGTAATAGCGGGCGAGCCTATCGCCGTCAAGCGGGCACTTTTTAGTAGCTTACAGAGGGTTATGACAATTAATGCTTAGGACTTAGGAGGTCAAGTCACGAAGTTCTATCTAGGCGTATGCGTGGTATCGATGAGGAATTCGATTCTTGTGTTAAGGCTAGGTATTCCAACAGAGGCCGCGCTTTTGAGTTTTTTAAAACCATCTGAATCATAGAACAAAGCGTTTTAAATTTCGAAAAAAAAAAGATATATATTAGTTAAGGATCTAGTCTAGTCATTTTCGAATTCAGTTACCAGATCTAATGAACTTCACTCGATAGAAAAAAATCCCAAAGTTACCCCTTTTCGTAATTGTTTTTTCTATATTATGACTAAACTACTGGTGTTTTCTATTACATTTTTGTACTCAACTAAAGGCACTACATATGTATAGATATTTTCGTAGAGTTTGACTATATTGTTAAATAATTTTGAAAGTTATGTTTAAATACCTACAAAATTCGCGAGTGCTCACGCCGCTGAGGCCCGAACAGTCACACCAGTCGCGCGCTGGCGCTTACCGAAGTAGGATCTGTGTCAGTTTCTGCGCGACAGTTTCGTACACCAATCAATCGGTGTTACGTATTTATAATAAATTGTTGCAAGTTATTCAATGCGGGGCAATAAACAACGCAAGCGAAAAAAGTCGTACAAAACCATAAAAATGACAAATAAAAAGAATGCACTCCAAAGATATGTGAAGAAGTAAATATTTATATAATTTAGTCATTTAATAAAATAATTATGTTAGATTTCACTACATTTCTATCTCTGATTGGTAATTTATAAAATTATCATACCTAAAATACGTTCATAGCGCCATAGTATAAAAACATCAGTATAACTGCTGAGGATGTACTACTTACGACTTCACAGGTCTAAAACAATAATGCTGCATGGATGTTTTCAACTGATTTAGCTATATGCATTTGGGTGTTCTGAGCGTTAAAAAAATACTCAAAAATTTCCAGGACGTCAGGTATTTTTGCAAACCGCTAAGTTTTATCAGAAAAATGGTGTCATTGGTTTAATTTGAGGACATAAATAATAAGTAAAATTTTGCTTTCATTAATATTTTTAAATGTATGCAGATCGTAATATCATACGTTTTTAACTAATGAACGCCCTGTGTGAGCTTCATCAAGAAACAAAAAGATATGGTAACCTGAAAGATAAGAGCGTTTCAATGATAGTAGACTACTGTTGGACGCTTCAGGGATACCTTTCAGCTGCTTCATATAAGCAAAATGAGTCTTACTGGGAAAAATATATACTTTTAATGCTTGCTTATAAATATTATCTACTTAAAAAAAATAGTTTTGTTAATCTGTTTAGTCTTTTATATTTTATTTTAAGATTGTAGAAATGGTAAATTGTTCAAAATTGACACCTACTGACATACATTGTAAAAAACCGTGACGTGCTATGACAAAACAAAAATCAATTTCAAGTCAGCACACCCAAAAACATAAAAATTACGCCGCACAACCAAAGCAGCTCTAAATTTTGTGGATCATGTGATTTTATCTATATCAGTACCCCTGCCTAACGTAAGCAAACGCCTTACCCTCAGCTACAAATGGAAAATGTTAATTGTGTAGAGTCCATAGTTCTATCATCTTCTGACCCAGACTCAGACTTGCAACCGGGTACAAGCACACAAGAAATAAACTTTGAAGCATTTTGAGATTACGTTCATTAATATTTTACATTTATTATTTGATACCTTTCGATCAACATAGTCATTACATCCCTTTATACAAAACAATATTTGAAATAAACAACCTAAATATACTAACTACATAAATAGATAAAAATATATTATATTGTAATCTCTTACACCAACCTACATTGACACCCTTGTTTCTTAGGTTTCCTACACTAAATAACGACGTTGTAGGGTTTTAATACGAATTCTGCAGTTTTAGTGTCCCTGAGTACTGAGACAGAAGCCGTGGGTTCCAATTCCACCCAGGAGAAATCTTTGTGTGATGGGCACGATTATTTGTTGTGGTAGGTGTAATTTATCTATAATACGCTATTTGCTTTGTCTTCCACTGACTTCCTTTGACTTCCCTGGTGTTACATATGTCCATAGACCATGGTAACCACTTTCCATCAGGTGGGCCGTGTGCTTGTCTGCCACCTCATAACAGGCCGCCGATGGCAAGCGTCCCCGTAGCCTGTGGACGCCTGCAACGCCAGGGGAATCACACACGCGTTGCCGATCCTTAATAAACCTATTCACTACCTTTTTGAAGAATTTCATACTGTAGTCCCTAGGAAATACCTCGGCAGGGACTTCAGTCCACAATGAAATCGTTCGCGGGAGGAAATTCTTCTGAAACCGGATAGTACGTAACCAATCAGGTGCCAAAGTGTAAGTATGAATGCTCTGTCGATGACGAGCGGTGCGGTGATATAGAGTAACCGTTGGCATCATTTCAAACAAATGTTTGTAAATGTACAAACATTACTATTATTATACTGTAAGTTTACTTTCTCCCAAGCAACTAAAAGCATAGAACAAACGGTTCTCAAACTCATACAGTATTTATTTCATTTACTATTTATTACTTACTTAATTTATTCACGAAACTAAATAAAGTTAAAAACCTGCATTTAATTTTCTTAGTCAAATCAAGTTTTCCTACTGTTTATTTCTATATTGTGTCGCTGGCGGGGTCACCACCGAGTTCACCGTCACTGCGGCCGCGCGTAATATTTTCTGACCGGCCGGGATAGCGATAAATGCCTACTTTTGCAGGAAACCAGGGCCTTAATCAAATTTATTAGATTTTTCTCTGAAGCACCGATAATAGGTATTATAATATAATTCTTATACAGATGCACAATCTGGAACAAAAAATCTTTACACTCGTAACTTCTAACAGCAGGCAGGCAACTTTCGTTTGCAAGAGTTTTAACTAGATGGTGACATTGTTTTGGCGAACAAATCTATTTTTTACTATTAAAAATTCATTTATCAAAAATAAAACAAACACAAAAAAAATCATTGAGTATGATTGAATAAAACTATAAATATTCTAATCTATATTGACAGCTTCCGTGGCGTAGCGGTAGTGAACGCGGCCGCTGCGCAGGAGGCGCGTATTTGTATGCATGAATATGGGTATTTGCATTGGTCTGGCCGTGCCTCGGAGAGCACGTTAAGCAGTCGGTCCCGGTTGTCATACAAAAAAAACTCCAGCTTGCTCCAGCAAACTTGCACTCTGGGAGTGCCGGCAGAAATGAAAACATTTTCTTTTTTTCTTTCTTCGTTATATACATAGAAAAATATAAAAAAGAACACACCATACCATACTTATAATATAGCGCTAATCATAGAACCTATCACTTATTTTCTGCTAATTTTCTGTCAGAAGAAATTAATAAATTATGAAAAGAAAAACCAATCACAAAAAATCCCTGAAGGCCAGGTGGTTTGAACCCGATACTATCAGAAACTATAAGGACTTACAGTCGAAGTGCTTACCGTTTAAGCTACGACGCTGTTTATAGTAACTTGCAAAATAGATAGTATGTACCTAATCTTGAATGACGTCAGTCGTCGGTTACGGTTCAAAGGTCAACTAATCCTGACGCTTCCTTAACATTTTACACCCATCCAACGCCGCTAAAGAAGTTTTCACTTCAAAAACATCTATGGCAGTCGTTACGGGTAGTTGGAGGCCTAAAAAATCCAACAACTGGTCTAGCTGCAGTGCTTTGATATCGCCTTTGGGTCGTAAAGGTCAGATGGCAGTCGCTTCACGGAAAATATCGAAGTTTAGCCAAATCCGCAGTTAGACTGGTAAAAAGCGGACCCCAGACTCCAATTTGAAAAGCTTCAGATGCGACTGAGATTAACGCTAGGATGAAGAAGAGGATTCTAATCTATATTGATTTTGTCAGATTCTTCAGTAATTGTAAAAGTTCGAACTTCATGCACCATTACGCTAGATGGTGGCTTCCTAAAATGTGCTATTTTAGGAAGCCTAAAATGTGCTATTTTAGGAAGTTATTATTGTCACGAAATTTTTATGTAATACATTACCAACGAGTTCCATATGCTTACATTATCGTGTGTTTAAGTTCTAAAATAACTTAAGTGTTTCTAAATAGGGAAATAGCGATTTGACTTAATTTCTTTAAATGAGTCTACCAGTACCATCTATTGATTTTTGAGTATTACTAAAGATATTTTCTTAGTGTCGGTTGTCTGAAGAAACTTTCAGTAACAACAGAGTCTGATAAAATGACCGCTACTCTGCAAGAAGCTGATCGGTAGACGGTATACTACACAAACTATTACTAATTACTAGGGCACGGATAAATATGTATTAAAAATGCTAAATATGTACATATAATATGGACCAAAAAAATTAAAATATGGAAAAAATATGGAGTATAAAATAAGAATACATTCCATATTAAACATTATTTATTGTGACAAATTACCTACAGTAACAGATACATTAAAAAAATAAAAAAGATTGCGAAGTGTTTAAGTAATTTGAATAAAAAAAATTAAGTTTTATTCATCTTCAACTAAATTTGTCTTATTAAATTGATTGCAGTAGATAATCACATGCTTTTTTAAATTATCAAAATTAAAACCCTGTCGATTTGGTCTAAATATAGCCTTATATTGGCTGAAAGATCTTTCCACGTCACATGACGTAATGGGAGCGTACTTGAAGACGCCTAGTTCCGTAATTGTGTAAGGCAAGTTTGCAGTACCCTCAAAACTTCCGCACAGAACTTTATTAATTGTTTTTAGGGTATCAAATCCTTTATTTTTGTCTAAAATATACTTTAGTTTATGTTTAGCTATTTCAGCAACAGGGCCTTCAGTTTCAGAAACTTTTTTTTCTATTTCTTCAATAATTTTCAAATTATCATTTAGCGGTGTTGAAGGATTTTCTAGTGCTTGTATCTTGTAAGATAAAAAACAATAATTGCTTTTTATATAGGCCAAATCATTAAAAAGAGAAGAATCTTCAAGAAGTTCTTTTGAAGCTAAAATACTTGCAGAATCGTCATCCAATTGAGAAATAATTGTTCTGATTTCATTAAAATACTCGGCGTAGTATTCTACCGCTGTCAGCCATGTACCCCAGCGCGTCAGCACTGGCTCTGGAGGCAAAGGTATTCCGGGATACAGCTCTTTAAATTTTGATATCCTGCTCGGTGCTTTTAGAAATATTTTCTTCACCTTTGATACCAAACTGTCAACGTTTTTAAATTGGAACCTTATGCATTCGGCTAACCTATTTACACCATGTGCCAAGCATGTTACGTGTATCATTTTCGTATATAACACTTTAAGTGCATCTGCAGCTTTCACCATGTAAGGAGCTGCATCAGTAAGTATTATGAAAACTTGTTCATGTTTAACTCCACTAGGCCACAAAACACTCATAGCATCGTTGAATAGCTTTGCTGATGTCTGGTGGTTACACTTAGGAAGTTCTTCACACGCCAATAAATAGGATTTGCTAGGTCTATCTTCAAATAGACGTCCGACAATCACGTTGCCAATGCAACGTCCCTGAGTGTCTGTAGTTTCATCAATTGCAACCCATATTGGGCCATCTTTTATATCTTCCCGAATTCTAGCTAAACAATCTTCATAAATACTGGTTACGTATTTTTTTCTTAGAGTGGATTCATCGGGAATTCTTTTGCCTGAGTATTTCTCTAGGAATTTTTTATAAGTCGGATTGCTTAATTTCCATAAAGGTATGTCAGCACAGATCATAGCGTAACACAATTCCCTTGAAAAAGTACAACTTTGAGAAGTACTTGCTATTGCGTCAGAAAAAAATTGTTGCTTGAATTTATTCTTCCTTGCAATATTTGCCGTATGTTTTGCAGTAGATACATGTTGCGATATTAAAAAACGCTGCTCAGTAGATATAGACTTTTCACAGGCATGACAATATAGTACTTTTCCGTCTGTACTTAGCGATTGGCTTGGGAAATCTTCGATGTATTTTTCCAATTTGAAACGCAAAGGTTGTTTATCCTTAGGCATTTTGAAATTAAACTGATATGTTTCTAGACAGTAGTGAAAGGTTACTTGAGTACGTAAAAATAAAAAGACGCGCAAGCTTCACAGCACAAACGTCACTCGTCGTTGGCAATCGCTGGCTTACTGTCGTCTGTCAATGTCAGTGCGGGGGCCTGTCCTCCCGCGCACTGCCCGTATTGGCCTATCGGCGCCGCTGCACCGCCGCCGCGCCGCGCGCGCTCGCTAGCAGTACCGTAGCGCGGGTGCACATAATGTGGAATAATTGAAGTTAGAGAATCAAAAATCTAATTACGACGAATAAATAATGCGCAGGAGAAATGAAACACGCGCGGCCATGTGATGGCGAGAATGCAAACACGTAAATTTATATAATTTTTTGTGAACTAACTCATGTTCTATGATATAAAAATCGAAAATATGGATGATTGTGATATTTTCTTGTAAAATATGGATTTAATCATGAAATATGGAAAAATATGGAAAATAAAAATTACTTTTCCGCAATCTATATATGATAATCTATGTAGAGAACACATTCGAGACCAAAAATCGTGTAAATTAAATATATGTATTTACATATTAATCCGGGCCCTACTAATTACCGATCATCAACTACTACTTTTGGTATTGGAAGGGAGCTCGTGAAGTGTGTTAGGAAAGAGAAAATGGCGAGCTGTCGTCTCTGCCAAATCCGGAGGGCAATTGGCGATAACGTATGTATGTATGTATATATTTCATGCAAAGTGTTCAATGGTTTTAATACGACTATAATGTCTTAACATATGGGAAGGTGGGAATTCCCAGTGAATCGCCTGGCAGTAATCGATTGCACCCGACGGCGACGACCAATTGGCGATCGGTCACTTTAACAGCAATTAGTACAATTAGGGCAATAGTTTAGAGGCTACCTAATGAATTTCACCTGGGATACTGTATTGGGAACTATGGAGGCGAATGGGCAAGCACGGTCATGAGAAAAGGAGTGATTTGTAATGTGACGTAGTAAGGAGTAACTATGTAATCATGTGTGTGTACCTATACAAACCACAAATGTACTCTTTAAATATACAGTCTTATATCAGTCTTTGAGATGTTTTATTATTCAATATATATATATATTCATACCCATCCTTATAGTAAAACTAAGAACTTGGTTAATTTTCCTTATACAAATATATTCCAAATTCAGTTTTAATCTTTGTCAAAAACGATCGCGGTGTCAATGTAAATTGTATTACGAGAATACCGTTCTTGACATTTTGGGGAGTGATGTTAGAAAAAAAAATATTAGGAAAATTCAAGTGAGTCGATTACCCGCTCCGACCGTGCCTATAAATACAGCCGTGACTCAAGCCATCGCGCCACTCGCACGTCAGCCGCCGGCGAGGCAAGGTCTCCGAAGTTGTCGTCGCCCGGCCCTGCGCCACTGAAGATGTCGACCGCAGTGATCGACGAAACGTCTGGAACGCAAGTTTCACATGGACCACGGCCAACCAGCCCGGAAGCAGTATATTCTACATTAGGAAAATTGTCCTTTTCGAGTTTTGAAGCCGATGAAGATCAGATTAACTGGGAACTTATGCGATATTTACAATTAATAATGCCTGTTTGGGAAATCGATTGCGTGGATGTCAAAGCTATGGCTTAATAGTAATTTGACTTAACCCAGGTTTCAAACCACCTTATAAAGTTTCATTAGGATCTTTATTTGTTTAGAGACTACAGAGGTTAAATAAATAGACAACAAAAAAGAAATGCATTATTACCAAACCTACTGGTTCTCTGAAATTCGTACCCGGTGCCCGCTTGTCTATACTACTCTCCTATGGCTCCCTTTAATCGATGGTGACCATCGATTATAGGGAGCCATAGGAGAGTTGATAAATACAAAAATTCATAATCATCACACGGTTGGTTACGGTGGTTTAAATAAGTAGAGTCCAAAGCGCCTCCGTGAAAACAAATAAGATTATTAATATTTCGTATATTTCCCCTGACCACAAAGTATGTTTACACAATGAAGCGAGCAATACATTCAGGCTGCAATGGCTTATTGTTTGGTAGCGCGTAAATTAGGCATTCGGCATATGTGCTTCGGCATAAAACCGCAGTCCGCACTCCGCACTCCGCAAGCATCCGCAAGTCTCGATGCGGAAGCGCGTGGCTAAATGATGGAGGCGTCTCAGTGGGGTCGTCGATCTCATATGTCATAGCTAAGGCTCGCTGCACGTGAGGCGGCGGCGGGCGAGCGATTTGGTTTTATCGACTGGTGTTATAATTAGTTGTGGGTAAGTCATTGTTTATGTAGATGAATTAAATTAGTCCATGAATTCATCATCATCCTTATAGAGATTACCTAGTTACGTACATTTGTAGGTACCTACTTTGAATTTTTTTATACCACTTCGTTCGCAGACAAGCACACGGCCCACCTGATGGAAAGTAGTTACCGTGGCCTATGGACGTATGCAACACCAGGGGCTTTACACTCGCTTATATAATTATGTGATAAATTAAAACATTAAAGCATTGAAAATAATCTTACGATTTAGTCTTTTTATTGTTATATGCTAATTATTTATGTTTCATAAACTGCAACTTCTGTAATTATACTTTTTCTTTTGGACTCCTATTAAAAATAATAATTAAAACGATCATGAAAGGTTTGGGTATACACATTAGGTACTTTTAATTACCTGACGTTTCAGGCAGGTTCGATCAGAATTTCGTAGCCATTATTCTATAATATCATGTAAAGCAAAAGTTTTTGTAGAAAATTGAAATTTCTGTAACCACACTGTTTAGCCGAAATCGCTCAGTGTGTGAGCGTCCTATCGAGTTAAAGATGACAACCGAGGCCGTGCTGAGTCCCACGTGTTTGCTGCATGTTGATTACCACTAAGCAACCAGCTGGCGACTAATTACTGCGCCAAATAACACACGCTTATGAATTAATCATATGGTACTGTTGGTGTAATACCAGTGTGAAGATTCGAGCGGAAACAAATTGAGTTGTAGAATTGACTCTAATGTTGTAGTACTAGTAAATAATTAAATACCAAATTTAATACTGTTAACGACAATTAACGCGATCGTGGTATAGGTACCTATATATCTTTGAATTGCTTGATGTTTACACTATTTCCGCTAACAGTACTGTATTACATGGAACGTGACAATTTAAAACATAGTGCTTATTTAAAAAAAAAAGACGCGTTGCACTCTGGGAGTGCCGGCAGAAGTGAAAACATTTTCTTTTTTTCTTTCTTCGTTATATACATAGAAAAAGATAAAAAAGAACATACCGTACCATACCTATAATATAGCGCTAATCATAGAACCTATCACTTTTTTTCTTCTAATTTTCTGACAGAAGAAATTAATAAATTATGAAAATAAAATTTAATCACAAAAAATAATAAATTACAGAAAGAAAAAAATAATCATAAAAAGTAATAAATTACAAAAAGAAAAAATAATCACCAAAAGTAATAAATTATAATAAGAAAAAACAATCACAAAAAGTCCCAGAAGGCCAGGTGGTTTGAACCCGATACTATCTGAAACTATAAGGACTTACAGTAGAAGTGCTTACCGCTTAAGCTACGACGCTATCTATCGTAACTTGCAAAATAGATAGTCTGTACCTAATCTTGTATGACGTCAGTCGTCGGTTACAGTTCAAAGGTCAACTAATCCTGACGCTTCCTTAACATTTTACACCCATCCAACGCCGCTAAAGAAGTTTTCACTTCAAAAAAAATCTGTATTTTCTACTCGTTGTAAGAGTTAAAGACAAAAAGCCGATCTAAAAAACTCAATAAAGTTAAATGGCGCGTACAAAACAATTTGTACAACTCCTACTAGAATGCACAATATGACACCTAAATCTCGTAGCAAAAAAGCGCAGCAGAAATCCGTCACTCGGCCCACGACCATCGAAAACCATATAATAAAGGATAAATCATCATCACCACCACCACCACCACTATCGGATGATCAGTATTTACAAATGGTAACACCAGTAAAAAATATGAACGAAGTCTCGAAACGGAAAATAATAGTATTAGCAGATCAACAAGGGTACAAAATGCGAGGTATCCTTCAAAGACTGGTAGGTGAAAAGTTTATTGTTAAAGTTTACTGGAAGTCAGGAGCTCGTATGCAACACGTCTTCTCTGCTAAAGAAGAGATTAGTACATTACGCAAAACTGACTATGTTATTATACTGGGAGGCGTTAATGATAAACAGCCAAATGATTTACTGTTTCATCTCAGAGAGTTTTTGACAAATACAAATAATACGAATATTTTAATTTCCGAAATACCATGTAATAATTACCTAAACGAACGAAAATTGAATTATGAATTTAAATTTTTATGTTCTAAGTTTGCAAATTGTAAATATATTGACATGAACTACTGTGAGTTTGTACCTAAATATGGTTCTTTTGTGCTTCATAAATGTCAAATTCTTCTCAAAGAAATGCTACACATTGACTATAAATTACAATACAAATTATACTTGACCAATAACATTGACAAACCAAGGCATGATACTGTTACTTTTAGAGACCAGTGCACTCAAACAGATAGGATTATTAAATATGTGGATAATGAATCAACTCCAAAGAAGTCAAGGGATTTTTTTCGTTCACAATAGAATTAACATTCTTCACCAAAATTTAGATGGTTTAGCGTCCAAATGGAAGTCTCTAGTCGTGCACCTCGATTCCCTTGAAGCCGATATTGGAAATTGTATAAATGTTCTATGCATTACTGAACACAATATGATCGATTCCGACAAAGACTTACTAAAATTAGAAAATTATCATCTTGGATCGATATATTGTAGGAAAAGCAGACGTGGCGGGTCTTGTATCTTAATTCGGAATACGGTAAAATGGAATCCTTTAAAAGAAATAAATTCCTATTCAGTTGAAAAAATTATAGAATGTTCGGGGGAGTAATTTTGATAGAACATAATATCGTTATTATATGCGTTTATAGACCTCCGAGGACCAGATCAGAAGATATAGATATATTCTTCACCAATTTCAATTCTTTACTCCATAAATACTGCTATAATAAGGCGAGAGTAGTTATCTGCGGGGACTATAACATAAACATACTTGATGATAGTGACGAATCTAGTAGATTTAAGGATATGTTGTGTGGATTTAACATGAAGCTAGGCATAAACGAACCCACACGGCTGTCAAGCGGAAGATGCTTAGATAACATTTTATTTAATGTGCGTGGAAGTAAGGCTGAAGTTATCGATTTGAAACTGTCAGATCACACAGCGCAGCTACTGACATGTCCGGTAAAATCATATAGCCAACTTGTAACTTGGTACATTGATAAACGGGACTATAGTAAAGAAAACCAAAAAAGATTCAAAGGTTTTATAAATTCCCTAAGTTTTAATGAAGTCTTTACATCTAAGGATCCTAATCTAGCTTTTACTAGCTTTTATGAGGACTTCAAATTCCTGTATGACCTCTGTTTCCCTATAAAACAGGTCAAACGTTCCAAAATTTCCCGCCCGAAATGGTTAACAAAAGGTATCAGACTCTGTTGTAAGCGCAAGCGCCAACTTTTGTGGGAATATAGAAAGAAAAATACTGCAAATACAAGAAATCGCTTCACGGAGCTATCGTTAAGACTAAATCGTATCATAAAGTTAACTCAAAGGTCGCAAAATGATAACTTCATCCAAACGGCTCTCAATAAGTCAAAAGCAACTTGGGCTGTTATCCGCGGTAATCAGAATAATACACCAAATAATCAAATTGACCACATAAAAGTAGACGGCAACATTATAGAAGAACCTTTACAAATTGCAAATTGTTTTAATACTTTTTTCACTGATCCAACCCGCCAAAGTTTATCAATTGACCACAAAACACCAATGACATACGAATTAAATTCTATATTTATGACGCCCACTGTGCCTAATGACATACATAAAATTATATTAGGTTTGAAGAACACAAATAGTACTGGATACGATGGTATATCAACTAAAATAATAAAGCTTGTTTCCGTTGCACTATCCCATATATTGAGTCACATAATAAATTTATGTATAACAAATGGTGTTTTCCCTGATCAATTAAAATTGACCATAGTCAAACCATTGTTCAAGAAAAATGAAAGAGACAGTATGCATAATTATCGCCCTGTAGCACTCGTGCCTGTTATTTCAAAAATTTTTGAGAAGGTGATACATAACTGTATCTACAACTACTTTGAAGATCGTAATTTATTTTGTACCGAGCAAGTAGGATTTAGGAAAAATAAATCTATCGATATGGCAATCTATAAGTTTTTGTCCATGGTACTAACAAACTTAGATAGTGGATATCAAGTCTGTGCGTTGTTCATGGATCTAACAAAGGCCTTTGATTGTGTTGACCATAAGGTTTTATTAAGAAAATTATACGCCTATGGAGTCAGAGGAAATGTCTACGACTTAATAGCATCATATCTGAGCAATAGGACCCAAGTCACTCAAATTACAAAGATATGTAACACATCGAAGAAAGTCGTTGAATATACATCAACGTGTAGAAATGTAACATTTGGTGTTCCTCAAGGCAGTGTTCTTGGTCCACTATTGTTTATTATTTATATAAATGACCTACCTAAAGTAACTCATTATGACACAGTTCTATTTGCAGATGACAGTACAATTGTTTTTACTGGGAATAATAAAGTGCACTTAGAACGAGAAGTGAATATGACATTAAATAATATAATTAATTGGTTGACATTAAATAATTTAAATATTAATATTGATAAGACAAATCTTATGACATTTAGAAACAGAGTGAATAAAATTGAAAATATCGACATAAATTATCTTAATAAAAAAATTGTAGAGGTTAGCACCACAAAGTTTTTGGGTCTGAATATTGATAACAACTTACGTTGGAAAAACCATATAGAATCACTGTGTAAGAAGGTTCATTCATTTTCATATGCACTTTACATGCTGGGAAAATCAGCTAGCCAAGCAACCGTTCTGACGGCTTATAATGGTTATGTTGCACCTCTCTTGAGATATGGTATCATGTTCTGGGGCAACTCATCCGATAATGAAGACGCATTCGTGGCACAAAAGAGGTGTATAAGGTCTATATGCCACTTAAAACCTACAGACAGCTGTAAGCCTTACTTTTCGCAATTAAAGGTATTAACACTACCATGTATATATATTCTGGAGGTGCTGCTATTTGTAAGGAAAAACATGCATCTGTTTACTAAATTAAATAGTAAAAGAAAAAAAATTCACTTTAAGCATCCCATCAAACAAATCGACATTGATGAATAGTAGCTTTCTATGTATGGCTCCTAGAATTTATAATAAATTACCAAGAAAAATTCAAGAAATATCAGAATTAAATATTTTTAAAAAAGAAATTAAGATTATTTTGTTAAATAGGTGCTATTACACAGTAAATGATTATTTAAATGACAACACACCGGAGGTTAAGTAAATTTCAGTTATGACTTTGACATTGTTATTTTATATTGTGTTTAATTTTATGAATGTAGGACATTGTTACTTTGTATTATGTTTTAATCTTATTAATGTCTGACATTGTTATTAGATGAGATTTTCTGTAATTTTAATTGACTAATTTAATGTAAACACGGACATCTAGAATTTTGACAGCATATAATAATCTACACTTTCCCCTGCTTCTAATAAATATGTAATTAATTATTAAATGCCCATTTATACTGTTAATTCTCTAATATGAGAATATTGCATGTCAATTTGGCTGAAATATGGTGAATCTAATGCATAAACTGTAATAACTATGTACCGATATATCGCAATAAAATGAATTTGAATTTGAATTTGAATTTTCCTTTTACTCAATCTACTTACTACTAATCGGCATATGCGATTCAAATCAACCGATCCAATTCGATTCGATTCGATTATGAATTTTTATTCGAAAAATCTTGGTCAGACCACAACCTATCAATCAAAAAAATTGGATCAAAATCCCATTAGTGGTCCATCGCGGACAAACAGATAAGAATTTTATGTTCAGTACAAATTGTATAACCCAATAATTTTTTAAATAGATGTAAATTACAATGTAAACTACCTCGTTACAATTATAAAATAGTAGGTACATAGAAAAGTTATATTTATTAATTTTTTGACACCCCTATAGATAGCTTGCCAAAAGCTGAACAAAAGCGTATATAGGAGATATTGTTCGAAACTTAAGCTCATTCAAAACGGTATACCTATTCAAAGTTCCCGAAACCTCTCATAAATCTTATTCCAGTTGGCATTTTTTCTGATCAGCCGATTCGTATTATTTGTAAGTACAATTTGTCCGTATCCTGCGTCAAAGTGTCATCGATTTTCCCCTTGCTGGCTTCATTCCAATCTCCTTGCCTTACCTAATATATTTGTGAATAAACTTCTACGGAATTGTTGCGTAACTTTGCATGTAATGGCGGCAGCATACTTCACTATAGGTTATTCGGTATTCGCCTTATTTGGACGCATACGATGCAGTGTGGAAGGTTGTGGTACATGCTTAATACGCGCATAAAGGATAACAAATATACGTATCTGTCCACATGTGCACTTGTTTTTGATCACATATCAAATGACACGAATAAGCCGCTAGTATCAAGGCTACATAAAGTAACACATTATGTATATTTGGCCACTTAAGAGACGATATTCTTAGCAATCCATGGATTCTCCGTGCGGGTGCCGGGTCCATCGCGTTGCTGAGTTGGGAACTCGGGACAGTGCCTGGGACTTGCGACCCCTTTTGTTGATGTAAATCAACATTCAGCTTCACTACCCAAGTTCCCCTCCCTGCCTGACCAAATTTGATACGAAACTACTAGTGCCGCTTTAGACATTCGTCCTAGTAATGAGCTTATTGTAGCTCTCGATAGGCCTAAATCTTTAAGTAGGTTATAGAGAGATTTTGCTGGTATACCTTTCGCTCCCACTTCTACTGCATACAAATTAACCACGTAACCGTTTTGAGATCATAGTATTAATTTTCTTAAGTGTGTGGTCTTTCGGTATATTTGTATCCCACGGTTCAGTAAGTTCCACAAGGACCACATATTTAGTCGTTTTCGAGTAGAGAAATATGTCCGGTCTAAAAAAAAACTATTATAAATTATTATTAAATTTTATATAATTATTTTAGTTTTAATAATTTAATTAATAAATAATTAAATTATTAACACTATTATTAAAACTATTATTATAAACACTATTACCTCTTGTAATCTAATGTTGATGTACAACAAAGAGTATATCACATTAAATCATCAGGATATCTTTTCAACAGTACAAAAATAGATTTTTGTACTTATTCACAGGTTTGTGTTAATTAAAAAGGTAAGGTGACATTAGAATGTTGATGGCTACGGGGACTTTCTGCCGACGACAATCGATTAATCTGGTGGACAGATTTTGATATTATTTTTGGTTTATAACAAAAATTGATGATACTCAAAAACTTTGCTCACTAATCATGTTTCCTAACAAATAACACGTAGAACGCAGTGTGTTGCCGCCTTAAGAGCTGAAATCTGCTAGTCACGGATTAAAGCTGCGGAAATTAAAACGCATTGTGCGGATGTAGGTGATTGATGTTAGCAACAGTCTAGCAAAGTTTTAGGTGATGGGAACTAATAATCTATCGATAGTGCTGTTAATAAATTATACGCAAATTGGGTACTACAACCTTGTGCCGTATTTACCTTACATATATTGGGGTTGGTCTATCTTTATAGTATCAAAACGAGAGGAATGGCCCTGGGTCAGCCAGGGTGCGAGGGATATGTCGCGAGACAACCTCACCTTCAGTCTAGCGCAACGACCCACAGACGACGTGCGGTTTAGTCGGTTCGAGTTCGACATAACCTCCCCCTCCGGCTCCGAAAGGGGGCAGGGGTTAACCGGGGATTTCCCGCACGTTAGAAAAATGTATCAAATATATTAAGGTCATAATGAAAAAGCATCTGATGAGGCCGTCAAACTGAGGGCCACTATTGTAATCTTCTTGGTGTCTGTAATGGTTTTTACTGGGGCTTTGCCTTTAGGTTACCATCAAGCAATAATACAATGGAATAATTGACATATAGAGCTTTGGGCTTTTGCCAGAACGGAACGGAAAATGCTTCGTCTTTCATTCGTATTTCGCACGGACCCGAAGTTTCACATGTATGTCGGATGTTTCATCGTAGACCCCCACATGTAGAGAAACTTTTAAAAAAGTTTGACCTTATCTTGTGATAAAAAATAACATCAAAAATGGTTAAAGCGGTGAAACAAGAATTTCTTGTTTCACAGTATTAGATTTTTTACTTTGATTTATTACTTCTACTTTTGACTTTGATTTATTACTTCTAAAATAGGCATAACGCTACATCAATAATTCTTCTAACCTAAAACTACAAAATTATAAACCTTATCTATTCACAGCCAATAAAAATCCAAATAAATGTAGGTACATATACGCTAATAAAAAGGTAGGATTTATCCTGTACAAGCCGTAGCAGGGGTAACGAAACAAACCGTCGAGTTTGGAGTAGTGCGGTCAAATCATAGCACTCTTGGGACTTCAGTTCCAAACAACTTTTCCATCCTATCCGACTCACCTTTCTGAGACGTCCGAACGACAGCGGACCGCCATTAACAATTTCCTGTCTTTCGTTCATTCAAATGTTCGTTGGAGACGAGATAAGTTTATAATTTAATCTTATTTATATTATAAATGCATAAGTTTGTAAAGATGTTTGGATATCATATTCAAATAGCTAAAAAGATCTGGATGAAATTTAGTTGAGTACAGGAATATATATATATATATATATAGTCTTGAATAACACATAGGCTTACTTCTCTCGACTGGATTTCACCCTAGCTACTTACCATTCAGCGGAGTGCAATTAATTAGCGGGCTGAACATAAAAAAAATAGCTTCCTATGGACCGCGGTAATGGGATCTTTATTAGGTAGTACATACCTACATACACTAGTAGTAGTGTTAGGTAGTACATACCTACTACATATACCTAGTATATAAATAAGCGGTTTTTTTTTCAATTTTGTCAATTTGACTTCACCTCGCCTGATGGTAAGCTGAAGGCAAAGTCTCAGGAGAGAGGGTCACTATTACAAACACGTACCATTTGAATTATTACCCTGACAAGATATTCCGCACCTATTGATCAGATCCTCGCGGCTTCTTGATACTAGCTGGCAATTCGATACGCGCTGATGTACCGCTGCAATAAAATTCTGGAGTAAGTTGGAATAGCCTATCAGCCCGTACCTTACTCCACACTTATTTTGTTTGAATATTTTACACCGCTACATTTCAGTATATTAGGCCATCCGCTGCGTTGAACGGGCGGCTTGATAGTGCTGTTCAGAGCATCGAAACGGTTCCTATCTGAGGGGAACACTTACGAACTGAGCCACCTAATCCCGTCATAATTTTTTGTCATAATTTTCTCGTCTAAATTTTTAAGGTTTAAAGTGATGTAGGAGTCATTGCAACAGTAAATGTTATTTATTGATGTTACTTACATTGTTGAACGTTGTCTATAGATAAATCTACCACACTAAAAAGATGCCAGGAAGGTTGTGAATTTTACCGACTTATTGGACTAAACTTGTCGAAATAGTACCGTAAATTGCTTGTGTTAGGAAAGGAAAATACCATAATACCGTGCAGTGTTTATAAAATTTCTTGTTGGTTTGTAATTTTGAAATCCCTCTTCCTATTAATCCATACTAATATTATAAATGCGAAAGTAACTCTGTCTGTCTGTCTGTCTGTCTGTCTGTCTGTCTGTCTGTATGTTACGCTTTCACGCCTAAACCACTGAACCGATCTTGATGAAATTTGGTACAGTGGTATATTAGAGCTTGAGAACGGACATAGGCTACCTTTTATCACGAGAAAGGGGGTTTAAGGGGGGGAAATAGGGGATGAAAGTTTTTTATGAAAGTTTGTCATTTCTGAAGATATCCTAATGAAATTTGGTACAGAGATAGTTTGGAGCTTGGTAACGGATATAGGCTACCTTTTATCGCGAAAAGGGGGGTAGAAGGGGGGCGGACTAGGATCTTGGTATGAAAGTTTTTCATTTTTAAAGATTTCTTAATGAAATTTGGTACAGAGATAGTTTAGAGCTTGGGAACGGACATAGGCTACCTTTTATCGCGAAAAGGGGGGTTTATCGATTTAGAAGATTTCCTGATGAAATTTGGTACAGAGTTAGTTTACAGCTTGGGAACAGACATAGACTACCTTTTATCGCAAAAAGAGGGATAGAAGGAGGGGGGAATAGGGCCTTGGGATCAAAGATTGTCATTTTTGAAGATTTCCTGATGAAATTTGGTACAGAGATAGTTTAGAGCTTGGGAACGGACATAGGCTACCTTTTATCGCAAAAAGCGGTAGAAGGGGGAGGGGGGGGGGAGAGGAATAGGGCTATGGCATTAAAATTTCTCATTTTTCAATGGCACAAAAAAGGGGGTGAATATGGCATAAATAGTATGAATTTCTTTTAAGATGTCCTCATGAAATTTGGTACAAAGGTAAATTAGAGCTTCGGAACGGACATAGTCGAGTAGCGAACCAAATATAAAAGCGAGTGGAGAGGCGAGTAGAGGTTGTTAGAGGGACGAGTGGATAGGCGTGTAAAGATCGAATGTCGAGTAGAGTCGACTACAGGGGCGAGTAGATATGCGACTAAAGAGCCAGTGGAGAGGCGAGTATAGAATCAAATAGAATGCAGGAAAGGATTGAGTAGAGAGGCGAATAGGGAGGCGAGTGGAAAGATGAATGTAGTGGCGAGTAGAGATTGAATAGAGAGTTGAGTAGAGGTTTGAGTAGATAGGCGAGTGGGGAGAGTCAGGTAGAGAGGCGAAAAGAGAATCGAATGGATGGGCAAGTAGAGAGGCCAATGGAAAGGCGAGTATAGAGAAGAGTACAAAGTCGAGTAGAGAGGGGAACAGAGAAGTCAGTAGAGAGTCGAATATAAATTCAAGTATAGAGGCGAGTAGAAAGTCGATTAGAGAGTCGAATATAGAGGCCAGTAGAAAGTCGAGAACAGAGGTGAGTACATAGTTGAGGACAAAGTTGAGTAGAGAGGCGAATTTAATGCTCAATAGCGTCGGATCAACACTAAGCGATAACCGACATCCACGCGGGCGGAGCCGCGGGCAACAGCTAGTATTATATAAATCATTGATTTAAACAGCCTCCGTGGTGAAGCGGTAGTGAACGCGGCCGTTACGCAGCAGGCGCGGGTTCGATCCCCACTCAGTGCAAATATTTGTATGGGTATTTGTCCATATGCATGCATACAAATAGTCGTGCCTCGGAGAGCACGTTTAGCCGTCAGTCCCGGTTGTCATACAAACATCTATGGCAGTCGTTACTGGTAGTTGGAGCCTTCAAAAATTCAACAACTGTTCTAGCAGTAATGCTTCGATATTGGCTAAATCTGCAGTTAGAATGGTTAAAGCGGACCCCGGACTCCAAGTTGATAGCTTCGGATGCGACTGGGATTAACGCTAGGATGAAGAAGATTGATTTAAATAATAAACCAATATTATTTGTGACTATACGTCCCGCGTGGATGTTGATTAATCGCAACCTTTTTTCGTAACGCTGGTTTACTTAACTAATTGCGATCAAATATTTGGTAGATTTTAAATATGACTAAGACCGTTCTAATAAAAAAATCCGCATAAAATCCGTTTAATAATTTTTCGTCCATCGCGAAAAAACACAAATTTACAAACAATGTCTGTGGGTTTAGAAATCTAATCTTTTTCAAATGTCTATTAAATCCAAATACAATTAAATTACTTTACTTTAAATTAATTAAATTATTTTTCTATTATAGGATATAAGAAAATGTACTCAAAATTACAAGAGCTTTCCAGTTACCTGAAATATTTCATTCTTCGAAATTTTATCAGTATTTTTAACATTTCAATCTCTTTGAGGTGACTCTTACGAAAATTTGAATGATCCCTAAGTGCTTTATCCTTCACTAGCTGTTGCCCGCGGCTCCGCCCGCGTGGATGTCGGTTATCGCTTAGTGTTGATCCGACGCTATTGAGCATTAAATTCGCCTCTCTACTCAACTTTGTCCTCAACTATGTACTCACCTCTGTTCTCGACTTTCTACTGGCCTCTATATTCGACTCTCTAATCGACTTTCTACTCGCCTCTATGCTTGAATTTATATTCGACTCTCTACTGACTTCTCTGTTCCCCTCTCTACTCGACTTTGTACTCTTCTCTATACTCGCCTTTCCATTGGCCTCTCTACTTGCCCATCCATTCGATTCTCTTTTCGCCTCTCTACCTGACTCTCCCCACTCGCCTATCTACTCAAACCTCTACTCAACTCTCTATTCAATCTCTACTCGCCACTACATTCATCTTTCCACTCGCCTCCCTATTCGCCTCTCTACTCAATCCTTTACTGCATTCTATTTGATTCTATACTCGCCTCTCCACTGGCTCTTTAGTCGCATATCTACTCGCCCCTGTAGTCGACTCTACTCGACATTCGATCTTTACACGCCTATCCACTCGTCCCTCTAACAACCTCTACTCGCCTCTCCACTCGCTTTTATATTTGGTTCGCTACTCGACTATGTCCGTTCCGAAGCTCTAATTTACCTTTGTACCAAATTTCATGAGGACATCTTAAAAGAAATTCATACTATTTATGCCATATTCACCCCCTTTTTTGTGCCATTGAAAAATGAGAAATTTTAATGCCATAGCCCTATTCCTCTCCCCCCCCCCCCCTCCCCCTTCTACCGCTTTTTGCGATAAAAGGTAGCCTATGTCCGTTCCCAAGCTCTAAACTATCTCTGTACCAAATTTCATCAGGAAATCTTCAAAAATGACAATCTTTGATCCCAAGGCCCTAGTCCCCCCTCCTTCTATCCCTCTTTTTGCGATAAAAGGTAGTCTATGTCTGTTCCCAAGCTGTAAACTAACTCTGTACCAAATTTCATCAGGAAATCTTCTAAATCGATAAACCCCCCTTTTCGCGATAAAAGGTAGCCTATGTCCGTTCCCAAGCTCTAAACTATCTCTGTACCAAATTTCATTAAGAAATCTTTAAAAATGAAAAACTTTCATACCAAGATCCTAGTCCGCCCCCCTTCTACCCCCCTTTTCGCGATAAAAGGTAGCCTATATCCGTTACCAAGCTCCAAACTATCTCTGTACCAAATTTCATTAGGATATCTTCAGAAATGACAAACTTTCATAAAAACTTTCATCCCCTATTTCCCCCCCTTAAACCCCCTTTCTCGTGATAAAAGGTAGCCTATGTCCGTTCTCAAGCTCTAATATACCACTGTACCAAATTTCATCAAGATCGGTTCAGTGGTTTAGGCGTGAAAGCGTAACATACAGACAGACAGACAGACAGACAGACAGACAGACAGACAGAGTTACTTTCGCATTTATAATATTAGTATGGATTTTTCTGTTTCAGGTAAACACAACTTTCTTATTTGGAGTGACTTGACCTGTGGACTTGACGGTGAGAAAAATAAATATCGTTCACGAAGTCCATTATTTTTACGATAAAGCTTTTAAAACTACAAGTTTCTAGTTTACGTGTTACCCAATTGTTAGCAGTGGTAGGTAGGAGGCAATACTATTCACTCACCTAATATTTATTTTATGAAGAATTACCTACCTACTAGCTTTAGTGCCCGCGTGGAATGCCCACAGTCCATGAGAAACTATTCCAAGGATAATAAAAAACTAGACTGCTGCTGAAAAGATCGAAACAAGCTTTATAGCAGGCGGCACCCATTTGCAAATCTCAATAGTTATAATAATTGAACAGATTTAAGTTTTTTTTTTAATTTGCCTTACAGTTTTAAATTAAGGTTTGTAGTCGACCGCAGATATAATTAGACTTGAATATAATAATACATATTGTTTAAATACATACATTACTTGTTAAACTTCGATACGGCTAAACGGTACTATTGAGAAACAGCAATGAATAATAACAATAAGCAATATTACCAAATTCAAGGTTATATCACGCTATGCTGTGAATATACACTGTTCAACTACGAAATCGAAAAATCTCAAGACTTAGGGAGAAAAATTCTGACCAAGGACTGAAAAAAGTGGACGTGGTTAGACTGATCTGACGATGCTTTCTCACCACGGATACAGAAAGGAGAAATCAGCACCAACATATATAACAGTAACTCAAAACTAAATTGTGACTGCCTCGCACTATTTCTACATTAACCTTCATCTTAATGGCTACTAACTTGTTTTCTCGAGCTTGTATTGATTTTATCATGAACAGAGGCATCTTCCTAGCACTTAATAGCGCAGTTTGTCTGAGCACGCTCCACAATGCACCAATAAACTTAGACGATATTATGACAAACTTGCTGAACTTTCCACAACTATCTTTCAAAGTAAATTTCGTTTTATTACAATGACACTAAGATTGATTATTGATAGCTATGCTTGTCTCAAATTATTGAATGGTTTGCTCATTTTGTAAGATATTTTAAAAATGGATATTGTCTTTATGTTTTTGTATTTTAATATTTTTGCTCACCGGAACAAGTGTCAAAAGATAAAGAAATTTGTTGTCAGCAGTTCTCTCTAATGGGCTACCTTAGCTCGCAAAGTTTAAAAGTATCGTTAAAAGTATTTTAATTTGTTTTTTTATTGCGCACTTGAAGTTTAATCTTTGTTTAAAGCGTTTTAGACTAATTTAGTACATGCACACTTTGCGCACACTAAGTTGTGTTTATGTGATGTATTATTGTTTTTATGTATGGTGGCTGGTTAACAGGTAGTTACTGTTAGAACTTTTTCACACTATCCGATCTAATATCGGTGTCGGACGATGATAGCCGACAGCCGATAGCTGACAACATAGTGGTATCGGCTCCAATATATGATATCCGGCCGGACAATGTGTGTAAGACAAATACATATTTCATACATTTTACATCCTACCTATGTCAGGTCGGATGACGTGAAAACGCGCTTATACTTGGCTCTGGATGTTATAAAACATTTTAGCAAAAACTTAAACCGCCGAAATATGGGTTCCAATAAAAAAAGAATTATAAAAATCAGATTACTCTGTAAAAAGTTATATGTGGGTAAGACCTTGCAAACTGAGTGATTTATCAATTTATCCCCTGTTTTCCTACCCTTAGGGTTGGCTTTTCAAATATCAATAAAAAAAAAGACGGGTGCACTCCGGGAGTACCGGCAGAAGTGAAAACTTTTTCTTTCTTTGTTTCTTCGTTATATTTAGAGAAAAAGATAAAAAGAACATACCATACCATACCTAGCGCCAATCATAGAACCTATCACTAATTTACTGCTAATTTTTTATCAGAAGAAATTAATAAATTACAAACAAAAATAAATTACAAACAGAAAAAATAATCACAAAAAGTAATAAATTACAAAAAGAAAAATAATCACAAAAAGTGTCAGAAGCCCAGGTTCGAACCCGGTACTATCTGAAACCATAAGTACTTACAGTCGAAGCGCTCACCGCTAACCTAAGAAGCTTCTTATCGTATCTTGCAATATAAACAGTCTATAGCTAATGTTGTATGACGTCAGTCGTCGGTTACGGTTCAAAGTTCAAGTGATCCTGACGCGCGAGTTTAACAATTTTTTACTCATCCAACGCCGCTAAAGAAGTTTTCACTTCAAAAAATCAACAAAAAAAGCATTATCAACATCGGACTACTCTGGAAAAAGTAATGCGTGGTCATACATGAAAGAAATATACGCGCCGACTTGAGAACCTCCTCCATGTGTTGTTTTTCGTCGGTTGAAAAGAACAGAATCTTTGCCTATAAAGCAGAAATTATAAGGATAGAATAGCACCTACTCGTTTCGTTGAAAATCAGTTGCATTGCTAGTCATTGCTATCGATTATAATATTCTACAACAGTAGGAGCATAAGAACTAATTGTTTAATTAAAAAATGATATGATATAGCTGATAGATGCTCACAGGGCTGTTTTGTATACTAAGGTATATCCTTTGTAGACGGTAGATACTACGCCCTGCCTTCCGTTATGTTCTATTACCCATGGGAGTAACGCGCCCAAAACATGCACGTCACCTATAAATTATTTTTTATTTACTACTTATTAGTTACGGTATTAACAATGTACTTAAATACTTATAAGTACGTTCGTTTAGACGACATGGCGCTTACTATTCGTTAAACAATCAGTGGATTTAAGAACCAGCTTAGTGGTATTTGATCTATACGTACTTCCCTGCTTCGGAAGATCCCGACTGTTAAAGTTGTTAGTTCAAGGTATATATAAGCGGACCTGGAGAACTCTGTCACTGGTTGACTGCCAATCACAACTCAAGTTGGGACGTCAGACGTCAGTTACTCCAAATATAGCCGAAAAAAACAAGTCCCGCCATATTTAAGTAGATCCCGGACTCCGAAGAGAAGAAGCCAATCGGGATTAACCCACGGATGATGATAGACAATAGGCAGGGAGGGGAACTTGGGTAGTGAAGGTGAGTGTTGATGTACAATTGTACATCAACAAAAGGGGCCCCTTCTAAAATTACACCTGGGTCGCAAGTCCCAGGCACTGTCCCGAGTTCCCAACTCAGCAACGCGATGGACCTGGCACCTGCACGGAGAATCCATGAATTGCCAAGAATATCGGTCTCATGATGAATAAGAAGAAATCAAATTTTCAAATAAAGTATTGAATGTAATCATGTTCATAAAATTCCGTTCACATACTGTTACATATCAGCTGAAATAAATCTAGAACAATCCTAAAAATATATAAAACTGAAAGTAGGTGCTCAAGTAGCGGTTTTTATTAGGACCAGCGCAGACTCTAGCAGGGATTCCTTTTTTATGACATATGGTCCAATATTTGGTTGTCTAAGGGATCTTCAGTATTAGGCATTGTAGATCGTTGTATAATCTTGCCTATTTGGAAATTCAACGAATAATTGTAATGATTTTATTGGCTATTTCACACAGGTAGAGAGTTTGTGGGCTGACCTGCAAGCCTACCTACTGATTGAAGTACGAGATCTGGCGTAAGCTGGCCTCTCGAGGTTGGGAGGTCAAATGACATTAGCACCCATAAAAGTCATATAAGCGTAATCAAAAACAGGTGTGGTATTAAAATATACTAAAAAGGAGGTGTAGTTATAAAATTGCTGATTCCTTTAGAAAATTCTTTAGTGTTTCAATTAAGTTTAGTGCTAATTCGGCATCCATCATAAAAGGTATTGGAAGATATAAACTTTGAGAATTTACGAGCTTAGCAACCTAGGTGGCAGTTAGTGTGTACGGGAACATCGTAAAAAAGTTATTCTTAACGTTCACTGGCTCAGCTTAGTGTGCGCTTATCTTCATGAAAGTAAAAAAAAAAAAGACGGGTTGCACTCTGGGAGTGCCGGCAGAAGTGAAAACATTTTCTTTTTTCGTTATATACATAGAAAAAGATAAAAAAGAACATACCATACCATACCATACTATACCTATAATATAGCGCCAACCATAGAACCTATCACTCATTTTCTGCTAATTTTCTGTCAGAAGAAATTAATAAATTACAAAAAGAAAAAATTATCATAAAAGTAATAAATTACAAAAAGAAAAAATAATCACCAAAAGTAATAAATTATAATAAGAAAAAACAATCACAAAAAATCCCTGAACGCCAGGTGGTTTGAACCCGATACTATCTGAAACTATGAGGACTTAGAGTCGACGTGCTTACCGCTTACGCTACGACGACATCTATTATGACTTGCAAAATACATAGTCTGTACCTAATCTTGTATGACGTCAGTCGTCGGTTACGGTTCAAAGGTCAACTAATCCTGACGCTTCCTTAACATTTTACACCCATCCAACGCCGCTAAAGAAGTTTTCACTTCAAAAATAGTAGTGGAGGCGACCATGCTAAATGTGTTACTCGAGCGTCACGGAAACCTATTAGAATTAGTAGATTTGACGATAGAAACAATAATGGTAGACATCATGTTTCCACTTTCAGTGCTACCGAATTTCCTTCTACGCCACCCTTACAATAATAAAAACTGGACCAATTTTTATTTAAGGCAGTGAAGTATTAAAGTCAAATATGTTATTTATTTATGACATCATACATAACCCTTCTTACTGAATTATCCCCTATTCAATATATTGTTATAATGCGCCAAATGTTCTTGTTCGGTGCCAAGACCGTGTCAGCCATGAACATTGAGTGTTCCGTATTCAGTAATGGGAAACAACCAGTACCACAGAGCAGATATACTATAGATACTGTAATGGTATAAATATATGGGACGATCTAGAATCTAGGCGGACTTACGTAGACATATATTTGGCGGGAAGATGTTTTAAAGAGAGAAAAAACAGGTCAGAAGGTCATATATTATTTCGTAATAAAAATATTTTTAAAATACAGTTGCGATCTGTCAAAATCAAATGGAATATCAAAAAAACGATCACGATTTCAATGACAAGGGGGTCAATTCTGTCAACAAGCGCTTTTAAAATTTGAGGCTAAGAACATTGGTTCTTTCTTCGAAATTCCATCATTCCATCCTCATCGACATTTAGACGTTATACCGATTGCGTCTGAGGCCAAGATGCCCTCAGAGCTCGAGGTCCGCCTTCCGGTTCTTCCTCCTCCACTTCGCACGATCTTAGGCTTCCATGGTTGTGAGACCATTTGCACGCATGGCGTCGTGCATGTCATCCTGCACAACGTCAAGCCAGGACTTTTTGGGTCTACCCCTTCTACCTGGACCCGACGGGGGCGCCATTGCTAGGCATTTGTTACCCACGTAGCCTGCCTTTCTTTTGCTGGTTGGCTGGCTGGTTTTCTTTGAATAAATTAAAACCGTTTTTGAATTTTAATTTGATTTTGGGAGATTGGGACTGAATTTTGTATAGTTATTTAATAGGAGAATTAGCCGCCAGGTCAAGATTATCCGAAACCGGTTTAGAGGTATATTTTCCAACAAACGATTTTTAAAAATACCTTCCATATAGGAGACGCAAATTGCGTGGTTTTAATGGTTCCATTTTGACTTAGAAAAAGTTCACCTAACTATAAACCCAATTAAAAGAACTTACTCAAGAAATTACACTTACAATATCACGCAGAACGCCACCTCTACAGCAATGTCATTTAGTCTATACAAGATCCAGTTATTTTGAGGTTCAAGATCCAGTTGTCTCACAATAATGTCGTTTACTGTGACACTCTAGGCAAAGGTGCCAATAAGTTACAGCCTAAACTCGATTGTTTACGACTCTGCCTGACAGGTATTAGACACGGCGGTGTCAATAAACTGAATAAATTGGCCCTGGTCTTGATCGCTGTGGTTGACAACATTTTTAGCAACGCTACTGAAAGTAAAAAGTAGTAATAACATGTTTAGCAACTACAATTTTTTTTATATCACTGAGCTGGTAGACAAGCATACGGTCAACCTGATGGAAAGCGGCTACCGTGGCCCACGGACGCGTTCAACAATAGGGGTGTCACACTCGCGCTGCCGACTCTGTTAGAACAGAGATCTTCTGTGCCGTCAGTGTAGAAGATAAAGCAGGACAAGCCTTAGGTATTCCCACTGACAGCACAAAGACTCTCCAGTTAGCTCTGGCTACGCTACTCATCGCCGGGAACACAACACGAGGTTATTATGGCCGCGGTATTCTGTAGGGCGGAGGTTACTTCCCCAGTTGGACTGCTCAACTGGACGGAAATACAGTCGTGTCCTACCTCTCTAAAATAATTAGGTAGAACCAAGTACGGAAGGTGAAACCGTGAGGCACAACTAGTCCATAAGTATTAACCATGTCTGCCGTGGATAACAAGCCGTCTGCGTTGTATCACAGAATTAAAATGTAATCTTTTGTCATACGGATACCATTTGTTCTGTTTTACTGCGCACTTTGATTTTATGGTGTGTATTGACAGATTTGTTACAATGGAGATATGGCCAATGTTCTATACTATACTGTTGCATACAAATACATGGCATTTCTTAAGGCGTAGGCAATAGACGCATAACGAAGTGTGGTTTCACTTCGTTATTTGCCCAGAGCCTTCATATGTGTAAATATAACATATTCGCATAATATTGCGGTTAGGCTCGGTCAAATATTTTTCATTTATTAATTAATTATTTATTGCAAATACAGACTAATGAGCCCTCTATATTTCGTCATATGCGGTCAATTAAGGCGAATATTAATGAGATATAACGAATTATGGTTTCACCATATTTTTTTAAAATTTTAGGTTATATCTAGTGGCCTGTTTTATGGTCATTCTTATAGCCAGCCCTATGGTCACGTGTCTATGTGGCTGGTAACCAATTACATATATACGTGAGCCAAATGAGGTTCTAGCCTTAGATAAGAGAGTGTCACTTTATAGTGCCTATATTTTTAGTTTACTAAGAGCATTCAATTGTAAATATTGTAGTAAGTTCTAATTTATAATTGAGTTATTGACATCTGGACTCTAAATAGATTATTGTTATACAGGGTGTATTTTTGAAACGGGGCAGTAAGGGCAAGTACCTTAACCGTTGCAGTTACAGCAAAACGTTCTTAGAAGACCTTCCCTAACTTTTTGACATATTTTGAACTGCATTCACAGATTTTGTAAAAAACTTACAGTTGGCAAAAAAAAATGCAAAAAGTCCAAAAAAATTTTTTTATGCCAATCGATTCTATTTCATGTGGGAATCAAAAAACTCTATTAGATCATTTTAGCTTTCAGTACTAGGAAAGACAGAAATCGCCAAAAACGTTTCCCATACATTTCGGCAACAGAAACAAATTTCTACGATGGTCTAACTTTTTGTTATGGCCAGGAAGTGGGTAGAATTGACTGTAAAGTAAATAAAAAGAATTTTTACCCTCAAATTTCGAATTTGATTCGAAAATCTGTGTGTTATTCTTAGTTTCAGCTGAGAAACTTCGTATGAGTTATTAATTAAGGATTTTCGCTAAAATGTCTTCTAATCGTGAAAAAATTGACTTATTAGAAGCGTATTTTGTCAATAATCGAAATGCGGGAGCTGCATTAGTGTGGTACCGCAATAAGTATCCGTTGCGGCATGTGCCAACAAGAAAGGTTATTACAAATCTTTTGAAAAACCTGGAATTGCAGGGTTCTTTCAAAAGAAAGCGGCAGCCTCGTGTGGACATGGACACGGAGATTGCGGTTCTAACTTATGTCGAAGCATATCCAGAGGTATCGTCCAGGCAAGTCGCCCTTGAAGTAGGTGTATCCCACTCCCTTGTGATAAAGATATGGAAGAAATACAGCTACAAGTGCTATCGATATGGGCGCATAGTTCAAGTGTTACATCCGGGTGATGATGTTCGAAGGCTTACTTTTTGCAGATGGCTAAGAGGAAAAATAAGCAGAGATCATGAATTTTTAAATTACAGACTGTGGTCAGACGAAACGAATTTTTCCAATAACGGTATGTACAACAGAAAAAATCACCACTATTGGTCCAAAGAAAATCCACTAAGAGTTACGGCAAGTCATAATCAGGTTCGCTTCTCATTCAACTGTTGGTGTGGTATAATGTCCAATCGAGTCATAATGGTGGAATTTTATGAAGGGAAACTGAATTCTGCCATGTATAATGAAGTCATTTTACACCATCTTGAAAACGAGATGGACGAAAGGCCCCTGTCGGAATTGCGAAAAGTTCATTTTCAACAAGATGGTGCTCCGCCACATAACAGTCACCTTTCACGTTCCAATTTGAGCCGCCTATTCGGTACACAGTGGATAGGTACACATGGTCCAACACAGTGGCCACCTCGTAGCCCCGATCTAACACCACTTGATTTTTTTTTATGGGGCTTCGTGAAAGACGACGTGTATAAGACGACGTACGCCAGTGTTCAAGAGCTCAAGGATGCATTAATGACCATTTTACGTAATATTCATCCCAGAACATTATTAGCCGCCATTCGTTCAGTGCAAAAAAGGATAGACTTATGTATTCGTGAAAATGGAAATCATTTTGAGCAATTTATTTCATAAACCAATTTCTTAAATGTTTAAATGATTTTTTTTATTTAAAAAAGTTCAAAATTTTTCCTGACCTATGAGTTTCGAGTTAATTTATCATATTTCCGTACGAAATGTATGGGAAAGGTCTTTGGCGATTTCTGTCTTTTCTAGTACTGAAAGCTAAAATGGTCCCATAGAGTTTTTTGATCCCCACATGAAATAGAATCGATTGGCATAAAAAAAATTTTTTTGAACTTTTTCCATTTTTTTTGCTAACTGTAAGTTTTTTACAAAATCTGTGAATGCAGTTCAAAATGTCTCAAAAAGTTAGGGAAGGTCTTTTAAGAACGTTTTGCTGTAACTGCAACGGTTAAGGTACTTGCCCTTACTGCCCCGTTTCAAAAATACACCCTGTATAGTATAGTTTTATCAAAGTGTGTGTGTTCAACACAATTTTTCAATTACAAAATTATACAATGTGTGTTATAACCGCTAATGACGAAATTATAAATTATGTTGTGATGTAGAGTAGAATTTTTATGTGTGTTTGGCTTCATTAAAATCATAATGAATCGTTGGATTAGCACCAGATTTGCCAGCTTGCAGGTGAGGTCGGCTTGGGCCCCGAAGATCTTTCTAGGGCTCCATCACTGTTTTATTAGAACATATCCCTCCCCCCCCGTTAAGGGGGTCCGAAGGGGTAGGCAGAGGTGTACTCCACCGAGAACTAACATGTCACATTTCATTTCTTACGAAATAAAAAAAAATATTAATTAGGTCGTAAATTTGAATGTACCCCCGCCTTAATGGCCTAGTAAAAAGGGCTAACTGTGCCCTTACGCAGTACGATTCTGATTAGCCAAGTGTTGTTCTAGTATGATGGAAACTTCTTTCCTTCAGAACAACTTTTGCACACAACTTGTAGAATCGCGCTCTGTCGCAAGTCGCACTTAAAGTTAATGCCTCAACACACGAGACAATTAATTGCCATCGTATCATTGTTATTATAGGATGCACTTCGTACTGCTCATTTTATTGCTCACATACCTATAATTAAAAAAACAGTCAGGTGCGAGTATGATGCGCATACGAAGTGTACTACCGTACTTGATATAATATTATCATCATCATCTTTCGCATTAGTCCCCGTCACATCTGAGGCTCTCTCCTTGAAGTTCGGATATTATTGCTCTACTTCGCACCATCTTGGGCATCCACGGCAATGAGGGCATTGGCAAATTGGCATGCATTCAATATTCTACGTCGTCAAACCAGCGCACCCCTGTAAAGGAAAAATCTCGGGTTTGAATACCGCCTGAACCGATTCAATTTTTCCTATCTTATTTGATTTGTATTTTGTTTGAATTTTATTTTTTATAGCGGAAGTAGTAATATGGATTCTGTCATAATTTCTACTGCTTAAATTATGACAGTAAATGAGATTTATCTATTGACAGACGAATACAGCTGAAGTCTTTCTTAGCAATAAGATTTTGTTGGTCTACGGAATCCTATAAAAGTAATTACGACGGGCCTGATAACTTTATAGAAGCGTAATATTTTATTGTGACAGGGAATAATTATTCTCTTAAGAGTTTAACAAGTCAGAAACCGTTAAGTAACCCCCATTAAAAAGTAATTGATTGTTTTAAAACACAACTTAACTAATATTGACTACCTTTGTATCTAAAACATAATAAACAAATACACAACAATCTTTCTTGCATCGTTCCAGACAGTCGATTAGCGATAACGAAGGCAGAATAACCGACCTTGTTAACTCGATACTCGGGACTAGTCCGTGTACCCAGCACTATGTCTAGCCGTCTTAAGGCCTATTTAGACGGAGAGAGTTTCTTACTTGCAAGTTACGATTATCGATAGAATGAAAAAAAAATGGCTTCGTCTAATCATTCGCACAAACTATACCCGCATCGCTCGTCCAATTTGCTGACAATTGCCGCGCAATTAATGATAGTGTTCGTCTAAACAAAAATTTAAAGCAATAACTAATCGTATTTAATCTCGTATGATAAATAATCGTAGGTGAGAACTCAGTATTTGTCCGTATAAAACCTTTGAACCGATAATTGTATGATGATTATTGCTGGTGTATAGCATACGATATCGCGAACCGAAAAATGCGAGGAACTATCCCCGTCTAAATCGGCCTTTATAAATTGGTTATTTGCCCAACAGATATCACTGGACACTGGGGTATGTGCTGAAATTCAATTTATCGTAAGATCGGTGTTGTTTATGAAGGATATTGGTTACAGCTGATGTGAACGATCAGGCCTCCGATTCTCTGAATTTTATGACATAACAAAACCACTGTCATACCGCTGACATTGCATAAAATATCATTAAACTTTAGACTTTAGGTGTGAGTTTCAAAGTCCAAAATGAAAAGAGAAAGACTTTATAACATTTTTCATTCACTCTACAGAATGTTCATTTAATTTTAGACTTTAAATATACAATTGTAAAGTCTAAAGTTAAATTGCATTTGTTACAGTGTCTATGGTACCACAGTGGTTTTGCCATGAGAAAAATGATAGCAGAATTGGGGCCCCGCCCCGGTTACGTTGCGTGTGAATTAAGTTTTGTCAGTATTGTTGAGTTGTCGCATTTTTCACAAGGTTTGCTTAGGATTAACTAACAATGTACATATGTAAATACTAGCTTTTGCCCGCGGCTCCGCTCACGCGGTTGTCGGTAAGGGGTTTTAAAAATAGTTGGAAAAGCCTAAGAACTATGCATAATTGGTTCATAAGAATAACTCAAGCCGTTTCGGAGGGGTTTGCCGATGAAAACTGTGACACGAATCTATTTAATGATTAAATATCTTTGAAGCCTTCATTTTAATACTGTATATCAGCTACCTACTTGAACTTTTTACTGCTTTAAATTTAAGTCTCTGTTCCTGATCCAAGAATCAAACCCGCTGCCAAGGCAGTTATCAAATTTAAATAAAGCTCTTTCATTAATTCTGATAACGTTTTATTGTAAATCGTTCTTTTCATACTTGGGCCCTGATTCTGCTATTATTTTTATCATTGCAAAACCACTGCCGTACCACAGACACTGTTACAACTGCCATTTAACTTTAGATTTTACCGTTATACAGTTAAAGTCTAAAATTAAATGACAATCTTGTAGAGTGAATGAAAAATGTTATAAACTCTTTATTTTATCATTTTGGACCTTAAGATTTTCGCTATAAAGTCTAAAAATGTAATGACTAATGATAATGATGTAGTGGTGTTGTTATGTCAAAATTAGTAGAATCGGGGGTCTGCTTGAAACATCTGTGCTTACACCCTTTTAGTCGTTGAATGCTATATCGCTATTTCACAACCGGCTCCCCTCTTGTTTCGTGAGTTTCCCACTAAGAGCTAATACAAAATGCACGTAGGGTAATTAATCCAGCGGAGTGTGGCAACACTGGCAACACCCCTAGATTAATTACAGTAGAAGTCATTTGGCATACAAATCCCTGTGCACGCCCTTGATTACAATGTGGTGTTGACACGGATGTAATAACGGAATTCGAAATATGAATCACCTTGTTCGACGGCTTTTAAAACAAAAATTGGAGGGTTGCTGTTAAAACACAGGAAAAAAAGCGGTCAAGTGCGAGTCGGATTCGCCCATGAAGGGTTCCGTAGCAGCAAGTAGGTAAATTGCGGTTTACGATTTATGACGTATTAAAAAGAAACTACTTACTAGAACACGTTCAAACCAATTTTCGGTGGAAATTTGCATGGTAATTGTACATCATATTTTTTTTTAGTTTAGACACACATTTCACCACTTTGGAAGTGTCTCTCGCGCAAACTATTCAGTTTAGAAAAAAATGATTTTAGAAACCTCAATATCATTTTTGAAGACCTATTATGGGTATGATGAAAAATAAATTTTTGAGTTTCAGTTCTAAGTATAGGGAACCCCTAAAATTTATTGTTTTTCTTTTTTCTATTTTTGTGTGAAAATCTTAATGTGGTTCACAGAATACATCTTACCAAGTTTCAACAGTACAGTTCTAAAAGTTTCGGAAAAAGTGGCTGTGACATACTGGGACGTACACACCGACAGACATGACGAACCTATAAGGGTTCCGTTTTTTGCCATTTGGCTACGGAACCCTAAAAAACAATAACCCGTTCATAAGTTAAAACCGCTCGACGTTTAGAGTGATATGATGATTTCTTGCCTCACTATATAAATATTGCCAACAAAATGCCTTCCATGAATAGTATAAAACTCGCTTTTGCCCTCCACTTCAGCTGTGTACTACAGGGTACTACAGGGTCAGCAGCACGAGTATGGCGCCGGCTTGTGGTTGCACACGTACATAAACCAAGGTTACCACTTTCCATCAGATGCGGCTAGTGTGGTATTGAACCAAGTTGAAACTATCCTATAGATTAATTTTAGTTTTACTATCATCATCATCATCAAGGCTATATTAGTCCACTGCTGGACATAGCCCTCCCCAATGAGCGCCATAGCGCCCTGCCTTCCCCCCTTCCCTAGTTTTACTATGTACTTACCAAATTACATTCTACTTATTACATATTACACGCTAAAAAAACTGCTAGCTAAAGTTCAGCTGACTTTGCATTTATACGAACGCACTTTTTTTAACGTGTGGGTAATCCCCACGGATACCTCCCCCGCCGAAGCCGCAGAAGGAAGTTATGTCGGACTCGAACCAACTAAACCGCACGCCGTCTGTGGGTAGAGCATATCCCTCGCATGTAGGAACACACTAAACAACTCACACACACACACACACACACACAAACTTTCACATTTGTCATCTTTTATGTAATAAATAAATTAATACCTTCAATTTAATACATTTCAGCCCTAAGGTCTGAAATCTAAACAGATTGAGACTTTCAGAATTGAGTCGTAAATAAGTCAGTCGCCGCAAATGCTATCAGCGCCAAGTTATAGCACAATTAGACGTAGTACAGTTGTTGACGGAACGGATTCCATTTATAGCTACAGTCGCGCTCACAAGTAGCTGACATGTTCCATGTTACGATCACTTTAGCGCTGAAATGTTTCATAAAACTATGAACATAACATAGAATATATGTATTCAATTTATATTTTGAAGATTTAAAAAAATATATTTATTATTTTTTTGTGATCTGTAATGTAAATTAACTTTGTCTGTATATTGAACATAAAAAAAATAGTTCGGTTATGTTAAAATAACGATTTTGCACGCAACCATTCGAAATCCTTGTATGTTTTTTCGGACGATGAATGAACGCCAAAACTAAAGAACGGATTTTCATACAATTCCTTTATTAATAGCCAAGACTAATTATATAGTATAGAAGAGTCTTGAAATCTGCCGTACGTCTGATTACAATTTTTGATTGAGTACCGAAGAAAATATGAACACATTCACGATCCTCGCGGGTGAAGCCGCAGTCATAAGCTAGTTGTTAATATATTCTTAATTAATAATAACGTTTCAATTCAGATTTCACCACGTCAACTAGAGGCCCATAACCTGACAAGTATATACATTAGATAGAAGTTACTGTTGCGGTCGACATGCGATACCAATTCCACTGAACTATCTGTGGTGGCATTACTGCTTCGGATGCTAGAATGCAGTCGCTCTCGTGTCGCGCATCCTTTCACAAATCACTCATCGCTTAATTGAGCACCGACTGGTCTGGTTGCCGCCAACCATTATTGTAGCAGTTGAAGATTCTATTACACTTTCAAGATGAATGGCAGTTTGCTCGATAAGGAAGTAAGAAATATATATATGAGTTGTATTTTAAACGAAGTTTCGTATTCACTCCGTGTGTTTCGTTGTCCACCATTTACTCAAAAACTCCGAGCGGTACGACTGACACGGCAGTTGTTCTGGTCAAGTCGTAACAGTAGAAAGAAGTAAGGAGAACGAACCTCTGGCTCTAGAAGCTTTGTATGCAGTCGTAAATCCTTTTTCTATTATCGAATTCAAAATTAAGTCGCAAGTGTGACTGTGAATGTCATACCCAATCTTTGGAAACTAGAAAATATTGAAGTGAAAACTTCTTTAGTGGCGTTGGATGGGTAAAAATATTAAACTTGCGTCAGGATCGCTTGACCTTTGAACCGTAACCGACGACTGTTACCGGGTTCGAACTTGGGCTTTTTGTGACAATTTTTTCTTTTTGTAATTTATTACTTTTTGTGATTATATTTTCTTTTTGTAATTCATTAATTTTTTCTGACATAAAATTAGTGATAGGTTCTATGATTGGCGCTATATGGTATGTTCTGGTTATCTTTTTCTCTGTTTATAACGAAGAAAGAAAGAAATATGTTTTCACTTTTGCCGGCACTCCCGGGGTGCAACCCGTCTTTTTTTTTATACCACTTGAGTGGCAGACATGCACACGGCCCACTTGATGGAAAGTGATTATCGTGGCCTTGGTACGTAGCCGTGGTATGGACGTATGTAACACCAGGGAAGTCCAACTCGTGCTGCCGACCCAGTTAGAACAAAGAGTTTCTGTGCCGTCAGTGTAGAAGATAAAGCAGGACAAGCCTTTGGTCTTCCCACTGACAGTACCTACAAAAACTCTCCAGTGAGCTCTGGCTACCCTACTCATCGTCGGGAACACAACACGAGGTCATTATGGCGGACTGCTCAATTGGACGGAAATACCGTCGTGTCCCACCTCCTTATAAACTAGAAAATATTTCAATACAAATAAGGTTATATCTCAACAAGTTTGGCCTGAATAATCGTCAAATTCTGAGTGAATATTGACGTAAACGAATATTTGTAATTTCGTACATGATTGTCGATACTACTTATGGGGTTTGTCGCTCGTTTCACTTCTTCGGGTAAATTTATTGCTCCTACATCCAATAACACCGTCTGTTTATGTAAATGAAGACTATCTGCAATACTTAGAGTAGAGGTGGAGAGTATATACTTGTCCGGTTATCCGGAAATTTTCTTTTTGAAGTTCAATACAATATGTGAGTGATATTTTTGAAATAGCAGTCTAACTTAATACTAACTCGATAATTTAGAACAATCTATACGTGAATTTATATTTAAATTTTTTACATATACAGCAAAAAAAATAATTGACAAACTACTTTTGATTTTGACTGTATAAATAATCTCTTTCTTAATAGGTGCGACAAAGTGCGGTCATTTGGGTGAACATTTAGATAATTTGAGCTTCTTTCACCAGTTTAAATTTATTCCTGCAATAAAAAGCTTTAAAAAATTCTTTGAATTTATAAACAGATATAAATAAAATATTAGACTAAGATTCATGATTGATAAAGTGTGGTTCAGTTAAAAACAAGAACAACGTTGGTGCTACTTGTAATCCAGAGGTCTCAAGTTCGAGCCCCGGTCCATAGGACCACAAGCTTTACCTTTACTGCAAACATTAAAAGAATCTAATAATTTAGTTTAGGAGCTCAGTCCAGTTCTGAAATCCTTTAATAATGACAGGTAATCATCGGTCAGGAAAAATCATACCTTAAAAATGGGTAACACGCGACACTAAATTATTTACAAGACCACTTGTAACACACCGACCGTATCCGGCTATATCGCTACGTATCCGACTATTTAGCTAAGTATCCGGCAAAATTACAATCTGTCACATCTCTAGCATAGAATCTCCAGTGGCATTAGGATAAGGTGTACCTAGTATTTACAGTAAACCTTTCTTATTTCAATCAAGATGGAAGGTCGTTCGGGAATGTCTGATGAAAGCTGTGTTGACTTACCTGATTTGTGGGCCGATCAACTATTTATTACCTGTTTAATTGCATATAGAGAATTCTAATTGATAGTCTGTCAAGTGCTTTTTATTGAAGTTTCTAAAGGTCAGCAAATATTGTAATTTTATTCATTTTCTTCATAAAGTTTAACTGTCTTATAAGACGTCACGATAATTACTGTAAATTTTTCTGTAAGGCCTTTTTAGCTGCACTGACAGGGGTTACGGGAGGGCAAATAATCCATGAATATTGTTATTTCATAAACTAATAATTATTTATGTTCCGTACAGCCAGTCTTGTATAGATGCAGCTTAGACTGTACAATACATATACAAACTTGGTCCAATAGATGTAGGTACTAACGATTCCGTGACTATAATTAGAACTATCGCTGTCACTGTCAAATGCATACAGTTCTGTTTTATTACACATCAACGTCATTTTAGCACGATTTGATAACATCGAAAGTACGACTGCGACGTTATCAATAAGTTCACAGAATTGGGTATTTGACTGACTAGTCAAATAAGTTACTTTTACTGAACGTCAAAATGGTAAGTTATAAGGAAAATTGTATGAAAAATTTATTTGTGACGTCATAATATTTAATAGTCAAGTCAGTTACTATTAAAGGTTCGGTGGATGATTAAAAATAAATAAGAACGATAAAATGAGAACCGACGCGTCTATTTAGCTAAATAATTTCTTTTAACAATATAAGAAAATATCCGAATGTTGATTTGACGTATACATGGACAATAGACATAGAAAAGTCTGGGGTGCCAACTATCACTACGAGTACATAGTATAAAACAAAGTCGCTTTCTCTGTCCCTATGTCCCTTTGTATGCTTAAATCTTTAAAACTACGCAACCGATTTTGATGCGGTTTTTTTTAATAGATAGAGTGATTCAAGAGAAATGTTTATATGTATAATACATGTTTAATATAGCAGAGGGCGCAGCGGGAACGGGACATGACGCCACGCGGGCGAAAAATAATTGGCGGTAAGGAAGTTGATCTTGTAATAACTGTTTCTAAACGAGTCCTTTATAGTCAAACGTAAAGTTTAAGTCGTCGTTTGACATGATTCTTGTCTCCCCAGTGTTGTCAGTGTTCAGGCAAAACTGGTCGTTTGATGGTGATAGACAAGGCGGCGATGTATCGCGTGGGTGACACTTTACGGCTTCGGCGCCGACGTATTAACGACTTGTGACTTCACTGAGCGAAATATGTCAGTGTCCCAACATTTTTGCTATGTATACATCGGAAAAAGTTGAAAAGATATGTATATCTAATGTATACCGCGGTAGCCTAGTGGAATGGGTAATGGACTGCTGAGACGAGGTCTCGGGTTCGATCCCAGGTTTTCCATGGCACACACCAATGACTTTTCGATGCTTTTCGAAGTTATGTGTGTATTTATCGCAGGTTTATAAGTGCCCAGTTAATGGCAATAGGCTCGCCACCTATTACATTGGGACCTAAACATAAACCGGCGAAATGTGGGTGCTAGCACCTCTGCCTACCCCTTCGGGGATAAAGGCGTGAGTTTATGTATGTATGTATGTATCTAATGTATTGATTCATGTATGATCCATATGTACCTACACTCTTTAAGCGCTTATCTTGACTTAAATTACGCAATTTAACCCAATAGCCATCTGAGGTACGCTAACAATGTTAGTGTGGCCAAATTTCTCTGCCACACTTAAAACTGGCATCATCAGTCATATTGTTGCCCGCGACCACTAATACACATATCAGAAGTCAGAATGCGGTGCTCAAATATTTCCAGTGAAGCCATCTTTGGCGCCTGCTCTACTAGTAATCAATATAAAAAAGCTTAATACTAGTATTATTAAACGAACCGAAATAAGAGCATACTAACAATATCCTTTCGTTTTTAACTGAGAATTATGTCCAATCTCAAAAGAGGTCTATTAGGAAACTCGATTTTTCGTACTTCGTTTTATAGGGCAATGGTAGATAAAATCGTTTTAGTTAAATAATTTGATCCGTTTTCTTACGATCACTGGTTGGATGGGAGCTTGGATATCCGTTAAGATAGCTCCACAATCTTACGGCCTGTTCATTGATCCCAGGCTGTGACATGTGGTTCTTTTTATATAACTAAGGTGGCAGACAAACACACGGTCCACCCGATGGAAAATGGGTACCTTGGCCTATGGGCGTGTGCAACAGGAGGAGGAGAGTCACACTTGCACTGCCGACCCTGTAAACACAGAGAGTTTCTGTGCCGTCAGTATAGAAGACAAAGCAGGAATAGCCTTTGGTCTTCCCCACTGACAGCACAAAAACTCTCCAGGCTGGTGGTCAACCGCTGCTAGAGTTGTTCTGGCCGTCCGTATTTGGCTTCTGTCGTGACCAAAAGACTATACACAGCTGGGACCGATTTTTAACGTGCCCTCCGAAACACAAAGGCGCTCGATTGACCGCACTCGAATTTATGATTCATCGAACTTATTTTTATCTCTTTATGAATTCTTGAGATGATACAGACTATACAAGAATTAATAGTTTATTATTAATATGCTAAACAATTGTCTGTTTTAACATCTTATATCAAAGGGAATACGTATTGTCTGCATTATATTTAAGCGAGTGGCGGTTTCCAGGTGATGAATGTAATGAGGCGAGGAGAGAGAAACAGCATCAATAAACACAAGGAATGTATGCACTTATTTACATTTAGATTAAAGCACAGCACAATTATGTTTGAGAGCAATAACAAATTACAATACAGGTGCTTGTTATTCTTCGAGGTATTTCAAATTTCTGCGAAAATTTGTATGAAACTTTTTTATAATCAGATCGTCAAATTCACTGCATGATGGCAATCTGCGGTGCAGTAAATGTTTAGTCATAAGTGGGTTTTTAGGGCCCCATTGATATATTTCGGGTTCAAATCAACATCACCTGCTCGTAGTTCGTCATTTTTACTTCTTTTATAATAATTGTACGCTACCCTGTCATCTCTTCTGCTTCTATCCATCCAAAGGTTACCTGGAAGAAATCGCTGTTAGCGATAAGGCCGACCATTGTACATTATATATAAACTTTAAATTGTTATCGTATTAAACTATTATGGTGTACAATAAAGAATATCTTACCTTATCTTATATCTTATCTTAGTACACCTTTTTTATCGTGCGAGAAATACCCATGAATACCTCCCCCACCGTAACCGTAGGGGGAGATTATGTCGGACTCGAACCGACTAAACCGCACGCCGTCTGTGGTTCGCAGTGCAAGGCCGAAGGTGAGCGCGCTGTAGAGCATGTCCCTCGCACCCCGGCTGACCCAGGGGCTTGTAGTACATCTGCTGATTATCGGACGATGCTTTGGCGAAGACTTTCTGTCGAGGTTAGGGGATCAGATGGCGGCACCACCAGCAAAAACCAAGACAAGCGAAAATAATTTACTAGGTACTGCCGTCCGATCTACCAACCATAAATGAATAGATTATCTCGTTTCTGCATTTCATTCCAGGATGAAGAAATTGATGATGATTTAATGACCATCTATTTGTATTAGACAGCGTGCCTTTTTATAATGTGAACTATCAAAAAATTGTACGGCCAGTCTAGTAGTATACCTATGTATGTACATAAGTATCTAAGGTTTACGAATTGTCTAATTTAATGTAATAAAGTTAACCCAAAACACATATCGCTGGTATTCGCGAACTACCTTTAAACTCACTATGACAATCTTCATACTTCATACCAACCCTAAGACCCTCTTTACCGGTCCTCAATGCTCACTCCTCCGACTCAGCACTTGATTTCACGAACTAGCACTCTCTTTGAAATTTGAATACGACTATAAATTTGATCTAGGGAGGCACTACACCGCGTAGTGAAACTTTGTAAGTGTCTTTGTCATTAATATGGTTGTGTGTATGACTTATAACGGTATGAACCATTATTAGAGAATACTTTACTTCAGATGTACATAGTGATGACAAACAATTATAAATGTAGGTATGCGGTAAATTTAATGACCCTTTTCAGCTAGCATCGATAGCTGAAAAGGCTTTACAATTACGGCTACGACCACAACCACCAATGGTCGACCAGGAACTTCTAAAAAGTTGATGTGTTGCCTATCACCTGGAAAAAAGAACTGGGTCAGTGATCGCTTGCTTAGTTTATAAAACTGTTAGTATCTGTCAATGAAACAAACATAGTTGGAGATCAAGTTTACTAGTTAGAACTTTGGACTATGCAACTAAAAGTGAAAGCTTCTAGAAAAAGGTTTCATGCTCTAATATACTACCAATATGAACCCAAACACGAGCATATCGTGTAGTGCTATCCAGAGTAGTCTGATAATACTAAAAAATACTTGTAGATTACAAGATTGGACTATAAAGTTGTGAGTAAATAGCAGTGAATCAATATTTAGAGACGTTGAAATTGTAATGACGAAGATAAACCATGTTTACATTTGCGCGGGAAATATGACAGCTGTCACTTGTCACTTGCAATTGACATAGCATCGGCGATAGAAACACGTGTACTTGAGAGCACCTTTCGATACAATATTTTAACGGCTCATTACTCTATTAGCTATAGTATAAAATAGGCTGCGGATTTCGTGACTTTGGGGAAGTGGAAACTTTTATTAGTTTCCATATCATGGGCATTTAATCTATATGTTGCCTGTAGAGTGCGGAACCGTTAATGTGCACATCAATTAGGTATTCTGCAGATTAATTGGGTGCGTCAGTTAAAGTGCGCAAAATTATTGATTGTGGCGTTTGCCACCATATCAACAAATAAGATTGCCTGGTTTCGTGGACTAATTCTTATGCTTAGATCCAGGGAAAAGAGTAAGTATTGATAAATTAGCGCAGTTCGTTACTTAACATAGGCCTCTTTCAACGTGTGCCCGATTCTACGCTTTCTGCGTCTAGTTTGTTTCATCCTCTTTTAGTTCGCCTGCTGCTTGAGGTTCGTTCGACGTTTCCCAATTTTTTGCGTTAGTTTCCGTCACTTCCGAGTCCCATTAAAACGCATTCAGAACGCAGTTCATGGCATCGAACCTAAAATCTAAAGATTCCGAAACTGCTGATTATAATTTTTAAACTGCATACACTGTTATATCTCGAAGATGACAGCTTAACAGCCAATCTAACAAGATTAAAGTATCATCAGTACTCCAAAAAGATCCTCGTTTTTATTTTCGATAAGGCGTACCCACACTGTAATGGATACTGATAAGGGACTGGGAAGTCACACGGCCGTCATTGCAGCGATAAATCGTCGTATGAGGTGTTTTACCTGACGCGATAACCGGTCGTTGAACCGGCCGACAGCGAAGCTTTTTAAGAACTAAATACTTAAAGTATTGTTTTATTGATTAATAGCGGTATAGGTGTTTTATAACTACTAGTTTTTGTTGAATACCAACAAGTTGCGTTAAAAAAGACAAATAGGATCAGAGTTTTTGCCTAGTTACAGCTGTAAGTCGGTCCTATAAAAGCCAAAATTAATCAAATTGTGGCAGGGATGCGGAGGATTGGACGAAATAACGCATATTGGGAGAGGCCTATGTCCAGCAGTGGACTACCGTGGGCTAATTGATTGATTGATTGGCAGGGAATAGCGGGCGAGTTGACCCTGTGTTCCAAAAAATATAATAAAACGCTAAGCTAAGCTAGCGGGTACTAGACTTTATTTTCAAATTCTACATCATTTTTGTGAGACGACTGATGCTTGCATATTGACGCCGTTATTCAAAACTAAGAATTGCAATTAGCTTAGAGAGTAAAACATAAAAGTTCTATTTGAAAAAACCTTTTTAAAAACAATCTTTTTTTTTTTTTTTCTCTTGCATTGTCATCCGAACTGAACGTGCATACCAAATTTCAGCTCAATCGGTTGAGGGCAAGTGCCTTAAAATTGAGTTGTAAGATTCCACCCGAACAAACATACATTGCAAGTTAAATAAAAGCTTGTAAAAAGTGTTGAATACATCCGGTTGAGTGTTATCATGGAGTGTGGAAAAATAGGCTTTATTACATCAGTTTTCTCATGAATGTTTAAAGGAATCTATCTTGATCTGAGTAATGGATTTATAACTCACTTAAGTCAGTTTGTAATCTATCAGCACGGGAACTAAACTGGGTGATTACGTCGGTAATCGACTACGGTGGTCGAGCGAAGCGGCTGTGGGTACTGTATGGAGCTTATTACAAAATCATTGTCAGATTAGAATTGTTTTTAAATTAAATTGAGATTGAAAAAAACAGTCGACTGTTAAAAATAGGGCTTAATTAGTAATTAATTAAATGTAGAAAACAATTTTTTTTTGCTTAAAATTATAATTTAAGTAGGTACATATAGCTTTTAGTGTTAATTATTTATTGTAGGTATGTTTCAGGGACTGAACTCGGTTTTGGTATGAGATGAGATGATCCATAGCCATTGTCGATAGGTATACATAATGCCACTATGATACAAACTTCATAATAGGCCATCATTTTTACCTATGTTAGGAGCATGCGCTGAAAAACTATCATCTTTTATGAAATGCCGAAGTTCCGTTGTTCACGGGCTCTCGATCTATTATTAAAACTGATAAAATCTGTCACACCCAATGGTGTTAAAAGATTAAAATATAATATTATTAGATTAATTAAAGTTAATATTGATCAATTGAACGCGTAAAAAGCACTCACTTAAAACGCATTTGAAATCGTTTAAATTTATAATCTTTGATACCATAAAGACGGACTTAAGTATAATCTAATCAAATGAATCTATTAAGGAAATATTGCCATAGCGGTTTCACAAGCTCTTAAAGCTGCGTCTACCCAGCCGGGTACGAAAGGAGCCCTTCTATATATCACCGCTCGCGGCATCAAGTATGGACGGACTTGCAAAGATCCTACAACAATACCTGTATCCTCCTGGAACGTAGTTTTCCGCACTGTCACCCTAGACGTAACGATTGTACTCGTTAGTAGAAAGATGGAATACATAATCAATGTACCTATGGGATTGACTTTAGACATATTGACACGTATTTTGACGTTTCTGCCAGTCGTAAACATATGTTAATCCCATATGCTTCCCCTCGGGTTCATCAACGTCAACAAAAACCAACAGTTGAGCACACAGTCGAGCACAGGATAACTGCGTTAGGTGTGCTCTTTTGAGGTTCGTAACTCGATACAATAAACTAATTCGTAATCGTCTTGTACTCAACTCGAGCTCAGTTCGGCCAATGTAGACGCAGCATAATCGATTGGATACGATTTATTGAAATCGTAGTTTATTTATCTAATTGGCTGGTTACGGAACTTAATATCTTTATAATAAGATCACCGCGAAAAGTGATTAATGTGGTCTGTGAATGGAAAGTTATTACGCTTGTTCCACACTATTGTGCTCTGTGATTGCGATAGTGAAATAAGCATAAGCGAGGAGAGAAGATAAAACTTAACCTAACTATTGTATTGACTATCCGACCCTCTATCCCAGAAAGGAAAGCATATTCCAAAAGATCATCCATTAATCAGTAGGTACCATATTGCAGGCGAGGTTCAAAATATACACCCCGATTTCGGATACAAATTTCATCCGTGGGGATTTCCAGCATAAACAAAAGTCGGTATACTTATGCAAGTATTTGGTACTATGCTACTAATATTATACAGTTTATATGTCTGAAATTTGGTAAACAAAAAGACCACGGCTGGGATGAAGACATAAGTTTATAAATAAGTATAATTTGCACAGTTTGTTTATAATTTATAGAACGTATCTGCATATAGATGGTAGGTGTAATTACAGCCATGTTTACGCAAATATGGACAAGTCAGTAATGAACATCGGTTATCAGGAGAGTGCTGGCAAATCTGATTATGTAAGCCGATTGCGGTCAATAGTTAAACGTTACATTTAGTAACTCCGCAACGGACTAGCATCTGCTTAACCCTAATCGTTCAGTAAGTAAATCCAATATATATAAAGCTTGCACTTTGAAGCCCAAGATCTCCTTTCCTACTCAATCTTTCCTGACGAGTTGGTGAGTGGTTTGGAGTAGTATTAATTTGCAACACCATACTTAAAGTTTAATAAAAAAAAACTTAACTAATCAAAATGCTTTTTTCTTAGATTTTTCGCAGCATGCCCAGACGGATGGAAGCCTTAATCAGGGCACGAGGGGGGAAACACTTGTTATATATTAACATTCATTTAATTAATCACCACGAAATCGAAGAAAAATGCACTTTGTTTAGTTAACTTTTTTTTTATTGAACTTTAAGTATTGTTTTGCAAATTAATGTCAAAACATATTAATTTAACTGTTTAATGTTTAATTATTATTTGTTTAAAAATTAAGCTAACTATTATATACTTTCCTTTTTTTGTGTTCCGCTAATTCTGCCGGTGTATGTATTATAGATACATACAGATATTACAGATACATTGAATGCACATCGTGCGAACTTAAATCGGCTCACCCGCACCAGGGTATACGAAGCGCTACTGGTTTTCAGATTGCGCCACTAGTAGCTACGCCGTCACGCAAACCGAGTTGCAGCAGTGTAACAAAAATATTCGATCATGAACACAAACAACCAAACTAAAATAAAACAAAAGGATATAGTAATTGCTAGCTGTTGCCCGCGGCTCCGCCTGCGTGAATGTCGGTTATCGCGACCAGACATAGCCTATGTCCTTTCTCAAGGTCTAATCTACCCCTATACCAAATTTCATCAAAATCGGTTCAGTGGTTTAGGCGTGAAAGCGTAACATACAGACAGACAGACAGACAGACATAGTTACTTTCGCATTTATAATATTAGTATGGATATAACAAAAAAGAATATAAAATTATAGTAATACTATATTTTTATAATTTTATTCTAAAATAACAAATTTTTACTTGTGTAGGGGGGCAGGCAACAGATAGTTTGTAATACCTATTACATCGTAGAATGGTTAGAATAAAGATACCGGGCTAAGCACTATATTGTAGATCCGTGACTAAATAATAGTTTGGCCTCCGGTTGCGTTACGTCTGATAACAAGGACTTAATTGTTATTTGGGCAATTTTGCATTAATTAAGTCCATGCATTATTTCGTTCGATAATTTTGGGACGAGCTCAGCCGCTGTAAAACAGAATAATTGCTGTGATAGCGAATGTTGAACGGTTTACTCTGTAAACATTATCGTGAAAACAAAACAGTTTTATTACTCGTTTAAATAAGAAGAGTAAAGTTTTTAGGGTTTATTTATGAAATAACTAAATACTCTAGGACATTTTTGGGTAGCAAGGCCCAAATTAAGCACCTACCTTTAAATGTGGGTTCCCGAAATGCATAACGATAATATTATACTTTTTATTAATTTTTTTAGGCATAGAAACACCCAAATGATGTTAATAGATTTGAGTATTCAGATATGAATCATAATATTAGCATTGACTAGGAATCAATCAGGAACGTTCATAGCAGTTGAATGCACTATTATGTATAAATTCACAAAAAAGTTTTTCCTCATTCTAGAACCCATATCTTAAACTACATAACGCTGTGTAATATCTAGCTTTCTAGATTGTCATTACTATCTAAATAATAGTTAGCTCCACCTTAACAACAGATCAGATTCACCAAACAAAACTGCTGTCTCAGCGCTCAAGCAAACAAATAAATCACTAGCGCCGAGCTAGAGGCACGCCCGCCCATTTTATACTAGGCCATAATTACTGAGTACACTACAATTACACTATCTAGTACAGATCAACTGATATAACGGCTGATAGAGAATTCATTTGTTGTTTTTACTACTGTTTATTAGAGAATTAAGTTTTTGCGGAGCGTATGTTGGCTGAGTCTCTCTCATATGGTAGCCGGCGCATAATGTTTGATGGACGAGGTTTTGGTGCTGGTTTTCTCCTCGGATTTGGGAAGTCAGACGGTAGGCTTTTTTTCCTTTATTCAAGGAAAAGGAGAGCGTATTTGGGCTCCAAAATACAAGCTTTGATTGAATCGTTTTGCATCGATTGAACTCAAATTTTGACATAATACAGGTACATGTAGGTACAACTCACTTTTATTTATAAAGAATATTATCATTAATATGCCCTCTTATCCTTCCAACTAAGCAAAATACATTACTTTTGCTTTAGGAGTGGTTTCACGTCGATAGTGTAATAGTCAGGATTCGAACCCGGGACCTCTTGATCGTAAGGCCGACTTTTTAACCATTTAGCTATCTACCTTTCTACCTATTGTTACCGTCGATAGATGACACTGCAAACGGGCTATCGATTTTTTACGAATTCAGCTTGTATGCTATCATTAGTATTATGAAAAATTAACTTAATTTCCTCTAAACTTTACGGTCATTAGCGCCAAAGTGCAAAGATAACCCAGAAAAGCATAAATAACTCACAGTCCAACGCTCCAAAAGAGTATAATAGAAAAATTCACGGTTACAGATTAATTTACTTCAGAAAAACGTTGTTCTTCCCCTAGCTGTAAAAGCAAGCGGGTCGCACGTATCTACCCGCACAGGCGGTGATAAATCAGTATTGTAATAACGCGATACGTTGCACTATTCGTTCCTGCAACTTATTTTTGCGATAATAGTTATTATCCAATAATAATTCGGATGTGCATGTCCTTTGAAGATTTTGACATTGCAATTGCAATAAGACAAGTTTTATCGTATATTTTTACGTTAAGCAGCATTGCTGCTGTAATGCTGCTAAACGTATTATTGCAAAGTATTTTTTTCCAGATCATTGGCACTTATCCCGAAATGAAGACTGAAGTCGGCACATGACACTTCTTTCGGTCCAAATCTAAACCCTATAATCCAAATAAGCCTTCATTGTGACTTTACTTATGAAAATTATTACAATTAAAGTAATAAAAATAAATCGCTGGAATTACTGGATCAATTTTGACGGATCTTTCATTATTTATATAGCCTAACACAGACTACCTTTATTTGTCGATGAAAATACAAACGAGATAAATTAAGGAGTTTTTGGAATGGATTAATATCTTAATCCATTCCAAAAACTCCTTAAATACTTGTATATCAAAATATGCACAGCTCTTTTAACATTGAGCCAAAAACTTTATTCCATGGCAGGGTTTCAAAAGCGCTCTATGCAAGTTAATTTATAAAATTAAAATTAGCATGAACTAGTCTGCGGAGGTACTTGAGACAAATAGTTGTCTCGAGACGATGGTCAGAGTGCACCGTGGTGTATTTATTATGCTAATGAACGTCTACTTCTATACCATTGTCAGATTGCTTCAATTGTTAGGTGAGCTTGCGCGATCTTTGTTTTCTTGAGCTTATAGTTTTAAGAGTTGTTAAAAGGGGTTTTTTGTCTTAAATGGGCACTCGAATGCTAAACAATCCCGAACTGCGAAATATTTTTGGTTCTGCTATGCTAGGCTAGTGTCTATCTATAATCTTAGCTGCTATCTGTGAGACTGCGTGGAGTGAGTTAGACCTTCATACAAACTGCCATCTCCTGTTTAAACCCTAAAAGGGGTTGAATTCTAAGGACACATTATTAGTACACTTGCAGACCATCATTTTCACTCACAACAATTGTTATTTACTGACTGCTGATTTCTAATCTTTTCGTATAGTAAGAACCTATCCAGCTTTTTGCGATATTTTATTAAGTAGGTATATTACATATTACTAATGGTTTGTTTGCTTTTCTTGTTTCAGGTAATTAATAAATAAATAAATATTCCAGAACATTTCATACAACGCTATCTAGCTACTAGACCCAAGGTAAGCATGGCTTAACTAGCTTGTGTTATGGAATCTAGAATCTGATGTGTGTTGTTGACGTCAAGAAAAAGGACTTGTGATGGTGGTGAATTACTATAGTGAGCTTAATACATACATACATACAAATAATCACGCCTTTATTCCCGGAGGGTTAGGCAGTGGTGAATTAACACCCACATTTCACCAATCTGTATTCGGTCCTACGTAATACGAGGTAGCCTATTGCCGTATTCCGGGCACTATTGTTGACTTCGAGTCATGCATCTGAGACTGAGTCTGGACTGTACATATCTGTCTGATGTTAAAGTTAATCAGCCCTAAGCTGGATGACATTGACCACATTTCTCCTTTAACCTAACTACGCAAGTAAATATTTAAAAAAAATGAAAATAAACATCTTTGAACTGTTCTATCGATTTAAAACCTTGTGGCATCTGTTAATTTGATACCATTGATCTTTTTAGATGATTGAACCGAAAACATCTGCCAAACTGCTGTATTTGAAATTTGGCACAGCTTATAAATGGGATTACATTCATAGGATACTTTTCAACTAGCTAAATGTCATTTATTATTTCCCTCTGGACCTGATTCTGATGTTCACCGCAAGGATAGTCGCATGCAGAAACTATTTCATCATAATTCATCAATTATATCTAAAGCAGAACACATTTAATAGAAATCTTTTGCATGAATTTCCTGAACAAGATTGTATCTGTCCCTCTTTATATAACGTAATAACGTATTAAAAAAAATCATACTCAAAATACAATACACGTCTAAAGTGCATCCCTTAAATACACATCATTATTCTTCAAAAGAAATTTCCCCTAAACGTTTACACATGAAAAGAAAACTACTAGGACATACAAAGATATTATTGCGTCTATAAGGTACAACTCCATTCGAATTCGTCTGGGAAGAAAAATTGTAAGATCCTGCAACTAAATGCATTGGAGGGTTGTCGGAGAGCCCCGTTTGAAGTGCGCTCATTTCACACGCGTCTAGGGGGTTGACATGTCGTGTCATTATGTACATGTGTCGAGGGTGGCAAGTTTGTGCGGATATTCGGATATTTTGGTACGACGCGGATCTTTGTGTCCACTGTCAGCGTGGGAGGGTTGGATTGCAGACAGCTGCGTTGTTAATTTTTATGTGCATTGTATGAGATTAAGTATGATTACGAAATTTATTTAATGTATCAACTTATTTGTGGTGCTATCTAGCTTTAATGTAAGCTTAGCTTAATAACCCGTCTAGAACCTAAGCCGGAATTGAAGCCGTGGCCTCCGTTTTATAATTAACATATTGTTTTTGGGTTCTGTACTTCAGAAGTAGCTAAAATTTGGGTGGGATTGCACATTGACAAATATGCAATTCGACTCACATTTCGCCCGTTTTTAAGTTTAATTAAAGTGAGCATGATAATGACACTATTGGACACTAATGAAACCCATGAAGAAGAAAAAAAGATTTTGTAAGCGAAACAGTTAAGAACTTAATCAAAGAAGAAATTCCAGAAAAACTGGTATATTTTTAGAGCTTGTCACCCTTTCGGATCAAAAAATCAATTCCGTATTTTTTACCCTTTATTTCCCGTAATGATAAAACGGACAGCGGACAAAGAATGAGAGCGTGAATCCGTGTGCTCTCCGCGCTACCGTTCTGGGTGTAGGCAGTAATGTATAAGTAAGGGGTGTACTTGATGACTGGCGGGAGATATCACCCTCTCTAAAGCCGTTTGTTATTGTTGTTTACTTTTTCACAATCGTGGAACGACAGTATTTGTTTTGAAATTTAGGAAATAATCTCGGCATAGCTCATGGGCACAAGTAGAATTCAAATTCGTGTCACCAAAATCTTTTTTGGCTGCGGAAACAACTACTTCTTTTACTACTTTTTTCTAGTAATCACTGCAAAGTGGACATAATAACAGACATACGCTCCAAATAAAGTGAAATAGTTGTCTTCGAATATATGGATAAAAAAATTCTCCAAATACATCTAAGTATGCTATCTACTTAAAAAAAAGTGTACCCTATCAAAATTCCCGCCATAAAAACTGTAAGCGTTAGAGTGCGTCATAAAATGTATTCCACGTTTAAACAAATGGATAATCCCATGTTATAAGAGGAAAACTTGAAACCCAAAAGCAAAGTTACGGGCAGTAAAGAGTTGAAGAACTCTAGACTCGCTATTTGCCGAAACTTGGCACAAAATGTCAAAAAATGTCAAAAAGCCTTTAAAAGGTTTGTGCTAAAATAATATAATATTATAACTGTTACGCAAAGGGTTATTCACCACATCATGTTAATTTATCGTTTTTAACAGTCAATATTTCGGTAAATAAACGAAGCTTATAATAAAAATAATATAAAAAATGCAAAAATAGAAGTACAGGCGTGATTTTGGATTTTGAGAATATACCTATAGCTTAATAATATTTATCCTATCTTTTTATCCCGGAATAAGATTCCGTGGTAACGCGATCAGTAGGTATTTCAAGCGGGCGGAGCCGCGAGCTACAGCTAATAAGAATAGTGGGATAAATTATAACTCGCAACTATAGTTTAACAACTAAAGTTTTACATAAATATTTGTTTCCACTTTCCGTCAAGCTTCGCGGAATAAGGCATATACTTAATCATGTTTGAAGTTATCAATTGAAGAGAATAACTTATTTAGGTTTATTGATTTTTATATTAGCGTTGGTGGACCGAACATTTAATGCTGCTCCCGGCATTGTGCGCAATAATCTTCTTTACAAGAATCATTTTGTTCGCTTCATTTCAGTTATTGGATTTTCCGGAGGAGTCCAATTCGCCGACTTGATATTTGTAATAAATTTTTACGTGGTCCTTAACGCGGCTTTTAGTTTTTATTGTACTATTCATTTGCATTTATGTTGTAAATATCTGAGCTATATATATATATACATATGTCGGAGTGCGTAGAATCTGAGTGTTATGAATATCAAGTAATAATTGTTTGAATTTAGTAATTTTGTATGTGGCAGCAGCATTGGTTATTACTTGTGTGTGTTTAGTTGTCAGTTGACAATGACATTTGAGTAAATGACTTCGTTGGCGATCCGAGCGGAGAGCAGCTCACTTTTGAACGAGACGCGGCGCGAAGTGGTCAGGTCAAGATAACTAACCTCACTGCATTGTATCGGTTTATGATTTATTCTAAGTATAGTTTAAATCCTAAAATATTTTAAGCATCCTTTGTGATATCGTGTAACAAAGTTAGTGTGATGACGAAGTATTCTTTACTGGACTATTAACCGCATTGATTTTCTAAATACCTTCACATCTGATTTCTTAATACCATCCTGATTTAGTCGTAATAGTGGTACCTTATGTGGAGTCGGTGTGACCCTTCTGAGCTGTCCCTTCGACATACCTATATATCAATATTAAAAAATACGAGGCTGACTTTTCAAATTTCGAACCTTCTTTGCCAAAACACATATTTAATATGTTAATTTGCATTTAGAATTTATTTTTCTACTTTTAATACCTACTTACTATGTACACTTTTCTACTATATAATTAAAAGAGACAATGCACATTACATCTTCAATGAAAACACTTGTATCTACTATTCCACATTATTTATTAAAATCCTGACCGATTTCTCCTTACGGCATTATCAAAGGTTGATACATGTTTTTTGGGTATCAGATGTCAACATGTATCAACACATGTAAAAAAACATGTATCAAGCTTTGATAATGCCGTACGGCGAAACCGGTCAGGATTTTAATAAATAATGTGGAATAGTACAAGTGATTTCATTGAAGATGTGTAGCAAGTTCCACCAAGTGCCATCAATCAACAGTATAAGCAGCACATTACATCGTTTGCACGCATTTATAATATAATACCTACACCTACTTTACCCTTACTTTTTCTGGTTATTCATGTAGGTATGTAGTGTAAAATGAGATCGGCCTCGCATAATAGGCACCCTAGTGCAGTCAGTAGGGCTATGTGTAGAGATATGTGTTTACCATCTCATAAAGAAAAGCTCTGTCCCCTTAATGTATTTATAATGGTTCTTATATTCTACGCGACCCACGCACTCTTCTAGTATACAAAAATAAATTCATTTACTTTAATTTTCTTACATAAACTGTTAATAATCTTAGAAAGTCAATGAAAGAATTTTAATTGTAATTTTTTTTTGACTCGTAATTATATTGATTGAAATTTGATAACAGCCACATAATAAAATTAAAAAAAAAGACGGGTTGCACTCTGGGAGTGCCGGCAGAAGTGAAAACTTTTTCTATCTTTCTTACTTCGTTATATACATAGCAAAAGATAAAAAGAACATACCATACCATACCATACTATACCTATAATATAGCGCTAATCATAGAACCGATCACTAACTTTCTGCTAATTTTCTGTCAGAAGAAATTAATAAATTACAAAAAGTAATAAATTAAAAAAAGAAAAAAATATCACAAAAAGTAATAAATTAAAAAAAGAAAAAAATATCACAAAAAGTAATAAATTACAAAAAGAAAAAATAATCACAAAATGTAATAAATTACAAAAAGAAAAAATAATCACAAAAAGTGTCAGAAGGCCAGATTTGAACCCGGTACTATCCGAAACCATAAGGACTTACAGTCGAAGCGCTAACCGCTATGCTATGAAGCTATTTGTCATATTTTGCAAAATAGACAGTCTTTAATATTGTATGACGTCAGTCGTCGGTTACGGTTCAAAGGTCAAGCGATCCTGACGCGTGCTTAACACTTTTTACCCATCCAACGCCGCTAGAGAAGTTTTCACTTCAAAAACGTTTTCACACTATCCGATACCCGATATTCAATATCGGAGGAACTCAAATGTATGACATATTATGCATCTGCCTTTCACAATTTATGGCCTGATATCTGGTATCGGAGCCGACACTACTGTGTTGGCCCGATATTGGATCACAAAGAGACTAAAACAGCGACTGCAAGCAATTTTCGACCTTAATGACATTTTCTTAGTTACGAGTCTTTTCTACGTTGATAGATAACGCTGATCACGAATATAAGAATAGATACTGTCTCATGTCAATAAGGTCGAAAATTACTTGCACTTTATTTTCTTTTTCCTTCATCCCTTGCATCCCTAACGAATCTATGCTTTCGAGCAAATGGCCGTATCGGCCTGACTTTATCGGATATATGTGAGAACAGCTCACGGTGTCGGCTATCGGCGTCCGACACCGATATCGGATATTGGATGAATGTGAAAACGCTCCAAGGCTTCCATTACCCACGCAGTATTTTATTGACGTATCAGACTTAATTAAAAAGGCTGTCTGTAATGTAGAAATATCAATATCATGAGATTGACTGTTAAATTCAATAATATACAAGTGAATAAAAATTTTATAGGTAATTTTATTTTATAATACTGACGTAGCAGAGAAGCAGTAGCTAGTAAACTTTTACGTAGTTAGTTAGAAAAGCTTTAAAGGGCCTAATTGTCCACACATGTTTAATTTTTTTTTTAAACTGTACGACGTATCCCTGTATGTGGTAGTGAGGCAGATACTTCAACAGCAATGTCATTAAAACAATCTAAATATAAAAATTATGACGTCACTGTATGATATTTTTCAAAACCACAAACAAAAAAGTGAGCATGGAATAAAATTTCATTGCAAACTCCAATTATGTTTCAAATTGCAGTGCGGTATTTTCACGTTGCAGGGGAGTTGGGGAGGTTTGTGCCCGACTGCTGCGATTAGTAGGTGTAGCTGTTGTTGTACAAGGAGTAATAATTTTTCATGCGGAAATCCCTTGCGAACTTTAACCGACTAAAAGCACACGTCGTCTCTGGTCTCGAATTCCAGGGTATAAACTGGCATTGAGACATTTGCCCCTGAGATGATTCCATCATTCTACTTACGCTTAAGTTTTTGTTAAATACCATAATGCGACCAATTGCTGACGAATAGCTTTTGACAAATACGCCTTTTTATACAGAAGATTTTCAGAGTTCCTTGCAAGTTTTCATAATTAGACACCTTAATAATTGTAACAAAGCACCTTAAAAGCATTAATTTATTGTTGAATTAAACTTAAGTACGTTCAAGAAAACAATTACTTTATCCAATAAAACGTATGCGAATAATACTCGTATACCCACTCGTAATCACTCGTATCTAATTTCATATACGAAAAGTCTCAGTACACGTCAGTCCGCGTAAAAGTTCCTCGAATGGAATAATGTGATTCGCTTATAACTCTTTTGGGTCGGGTTCCGTACGATTTATACTGGGGGAAATTTCCTGGTATTCCTTCTTCCACTACGTAAATCATTTTCACATCGCGGCACGGGGCGCGGTGTTACTCGGTACATATTTCGTACACTTTCTGCCACGAGAAAGTATACAGTACGACAGTACGCCACTAATGCTATGGTTTAAATTAATAGGTACCTGTTTCGTTCGTTATCTAGTCTGTTCGTTGATACTGGTGAGTTATATTTAGAAGATTGTTACTTTTGTTTGTAAAATCTGGTATTTTGTCTTTGGAGTAACACATATTACTAGGTGCTGTAGGTGTGAGGTAGGCAAAATAAAATATCTTCATTTTCGTGTTTCTTGTTGAGCTTGTGTTATATTTGTAAGAGATAACAGAATTGCTAAAACTTATTCTAAGTACAAATTATATAATACTGTATATTATTTAGATATAAATGTGAATTAATAATAATTATAATACACATCTTTATATTACGTACAGTTGGCGGCCTTGCGGCAATTTCTTACAGGCATCCAAAGACAGATGTTTTTAAACATTATCATAATGTGTGAAAATAGGTCATTGTCATAACAGTCCGTCTTTTTACTCCTTTATACTTCTGATAATATTTTAATATGATGTAGTACATTTTTTCAACATTGCTCACTTTATTGCACCTCAAGTGTACGTATACACGTATGTGAATCTTATTTGCCAATTTGCCGTCTGTTTTGCTAGAAAAATCTAGGCGATTTGCTTTGCTGGCTGCAAAAGGTTGTGCATGAAGCACGCGAATTACGTTACGTACTCTGATTTTTATTTTGTTGTGAACAAATTATTGTGTGGATCGTTGGTAGCAGGTTTCTACTTGTAAGAGCGAAGTTTATGCCTTTTTAGTCTGTCTGATATTCCTGCATTTCAGTAATAATACAGCAATTTTGGCAATATTTGAGACTGTAAGATAAAAACAATTTAAGAAAGTCGATGGTTATTTTGTTACAAATTGAAACAATGTAATATTTATTAATAAGTTGCTTATTTGGTGTTAAGTCTTTTTTATCATTAGCTAAGTCAAGTAGTAAGGGATATAATTTATAGTTAATTGGTTACTATCTATGGGAGTTTGCAAAGATTGAAAATGAATAAAGGCATATTTGCGCTTGTGTGCTTTTGCCATGAACTTGAATATAGCGAGCAGGTGCGTACTAAAAAAAAAAATAGCAACTTTTCAAAAGATGCAGTAAATCTAACACTTCCCTATTCCATCTTCATCGTTGGTATCGACAGAACAAAAATACTGTCACTCTATGAACATAATAAAGCTTGGTCGTTAATGAATAAAAATATATCAAGATAAGATATTCTTATTTGCCATGAAAATTCAAAAACAAAAAGACATCTGATCTGTACAAATTATGAAACATTAAAACAACGATATCTTTTGTCGCATTTGTATTAAAATTTTAATTGAAATCGAAGATGGTAATTCACAATGAAATCGTCGCTAGAAACTCTCGCTTCGAGAATCAATATTTCCGATTCAGTTCATTTGAGAATACTGTTTTAATATTAGCGTTATCGGTTCTTCAGTGATGTCACTCGCCTTAACCAGTAATTCCTTTTCGCTTTTTGAGTTGTAATATTATTTTATAACGTACTGTGGGTTGCAGAAGTCCGTGGACAGCAAAAGATCTGAATCCTTTAAGCACCTAAGTCTAATTTTACAGAATAAAATTTTAATGACGTTAGATCTCTTAACAAAATTAAAAAGCACCTATTACACGCAGTTAGAAGAAGAGAAAAAAAGAAAGAAATACATTTATTAACAGTTAATATTAGGGGTTAAAGTATGAAATTGCCGATTTGTACTGACAAATTGAAATTCGTTTTTTTTTTAATTTAACTTATTTATTTAATCAAAATAATTACCATTATTATCTATAGATTGCTGCCATCTAGTAGGAAGGTCATTTATGCCTTTGCGATAGAACTCTGGTGATCTAGATTCGACAAACTGTGTGAAAACATTTTGTACTGCCTCCTGAGAAGAAAACTTATCACATAGAAAATTGTCCAAATCACGAAAAAAATGGTAGTCTGTTGGAGCAAGGTCTGGCGAATACGGAGGGTGACGGATAGTTTCTAATTGCAGTTCCTGTAGAGTTAAAACATTTTCTCGTGCTGTATGAGGTCTCGCGTTATCATGGAGCAATAATGGTGAAGATCGATTCATGAGTCGGGGCTGTTTCACTGCTAGTTTTGCTATCATTGTTCGGAGTTCGGCACAGTAGACATCTGCCGTTATTGCTTGACCAGATCGTAGAAAGCTATAGTGAATAACACCATGCTGAGACCACCAAACAGTTACCATTACCTTTTTATTGGTAAGCTTTGCTTTAGGACACTGTTGTGGCGTTTCACCTGGGGTCAGCCATTGCATTTTTCGCTTACGGTTATCGTAAAGAATCCACTTTTCATCACATGTCACAATTCGATCCAATATTCCTTCATTTCTGTATCGATTCAACAAGGCAACACAAGTTTCAACACGCATTTCTTTCTGCAGTTCAGTCAAATCATGAGGTACCCATTTTTCACATTTTTTTATTTTATTGATTTGACGCAAATGAGTCAATATTGTTGGTAAAGTAACGTTAAACCATGCAGCTAATTCCTGGGTAGTTTGGCTCGGATCGGCTTCCACCATGTCTTTCAATTCATTGTTATTCACCTGTGTGGACGGCCTTCCTCGTGGTTCGTTCTTCAAATCAATATTCCATCACGAAAGCGTTTAAACCAAAATCGCACGGTGCGTTCATTAGCAGTCCCCTTTCCAAACGCAACATTGATATTGCGAGCTGTTTCTGCCGCGTTAGTTCCGCGTCGGAACTCGTATTCAAAAATCACTCGAATTTTCGAAGTATCCATCTTTCTTGTCTAAGCTGAATAAAAAAAACAACTGAAAGTCGATAATCGAATGTTGCACATTTTTAAATGAAGAACTACATAGGTACCATGTGGAAAAAGTTTCACTCAAAAATCTCAAACCATGAAGGTTCTATGTCAATTCGAAGTACCTATTACAATGAAACGGCAATTTCATACTTGAACCCCTATTATATTGATGTTTACAAGTGTATTACTCACTAGATGGCGTCTGAAGGCACTTCATATAATTGTAGTTTCAAATTGTCGAACTTTTGGAGCTCACTGTACGCTACTAAAATCGGTGCCACCGTGTGTCGGGTGTGCCCCCTATTTCATACGAATATTTATAACACAATAATTTGTTGAGGATAATACAAATAAATCGGTGCGCTGGCAGGATAATGTGTGGTCCGTGATTTATGAACAGTATAATAATTTTTATTTTTATGTCAAGCGTAGGTCGTTACCCTCAGATGTTGCACGTATGATATAGCGATATGAAATTATTAAGAGGCTCATTAAATTAAGATGAAGGGTGGAGTGTGAAGTTGTTCATGGGGTCTATAGCCCTCTATGAGGCTGCAGTGTGGTTAAGGAACCTAGTAGCTGAGCTAGTAGCTAGTAATACCATTTGAACTGAGATTTTATCTTCTGCTTTCCATCAAACGAGGAGAAACGATATTGACCTTTCCTGTATAAAAAAGAAATCTTTATTCGTGTTGGTTACAAAATGAATGCTAAAATTATTGATTTGCTGTACCCCTAGCACGAACACCTATATTAATCGTATTGAGAGAACGGAGCATTGCAATTGGCCGCCTTAACATACATACAGGTTCACGGTAGGCAGACGGCCAATCGCATTACTTCGTTCTCTCAATACGTTTACGACACAATTACGATAGTTGTACGTGCTAAGGGTACTTTTTTTTAACGTGCGCGATATCCCCACGGATACCCCCCCCCCCGCGCCCCTTTGGAGCCGAAGGGGGAGGTTATGTCGGACTCGAACCGACTAAACCGCACGCCGTCTGTGGGTCGATGTGCTAGGCCGAAGGTGAGGTCGTCTCGTGACATATCACTCGCACTCCGGCTGACCCAGGGCCATTCCTCTCGGTCTGACCACGTGGTCCCCGACTCGCCCCCGGTATGGGGGGGGGGGTGCTGGTGTTTATTTTGTTGCTTGCTATTTTTTAACAAAACAATACTAGTAACCAAAATTAGGTAGGTGTAATACTAGATAGTATTCCCCCTAACCACTCTAGCTAAAACTAAATTACTAGAGTTAGTAGTGGGTTTACGTCGCGACCCAGTACTAACGGTCGGTAGTGTAATGGCCAGAATTTTAACCCAGGATCTCTCGACGGTAAGGCCAATCTCTTAAACACTAAGCTTTCGTGGTTGCTAGCCGTCTGGGTTTCTTTGAAGCGGCGAGTCTCCTAGCCGGGTCACCACTATGGTAATTGGAAGTGGAGGGTCCTACTTGCGTGTGGGAAGAGAAAGTGCCTTTAAACCATTTTACTGTGGGAGTTAGTGTCGTTAATGTCTCTCATATTATGACCAATCACGTTAGCACAACACAGCGACGTGATTGCTCATAAGTTTGAACAAGGACCAAATCTAAATGAGAAATTTAAAGAACACTTTATACATTTTTTTATATCACTTATGTGGAAGATAATCATACGGCCCGTCTGGTGGAAAGTGGTTACCGTGGCCTATGGACGTGTACAACATAAGGGGCATCAGTGCATCACACTCGTGTTGCCGACTCTGCAGAAACCTTTTAATTCCCTTTTGTTTTTCCTTAGTATTTCTTTAGTATTATTATTTTTACTTACTTCAGTATTTAGTCAATAAAACCATACGTAACACGTTCATTTGATTGTTGTTTTAAAGTTTGTTAGTTTTGAAAACGTGCGTTTTAAAAACCTACCCAATTTCACCTGTTTTAGCCCCTGGTAGAAAATGAGATATAGTCTTTTCCCTGTCCCCGTATTTGGTGTTAGAAATTGGTACGATCTGATATTCCTTATTAACGTTTTATACGTAATACTAGCAACCTGCCTTATGACGTCACAATAGCCTAAGCAATTTAAATGCGGATCTATGATATGGGACAGAGTATTTGTATGTTAAAGTAGCTTATAGGCTAAGTGGTAGTAATAAAAAAACAGGTTTTTTTTTAAATCTAGTAGATACTTAGTTATTACGTAAGTTGATTACAAAAAAAAAACAAGTACTTAGGTACTTACTTACTTTTGACATTTCAATTTTCAATTCTTTAAATTAAATAAACCACAAGTCTGACATAATTTTTTTCAACACACTTGCTTGTGTACTGGCTTCAATTTCACCCCAATTAATCACATAATGACACCTATAATCAAACTGTGGCTTTTTGATTGTTATAATTCACTAGTGAGTTATATATTATTGTTTTAAATTTTTAGAAAAAAGTAACGGAACCACGTTACTTTTTTCTTAAAAAAAAGATTCAATATAAAAAGGTCGTGTTAAATAGTAAAAAAAAAATTATATACTTATTACTTGCTCATTTCATGCAACTTCGTATTTAAATAGATAATTTCAACTTCTATAAACACATAGAAGAATATTCGTCATTCTATTCCATCAAACGCCGACCATCGAATTGCCACGTGTCTAGAGGGGCAGGTCACTATATCTGGTGTGCATCTTGAGCTACTGTTAATGATACTGCCGAGATACCTAAAACTAGTCACTTGCTCTAAGTTTTTATTATTTATTATAATAGGCCTATGTCAGCCGGGATGTTTCAATGATAATATAGTTTTCGTCTTCTTACTGTTTATCTTTAGCCGGTATTTTAGAAAAACATTGCTCATGATGTTAACCAGGTCTTGCAACGCCTTTTCATTTTCCGCGATCGCAGCAATGTCATCCGCAAATCTAATAAGTTTAATATTCTCCCCATTGAATTTAAACCCCCCACCAGAACTTTACACACTTGTTCCATGATGTACTATTATTCGTTTCTTGATATAAAGTACTTACTTATAAATAAATAACTAAAATTGTTGTGATAAGTATAACTTATACTTAATTTATTTTTATTGCAGCTAAACCTCAGTGGTTACAATTTATACCAAAAGCAATAATTTTTAACCTCTTGCAATAATAAATAATATTTAAATTTTAATGAGGATACCAAAATAACATTTCTTTTTCGAACACATTTCTGCACGTTCTTTGTTTACATACTTATAAGAACGAATTTCGAATTATTATTGTGATTTATAAATATTATTATTTATTTTTGTTGCAGGTAAGTCAACGTGGTGCAAATTTACATACAGTCTCGTTAGTGTGAGTGCAATATCCATAAATCGAACCTCATAGTGGGACATAACGATTCAATCTACATGTTAAAAGTATAACTCAAAAACATAATGCCATCATTTGCATATAAGTACTCGTTTAAAATTGTGAACTTCAAAAGGATGCTATTGCTATTTACTTTAGTTTGGCCTGGGTTAGCAGAATCTACACACATTATATTCACGCCGAGTCCTCTAGATTATTCTTGAAAATATATATAACTACATGTAGTATCGCCTAGTTATAACCACTCTTGCACTAAGTTTAGAGAAAATAAATTCTTTTTTTTTAATTTTTTTGTGGGTAGACATGTATTGTTACCTTTGCCTTGCGACATTCGTTCAAGCTCATTCGCATTCTAGTGCTCAACCACTCAACACGTTATCTGTTCTCGCACGGTTTATTTAAAAAATGTTAAAACGTAAAACGACTTATGAAGAAGATATTGACCGTTATAAAAATAAAATACAAAGATTGGAGAAGAAACTTAGTAATCGACGAGTTAGTACATCAGTACTGACTGATTGTCTTCATCATCTGATGAGGCCGTCATGCCCGAAGAGGATCTGGGTGCAGGTATTTACTTTTTGAATTTTTAGTAATATAATGAGTGATAAGAGTAAAAAAAAAAAAAAAAAAATGCAACCGGAGCAGTCGCTAGGGCTGTTCCACCGCATTATTAAACTTCTATAAAATGAGCTTGTACTTACGTTATTAAAACGTTTGCAACCGGAGCAGTCGCTGGGGCTGTTTCAACGCATTAAAATACGTCGGCACTTCTGCCGATATTATAGTTGATAGACACGTATCGACGTGTTCAATATATTGTTTTATGCAACCGGAACAATCGTTGGGGTTGTTTCAACGCATCAAAATAAGTAAAATTGGTCTTTTCTAAGAAAATATTTCAAAACAAGTAGCTACCCACAATGTGGTAACACAAATTATTTTATGCAATCGGAATAGTCATTGGGGCTATTTCAACGCATTTAAATAAGCTATCAAAATTATCATACACGTGATAATCTTCAGATACTCCAGCTCTACGACCTGATGACTGGTTATTAGACTGGCCTGAAGATAACATGCATAACTCCAATGAATCAATTGAAACTTTGCCGGGGCCAAGTACGGTTTCTGAACAAAATGTTATTGTCCAAGATACCGATCCAAACACTTCTGTTTTGAATACAGAAATTTTGGGAAATGACCCTAGCATTACTAAAAAATATGGCCCAGAAGTTCGTACTGAACTTGCTAACCGCTTATTGCATATAATTAAAGAAGGCCTTACTAAGGAAAACAGAAAAAACCTATTGGCTCAGTGGTCAGAGCATTCCCCCTGTAAGGGAAAGATCGTGGGTTCGAGTCCCACCTGGGCATTCACTTTTTCCTATCTTTAATCGATTTGAAAAGTTAGCATAGTAAATGCTTCAAAATTTCATTCAAGAAAAAACCTAGTTTCAAAGTACCTCCCGCCGTCAAATTGCATCGAAATGGATTCCCCTAAGTTAAATCTAGAAATCAAAGCAGTAATCACTGAAGCAGCGTAAAACGCGATAAAGGCATTTTAATAAAACAATAACAAATGTACAGTGCTATTGTAGGTCTCACGGACATAATTAATTTTCAATTAAATGCTAAAACTAAAGATAATAATATGCTGCAAAAGTTGATGGACGTAAACAAGATTTTATGCGATTTGCAATATGCAGATTCTATCACAAGAATAAGAGATATGAAAGAGCATCTTAAAAATACCAAAATTGATACATATCTTTTCGGTAAAAGCCGTCAGTAAATCTGGCATTGAGCTGAAAGATTCTAATAACAAACTGTTGAAAACATTAAAAGAGGCCCTGCGAGCCGCAAGGCTCCTCTCCAGGCGCGCAGGCCACCTGCGGGGACGGCGCTTGCGCCGATGACGAGCCACGAGCCTGCAGCAGCGCGCGGTCGGTATGCTACGCCAGCGACTCAACACCAGCCGCCGCACGCACTCTCATCGAAGAAGTCATCACGGGGCCAACAGTATCCCAACCGCCGCTACTAGACTCAGTTAAGTATGCAGGCCTTTTATCTCAGTTCCGTCATAGGTGGACTCTTATCACTGATGATCAGATGGTGTTATCATGGATTAAAGGGTATAGAATACAATTTGATTCGCCTGTAACATGTACTGCCTCATAAAGCCAACTTATACATACAACGAAAAGTTACACTATTTAGAAATTATTAAAGACCTAATCAGAATAGATGCTATATCGCAGTGCTCCCCGTGTAAGGGTCAATTCATATTGAGCACCTTCTTAGTGCCAAAACCATACGGCAAAATGCGATTTATATTAAATTTTAAAATCTCAATAAATCATTAGAACTGAACATTTTAAATTATGAGATTTAAGAACTGCATTCAAAATTATAAGATATAACTGCCAAATGGCATCTATTGATCTCAAAGACGCTTAATTTTTAATTAAAATACACAAAGACTCTCGAAAGTATTTGAGGGTTATTTTTGAGGATCAAATGTTTGAATTTAACGTTTTACCGTACCGAACCCGAACGGTTCAGGGGCCGTTACAATGTAAATTTTTGGGTTTGATTTTGGATTCACATAAGTTCCAGGTTAGGTTACCATTAGATAAAAAATCGAAGATTAAGACTCAGCTCCAAATCTTTTCAAAATTAAATCGTTGTTGAATTAGAGATTTTGCTCAATTGCTAGGGTTATTAGTATCTTCATGCCCAGCTATAGAATACGGTTGGCTGCACACGAAAGAAATGGAACGCTGTAAATATCTCAATTTGATAAATTGTAATGACTATAACAAATTTATGACATTACCCACATCACTCCAAGCTGTTGGATTGCATTGGTGGTTAAATAAAATAGAACATTCAGTCCATCGAATTAGAGCTGATGTTTATCATGTTGAAATATTCTCTGACGCCTCAACGACGGGGTGGGGGGGGGCTGCCTGTGAAGGATTAACTGCAAGCGGCCAGTGATCTACCGTGGAAAAAGGAAAACATATTAACTATTTAGAGCTCCTCGCAGCCTTCATAGCTTTAAATTTTTTTTTGCAAATCCATATTTTAATTGTCAAATACTGCTGCGCATTGACAATTCAACAGCAGTTGCGTATATTAATAAAATGGGGGGCATCCAATATCCACATCTAACGCAAATAACTCGTGATATCTGGAACTGGTGTGAGACCAAGAATCTCTTTATTCTTGCTTCATATATTAAGTTAAGTGATAATACTATTGCAGATTACGAATCACGTCAAAATCATCCAGATATCGAATGGGAATTATCTGGTTGGGCTTTTAATACTCTCACAAATTACTTTGGAGTCCCAAACATAGATCTTTTTGCAAGTCGCATTAATCACAAATGTGATACATATATTTCGTGGCATCGCGATCCAGAGGCTTTTGCGATAGACTCATTTACAGAATCATGATCTGACTTAAATTTTTACGCATTTCCACCTATTTCAATTATCTTAAAACATTGACAAAGATTATTACAGATAAAGCCAGAGGCATCATGGTCGTGCTTTTTTGACCGACTCAACCATGGTACCCTTTGTATAGATCTCTTCTCACAACAAAAACTGTAATTTTTTCACCTAAAAGCAATGCGTTGTTATCTCATTCTAGCTCGCGTTGGATACACGACTCGATTATCCTGGTGGCAGGAATATCTTTAGCGCCAAATTCCATGAAACAGTATAATGTATATTTGAAAAAATGGTGGGTTTTTGTTAAACGAATTCTGCAAATGTTTACGAGGCATCTGTACCAACTGTTATTTATTTTTTAACGAAGCTCCTTAATAAGGGGTTTCAATATGGCTCTCTTAATTCATATAAGTCAGCTCTGTCATTAATTCTGGGACCAAGTGTAAGTCAGGAAGATAGGTTAAAAAGATTCCTCAAGGGTGTTTATCGACTAAAGCCACCAAAACCTAAATACAGCTTTACATGGGACACCAACCTAGTCCTAAACGAGCTATCTTTATGGCATCCTAACGATGAACTTAGTCTAGAAAAACTAACAAATAAAACAGTTACTTTATTAGCTCTTTCAACCGCACAAAGGGTTCAAACTATTTCTAAGATAAAGCTTAAAAATAAAATTAATAAAAATTTATTCCCAGCGCATCGTTATTAAAATTCCCGATATTTTAAAGACTTCTAGACCAGGTTCATATCAACCTATTATTAACTTGCCCTTCTTTACAAACAGGCTTGAAATTTGTCCGGCAACAACATTACAATGTTACATAGAACGCACTACATCTTTGAGGAAATCTGAAGGGCTATTTATTGGTATTAGACAACCCCATAAACCAGTAGGTACACAGACACTTAGCCGCTGGATAAAGCATACGCTCGGTGAATGCGGGGTCGACACGAGCGTGTTCAATGCACATAGCACGAGTCACGCCGCCTCGTCGTGGCGTAAATTTGGACACAATCAGAAAAACCGCTGGCTGGAGTAAGAACTCTTCGATTTTTGCCAAGTTTTATCATAGACCCATCCTTGATAATGATGATACTATTCTGGCAGAATCAGTGATAAACGGTTAAATCATTAGTTAAAATCTTGATTTCTGTCGTCACAGAATAGGCATTATGTCTTCTTTACTATTGAAGAAGCTTATTATCAATATTTTGTATTTTACATCTAATTATTGTAAGAATAATTATATTAAATATAGTCAGTGAAGTAGTCCAGTACTGCGTATAAAATTACTAAAAACTTTTTCGTTACGTGATTATAAATATTACAGAGATAAATACAAATTGCATAATAATAAACAAAACGTTTATTGATTTATATTCTCATTGATGATATTCCCGAAATACCCAATGTAAAATGACTCTCAAAGTCTACATGTAGTTATATATATTTTCAAGAATAATCTAGAGGACTCGGCGTGAATATAATTAATGATTAAACGAACTTACCTGTATGTGAAGTTCTATCATAATTATGTTCACGCCGAGTCCGAATAGATTATAAACCCACCCGCCCTATGCTGCCCATATTTATTTTACCTAATATTTCGGCGATACATCAATGATTTCTATAACTCTGGAAGAACTCTAAACTAAATGAGCTTGAACGAATGTCGCAAGGCAAAGGTAACAATACATGTCTACCCACAAAAAAATTAAAAAAAAAGAATTTATTTTCTCTAAACTTAGTGCAAGAGTGGTTATAACTAGGCGATACTACATGTAGTTATATATATTTTCAAGAATAATCTATTCGGACTCGGCGTGAACATAATTATGATAGAACTTCACATACAGGTAAGTTCGTTTAATCATTAATTCTATATAATTAAGAGAACGGGAATTAACGCGATCATGGTATAGATACCTATATGCCTTAGATTGGCTGTATTTGAACGTGTAGATTACCTTATATATATATATATATATATATATATATATATATATATATATATATATATATATATATATTTAAATCGCTGAAGACTTGTTGCGTCTTTTCAAAGTCGAACCCAGCGGCGTCTACCATTTCCAATGACTTTTTAATTGTTATTCGTGCGAATATAGCTACATTGCTGTCATGTGAATTCTATTGTCGACGAGAAATTTTGTTTAGGTACGAAAATTAGATATTCATTTTGAAATAATTCTCGCTGGTTTTTTGCATCCGTTGTCGATGGAAATCATGTGACACATTGTATATTTTTGTATTCGTTCCATGCATTTAATCGTTTTTCCTACATCCATCTAAATGTATGGATATATTGATACCATATATTGTACTATATTAATTCCATGCATTCTACTAATTTAACGACTCCTTACTATATTTGAGATTATATCGGTACCGTATATTATTTTTGAATGTACGCCATAAACTATTAAGTTTGTTGCTTCCTCCAAACCTTATATCTATACATACATAGGTACCTAATATAATAGATCCCAATAAATTTATTGCGGGACGTGGTCTCTGTCTACCCCAATAGGGGACAGGAGTGACGATATGTATGTATGTATGAATAGAAAATCATATCTTTTCATGAAGTCGATTAAAATAAAATAATAATAATTATAAATAATAATAAAAATAATAATAATAATAATAATAATTTGATGGCACAAATTTGTCACAAATTTCGACCGGGTGAGTACCACCGTGCACTTTTGCGAAAAACCCTCCATAGTAATCCAATCTCGGTTGGATTGCGTTCAGGGGTCAGCAAGTTTATAGCCGGGCAGGGGGGATTGAGGTCGCTGCACAAGTGGGAACGGTGGGTCTTGGCGTAGTCTAGTGGGGGATGGCGCGGGGCGACGCGCCGAGCAGGGAGACCTGTAGAAACGGTGGTGCCGCTGGCCGCCCGCGGCATAGTACAGGGGCCCAACCGGGACTAACCACCCTGGGAGGCTGCCCGACCAGGTCGCGCATAATCCCGATATGGCTCGGCGTGCCGGTTGGTGACCGGACGAGGGAGCCCGCCGACCATACTCGAGGGGGTACGGGGGCCCTTCCGTTCGGCGCGTCGGCTCTCGCCATACCTCACATTCATGGATAAAACCAATAACCCACGCTTTGTCACGCGGTGCTGCGGCAACAATCGCCTCTTTTTTTCACGCCTTCCCTCTTCATCCTCATGGCAGCGCACAACAACAGTAGATTGGTCTACACAGCGGCAAGAAACTCTCCCTCGGGCTCGCTATTTGAGGTGGAGTCCACGAACATCTGTGGGCTCCATACAAACCTCAACGCCATCCACCAACACCTGGAGACAGCGAAACCAGCTATGCTGTTTCTTACGGAGACACAAATACGCCGCCCTGATGACACGACCTACTTGCTCTACCCCGGCTATGTCCTTGAGGAGAATTTCCGCGCAAAAGCCGGGGTGTGTGTGTATGTCAGGGCGGATATTTGTTATCGCCGTTTGCGCTGCCTAGAGGATCCGTCCTTTTCCACCCTTTGGGTGCACATAGACCATGGCTCTATGAGTCAGATCTATGTGTGCCTTTACCGCTCCCATACAGGAGATACCGAGACAACTCGACTCTTTGAATACCTGAGTCAGGCGGCAGATGATGCGCAGGAGCGATTTCCTAACGCTGAACTGGTGTCTTTGGGGCATTTAAACGCCCACCACGAGATCTGGTTGGGCTCCGCCAAAACAACCCACGCGGGAAGAGCCGCTCATGCATTTGCTCTGACGCATGGCCTGACCCAATTGGTACACGAGGTCACTAGGATACCAAAAAGGTCGGACCATGAGCCCTCTCTGCTAGACCTCCTGCTGACGAGTCACCCGGACCAGTACAGTGTTTCGGTGAGCGCCGCTTTAGGTGAATTCGACCATTGTCTGGTCCGTTCCGAGGTGCCCATTATAGCGCCCCCACGACCCGCGCAGCGAAAGGAAGCGGCGTCTCTGGCACTACTCGTCAGCGGACTGGGATGGCCTGTGTGATTATTTTGCGTCCGTCCCGTGGGTTGAACGCTGCTTTGAGGGTAAGAACCCATCTGAGGCCGCAACTGCTGTGGCCGGTGAGATCAGTCTGGGCATGGAATATTATATCCCCTACACTGATGTCACCGGTGTACGCAGAACGCGTCCCTGGTTCGGGAGGGACGCAGCTGCAAAGGCTCGAGGGTACTCGTGACCTCAGGATATCCGATAATGCGGACCGGACGTCGCTGCAACCTGTCGAGAGCATCTAATAAGTACTTTGCGGATCCATCCCAGAGATGCGAGCAGTATTCCACACAGGAACGAATTTGTGTCTTGTATAGAAGACACCGTTGCTCCGGCGTGAAAAACCGTCTCACTCTGTTCAGGACTCCGAGTTTACGCGAAGCTGTTTTGATGATACTCTCGATGTAGTTTTTGTTATTTATTTTACAGCGAACATCCATACCGAGGATACTGAGGTTGTCCTGCAATGGCAGTGGCGTGTTCTGAAGAGTGGGAAGGGGAAGGAAAGGAGATATCTTTGCTGTAAACGCACATTTCGTCTTCTTAGCATTGAACTTTACCAAGTTCTCAGAGCCCCATTGGGAAACGTGGTTCAGAATCCGGTCAAGCTCAGTGAAAAGAAGCTGCCTTTTTCCGCGATATCCGACTGCTTATCCGCAGGACGTCCATGATAACTTCTTACATACCCCTCCTTACATAACTCTTCATACTTTGAACCTTCCTTACAACATGACTTTACTCCCTTCTCATAATATTTTCATACCACGACAGTCGCTTGGTTCTCAATTTTTCTTTCACTGGTGCCACTATCAAACCACACATCCAAATTTAACATTCGGATTTCCGCCACATGCAGTTGTCTTTCATTCGTCGCTTTCAAGGAAAAACATGTCGATCCATACATTATGGCAGATCTGAACATGAACTTATAGATTTTCCCCTTAAACTTGAGGGGAAAATGGGGATCACATATTGTGACTTTGACCTGCCGCCATTTCATCCACCCTGCATCTATTCTGTGCTTCACTGCTCGATCAGTTTCCTCAACCGTCTGGATAAGAGGGCCGAAGTAGCGGAAATTGGAGCAGACTGGTATTGGTGCACTATCTAATACCATGGGTGTAAAACTGGAGAGATCGCCGAAATCACAGAACATTCAGTCTTGGTTCTACTGCGCGTAAGAGCCCTGGCGGAGGATGCGATCGCTCGGGGCGAGGTGATCATCAGCAAACAGCATACATCAGGAGCTCTCCTCCTGTATCTCCGATGTCAAGGCATCCATTATCAACAGGAAGAGATAGGAGCTTCGCGCCGAGCCCTGACGCAAGCCTTTCGCCACATTGGACTCGTCGGCGTTGCCGGCAGCGGATCGTGCATAGGTTCTTGATCGTCAGTACATCGCACAGATCTACTCTATGTACTTCCGCTTTCTCTTTCAAGGCCTAAAACCGTTCTGGGTACCCGGTCATATGCTTTCTCGAAATTCACAAACACCATGAGTTTTCACACAGTTGGCGAAGAGGAAAAATGGCATATGTGGTCCCGTGGCCATGCTTAAGCCCGAACTGGTTATGGGTAACCACGCTTTTGCCTCTCGTACACGCTTCTCTATCACTTTCTCCCAAACTTACCATACTGTGTGGCATTAGCTTTATTCCCCGATAGTTGTCGGGGTGTTACACGTCACCCTTATTTTTAAAGATGGGAATTAGTTACTAAATAGGTGATCCCAAAGTATTGTATGTAACCTATACAATTTTGTAGTATTATTAATGGAACCAGCTTGGCTTAAAAGTATTCAGTGGGGCACGAAGGGGCAGTGTGGAAATTACCGGGCCATGGCAGAACAATGTTTAGGAAACACTGCTTTATAGTGTCATTTGTTTGAATTTTGAATTCTAGTGGGCGAAGTTTGGTAAATGTTGGATATTTTACCTTTATTTAGTTCATGACTGACATAATTATTTAAGAAAACTTGTTATTAGAATAGTTTATTGGCCGATTATTCCAAACATTCGGTTGTTTTTCAGCATTTCAACAATAGTTTGCCATTTGAATGAAAAAAGAAAAAAAATATAAAAATATAAAAAAAAAAAAATTTTGAGTTCCTAACATTTTTGTAAAATTTATGCCTGAATTTTTTTATAAAAAAATACGAAATAGTAAAAATCCCTTTTATTTCACTCAGTTTTGCCATTTTTTAACTAAATCTTTAGGTTCTTTTGTTTCTTGTACCCCCTTAGTCTCCGATTTAATTAACTCGTACGACCCATTGATGATCAGGATTAGTTCTTTACTACATATCTAATTTTATCACAACCAATTTTTCGTGACTATAAAGTACTTCAGTTAAAATTTTATGGGTCGTTACGGACACTCATATTCGTCAATTATTAAGTTTGGTTTATTTTCTTAATTGCAACGGTCCTTTACGACAATTGAAATTTCCGGTATCGATATTTATACCACAAGCGTTATTACGTCCGCGCTGGCCGGCAAAAAATATTAACAAAAACATGCCGCTTGCAAGTCGCGTGCGAACTCCGCCCCCTCACCTCTGTCACCCCCGCGTCTCCTCTGGGACGATGTCGTTTTGTGTGATGCAATTAAATCACACATTAGAATTGATAAAAACTTTTATTATATACAGGAAGCCACATTATCGGAGTGTTATACGTAAACAAAATATCGAATATAACGCCACTGATATACGGCGCACAGGAGCGACCTCCAAAATTCGCGCGCCAAACCGCGGAACTAAGAAATACGCTGAAAAGCACTCTGGTGAGAAAACAACGTCCATGCCAATATTTCACCCAGGCATTGTACTCACCTTAACACTACTTCTGGCTGAATTTGAGAGATGGTCAATGTTGCATCCGTATACAGGATGCTACAAGTCAGTCGGACGCAACATCATCGGTAAAAACCGCCATGTAGGACGTAATATCAACTCCGCGATGCAAATATATATATATATATATATATATATATATATATATATATATATATATATAATATATAATATATAATATATAATATATAATATATAATATATAATATATAATATATAATATATATATATATATAAATATATATTATCTGTGCTGCTATGTTTACTGAACACGCAAGTTAACCAAGTCAAAAAACTTGACACAATTTTTAAACTTGCTGTTTAAAAAATTGGGTCGTAGTGCCTGGGTGAGGCGGGTAAGAATTTTGAATTTCGAATCTGGAACGTGACGTAGACTGACGATCGATTTCCAAAAGGAAGAAGGTTCTCAATTCGTCGGTATCTTTTATTATCATTTTGTTTTTCATACAACCTATCTAGTAGATTCATAAAAATATTTCTATGTCACTTTGTAGCGTCAATTTAGTCCCAATTCGTAGCGGTATGAAGTATCTATATAAAAAAAATGCTTGCATAAATTCGTCATAAGATATAGAGAATTGATCGTAAATTTGACTTCATCTGTATTTGTATGGTACTAATGATTCACTTTAACATGGCGCTAAAAATTAAACGATTCACCTGTTAAGCTCCTACGCAATCGAATTATTGAATGAACGTTGGCGATGTATTAACAAGACAATATCTACACCGATAACTTTGTTAATATATCGATTCATTTTGTAATTAGTCTGAATTTAATACTTATAACTGGCCTGTGAAACCGAAGAGAGCTTATGTTTTAGGGTTGTGTAGATATACTTTGAAATAATTAGGTACCTACCGGTTTTAAAGTTGATGTTGGATAAAGCTATGTGAACGGGAAAAGGCAGGCAAGCGGATCCGGGATTCTAAGGTTCAGAGAAAGGGAAGCTCAGAAGCTAACGGGAAATACCAATGACTTCTACATTATTACAAAATTGGTAATTATTGTCTGAACGGATTCCGATGTGATATTTTTTTAACAGAAAGGCCTAGGTCAGACTTAAAACCGTCCGTTGCAATTGATTGAGTAGAACCGAAGATATTATCAAAACTTACATTAAATGCAGATAGAATCACAGGGCAAGTTGAAAGACTCCTAAGTTGAAAGCTTCGGGCGCGCGAATTAACGCTACAGAATAAAGAAGAAGAGGTGCAGGTCACTAGTCACAATAATTTTGTACTCGTCTATATCATGTGCAAATTCCAACCAGCCGAGGGTATAGAGCGGTCATCATTTCACGCGAAAAGCATACCAATCTTTACTATAAAACACCACAGACCATGACTAGCAATACGTCTTTGAACTTAGACTCTGATAGCCCTAGATGGTCAACAATTGAAGGGAACCGGGCGTATGGCAGCCCTACACGACGCCAATACATTTTGAAATAAAAGCCGACATGACCATATTCGTTAGCGAAAGTTACCTCTCTGGCGATGCGAATTTCGCTATATTTGTATTAAAACTTGGTGTGTCATAAACTTTGTATCGACACAAAGTGCTCATAAAATATTCGCTGATAAAATTCTCGTCGCGATAAAACAAAGGATGCTGTGAATTCATTGTTTTAAGGTTATAGTTTTTGTTCTGAAGGTTCTGCAGATAACATCATCTAGGTCCTTCATCGATATCTAATCTGAAAAAGACAATACCTAGTTACCTACCTCCAACTTGAAGACTGGCTGCATAGAGCAAAAAAAACGAAAAATGAACCCCTTAAAGATGACAGCGGCCGAAGGAAACAACGAGTTTACTATAACAACAACTAGTTTCACGGCCGGCGTTTTTCGTTTTCTGCTGGCGGCAGGACTCTAGACCTCCGCGCTGCCATCTCACCACATGCCAACGTTGCAGCTAGCGGCTGAGGCACAGAGGTAGTTCAAGATATTACGAAAGGATGGATTTTCCTAGTTGTCACTGGCAAGAATGTCCCCTAAAATGGGTTGATAGGTTCATATCCAAAAAAGAAGGTGGCCGGGAAAATGAATTTTGAATTTCGAATTTGACTGGGGACGCAGAAACTAGATGAAATGAGCCAATGAATTTTAATACCTGTCTGTACGTTTATGCAACAATAACTACATGATACAATTACATGTAAAAATTTCGAGTTAAAAAATTTCAATAATTTCGAAACGAACTTTCCCGCCATTTCCCCTGCAAAGTGCGACATGCTTCGTACCTTTGCCGCGCATTTTACAACTTTGTTTATGTGGACCGTTGGGGTACAAGTTCTGATTTTTTCTATTCTTTTTTTTTATGCGCCCGATGCGCTGCGAGAATGAATAATGATTTCGTCGCTGCCGTTTTGGCCCAGGTGTTAGTGCTTAGTTCACATATGTGTGCATTGTAGGTGGCTCCAACTGCAAAATCGGCCGCTTTCGCTTCACAAAACATTTTTTAGAAATCACTTTAGGTGTTATAGCGGACTATTTCATTTATTTTTGGTTTCATGCATGTGTAGAGATTTTTGATGATTTATTAAGTTAGATTTCTAAAGTTCTAATAAATAATTTGCTATGATTATTATTACTATTTTTTTATAAGTCATATCAATTTGACTTCACCGAGCCTGATGATAAGTTGAACGCAAAGTTCAAGGAAAGAAGGTCCCCATTATAAACACGGACCCGGGACTGTAGGGAGAAGGAAACGTTTGCTGACAAGGAGTTCCAGGTCTTAATGGTGCGACAAAGGAATATTATATATATTCCTATGAATGAAAAGAGAGTATGATACTAATTTGAAGGTTTATCAGAACATTCACCATGGTAGAGACGGTAAAATACTGCCAAGGAAGCAACATCTTTACGCATTTGCAAAGGCTCGAGGGTGTTCGTGACCTTAGAATTCCCAATAATGCGGATCGCACGTAACTGCATCCTGTCGAGAGCATAAGTGTGACTCCTCTGGTGTCGCACACGTCCATAGGCCACGGTAACCACTTTCTATCAGGGGCTACCGTGTGCTTGTCTGCCACCCCAGTGGTGTAAAAAAGTACTTTGCGGAGACATCCTAGAGATGGGGGCTGTATTCCACACAGGAACGGATTTGAGTCTTGTATAGAAGACACCGCTGCTCCGGTGTGAAATATCGTCTTATCTACTCTTTTCAGGACTCTGAGTTTTCGCGAGGCTGTTTTGATGAAACTCTCGATGTTGTTTTTATTATTCAGCTTGCAGCGAACATCCATACTGAGGATATTGAGGTTTTTCTGCAGTGGCAGTGGCGTGCTCTGAAGAGTGGTAAGGGGAAAGAAGATACCTTTGCTGTAAACGCACATGCCTGCGTCTTCTTGGCATTGAACTCGAACTCAGTGACAAGAAGCTGCCTTTTTCTGCAATATCCGACTGCTTATTCGCAGGACGTCCGTGATAACTCCCGTGCTACGTCTGCATAGCCATGAATGCCGCCGCTGGACAGCATGTCGTTGACATGCAGAAGAGAGTGGGCGATAAGGCGGACCCCAACAGCTCTTTCTTCTGTTATTTGTAAATTGATGATTTTGGTAACTGATAATGTAATGATGTTAATTTTTCTCAGTTACAAAAGGTACTGAACAAGAACAAACTACCTTAAATTAAAAATTCTCAAAAATACCATTTTTTTCTCGTTGAAAGAGTTATGTGTTGAAGCGATTTATAAATTGAAATGTTTTTTTTATGAATTGTCTGTTAGTATACAATAACAACCTGGACCAACAACTATTCATAAATTCACACACGCCCAACTAAAGATGTCTCGTCTCACAGAAATATATTCCTGGACATGGCGCGCTTAGCTTTTTTATAGAGTCTAAATAAATAAGGCACAGAGCAGCCGCGTCGAGCCCTTTTTGATTTATTTATAGTTTTGCTTGGAGGGGAACCGTTTCCTGATTCAATTATTATAATTGTGTCGGGTCGGTGGCTCTGTAGATGTCGATGACTTGTCGAAGATCGGAGTTTTACGATTATGATCGAATATCGGAGTATTCAGAGTTTTCTTCCGCGTGTTAGATTCGTACAGTGAGAGGCGACGAGTGAGGCACTTCGGTTACGTCATCATGATTGAAGTTTATTATCAACGTTACGTTTGGTCGAAATTGCAAAATTATCTTTGGGATCTGTGCACTTGTTATTTCAATTGCTGGAGTTGTGATTCGTTTCTTTACTATGACAATAATCTTTACAATCGAAGCTTGTACATATTACAGTCACTTCTTTCCAATGGGGTGGGTAGTGACAACAGTTTTCCACTTTTCCACGATTCTCACTTCGCTTCTACTACTTGTAACACCAAGATATTCGGAGGCTAAGCCAACAACACCTGCAGGCCGATTTATTGACGTATGAAGATCGGACGCTACTTTTTATCGTAAGCTCGCCTCCATGTTTTGTAACCAAACGAAATTCTACGAACCAATCTTTTATATAGGGAGCAACACCAACGGAATCATTTTTGATAGACTTGCATAAAACCATCCGTAACAATTTTGAAACCATTTAAATTTCATCAAAGACTTTAAAAAACTGACACGCTCGAGTTATTGTCAAACAAAAAAGGTTTGTGCCTAACAAAGGTATTTACTGCAAAACACGATTCAACAGCAATCTGTTAGCACAATAAGCGTCTATCAAGTATTTTGTGTTCAAACTGCGCGGCTGGTGACAGCTGAATGGTCTCGAATGAAAGTAGCTACCAGTTGTCAACACTGGAACCGGGAAATGAGTATTGTAATGAGCTTCGGTACTGTCGAGCATCGAGGTATTTTAATTCTATGTTTAATGTTAAATGTTTTCTTTGATTACGGTGCACAGTAGACCGAAATTGACAGCGTAGCGAATGTGTAGTAACATTGACATTTTGAAATAATTTAGTAGGTAGGTACTTAGGTATGCTTACTTGTTCTGTAAAAAGTTGGAAAATCATCATCCAGGACTATTACAACTGGTATGACTTCAATCTCGGTTAGTAGAATATTCCTCTGAGGTAAGGATTGTCCCGGGTTCAAGTCCTACTTTTCCGATTAATTAGCAGTAAACTAATTGCTTAAAAATTGACATTCTTTGCTTATGAACCACGAGTCCATTGCTTCAAACTATTGCAAAAATATTGTAGCTAAAATAAAAAGAGAATACGTTTTGTTTTCAATGGTTTATTGTTAACTCAGCTATTGCTCTGTTGTCTGTACAAAGCCATTCCGAAAAAAAACTATTTTGTTTTTAATTTAATTTCTGTACAAGGACGTCACAAATCGCATCTGATTCTGTATGGCGTGGAATCCGGAAGCATACGGAGGCGGCCGGATGTAAACGGCGCCGCTTTCTAATGCCCTCGCCGCTGCCGTCTCCGCACCGGAACGTCGAGCGTTCTGACCGCGTTGTGTGGACCAGCCCTTGGCTCTCACGAAGCCATTGTATGGACCAGACGGTGCAGAAATGTGCGTGTGAGCGATTTGCTATGCTGATTTTAAGTTCAGTGTTAGTTGTAAATGTTGAAATATCCCTTTGTGCGATTTTAATAAATATTTATGCCTTGACAGATAAAATTAGAATTGAATATGAAAACATTTTCATGTTAGAGAATATACACCTTATGCACAGAACTGAAAATTTTGATTAAGAAGATTTATGTGTGTGTAGGTACGTACTATCGTTTTCGTATTTTAATTATTACCTGACTAGTGAAATTTAAAATAGAATAATGACAGTATTAATCCATAAATAATGAAGTTTTGCACTCACTTTATGATTACAGGCCAGCAAATATTCCCATAGTAGTCTATGAAGCTAACGAGGTGTTTCTTGTAGAAAACAAGACTGTTACAACATCGTATAGCCTTTTTCTAATATATAAGTGTCAAGTTTTTAGATCTACTTGTAAAACAACAAACTTTCTTAACGATCACAACACTAATCACTACAAAAAGCAGGACTTTGTTAAATTAGCTAATAAAACCTCCGTAGAGTGGCTTCGTGACAAACGCTAATATACCTTCGTCCTAAAGGTTCTATGCTTTATCCTTAATTGGATGCATTGTCCGTTTAAAAAAAGAATAAGTGCACCGCAACTATATGTCCTACTCTTTAATCTTTTGTATCTACAAAACAAATTTTGGTGCAGTTGGTACTTGTATTTTAAAGTACGATTTTTGAATTTATGTTCTTATTAAAGTTTGGATGGATGAATGGATGTTGGATGAAATTTGACACAGAGAATCGACAGCTGTATAAAACATAAAAACATCATGTCTTTATCGCTATAGGAATATGTAGATATTATGTGTAAACAACAAATTGTGTTCTTCGATCTCATATCTTTGACAAGTCTCTTGCCGGGGGTGAGAGTGCTCATGGGGGTGAGAGTGCTCACGCTCTCCACCCTGCTCGCGGCGATGGTCCGCTGCGCGGATGCGTGGGCGGCCAGCGCCTCCTTCTGCGAGCAGGTCATGCTCGCGAAGGAGACAGCAGAGCGGGCGCGGCGCGATGAGCGAGAAAGGCTCGCTGACATCGCTGCACGCGCTCGAAGGCGGCTCGGGCGTCGGAGGCCGCAGCCCGACCTCCGCCCCCCATGAGCGCGGGCCTGAGGGTGACCCTGGCAGAAGCAGGCCACGGCGGCGGCGCGCTTCGTAGGACGATGCGCGCCTCCCCACACCGGGGTTAGGTCGGGGACCGCGTGGTGCCCCCTCCCGAGGAGGGTCAGACCGAGAGGGATGGCCCTGGGTCAGCTGGGGTGCGAGGGATATGTCGCATGACAACCTCACCTTCGGCCTAGCACTACGACCCAGAGACGGCGTGCGGTTTAGTCGATTCGAGTCCAACATAACCTCCCCCTCTCCCCCTCCGACTCCAGAGGGGTGGGTATCCGAGGGGATTTCCAGCACGTAAAAAAAAAGTCTCTTGCCAACATCAGTAGACGTCAAAATTTAATAACTCCTCCAAAAAGTATTTTCCAATTTTACATTATTGTACTTCGGCTTTGTTCGGAGCTGGTTCTAATTTGTTTCATGCTAAGAATCCAATATCCCTATGTCCCGAAGGTGGGGCGTGTATATTTGCATGACAAAGACGTCGCCTGGAAATTAACTACACACATCGTGTGACGTGTAGGTACAGTCACAGTAAAAAGTGTAAACATGGTTTTTAAGTGGTGAATAATTTATTCTTCAGTGATTCTTTGATGTGTACTTTACATTCTACCTACTTTACATATTTGGATACATTTATTATGAATTACTTGTTTACGCGACTGCCTAAAAAGAAGAATTAACGTTACAGTAATTTACTGACCTAAATTACTACTAAGGGAATCGTTACTAGTAAACTATAAAAACAAAAATAAAGTTATAGCGAATTAAATAAATTCGCATTGGTTCATAAATTTAACTATGAAACTATTATACTCCTTTTTTTCGGTATGCATGTAAACCTTCTTATTCCCCTTAAACTTACCATCACGTAAGTTGAAATTAAATTGACGCGGTACACTAAAACATTTTTCATTTCCACAACAAAATTCGTGAGTACATAGTGACGTCAATATACCTGACTAAAAATCAAGTTAATATTTAAGAGGCTCTCACAGGCTCCTTTATATACTTAGAAGGGTGTCACTTAGTCATCTCAGAGACATATTACATTAACAAGATGAAAGCAGTTTTTACAAGCGTAAATTTTAAATTGCGTTTACGTAACGGTGTAACTTGACAACGAAGCCATTTTGCTGTCGTAAACAACATTATGAACGAAAAAAGTGTGATATGTTAAAATATTAATTGAAAAATGTTCATGTCGTCACACAAGTTGTAATAGTAAAATGTTAAAGCATTGGGTAATTATTGTTATTAGCAAATTATAAATTTCTTAACGTGTGTTATTGTAATTTGGCATACTTTTTTGGGTATACTCCAAATATTTTTGATAAGAAAATACCGTAGAAAGTAGCTTAAAGTTAGAAAGTACCTTATTATTATTAAGGTACTCTTGACGACGACTGTACTTATGCTGCGTGAATATCGAGTTCGATTCCCGGGACGATGAATGTATTATTGCGTTTTTGTCACGGAGTTAAGAAAAGGACATGATTGACGGCAACCAGGCTCACTTCCGTAACGCTTGTGCACGAGGACGAACCTACTATTGGACATTTCATTGTGGATCGGAAAATAGAATGCTTACATTTTGATATCCCGGACTGTATCCATTGAGCCAGGTATCTCTCTTTTTAATAAGCATAATATAGTTGTAACATAGAGCTAAAGGTTCCGCTGTTGGCGACACGAAAACCTTCCCCATCACCGTCGGGGTACACCAAGGATCTGTACTCAGTCCTTACCTGTTCAGCTTGGTGTTGGACGTTTTATCGGACAGCATCCGAAACTCACATGAGCAGACTCCATGGTTGCTCATGTATGCTGATGACATTGCGCTGATGGACGCGGACAGAAACAGATTGGTGCGACGCGTGAAAGTGTGGAAGGAGGCGCTTGAGAACGGCGGTCTGAAGCTAAATGTGGCGAAGACAGAATACTTGGCGTTAAACTCAACAGATCCCACACCCGTCCGCATAGGCGATGACTTGGACGAGCGCACAGGCCAGTTTAAGTACAATTAAGTAGACATCGACCACGACGTCAAGGCACATATTGCCGCCGCGTGGGCCAAACGGCGGGAAATGACTGACGTCATATGCGATCCTAAAATGCCACTGAAGTTGAAGGGACAGGCCTATGAGACAATCATTAGGCGGAACGGATCCGGCGGCTGGGTCTCGAGGTGGCTCTGCACAAGTCCGAGGCCATGTTCTTTCATGGCCCTCGGCGCAGGCCAGACCCGGGAGCCAGCCTTACAGTGGGAGGCACTCCCATCGACATCAAACCCCGGTTGAAATACCTGGGGCTGGTGCTTGACGGTCAATGGGACTTCGGAGAACATTTCCGAAGTCTGCGCCCCGAGTTGGTGGCAACGGCGAATGCCTTGGACAGGCTGTTGCCCAACTTGAGGGGCCCAGAGGACTCCTGCAGGAGACTCTACGCGGGTGTCGTGCGGTCCATGGCCCTATATGGGTGCCCCGTATGGGCGGACACCCTGGGGGCCAGATTCCTGCCTCTGATCCACGCGGCGCAGAGGACGACGGCCTCCAGGACCATCAGGGGGTACCGCACGATATCCTTTGAAGCGGCGAGTCTCCTGGCCGGATCGCCACCGTGGATCCTGGAAGCGAGGACCCTTTCGGCACTCTATCGGTTCCGAAAGGAGGCGCGGGAGCGGGGACTCGATCCCGAGCCTGAAGAAATTCGGGCCGAGAAGTCCCGGCTCCACAGGGCCATGGTGACCGAGTGGGAGCTACGACTTGAGCAACCACGCGCAGGGCACGCCGTGATTGCGGCGGTAAGACCCATCATGGGGGAGTGGCTAGAGAGGCCACATGGTGGCCTCTCGTACCGTCAGACGCAGGTCATTACCGGACACGGTAACTTCGGGCGGTACCTGCATCTGATGGGCATAAAGCCAACGCCCGAGTGCCATCACTGCGACGCGAGCGTGGACTCGGGGCTGCACACGCTCACCGAGTGTCCGGCGTTTCGGCCCTGGGGGTGAGAGTGCTCACGCTCTCCACCCTGCTCGCGGCGATGGTTCTTCTGCGAGCAGGTCATGCTCGTGAAGGAGACAGCAGAGCGGGCGCGGCGCAGCGAGCGAGAAAGACTCGCGGACATCGCTGGCCGCGTTCGAAGGCGGCTCGGGCGTCGGAGGGCGCAAACCGACCTCCGCCCCCCATGAGCGCGGGCCTGAGGGTGACGGGTGGAGCCGCTCGTCACCCTAGCAGAAGCAGGCCGAGTCCGACATAACCTACCCCTCCGGCTCCGGAGGGGTGGGTATCCGTGGGGATTTCCCGCAAGTAAAAAAAAAAAAAAAAAAACGATCATTAGGCCTGTCCTTATACTCGGCTGTAAGGCGTGGCCGCTGTTGGAGCGACACAAGCAGGAGCTGCGTGTCACGGAGATGAAAATGCTGCGGTGGATGTGCGGAGTCACGCGTGAGGACCGCGTGAACAACTCTCGCATCCGCGGCAGCCTTCATGTCCGTGACATCGTAGATAAAATGCAAGAGTGACCACGTCTTGCGGCAACAGCCAGGCTACGTGGGTAGCAAATGCCTGGCAATGGCGCCCCCGCCGGGTCCAGGTAGTAGGGGTAGGCCCAAAAAGTTCTGGCTGGACGTCGTGCAGGGTGTCATGCTTGCAAATGGTCTCACTACCATGGACGCCCAAGATCGTGCGAAGGGGAGGAGGAAGAGTTGGAAGGCGGACCCCGAGCTCCGAGGGCATCTCGGCCTCGGATGCAATCGGGATTATGCCTAAATGTCGATGATGATAGAACTAAAGGTTGTTGTTTCCTTCATGAGATCGATATTCTTAGCAATCCATGAATTCTCCGTGCGGATGCCGGGGTCCATCGTGTTGCTGAGTTGGAAACTCGGGACAGTGTGAACGAAGGAATTAAAAAGTAGTATAAATATTGAACTAAAACCACTTTTTAACTGGTTCTATCGCGATTTATTGTTATTATTTATTTTGAGCCCGACGTTTCGGCTACTTTCCAGCAGCCATAGTCATGGGGTGACTAGAGATGGTAGTTGTCACATAGTTTGAAGTGTAGCTTATCTCTAAGTACTCAAATCATGATGAATTGTTGGTGTTACTATTTACGCAGAATGAGTTCACTGTGTCGTTATGTCTTGCTGTATTTTGCAGTTTACTAGGTTTGATTAAGTGGATGACTGGGAACCCCAGGCTGCTGGTACGCTCCAACCATCTTCTATATTAAAATTTGGATGTTTTTTAATTTGCCTTGCGGAGTAAAATTCGCGTAAACTTCACAAATAATCATATTATAGTGGTAATCCAGTGGTTCAGAATTCGACTTTATAATTGAGAGACCCTGGGTTCGAATCCTAAGCATTGTACTATCGATGACGTTAACCAATACTAACACAATAAATCTAGCTTAGTTGAAGGGGTCAACGTATATAGCTACTAGCAATTTCAGTTACCAGTATCTGATTTTTTTTTTTATTGAATAGAAAATCACAAAAATACTTCAAAAACAGAACATCAAAATATTAAGTGCCGTGTTGGTTCCAGCCCCTCTAAACAAGTGGCAATTCGCTAGCCAGCGTTTGATGGAATAGAATGACGAATGCATAAGATTTGACGTTTATGACATGCGTTAACGACTGTCACAAACGTCATTCCATACATTCGGCATTCTATTCCATCAAACGCTGGCTAGCGAATTGCCACTTGTCTAGAGGGGCTGGTGGAGTACTATTGGGGCACCCCGTCGCTTCCTGCGGGTATCCTCAAAGGCGACTAGGGGATAGGGTTGTGCTACATCCGACAGTTAACATACAGCCCATAAATAAGTGTCCTCTTGACGGCAATAGGCTTGCCCCTTGTTTTTTATTTTATTTAACTGAGGTGGCATACAAGCACACGGCCCACCTGTTGGAAAGTGGTTACCGTGGCCTATGGACGTGTGCAACACCAGGGTAGTCACTCGTGCTGCCGACCCTGTAAACACATGCCGTTAGTGCAGAAGGTCTTTGATCTTCGCACTGACAGCACAAAAACTCACCAGTGAGTTCTGGCTACCCTACTTACCTCCGGGAACACAACACGAGGTTATTATGGCCGCGGTATTGGGTAGGGCGGAGGTACTTCCCCAGTCGGAATGCTCAATTGGACGGGAATACCGCTGTGTCCTACCTTGTGTGGGTGTAACTGTTAATACACCTTTGCTTACCTCTTCGGGGATTTACAGACGTGAGCATATGTATGTATTTATTAAGTTCCTTTGACACAATGACATAATTATGTCGCAAAATGTCACTTTACTTCCTGTAAATATGTTACTAGAACTGTACTAATTAATCCACAAAAAGTAGATACTTAGCAAGCAACTCGCTAAGCAACCAAACTTCGTCAGGATTACACCAACAGCTTCTAATTCGCCTGTTACCAAAACTGGCTTACAGCCAAGGTCAATAAACCCTTTTGTTTATCGGTGCATACCTTAAAAGCCTTTGTACCAAACCATATGAGATGGCGGCACAAATCAAATTCAAACCTTATCACCAGATGTTAAGGTTTGTTTTAGGAGATGAGCGTGTATGTAAATAAAGGGGGATGTTTCTTGAACAAATATACAGGCCCTCGATTCTGCTAAAGCGGAGCCACACTCGTGCCACGGATACTGAAAAGAATACCATTGAATTTTAGACTTTATTGCTATACAGGCATAAAATCAAAAATTAATGAGAATAGTTTCACTACAATTTTTCATTCACTATACAAAAAGCCATTTTATTTTGGTCTTAGTACTATTGTTTTAAGGTCGAAAATTAAATTGAAGATTTTGCAGTGTTCTTAGTATGGCAGTGGTTTTTGTTTTAGCAGAATTGACGCCCAGGGTGTCACGCAGTAGCTATATGCGATTGTAAGCTAACCAATTTAAATAGATCCTTGTATCTGATTCTTGATTGTGAGTCGTGAACGAAGTGTATGCTATCATGGCGGTCTGTTTATATTGGATACAAGCAAAGGTTATGATTTTTTAAATAGTATGTTCCGATTAATGAAGGTGTGCTTGTCATAAGGTCAGAAAATGTAGGGGTTAGTTGAGAGGCTGATTATTTGAATTGCGTGTATATGTTGCAGTCAACTAGCTTAATCAGCCGTTCAATTAACTGCCTAGGCTCTTTACTGAACAGCGCCGTTCAATTTGCGCTTGTAGCTTAAATAGTGCCCTGTAGATGATTATAGGCTCATTCGTATTAGGTTCGCGACACGGAAATGTAAATATCGACAAGTATAGGTACTTCACTGCGGGCACCATTTTGAGACAGTACACAGCGATTATAAAGGACTCATAGGACTCTAAAAACATAATACTTCTTATAGAAATCAATTAGGTACATTGGCCTTACAAGATGTTTTGCATCCCTTGTTAAACTTGAAACAATAAACTTGTAACCGATATATCTCAAATAATTAACCTTAACATTGTACAGCACACATTCACATTTTAACCCGCACATCACATTAATTCGATATTTATAGGCCATGTTTAGCCATTTCGGGGTGAACGTTCAGACAACTTAATGCCAAAGCGGCACATCCGAAATTCACCCCAATCACCTAAAAAATAAGACTTAATTCAGCATTAAAATGAATCTGTATAGTTGTGTAGCCAGTGAAGTATAAAGCGGGCTATTCACGTGCCATGAAAGCCTGTCGCATAGACGGAGACGCCGTAAAAATGATTTATGCCCGTCTGCGAGGCTTATCCGTGTTGTCAATGTTTTAAAAAACGGGTCGATCAGACTCCGCGATAAAGGGCTAGGTGTCAGATTTATATTGTTTTTTTACATGTTACGGTAAGGTTCAATGAACACGGTTTATGTAAACCTTTGTTGTGTTTATATGGGAGGCAGATACTTATCTGAAAAATGAAACCACAGACCAATTAAGAAAACGGACATAATATATGCATGTGTGATGAAATGGCTACGTACCTTTCAGTACTACCCGTACGAACTCCATATTAAGGTCCATGCATCGATGAGGTCCAAACTAATAGGTCATACGGATACGTACGAGTATATAGCAGATAAATAATTACCGAGGATCGAACCCGCACTTCTGGGCCTGAAAGATGTTGGTATGGCTCCTCTATATCCAATATATGTATAACTCACTGTATGATTTGTAGAAATGTCCTCATAGCAACAGGGATCCCCTGTACCCTTCGCTATGGAACGCTAAAAATGCCTATGCTACCTTTGGGGGTGTCCCCAGAATCGATACAGTACCAGATAAGAGTGATACATTAGGTGCCCAACCGAGGTAAAGTTTAACATTGTTACAACTCTCTAATGTGATTTATAGAAATGTCTGTTCACATTTTTACACCTTTTCTCGTTCGTATATATTATTTTGATATTATTTATCTACTGATGTATTTATTTGATAAGGAGAACATGCGTGATTAAACACAATATTATGACTGCGTTCATCACTAATCTAAGTATCTATTGGTGATCTTGGAAACTTCAAACAGGTAATTGTAGAGTACCTACAGTAGGATGAGCAGTAAGTGGTTCCCCAAAGAACGAGTACCTCATAGAAGTCTAAATGATTAGAAAAAAACATTATTATTTAGAGTTGTGTGAAGTAGTTAGGTACAGTCGACGGAGGAGATACGGTAACACATTTGCATACAACATTGTATGAAACGATGCGACTGTACTTGATTTATTCCCCAAATTATTTATAAGTATTATTAATTATACACGGCCTACTCGGTAAACGATTTAGAGCTAATTTTTTTTAATGTAGTACACGTCAAATTGGCTTCACAGCGCCTGGTTTAGATGGAAATTGATTTTGATATTGAAGGAAGAGAAATGTTTAGTACTTATGTCAACAAGTGTCTGAAGCTTAATAATAGATGAACAGAATTCTGACAACTTTGAGATAATAATATTATTCTTGTAATTTAATACGAGAGAAACCTCCGACGAGGTTCCAACAAATGTGGCTTTTGTAACTAACTTTGTCTCAATATTGCTCTAAAACTTCTTATGTTTCAGTACTAAAATTATAACCTCAAATTATGATATTTCATGTATCCATTTACCATCATCAACAAGATTGCCGAAAATACCACGGACACATTCAAAAAACTAAAGTAACATTTTCCCAGCGAGGAATGGAAAGCAGCTTTGATCCTTCTCGAAGTTTCACGTATAAGGATTTGAATGGTTTGACCCACTTCGGAGGAAAATTGGTACAAATCCGTGGAGATATGACTTCGACTAATAGGTCCCTAAACTATATCTATATCTACCGGCAGATTTGTTAAAGTAATCGCACGGGAATGCCGATCACAGATACGTGTGCTACATTACGGACACACGGTGGTTTTCTACAGCTGATATAAGTGATATATTGGCAAATTTGATATTTACTCATTGAAATAAATCAACTTTTTAATGGATTCTATAAATAAATCGCGATAGAATCCTTTATAAAGCAGTTTTAATGGCAAATTTGTTAGATTTTTTAATCCTTTGAAGTGTTTCAATATATAAATATGATGCTTTAATCGAATTCCGGAGTTTAGACCTGCAACCTGTCCTTTACAGGGAAAATGCTTTATTCAAACTACCTGAGACTCGTCACCCCAATATAGTTGTATAGGAGAATTTGGAATGCTTAAGACGTGGCTCAGGTAGCTCAGTAGTCAGAGCATACTGTATGGGACGGGTCCTGGTCTCAAGTCCCGTCTTGAGCAAGTCACTTTTCCAATCTAAAGTGTAAACGTGACGATCATCAATTTTTTGCGCTAAGCTAATATCAAACACGAAACTTCTAACAGTCAAACGCTCTACTACTGCGCCACATAGTCTTTCTGATCCACTCGGTGGGGGGAGGGATTCAAAGACTTCCCATACCGTACTTTAAATTCCCTAACGCGGCAGTAGGGAGAGTTACTTTATTTAGTCTTTAGTTTTAGTTTAGTATTTAGTGAGCCAATACACAAGTCCGTATGTCGAACCACAACCACAGAGGGCGTTGGAAGTGTACCGATGTGATTAATGACATCGACCCCGCGCCGCCAGATAGCGCCTGTCGGTGAGTGAGCCCGCGATCACTCTTGATTGCTTACTGTTGCGTTTGGTTTCGTGTACGTAGCTACTGACGCGTGTTGTACGAACTATGCGTATGTGTGTAGCGTTACTATATCTGGAAGAACATGCTATCTTTATAAAGAGGTAACTATTTGAAATATTACTAGTTACGAATTATGGTTGCGACTGAAAGTTTGGATGAATGTTGGATACTCAATCACTTCAGACGATCTTAACGGATTTGAATAAAATTTTGCATAGCGATTTTATTTGAAATAGCATATAGACTACTTTTTGTCCCAGGAAAAGATTCTTGTAGCTCGCGAGAACAGGAGCAGTAAAGTCCACGCGTGTGCGGAAAACCTCAAGTTTACTTGTTAATTTCATACGCTATACTTGCAAGGTGACTAAAGAAGAAGCTCACGAAGTATGCAACGACAGAGGCAAATGCTGAGCATGCTGTCTCTGTTTACCAATAAAAAAAAAACAAAGTTCAAAGTTGAAACCACTAGATAGCCGGGAACAACTTTTAATGTGCTCGCGGAAGCACGGAAACGCCCAGATAAAATACCACTAAGCGGTCAGCCATCCATATATGATAACCGTACTTAGGTAGCTTAACCCACTGATCATATACCGAACAGTAGCACACCTAGCCACGAGCACTTTGGGAAATGGCAATCCCATCAAAAACATTTTCATGTAAAAATGTTGCCAAAACGAGTTTACGTAGCTTACCCTGTGAAAAAGTTACCAGATCTTGTATAAAGCCAAGGTCTAAAGACTGCACGCTCTAAACCAAAGGAGTAGTGTAGAGCTTGTAGAGTTGGGTCGTCTTGGCAGGGGCACTGCTGTGCCCCCAGATAAGGATGATGATGAATATTTTACCCGTACATTATGGATAGTGACACATAATTAGGTGTCGTTTACACCGCAAATAACTATCCACGTCCTATATACACATATTTTATAAGCTTTATGCCCTTTTGAACACTATTTACGATGTGTAAAATCAAGTCATTGCTAAGTAATTAATGTTAAGTGTACTAGTATGCAAAGCACTCTGTGTACACGCATAGTGCGTAAACAAACAAAGTCAAAAGGTGGATAGTAATAATATGGACAGTAAATATGGCAGTTATTTTATATCTAATATATAAAATTGTCGTGTCACAGTTTTCGTTGTCATACTCCTCCGAAACGGCTCGACCGATCCTCATGAAATTTTGTGGGCATATCGGGTAGGTCTGAGAATCGGCCAACATCTATTTTTCATACCCCGATTCGCGATAACCGACATCCACGCGGGCGGAGCCGCGGGCGACAGCTAGTCAAACTATAGATTCTACTACCGTTTTCCTTTTCAAGCGGGTCGTGAAATAGACTAAAATATTAAGGACATTAGCACCTGAAACAGTGGCCCGTATCTTCTGGAATGAACCTCAGTTTTTTACTATCTAGCGGGTGCAGTCAATTGACGGACCAAATATATAAAAAAAAGATTAAACACACAAAAAAGAATCCAAAATAAAATGCCCATTCATGCATGTCGTCATCAAAAAATAGAAACGTCAAACTTGGCCGAATAGAATTTTTCCATTGCTTTACTGATGATTTTTTAACATCATAAAATGGCGCCTCTTTTGTTCGTATTGTGAAGATGAGTATAAACACTAAAAAAATGTATTGTAAAAACTTCCTACGTAGAAATGCGGCCAACATTTTTCGCACAGCGGTTGTATTGTTTTGGTAGCCTGGTTTTAGATGTAGCCATGTTGTTTTGATGCGAGCAGCATAATTTCAGCGGTTTAGAATGCAACAATAAAAGAAATTTTATGTAATATGGGTCACAGATTATTAAGCTTAATGTAAAGACTTCTCTTTCTACCTCTAGCTAGACCAAATAGAAAATAATTGTGTATGGAGGATTTTATAAAGGCGGCAAAATCATCATTACCAGAATACCGAATCTACAACGTTTGTTTTAATGAAAATTGCCCTTAATCTGTCTAAATGTAGTGGCACAAGTTTGATTAACGAGTTGGTAAGTAATTTGATTGTTAACGTGTTTTTCTACTTTTAATCATTTCCACCCCTCTGGGTGCGGGCCGAAATTACGACAATTTTTGTTCCAAATCGTTTGAAAGTGAGAACTAAATATTAGCATTAGAATATTGGTTACCAAATGATATGACAACATCTTTAAACTGAATTGCATCCAAGTCTAATGTCTCGGAGCCTTGGATTCTGGGTCTGGACTGGATACTCTTTCTTCTCTTTTTTATTTATCCTAAACGGCATTAATGGGAGCAGCTGATCCCATAAATTTGACCTCCCCGCTCTCGAAAGAAAAACCTGTATTAGAGCCATGAATTAACAAGTGTTCTGGCTCTTAGGGGAAATTAGCTCGGCCCCCGGCAAATTTGGTAGAGCCCATGCACCCAGAATAATCTGCAAATATTGTAGATTAGATTAAATATTTTTTAGTCAAACATCACTTACAGATCATATAGATCAAATTAGATTGTTTTTTAGTTGTGTTTACAGTCTGTCATAACCAAAAATCCTAAGATTAATTAATCCGCCCACGTCTCAATCTCCCTCTCTTCTCGGAGGGAGAGTTCTGCACCGCTACTCCGCTAATGCGCTCGCCACAGAAACGTTTAAGTGAAGTTCGTCAGGTCAGCGAGGGCGTGGTGGCGGCCATTAGGGCAGCCGCACCTAAATCCGTACTTATTTTAATCACTTGTACCCCGCTGGCTTCTATCATGCGTGTTGTTGATGGTCTTTCCAACAAATAACCTATAAACAACCGTATTTTACACTCTTTTAGATTCATTTTCCATTGAAAACGTCACCCTAGTAACAGTTCGAAGAGGGAAAATAAGGATATAATGTTGATGGTTGATGGCTAAAGCTGCATCATGTAGAGAATTGGTCTTGTAGATTTCGTGCAGAAATTGGGTTTTCCGCGTTTCTGTGGACATTTTTTTTATTAGAATATTTAATGCCGAAAGAAACCTTTGCCGAATCTTATTGAACTTTTTTTATAAATTCGTAATATGCTTTTGCTTTATTTTTTTATTTGTTTATTTGTGGAATGTTTATATGGATCAACTTGTGATATCGGAGTTCCGAATTGTTGTAACAATAAAAATATTCTAGAAACAATGGAGGTATGTTTGAAAAAGGTCATACGACCTTGAGCATCTAAAGGACTACTGTAAAAGCAGCAAAATTTAAATGAAATACATTTCTTTTATTGTTTCTTTTATAAGTTGAGCATGAAATAGGAGGACATTCAGTACTTGCAAACGGATTTTTTTTACTATTCCAACAAGTCGGATGATGAACTTGAATACAAGAACCATCTCGGCTTCTCCTGTGTTTATCGTACAAGACCTCTAAGCGGTAGGGATGTGCTCTATCCGACAGTAAACAAACCTACAATCCATAAAAGAGTCATCGTCTAATAAATGGAACCAAAAACATGTTGGCGAAAAAAGTTTTTTTTTTATGTGGAGGAATTCTACGACGCATGTTAATTATTATTTGTAGCTATAATGTGTATAAAAGTTATTTTTTTCATTGAAATTTCTTTTTAATTTCAATAATACGTAACACCTAACAACTCGACCAACAAACACACTGTCTACTCTACTATAATATAAGTATAGTTACATAGGCACTATCAAGATCTCATCAAGATCCGTTACTTTAAGTCAATAAGCTCATTACAGTGTAATACAGTAAGTTAGCACTTAAGTAACAAGACAGATATAATGATGGATGCTACAAAAAGCTATCGCTTACCCTGGCTAACGATATTCAATTACCCGTGATGTTATTAACGCCTAAACATACACCATGTCTTACGCAAATCAGCGGATTAACCAGGGTGGGTACTGACGTTCGGAAATTATGACTCATATCGCGCCAAACTTTTGCAATTACTCATTGGCTCGAACATTAAGAGAGATTATTCGGTTTCCTCTAGTATGTTTGTAACTCTCAATGGTTTTGTGTTTGGTAGATGTAGGGCAGCGTTTGTCCACTTTAGCTCGAAGCGTGGTTCAGCTTACACCAGTTCGTCCTAATACGATAGGCCGAATGACACAATTTGTACACAAACGTTTGTTTCATTTAGTGGTCTCTCATTTATTTTCATAATTTATTAAGAAAACGTCTGCACTATCAGCTGATGTACAATGAGCATAAACGTTTAGATGTTTTATAACTTTTATTAATTCCCAAAATTGTGTGATTTTGTCATATTGGGACGAACGATCATTGGACGAAGCACCCACTTGGAAGCACCATATTTTTGTACTTGTTCAGTATCGACAAGTCGTTACATTTTTAACCCCCGACTTAAGTTGGTAATATATGTTAACGGATGAAGCGATTTCAATGTAGGTTTTTTTTTATATTGAAGGTGACTTATGTGCGAGTTGTCTTAGACATGTTTGATAAAAACCAATTGAGCCGTTTGAAAGTTGTGGGGGGTGAAAGTGGGGGTCTGCAATTTTTTTATACCACTTATGTGGCAGACAAGCACACGGCCCACCTGATGGAAAGTGGTTACCGCGTGGCCTATGGACGTGTGCAACACCAGGGGCGTCACACTCGCGCTGCCGACGCTGAAGAAACCTTCTAATGCCCTTCTTGAAGAACCCCATATTGTAGTCGCTTGGGAAAACCAGAGCAGGGAGCTCGTTCCACAGTTTGAACGTGCGTGGGATGAAGTTCCTTTCGTACCGCACGGTTCTCACCATTTCTGGTCGCAATGTGTGAGGATGAACTCCCTGTCTATGGCGAGCGGTGCGGTGATAGAATGTAGCTGTCGGCATCATGACAAACAATCATCTAAGCACAAACCATTGTATAGGCGGTAGAACACACACAGTTCCCTCCTGAGGCTGACAGGTTCCACAGCGCCTGCGAGTATGGGATTGTCGACGAGCCTCAACGCCCGTCTTTATATCGATTCGAAGGGGTCGAACTGGTATGCAGGTGCTCCGGCAAAAAGGTGACAGCAGTACTCCATATGGGGCCGAACTTGTGCCTTATAAAGAAGGAGTCGTTGCCCCGCAGTGAAGTACTGCTTCGCTCTGTTAAGCACTCCAAGTTTCTTAGATGCTAAACTGGCCTTGTCCTCCAAATGGCTGCGGTACTGGACGTCGCTTGAGATGTCGACGCCTAGGATTCCGATACTCGAGGAAATGGTAAGCGATGTACCCAGGAATTGCGGCGCTACAATAAAATTTATACTGGAGTAGGATCTCAAATGGAAGCGCATCACGTGCTTATTACAAAATTACTCATCTGTTAAATAATTGACTTGTAGTTCAATTTAGGAAGAGTAAAATAGTTTGACATGTCTTTTTAAATTTTTATTTTAATTTTGTTACCCGAAACAGTATATGGACCGAACATGCATACCTACTTTTTATCCCAAAATACCATAGAAACTATCCAGAGATCTTTTAATTTATATTACACAAAACTAGCCTTAGGTATAGCATGCAAATCGATAAAAAATTAGATGTATGTAAACCACTAATCTCTATAGCCTAGTTTATAAGTCCGTGGTTAGTTCGGATTATCGCGCGTTTTCAAAACTCACCCTTTCCCTCCGGTCGTCGACCCTCATTACGGAGGGCCCGCCCACCTCCGGACTGTTAGACATGATGAATCTTTCTCAAAGATAGAGAAAGATACGGATGTGAGGATTTCTGGCGATGTGTGTCTTTGTTTTATGGCATGTCGGGGGAACTTAGTTAATTATGTTGAAATTAGTCTTGAAGCTTTTATGATGAGAATGAAGGTTACATACGAAAAAGGTAGCTTTGTTGAGTAGATTTTTTGGCCACTGAGGTAGCGAAAGTTTGCAATAAGAGACGTGTAGCGAACTCGTGTAGGTATCACGGAGGAAGAGAAAAAACCGAGGGCCAAAATGCCAAATAGCAAGAGTAGCCACATAACACGGTTAAAAAAATATTGAAGTGAAAACTTCTTTAGCGGCGTTGGATGGGTGAAAAATGTTAAGGTGGCGTCAGGATCGCTTGACCTTTGAACCGTAACCGACGACTGACGTCATACAACATTAGCTATAGACTACCTATTTTGCAAGATACGAAAAATAGCATTGTAGTCGACTTTAAGTCCTTATGGTTTCAGATAGTACCGGGTTCAAACCTAGCCTAGAAAATGTTTTCACTTCTGCCGGCACTCCCGGCGTGCAACCCGTCTTTTTTTTTTTAAACCAATCAAGGGTTTTCCCCTTACGTCTATATTGTAGATTCATTTTGGACAAAATACGCCTGAACATTGCAAATATATTTTATGAAATTCATTCTATAAAAACATTGCTATTTTATCATCGTCAAGAGCCCGACGATGCCCATAGGTCGTAGAAACTGCATTACTAAACAAATGTACACCGCGGGTGGTTAGAAATTTTTACGATCCATTCTAGCTGTCACAAAATTTCGCCCCCGCTGGTTCCCTACTAATTCGCGTAAGTCTGACGCTGGCAACACTACTCCTAAAAATGATCCTATTTAAATTTCGAACACCAGAGTTCGAAGTTTAATTTTCGAATTTTGTCGTATTCGATATTTACATAATGACATTATCTTTTTTTCGTTAGTTGATTTTATGGTGGTCAAAAATTGCGGTTTGTAACCATAAAATGCTGAAATAAAATATTGATGCGGGATAAATTGGATAGGAATGTCATTGGAATTGCGTTTTAGAACGATATTCAAATAAATAATAACTGTCAATAAAAAATACAGCCTCCGTGGCGTGGCGGTAGTGAACGCGGCCGCTACGCAGGAGGCGCGGGTTCGATCCCCGCTCAGTGCAAATATTTGTATGCATGAATATGAATATTTGCATTGGTCTGGGTGTTTCTATGTATAATATGTATGCATTTACAAAAAAAAAAAAAGTATTTAAGTATGTTTATCCGCATTCTAGATTCCATAACACAAGCTAGTTAAGCTATGCTTACCATGGGTCTAGATAGCGTTGTGTGAAATGTTGAGAAATATGAGAAATATGAGAAAGTTTATTTTGGGTGAGAATAAAATTGACAACTATTATGCATTGAATTGCTTTTAAATCGAAATTGCGTTTAGCAAATAGAAAGTTTAACTTCATAAATATAAAAACATAGATAAATAAAGTATAAAAGTAATATAAGTTATTAGTAATAATAAAGTTCATATTGTTCGCTTGAACGTAATAAATTTTGAAATTGGAAAGTATTAAATGTCTATTGATCTACGAAACGAGGTTATAGATTTATTTTATTATATATTTATTCATTCGTAATAAAAATGTGTTGGCTAACATACAAACACGCGAATTCACGATACGGTTATTTGATCGGAATAAGGGGCAGGCTAAGCATCGATTTTGATCCAAATAGGTGGGTACAATATAACCTTAAATTGAAAAGTCAATTGACACATACCTGTTTCTTTTAAAGCACAGCTTGTTAAATCATTAGGTACAGTCAGCGTGAGAACGATCTTGAAAACAGTCTTAAAATGATCTTAATACTAAGGTATTAAAAGCTAATCAAACTGTTTTATTTATTTAAAATGTATCTATTAGTGTCTGAACTAAACGTGAGAACCAAATATCACAACTCGATTAAGATAGGAAAAAGTGAATCGCTCAGGCGGGACTCGAACTCGCGATCTTTACCTTACAGGGGGGATTCCCACTGTCGCCCTATGACGGTTGTATAGGAGAATTTGGATTGCTTCAGGTGTAGCTCCGTGGCTCAGTGGTCAGAGCATTCTCGCGTAAGGGAAAGTTCGCGGGTTCGAGTCCCACATGAGCGAATCACTTTTTCCTATCTTAATCGATTTGAAAAATTAGCATACTACGAGTAAATGCTTCAAAATTTCATTCAAATATCACAACAATCAGTTAGCAGAAAGGGGGGGAAATCAAGGCATGAAGATCATTTTGAGTATTTTGTTCGTCAAGATCGATCTGATGCTAACTGTATCCCCCTAGTTAGTTATCAACAATGTTTTTTGAAGTGAAAACTTCTTTAGCGGCGTTGGATGGGTAAAAAGTGTTAAACTCGCGTCAGGATCACTTGACCTTTGAACCGTAACCGAAGACTGACATCATACAACATTCGCTACGGATTGTTTATTTTGTTAGGTACGGTAAGAAGCTTCGTAGCTAAGCGGTAAGCACTTCGAATGTAAATCCTTATGGTTTCAGATAGTACTGGGTTCGAACCTGGGCTTCTGACATTTATTACTTATTACTTTTTGTGATTATTTTTTCTTTTTCTAATTCATTAATTTCTTCTGACAGAAAATTAGTGATAGTTTCTATGATTGGCGCTATATTATAGGTATGGTATGTTCTTTTATCTTTTTCTCTGTATATAACGAAGAAAGAAAGAAAGAACAAGTTTTCACTTCTGCCGGCACTCCCGGAGCGCAACCCATCTTTTTTTTATATTCTGTACCTACACAGGTTGATTCAACATAAAACATAATCGATTTTAATAAATCAGTCTGTTTATTATTAAAATCGGAAACAATTCACAAAGCGTAAAGGCGTCGTTAAATATAGTCCAAATCGTATTATCCCTGCGCACTTAAATAAGTTTGATGATATTGGATGTTTACAGTGTCGTAAATCTGCTGACATTGGAGATTTATCGTTATAGGATGCTGGGGCCACAAATTATGTTCGACACAATTCGGCCTTTGTCTGACACGGAATGATTTTTGTGATTGCTTTCCGAGCCTGACCTTATAACTTAATCTAAATGTAAAAGTATAGCTATTTGTCTTAGAGAGCGCTTGGATTTGGTTTTATCTTGCTTCTGTTAAGATATTCGCATGATGATCAGTGTTGGGCAAATGTTAATTGCAATCAAAAATATTTATCAATTAAAAGTCCCGACTGCTATCTAAAAGATCGAAACAAGTTTGACAGCAGGCCCTACCGACCCTATTGCCAATCATAAACCGAAAGAGAAATTATCGGGCTGACAAACTTGTTTTGATTTTTAGACAGCAGTCGGGTTGAATTGCAAGTTTATTATGATCGGCCATCAAAGTGCGCCATCGGGATGTTGTCTGTTCTTGGCACCATTTAAAGAAATCTTGACGTAGCAATGATCTGCGTGTCATTGTGAACGCTTGCAAGATGATGGCGTACAGCCAGCTGCGCATTGCAAAGCATGGCCCACCACTGGAAACTATGTACTAAGGACATTAGATTGTAGTCCATTAAGCTATAAGTAGCTGGAGTACCCATCTGATTAACGGCTGAAGCTGTGGTGCAATCTTCTAGGGTTGAGCGGCCATACGCAGTGTTCACCTACATGTCGCGCGTGGCGACTTTTCCACTGTAAATAAATACTCCCGAGAGATAAGAAATACCTTTATTTCTCAAATTTAATTCTCCATTTTTATTCCACAGTTGCAAATAGCACATTCACAATGGCATATTGACGATATTTTTAACGATGTTATTATAGGCTAGTTTTAACAGCATCGAGTAAGCGTTCGAAAGTTCCTGTCTCATAGGACAGGAATTGACTAAAAAGTTGTCGTCACACGTTTCCTGTTCACATGGCCCAATATATTTCAGAGGTTCTACTGTCGTGAAAACCAGAACAAGTAAAATAATTGAAACGAAACAGCCCTGGAGCGGTGATCGGAATCCAACGTACGAGCTTTGATACTTCCGGGTTTGACATTCGAAGTAACAAAATTCTTATCGACCTAGCATTGTTACAAAAACTGTATTCATTAGTAGCTTTTGCCCGCGGCTCCGCCCGCGTGGATGTCGGTTTTCGCGATCAAATATAGCCTATGTCACTGAAACAAAACCACTTTTTCACGAAATCCGTTAAAAAGTTGTTTTATTTAATGAGTGTATTGCGGGCTTAGTGAAAGTTATCACAGTTGGATTACTACTGGATCTCTTTATTGATTGTTCTTGATTGTTATTGCTACTACTTATATACTAATATTTACAAGTAATTATGGAGTGGGGTATCGTCAGTCCTTGGTTTATTGCTGACTGACGATTTCGATGTTATGGCAGCGGACGTGATTTCTTATTTATTACATTATTATTTATACAATTCAGTTTCCTTCTAGAAATCACGTCCCGTTTATACGTGACTGCCATAAGTGATATTCGCGTGAACTTTAGAAAATATGATATAGCCTATGTCCTTTCTTAAGGTCTAATCTACCCCTATACCAAATTTCATCAAAATCGGTTTAGTGGTTTAGCCGTGAAAGACGAACAAGCAGACACACACGCATACACACACACACACGCACACACACACACGCACGCGCACACACACACACACACGCACACACACACACACGCGCACACACACGCGCGCGCGCGCACACAGACACACACACACTTTCCCATTTATAATATTAGTACGGCTACAGAATACACGCAATATCTAACTTGATACTTGCATCTGTATTATTATCTTCAATAAACATCGAGAGCCTTGAACTTGAAAACTGCAGCCTAATGGGTGGACGTAGGAAGAAAATCTAGCACGCAAAGCAACCAAATTGGTGTGAGTCATTATAATGCAAGTCCGAGTATGGCGAGGATAATATATGATTAACCTCCTCCGCGATTAATATTATAATATACGATATATTATTCATTACCAAGTTGATTGATAGATATCTGCTTATCAGTGTACTTATAGACTCTCACATACATAGATTAGAGTGGGATAAATACTCCTAAGTCCCATATTCAACTGTATTAAATACCTAATGCACGTGTTTCTGACTTCCTCAATCCATAAGAGATGTTTTTACGATATCGTGACTGATACCATCTTTTCGGCATTGGTCGTTGTTGGTATTTATACATATAAATAAAATTGGAGTGTCTGTTTGTAATATTGAAATAACCGTTTTACGGTACATACACCAAAATAACATTTTCTACAATTTTTATCTGTCTGTTTGTTTGTTTCGCCTAATCTCTGAAAAGGCTGGACCGATTTTGACGGGACTTTTATTGGCAGGTAGCTGATGTAATAAGGAGTAACTTAGGCTACTTATATTTTAGAAAAATAACGTTGACTCAACACTAAGCAATTATCCACATCCACGCGGGCGGAGCCGTGGGCAACAGCTGGTCTATAATAAAATTGAGTCCTTCATTCTAGGGTTTATATGCCGTATATTTAAAAACCATGACTGAAGAAAATCACATTAAGCTCGGAAACCATTTTTGTTCAGGAAGTATTATTCCACACTGCTGCAATAATAATTTGCAAAAAGTTTCCAAGAATATTCCTGATGCGCCACATAGGTGCTCGCTAAGCTAAGGTGCGGGCTATGGTCGAGTCATTATCTCGCATAAATCCATAATGATTGGCCGTCTCGAGGAGATAACTGTCTATTACGGGAGATCGGTGTAAATGAGGTGTGTCAGCGTCGTCTTAGTGGCGAGAGTTGCCATGTAAAAATACGAATAAAGTTTGTGGCGAGTTTTGGATTAGTTAAGGGTAAAAGAAAACAAATACCTCTTTTTTAAGTGCGGAAATCCCCTCGGATGCTCCCTCGTCGGAGCCGTCGGGGGAGCAGGTTATGTCGGACTCAAACCGACTAAAACTGCACGTCGTCTTGGGCCACCAATTAGCGAGGTTGAAATTTCCTCTGGCATATCCCTCACGCCCCGATCGGACCAGCCAAGGCTTTCGTATGCACCTCTCGAGTGTGGGATAACTGCGTCTCTATCTTGCCCAGGATAGGGCTAGGCGTGTATCGCGCACGCCTCCATCTCGGCCTGCTTCTGCTAGGGTGATAGGCCTAACATAACTCTTGAGTTTCGTTTCCTGTCATTAATCCTTTCTTTTCTCTTGGTGTCACGTGCATTTGTTGCCTAAACGTGAATCAATTTCGACAGTCGCTAAATCACGCGATTTAAGCGCAGTACCCGAACGTATTGTATTCCACTATTTCATAGCAACATTTTTTCCTAAACAGAAAAAATCTCCCTGAAAATAAGGAAAAATGCACAAACTGCTTCCTCGAGCACGCGTTATGCGCTTACAGTAATCAGAGTGCTGGACAAGTATTATTTTTTCATTGCCTACCAACTTAATTGTTTCCGCGGTATGGTCTCTGGTTATGACTGGTAAATATAAGGTTGTAGTGCTTGTTTTGTGTCGTGAGAGCCACGAGAAAATTACATTTTATCGTCGGGAAATGTGTTCTGTTTATTCTAAAGTCGTTATTTGTTAAATTATACATACGCTCGCTTGGGTATCCCCTGAAGGCAAGGTTTTTTTTACAGCCGCTCTTCATCAGCTTTATTTTGGTCCACTTTGAAATTAACACCAATAATGTCTTGCTACTATATAAATGCGAACGTTTGGATTATTGAACCTTTATCACGTCAGAACGGTTAAACGAAGTTGAGTTTTTCACAGCGATAGATTATTTTAATTTTATTTTGGCAAACAATTTTTGTTAAGATAAAGAGCGAACTGTAGAGAAGCTACTAGGAACTATTTGTAGTGGTAAAATTGAAAGTTAAAATGCAACACTAGCAATTGCGACTGTAGTGCACTAGCTGCAAGTTTCAATTCCGTAACAGCCTAAAAGAAAAAAAATCTGGGAGTGCCGGCAGAAGTGAAAACTTTTTCTTTCTTTCTTTCTTTCTTTCTTCGTTATATACATAGCAAAAGATAAAAAGAACACACCATACCATACCATACCATAACATACCATACCATACCATACCATACTATACCTATAATATAGCGCCAATTATAGAACCTATCACTAATTTTCTGCTAATTTTCTGTCAGAAGAAATTAATAAATTACAAAAAGAAAAAATAATCACAAAAAGTAATAAATTACAAAAAGCAAAAATTATCACAAAAAGTAATTAATTACAAAAAGAAAAAATAATTACAAAAAGTAATATATTACGAAAAGAAAAAATAATCACAAAAAGCGTCAGAACTCCAGGTTTGAACCCGGTACTATCTGAAACCATAAGGACTTACAGTCGAAGCGCTAACCACTATGCTACGAAGCTATTTATCGTATTTTGCAAAATAGACAGTCTGTAATATTGTATGACGTCAGTCGTCGGTTACGGTTCAAAGGTCAAGCGATCCTGACGCGAGTTTAACACTTTTTACCCATCCATCACCGCTTAAGAAGTTTTCACTTCAAAAAATAACCTGGTTGACGTTAATAGGGTCCTTGATTGCCACTGAACATTTTCGAAAATAATGTCCAAGCAATTTCTGTTGGCCGTTCGTCTATCTCTTATTCTAGCCTAATTTTTTACCTTGTAACTTTTTACTATGATTTCAAATCGGACTAACCAGCGTAAGGCATCATGCTTGTGAAGTGGAATATCCGTTCACGAGCATTACGCATAAGCAGAGAGCATGACGATCCTTGCATATAAGACGCTTTCAAACGAAATATCAGTTTGAAATGCATAGGTATTCACTTATGATCAGTTAGTGGCTGTAACAGACCGTCCTTCACGCAAATCATTGGTGTTGTTACTTCGATCATGTTTTAAATCATTGCACCAATTAAAAATAGTGGTACGGAATGGGAGTTCGTCACGAAAGGCCATTGGACGTCTATCATAACTTTGTAAGACCGTGACGAAAGTGGCAATAAATCATGGAGTGAATATGATTTAATTTATTTTGACGTGCGACACGCACTTTTTGTTTTACCATTACCTAATTTGTGTGGAGGAATGAGGAGTGATGTTCCTGCGAAGGGAGGGAGAATTCTTCGATCAAGCTCCGATAGGAATGAGGGACCCAGGGTGAGAACTGAAGCTTTCGTAGAAGATGACATGTGTGACAATAGTCTCACTTTCATGGATGCCCAAGGGGGGGGGAGTAAAAGTCAAAAACCTTGGATGTGGCTGAGACTGACGCTGAGATGCTGATGATGGTACAGAATCTACCTATCCGGTTATGAAATAATTCGTGTTATTCGCCATAAACGAAGCGAAAAACGATGTTGTTTGTTAAATAAGATAAAGGATATTTTTGTACCCGCAATATAATACTTCTACTATATACTAGGTATAAGTCTCTCAGACCAGTTTTAGTCACAGCGACCCCTTCAAAGATAGAAGAGAAGTATATATAGAAGTACTCTAATAATATACTACTGCTGGATAGTAAATTTTGAGGTTATTGTAAAGAATATGAACAAACGCAATAGGCTTGTGTCTTATTTTTTTAGTTTCGTAAACAATACATTTTACAATAATATAATGAACTGTTAAATTAAAATATTGTTATGACAAATAGTTTTAAAGAGATTTGATTTTGAAAATTGCTCGAGCCGCCTGAAAACGCTCCATACGAAATCGAAGCACACTGTGACGACAAAGTGTATCGGCGCGTAGTGCAAGAGAATATTCCATTTATCTCAGTTCACGTTGCGTTTACATATATACAATACATAATAGGAATCTAAAACGTTACAAATTTTGCATTAAACCGATAGTATATATTTCGACCTATTTTGGGAATAAAAAAATAATGAAAAGTCATATTTTCAGTTTAGTTCGGCAAATATCTGAGTTTACTATGCATATTTGTTTAGAAAAAACTACGACAAAAAGCAGTATTTATAATGATCCGTTGACTCAGGACACTACCCTGTTACTAATATTCCCTCTAACCCCTCCAGTTAAGCTAAATTGCTTGTTAGGAGTGAATATCGGTATTGTACTGGCCGATTGTTCTCGTAACTCATCAACAGATAGCGCTGTTTTAATGACAAGCTGGCGAAGCTGCGGATAATTTTGTTATTATCAAGAAATAAAACATTATTATCAGCAATTTACTAACGTTTTTTTTGTTTTCATCTTGAGAATAAAGTTAGCCTTGGATAACAGCTAGCAATTTCACACGTTTATAAAGTAGGCAGCGTGGCCGAGTGGTCTAAGGCGCTGGTTTTAGGCACCAGTCCGAAAGGGCGTGGGTTCGAATCCCACCGCTGTCAAAACACTTTTTATATATTTTATTATAATTTTTCTTTACGACATTATTATGCAAATTTTTTAACAATTGTTTTTTAATTATGTCTTTTATCTTTGTTACAGGTACGGTGATGTTTCCTAACAAATACGAACGCGAATTAATTCCAATCGGTAAAGTAAACAAATTACCATAATGTATTATCCTCCGGGAACCCTAACCGCAGGACATTAAGAGAAAAAGAAAAAAATGTGCGGTCACCGAAGGGAATTTTTCAAATACCATAGATAAGTTACAACAACTTTTGCCCACAGATCGTGCAAGGTAAGATGTACCTTATTCTTTGAAGAATAAAGACTAAAATAACTGTAGCAAGTGTTTGCATGGGTAACAAAAACAGGGCCAAAAATCTGTCATTGCATTTGTCAGTGGCATGCCGTGAGCAAGCCGAATCGAAGGGGAGGAAATAGATAATTTTTTGTACTGTCTCGATATTTATTTTGTATTCCGGTAGTTATTATAATTAATAACGATAAAATATGTGTTTTTTTACGCTTGTTATCTTTTATCTGGTTCGTGTTGAGTGAATGAATTATTAGGATGTATAAATATAAAATAATACGCCCAATCAGGTTTAACTTTGCTTAAAACAGAATATGTAGATACTTAAAAAAATCATCAACCTTATAACAGCTATCTGTTAGTGACAGTACTGTAAAAATTAACTTCCCATTTCCGAGATTAGTCAAGACAGAACGATAAAAATCTTAAATTTTTTTCAAGCCACCTTAACGTGCATACTCTCATATGCATTCATTAAAAAACTGTTAATTTTACAAATAAACAATTGAATTACATTTTCATCCCATCTATTCGAAAAGGACGACTTGGTTCGTCTTTAAGTGCAACCAAAGGTGGTGTTTTCTAAAAAAAACTTTTATAGGGCAGTAATGAGTTTTTAATCCTCTTTAAAAGTGCGTAGCAATTACTTTTGCCGCGCAATTTTTTGAATTTGGAACATCTTAGTGTACAGCGCCAAAGAAATCGAACGCAAATATTGTTTGAATAAAGACTAGCTTGTACGACGGCCCTTAAAAAAAAGAAATCAAATTAATAACGCGCTAACTACTGCAGCCCGCATTTACGTCAACATTCACGGATTGTTAGAAATCCATGGTTTTGTTATGGAAAATTAGTTCTTCAAGTGACAGTGAAAGTATAGAATTAACTCCTGAAAGTATTAGAACTGACGCAAGAAATGTGATGGATATGTAAATACAAGTTTTTAGTTGTTACATTATTAGAAATCTACTATTTAATTTCAATTTAGTTGTTACTCTGTTTTATAAAATAATAATATTACAACAAAATATGAGGCGCTTTTATTTACTCACAGCGGTGAAAAGTAGAATTTATCATTTGGGCGCAAAATATATTTTTAGCTCGGGCGACGTACTTTGAATCCCTCGCTACGTTCAGGATTCGACTAAAGAATCCCTGGCTATGCTCGGGGTTCTACTTTAGAATCCCTCGCTTCGCTCTGGATTCCAAAAAGTGCCCTCGCCATTATAATATTATTTTGCTCCCTTATGATACAATCTACTATTATTTGCATAGATAAATACAATAAATTGATTAATAGGTCTGATAAATGTGTTTCCTGACATTATCGATGTCTTCTGTCTTGCTAAATACGTATAATTATTGAGTGTTAGTGTTTGCAGACAATTAGTATGAGTTCAATATCTTTTTGTTTATCTAACCTCCTTGAAGGGTAAGCTATTTTGCCAATGACTGCTTGCTTGTTCTGCAATATTGTAGAATTGTGTATGTTTCTTTTCATTAAACTGATATGACACATTCATTCTAAGACAGTAATTCATGAGAGACATCAAGAAGTCTAGTGTTAAAGTGACAAGGACATCGCGTACGATATAATTATACCCCACGTTCCTTACAGAGAACAATCAACAATATAGGATAGTCCATATACCTACTGAAAGGAACTTCATCCCACGCACGGTCAAGCTGTGGAATGAACTCCCTGCTGTGGCTTTAGAAATACTTCGACGTAGACTTGCAAGTTTTAGAAGAAAAATTGCCGATAAATATTTGGGAAGGGATAGTCAGTAAGGACATAAGTGAGTTCTCGACTATTTCTGTCCTTTCTACCTTAAATAGTCCCATTGTCTTTTGATCCCCACCAGGAACATTTCCCTGTAACTTTCCGTTGTTATACCTTTTCTTACTGTCTCATCTCTAAAAAAACATTCTGCATAAATGCCACTCCTGTCAAGTATAAAACTCCGAAGTTTGCAATTAATGACATAAGTTGATTAACATTAAAATATTTTTTAAACTTATTTTTAAACTGTAATTCCTGTATGAGGTAGTTTTATGATCATCAGAAAACAATAATTTAATATTCTGATCGTTATTTTCTGTGACGTTAAGCTACTTTTATCGTTGCGATAATCCCATAGCGGCTACAAGTATGATTTATAATTTAATATGACAGTATTTTTGTTATGTTGTTGGGGTGGTACACGTGTGGGTTTCCCAAGGGAAATAGCGTAGTTGCTATTCTATTATCGATAAAACTAATCATCGTCTGAAAAATCGGTTATTTCTGCTCGCCCAAACAATATCACAATGAGACACGAGATCATTGGAATAACGAGTATTCCTTGCTATGCCTTGTTTTAAAAAAAATGTTGTTAAGGTTTAAAGACACTCGGAGTTCTTTCTCGTAGGTATTCTTTTCCTTCCATGCAGTATATTATAATATTTGTTTTAAATGCTACTGTGACTTTTTCCTCTAACTGCTTAAACAATTACAGCATGGCGGTATAGACATATCGCCTGGTATCTCTTTGACCAATAAAATCGCTAAAAAAGATGTCAGATAAACAAAACTTAAAAGTCTTTCTTGGTCGAAACTAAGCTAAATAAGCTAAAATCTCATAAAAATAACAATACTTGTCAAAAAATCAAGTCTCGCCTACATTGTTCTACCGTAAAAAGTTTTGTGATCCGTGTAATACCAAGTCGATTATTAATTTATTTAGTACCTACTTAAGAGACCTTTAGTGACCATATCAATATGAAAAATCTTTAACGTTTCAAATAAATATATTGACTTGGCAATTCGCAAAATTCGATACGAATCCGAAACTTCTGAATCTTAAGCCTTAACCACACTGTCCGATTCTTTACTAATCCTTTGATAAATGAAACTAAACGTAGATTAATCGGAGAATATGCTCACACGAGCAACAGCTATCACTTCCCCACGACTCTGAAGCGTTCCTCTCTAACACTACCGTCTCAAGTGCGCTTACGTCACTCACAATAAACACTACAATTTATAAGTGGGCATTTTGCGTTCCTTGCTGTTCTCAAGGGCGTGAATCAGAAGTCTAAGGACCTTTGTTTCACGGTCCCTTGGTCACACAAGTGTTGGTTTTGAAGGCTACGCTTCGGTTGATATGAAATTCAAATCAGTTCAGTTCAACACTCGTTGGTGTGAAGGGTTGAAACGATATTATGAGTACAACTATACTCATAAAATCATTTTGGTTGTAAGGTCTTTTTAAAAACTGATTGATATAAAGCTGAAGGGCTGTTATTGTTCCATATTAAACCAAGAGGTGTTGAAACTCTCCAATTTGGTGACCAATCACGTAACACAAAACACTGACGTAATTGTTTATAATTTTTAACACATAACAACAACATACTGAGAACAGAAGTCTCTGGATTCTAGAATGTTGGAGAGATTAGGACTGGCGACCCCACATGAAATTTAGATGAACCCAGAATATTTTTTAATGAAAACTTCGGTGGCTGGATTGTTGCTCTCGTTTTCAACTAATATCATGTGTCCAATTGCCAAAACGTACTAGAGGAGAAGTAGACATTTTAGACGCAAGGCTATTTCTAAATTATGACATTAATTCAAACATCATCTCAGTTAGGTTTTCGCATTATTTAAAAGTTTGCAAATGCCAGGATTTCAGGATTGGCATATAGCATTTGAAAATGTAACATACTTTCACTGTAAAATAATATGAATTCAAAAGCATTTTCAGTAGGTATTCTATTAGAATAGTGGTTCATTATGCAGGTATATCCAGTCTAAGGGTATCAGGGACACACCCGCCTCGGAGAAATGTGTCCGGTTGATTTGCTCAGTTAGTTGGCATGCAGCTGGCACAGCTCTGCTATCACTCAGATGCAACCGAACACAAGAATTCATAGTGCGTGCTGAATTAAGCTGAGGAAATACAACTCATTATACATGAGACACACGGACGATTAATGTGGCAATCTTTAAAAAAAAGTTCCGACTCTATATCGGACATTGGGTTAGCAAATAACGTTGGCCATCGAAAATCTTAATGGTCCCAGATGATATACGCCAGACAAGATTCAAGACATTTGATGGAATATAATAGAGCTGTTTTACATAAAATAAAACAGTTATTATATGCCGAAAGAAAGACAGTATTTAATTGAAGAAGCTGTCTGTGATTTTTAGCATTCTTAGCGTAAATATGGTTCAAATCTTACCTGAATATCTTACTTTCGACTTTTAGTTACGTATTTCAAACTCACCACTGGCAACAGCACATCTCTATGACATATCATAGATTCATAGGGTCTTCTCGCCAGCAAGGACCTTGCTCGAATACTGTCTTTCTTTCGGCATATAATAACTGTTTTATTTTATGTAAAACAGCTCTATTATTTGCCTTCCAGAAAGACAGTATTTAATTGAAGACCTGTTTGGTTTCTGCTGGTGATGGTAACTGTAACGCTATGTGATAATACTTAAAACGGTAGGTATTATTAAGGGTATGAATGAAAAAGGATGCCTTATTATAATTATAACCATAATGGAATGTTTAGACAAAAAAGCCACGAAGATGTAGCATGCTATATCATATGTATAACATTAAACTTAATTACCTAAACGAGACTTGATTTTCTCAACTTAAAATCTATGCTATAGGCATGTTTACAAACCAACCTCTGAAGGTCACTGCGGATCGAAACCTACCTGAAGCCGCATCCATGTGTACTGCATCTAGGAATAGACACTAAATTGTGTCCCGGTAGTTGCTCTTACAGCACCTCTGATTGAGATAAAACAACTAGTTACATTAGTATTTGAAACTGCAGAGTTGAGTATATTGTAGCACAAACAGGCGTTCTGGTGTTCTGATATTAGCACCTGAACTGCCTATGCTATCTACCATCAGTTTTAGAATGTATTATATAATAAATTCTGTTCTTTACATATTTTTCTCTTCTTCTGTGAAGATACTGCAAGATGTATCTAGTAAATGAACTTACGCGCTAACCTGCTTGCAGCTAGAAGCATAATAATTGCAACTCTTCTAGAATTCTTAAAAAAGAGCTGTTATATTGTACTGAAACTGGAAATTAAAGTGTGATTTGGGTATCCTATCATTTCCCATGGTATGGGTTACTAAGGGATACGGCTGTTTACCAACCAATAGTAGAAATCAGCCAATGATTCTCCATTTGAGCGCAACAGACTCGCTCCATGTTATATGGAAATGAAAAATGTACATAGTATGGGTGTCAAATAATACATCTCTGCCTCCCCTTTGGAGATCCACATGCATGAATGTATTAACATATGCCATCTAGGGGAGTTAATGGCCTAAGGTTTGACTAAAGCAGTAGCTTTTAGGACTTGTTGAATGAATAAGTCCTTAGAACAATTGTCTACATTTGTAGCACAATATGCTGAGACTGCAGATTCCACTATAAAGAACTGCAGATCTTAATTGTTAAATTAATCGAATTGTAAGCAAAAGGTAAATAAATTTATTTATGTTTAAACCAAGATATCTGGGATACCAAGCACCACCCTGGCCCTATAACATGAAAGAATGTCAGTGAAAATGCAATATATAACCCATAGTTTCAGGGTTACCCTGTATGCGCAGACTATAGATCAAAGTCTATAGAGAAAGAAATGGCCCTTACAACTTGGCATAAAAGTAGGTATTACTTGGTTGATATTTCTATAGACTAACCGCGGTAGTCTAGTGGTATGGGTAATGGACTGCTGAGACGAGGTCTCGGGTTCGATCCCAGGTTTTCCTTGGCACACCCCGATGAATTTTCGATGCTTTTCGAAGTTATGTGTGTATTTATCGCAGGTTTATAAGTGCCCAGTTAATGGCAATAGGCTCGCCACCTATTACATTGGGACCTAAACATAAACCGGCGAAATGTGGGTGCCAGCACCTCTGCCTACCCCTTCGGGGATAAAGGCGTGAGTTTATGTTATGTTATTTCTATGGATTTCATAACATCCATTGACAGTTTAGACTCATATATAAAGCATATTTCGAGTCTCTACAGAATATCAACCACATAAAAGCCAAAGTGTTAAAACATGTATGTATTGAGAGTGGTCGTCCACCAACTACAACTCAATAACTCCCTTTCTTGTTTATTCCAGTACTTTATTTGTTCCCCCCCCCCCCTCTTTAAGCAGGATAACCTCCCAGTCCCTGATGAGGGCCTGTTAGAATCTTCCGCAGATTCTTTATTGGTAAGGGTCCATTCAGGCTGTCAATCTGAGATTGACCAGCCCAGTACTCATCCCACAGTAAGGCTATTTAGAAAGTGTTGTCTCTTGTCATTGTTTAAGGATCTTCCGCAAATCCTTTATTGACAAGACTTAGTGGTAAGCTCTCAATCTAAGATCGACCAGCCTAGAGTACTGTTTAGATGGCCCAGCCACTGAGGTATTAACTGGGTGGAGGAAACGTCAATCTCAACTGATAGTTCCAGTCTGACTTAAAGCTTTGCAAGTCCTCGAGTTCCACATTCTATAGGACAATGGGTGAGTCCCTTGATCTGAAAGGGTTGGGGGTGACATGCCGTCAGTAATGAACTGCTCGATAAATTGGAAAGTTTTCTGGACACCTCTACGGGTTAAGGAGCAAGTGCTCCTTTTTGGTCCAGTTGGATGCTGTCTGACTTGACCAGTAGCACTTTTTGTACATAAGTAAAGCTGCTTAAAATTGCATCATATTGGAGTGCCACTTTTTGTTGGTCTAACTCCATTTGCTTGACAACATAAAGTTGTTCAATAGCATTTCCTAGTCCACGACCATTACGTTTGTAGTGAGTGGTCACCTTTTTGACTGAGTGTCCCTTGTGCGCTGTGGTCCCCACTCCTGAGCTACCACTGTAAATCGCACCGCACTAGGGGATAAAGAGCCCTTTTTACCCTGTTTGAAGCAATTGCATCCTGAGACAATAAAGTTGTACATAGACCTCAGGTTAACTTTAGAGTACCTTGCAACTATAGTAGAGTCAACAGCAAAAGTGGTTAATTAGAAGTTTCATTTATTATTCGTTTTTTCTCTTCCTAAAGTAATCACCATTATGAAATACATTAACTTTGTTCTCTAAACATTATACAATTACTTATACATCAACTACATTGATACATTACTAGGTAATTCAATGTAGATTTTGTACATATATTTATTCTTCTTTTGCTGTTGACCTTTGCTTGGAGTCAAGTCATATTTGGTAAAATTTTGATAAATAAAACACTTATCTAAAGTAGACTGGAAATTAATGTTCCAAGTGATTCAAGGTGGATTGATCTTTGGAATTTACCTAATTCACCTATCAGTTTGACTTTCCTAAAATGTGTATATGGTATATTTTAGGTATATTCAAGAACCAAAATATTATTATGGGACCATTAAGATGGCATTAAGGAGATCAAAATAAAAGAATATTGATGATTTATTTAGCAAAAAAGGACCATGGCTGTGACTTGTTTCCAAAGGATTTCCGCAATCCAATTAGTTGTCGTTGCAATGGTGATGATGAGGGGCCCAAAGGGAGGGCTCTTAGATAGGAAATTTCTTTCCTTATAGGTATTTTGCACAGGAGCCTTCTGTGAGATCATTTTTTTGCATAGATGAAGAACTGCCTGGTACAATTCTTGTCATTCAATCTTCCTGTTGTAGGAATTGAACCCCATCTATTTGGGTGATCAGCTGTTATGTTAAGTTCAAATTTTATTAAAATTGTGAGCGAGAAGGAGCTGTTTCTCAAAATCTAATTTGATTCCTGTTTGAATTATTTATTCAGGTGCCTATTACTTAAAATACTTGGAGTCGCTAGATTCCTTACGAGTGACACCTGTAAATCTCTTAACTTTCCTGTCTTAGGCATGGTGATCATGCTTGGCAGGTTGCAGTCCAATGTAATTTAAATGTTAAAATCTTGGTCTATTAAGATAACATGCATTTATGGTTACTACCTACTCTTCCTTTCAGATTTAGAGTGTGAACTAGAACTCTCTTTTTTAGTTTTACGGTATAACTTATAATATAATATTTATAGTTAGTCTTGGTTACAACTTATAACTTGTGACATCCTGAAAAATTCTACTGATGGCATAAGGATGTAAGAATCCAGTCACTAGACACCCTAGTCTTCTTCTCTATTAACCTACCAGGCCTTGGAATGTTATAGATTGCTATAACATTTTGTAAGATAGTTTCATGTTAATGCTATGTTAGACAAGCCTGCTATCAACTGATCAGTGCCTGCCATAATCATTACTTTTATTACGGTAACATTTGTTGATCAATCACACATTAAATAGGTGACGAAAGTGGCCAGTAAACTTATATATATGATAGTCTATATATCAAGTGTCTGCCGAGCTAGTATTGTCTGAATGACTTAAATTGCTGGGGAGTTACAATCTTTTTGAATGTTGAGGAGTCAGCCAAGCAACGATTTAAGTTTTATGTATATCAGTAACTAATGAGTGTCTTGGATTTTATTACCAATTCCAACAGGTTAATTCTTTGGTGTAAACCTTATCTTATTGTGAAATTTAAGTCTAAGTTACGTACTTATGTGGGTTCATCTCTCGAACACGTTTCGACGTGATTCGACCGGTTGAACCGCTTATTCGGGGATGGCGAGGTAAAGCTATCCTGATCTTCCGAAGATGAGGAACTGCCTTCGGATTTATAAGTACTTCGTTCTCCCTCCGGAGCAACGATCTGGAGCACTCTCGCTTCCCTCTGCGGTATTCATTTAGTATGGTACAATATCTACTTACCGAAGTTCTCAGCAAAGAAACTTCACTAAAATAATATACCTTGCAATTATTTATGTAGCACTGTACACATACAAACGGTAAAAACAACATAATTACTATGTAATTCACTTTTTAAGAACTTTTTTCTTGACTTGAAAATTTTTACACCTTACGCGGTAAAAATCACAAAACGCTATGAATCTATGATATGTCATAGAGATGTGCTGTTGCCAGTGGTGAGTTTGAAATACGTAACTAAAAGTCGAAAGTAAGATATTCAGGTAAGATTTGAACCATATTTACGCTAAGAATGCTAAAAATCACAGACAGCTTCTTCAATTAAATACTGTCTTTCTGGAAGGCAAATAATGACGAATATATGGGATTTGACGTACCTGACAGTCGTCAAACGCCGGCCAGCGAATTGCCACTTGTCTAGAAGGGCAAGTGAATATTCGCAAAGAATACTTATGTAAACGGTGTAACTCATGTTAGCTTATTAAAAGTTGTCTTACTGGTCAATGAAAAAATACAACAACAATAACATAGAGCCTTGGTCACCTTGGTTATAAGTGATTTTTATTTGGGTAATTCCTTGTATTCGGGGGTTTCAAAATTTAGTTAATCGCTGTATACAAATATTTACATCCAACATGGAATTTTCTATTTAAAAACTATACTTTACTTCGAAAGCAACTGATTATTTATCAGATGCTTCCGAAGTAAAGTATCTATGAACTAAATAGATGGAGTTTAGGATACCGTCATCTTAAAAACCTCTATACCCGTCATTCAAGTTGCTTTTCAGATCATATTTAATTTTTCCATAAAAATCTATCTACGCGATATGTTTGCCAACATGCTCGCTGGTTTAAACAGCAGTAAGTATGAACTGCTAAGCTAAGGAAATACAAGCCATTACGAGGACTCTATATATAGAGAGCCGCTCTTCCGTCGGTCACGTTCGTGGCCCATTAATACTCTTAACTAAGAACAGAAAATATACTGAACTTGAAAGTCTATCGTTGTGAAATGTGGTAGATTCTTTCCATGGAATAGTGAATGATACCTAAGATGGCAAGCGTTTCAACTACAGTTATTCGTTTCACATCCTTAGAATAAATTCTTCCAACTAAGATTTGATGAGAAAACTAAACGTGTCGTCGTTTGAAATACACCTATTAAAACCAAAAGTAGACTAATTAAAACTCTTGCTGACGCGACGTTCTGAAATAAATAATTCTGGGTTCTGCACACTATAATACTAGATGGTGCCCGCGGCTCCGTCCGCGTGGATGTCGGTTATCGCGATCTAGTATAACCTACGTCCTTTCCCAAAGCCTAATCTATCCCTGTACCAATTTTCATTAAAATCAGTTCAATGGTTTAGGCGTGAAAGCATAACAGATAGTCAGAAAGATAGACAGAGTTACTTTCGCATTAGAATAATAAGTAATGGATCTGTTAGAGTTAACAAAGTTTAAATTATCTTCGATAGGGCTTCATGTCGTCAGTGGGAATCTATTAACTAAACTAGATCGCAAAAACATATGCTCTTCATAATATTATCGACACATTTGTCGGAATGGCGTCAAAAATATTCTCACAGTACGCTTAAAATAGCTTGATTTGTTAATGTAAACAGTTTCGTGGGTTACAGCTGGTCTTCGAGTGCCTATCCATACTAATATTTGTAAATGGGAAAAATGTTTGTCAGTCTTTTGATGATCTTTAATACGGGAGTAGATTAGACCTTGAGAAAGGACATAGGCTATGTATGGTCGCGATAACCGACATCCACGCGGGCGGAGCCGCGGGCAAAAGCTAGTAGTAGTATACATGGTCAGGGTAGTATAGAAGAAATTTCAATTCAACTACAGTAGACTCCTTCAGCTTCATGCTTTTTACCAGCCTTCGGTGTGCCCCCTAGACTGTGCAACTGGGTTGCTAGCATCTTGCAGGATCGCCGTATTCGCGTCCTTTATGATGGACGAGCATCGGAGTTCTTGCAGGTAAATGCTGGCGTGCCACAGGCGTCCGCCCTGTCCCCTACTCTCTTTCTGCTGCATATTAATGACATGCTGTCTACCGGCAACATTCATTGCTATGCAAATGATAGCACCTTGCACGGGAGTAAACATGGACGTCCTTCGGATAAGCAGTCTGATTTCGTGGATAAAAGGCAGCTTCTTGTCACTGAGTTTGACCGGATCCTGAACAACATTTCCCAATGGGGTCTCAGAACCTGGTCGAGTTCAATGCTAAGAAGACGCAGGCATGTGCGTTCACAGCAAAGGTATCTTGTTTCCTTCCCCTTCCCACTCTTCAAGCCACGCCACTGCCACTGCAGGACAACCTCACTATCCTCCTACACAGGACAACACGAGCAGGGCTTAGATATCACCCGTATACGGTGCAGAATATTCCTTCAAGAACCAGGCGGTTTGGTGACTCCTTTCTTTGTCGCACCATCATGTCCTGCAACTCCTTGCCAGCTCACGTGTTTCCTTCTTCCTACAGTTCCGGGTCCTTTAAGCGGTGCGTGAAAAAGCATCTGATGAGGCCGTCAAGCAGACTGTCACCATTGTTAACATGGTACGTGTATGTAATGGTGACTTCTTTCCTGAGACGTTGCCTTCAGCTTACCATCAGGCGAAGGTGAAGTCAAATTGACGTGTCCTACATAAAAAAAAATTCAAGCTGGTTGTTAGAAACTTCACCTTTGGAGGACGGCAGTTTTGTGCTACCGATTGTAGCTTTTATAAACAAACCCCATAACTCTAAATAATGATTTCGTCGCACATGTTTTGATTTCGACGTCCTCGCTGCCTCGTCCACATGTTCACACGAGCACTGATTACTGTTCACACGAGCGGTTTAACACCCAACGTTACTTACTTTAATAATATAATGAGGACACACGCCTGAGTGACGAGATAATGAGGGTAGGCTGAGTTATTTGACGGTTTTATGATGGTCCTCCATTGTTAAAGTGAGAATTGATAAACAATTTGAACGGTTTGTGTGGTATTTTTCAATGAAGAATCAAATTAATGTAGTAATAGATTTCTTTTGTTGTGCTTCGATAACTTAAAAACTAGTTGCATTAGTATGAGGAATACTTTGCAGCAAAGAGTCAGTTCGTATGATTATCTTTATTATGCTCGCACCGTCGTCGTCGCCCCAAGATTTTTATATATGGTAATTTCGATTGCTCAAGACGTGGCCCGATAGCTCGGTAGTCAAAACATTTCCCCTGTATGGAACTATTCGCGGGTTCAAATCCCGTCTGAGAATGCAGTTTTTCTAATCTAAATCGATCAGTCAGAAAAGGTTCTCGGAGGTAATTTTTTTTTAAAATATTTATATTTATTTGTTCGCGCATCACTTGAAAAAGGGTCGACCGATTTGGCTGATTTCTTTCTTGTTCTGTTCGTAATTGTCAGACCAAGATTGCACGAAAAAAACTAACATGATGGTGTGCTTTAAAAATAAATAAAAAAGCTTAAAAATGTTTGCCCTAGTAGGCCCGAGCAGAAATACAACATATTAATAAATTTAAAAGAAGACACCGGAACTCAGATGCGTGACCAAAAATAGTACCAGCGTGAGACGCTAGTGGTCAAGTCAATTGCAGCGAAAACTTCACACAGGCTACTGGTTCAGCCTCCTGGGGCGGAGATTAAGTAATTCCCATGTTCAGAAAGCGTACAGCCAGCGGTTAACCTTTTCACCGGGTTTTTCTGACCGCAACGCCAACATTACATGCTCTCACAAATCAGCGGAGTCACTTGAACTACTACTGACAGCACAAAACCCCTTCAGTGAGATCTGGCTACCATACTCACCTTCACGATGCCGATTTATTCTGTAGGGCTAAGGTACTTCCCCAGTCGGACTGCTTAATGGAGACGCGAGAAACCGCCGTATCGGCTATACCTTTTAAAATTTCACTTGCTTTCATCGTGACGTGCCATAACGTACCTTGACGTGACTTGCCGTGCCGTGTCGTGTTGTGACGTTAGGATTCGTTTGACATTGTTCTACCGACGTGTACACGGCATTACGCTTTTACTGATACAACATACCTAAACGCTTCAAGCAAAACCAATCTGCCATTCATACGTACAAAATCGTGCATTCCGCAAAAACAACGGTTTTAACAAGTCCTTCATTTTGCCAGAACATTGGCCCGAAGTTAATTTTTCGGCCAATTAAGATTTTAACTCCATCGACCTTCAGGTGAATGCGAATGGTAAAAAACTGCAATTATTGAAGGCCGCTTGTTCGCGCCGTCAGCCGTCATCACCGGTTTCTGGGTTTCTTTTTTGAGCATCCACGTTTACTAATTTTAAAACCCCAGATTCATTTTAATTTGTTTTAATTTTTACTACAGGGACAGTGCGGTAAAATAAGTGGTGGGGATACCACTAATTTTTTCGAGTGAGCCATTTTCAGGAAATATTACAGGTTTGACCACGAATTTAAAACGAGATACCGCAAAATAGTGTGAAACCCGACAGTCTCATTATTTCCTTACCGCCGTTGGTGAATGGTCATTATAATCAAACTCATTTTCCAATCGCAACGTGGCAGTGAGAATTTTTGTGTAGACTATCGCTCGAGCTTAAAGTACCTATATGGTGTAAGAAATTGTAACACTTTAAGGAAATAAGAAGCTCTTAACACTCTAAATAAACATTGCAACGAAACTGCAAAGACGCTCACCTTAAAAAAACTGTCACATAAATTGTACCAGTGTTGCAACAGCTATTTAATTTTCACCACTGTTTCTGGGAAATTAAGCACCGCATCGGCTTACCCGTTTTTCATTTAGCAAGTTACGTTTATTTTGTCTTTCGTTCACCGGAGTTTTATTTCTATTTCCTTTGTAAGGATGTTCGTTTCCTACATAGACTTATTAAAATACAGAACGGATATAAAGTTATAGAGAATTATTATTATATAAGTTTGCTACTCAATTCTTGATAATTCCCTATTACTTTTATGTTGTCACATGTTCACTATAGTGTAGGTTAACCCAACACGAATTGGCTGGCTGATCAGAGAATTGCTTAGGATTTTTTGGTATGATTGTATGGGAACAAACAAATTTTCGGATATGAAGCCAACCTCACTTTCATGCTGGTTCGTGCGTAAACTTACCTTTCAGGCTTCAGGTGTTAGGTCCTCAAAAGTGGAAGAGTTGCTGACAATTTACACGATAAAAAACTGCTACGAAAATTAAATTTGAAATACCTACTTAATGTCGTCATACTTTTAGAAACTCTTATTTTGACAATGGGTATATTTACTTCTGAGTATTGTATTGACATAATGAGAGAAGTCCAACAATACAATCGGGGTAAAGTATGGAGAGTCGTGAATCATAAAATTGACACAGCTGCATCAAGCACTCAAATCAAAAACAAGTTTAAATTTTATTGATTGTAGATATTTATTATTTACACGCCTTTCAATAAATTAATTATAACTATAGGTAAACTTTAATGTTATCCGCATACTAGACTAATAACATAAGCTAGTTAAACTTGGGTCTAGACAGCGCTGTGTCGATTAAAAATATTTGTGTTTAATACATTAGCGAGCTATAATTACGGTAGCGCATTCTTCAGACACATTTCTCATCTATGTATTTCAAATCTATGGTTTCCTTTGCTCGTAAAAAAACATATCCATTATTATAATTGGTCCGGGTGCGATCCGCCCACGTCACGTTCTTTTGGCTCCATAACGGCTTTTTTGTTTTTCATTAGAATTCCTTCATGGAACATGGCAGTAAATGCTTAATTAAGAACTTTTTTGTGTTTATGTCCACGACTTACTTTCTTTTTGGTTGAATATAAATCGAAGCGACATTGTTGTACCTACCTAAAAGGTTTCCTTTTCTGATCAAGATTCTTTATATGACAACTGTTCTTGTCTTATTAGCTGTCTAAGAGACATCGCGTCATCTTTAATCAATAATACGGCCCCCTAAAATCCAACCACACGACCTGAATCTCGTGGGGGGCGGACACACGGAAACAAATTTACTGGCGTGGCTAACGTGGGTCTAATAATTTTATATTACATTTTTCTTGACATTGGTGATTTGTGGCGATCTGCTGCAGAAGCCATTTTGAAGAAGTTGAAGTTGAATCAATAATACCACGAAATATAAAATGTTTAATTTTCAAAAGGAACTAACCTGTTCCTGTGGTTAGATGTTCAGAATAATTTATTTGCAAAGCGATTTGATACTTAGTGTACCAATTTTAGTGACCTCATGTGTGTAAATGGGGTGAGTGGTGTTAGAGCTTTCGACTGCTAGGTCAAAGCCCACGGGTTTCCCACTCAGTGTAAATAAAGAAAATGAACCGTTAGTTGTCCGTCCGTCTATCTATTTTTCTGTAAAGAATCCCTTTTCCTCAGGATTGTTTCGAGGTATCAAGTTGAAGTTATTCAAAAATTATTGCAACAAACAAATCACTTTTATTATAATAACTTGTAATAAATTAACATTACTTTTTGCCTTAGTTTTACACAACATTGTAACAAACAATTTGGCATTAAGTTCGCATTGTAAACGAAAGCTATTAGGACTTATTAAGTCCCTCCCAAAAAGAATCATTCGGTCCGAAGATTCGCAGGCCGCATCATAAGATGCCGAAACATTTGACAGGCCAATTTAACTTTTTAATTTGTAATTTTGTAATAATTAATAACTATTAAGACGTGAGAATATGAAGAAACGTTTTGGTTCATCAGACGTTTTAGTCATTCCTTAGAAGTTCTAATGAAATGGACTCGTGGGAACAGTGATCGATGATTATTTGTAAGTCGGGAAATCCAGTGTTAGAGCGTTATCACATTAGTTTTACAATCGAAATGAAATGAAATGTATGAAATATGTAAGTATCTGTCTTTCACACTGTCCGGCTCGATATCGGCTATCGGAGCCGACGCCGATATCGAATTGAATAATGTGAAGACGCTCTTAGACTCTCGGCCAGACAGCTTCTTTTCATTCTAGCGGTAATACCGGGTATATCCAAAGATTGCAAGTTGGAACTCGGATTCCGTTATTAAATGGCTCTCTGGCAGTAAGAGTATGACTCCCTTGGTATTGCACACGTCTATAGGTCACGATAACCACTTTCCGTCAGGTGGGACGTGTGCATGCCTGTCGTCTTAGTGGTATAAAACAATCCTTCTTGCCATATTTTGGTTCAGTAGCCATTTACGGTCACGATTCCCGTCAGGCAGCAGGTGTGCCGGATTGCAAGTGAGATTGGATTGTACTTGTACCCTGATCTTGATTGGTAGACAATCTAATCTCACTCATGCCATGCACTAAACCAAGAATCGTTTTTTTAAAGGGTACCCAAATTCCTCGGTATTTGTTTTTTATAGAACTGAGGTGGCAGACAAGCACACGGCCCACCTGATGGTAAATGTTTACCGTGGCCTGTGGACGTGTGCAACACCAATGGAGTCACACTCGTGTTGCCGACCCAGTAAACGCAGAGAGTTTCTGTGCCGTCAGTGTAGAAGAAAGCAGGAAAATTCTGCCCACTGACAGCACAAAACCTCACCAGTGAGCTCTGGCTACCCTACTCACCACCGGGAACACAACAAGAGGTTATTATGGCTGCGGTATTCTGTAGGGCGGAGGTACTTCCCCAGTCAGACTGCTCAGTTGGACGGGAATACCGTCGTGTCCTACCTCTATTACTCTTGCTAAATTTCTACATTACACTTCTATATTCTATAAAATTCTTGTATTAGGAGCGGGTATAATTACTAGAGTGGAACCCGGGACAACTCGATTATAGACCTAATAATACGCTTTTATACTTAGCGTTGGATACTATAATGTGCGTCACAATTAGTAGGTAGGTAAATTGTTGTTGTTATATAAATTATGGAGTATTTATTGTTATAATGAAAGGAGTTCATATCTGTTCTGGGAACTTCGAAGTAGTGGCTTCCTATCTTACACTTGAATTATTCGTTTAACTTTAAACCAACTTTTTTTTCTGTGTAAAAAATGGTGAATTTACTTAAAGTTTTAAACAGAGCTAAAACAAAACTTATATTTGAATAAAGGCTTTGTTTATTATACACGTACAAGATTTTTTTTTTTTAAATTTAAATACTAAGTTGCATGAAATGAACAAGCAATAGGTAGGTATATTAATTTATTTGTTCTATTGAACCCGATCTTTTTGTATCTAATATTTTTAAGAAAAATGCAACTCAACCAACAAAATAAAAAAAAATCATTATCCCACTCGAGATTTAATACCACAGTTTGATAATAGATTACATTATGAGCAAGTAAAATGAAAAATTATTACTCCCCCAATATTCATACACACATGTATTGATGGAATGTCACACCTTTCACTGTTGAAAGTATTAATCAGGTTGCAATCTGTGGTTGCATATCTATGGTAGCCGTCTCTCATTAGGTTATTCTCGATTTATTTGCTTAGGTACTGCTAGAGCCACTGACCTGTAATAGTAGGTACTCGCTGGACTGGTGATCGGTACCCATATTGTGTCCAATTGAAAATCACTATATTGGCGCTGATAGTTGCGGCTCGCAGTAGTGAGTGTACTTGGAACTAATACTAATGATGGACAAGAAAATTGTCTTGGTATCGATAATAATTTAATGTAACGATGGGTCTTATGTATCAAATTAACAATATGGCCATTTTAGATTGTTTTATGGTAAACGCATAAATAAAAACAACGAACAAGGTCCATATTTGCAAACTGATTAGTTCTCAGTACACTCACGGTGGCGCTTCAAATCGACACAAAAAGTAAGCTGTCATTTTCCATGGAATAGCCAGTCCAGCTATAACTAGCTAGTTATAGAGGTCAGTATTTAGAGCGTTTTCACATTATCCGATCTTGATATCTGTGTATGACGCCGATATCGGATGGGATAATGTGAAAACGAGCTTAGGCTAAATTTTACCAAACAATTTATTCTAATTTGGATTCGCTAATTATACCTAATTAAATTTATCAAGTAAAACGTAGTAAATCAAGTTCCAATGGTACAGCTAAAATGCGAAAACGAAAACTGTCATAACAACATAGAAATATGGTTTGTTGTTTTAATATTTCTCATGAGTAAGTATTATAATTTAGATCAATGCTAAATCTATATTATATTATAAAACTGATGATGAGTATAAATATAATATACATGTATCATAAACAGCATAGCATTCTCAACTTATGATATCATATTATATCATCGAAGGAGATACTTCTGCAAAATCGCTACCTTACAGGACAGCTGTTTTAAGTCTATCGTACTAATATTAAAAACGTAAAATTTTGTAACTATGGATGAATGGATGGATGGATCTTCGTTAATCTTTCACGTAAAAACTACTGAATGGATTTGAAAGAAACTTAACAGTAATATAGCTTATACATCAGAATAACACGTAAGCTACAATTTATAACGATAACCGATGTTATAAAGATAACCAACATTCACGCGGACGGAGCCGTGCTCGAAAGCTAGTCTTATATAAAACTTGCTGGAACTTGAAATTTATTTTCTAGAGAAATGATTCTTTTACATGAACATTTGAATCATTATTTAGTTCTCGCTGTTGCCCCCCTGGCTTCGCTCGCATGGAATTTTGATCACGTTATTCCCGTGCCCACAACCCAAGAAAACCTTTTCCCGGGATAGAGTAGCCTATGTGTTATTCCAGACTGTAATCTATCCATTAATCAAATTTCAAAAAGATCCGTTCCGAAGTTTGATTATTACACGATGTTTGTAATTCAAATATCTTCACAAACTTTCACACACATAATATTAGTAGGATAGGATCATTAATATTAGTAAGAAAAATACGAATAAGTGATTGCAGATCATATTCACCCCGAGGAGGGCCAGACCGAGAGGGATGGCCCTGGGTCAGCCGGGGTGAAAGGGATATGTCGCATGACAACCTCACCTTCGGCCTAGCACTACGACCCAGAGACGGCGTGCGGTTTAGTCGGTTCGAGTCCAACATAACCTCATTTTTCCAATAAAAAAGGCTGATCATATTCACATGTAACTAACTTATAAGTACATAGCTTTCCCCATTTCCTTTAAGTAATTCGATAAACAACAGACAGACAGGCACAATTCTTACCTACGGGGTACGCCCCAAAACTCTCAAATTCGCTGTTCTTTTTGCCCTAAAGAGATGTATAAATAATTCATATAACACATGCCATATGCCACGAAAACATTAATTATAAATTTAAATTAGAATTACACGCCTTAGGGCCTCACCACACAAGACACCTTCACATTTATGATCTGCAACTTTACGACAATATTTTATAGTAAGTACCTACTTGTCTGTCTCGCATTGCATCATGAGCATACTTAAATACATTTTCTTCTTGGAAATAAATGCATTATTTATTATAAATCGAGCAGTTTAGTATACCATACCTTCTTATTGACAGACAACACTCCGGCACTTTCCTCTAGGACTCTAGGGGTTGGGGGTAAAGGGACAGTCTCGTAAAGCCAAATTATGGAAATTATAAAAGAGCAGACCTTAGACTTTAGGTTAGGTTAGGTAGTGGGAACTGACATTTAATATGAGGAAGAGGATAAGCTTGCATCGTGTCTCAGTCAGTTGACATCTGATGCAATGATCTGGGTTAATCTTCTCTCTATGCTGTTCTATATTCGAATTGAACATGCCGGTCCAGTTCAATCAAAGGTTGGAAAAATTTAAATCCATGATTCAAATATCAAATAAGACAATCTAATCCAAATATGAAACATAATAAAACCTCTGTTCAATGCTCAAAAACGTTTCACTGCTTTTAAAGCATTTTAATCCCCAGCGTTTTAAGTATTTTTTGTGTATAGACCTTTATATTATGTTGTTAAAGCAAACTTCAGCCAATCGTAAAATTATGGGTTGTCAGAGCACGCGCGACTTTGTATGTTTTATCTCTGTCATTTATCATAATGCTAGAAAAAGAGGTGTAATATAAGTCACAGTTGGTTGCGTTGTTTTGTTTACAGTTGAAACAATCCTACGGTTTTGATGTTTCATTTTGTTTTGTGTTTTCAATGTATCGCAAATTATATGTTTGTTGTTCTGTTACATTATAGATTACATATTCACCGTATCTGATTTGGCAAAATTATATTAAGATGGGGTATGTTTAGCAGTTAACTATAATCTTAGGAGCCAAAATAATCTCATGTTTACACCTGAGGCCCGTTTCATAAAACTACAATTTACAAATTACAAGTACAATTCGATGTACACTGCGTAGTTAATTAGCCATATTATAAAACCTATTTAAATGCCTAATTACCTACGCAATGTACATCGAATTGTACTTGTAATATGTAAATTGTAGTTTTTATGGAACGGGCCCCTGGACGTCGCTCTGAAGCTGACTTTCCTCTAGGAGTTGGAGGGTCAGATGGCAGTCGCTCCCATAAAAATCAAGATAAACCAATAACAGTGAAACAGGAACGCTGGCAACAAAAGTGCATGCTTTGAATGCGATTAAAATTGACACTTGTAGGAAGAAGTTTTTTTTTATGTATCCGTAATATGGAGTACACAATATTCAGGTAAGCTAGTTTACTTCTGTTATAAAGGTATACCAACACCGGACTTCAGTGTGATATCATACGGAGATCACATAACGCCTGAATAGGCATTTACCCTTGAATAAATTACGATAAGCCGGACCCACCCCTAAATTGATCAGCCCCTATCAATTGAGCGTTAAAATATGTAAATAAAATTGTCCAAAATAGCCCCCAGTGCCGACATGGCACATTGTAGGACGACTATGATTTATTTTTAAAACGAGATTTTGGATATTAATTTAGTCTCGATTTCACCAACGGTTTCATACTATATGCTCCTTGGAGCTCCAGCCATTAGCCAAAGACATTTACATGCAGGTATACCTCACGATTGATGGGGTTGGGGGATCAGTCGGCGATCGCTTCAATTAAAGTCGTTCTCTTACTCTTTAACTTGATATCGCTCGTCTTGCCTTTGCCAACGGCCGTCAGACCCTGCCTTTGAAAAGACAAACAATTCACATTTTAATTACGTACCTAAATAGGACATACATACAGAGGTAGGTACATACATTCAGGAGTAGGCAGAGATCATACGTTTGCACTTGCCACGATCCTGGCACACTTCTTTCACTTCTTCAACTTTCACAGTTTAAATTCTTCTTTCCTTTTTCTGTTTTCCAGATAATAGATAAGATAAGGTAATTACACTTAACTGCACACCAAACATAGGACACATCATTATCACGGTCTGCGAGCTCTTCTCGAAAAACTATTTCGGTATCATAAATTTTGGTAGGTACTAAACATTTTTGGTAGTATAAAAAAAAAAACATTGTCGCCCTACTCCTGTAATTCTATCCCGAAACGAACCAGCAATTAGCAAGCGCGGGAAACTCAGTATCGAGTTACAAGAGTTTTTGTTCCAATTGACACGAAACATTGTTACTATTTACTGTTTCACCATACTTTACTATACTTAGTATAAAGTCGAGGAAATTCACATTTGTATATTTAAAACGGACGTTTGATTACCGGTTTCCCGATTATCCTTAGTTTTGTTTCGTTAAAATTTAATTTTGTAGAACGGATTTCCTCAGGCGTCTGTGAAACGAAAAACTGCCGACCAAGATGTATTTTGTTTGTAGTTTAGGAAAGTAATACAAGAGAAATTGTTTTAATTATGTGTCTTTGTCTTTTTGGAGTGACATGACAGCTTGATAAGAGAACTTTGTGGAATGTTAGAAAATGTAGTACTCGTAATCAAGGCAGAGATGTTTTAGATCCTTTAAGAAAGGAACGCATAAATGGTAGCCGTTGTGCTTATTGCAAGTGGTGTATGTTGTGCCGCTTCTTCTCCACTAGCACAAGAAACGGTGGTAAACTTAGGTTAAGTAGAATTGACGTCAACAAGATATAACAATGTTATACAATATTGAAAAATAAAGAACTTCAAACATTGTTCGCAAACAGTGAGAATAGACGAAAGAAGATTGTAGAAACAGATTTAGGAGGCGAGATTGAATGGGAAACGTGGCGAGGTTTGATCTAGGCGTAAAAATGTCAATCAAATTGATGGGCTTGGTTAAGAGTTACCCGCAACCGGCGAGCATGTATGAAAACCATTATCAATGTAGAAGATATCATTATAATTTATTGATATCAGAATCGTAGCTAGCGGAAAAATGGGACCTCTTTCTACCCTATAGAATTGAATAAACATCATCGACATTTAGATATTATCCTGATTGCATCCGAGGCTGAGGTGCCCTCGGAGCTCCTTCGGCTTTTCCTATTCCACTTCGCACGATCTTGGGCTTCATTGTAGTGACGACCTTTTGCAGAATTGAATCAATTAATCTATACTTAATATTTATAATGCTGAAGAGTTTGATTGAACGCTCTAATTTAAGGAGCTACCGGATTAAATTGAAAAAGTCGTTTAACTCGATTGAAATAAGAAAAGTTTGAATCAGTCTAGGCGGAGTTTTAAACCCACGATCTTTGCCGTATAGGCACAAAGCTTTGACCACTAAGCTACCAGACCTTGTTCGAACCAATCCAAATTTCTCTCCTTTATCTGTCTTTGAGGCGACACTTTTGCGTTGAAAAGTCCTTTTATCGCTCAAAGGTCATCATAGGCATCACGGCAACGGAGCTGTGATTATAAATGTCATCAAATCTGGCAGTTTCTCAAACGTTATTTGGAAATTAAGGAACTTCGGGCATGCATATTACACTTAAAATAGTGATATGGTTCTAAAGCATACCGCGGGCGAAGTCGGTAATAAATAAACTGCACATTGATGAGCGATGCGACACACAAAGGACAATAATTCCTGTTGTTATCACGTCACCTCTGAGCACTACAAAGATGTTTGTTATCACACAAGTAGGTACAAGACGGGAGGATGGCTTGCTCTTGAAATAATAAACAGCATGACAGTAGTATGAAGAATGTTATTATATCATCATGACCTTATTGCTTTTATTATATACCAAGTTTGTATTACGAACTGATGCCAGCAGCGTCGCCGACATGGAATTCTAGTCCTGTGGCCCATGGGACCGTTTTATTTTTATAAATTTTTGCGTGGAACTAAGGAAATATAGGAATTAAAGTAAGGTCGTATCAAGCCGTTCTCCAGTTTCATTTTTATTTATAAGAGAAGAAGAGGTAGGTTATGATGGCATTCCCATCCAATTGAGCAGTCCGACAAGGAAGTATCCCCCCGCCCTACAGTATACTGCCGCCATAAAAAAAACTCATAATAACCTCGTGTTGTGTTCCCGGCGGTGAGTACGGTAGCCAGAGCTCACTGGAGAGTTTTTGTAGGTACTGTCAGTGGGAAGAGCAACCTACTTTATATTCTACGCTGACGGCAAATAAAGTCTTGTGTTTACAGGGTCGGCAGCACGAGTGTGACTCCCCTGGTGTTGCACACGTCCATAGGCCACGGCAACCAGTTTCAGTCAGGTGGGCCGTGTGTCTGCTACCTCAGTGGTATAAAAAAAATCTAATTGTTACCAGCAGTACTTACCGTGTGGAATTCCGATCGCATAAGTGCAACACATAGGTACCATGAGATATACAGCGGCCTTCATGTTTCTGTATCCCGGTAAGTACCAAATTTCAGGCAGATCCTTTCAGCAGTTAGACCGGGATTAGATAACAAACATCTTCATAAACTTTAGCATACCTGTAATATATATACTTACCTAATGTCGGTAGAATTTAAAAATAATAGAAAGTTCAGTCGACAAAAGATATAAGTATACATCTTTTCTTATAAACTTGTTTAAAAAGGTATACCTACACTTATATCCTTTGTCTACTATACATATTTTATAGAAAGACGCATATATGTCTAACCTGTGTTACACACCAATAATCGATATAGTTGTACTGTTATCACTGCATCGATAACTCAAATATCAAGTGTAAATATTAATCAATCATAAGTGCCAGATATGTTTCGTTGCACAATTTTACAACGTAATATAGTGGGTTGTTTGCAGACGGACCGGCGCGGCGGCACCAAGTTATCTCTTATCAGTTGGTTCCACTGGAATGTTTTGTTTTAAATGCTTGTGTAAGAAGAACTAGCGATAAGTGAGTGACTCTATCTCTGTTTAATGTTATTGTGAAAAAGATAGACGCAAAGTTCAAGAATTTTATTGATAATTGTGGCCTATACTCTAGAACAACGCTTTTGTTAATTAAAAATAAATTAGAGTCAACATTTTTGTGCTTGTTGCTTAACTGGTAGAGATGCAGTATTGAAACCTGTCAAAATTATTGTGCTATCTGCAGTTTATTACAGTATTAAGACAGTATTGAACCTTTATAATTTTTTATAATATCTTAGCTTAGAACTTAATTAGTAAGACACCTCCGTGGCGTAGCTGTACCGAGGCGCGGGTTCGATGCAAATATTTGTATGCATGAATATGGATATTTGCATTAGTCTGGTCGTGCTCCGGAGACCACGTTAAGCCGTCGATCCCGGTTGCCATACGAACATCATAGCAGACGTTACGGGTAGTTGCAGCCCTCATGTGGATGTCATATGGCAGTCGCTTCACGGAAAATATCGAAGTTTAGCCAAATGCGCAGTTAGACTGGTAAAGCGGACGCCCTTGTGCGAGAGATATGTCGCATGACAACCTCACCTTCGGCCTAGCACTACGACCCAGAGACGGCGTGCGGATTAGTTTAGGATGCGACTGGAATTAACGTCAGAATGAAGAAGAAGTATTTAACTTAAGTGATCAGTTGAATGAGGTAAGCTATAATAATGTCAGTGTACATTACAACATACTAAAAAGCATCTTAATATTTATTTTCCTCGAGTCACTCGTGACATGTGTAATATTTGAGGGCTCCAACTACCCGTAACGACTGCCATAGATGTTCGTACGGCAACCGGGACTGACAGCTTACTTAACGTGTTCTCCGAGGCACGACCAGACCCATGCAAATACCATGCAGTATTGCAACCTGTCAAAATGAGTGACTACAGACAAAAAGCGGCCTGAATCCTTGGTAATAACCATCAAGATATTTATTTATCTAAGTATATAAGAGAAGGCATGTTTCTAGGTGAGTCATTATTTCTTTGAACACCTTCGCTGTCTACCTACCGTTTCATATAACAGTATGAAAACAATTACTATCTACACTTTACAGTACTAGTCATATAAGAATACAGTTTTGATTTAATCATTCCTCATTTCGTTTAGTTTTAAAACCATAAACATTTATTATGTGGTATCTATGACCGCAGGCTGGTCTCTTGGAGTTGGAACTTCAGATGGCAATCGCTCTTAACCCACATGTCAAATCTAAAGGAGATGAAAGCCTTTAAAATAGCAAGGAGCAACACTAAGATGATGATGAATATAATTGTCAATATGCGCCTGTAACATCTGCCAAAGGCGGAGGACTAACAAAAGTGGGGCACATTAGGAGAGGTCTAAGTCCAGCACTGGACTGCAGTAGCCTAATTGATTGATTAAAAAATCTGCCATTGCCAGATACTTCACAAGCAATCGAAAATACTAGCAGAAAGGATGAGATAGAACCCAAAAAGAAGAAAAATACTGCCAATAAAGCAAACATCAACACATCGCAATTACCACAAAGTAGCGATAATTAAATAAATAAAACTGTACGTAAAGCCATTAAGGACAATCAGCCGAACCACAGATAAATTAAAAATCAACCAAAAACAAAAGTAGGTAGTCAAAGAGGTTTTAATGAACACACCGTGTTGTACTTTACCGACGCGCTGGCTGATGTTTTAATTATAATTTACTAGCTAATACGCGTGGATTCGTTCGTAATACTTAATTTGGATAATTATATAATGGGTTTTTGTTGCTCTTACGGGGAGCACCAATCTTTTTTTTATAACTTTAAAGCTTCACATTTCGCCATGTAAACATCTGAAAACGCTACCTTTATTTGCATACGATCATTGCTTACAATCTAAAGTAAATTGTCACGGTACAAACGGCCGTAATAATTCATTTTAGATTTTAACTAAAATTAATCAATCAATATCGCAGATTACCTGGTCATAGGCCTCTCCCAATGTAACGCCATAGCTCCTGGTTCCCCTCGCCATTACCAAATCCCAGCCATATAATAGCCTCAGAAAATTCTGTTGAATAGAAAATCCCAGCCTAATCAGAGATCAGATAGAACAAATAGCCACAAAGGCAAACAGACAAACAGTCTGGCAGCCAAACAATTAAAAGAATGTTTTGTGACATGTACCGGTATACCCATACATTTATAAGCTGTTACTTTAACATTACAAACAGACACTTCAATTTTATTTATGTGTATAGATTTAATTTATGCCGATAACATAGACATACTGAAAGACATGTTTATTACCATATTGGTTTTAACTTGTAACGCGGGCTTTTAAGACTAATTGCCGCTTATTTATTGCTTGTGGCAATTTTGGTGGTTTTGACCTGGTAATTTTGGCTGCGATAACACAAACAACTCCTTTTAATCCAGTTTCTTTGCTTGATGACAGAAATAGTAGGAAATAGTAGTACTCGATACATATAAATAAAATTGCAGTGTCTGTTTGTAATATTGAAATAACCGTTTTTCATTAAATGCATATAAATATTATAGGTACATACACCAAAATTACATTTTTTACAATTTTTGTCCGTCTATCTGTTTGTTCCAGCTAATCTCTAAAGTAGCTGGACCGATTTTGAAGGAACTTTTATTGGCAGGTAGCTGATGTAATAAGGAGTAACTTGGGCTACTTTTCATTTTAGAAACATACTAAGCGATAACCGACATCTACGCGTCATTATCTACCTGATCCTGTCTCAATTATTTGCGGCCGGTAAAACTTAATTATCATTTTCTTTCATACCTACAAGCCTGTCAGATATCATTTTGTCATCAGTTACTCTCTTCTTCGACCTCTCATTTTATTTCACTATTCATTTATCTCTTTCTTCACTATTTCATTATTCATTCACATCACATAATTCATTATTAAAACATTTTTTTTCTGTACTGTCTTATAATCAAAAGTATTCTTGCCATCCATACCTCGGCATGTTCTTTTTATAAACAAAATTCAATTGGTTCAATTGAAACTGAAATAATCATTCAATTTTAGTTTTTTCAGCTAAAATTTATGGAAATTGAACTTACCTTTGTGTCTATATCTTAGTTTGTTTGGGTTTTTTTGGTGCTTATTATACTCAACAAGTTTATAGCAAGCCAGGCAAATCGTAACGGTATAAAATGAAAACAATAACGGTATTTTTTAATAGCGGCATCTCTGGCGTAAAAATTAAATGTCGTATACACGATTATGTTTTACATAAATTCTATGATTACAAGATTACTAGTAATTAACATAAGGCGAAGAAGTTGTCGTCGCTATTTGTATTAATTAGATGTTTATTCACGTATTTTATTATAGATTGTGTATATTAAAACACGATACATGATGAATGGCTGCATATTTTTATCGATACATGAACGAAGATATTATAGGTCGGCAGCACGACTGTAATGACCCTGGTGTTGCATACGTCCGTAGGCTACGGTAACCACTTCCCATCAGTTGGGCTGTGTGTTTTTCTGCATCCTTAGTGGTATTAAATATTAATAATATCCAGCATCAGTGATGGTGTAATAGTGTGTTGCCTTTTTGCGCTTATATATTCATATTATATATAGTTATACAAAAGGAGACTTCGCCAAGATCTTTGGGGCCGACCCTTATCTATAAGTTGGTACTACTGGTGATGAGAGCTACGGCGCAGGCTTGCTTCTCGGTCTTTGGGCGTTGGCAGCAAAACCATAGATAATCCATATCAAGGGAACGAGTAGAAGAGTGGATCTAGCGTTTCTGAGTAAAAGCTTTGGATTCGTAATCATTCGTGTGTACGGGCCTGAAATGAGCCTTGCACCTACTAGTGGATGAACTGCTGAAGCTAGAAAAGTGCACTCTGTATACGTACTATTTGGAAAATACTGAAAATAAAATCAAATGCTCCTTACACAAAATATGAAAAAAATATAGACGATAGCGATTATTACTTTCGAAGACTTACCTTAACTCTCTACCCTTATCCATCCCTTTTCATCCCACCTTCGTCTCTGCTACTTGTCAACGAGCTTGAACCGTGTTCGCTTGCTACCTGACTAATAAAAAAAATGTTTGCTTAGCCAAGTGGAAACAATTATTTGTAAATAAAGACTGTATAAGTAGTATATTATTCATTCAGGAACTAAATTATTGTCTAGTATTGAGTGGGTTTGACATAAGGAACCGTTGAAGACTGAAGCGTGGCCGCAAAACAACCAAGCGTAGGCAGGGTATTGTGATCCAGAAACTGTGAATTGCAAATCTTACACTATCAGATAAGATGGTTTAGTTCCGCAGATTTAAAATACCGTAGGCAGAGTCACTTATAGAGTTCTCAGCGTATCCCAATGTATGGTATTGACACATTAATGATGTTTGTGACAGTCTGCAACATATGTCAATCCTATGGGATTCCTTTGCGATTTATATGGGATCCTATGGGACCAATCTATGCATTGATCAATTTATTTTATTCTATTCTACAAACGTATCTATTGCCACTTGTCTATAAGAACAGTGCTCTTTAGTCTATACGACACCTTGCCGACCGATAATGCCGAATTATGCCGAGCGACGCTTTGATCATGATTATAACTTAAATAGTGTACTTGACAGCATCGGTGAAGCAAACAAACAATTTGTTTTCATACTTTTGTATGGACATGCAGTAGGTAGGTCTTTAGCACACCTTAAATCTGCGTCGGAATTAATTTAAAGAACCAACCGATTTCGGCAATCGAGAAACGCAATTTAACCGAAATATTTCAGAATGACAAAATTTTAAATTCTCAGCGCAATTAAATCGCTCATTAAACCATATTTTGATGTTTTTATGAATGATGACGAAAACTTGCAATTCTTTGTAAGCTTTTCCCGTTCACATGCAACATGTAGTTTGAAAGTAGCCTCTAGTTGCAAAAACACTTCGTTCCAATCGTTATTTTTCGTTTCACATGTCTCGGTCCCTTTCGTTTCACCGAGAGCAATGACCAATAATACCGGTTTTATTAGCTAATTATTCGGTTTTCGAAAAGATAACACTAATTACGAGCCTCGACTTCCAAAGATTCGTTTTCAATTTGCGCATCACAAATTTCTCACTTATCTTTGATCCCTTTTCGTACAGAAGTTTCTAGATTGATTACAAAAGTTCACTTTTTGGAAGCACAAGTTTGGAACTAATTAGAACTCGTTCCTGTAAATTATTACAAAATGTAAAGTTTTAATATAACAATCGAGCTTCCATCAAATAATATTAATAATAACGAGCCTTTGCCGTCGTGCGCGTGAGGCGTGACCCGTCTGACGTCCTTGAAGGCCGACCTTCCCAGAACTTATTCAGAAAATAAAATTAAAATTAGAGCCCCAAGCTGACAGACGGGCCCGTATCACAAACTAGTTTAACATTTATCGCTTCTGTAGGATCGATCTGTGCATTGACATCGGATTGTAGATCGAATTACTGGAGTTAAAGATTGAATTTTGACGTGTAAGTCATATTGTTAGATACCAATATTTGAGATATAGAATTCCTCGCTTATATCGAATCTTTTAATTTGGAAGTCATATTGTTGGATACTAGTATTCAACTAATTGACTTCCTCGAAAAAAATTACGGCACTTTTTGATAAATGATTCCAAAATAATATATTAGGAGATTGAAATTGATAAAGTATCAAATCAGGCTTACTTTTTACTTTCCTTTATTTTTCATTAATATAATTTGGAAGGTAACTAATCTAGATATTTATCACTTTTACTAAGACATTTGAGATGGATGATCTTTCTTTTCCTAATGATCAATAGATTGGACCGTTAAACTTTTAAATCGCCATCCATATTTTCTTTTCATCGATCATTTACGGCTGCCTGTGTGTCACTTATGTTGATACACGCTGACGTGTTGTTTAACGTTCACATCTGGGAGAATATTATTATCTAGTGCTACGAATACAAGTGGCCCACATTGTTTTGTATGAGATCATCTTTCACCACGATATGTTGGAGTGTGAATGTCGCGCTACCACTGCATCGTGAAGTGCCACACTTTAGATAACGGCGTATTTTCTATCGTAGCGTAAATAAATGTCAATACAGTTCCTAACGCTTCACATATCGACCTATACCTACTTCTCGAACCAAATTCCCGCGTAAAAATGAGAAGAATGACGTACAATGTGGCTTAATCTATCGGTCAAGTCACGATAGTTTCGCGAAGCCGTCGTCGGATTAGTTGGGTGCCATTGGGTGCAGTGTTCGGTGACAATGCGGGGAGGGGGGAGCTACCGCGCTTCACGGCGACACCGGCCGGGCCGCTCCACGTTCGCGCGTCCCGCGTCGCCCTCGCCCGGTCAGTCTACCGATAGCTCATCGCGAGGACGGACGCGCGTTCCGCTGTTCGAACTCCTAGACGAGTGCTTATGAACTTGTTCCAAAACTTAGTGCAGTCTACTCACGAGTGGATTGGATTATCTGCAGTGTTTGTGACATACGATTACGATGAATGTGTATTTATAGTGTGAAAACTAATTTCATGTCAAAGTTGTGTTAACTCGAGCCGATGGTCCTCTTGAATAGTAACATGAAAATTAATGGTAAATAAACACTTCCGATTAGTTTTGCATGAATTTTTATGGAAATGTTCACTGTATGCTGTTATTTACCTGGATGATCTGATGATCTTGGCTTGCACGACGCACAAACCATTTGCATACACACACATTACGTACTTGGTGGCATCACGCAGGAGATCCGAAACGGGATAAAGATAAAGGATTCGGCGAGAAGTCAGGGTTTAAATATTAAAATATTCAAATGAACTCGACTATACTCCATCCGGACCACCAAAACAGCCAAAACAATGGCGAACCTTGTGTCTGTCAGGCGACATTGACTCTCGTAATGTAAATTTGAGTTAGCGTGAACAATCGAACATAGTGAGTTTAGAGTCGATATATGAATAAAGGCTAGTGTGTGTGACCCTGGTGCGCCTACGGGACCAGCCGCTGTGGGAGGACGGCATAGTTCCGAACGCCTAGAACGGCAGTGGGTGTTTGAATGGAGCCAGTTAATAATAATGGTGAGATTTAATCACCGCCATAGAAGTTTCACAATAAAGCTATAAGCATGCCCATGGCTCGATCTGTAGATGAGAAGCCCTTTATAACACATTCTGAATAGTCACTAACAAAGCTTTCAAGAGAGTAGCAAGTTTTAGCTTGTAGTTGCATAGGTACTAATCATTAATGGGAGTAATATCTCAGATCTATGAGACTGTACAGATATTCTGATTGACGTACAGCTTCAATAGCTCGTATTTGATATAAACAATAACCATATTCCTAATAAGGAAGCTATAAGAGCGACACGTGTGAAATAGGCTAAGAATCCTTACAACCTCGAACATCCTGTTTGTGAGGGACGTGAAATTTGCACATGTTACGGCATAGACCTTAGTTGTCGACTGACAAAAAACAGACCCCGTTCCACACATGTGCCTCGTCGAAATTCAGGCCAAACCCATCACACATTAACAACTCAATGTACCTTTAATGGTAGGGACGTTTTAAAAACTTCAATAGTTTCAATAATAAACAAATCGAATGCCTGCACAGCGGTATTAAAACAAAGGGGGAACTTCATTTTATTTTAATTAACATTATTACAGTACGCATCTGGCGTAAATGATGAATGCATTCGGCGAGAAAATAAAAAGTTATAAAGAGAAACCTGCGCGAAGGCGGCACGTGGGCAGACAGATGTGCAAGCGCATCCCGAGGCTGATCTGCGATTCAATTCTTTATCTGGCAATCAACAAAAAAAATCTCACTGAGTTCGCTTGCAGCTGATATTTAAGATCCATTATTTGGTAGTTAAGCTCTTAACAGTCTCGATCTTATCTTACAAAAGGTAATAAAATCTGCCCACATGTCATTATTTTTTTATGCTAAATACATTGCCACTGGAAAAAATTTATCCATCCATCAAATCTTGTAAGACATAAAAGCTTAACATGGAGTAAATAGAATTCTAAGTTCCATAGAGGTCAAGTCCGGCTAGGAAAACCAAGGTTTTCCATTGATTATGATCGCCTGTATCTCGTGGACCGTCGTCGTCGCCTTATAGGGCAGCTTGCGTTCACGTCGACTTAATACTGACGACTGTGGGATAGTCGACATCAGTACATAAGATAACTATCGACTCTCTAGGTGTTTTCATAATTTCTCTATCCTTATTCGAGCCGCAGTTATTGAGAATATCGTTTATAATAACTTGATGAAGATAGCCTTTGATTTTATACCGTATTATTAGAAAACCGGTGACCATTGTGACTAGTTTCAAGATTGTGTTTGTACAGCAAAACCATTTCTAAAGAAGTATATATCAATAGACAGTACGAACATTATACACATGTGAAACAAAAAAGGAGCGGTAAAAACAAAAGCTATAGACGAGTTGAATATTTTTGTTGTTCATAATAACACGTTTCTTTAAAACGGAAACGTCCAGAGTAATAAAGTTTAACAATTTTACGCATCAATTGAACATAGCAACGAGCTCAGACATAGTTTGTAAGTGGGAAAATGTAATACAATACCTCTGTTCGTTACTGTATTGGCTATAACTCGGCACGGCAAACACATTATACAGCTTAACACTTCTTAAGTAAAACGTATCGGGTAAACTCTACTCGGAACAATCTTCAACGATGTTATATGAATATTAATACTACAAAGGGAATGCGTGTGAATGTGTATATTGCAGATGCCATCTGTTTCAAAACGAATGTATTTTGGCTTAAGGAATGCTGTGTTCTTAAAATACAGGAACGTATTAATATCGATTTTATAATTTATATAAATACGGTTAGCATAAATAACTCTACGAAAAATGGATTAGGCAGAAGATCCATAAATTGTTATTTGCTGTTCATTGTAATTCTTTATCGAAAGTTTTAGTTAAGCACTTTGTACTTTCAAAAATATTGATCGTTTAGTCAAGTCGATATCGAATTTAGGTCCTTAAGTTTTCCATTTCATTCCATCCATATAGGCTGTGGAGTTCCCGCAATAGCCTATATGGATTTGTTAATTAAAGCAACAGATGAAAATGTAATCCTTCAATAGAAGGCACGTACTACGCCACCTGCCTAACAGCTGTACGAATTTACATCTGACGGAGAAAAATTACGCCCTGAGCCACGCACCCCTCGTATAAACAGCTGTCTACAAACCATGTTTGGGCAAACCGCGCGGGTAATTTGGGAATTTCACTAGAATTAAACGCTCGATTGAAAAGTAGACCAAAGCGAGGCAACATGTTTTTATAATTGCAATAATCGACGTGGCTGGAGAATTGGTTGCACTATCGGCAATTGAAATTGATTATTAGAAAGCGCAGAAAGACGAATATGTGGCAAAAATCGTTGTTTGTAGAAGCAAACCCACAAACCTCAAAAACAATAACAAAGTCTAGTCGAATATTAAAAATGTTGCACTCAAATGCCGTAAAAGGATATTAAATATTTAATAAACATCTGCCCTCAGGCATAGCGCTAGTCAACTCCATTACAGAGGTTAACATAATTTTAATTCCAGCTTAATTTACTTTAAGAACCTTGATTAATTCATTTATGAAATGAATTGCTTGTAAAGCATCCAAAAAGGGACCTTTTAACACAAAGTGCTTAAGACTCAGTTCGTCTAATATAATTAATCTCGGCCCATCTTTAATCGTGCTTCGGGATTGATATTGAAACAGACTTACTCTCAAGATTTTCAAAAACTGATTACTATTAGATCCATTTAAGGCATGAGTTAGAAAATTCAACTAACAGATTTTATTATGCTGATATTATGCTGATTTATGCTGACTTATGCTGATACTGATGTTAATCGACCCGTAGCTCCAGTAAAGGGGTAACACATCTCCATCGTGCCGTCTGGAAAGGAAATTGAGCTCAAAATAAATCGCCCTTACAACGAACTTATACTAAAATAGTCGAACATTCAATGGCTTCCATTTCTCTGCTACTATTACCATATCCTGTGCTGTGATATGTTTGGCTGAGTGCACGTGGCCATAACACTAAGTATTGAATATTTTCATATCATTTCATTGAATATGAAAGTTTAAGCTAACATTTCTATTTTCTAACTTATCAATTCCATCTAATTCATGTTATGCAACTGTGCACCAAGTTCGACGAATTGACTTGTATATAGATTTTATTTATCGTTTTATGAAAAATAAATAAGGATTTTATCGACTTACCCTTAATGAAATTGATGAAACTCATATACCTATTACCACTCAAATTGATGAACGACTCTTTTACTTCGATGTTACAATTTCGCGAACTTATTAACTGTCTGTCACAGTCAAAGTTGAAACACAATTGAACATTGAATGAAATCTCAGAACCTCATAATGGAGTTTTGAAGTTACGATTACGTCGTATACTTAAAGTATTATGTAATAACGGTTAATTATACCAAGGAAGGTAATTTACTTGACGCCCAGGCATTACAATATTGCTATTATATACAGTGACTTGAACATTATGGCTTGACGAGGGGCGGTCTCGGTGACATTATATCGTTAATCACTCTCATTCTGTGTAAAGAAAATTTTGATTTTCAATTTGAATGGTCCATAGTGATTACCAAATCCAACACGTGCTGATAAATGATGTTGGTTAATTAAAATTATTGATACTTCTGGTGTCTTTTCTTTTATGACTTATGAATAAAAGAAGCTGTTGCAGACACAATATGGGTTTCACTTAAAGCTTTAACCAATGGTTACATAAACGTAAAACCATTAACAGACAAAAAGCAACAAAAATGAAATGTAATGTTCACAGAAGCGTACTTAAAGTAAAAAACAATCGCAAAAAAAGTTTGATTTCAGTTTGAGTATGTAGAAAGTAACTTACACTTTTTACTATAATTCATTGTTCTCTAGATTATTCACACTTTTTAATATTTAAAAAATAAGCTTCATCACCTTCCATTTAATTTATCATGTTCTAACTTATTCATTTCGTTGACTTTGATACTTGATTTTTTTATTACCGTCTTCTAATTTCTACTTCCGATGAATATAGTTAGAGGTGCGGATGTGAATGTTTTTTAATTTTTACTTTCCCATAGGGTTGTGCTTTTTACCATCCTGTTGTACAGAATTAGTTCTGATTGGGTACTCGTCACAGATGGTACTTTTTTCAATTTCCTTTATTTGTGTTGTGACTGTTGGGGTGCTTTTTTGTTCATTTCGTTTTTTGTTTTGTACAAATTACGAACAGATTCACGTCAAAATATTAATGTTTACTTAGGACAAACTAAAAAAAAAGTATTTCGACGTACAAAAGCGTCGTCCGTAATGCATTCGCTTGGACTTTGAACGGAAATCAGTTAATCCCATTGCGTGTCTGTTACATGTTTGGAATCTGTATTATGCAGGCATATCTTATGACGTATGATACATATGGTGTAGTGATTTACTGAATGACACACCGCGACATGTGTTACGACTGTGTAACAATGAAAAAGAGTAAAGCTTTTAATCATACTCTTTCAAACAAAATGATTTCTAATTCATCATCATCAAGCATAGATGAATTAGGAACTTGTTTTCTGCATTGTCACACCAGCTTAGTTAGCTGATTACGGTTTTATATCATGACTATCATTGTTTTTTATATATGTTTTATCGTAAAAACAAGAATGACTTCATTACTATTCTAGGTACCATCATTTAATCATCTATGCTTATTGTGTAGTACTTATTAGTTACGAATAAACTTGATAACGTATTCTGTAGTATCTTTACGGTTTGTGTAGTCAATAATGATAGTACCTACCTACTTGACTTTTATAACGAAGCCACAGGTTTTCAATTTAAGTTAGAAAACTCCGAACTTTTAAAACCAACTTAAATTTTAATACGAAATTTGAAAGAAATTACCGACATGAATTCCTGTAATATTAATGTTAGTAATTTCTTTCGAACGAGATAAAACTTTAGGAAATAACTGCAAGTGTTGTAGGATAGATTAATTCCAAATTCCACGTATCTCAGATCACAAAGCATCAGCTTCCAGCTCCTACACCTGACGGGATGAGTGTAAATTGCAGGTGCCTCACTCTGATTAATGCCCTGGCACTCCGCCAGGCTAGGCTTGCAACAAGTCTACCACGTCTGCCCGGTTTTTCACTTTTTGCTTTGTATTATGTAAACAATCTGAAACCATATATTTGAAATCTCAACCGCTGTTGTACTTTTGACAAACTAATTGAACGACTTGTTTGACTTTATTTTCATCGTTTGGTTCGTTATTACATTCATACATAAAACACAACTTTATAATAATAGATATTCGACCTATTGTAACATCAATTTTGTTTATATTTTGTACGTTGCCATGCCTAAACAGTTTAGTGGTATTAACCCCGCCATATGGACCAACATTCTTACCATTGTAACCAAAATAAATATAATCATGAAATAGCTTTCTTTCCAAACAAGCAGGCACTAATAATACATTTTGTACCATCATTCCGACATTTTATCTGTACGCTAAATCCGAAGACATTTTTCTCATGATCAAATCGGAGATAAAAAGCTTGTCCATTTGCATGGCACCTAAATTACAAAGAAAGATGAGGTGTTGGATGGCTGATTACAATCTGAACCACGAAATTTTTATTCTTTTAGTTTATATTTTCTCTTTATTTAGTCTGTGCTTAGTGCCTATGCTGTGTCATCTGTATTATTGACTACTCTATACTTTCATACATGACGCTTCGTATTTTTAGGTTATAAGTATACTTTAAAGCGGGAAAATGAAAAGTATTAATTTAACATATTTGAACACAAAGTATTGTTTAATAAATGTCATTGAATTTGTTTTTTGTATTTTTTCATTCAACAACATGACACGTTCTGAAGTTGTTTTCATGTTTTATTTTTAAATTCTTTTCTGTGTTAAAGAGTTTTGTAAAGGAGTATACATATGTGATATGCGTGTAAATTCTCAGCGATCACTCACGTAGCTGTTTACAAAAGTGCATCTGTCGTGTCGAGAACTTCGACCCATTTTGTTCTTGCTACAAGCGTGTCTCGATTAGTCAAGGTGTCCATTCCTGGCAGGCGATACCACAGTCACTTGGTGTAATCTCTGTACCATATTCGGCTCCGTAATTAACTGTCATTATGTACTCTTTGTGTACAATTTGAATACAGTGATAGTTGTTTTAGTTTCGTGTGCCTGTGTGGTGCTGGTTTGACTTACATTGAATTAATTATTGTGTGTTTGTTGGTGTAGAACAATGCTTGCATGGTAATCGAATGGTTTGTACTTAATGAGTCCTATTTATACTAGTCGTAATATTAGCTGAATTAATTAACTGATAATATTCGCGAAACCATTATCTTGGTTTCAAGATAATGTTTTCGCGAATACCATCAACTTCACCAGAATTTGATACAACTGTCATAATGATGATACACACTGGTTTAATAGTCTTTTCTATATTTCAATAGCATAATCGGCTGGAAGTAACGTAGTATATTTGGGCGAAAAACTTATTTTAATAAGGTATTGAAATTATGTACAAGCGAAAGGAACCAAGTATTGGGGTTGTAAAAAAAGCAATTATTTTTTTTGCCGAATTTCTTACGAAGTACAAATACTTCCAGACGATTTAGCTATCGTAACTGTGCCCAAAATCTTTCGCTCGAAATTACTTTAAAACCACCAGTTAAAGTTGTCAAAATTCATTAGCTCATTTACTTAATCCCTTCCTATGTACTGTTCTATTTTCCCGCCTCAACCTTTAAATTGTGACACAACTTTTGTTCTAAACAGATTGTCCAAGAGTATGTTTGTTTATATTCTGTCTGTTGTAATCAATCAATCAATCAGTCTCATGCAGTCCACCGTTAGACAATACCTTTCCAAATGTCCGCTATTGGTCCCTATCGTCCTAGCCACCATTTTCAGGTCGTCAATCCATCTGGCTAGAGGGCTACCCACCGTCAGTTTGCCTTCTCGTGGTCTCTACTCTAGGACTCACAAGCACGAATTTAATAATCGAATCGAATCGTATATTGCCACTGTTGACAGTCACATAAATCCCAATTGTCACTTAACTATCGATGCAGAGGAAAATCGATTATTGTATCCCACGGTTTTTATTTCAACCTTTCGAAATTCGAGACACGATCTCAAAACGATTTGTCAATAGTGAAATAATGAATCAAGTGCAGTTGTCGAATTTAAATGTGAATCGATTACTTGTCCGATGCTCGATATTTATATTAAATTATGTAGATGTGTTGTTTTAATTATGTATGAAGACTATCTAGATCTATAAAATGCTTGGTTTCACGCTAAGAAATATTTATTATAGAATTTTTGAGATACAAGATTGTTTAGGAATCACTTTGATCATAGTCTTTGTAGGTTTCCAACACATTTAACTAAACTCTACTATTGTCACAATAATGGTGTCATAATGGTCAGAAAAATGGCATAGTAATGTTAAATTTGTATCTTTAAAATCAAATGATGTCATTATTTATCATTGATATAAAATTCAATTTAAACAGGCAAAAAAGTCAGGTGATGTGATTCAACTGTTTTTATATCTGACACGTGTGTGAGATCTTCAATAATTTTAACGGTATGTTGATGTTTTTAATGCATGCTTAGCATATGACGTCATTTTATGTACCTATTGTAAAATTGCATTGTTAATGTTAGTTTAGCATTAAAATGTAAATAAAGAGTTGAGCTATAACCTCGATGCCGTTTTTTGTAAGATATTATTAAACAACGATAAAATCCTCACGGAAACACTGCCTCCAAGTGATTTTTTGAGTGTGACCGAAACCTAAGTAATGCACATGCAGTTTTATATATCTGGAGACTCAATTATGAAACCTAAACTTCAGCAACCCGAACAAACCAGCATCAAAATTGATCCAGGCATTTTAAGAGTCTAAAGGAACATGCATATACCCATTAATTTTTACATTATACTCAATTCCAAATATAAATATATAAGTAATATGCTATTCAATTATATTCCACTTTTAAATAACCAAAAAGTATGAGTAGCCTGTACTAAAATATGGACTCACATTTTTTGTAATTGAAACATCACAAATGAAACAATTGACTGCCTTTGTTCGATCCTTGACCCCCGATTCCCGCCCGTTCAGGACCGTCATAAAAACTAATTAAAGTGTTCGAAACAAAGGAAACGGTACCAGAACATATTATTATAGACTTATCAGCTGAACAAAGGGCCCACGTGTCTAAGAAAGCCGTTTTAATGACTCCATAAGGTCTATGAAGCGTAAACAATGACAACGTAAAGGTAAAAACAAATTTAGATTACGTTACGCCTTAGACGCGTAGAACCGTATGTGCAGTAGGAACACTTGTGTTGAAGAGAAAAGTTTCTAATAATACCTTTCGGAAAGCATGGCTAAAGCAAAATTCAAATGCTTATCGAGCGTTCTTAGGATATAATATGGTTTTTCTTTATCTACCAAAATATAGATATTTTGGCAGTTAAAAAAATCATATGACCTCTTGCAATCATGTTATCCAATAATTTATCGTGAGTTGTTTTGCAACCTCTGTAAAATGGATGTACTGTCAAGACGTTAATATGGTACAAAACATTAAAACAAACCATAAAATAACAAATTTCATTAAAAAAATCGAACATGATATTTCCAACGCACAATGTAACGTAACCTCGACCTAACGCATCAACGGGTTCCGGCTGATTTATATTCACACTGTGTTGCCATGAATACTCAATTTATTTCCAATGATAGTGTCACCTAACCAGCGATAATCATCACGTTTCCTATCACTGGCCTGCGGTAACCGATACCTCCATCTGTCATTCGATATAAAATTGATTTCAACCCGTTCAGTGTTAGTCAGCGGTATATTTGTCATCTGAACAAATTCTATTGGAATAACTATGTTATTGTGAAGTCTTGATCGCGGCCATCTTGTGATCTGATTGAGATTTTAGGAGTTCTACTTTCTATATCCATCTGTTTGTGTCATGTGTACGAGACTTGAAAAACGGTAGTTTTAAAACTGTGCATCTGAAATGGGGCATATCATCGATACAGAGCTCAGATTTTTTTCTGTTCTGGAATAAATTATCATAAGATATACAACCAATGAAGCCATATTCAAGTAGCATCTGTAGTCATTCTGTAAAACTCTTAGAAACAATAGAAGTTAGATGATATAAATACCAAAATTATGGCAATAGTTATTTATTAAGCAAATTCGTCGCTTTTAGGTAAGTAATAAGTAAGAAATGGTCGTCAACCTTCTTTTAAAAATATTTCAATTGACTTTACACAGAATTATAATGTCGAAATTCCATTACATTTGTGGGTTAGTTTAACATTTTCCTATTACGATTTGCACCAATAATGTCTTCAATAATGAGTTTCCGATCGAGAGCATATTCAAACACGGTTGTTAATTGAAACCCATAATAAATATTATTTTAGAATATGGGTAGCAATACAAACGGACTAAGTGATTACGTCACTTGACAGCCCAATCTATCATACGATGTTACCATGGGTACAGTTAAACTACCTCCGGTCCAATCAGTGTTTTTATTTTATAGATGTCAACGTCCGTTCGGTAACGAGACGAGAATCACACCCGCAGACACGTACAATCAAAGCAAATAAAAATTATATTAATAACTATCTGACAATTGAAACTACGAAGCAATAATGTTTCCACTTATTTTTTATCACCGAACCCGTTTTTGCATGATACGCAATTACTGCTAACGACTCGTACTACAATATATTTTCACTATTCAGATCGAGCGAACGCATTTTAACGGGATAAGAGTACAGCTTTCTAATATAAGCTTTGTCGTGAGCTTTGCATTTGAATCTACACTCGCATGTGTTTATCTGATTTATCGTTACAATAATTATAAGCATGTCATGATGCTTCAGATACCTACATATTTCGAAACTGCATAATCACGGCTGAACCGCATTCGTGGAAATACGAATCGTCGACCGCTTACTCGAAGCGAAGTGCCGTTACGTATTGATGGTCTGTAGCGTCACCGTACTTACAAGCGTTAACGAGCCCTCGTCCTCGTCGTATCTCATGCAATGCCCCCATTATTACGTATCCACGTAAAATTCCAAGTAACACACTAAAAATACAACAAGCCACGAGAATACATCTTCAGGTTTTCGAGAGGTCCTTCCACGACCTCACGTACGAAAACTCGCAAAAAAAATACAATACATTCACAAAGAACACGAGACGGCTTAAATAACTGTCGGAGCTATCGTGTTTTTGTCAAGAGAAATCACGTTAAAAATTGAGAGGAATTCACAAAAACTGCCTTTTATTTAAACAGCTGTCCGCTAAAATGATAAAATAAAGGCGCTCCGACTGCACGGACTCTCGAAATGCAAACGAGACGGTGGAGATTGGCCAAATTCTGCCGCATCCTGCGGTACCTACGCTCGACAATCCCAATTTGCGACACCACTGCGCTACTCTACTACCTACAATGCGTGTCTGAGAATGAAGTTATTCATTTTGATACCAGAAATGTTATTTATACCGTTTAGATTATATTCAGATAGATATCTGAAACAACAGCTAATCATTGAAAGCTTGCAATGTTTGGCGTATAGATCTGTGATTTCGAATCAAAAGTGAAACTTTTCCATATTTAAACTCCTTTTCATGCTTCAAAAAGCATTGTTAACTAACATTTATGAAATTGGGAGCCATTATTATAATTGAGTTTCAATCTTGGTGTACTATATGTCATCGCACGTTAAATACTGAGCTATTTTAGCCATCAATCTCTTGAACTCCAGCAACCAGTGTCTACATCAATGTCAATGGCTCTACAAGGTGAGGTCGTCTACTATCCACTGACAAATGATTTGCAAGTTCCTACATTTTGTCTAGTCTTTTTATCGGGCTGGTAACGATGGCCTTACTGGCCTGGGGTAATTTAGGACTATCAGTTAGCCCCGCTTTCACTGCTGATGAATGACCCGAGTCCCTTCACACCATGACGTGCTATTGAGCGGCACAAATCGCTTCCCTTTCATCGCTTTCGCGGTCTTGTTCATATTTTAAAACCCTATCCTTAAGTTGTCAACACTGGTATGATAAGTTGCGAAGTAAATTCATAAATGTCGAATTTGGAATGTATACTTTTGGAATTGCGGCTCGTTGTGCTTGTGGGACAATTATGCTTTTGATGTGAATCTGTTATGACTATGTGGTTGGTATCCAATGCCCGCCGCGCCGGATCAGAACAGATTAATCGATTGGGCAGTCACTTTCTCCCCGAGGTCAGGTATTGTTGGTGCTAATGTGACAGCGCTCCATGGTCACTTCGCGAAAGTGCCAGTTAGTTAGTGTTATCAGCTCGTGGATTTCTCCGAGATTGTTGATCAGGAAACGTAATAACTCCTATTACGCTATCCAATTAAATTTTATACTATACTTAAAAGGAAACTGGATAGATTGGAAGTTATGGTTGAATTTTAGTAGCTGGTGATTTTATTTACAGCTGTTATGAAGTTTATTATGCAGACAACGAATCATTGCTGAATTAAAATACCAGATAGTTTCGTATAGAAATAATTCTGAAATGAAAGTTAGACGTTAGCTGATAGTGTAATATTTATTATCATTATATCTCCAGTTTTAATCTATTATTTATCGCGAATGCGAAGAACCATCATTTTAATTTTGAACAAAACATCATATTGGCAATACCCGTATTCACAAATGTCTTGTATATTAACGAGCATGTTCTAACTGTATAATATAACTGTTTGTTTAATCAATTACCATGGCGGGCATTGTACCAGCTTGTGCCTACTGCTCTGTGCACACGCGGAGATGTAATGTAAATTTAATTGCGTTGTAAACAGCTGGTGTTAATCAAAATAAAATTTACATACATATGTACATACATGCATATAATCACGCAATTATCCCCGGAGGGTTAGGTAGTGGTGAATTAACACCCATATTCCACCAATCATTGTATTCGTTCCCACGTAATAGGGAGTGAGCCGATTGCTGTACTCTGGGCACTATTGTTGACTCGAGCCATACATCTGAGGCGGAGTCTGGGATGTAATAATATTATTTAGACTTCACAGTAACTCAGAGATGTTAGTTATATTACAAGACATACGCAGTGCTATCTAGCTCAACTAGCTTGTAATATGAGATCTATTATAGTTTTTGATTGGGATGTCAGTTTTTTGGGAGCTAGGTACTATTGTCAAAAGAATTCCTGTGCCAAGCTTCATATGTTGTTTAGCAGATGTAGTACACTTGCAAGTAAGTTTGACAAGGGCCTTAAAGAACAAATAAATAAAATAAAAAACCGTGTCCAGTTTTGTGAATAGCTGTTTTGTAAGATTCAGAATCACAAGCAACGTTACGTAATCGTGTCTTTATAAAGAAGTGTAGTGTTTAATTACAAGCAATTTCCTTTAATTAGTGTACGTACTTAAAGGGAAATGTATGGGCAGCTTTACAACAGTGTACTTAATGAGTACCATTAATTCCAATAGATTGTACTCTTATCTTGATGGGGAAGCGCTTCCTCGCTACTCGCTGGTACCCGTAGAACAAAAATTGTACCACGGTTAGGTGAGGCGGGAAAAAATTTGGAATTTCAAATTTGGAACGGGATGAAGGTATTGCTCGGGACATATATCTTGGATCTAAAATATGTGTCTCTGTATACGCAGCAAGCATTTCTTGGGGGTCTTCTGAGGATAGCACGAGGGCCTACGGTGGTTAATGAACTCAAACTCACCAAGCATAGAACAATCCACGTGTGCCTGCCTTGTTTCTCTCGCGACTTAGGTCGAAGATACGTGTCCCCAGGTATACTAGACACATGAGTTAATATTTTTGAAGTGAAAACTTCTTTAGCGGCGTTCGTTGGGTAAAAAGTGTTAAACTCGCGTCAGGATCACGTGACCTTTGACCCGTAACCGACGACTTTGTAGGACGATATGGCGTCATACACCATTCCTGGCTACAGAGTGTTAATTTGGTAGGTACGCTAAGAAGCTTCGTAGCTTAGCCGTAAGCGCTTCGACTGTAAGTCCTTGTCGTTTCAGATAGTACCAGGTTCGAACCTGGGCTTCTGACACTTTTTGTGATTATTTTTTTCTTTTTGTAATTTATTACTTTTTGTGGTTATTTTTTCTTGTTGTAATTTATTAATTACTTCTGACGGAAAATTAACAGAAAATTAGTAATAGGTTCTATGATGTATGTATATTGGTATGGTATGTTCTTTTTATCTTTTTCTCTATGTATAACGAAGCAAGAAAGAAAGAAAAAGTTTTTACTTCTGCCGGCACTCTCGAAGTGTAACCCGTCTTTTTTTTATTATTTATCTATATCTATCAATATTAAATCTATTTTGTTACGTTGAGCACTTTTGGGTGTACAAAAATCCTGGAACACACTTCATCCGATCGTCCAAACAGACCGTCACGTGTGACAAATTATTTAGTTTCCACTTTCATCGGCAGTCCCCAAAGAATGCCCCGCATTTTGTTATGAAGATTTTTCCATTTTTTTTTCCATATCTGTTTTATCAGTGGAATCGCCGTTACCTATTTTATTACACTGGTTTTGTAGGTCACTTCTTCAGACCATATTAAATGAGCTGTGGGTGGTCCCTTTCCTCAATGGCGTTATTGTCTTGCCTTATCAGAATAGATATGGGACCACTTCACTGTACATTGCCCGCCAATTTCTCGAAGCTGTTTAACTACTTTCAAATTAATGAGAAACTTATACCTGATTGGTTTCCTATCACAGTGGTATATACACAGTTAGTGACTACATAAGTACATAAGCCTATGTATTATATCTCTAAGATTTCACCACGTGTGGTGATAAACTGAAATTGAAGTCTCAGGAAAGAAGGTCACCATTGTTTATGCCAATAATTCTACAAGAATGTTAATTTGACGACCTCATCGGATTTTTAATGAAACATGTATTTAACTAAAGAATTTCAAATGTATATGGTGTAGCTACGAAAATCTCTAGACTCTCGAGTTTAATTTAGAGTATAATATATCGTAAATGAACCACAGATAAGTAAAAATATCTTAGTTATTATACTTATATAGTACTTTTGACGTGAGGAACTAAGTTGCGTGCTGCGATGAACACAATCGACTAAGTTATTCAAATTTAGAACTGGTAATTTAAATTCAGAACTTCCTGTTCTACTATTTACTATGCAATACTAATGTATTGTCTATGAGATAGCTTTTATAATTAAAATTACCCCGCGGGCTTCAATCAAGAACAGTTGAATCGCGTGTCAGGTTGAAATACCCCGTGGTAATAATTGTATTATTATTTATGTAATCATATTTCAACTGATTGCTATCACGAAATTTCATTCAACATTACAATGAGCCTTTTGTAACGAATACACGATATTTACCTAAATTTTGGTCCAATCTTAATGGATATCAAGTAGGATTAAAGTTGTAATAAGTTACGACAGTATTAAAGGTAGGCTACTGTGAAGGTTCCAACCTTGAAGCTTATAGCAATCAGATCCATAGGCTTGAAGTTGTCAGATATTTTATCTGTGTTTATTATTTTTCGTACTTCTTATCTTCAGAACGAATCTTGAAATCCAAATTTTTATAACTGACGTAATCCGATTCAGAAGACTATTCGTAAACAATCAGAACTATTTGAGGCAAATTTAATTTGCAATTTGAATATGTAAGAATAATAATCAGGATGTATATTAACTGGCATGGTGCTCAAAATGCTATTAATACCATAATATTAAGATCTTTTTGAGTAATTTTTTGGTCAAGATCGATTTGATGTTGACAATACGACGGGTAAATAACATAAAAAATATCATTTTAATTGTAATTATACGTTTAATGATAAATACTTGTCAACAGTTCCCTACAATACGATGTAATTAACTGTTCTTAATATCAGTAGTAAGTACCTACATGAGCTAAGTATCTCCAGCCCTGCCCTTAACAGGGTGCTAAAGGTCAACGACTGGTGATAATTGTATTGTTCCAACTGTTTGATGTCAAATAGGGGAAGTGAAACCTTTTTATTTTCGGGTTGAACAAAACGAGTTTTCCCGCTGAAATGACGGAAGCAGTAATTATTTTTATTCCTTTTTTTGTTCATAAAATTGCCAGAGTATTATTTAAAAATAGAATGCCAAATGCAGATTTTTTTAATTATTTCAAATATGCATATTGTGATTTTCTTATTAGAAAGGTTTATTGAATTCGAGAATCTTTGGGAATATTTTGAATTAGGAATATTAAAATTTGAAAATTTCTGTGCGAAGAGTTACTAGCGGAAAAAAATGAACGCGTAATTCATAAAAATATTTTAATGGGCAATACTGCCTTCGCTGAGCCTACTTAATATTCTGTAGTTACATCGCATATTATGTACATTTTCGAATTATTATGTGTGTCTGTCACCATATTAGGGCAACATTACACAATTGTCTGCATGCATTGTAACATTAAACAGTATGTACTCACACGTACTCACAAGTACACATGAAGTACTTCATATAATATGTTTGTATGTATGTCTGTGTGTGTTGTAACCGCATGTCGTACTCTTGTGATAACCCACCACCTTTTATGACAAGATCATTAAGAATACGTAAGTTATTCTGCCTTATGAGTGTACGTAGTTTTTGTTCTTTATATAAAGGGTGTCGCAGGTTCGAATCCCGTCGTGCATGTTGACTTTTCTGGATGTTGATAAATCTATAAAGGGTGTTGTTGTAATTGAGGAGTACTTTTTAATTGGTATGAAGATTTTTATATCCTTCATCTGGTTTAGTCCCGTTAATGATGACATTTCAGTCATCATTAACGGGACTTATTTAATTTCTTATATCATTAAGAAATGTGCTTAACGTTGTGTAATAATTGCATAAAACAAACAATTTTTGACAGCCTCCGTGGCGTGGCGGTAGTGAACGCGGCCGCTACGTAGGAGGCGCGGGTTCGATCCCCGCTCATTGCAAATATTTGTATGCATGAATATGTATATTTGTATTGGTCTGGGTGTTTCTATGTATAATATGTATGTATTTACAAAAAAAAAAGGTATCTAAGTATGTTTATCCGCATTCTAGATTCCATAACACAAGCTAGTTAAGCTATGCTTACCATGGGTCTAGATAGCGTTGTGTGAAATGTTGTGGGATATTTATTTATTTATTTAATGGTAAAGTTTTAAAATAATATTGTCCTCTACCTTTTTCAAAAATAGAGCTGACGATATGGAGTTTTATAATGCACTGTAAGTACATATCGCATCGATAATTTACAGAGTGCGAGTGTATATACGTATAAAATCTTACTTACCTACTCCAAAAATAATTCAACACATTCCAAAAACGAACCAAAAATCTTATTACTATCAAGATTTTACTGGAATGCATTTATCCGTATCTGATACAAACAAACATAACTATTACAAAACACAAATATTAATAAACTTCCAAGTTACCACGAAATATTAATATTTAAATAAATGACTATAATATATTTTACACTACACGGTAACATCCAAATTCTCATCGATTAGAATCTCAAGGAGCCGCATGTCACTATATCTTTGGACTACTGGGGACAGATATCGTTTTCAAGGTGTACCTTTATCTCGTAAATGTATTTCTAAATGAATGCGAGATATTCCATTAGAAGCGTGGCCTGCTATACACGTGGTTCGATGGATAGATAGATAATCCTTTATTCGTACACTTATACGTTTATTACTAAGGTTATTGAAGTGTACTTACAAAGGGAGTATATACAGCCGCACTATTACACTTTAAAGGCTCATACCAACCCCACCTGCAAGCTCCGATACCTGCTGATTGACGAATGAATTTCCTCTCAGACTTGCCAGTCAAATTGCATTCGGTCCTATAAAATCTGCATTTTATACTACCAGTTAGGTGGCAGGCAAACACACGGCCCACCTGATGATAAGCGGTTACAGCGGTCTATAGACGTGTGCAACACCAGGGGAGTCAAATAAATAAGCCAAATCTAAAAAAGGAGAAATAGTGATCATACTTCTGCCTCTGAAGATTTCTACAAGCGGATAAACTTGAAATTATCTTAGGGTAATCTGGAATAAATTCACAAATAGGGTGGTATTAGTGTAAAACGATGTCTTTAGAGTGGTATTAATGTGGCTACGACCTTTCTCTTGGCCCATTGGCAAGTAAGCACGACTCGCTCTCTTAGAGGTCACCGTAGCCTAGTGAAGCTTACAATACCAAGGTCTTGGGTAGAATCTTTTGAAGAACGCTTGGAAGTCGATGTCACGTTTAGAAACTAAGAATATAAGTACTGTCATCTAGAATTTCACAAACAATATTTAAATAAATACAATCGTATGTTCGTAACGAAACAAAACCTTTGTCAGCGAAATATTATCAAAATTTTATTGGTCCGTGAAAATATAACTAGTTCCAAAACTGTTGTTTTTACAAGTTGAATTTAAAGATAACACAGTTTACAACAGTACAACACGCATGTAAAAAAAAAGTATATTGTCTTCTTGCCCCACCACTACAAAATGTAGATCCATTACTCAACGTAAACACAGTTAAAATTTACAGAAGCGTGTACAAAAGTATATATTCAATTCTGTAATCTATGGTTTCCGGCCAGTCTTTGTTTTAAAACTCTTCAAGATAAATTTACTTAAGTGGCACTTTTACAGACTATTTTTAGCGCAATCGTTTAATTTAAAGTGATCTTAGTAGCTTATACACTGGTAGGTTTTCAAATAATCACATAACGTTATTTTAGGTTCACAAATAACGTTTAACTGGAGTACGTTTTTGTAACGTTTTTTTTACCGTTCAAATAAAGTTGTTACATATTCAAGTTGTAGTTGAAATATAATGTTTTGTGTTTAATACTGTTAGTTTGACTAAGTAAACTTTAAATTACTTTTACGAGTAGTCTATTTATTTTAAAACTTATAAGTTTCGTTTGTTCAGTATCAAAGACTTTTGATTATGGTTAACTTCTGCTTTAAAAGTTAAAGTATACGGTTTTAAAGGGGAATATAGTTATCTTACTTTATAATTATTGATAATAAGGAATCACGTTATCGTAAACATACAGCAATCGTATTTATTTCGATATTGAATTTGACGATATTTATTCAAGTTTTCATTGAATAGAAATGTAATACGTTATCGCCTAAATATCTTAATGAAAACAATGGTTATTTGGATATCGTAACGAGAATTAACGTTAAAAATCATCAATCATACATTTAACCTACTACAGTCCGCCGCTGCACATAGGAACCCATCCCGAACTCAATACTACAGATTTTCCGCCTTCCACATCTAGTTTCAACAGAACAGTAAAAACACTATTTTGGGAAATTGACTCTCAGTCTGAATATGAATGCAATAATACCTGTGTCACCAAACGATAACACTTGTGAATACAATTTCCTACAATTCCCAACGAATGACACACTAAAGGTTACTAGGTTGCTCATAAGTCTACCGAGTACATTGTTCGCAGCTCGCAATTAGTTGTTATTAGCACTGTACTCGCATGCTCGCATCGCACTTGTGCACTTATCTTTGATACCAAGCACTTAGTTCTCATGAAAACAAATTAAAGTTAACTAGCTTTCGCGTTGTACAGATTATACGGCATAACGAGAAGGTCACAGACATAAAAATATTTTCTCTTTTTTTAGAGGTAACTGACGAGGGACATATGTCTATTTTATAAAAAAAACGCAGTTTTAATCTAGAAGAGTTTTACATCCAAAAATGTTACATAAATATATTAGTTTCTTCTGTATACTATCAAATATTACTTTTTTACGTCAAGAAAATCAGTTAGTATTATTTTAGCCATAATTAGCTACATCTGCATACTTTTCAAGCTGTCCATTTTTTCAAAAATAAAATTGAACGTTACAGATTTTTAATCATTTTTTATTAAGAGAATTTCTGGCATACGAGTTACATAACGATATATATTATTATTGTTTCCAATAAAACTGTCGGCCATTTATGTCACGCACGAAAAACTCAGTTAATTTTGAAATATATTTTAATACCCATAGCCGAGAAGATAGTGTTCACGGAGGACAGAATATGACTCCTTCTCCATGGTGTAGATAAAATCGGATGTATTAAATGAATGCCTGCTCTTACCTAAAAGAGATCGCATATCCACCATATAAACCCGTACTTTTGTACCGACCGAATTACTTTTCTTTCAGTTGTTATCTCGTCATTTTCAATTCATACGTTCATTTTTTCCTAAATATCCTCTCATCGAATATGCAAAAATATTAACCTCGACTTCATGAACGCATCATAAAAATATTTGCGTGACTAGTAACAAAATGTTTAACAATCTCAAATGCAAATGAGATAATTAATAATATTAGATAAGCATATAATAATGTTTGTATTTGATGAGTAAGGCTATAATAATGCAATTAATGAAAATAAATATAGTTGGAGCTCCAAGAGTAACAGTTGAAACTTCATTCAATGATTCAATGATTTTTTAACCTTCATGTACCCACGTAAAGGTCTATCAGACCGACAATATACGTTTGACTAGGTTTTTTTTTCAATGACAAACATGGTATTATGTGCTTCTTGGTAGCGGAATAGTGCTTAATACATTTTTTGTACTGTTTATACTGGAGATTGATGGCACTTGGTGGAATTTATTACACATATTGAATAATAATAGCACTTGTACTTTTCCACACTTTATTTTTAATAAACCTTTGATAATGACGTGAAGTGAAACCGGTCAGGTTAAAATAAAAACAGTGTGTCAAAATAAAGTGTGGAAAAGTACAAGTGCTATAATTATTCAATACATTTATTGTACCTTTCTCAAAATATGAAACAGTTGTCAGACACTGCTTAAAGTTACAATTGAGTATTTGACTGACTAGTCAACTTAGTTACTTTTTACTAATCGTCAAAACGGTAAGTTATAAGGAAAATTGTATGAAAAATGTATTTATGATGTCATAATATGTAAAAGTCCAATCATTTACTATTAATAGTTGAGTGGACTATTAAAAATAAACAATAACGATGAAATAAGAAACAACGCAACTTTTTTCACTCTTCTACTATTCTTAATTTTAATAAGGTCAGCTGAATAATTTATTTTAACCACAAGTAAAAACCCAATTAAGGGCCCTGTCAGCCACAGTACAACATTTGGATATTTAGTTATAACAATATCTTTATCTTCTTTTAGTTTATAATCAACTGTAATTCAGTGCTGCTCGAGCAGTACTACTGGTAGTATGTAATTCCTCCAATTAAGTTAAATCGCTGGTTTCACACTGAATGAATTTCAAATGATGATCAATCAATCTTAAATACAATCTTATTTCAGTCATCGGCACTTCCGGTCTCACATACCAAATGTGGGTTGTAATGTTACACTATGTTCCGCGGTTATAAGAAGGTTACCTATGCTCCGGAACATCAAACGTTTTAGTTAGTTAGCAATTCTTTACAACATACTATTTAATTGAGTAACAACAGCAATATCATATTCAATTATCGGTCATCTGCAATCAATGTGTATGTGAAAGTTCTTCAAATAGCTTTCTAAACATTTTTATTATATTTAAAGACTTTAGAGGTTTATATAACAACTTTCTGGATTACGCGATATTACATGCTGATACCCATGTTATGTTTAATAGATAATGATTGACTTCCCGGGGCTTGTGAGAGTGAATCAAATTTTAAGAGGCGTTTGATCATATAGTAATCGACGATCCTTTATACCTTTCACATCTACTTTCATACATACATACATATAATCACGCCTTTATCCCCGGAGGGTTAGGCAGAGGTGAATTAACACCCACATTTCACCAATCTGTATTTGATCCCACGTAATAGGGGGTGAGATTATTGCCGTATTCAGGGCACTATTGTTGACTCGAGCCATGCATCTGAGGCTGAGTCTGGGCTGTTCATATCTGTCTGATGTTGAAGTTAATCAGCCCTATCCCTTAGTCGCCTTGTACGGCACCACATGGGAAGAGAAGGCCCAAATTCTACTCTGCCGGGAACCACGCGGCTACTTTCATAATTGTTATAATATAATCTCCCCGACTGTTTGTACTCTTGTTCTAGCCCTTACATACAACATCCTCGATCTGATGAACATACTTAGGTGCAATAATCTTCGCGTCATAAATCTGTTTCATCGATTTTCTTTCATTCATCCATCACCATGTCCAAGTCATCTAAGCACGTCCTTTTTTATCTTGGTTCCTTCAACATTTCATCGAAGCACGTGTTTTTTTTATCTAGACTAAATATTCTATCATATCATAACGTGCCTTATATATTATTCATTCACAGTATTAGTAATATGGACGAAGGTACTCGCAAATATACATTAACCTCAGGGAAAACTTTTGAAGATATGACAGACTGATTTGATTCAATCTTAGCCCATGGGGTTCATAGTCGAATAGATATGCTCTGGTTTAGTAAGCATAACTTGGGAAAAACGGTAAAAACCCGTTCTATAATACTCCATTTTATAATGACACATATAATTTCATGAGGGTACAATACAGCATCCTTTTATAATTAACAAAAGCATGACATTATCTGATAAACGAAACAATTGCAATGAAGAATGGTTGTTTAAAAAACTGTTTTTATTCAGTTAAAGCGTGATGAATGGTATCAGCATTCACCAATGGCGGTCTGCGTGGGCGTATGATGCAATCTGTAAATTTTTATCTGCTCCTCGCTTGATAGTGATAAATGTGTACAGGTTCACGTGATGATATACTACTAATATAATTTGTGATATCTCACTTAATTCTTACTATCATACTAATATTTCAAATTAATAGTTAATGGACATCGATTTCATTACTGAGGTCATTCCGCTTGAGAATATTTTATTTAATATTTATTTGTCGACACTTTAAATTATTACTTATCTATATCTATCATAAACAATAAACTCGCGCTCGTGGCCAGGTGCTCAGGCAGGCTCACTGTTCGGTAAACGATCAGTGGGTTAAGCACCTAGGCGAAGGTTACCATTGGGATGGGTGACCGTTTAGTGGTGTTATATCTGAGCGCTTCCGTGCTTCGGAGGGCACGTTAAAAATCGGTCCCGGCTGTCAACAGTCGTTAGGTCAAGACGGAGGCCTATATGAGCGACCTGAACAACTCTATCAAAGGTTGGTCACTAATCACACGAAAAAAAAAAAACAAAAGGCAATGTTCATCCACGTTTTAAAACTTCTAAAAGTTAGAAGACATTGGCGGAGATCTCATAGGGACCTCCACACGGGTGCGTTTGTCGCTAAATTAGGCAAGCTCGGTTAGATTTTGGTATAGACTTGATAGCGCCATTAAGACCCGACCCTTACGCGAATATTAACCATAGGTCATAGTTCAGATAGTTTCGTGAAAAAATACATTTGTTTCAATATTGAGAGTGAGTCTGAAGTAAGTCGATTTTTGTGCACTAGAGTGTACGAAGATGTAGATATAAACAAAGATTGTGTTTCGTTATTCGATCATCTAAAGCCGCAGATATAAAAACAAATTCGTGATCGAAATTCAAAATATTTTATGTAAAACGAACGAACTCTCGTTGACATTAACAAAACATAAATATTTGAATTTCTTGTCTTTGCTTTCTTTATTCATTGGTTCGTACTGGTGATAAAGTTTCATTTAAATATGTAGCGATGATTTATAAAGCCGCAATCTTTGGCAAAGGAAACAATCCTTAAGTTCAATGGTAAAAATAATTGTATTACCATAAATTATTCGACTGTTAACAATCAGGATCATTATTTACTTCATTGAAGCCGAAAAGTCTATTTGAAATGGAAAAGAGACAGCGCCATCGTTAAGAATTCATTAATGAGTCTAATTGACTTCACTTCATTCTGTCGCTTGATTGTCTTGTTGGGGCGACCAATTGGTAGCAAGGCTATCATTTATATTTCACTTACATAATCGTATGTTCTACGAACTTAATTTAGACAATGTTGGAGTTATAATTATAACATAGAAAGTTAGTTTGAAAATATAAACATACTTACGTACTACGAAACGTTTTCATTGAATCTTTTTTCTATTTTTAAACTAAGCAGTTTTGTTCATAAGAAAAATCTACTTTTGAATTCTTATTAGTCATTCTTTCACAAGATCAATAGTCGCGTTCACACTTCGTTACATAAATGTAAGTAAAGTCAGTTTTGTTTGAATTCAATTTCATTTAAATTTAATTTTAGAGTTTCTTTTTTATTTTTCTTTAGGTAACTTTACAAACTTACTTTTTTGCATTATTATTCGTCTCAAATTACGATACACCATTTTCTCAGATTTTATCGATCACTTATAAACGAACGAAAATTAAATTTCGAACATATTAATTTAAGCAACATCAATCAATGTAGTTCGTAACACAAACAAAACAGAACCTAATTCATAGAAACAGCAGGAAATGTTTCCTAATTCAATAATTGTTCGGATTCCGTCTCACTAATCGGATAGTTTCCGAGGACAGGGGACAGAGGGCGGAGGAGTGGTCGAATGCAATTGCTCCTAATTATGTGTCGGCCATTAGCCACTTGAATTGGCGGTCGAGTAATACTTACTGTGTTTGTCACTAGAAAACTCCACACTGTTTACTTGTCGACTCAACGCCCGAAACTAAACGTACAAAAAAATGTATATAGTCTGTGGAAGCTATTTCAAAGAACTTTTGATTTCGTTTGTAGTATAAGGTCAAAGTTAGCGTAGTAGTATGATATAAACTTTGTAAAAATAGTAATAAAAATTGAATTTTCGGTTATCACGGCACGTATATCCAAATAAAGCGAGCGTAAATGTGACAGTTCCAAACGTCCGGAAACAAAAGTCGGAAAATATTACTGCTGCGAACATTACCTACGATAAGTTTGTACAAAAGGTTTTATTTTTACAAAAATTAGGTTGGATACAATGAGTCGTATTTTCGTTTCGTGATCACATCCATAGATTTGCGTTAAGTGCGGCGTTGGGGATGGTAAACAAATTTTATGGGCATGTTACGGGTTACCTCACAAGTCGGATAAGTCACGGAATTTTTGCTACTGCTGCTTTACACGCACTTAACACTATATCATTTATGTACAAGAATAAAACTACAAAACCTACGAAACTTATTCCTCAAACCGAAAATATTTTTTCTAGTCTTCATAGTTTTCACATAAAATTTTGAGGCTATATTCTACATAACTATACCTACGCAATACCAAGAAACTTTTCCGTGTCATAGTCATAATATAAATGATAAATAAAGCACACAGCATTGGCTGTTAACATGTGATTCTTAATTAATTCATAGCTTGTGTTTCTGATATATTTAAACGTGATCATTAGCATATTCGTGACGAGTCACTTACACGATCAGCACCTCACTAGACAACGTCATGTCGCTTGACCGACACGTCTCTCACTAACACCGAGAAATACGATAAAAAAGCCGTGCAAGCCTGGGTTACGATCCAGTTTTTTGGCTTCCAATTTCAAATTGACCGTTTTTTCGTCAGGTCACTGATTGGACATCAGGTTAAAATGACGATTGACAGAGCAGGACGACCGCCAACCCCCAGACGAGCTTCCTCAACCTACCGCAGCTATGACGAACTCGGACACATAGACAGAGCTAAACCCTTAAAGTACAGACATGGGGGTATAGAAGACCTTACTGGAATCGAGCAAATAAGAACGTACAGGATGTACGACCAACAGAACTTAGATGACATTACAGTCATCAGCTCTGAGGAAGTTCCAAAACCTAAAAGGAAAACTATGGAAGGTTTAGCATACGGATTTAGAAGAACTTTCTCCGTGCGAAGTCGAAGGGAGCAATCGGAAGGAATTCCCTTGGATACTTTTAATGTGACTTGTGAGGAGAATTTCGCGACAGTGCGTGGAGCGCCTTTCGGTAGGCGTCGGTCTTTGTCCAGAGATAGGGGCTCTTCGCTATTAGGCAGGAGTTCTTCCGAAGGTGATGTGAGGATGATCCCTCCCCGCGCACCACCGACCCCCTCCGCGCCTCGCCTGCACCGGTGTCTACGTGCCCTCGGCGGCAGCTGGAAGAATCTTTTACTATGTGAGTCGATGTGGTTTAACTGCTTGCTCCATAATTCTGTTCATGACCTTGTGTTACTAAGCAGCACCACACTTTTAATAACGTCATTAACCAATAACTTCTATTTTACTAGACTGGTTGTACGGAGCAAAAAATTGGTATCGCGAAAGAAATAAGTACAATTTGTGCGCTATGTTTATACAGATAGGCTTAAAAATTCCTTACCCACTTATATAGTCTCAGTGTGAATCACTCATTTTCTGTGAATACACCTCCGCCTACCTCCTCAGAGATTTACAGGTGTGGGTATATGTATGTATGTATTTAATTTTCTGTTTTATTTCGGGGTGGTATCTTACGAATGGCTTAAGCATTAGCCAGCCAGTTTATTAAAAGTTGTAATGAACGTTACGGCTGAATATCATTCAGGTCGTTTAGTGAACGGCGCCTTTTAGTTAAGGGCCTAGGCAGTTAATTGAACGGCTGATTAGACTAGTTGGCTGTGACATATGTAACACCGATTACTCTGAGATTTGTGAGCCGATTTAGGTACCTGATTCTTGTTTATTTTGATGCGGAATAGTTGCCATTTGAACCCACAAAAAAATATGTTCTCTATACAGCTTGTCTGTCTATACATAGGACTCATTATTATTACACGAATATAAAAAACCAGCCCGTAAATTTAACTCCCAACCTTTACAAATCTGGTTCTTTCTCATTATTTTATTATTTAAATGGTAGTTAACCATTTACTGCGCGTTGTCTAACTTAATTATCGGTGCGACGGGTACAAATGACCGCTGGTAGCTTAGTTAGTTTGAACCTGTGATTAACCGTAGAGCTTAACCAAATGGAACGCTTTCTTTTATGTAAATTAACCGATTGTTTGTGTTACTAAGAGGGGTGGTGATTAATCTGGGGATTAGACAGTGCGGCTATATTTTATTGGTGAATGATACGGGTTAATTAAGTCTGACATAATAGCTGAATAATGATATCGATGGTTAATTAAAATTTATTGTGATTTATCGCCGGAGTGCCGCACGTCTACGGTGTGACTAATTGATTATGCGTTAATTAATATTCAAAGAACAAAATGGGAAATTAATCTTCCTCATCTGTAAACGTATTGGTGAAATTTCTTTTTTTATTTCATTAACATAATTCCTATAAAAATAAGCGGAGTTCATTGATATCTGCTTATTGAACTGATTTTTATCCAACCGTGTAAGGCTATATAGCCAAGGATGTACAATTTTGCTTTATGTTTTTTGAAATGAAAACTTCTTTAGCGGCGTTGGATGGGTAAAAAGTGTTAAACTCGCGTCAGGATTACTTGACCTTTGAACCGTAACCGACGACTGACGTCATACAACATTAGCTACAGGTTGTTTATTTTGTTAGGTACGCTAAGAAGCTTCGTAGCTTAGCGGCAAGCGCTTCGACTGTAAGTCCTTATGGTGTCAGTAAGTACCGGTTTCGAACCTGGGCTTCTGACACTTTTATGATTATTTTTTCTATTTGTAATTTATTACTTTTTGTATTTATTTTTTCTTTTTGTAATTCATTAATTTCTTCTGACAGAAAATTAGTGATAGGTTCTATGATTGGCGCTATATTATAGGTATGGTATGGTATGGGATGTTCTTTTTATCTTTTTCTCTGTATATGACGAAAGAAAGAAAGAAAAAGTTTTCACTTCTGCGGGCACTCCCGGGGTGCAACCCGTCTTTTTTTATAAAAGCTTTGGAGTTTTGAGGTCCTTGGTTACTGCAGAGTGCTTATCTTAACCTACCAACCTATGGGCGTGACTATCGGCTATGAGAGGAGGTCTTGTTCATGAATCAGTGAGTGAAACTTGGACTCTGAAGATTTTGGTTCACCGTATACTTGTTTCAAATGTCAATCATACCCAAAGACGTTCTCTGTATACCGAAATATTGATATTACCTTGCCTATTTTGTGCTCTTCTAAACAATCTGTTTATTATCAAATGTATCAAGTTTTAGCAAATGATTTCCGTTCACGTGCAAGATAGTTCAAATGTTTACTTCATTTATCGTAACATACTTAACAAATAGTATTAGCATAATACAGTCTTTATGTCTTGTATAGAGCGAACATACACTTTCACGGTAAAGCACTAAAATGATTTCATAAATATGATTAAGAAAAGTCGAATGCGTGAATTGCTTTCATGTTTGTGTGAAGTACAGCGTCATTTTATTCGTATATTTCTTTAAAGCTTGCATAATGCAATTGTTGTATCTAGGAGTACGGCAGTGCCCCCGCCAAGTCGAACAAAAAAAAAGTGGCACGGCGCGCGGTACCGTAATTTTCTCGAAGCAGTTCAGGCTATTTTCGACCCCTTACATTGCGCACGTCCCTAAACAATCTAGTTTATATTATGTATTACTTGTTTTGGTCACTATAAGATGTTGTTAGGTTAGATAATTACGTAACAACTTAAGGCAGAAAGTCCCTTAAGTAGGGACTAAATAAATTAATAACCGACTGGTATTACATGTATCTCACAACTTTTTACGGTAGAACAACTGAGGCGAGACTTGGTATTTTTGATAAGTATTGTTATTTTTATGGGAATAGATTTACTAGAAGGTATTTATTATATGTAAAATATTCTTAGCACTAGTGCGACCGCCTTCTGACTCCCCATCCCAACCCCAAGAAACACAGCCCTAAAGCCTCGTCCATTCATCGGTAAGTGTACAAGCAGGTGAGGTTGGTTCCCGTAGATGTTATTTAGACCACTACACAACACAAAATATATAAAGTTCCTCTAATTTGGTGTTAAAACAGCTCTGTACGTGTTGCTGTTGATACGACGTAGGTAGCAATGCGAATGTATTTTATATCAAACTGTTTTAAATCCAATAATAATTAAACTAGCCTTGAAATCGGCTTATACAAACATTTATTGGTATATTATCACATAAATGTACCAATATCCTGTCTATATTGAGGCTGCTCGCCCCCTTATTTCGCCTACGTCCAATGTTAACAGCGCATGCGTGATTCAAAATGGCATTATGAAGTTCTCTGTATAGTAAATTATTAATATCTCACCTATTATAGCCGTATAGATAGCTTATTTATCTGTATTTTGAAATTGTATTGTTGTTTTTTATCAGTTCTATTTCAGTTTTTGCTTTTATAGGACGAGAGAATGTTTACGATGTATAAAAAAGTATGTCAATACGGATGATGTAGTTTATTTATGTTAAACGATGTGTAGAACGGTGGCTATTGTTACTGATTAATTCTAACAAAGTGGGGCAAACAAACAGATATCGTGGAAACGTGGCAGTTGATCCCGAACAAAACTGAGCGGAGATGTGTTCGAAATAATTGTTGGATTAATAAGAGACTCTTATTGTGTAGATTGGGTAGATTATAAAATTTCTAGGATACTAAGATAGTAGACAAGGTAAATAAGGTAGTACCATTAGCAAAGGCGTTCCGCGTTGTCACTTGCATAGGAAATGATAGGACATAGAAGACAAAGGGAAAAAGGTACCACGCGGTCCCCGACTCAACCCCGGTGTGGGGAGGCGCGCATCGTCCTACGATGCGCGCCGCCGCCGTGGCCTGCTTCTGCTAGGGTGACGGGCAGCTCCACCCGTCACCCTCAGGCCCGCGCTCATGGGGGGCGGAGGTCAGTTTGCGCCCTCCGACGCCCGAGGCGCCTTCGGGCGCGTGCAGCAATGTCAGCGAGCCTTTCTCGCTCATCGCGCCGCAGATACCGCCCGAAGCTACCGTGCCCGGTGATAATCTGCGTCTGACGGTACGAGAGGCTACCGTGTGGCCTCTCTAGCCACTCCCCCATGATGGGCCTTACCGCCGCAATCACGGCGTGCTCTAAGGTTAGCCCTCCAGAACTTTTACAAATTAACCCAACATAATTATTACTTGGTCGTGTATTTTATTTGCCTACTGTCGAATTTGAATTAGAGGAAGTAAATTTACAGCAGCTGATGACACTTTGTGAAATAATCATGCCATATTCAATGTAATAGCGATACATTCAGCCCTCGTTCACTCATGTCGCAGCAGCGCCACCCTCAATTGACGGAATCAAAGAAGATTCAACGAATGATTTTATTAGGATCGTCATAATCATTCACTTTGTCACAAAGCCATTTTTTTCATCAATAACTAACAACCCAGTATAATTCAGCTTACTTCGTTTCATTAAAAAATTGACTGTAGTCAAACCCAAAAGGACCATCAATTATAATTGTTCCAAACTCCATTAACTTAGAAAATACTCCGCTCCGCTTAAATCTACACATATCCTTACATGGCACATATGAAAACATAGCTTGTGTATGTACTAGACATGTGTGGCTCTGTTATCTTGTGTAGTGTCGCATAAGCCGCGTTAACCCCCACACTGCGAGAGGTCTCATTAGGAAAATTTAGTGATGGATAATGGAAAAATTTCGGAATGAAAAGAAAAGAAAAAATGAAAAATTTCCAAATTTTTTCCAATTTTTCAAATATTTTTCAAATATTGGAAAAAATGGGGAGTCGACCAAGATCAGAAAATAAAACAAGATAACAAATTTTTATTTGTTACTTTTTACCAAAACACTAAAATTTCTCATATTTAGGATTCCGTACCCTATTACTAAGACTGTTATTTATTATTTTTCTTAAAGACTTTTATGATTTCTTGCATAAGATGATACCGTTCATCACCGGTATACCGGTCAAGTTCATGCGAGATAAATTTACAAATCATTAAATTTGAAATTCTAATGTTCTCATTTTCTTCCGCTTTGTACTCTGGTTCTGTCAACACTGCCGCATCACAAAACTGTTTTTCTGAATTTGGGATTTGTTTTTGGGATTCTTTAACTGTATAATCTGGACTTGACCAACGTTGAGAGTACTGACTGTACTCATCTGGTTCTGATATGTACGTATCACTTCTAGGTAAGCTGCAATTTGGAGTATTGTCTTTTCCGGCGACTTCTGAAAGCTTATTTTTTTTTCTTGGAATGTAATCAGCATTTTCAGTGAATAAATATTCTGATTCATTACGCATATTGTCAAAATTACAGTTCATTTCAGTATCTGATTCCCTATCTGAAGCTAGTATAATCTTTTCTGAAAAACAAATAAACATACCTAGGTACATAAACTCACACGAAGGCAAAGCCACTGAGTCTAAAATATATTATAATGCTACGTGTACGAGTAGTTATACGAACGTGCGATATTAAGTAGATAGATACCTACTAGTTTGTTGGTATTTCTGTTTAATAGTAAAATATTAGTTTTAGGTGCTTACCTTTGGACATCGCTGTCTACTAACAATGGCAGTTTTGTGGGTCAGATCAGTCAAAAACACTCATAAAAGGAGGGAGGTTATGTCGGACTCGAACCGACTAAACCGCACGCCGTCTCTGGGTCGTAGTGCTAGGCCGAAGGTGAGGTTGTCATGCGACATATCCCTCGCACCCCGGCTGACCCAGGGCCATCCCTCTCGGTCTGGCCCTCCTCGGGAAGGGGGGGACCACGCAGTCCCCGACTCAAACCCGGTGTGGGGAGGCCGTGGCCTGCTTCTGCTAGGGTGACGGGCGGCTCCACCCGTCACCCTCAGGCCCGCGCTCATGGGGGGCGGAGGTCAGTTTGCGCCCTCCGACGCCCGAGCCGCCTTCGAGCGCGTGCAGCGAAGTCCGCGAGCCTTTCTCGCTCATCGCGCTGCGCTCGCTCTGCTGTCTCCTTCGCGAGCATGACCTGCTCGCAGAAGGAGGCGCTGGCCGCCCACGCATCCGCGCAGCGGACCATCGCCGCGAGCAGGGTGGAGAGCGTGAGCACTCTCACCCCCAGGCCCGCCACAAGCTCCCGCCTCGGCGTCTCAAACGCCGGGCACTCGGTGAGCGTGTGCAGCCCCGAGTCCACGCTCGCGTCGCAGTGATGGCACTCGGGCGTTGGCTCTATACCCATCAGATGCAGATACCGCCCGAAGCTACCGTGCCCGGTGATAATCTGCGTCTGACGGTACGAGAGGCTACCGTGTGGCCTCTCTAGCCACTCCCCCATGATGGGCCTTACCGCCGCAATCACGGCGTGCCCTGCGCGTGGTTGCCCAAGTCGTCGCTCCCACTCGGCCACCATGACCTGGTGGAGCCGGGATTTCTCGGCCCGAATATCCTCGGGCTCGGGATCGAATCCCCGCTCCCGCGCCTCCTTTCGGAACTGATATAGTGCCGAAAGGGCCCTCGCTTCCAGGATCCACGGTGGCGATCCGGCCAGGAGACTCGCCGCTTCGAAGGATATCGTGCGGTATCCCCTGATGGCCCTGAAGGCCATCGTGCTCTGCGCCGTACGGAGCAGAGGCAGGAATCTGGCCTCCAGGGTGTCCGCCCACACGGGGCACCCGTATAGGGCCATGGACCGCACGACACCCGCGTAGAGTCTCCTGCAGGAGGCCTCTGGGCCCTTCAAGTTGGGCAACAACCGGCCCAAGGCATTCGCCGTGAGCACCAACTTGGGGCGCAGACTTCGGAAATGCTGTCCGAAGTCCCATCGACCGTCAAGCACGAGCCCCAGGTATTTCAACCGGGGCTTGATGTCGATGGGAGTGCCTCCCACTGTAAGGCTGACTCCCGGGCCTGGCCTGCGCCGAGGGCCATGAAAGAACATGGCCTCGGACTTGTGCAGAGCCACCTCGAGACCCAGCCGCCGGATCCTGTCGACGACCTGAACAACCGCGGTCGTGGCCCTCAGGGTCGCTTCGCGGTGCGTAGCCCCGCTCACCGTCCCCAGCGTGTCGTCCGCATAACACGTGACGGTGGCACCGTACGCGAAGCACCCAGTCGTAACCGATGTTCCACAGGAGTGGCCCCTGGACCGAACCCTGTGGAACACCGCACGACAATGTGTAAAATAAACCATTGACCATGAATCTGTATTAAAATATAACTTTGCACATTAGTTTTTTTTTTAAACAACATGTAAAGCCATTAAATCGTTTGAATTTCAACTTATTATGAACTATATTTTATAAACTATTTCATTTAAACTAATAATTTCGATAAAAAGATATATTTCCATTATTTTTCCAATTTTTCAATTTTTCAGAAAAATTATTGAAAAATTTCCGGCATTTGAAATTTTTCGGACAATTACCCATCACTAGGAAAATTGCCTTTTTAATTTTCCGTTACGTTGGTCTCGCAGGCCCTTGTCGAACAATAACATGGTTAAGTACCACTAGATGCTGTAGTTTATGGTTGACAGCAAGCCGGAACATGTGTTGGGCGTAATTCATATGCCCCGGCCGGAGGAAATTGTTTCTTATACATGTATGTTATTCAGATACTCGTACTTTACATCTCTTGTTTTATGTCTAATAGTTTAGAATTGTTTTCATTACATAGTATTAGCTTTTCCATGACTGTAAAGATGGGTTCACTAACTTGTAGTTTGGTCAAAAAGATCTGTTTTGGTCTCTGGTTAGTATTCTATTTGTGACGAAAATTTGAAGCATTAACAAGCAAATTACATATAACAATAAATCTGTTCAATTAATATAAATGTATGTTATATATAAATGATACAACACTTTAATTCAATAAAAATGTCCGCGCGTAATATAAACATCAACAAATTATAGCAACTGCGTAACAATAGATTTTTTTTCTTTTTTGTTACATCAAGATTATTTGGCAGCTATAGGCTATCAATGTGTCAAGCCCGTGCATATAACAAAAATTATGTTGTCTGCATAATTTGGCAGGTTTACAAATGCAGGAACGTTGTATTTATTTACATCAAAATTAAAAAAAAAAAACTAATTTTTATTTTATTTTTATCTAAAACGATGAGCAAAAGGTTAATTGTTATGTTTGACAGTCTATGTATGTCGACCTATTCCTTCGTGGTTGTCGAGAGACGGGACCGGTTGGTTTTTATGCTTTCTACATCAACCGATTAGTCTCAATCTACTGAATGTGATATTCAGTAGAATGAGACGAATCGGTTGATGTAGAACAGTAATTGAAAAAAAAGCAACGGTGACAACCTAATGTACGTCACATTAGGTTGTCACTGAATTAGGAAATGAGCTATCATTAGGACGTCAGATATATCGCTTCTTGTTAATCTTGAACAATTTTGAGTATATATGTATTATTGTAATGCGGTCTAACCGTTTTTTTTTTTAAATCAAAAAGCCTTTTTATACTCTGTAACTTAATTTCTCGATTTCGACTTCAAGATTAGATTACACATCACAGTTTGATTACGTCTCAGTGATAAATATTTGTTTATGCAAATATATATCTATTTACTTAGACTTAGCATTATATTGTTATACGTATGTTTTGTTTTGAAGCTAACATGTCGCACAATATGAATACACAAAACTCACAATATTGGCTTGTAGAACAACTGTCGTTTAATTTGCATATACTGAGTGTGTTGTGCGTGTTTCATTATAATAATAATATCTGCCGTGTTTGTATTCAACACGATTACTGACTGTAGGCAACTTTTGACTATTATAGAAAAATCCATTCTCTGATTTGTGCGAATTAAAATTGTGGAAATAACTATAACCTACAGACATATTTATCTATCGCTCAAAATTTATAGTCCAAAAATAAATATGTAAAATCTAATCATTTGAACATATTTTCAACATTGATTTGTGTTTTCAAAAATAATTTCGCAATCCTAATTATAATTAAATCCTTTCTTTTTTAATTACACTAGTGACCCTTAACAAAATAAAAAGATAAACTAATATTTCTAAATATCTCATTACTGAATATCCCTTTTCGCAATATCCTACACAGCGTTTGAGGGTTGTCAGATTTGTCGCTGACTATTTTAGGCCTATGGACAAACCGTCGGATGTTTGTGGGCGTTTTAGCGAAATTGCTTTTGTTTGTACATCTGCTGTCGTCCGCGATTTCCTCGTTAATTAATTATACAATGTATGTCAGATTACCAGCGCTGTCGAGCCTTCCATTACTGTTAATATGTTACGAGATATGAGTGACGTATCAATAGGTTTGATATTGCCAAATTATTTTTTGTACTCTCTAAACCTATTTATCCCTTATAAGAGAAAACGTTTTGATTCTTTTTAATCGTCCGTTATGCTCGTTTACAAATTATTTTGGCATATAAGAGGCAATGATATACTTGTATTATTGTGTATGTATTGTAGCACCTGCAGAATAGAGTAACCGTAGTATCTCTTTCCGTAGTTGTCATAGAATACTAAAGAATAGTGCTGTTCTTTATCCGACTGTAAATTTGCAGCCCATCGAGTGCCCGCCAGATGGTGATAGGCTCCCCTCTATTACATAAGTAGGACCGAGACTCATAGTCGGTGAAATAAGGATATTAATACACTTCTGCCTACCCGTTAAGTATGTGTATATTTTAATGTAACATAAGATAACAACTACACAACAAGATTCATAATTATAATACAGCTAGACGGTGAACATTAATTAATAAGCCAATATAGCGGCTTAGGGTTTCAACTGCGACATTTGTAATTGATGGCGTTTCGTGAATTGATTTCTTGACAATCGAAATATAAATCACAGGTTGACATCTGTGACAAACGTTATACCTTTGAAATTGATTTATTACTAGCTTGTGCCCGCGGCTCCACCCGCCTGGATGTCGGTTATCACGAGTTTTAGTCATATCATAACTCAATTCAACCGATTGCTATTAAACTTATGTACAATATTAAGTCTGTCTAAAACATAAAAAAAAAAACAAATAAATCCGTTTAGTAGTTTTTACGTCCATCACGGAAAAACTGACAAGAATTCCAAAAAAAATGTGAATGTGTGTGTATTCGGAATAGATAATCTAACTTGACCCAAATATTTTTATGATTACTGCTCCACTCCCTTGGGTAGTAGCATGATGTTTTATAGCCTATAACCTTCCTAGATAAGCGGACTGTTCAACATATAAATAATTCCTCTATTAGAATCAGTTTTGTCCAGCGCTCATTGGAGAGTATTTGTGCTGTCAGTGGAAAGACCAAAGGCTTGTCCTGCTCAAAAGGTAATACAGCACAGAAGCTCACTGTGCTTAATTGTGACTCCCCTAGAGTTGCCCACGTCTATAGGCCACGGAAACCACTTTTCATCAGGTGGGCCGTGAGCTAGTCAGCCACCTAAGTGGTATAAAAAATGGCGGGTTCAAAAAAACACATTAGTATTGATCAGATACAAACTATTGTCAACAATATAATAATATTTGCGTTTGATTACAAAACGAATTCGCAACGAGTGAATCTAAAACAATCAAATACACTTTCACCGATACAATCAAAACATCTTTATCGTTCATTGAAGCTTATTTGCAAACTGTACTGAGTTTTAATAGGCTATTAATCACTGTGAAGCTATTGAGTACTGTACAGTTAGCAGCGGAAATACATTGACACTGACGATAAAGTTTTTTTTTCTACCAAATAATGTGTAAAGTGTAAAAGTAGAAGTAAACTTTTACCAATTACACATTATTACTACTACTTAAATCTATCTTTTTATGCATCTTATTAGTTAATAGTAAGCGGCTACCGTACCTGGTATCTACGGGAGAATGGAATGAAGTAGAAAATATACCAGCAACATCGTGTTATAACATTTACATGCCGACGGGGGGAGGGAGGGGTTGTACTCATGGTGTATGATAGAACAAATCGTACATCACCTTTATAGCCGCCACCATATCATATCAGATGTGTGGTGGTATAAACGGTAAATTACGAAATATTATTTTAAGAGTGCACCTAGCAAGAAAAATAGTATTAAAATAATAATAGGTTGATATATTTGCAAAATAATTTTCCGCGACGAAAAAAAATTGTACGAACAAAGATCTTTTTACGCGAAGCATACCTACTTTTATTTGAATAATGCAGAATCAACTAAATTGATTATGTGCTTGATATGAACTTAAAACAGATACGATATATGCTGGTTTCTAGACGCATGGTTCACTGTTTTAACTCAGGTTAAACCGCGCCTTATTTTATGATTTTCTACGAATGACTTTATTTGCAATAATGTCGGTTTCTACCAGCGAGTAATGAGCCATAACTAGTGCGTGAAGATTACGCTCAGATTATTAGGTCAGCGCAAGTGACACTGAGATTACACTGTGCCTCATTCGGACTTATATTACGGTGCACTGTGCCTCGTTCAGACCTACTAACCTAACCTAACCAAAGTTAGGTTACTTGGGAGAGTTTTGCGTAACTACTCTCTTCCGCCTGTGCCATCTTCCGCGAGTGCGATGCGATGCGATGTGCGATCTTGGAAATAGTGTAACTTTTTTTTACACATTGGATTAAGTTTTACCCCTACACTTACAAATGAGCTTTACCCCTTTATAACATTAGTATACAAAATAATAAATAAGTTTCACTATAATGTATCAAGAAAACTAAATAGGTTTCGTTATTTTTTTATGTGGTATTGGTATTACTGTTCCAACTGAAAAATCGCACAGCACCTGAAATGGACCAATTCTAGACGAACAAAAATAATCTTTGTAGAATTCTGTATTCCAATAAATTCATCTTAACAATCAGAATTGCAATAAAACACTTGCTTAAATACTTACATAAATAGCAATATCGTAAATAGCAGTATCAACGCCAAATATTGCAATTAATAAGGAAAGGAAGGGTTTATTCCGCTATTTTGTCTTATGAATTATATTGATCAATATCTTACCCTTCTGGTAATCCATCAATTTCATACATAAACCCTGTCAGACTGTGGCCGAACACAAATGTTGCAATGGGGTATGAATTATTCGCACAATCTATTTATTTGATATATTTAATAAATACTGAGACTCGAAGGCTCCTGTGGTCCTGAATTCAAAATGCCTGTGGTACTAAATTTATTTCGGTGAAATCTATCTATTCGGACCAATTGGTAATATTTTTCGGCAGAATTCAAACATGAACAGACATTACACATCATCATAGCTTCATATATAAGAATTATTTATATTGTTGTAATAAATTTACTTATTCAAAAGCTGGTGGCTGTTTCCAATTGATTCTTAAAGCTAGCCGTTCGTAACTTTAACCTTAAACTTTTTAAACTACAGAGTAGCGTTTTCACACTATCCGATATCTGATATCGGAGCAAGTCAAATGTATGACATAATATATGTATCTGTCGGTTATCGCAGCCGACACTACCGTGTTGGCCTGATATCGGATCACAAAGAGACTAAGGCAGCGACTGCAAGCAATTTTCTACCTTAATGACATTTTCTACGTAACTAACGTGTCTTTTCGTTAATAGAAGAAGTTGATCACGAATATATAAGAAAAAAAAACGCGATACTATGTTATATCCATAAGGTCGAAAATTTCTTGCACTTTTCTTTACATTCCTAGCATCCCTAACTAGTCTGTGCTTTCAAGCAAATGGCCGTACCGGGCCGATTTTATCGGATATATGTGAAAACAACACATAGAGTCGGCTATCGGAGGTCGGCTATCAGCGTCCGACACCGATATCGGATATCGGATGAATGTGAAAGCGCTCTACAGTGTCGCAAATTCAATTTTATTTTCATCGCAAAAATGCCTAACGTGTTTAGTTTCCAATTCAAGAAATGAAGCCAGTTTAGCTTTGTTAGTGTAAATTAATATTTCTTGGATGTATTTTGAAAATATCACGGGGAATCACGGCCGTGGACGAGCTCAAATTGACAAAGTATAGATTTATTACAAAACAATCCGCGTGCGCCAGGGACTTTTACTTATCACGATTTAGGGCCAAGATATATAGAATTAGCAATATATATATATATATATACGTACCTATGTAATATCCAAGAATAAACATTTATAAGAGGTCAATTTCAACAGCATTTTGTAATAGCTACGATATGCTTGAACTCCAGGCATAATACAACCAATTGCTTGCCGGCAGTGCCATGTCAATTACAAAGCAATCAACTATAAATAGCATTTAATAACGAGGAATAACAATAAATCTCTATCTAGTTAATGCTAAATAGCAGATAGCAGATATATAGCAGCTATATTTACATTGAATTGTTACCTGATATTAGATTTTGGTTTGCATAATAGAGGTATTCATACGTACTGAATGGAGTCGTAAATAAAGTTGTGCAGGACCTGGATAATATAATTGATCGACATAAGATTGGGTATTTTATGAGCTTAGTGATGTTTTATGTAGCTACTAGCTCGGCTGCAGGAGGGCCAGACCGAGAGGAATGGCCCTGGGTCAGCCGGGGTGCGAGGGATATGTTGCGAGACAATCCTAACTACATCCTAATCCAATCCTAACTCCGGCCTAGCACATGGACCCACAAACGGCGTGCGGTTTAGTCGGTTCGAGTCAGACATAACCTCCCCCTCCGGCTCCGGAGAGGGGGGGGGGGGCGTAAAAAAAAGTCTAGCTCGGCTGCGCCCGCGTCAAGATCTCGATCTGCTTCCGCAATCTCTGGTAACCTTTTCTAGGGTTAAAGGTAGTCTCTGTGTTATTCCCGACTATAATATATCCCTGTACTAAATTTCTGATTGATCCGTCCAGCCGTTAAAGTTTGATTGAATAACAAACATCTCAACCACTTTACAAATGAAAGGTACAGGCAGGGTGTAACTGCTTCCGTGACCAAGCTCTTCTTCCCATGCGCGGTGGCGGCATACAGCATCGTCCGCAAGATGGGGGTCGCCAGCGCGACGACCCAGTTGCTAACAGGGCATGGTGGGTTCTCCGAGTACTTGACCCGCTTCAAGTGCAAGGAGGACCCATCATGCGCCTGCGAGCCAGGGGTAAGTGAGACTGTCGTGCACCTTGTCGTGGACTGTCCGATCCACGCAAGGGATCGGTACAATTTGGAACAAAAAATTAAAGTAAAGATAAACGTCGAGAACTTGCCAACATTGATGACCAAAAATTTCAGAGAATATTTCTTAGAGTACTGGGAAAAAATCGTACATATGGTTAACAAAAGAAATAGCGGTTAAGGACGCCACCAGTGGATATTTTGTGTATACCTAGGAGCTAAGAACGATGTAACTTTAATATATATATAAGAACCATGGTGTAAATAAACATAATCTGTGTATAAAAATATACAGAGAACCAGATTTCATGTTTACGTACATTAAGTTAGTAAAAAGATGGTAATTAGTTAGTAAATAATTATAAGATATAAAATGTAAAATTATGAAAAAATAAAGTACACAAAGCACGTAACAATAAACATAACCCCCCTCCACTATTCCCAAAGTATGAAAGGCTTAGCGCGAAAGTACGAGAAGTATACATGCGAGAACTGGTATGGTACTAGAGGACTAGAATGAAAGCGAGATACTTAAGATACTAAGTAATTCAATAATAAGTCACTAAACCCTGAGTGGGTTTTTTGTAAAATGAATAAAAGACTAGGAGGAGAACAGCATTGTTTAGAGTAGGCTCTGGCGACACTTCGGTACAGCCAAGAGGTGCTAGATAAAAAAAAAAAAAAAAAAACCAATTTACAAAATTTTTGGTTAAATTTGTTACACCGTTTCTTCTCCACCAAACTTAGGTTTAGTAGAATTATTATTGAAGTTAATAAGAAACAACTACTTCTAGATTGAATAAAAATTTTTTGAAGTGAAAACTTCTTTAGCGGCGTTGGATGGGTGTAAAATATTAAGGAAGCGTCAGGATTAGTTGACCTTTGAACCGTAACCGACGACTGACGTCATACAAGATTAGGTACAGACTATGTATTTTGCAACTTACAATAGATATCGTCGTAGCTTAAACGGTAAGCACGTCGACTGTAAGTCCTTATAGTTTCAGATAGTATCGGGTTCAAACCACCTGGCCTTCAGGGATTTTTTGTGATTGTTTTTTCTTATTTATAATTTATTACTTTTGGTGATTATTTTTTCTTTTTGTAATTTATTACTTTTTATGATATTTTTTTCTTTCTGTAATTTATTATTTTTTGTGATTATTTTTTCTTTTTATAATTTATTAATTTCTTCTGACAGAAAATTAGCAGAAAATAAGTGATAGGTTCTATGATTAGCGCTATATTATAGGTATGGTATGGTGTGTTCTTTTTTATCTTTTTCTATGTATATAACGACGAAAGAAAAAAAGAAAATGTTTTCACTTCTGCCGGCACTCCCAGAGTGCAAACCGTTTTTTAACTTAGACTTTCACATGTATAATATTATTCGGAAATATAGGATAGGATAGGATTGCCGCATTAGTTTTGCTTTTATCATAAAATTGAAAGTCAATTAAAAAACTTTTTAACACTTACCCAAATTTTAGTGGACACTGCTTTTGATTCTGGTATTGAAAGTGGCAGGTGTATAATAGATCTACTTTTGGGTCAGCCCCTATGAGTTAAATTTTTAAGCATTTTTCTTGCTAAATATTCAAAGCGATTTCGATCTCCACCGTCTCCTCAAAGACGGATATAAAAGGTGAAATTTGGATTGGTTAGGGCGAGGTCTGGTAGCTTAGTGGTCAAATCATTGCCCCTGTAAGGCAAAGATCGTGGGTTCAAAAACCCCACCTAGATCGATTAAATTTTTCTATTTAAATCGGTTAGGTACCTCTCTTTAACCGACTTCCAACTTATTTATTTTTTTACAATTTCCATTACGCTAAATTTAAATAATGTTCACCAAACACCGAAGGAAATTTTAGATATATTCTATGGTGGGACCAGAACCTTGGTACCAAAACTTTTATTTAACTTATCATACCGAATATGAAAAAAATACATAAAAATTAATATAATAATATTCAGGTCATCCCCAAACCACGCTAAATAAACGTAACGTAATATTGTCTTTACCGAGAATCAAACCAGTACCTGACTAATTGGGCATCGAGTCGTATAAAACTGTATTGGGAAACACTGAGCCAGTTCTCATTACCAAAATAAAAGCTGATTTAAAATCGAAGTTTAAATCTTATGTAATATAGCATTTTCAAATTGTACAATCAACAGCAGAATAATCTTGATGAAAATTGTGCTCATAAAAACTTTTTAACAAAATAATAAACCTTTTTTATATAACCTTTATAACTAACTTCTAATGTACTGATTCTGAGTAGGTATATACCACATCTAAGTAGGTATATATTTTTATAAATAGTTGAGTTTTTAATTAACCTTAACTATGTAAGTTCAACTAGCTAAGTAATTTTGAGTCGGCGCCAGACAATCAATGTACAAAGATCACTAAATTACCTTAAATTTAACTTTCTTGTTCTGATATTTTGTACCCACTATTATTTCTTACAATAATACAATTTAAATAAATGAAACTGTTTAATTTGCTCATAATACCTTGGTTTTAATATCATTTTATATTAGATATTTCTGACGCTGACTGTAACTGCATGTGCCATACATTGGTTCGAGATGTATATCTGTGTCCTACTTTAAAAGGACTTAAGTGCACCTGTTGTTGATTTATCTTTAAAGAGTATTATTGATTTTAATCTTCATAAAAAAAAATGAATGCACGTTTCCCTTGTAGGTTAAAATCAGTGTTACAATTTCTATCTATGTTCGTTATCCAAGACATCCTCACATGCATGATGGCGTGATGTTATGTTACGTAATAGTAGAAAAAATGCCTAGATATGTGATGACAGCAATCGCTGTGGATTTGCTGGCATTGACTGAAGAGTTCCATTGTCGGTCTCCAATACTTTTCATCGTATCTCTTTTTTTGGAATTCGGTCAAAAATGCTAAAATCCCGGATGCCTCTTGATCGTAGGGCCGACTTCTTAACCACTAAGCGACCGGTGCTTTTAATTTATTAAGCATTATTAAATTTTCACTGAGATTTTATCACTTATCAGCGACATAATCACTTAAACAGCGTCAGCCATCACGGGGCACGGCTCCTTCAATAAACACCTTTTTATTTAGGAATCACCGACAGCCCTCTCTGCAGAGCCTGCATGAGAGAGGAGGAAACAGCGGCACATGTGCTCCAACACTGTCCTTCAACCGCCACATACAGGGCTAAGTACTTCAATAATACAGGTACGCTCCGGGAGCTCACCAGCAGCGTGAAGAGCCTGCTGGCGTTCTTCAATGAGTTGGGTTGGATCGAGTGAAATGCCCACTCTCTCGCAAAAACCGCGCCATGACGTGAAGTTGCGGATACCAGCCCGAGATACCATACCACCATACCAAACAGCGGTATTACTTTTAGTTGAATTTTGTTTAATGGCGACCAATTCGGGGATTGACTATCTAGTTGTCTGTTTATCATAACCTTCCTGTTTAGTTCAATAGTGTTCTTCGAAACAATATAGTTTATTGGCAGTTGCTCAAAACCACTAAGTCTGTTATTCGAAAGCTCCCTGAATTTGCCCATTGTTCGTACACTTACGAACAAACCGATGTACCCACATTTCCAGATGGAGTTACTATCTATATTTGCTAACAGAATATTCAATAATATTTCACCAGACCAGGAAAGCCAGGCACTATTTTATTATACCTATCTAGACGAACATTAGTCTTACTTACACTGACGACTGCCTTTGATTTTTATACAGCTGAGGTGGCAGAAAAGCACACGGCCTACCTGATGGAAAGTGGTACCGTGGCCTATGCTCGTGTGCAACACCAGGGGCGCACACTCGCGCTGCCGACCCTGTAAATATAGAGAGATTTTGTGCCATCAGTGTAGAAGACAAAGCAGGAGTAGCCTTTGATCGTCCCACTGACAGCACAAAAACTCTCCAGTGAGCTCTGGCTACCCTACTCACCACCGGGAACACAATACGAGGTTATTATGGCCACGGTATTCTGTAGGGCTTCCCCAGTCGGACTGCTCAATTGGACGGAAATACCGTCGTGTCCTACCTCCTATAACGTATAATGCCTGTTCCCAAAAGGAAAATCTGTGCTAGAGCCTCATCCGTTTATCATGACGTTGGTTTGGGCCCCAAAGGTAGGCCCAAACAAAACTCGTATACCTACATTCATTCTAGATTTCAAACTCCTACTTAGAATTTGTTAACCCAATCCAATATTGAGCCCAAATCAGGGCAATCCGGGACCTCATGAGCAACAGCCACCATTGCGCCTTTCAGTTCTTACTAAAATGGCGAAGGATGCTCCCAGTGCATAACCAGCCCATTGTTCGCACATCATAAATATATCGACGATTGAAATCCAAAAAGATATAAGCGACAATAATAGTTATTGAAAAACCCACCGTATTCTACAGCATTATTGTTGTTATTTGGCTCCATTTCCTTTTTAAAATCGAAGTCGTGTACGTCGTTTTGTCTATCAATCATCTGTATATATAGGTATTTATACTTAATTGACACCTGTGTATGAGATAACTGTGTATCTTGTAACGATTTAACATCGATATATTTTGGAAAGTTGCCGGTGTGTTATCAGACGGAATAACGGAACGAAACTATTTTCATTGAATGTTTTTTTCTCTCAACAACGGCAACTATAAGATATTCGTATCGGATATGCGGAAATAAAATTCGAGAACGTTCGATCAGTTTGCGTAAGATATAAAAAAATAGATTAAGAAAAGTTTAGTAGGTGCTGTATCGTCTGTCCAATATGACTGACCTACTAAGTTATGCCAGGCCTTTACACGTCAAAGATATAATAACAAATAATTTGAAAAGACGGTAGTATAGGAGAATTTGGATAGCTTCAGGTGTGGCTCGGTGGCTCAGTGGTCAGAGCATTCCCCCTGTAAGGGAAAGATCGCGGGTTCGAGTACCACCTGAGCGATTCACTTTTTTCTATCTTAATCGATTTGAAAAGTTAGCGTAGTGAATGCCTCAAAATTTCATTGAATTTGAAAAGAGATATAGAAAAATAAATGAACGAGTGAAGACGGTGTCAAGGGAGCTGACAGAGGAATCAGCATATTTACTACTATTCTACTAGTGGATAATTGAAGAAAAAGTGCATTAGATTCCGCGATCCTCTAATACGCAACAGTTATATATATAAAAAACCTCACGCAAATACCCTAAAACTCGTACAGGAATGCTATATCACTACATAGTATAAAACAAAGTCGCTTTCTCTGTCCCTATATCCCTTTGTATGCTTAAATCTTTAAAACTACGTAACGGATTTCGATGCGGCTTTTTTAATAGATAGAATGTTTTTTTTTTTTTGATTGAAGGGAAAGGTCTATATGTATAATACATGTTTAATATAGTAGAGGGTGCAGCGGGAACGGGATCTGACGCCACGCGGACGGAAAAATATTGGCGGTACGAAGTTCGCCGTGTCAGCTAGTTACTAAATAAACAACAAATATTTCAGTATAAAAGTGTATAATTTTCCGTAATTCAGAAAATACTGCATAGTCCAACGCCCCGGGCACTATAGTACCTACCTGGGGTGCTGGTTGGGTAACCTCCACGTTGGCTTCTCCGTTTCTTCCCCCTTTGGACCGCGGTCCTGGGGAGCGGAAGCGGGGGGGCTGGTGCACCCTGGACAACGGCTAACAGACTCCTACCTTGGGAGTTCTGTTGGCCGTTGACGAATAACCCGACGGCTGACCTCACGAGGAGGTCGTGGGATGGCGGGCCTGCAAGGCCCGCGGGAAGGGGTCCGTAGGATACCCTTCCATTTCAACAGCCCTTTTGAGGGCTAGCTGACCCCATTGCACGAGGGGGTCGTGGTATGGCGGGCCTGCAAGGCCCGCGGGGAGGGATTCGTAGGGTTCCTCCCACCTCAACAGCCCTTTTTAGGGCTAGCCGTCGCTCCCGGTACCCCTCTGCTTTAGCAGAGGAGACACGGGAGAGGCGATGGGATCCGCTGGATCCGGGGACGGGTCGGCCTACTGCTCGCGCAGGGGCTGACGGGCATTCGTGCCTCCGTCGGCGTTGGGAGAGTTGGCTACTCCCCCGTATCGCGTAACCTCCGAGATATCGACAACGACCTGAGTGCTAGCCACACTCGGGAACGCCGATATCCTGGAGGCCGCGGGGCTTGCCTTAATTGGCCGGCCCACGACAAGGAAAAGTCTGAAAACCCGACAGCGAAGTCGCTTAAAACCTGTGGATACCTGGGGACCTCCACAGTATGTACCCCGCTTCCTGGAATGGCCGTCACCCAGGAAGTGTAATTAGAACGGTTCTTCTCGTGGGAACAAAATGGAGTCTCTTATTACAAATCAAAAAACAAAACCCCAACCAAGCGAAACAGTCTGCGCGAAGGTCGCGCAGCATCACGACGCGGAAGTCGCGTCCCAGGCGGTGTCGGAGAACTTCGACACCGCCACTGATAGCAGGGTCAGCAGCCCGGTGGGACTGCAGACTCGGAAAGCTATGTGGCGTAAGAGGAGCGCCAGAAAAAAAGTTCCTCGCCCACCTAAGACGGAGTCGGATGTTGAGCTCACGCTCACCGACTCGTCTTCCAGCAGCAGCAGCCATAGTGGCGAAGAGATGCTGCGCCCCCCCCCCACCCAAGCTGCTAGCGGTCGGCCGCCGCAAAGCGCGGGGTGGCAAGCGGCCCACCCCCGAGGTGCGCGCCCCAGTCCCGAAGGGTGCCCCAGCGCCGCCGAGTTCCTCCACCTCGGCGGCGCCCTTGCCCGGTGATAGAACATCCCGGGAAGCAAGGGAGGCTCTGCAGGGGTTGCTAGTGGCCCGCGCAGAGCTTCTGGGGATGGAGGAGGACCGACTGTGTCAGGCGGTGAGGCGCCTAGTCGATGAGTTCGACCTGTTGAGGGCGGAACTGGCTGAGGCCCGCGAGGAGCGGTCCCAGCTGGGCCAAAACCGGGTCGAGCTCATCAGGCTGCCGGAAGGGCGCGTCACGCGGTCAGCGACACGCAGGTCGGCGGCGCAGCCGGCACGCAGTGGACAGACATCGCCGGCGCGATCGAGGTCGCCCCTGCGGGACGAGTCGCCGGAGCAGCCGGAGGAGCGGGCCATTTCGCCGTTGTGCTGCCGAGGGGCGGTGTTGACCCAGCCCGCAGAGCCGTCAAGTCCGCTGGAGGTCTGCATGGCGGCGTTGGCCGCCATGGAAAAGCGGATGGAGGCGGCTCAGGCGGCATATGAGGCGCGGCAGGCGGCGCACGAGGAGCAGACGCGGTGTTGTCTGGAGGCCATCATGGCCTCCATCCACCGTCCGCCCCTGGCGTCGTCAACCGGGGGGTACGCCGGAGCGGTAAAGAGGGGCCCCACGCGCAGTGGTCCCACTGCGCCTGTTACTGCTCCCGCCCCGGCTACTATCGCCGCGCCGGCCGGGGGTGCCAAGGGCAAGGGAAAGGGGAAGGGCAGGGGAAAAACGTCCTCGGCCCCAGCCCCGGCCCCGGCACCGAAACCAATTCCTGCCCCAGCTGCCTCCACCAGCTCCGCACCGGCGGGGGGCTGGGAGGTGGCCGGCGAGGCCAGGAAAAGGCGGAACGCCAAAAAGAAGGCAGCCAAAAGGGCCAAGAAGGCCCAGGCTGCTGCAAAGGGAGCGCCAGGAGCGCTGCGCGTCCCCCGCACCACCGCTGTCGTCTTAACGATGACACCGGAGGCTGCGGAGAGGGGCGTGCAGTACACTGCTCTGGTGAAGCAGGCGAGGGGCCTCATCGATATGAGGGCCCTCGACGTGGCGGGGACCCTCCGAGTGACACACACTCGGACGGGTGCCCGGCTCATCCACGTCCCTGGCGCTTCGAGCGGTCCCAAGGCTGATGCCATAGCGGCTAGGCTGAGGGAGACGCTCGACGCAGCTGACGTCCGGGTGTCCAGGCCCATCAAATGCGCAGAGCTGCGCATTTCGGACCTGGACGACTCCATCACGGTTGACGAAATCCGGGTCACCGTGGCGGAGGCCGGGGGCTGCCCCCCTGAAGCGGTCAAGGTCGGAGCAATCCGCTACGGCCGTCGCGGACAGGGGGCAGTAGTTGTCGGCTGCCCCATCGCAGCAGCCCAAAAGGCTGCCGACATGCGGACCCTCGCGGTGGGCGGAGTTGTAGGGGTGCGGGTACGCCTCCTACAGGACCGACCGGCCAGGTGCTTTAGGTGCCTGTCGGTCGGCCACGTGGGAGTGCAGTGCACGGCGGAGGTGACGGTCGGTGACCGTTGCTTCCGCTGTGGCCAACCCGGTCATAGGGCCGGTGGTTGCGAAGCTCCGCCGCACTGTTTTAGGTGTGCGGCGGAGGGCAAGCCGGCCGACCACAGGGTTGGCAGCAAGGCCTGCACCCGCGGGGAGCCGAAACCGCGAGGTGGGCGTTCCGCCAATAGTTCGGGGCGGGATGCGGAGATGGTTCCATAATGGATCCCCAGCTCCGCATCCTGCAGGCGAACTTGGGCCACGGTGTCGATGCTCAGGCACTTCTGCTCCAGAGCATGGCACAGTGGTCCATACACGTCGCCGCTGTCGCCGAGCCATACACTCACCGACCACTCGGGCCCGCTTGGGTGGTCGACCTGGATGGATCGGCGGCACTGGTGCATAACGCCGCTGCGGGTGCCCCTCCCCTTGTAGTAATCGCAAGGGAGCATGGCATCGTAGCGGCGCGTGTGGGGGAGATTGCGGTCGTGGCCGTTTATTTCGCGCCGAGATTACACCGACTAATCGGGCATTATCGGCGGTCGCTGGAGCGGCTGACCGACGTCGTCAACGCCTGCACACCTCGCCCGGTTCTCGTGCTCGGGGATTTCAACGCCTGGTCTGTGGCCTGGGGTTCCCGGCGCACGGACGCGCGAGGCAGGGCTCTGGAGAGCTGGGCCGATACCCTCGGTCTAGTTCTCCAGAATCGCGGGGCCGAAGCCACGTTTGTGTCGGGGGAGCGCAGGTCGATCCTAGACCTTTCGTTCGCGAGCGCTTTCCTGTCACTTCGCGTGCGGGACTGGCGTGTCGTCGCGGAGGTGGAGACTTTGTCGGACCACCGATATGTTCGGTTGGATGTCTCCCCTCCCGCGGGGGATGCGCCGGTCGCAACGGCCCAACGCGAGCCGCGCTGGGTGCTGGGGCGACTGAATCGGGAGGACCTCCTGGAAGCCGCCATCGTACAGGCCTGGGCCATTGCGCCGGACAGGCCTGTCGATGTCGACGATGAAGCGGCGTGGTTCCGGGAGGCCATGACACGTGTCTGCGATGCGGGTATGCCTAGGGCTCCAGCCTATAATCCGAGGCGTCGGGTCTACTGGTGGAATGCGGAGATCGCGAGGCTGCGTCAAGCCTGCGTGATCACGCACCGCCGGTGGGCTCGATTCCGTAGGAGGCGTAGCCGTCCCGCAGACTCGGAGCCCCGACTGGCGGAGCTTCACGAGGGATACAGGGAGGCCAGGAATGCCCTCCGAGCGGAGATCAAGCGGTCCAAGGCCGCTTGTTACCGGGAGCTCCTGGAGACGCTGGAGCGGGACCCATGGGGGCGGCCTTACCTTATGGTAAGACAAAAGCTGCGCCCCCGGGCCCCTCCGCTGACCCAGGTGCTCGAGCCGGCTCTGCTCGGGGGAGTGGTCGAATCCCTGTTCCCGGCGCGAGCGGAACATGTTCCGCCGCAGATGGCTCCGCCGCCTCGGTCGCCTATGGCGCCCGGTGCGGTGATTGACGACGATGTGCCCGAGGTCACTCGGGTAGAACTAGAGCTGGCGGTGCGAAGGCTTGGAGCCAAAAAGAACACCGCCCCGGGACCCGACGGCATTCCAGGCCGCGCGTGGGTCCTAGCTCTAGGGGAAGACGGTCTCGAACCCCGACTGAGAGGGTTCCTCAGCGCATGTTTGGAGCGGGGCCAGTTTCCGAAGACGTGGAGGACGGGGAAACTGGTCCTCATCCGCAAGATGGGGCGCCCGGCGGACGAGCCGTCCGGGTACCGGCCCATAGTGCTGCTCGACGAGGTGGGCAAGCTCTTTGAGAGAGTCATTGCCAAGCGCCTCGTCGAGCATCTCTCTAGAGTGGGGCCGGACCTGGCGAATACTCAGTTCGGGTTCCGCCGGTGGCGTTCCACTGTCGATGCCATCATGCGTGTGAGGACTCTGGCGGAGGATGCGGTCGCTCGGGGCGAGGTGATGTTGGCGGTGTCCTTGGACATCTCCAACGCGTTTAACACCTTGCCCTGGAGTTGCATCAGAGAGGCGCTCGTGTATCACGATGTGCCTCTCTACCTCCGCCGCATAGTCGGGGCATACCTGACGGGGAGAGCCGTCGTCTACCCGAGTTCGACCGGAGTCGGTAGGCGCGAGATGTCGTGCGGTGTTCCACAGGGATCGGTCCTGGGGCCGCTGCTGTGGAACATCGGTTACGACTGGGTGCTTCGCGGTGACTTCGCGTACGGTGCCACCGTCACGTGTTACGCGGATGACACGCTGGTGACGGTGGGCGGGGCTACACACCGCGAAGCGACCCTGAGGGCCACGACCGTGGTTGCTCAAGTCGTGGAACGGATCCGGCGGCTGGGTCTCGAGGTGGCTCTGCACAAGTCCGAGGCCATGTTCTTTCATGGCCCTCGGCGCAGGCCAGACCCGGGAGCCAGCCTTACAGTGGGAGGCACTCCCATCGACATCAAGCCCCGGTTGAAATACCTGGGGCTGGTGCTTGACGGTCGATGGGACTTCGGAGAACATTTCCGAAGTCTGCGCCCCAAGTTGGTGGCAACGGCGAATGCCTTGGGCAGGCTGTTGCCCAACTTGAGGGGCCCAGAGGACTCCTGCAGGAGACTCTACGCGGGTGTCGTGCGGTCCATGGCCCTATATGGGTGCCCCGTATGGGCGGACACCCTGGGGGCCAGATTCCTGCCTCTGCTCCACGTGGCGCAGAGGACGACGGCCTCCAGGACCATCAGGGGGTACCGCACGATATCCTTTGAAGCGGCGAGTCTCCTGGCCGGATCGCCACCGTGGATCCTGGAAGCGAGGACCCTTTCGGCACTCTATCAGTTCCGAAAGGGGGCGCGGGGGCGGGGACACGATCCCGAGCCCGAAGAAATTCGGGCCGAGAAGTCCCGGCTCCACAGGGCCATGGTGACCGAGTGGGAGCTACGACTTGAGCAACCACGCGCAGGGCACGCCGTGATTGCGGCGGTAAGACCCATCATGGGGGAGTGGCTAGAGAGGCCACACGGTGGCCTCTCGTACCGTCAGACGCAGGTCATTACCGGACACGGTAACTTCGGGCGGTACCTGCATCTGATGGGCATAGAGCCAACGCCCGAGTGCCATCACTGCGACGCGAGCGTGGACTCGGGGCTGCACACGCTCACCGAGTGTCCGGCGTTTGAAGCGCCGAGGCGGGAGCTTGTGACGGCCCTGGGGGTGAGAGTGCTCACGCTCTCCACCCTGCTCGCGGCGATGGTCCGCTGCGCGGATGCGTGGGCGGCCAGCGCCTCCTTCTGCGAGCAGGTCATGCTCGTGAAGGAGACAGCAGAGCGGGCGCGGCGCAGCGAGCGAGAAAGACTCGCGGATATCGCTGGCCGCGCTCGAAGGCGGCTCGGGCGTCGGAGGGCGCAAACCGACCTCCGCCCCCCATGAGCGCGGGCCTGAGGGTGACGGGTGGAGCCGCTCGTCACCCTAGCAGAAGCAGGCCACGGCGGCGGCGCGCATCGTAGGACGATGCGCGCCTCCCCCCATACCGGGGGCGAGTCGGGGACCGCGTGGTCCCCCCTCCCGAGGAGGGCCAGACCAAGAGGAATGGCCCTGGGTCAGCCGGGGTGCGAGGGATATGTCAAAAGACAACCTCACCTCCGGCCTAGCACATCGACCCACAGACGGCGTGCGGTTTAGTCGGTTCGAGTCCGACATAACCTCCCCCTTCGGCTCCGACGGGGGGGGTATCCGTGGGGATTTCCCGCACGTAAAAAAAAAAAAAAAAAAAAAAAAAAAAAAAAAAAAAAACTATAGTACCTACCTATTGACAATCTGTAAGCAATAGGAACGGAGCTAGAAACTTTAATCGGTTATCTATCGCCCAATTAGGTATGTTATACTTAAAGATTAGAATAACCTTACTAGGCAAACTAATAGCTTGAAATAGGAATTAGGCAGTTCGAATTAAATGTCATGTATTTCCCAGCCCAAATAGGCCACCTCGACTGCTATTTAGCGGTACAAAGGATTGCTATTTATTATACATATAGACTTACATGTGGTAATGTACTGCATTTTGTAAGATTTTAACGTATGTAAAATGATATAACTTCATTACTTTTATATATGTTCCTCTTCTCAAGTCTTCTCTAGAATTCTTAGACCACCGTTACTCTGTACCACCGAACGCTAAGTATAGCTTTTACTTGTGCGTATCTGAAATACGTTTTAATCAATCTTAAACATAAATGAAATTATCGTCAAATCAAAAATAGATCGTACTCCTTTACCACCATCCAATTAATGTTATATTTGTTAAACAAATAAATAAAATATGCGACCTCCATATTGCAATATCTGGAAAAGGCGCTAAGTCCTAAGATCCTTTTGTAAGATTTTTTTTATTTTATTATAAAAAGAATATTAGCAATCGAAACTATCGAAATTACTAATATTCCCTCTAACCCCTCCAACAAAGCTAAATTGCTTGTGCTAGGAGTGGGTTCACGTCGGTAGGGTAATGACCAGGATTCGAACCCGGGACCTCTCGATTGTAAGGCCGACTCCTTAACCACTAAGCTACCGAAGCTCAGTCAATCAATCTGATGCTGACTGTACCTGATTCTGAAATCTATACATATAAATAAAATAATTGGAGTGTCTATTTGTAATATTGAAATAGCCGTCTTTTACTACATGTCATCATCATCATCATCAGGTTATATTAGTCCACTGCTGGACATAGCCCTCCCCTAATGAGCGCCATAGCGCCCTGTCTTCAGCTTGCCGCATCCAGCATCTGCCTGCAGTCTTTCTTAGATCTTCATGTAATAAGGAGTAACTTAGGCTACTTTTATCTTGGAAAAATAGCGTTGACTCAACACTAAGCGATAACCGACATCCACGCGGGCGGAGCCGCGGACAACAGCTAGTAGAAAATAAATAAACAGAATGACATCACTTCAAAAACACCTATTGTCGTCTTAACCCTATTCTTTCTTAATTAAAAATACGTCTTCAACCGTCTTCCAAGCATTCTCTAAACAATCCCCCATTGACCCACTAACAATCACATCAATATTCTGACGTACAATAGAAAGCCTCGCAAATTTTTCCCGAAAAAAAATTGTCATTTAATAAATCCGCGGCTTTTGTCCTAAAAGGGAATCTTCGCAATCCAGACATCGGACAAAGCATTCGTGCAAACATTTATAAAAAAAAGTTAAGGATTTCTGTTCTCTCGGCACGACTGTCCCTCCCTTGTAGGGAGTAACAAGAGGTATTTGCATTTAATGGATAGCCCGGCGCGAGAATATCATTTCTCGTCTGTAATAGGTTTAATAGGCGGCTAAGTATACCTTGAGTTAGATTTGACGTGGTTAGAAGAGCTGCTGGTTTGTGAATTGTGGAAGGAAGTAATAGAACCAGGATATTCCTGGTATAAATAAGTACATCAGCCCCTCTAGACACGTGGCAATTCGCTAACCGGCGTTTGATGGAATAGAATGACGAATGTATGGGATTTGACGTATTTGACATGCGTTAACGACTGTCATATACGTCAAATTCCATATATATTCGTCATTCTGTTCCACCAAACGCCAGTTAGCGAATTGCCACTTGTCTAGAGGGGCTGGCCAGAGTATGACCATCACATTATGCAAGCACCATCATGCAAGCTAATAGCTTACAATTTTTAGTCTAAACTTTCCATAATTTGGTTGATCATGATTTCTATGGGAGTTACTTCTAAACCATGACAGTAATCTAATCTAATCAGTAATCTAATCAATCAAAAATAAATTTAAGTAGGGAATTTTAAATGTTGCTTGTTTAGTTTTTCATCGTTTTTTTTAAACCTAATGCGTAGTGAGTATTATTATGATGAACTTAACCCGGGTTATCTAAAACGACAGTTTTATTAAAATAGATATTGTATCAAAATAATATTCTTTAGTTTAGGCATACTGAACAAAAATATTTTCGTAGTGTTCTACTTGGTACCTATCTTATGATAACCTGTCTACAAGGTCATTTTTAGATAAACACTCATTTTAATTGAGGAATTTTAAACATATAATTATATATTCTTTAGCAAAAACCCCGCAATTTAAACACTTGAGAATGGGTTATCAGTGTTATCACTTCATAAATGTTAAAGTTCAAACCACATGGCATTTAATCTTAACAAAACAAATTCTCGACCGAAAATCAAACGATTTCGCGAGTCGTATAAAACGGACGACCTCGTAAAAATTCTTAAGGTAACGTCTCGGATTCCCTGAGCTATTATTTGAAAGCATGTTGTGCCCTTTGCAGGCTGGCTTCAATGCCCCTCATTGTTCGTCGCCAGACCCTATACGCGAGCCCTTTGTGCCTCCATCTATACCCTTGACTGAGAATGGCGGCCGGTGCAAAAGCGCTTAAATGAATTTCGAGTATATTGGAAACCGTTTACAAATAAACATACCTATTTAAATGAGTAGATATAGACTTTAGAAATCCTGACTACGAAATAAGCGATGTATAAAACTACAATATTTTGTATTATATTATTTAGTCTAATGTTGAAAATAAATATTCTATAACACACGACGCTCAATCAATGGCCAAAAATTATAAATCATACCTTGTACTTAATATAGATTCTAAAATGCGGATAAACATATCTTTATTTAGAAATATATAGGTGTCTAGGTACTTTTACCAATGTAAGTAGTTATAACTATGTTAATAGCAACACCCACAGCGATTCAATTAAACATTGCCAGCATATAAAAAATATTGCACAGAAATAAACTAGCTCTCTGTGACGAACTAGTCGATTGCTTAATTAATTCCATATAAAAATGTAATTTTACGTCACGTTACCATTTTTATAATTAATAAATAAAATTTGAAGTCGATATTTGATTTACCCCCTCTTGATTCAGTAGTCTCTATATACAACAAACAAAACCTAATCTCTCCTTTATGATACTACAATTAGAGTCAAATTTCCTTTGTCACACTGTCAATATACAGTTATTAGGCAGAATTACCCGAAGTTTCGCGGCACACGTGCGTACGATTACAATGGATTTAGGCGATATTCTCCGTCCCTTTCTTTCTATACATAATTTGATGTATTGAAGTGAGAAGTTTGATAAATGAAGCTATTAACTGTCGAATTGTTTGGTACACGTTGTTTATTTATTGCTGTTTTTGTTTCAGGTAAGTACTGCAGCTCTCATTACGCTTTCGGGAGGAGAGTGAAGAAGTTGGTGGTTTGTACCTACCTGATTTATTATAGAAGTTTAAAATTTTCGATAATTAAATTCATAGAATTGTTTGTTAAGAAAGGGACGTCGATTTTTAAAAGCTAAATTCAATGAATACCACTATTAGGTGCTAAAATATAAGTACCATAATATCAATTACTTTATTCAGAAATGTGAAGAATTCATGATACTGTTTTTTAAACTAACGCCTTTCCACTGTGAAAATAGGTAATCTCAGTTACTGAAAGAGAAAGAAAGGAAGTGTTGTGTAATATAATGTTATAGTCTAAATTATCATAATATCGCTGGAAGTACTAATCCAACCTTCTCTTCATCATTAAAAAAAGTTAGTTTTTTTTTTTCAATCGTTTTAAAGTGCCGGGTGAAAAGTAAGGAACAGACTCGTGATATTATTTAGCAGTATTACCTATAACACATTACATCCGCTCCAGCATCCGCAAACAAACCGCTAACACATCGAAAGTGAATCAAAAAAACAATTAGTTAAAGATGTAGGTTGTGATTGCTAGCGGGCGCCTCGTCAACCACTGACACCCGACCCGATGTGATCGCTGTAATTACTGTAAATATAGGTACACAAGTGTATCGGCTGCATCTGTAGGTTAGAAGATTGAGATACTGGATAGGATGTGTGGTGATGGTACGAAATATAAGCGACAGCGGGCAAGACATATTTTTGATACAATACATTTATAATTACAACACATTATTAGTACCTACTTTGAAAGCTATCGTTAGTAACGATAACTTAAAAAAATTTAAAAGTTTCAATAAATAAATAAATAATAAATAAATATTCCACAACATTTCACACAACGCTATCTAGATCCATGGTAAGCATAGCTTAACTAGCTTGTGTTATGGAATCTAGAATGCGGATAAACACCCAAACACAGAATAGATAATAGTACTGACCCAGACCAATGCAAATATACATATTCATGCATACAAATATTTGCACTGAGCGGGGATCGAACCCGCGTCTCCTGCGTAGCGGCCGCGTTCACTACCGCCGCGCCACGGAGGATGTCGTTTAATTAAATCAAACATTCCATAATTTGCAGGGCCGTCTTAACCGGGGGTTCAAGGGTGCGGCCGCACCCGGGCGCGTAGCCCGAGGGGGCGCAGGCCGAGCTCTATTATATCAATTTTATCAGGATATCTTCGAAATTGACAAACTAACATCCCCTGGCCCTATCCCCCCCCTCTACCCCCTTTTTCGTGATCAAAGGTAGCCTATGTTCGTTCCCAAGCTTTAAATTATCTCTGTACCAAATTTCACAATAGAAGACATTCATGGCCCTACTCTCCCCTTTTATCGTGAAAAGGGGGGACCATTCGCGATAAACGGTAGCATATGTCCGTTCTCAAACTCCAATTCATCCTTTTACCAAATTTCATCAGGATATCTTCAAAACTGACAAACTTTCATCCCCTATCCCCCCTCTCCCCTTAAACCCCCCTTTTCGCTATGAAAGGTAGCCTATGTCCGTTACCAAGCTCTAATCCACCTCTGTACCAAATCTCATTAGGTAATCTACAAAAATGACAAACTTTCATCCCCTATATCCCCCCCATAAACCCCTTTCTCGCAACAACAGGTAGCCTATGTCCGTTCTCGAGCTCTAATACACCTCTGTACCAAATTTCATCAAGATCGGTTCAGTGGTTTAGGCGTGAAAGCGTAACATACAGACAGACAGACAGAGTTACTTTCGCATTTATAATATTAAAAGTATGGATTACAGATCTTAGAGAAAAATAAATGAAACATCAAAAATTTCTTGCGTTTTTTTTGTTGACCGGGGAGAGGGGGCGCAGTCCGAGCTTCGCACCCTGGCGCTGTATAGCCTTAAGACGGCCCTGATAATTTGTATGGCATTCTAACATCAACTTGATAAAAAATTAGTATTACTCAGTTAACATACACACAGTACAAAATAGTACCCCTAGCACGAACAACTATCGTAATCGTAACTATCGTAAACGTATTGAGAGAATTAATCATGGGCAGGCAGCCAGCCTGCCCATTGTGAACCTGCGTATTTTTTTATTTAGGACACGTCAATTTGACTTCACCTCGCCTGATGGTAAGCTGAAGGCAGTCTCAGGAAAGAGGGTCACCATTACATACACGTACCATGTTAAAAATGGTGGCACTCAGCTTGACGGCCTCATCAGATGCTTTTTCACGCCCCGCTTAAAGGACCTGGGACTGTAGGAAGAAGGAAACACGTGAGGTGGCAAGGAGTTCCAGGTCTTAATGGTGCGACAAAAAAAGGAGTCAAAACCGGCTTATCGTAATGCTCCGTTCTCTCAACACGTTTACGATACGATTACGATAGATTTTACATACTAGGGGTACTGGAATTCCTTTGACAAATTCATAACTGTGAACGAAATGGAATACTTCGCATTGTTGTCTTTTTTGTTCATCACTTGTACCACGCCTGCGGTCTCAAAGCCGAGAGTTACCCGCTCCGCCCATGACGAGCTAAGATACATTTCGCAAGATAAACATATCCATTGCATGCTCACAAATGTTTACTTTGACGCATTCGGTAACTATCGATACCATGGATGTTCAATTCTCGGGATATGTCATTTGAGTCATAATGTCAGAAACCGACACTTTTCACTTTACCGACACTTTTTTCATTGCAAACTAATCAATCAATCAATTAGCCCACTGCAGTCCACTGCTGGACATAGGCCTCTCCTAATGTGCGCCATTTCATCCGATCCTCCGCGTTCCGCATCCAGTCCGTTCCAGCCACCTTTTTAAGTGTTTTGCAAACCAACTTTCATTTTCTGTCGCATGATAAAGTGCTGAAAAAGGCGGACTAGCATTTAATCATCTGCATCTGGAATGGTGGCCTTTATCTACTGAACTTACCATCTAACGGGGTGCAGTCAACTAACGTACTGGACACATAATAATTACCTATAATAATACATACCGGGTGTAAGGGTAACGCTCCCAAAGCCAAGAGCCCCTGGTAGTACGCCGGCTACACTACATATTGGCATAATTCTCTTTTCGATTTGGTAATTATTTCTTTTTTTTTTAGTTTCATTAGCATAATTTATTCTCCATTAGTAAAGCTCACGTGGACACTGACGGTAGGGCTAGTCCATAAACTTAAAGTCGCGTAGCGGGCTATGGAGCGAGCTATGCTTGGAGTTTCTCTGAAGGGTAGAATTCGAAACTAGGTGATCCGACAAAGAACCAAAATTACCGACATAGCTCGCAGAATAAGCAAGCTGAAGTGGCAATGGGCTGGCCACGTCTGTCGAAGGACCGATGGCCGTTGGAGTAGAGGAGTCTTAGAGTGGAGACCGCGAGAAGGCAAACGAAGGGTAGAACGCCCCTAGCCAGATGGACCGATGCAGCGATGACCTGAAAAAGGTGGCTGGGACGGACTGGATGCGGAAGGCGAAGGATCGTACGAAATGGCGAACATTGGGAGAGGCCTATGTCCAGCAGTGGACTCCAGTGGGCTAAGTGATTGTTAGTAAAGCTCAATGAAACGGCAATTTCATTAAAAAAACATTACTACAACAAAACACGCGCTTGGCGCCATTTGTTGTATTTACATCCGTTATAGATTTAATACTTTTTTTTTCGTCAAATCTTATATACAATACAATCAATACAATTTAGTACTCGTATTTTCTATAAGCGTATTTCGTTATGTTATGTTATAAGTACGTCTAATAACTGTTTGTTCTATTTATTCTTCATTTTAATTAAAATAAGAATCAAGCACTGTGTATTAATTGCCAACTATAGGAATTATTTGAGCTTTTATTTATCCACGACAGTGATTGCGTCATATATCGTGGTTAATATACCTACGGAAGTGTTCAAAGTCCTATAACCGAATCTCGCGATATAAATACAATCATCTCATAACATATTTGCTCTGTAATCGTACCTATCCGCTCTCGATTCGTAGCTCCGGGTACATATCGATCATTGGATGTGGTACTTAGTATAATTTAGTACTTATGTAACATGTGGGCTGCAATTGACGTAGTAATTGCACGTTATAGTGTGATGTATCACAGTGAAACGTGAGATTATCTGGAGATAGTGATTATATAAGCGTAGATAATAACGATTTGAAAAAATGTTCCCGGCGGTGAATTGGGTAGCCAGAGCACACTGGAGAGTTTTTGTGCTGTCAGTGGGAAGACCAAAGGCTTGTCCTGCTTTGTCTTCTATACTGACGGCACAGAAACTCTCTGTGTTTACAGGGTCGGCCGCACGAGTGTGACTCCCATAGTGTTGCACACGTTCATAGGCCATGGTAACCAATTTCTATCAGGTGGCCACTATGACCCAAAATTCATTATGGGCCATCGTTCTTATCTGTGTTGGGAGCATGCGTTGGCCAACTTTCAGCTTTTATAAAATGACGAAGGTGGCGTTCACGGGCTCTTAGTCCATTATTCTGAAGACTAAAAACCAAAATCGAACCACTATTTAGTCAATTAGCGTGGTTTATGTGTTTAATATGAGTTTTATAAGAAGTCGCTACAAGATTATTTAACTTTAGTTTAGTATCTAACAGAATGGAGTACCTATAATTACAATAAGAATTTTTTGACACTTACTGCGTTCTAGTCAATCATGGTTATTACCAAACCCTGGCATTGTAACTAATAAAAGTACTGACACAAGTTTCTGACCCAAAAAGAAATATAAAACGAACGAGTTTGCTTATTACTACGCCCTACTGGCACCATACCTCAACATAAAATACGACACACAACGTACAACATCTCCCTTTGTTTGCTCCCGGCCCTAATGATGGGTAATCCCAGCCAATCTTCTTATAAAAAGGATGTTCGCCCTTAATTCTCGTACACACGTAATCCAGCAAGACTAGTTAGTAATGAATGGATAAATGGAAAAATATATCTTCAGCTTTTGTTTGGTGTGCGGACACACTTGTGAAAAGTAAAGGTTTACATGCTGATTTTTTTTGTTCGACATAAACTCCCCCTCTCCGGAGCAGGATTTTATTTCGAACTGAGGTTATCTCGCGACATATCCCTCGCACCCCGGCTGACCCAGGGCCATTCCTCTGGGTCTGGCCCTCCTCGGGGGTTTACATGTTGATAGGGTATAATATGATATGGTAGAGTGGATATTTACATGGTACAAAGCTTGCATTCGTGCTGTCAGTATGGAAAAAAAGCAAGCTACAAGCCTGCTCTTACATAGACTGTGAACTATGTAACGTATTACTCGTTGTAAATGTTAAATTATACGCCCCGTTAAATCAATCAGTTTTACACTCTTTTTTACTGAAGAAAATTGAGAGATAGTTTGTAATTTTAAATTGTGCAACAAAATGTTGACAGCTTAGGCATTGTTTTACGCTGAAATGACAGTTCTATATGGGTATAAATTAGATTCTGTAGTACACATTCCCCATTCCAATTTTGAATATTATTGGTTTTGGATCACACAAAATATTGCTATGTTTTTCCATAGGCTACTTGTTATTTCATAAATAAACAACGGATATTATGGTTGTACTAGCAACGGACGGTGGTGGTTAGTACAACCATATTGGAAAGTGTGGCAGTGTCCTCAAAAACCAGACTGAAGGAAACGTTAGCAGAAATGTTTATGTGTATTTATTGCTATCTTCTCGTATTAGGAAAGGCATTAAAAACACACCTACCCCATGAACGTATCTTCATTTAGTACATCATTGAAGACACAAAAGGCAAGAAATACCGTTTTGCTCAAACTACAAAGTTTGTAAAATATTTCTTCAGTCGGTGAAAATTTTATTTCGAGATGAGGAGCCGAGTGCTAGTAATTAAGAGAAAGTAGCTCCCTGTCGGGGTCTACCACAAACAAATTTGCGGTCACCGCTGATAAGGCCTGAATGGTCTTATGACCAATTAGTACAAGAAATCTGGAGAGATTATAAGCGAACTTAGAAGCTGTAAAGTGGACTAGTTTTTAATCGAAGTCCCGAGACGGATTTCATTGCTTTAATGTTGCATTTCTCGTTTTGTGAATATCAACTGGGGTATAATCCATTAACCGGTACTGGTCTAGTTGGTTTTGTGGGTCATGTTTATAGAAAATTGGAAAAAGAGTTTGTGTGAACCTTTTTATGCAAATTGTCCCTTCTGTGGCACGGCACACACAGGCACTTTATAAATTCAGTTTAAGTTGCAGCTTCGAAGATATATTAACTGAAATTCATTGAATTATAGATTTTATTTATTAGGTACATTTGCCATAAGTACCATTGGTGGCCCTATAACTCAATTCCTGCTGGTTTCCCAATGGGTCGCATAGTGTATGACAAAGTAGATCGATGTAATTTAGTTCCATTGGACTCCCTTTTGAAAATTTTGGCGCTTCACGACTGATAAGTACAATCTCTAATATTTTTTTACCAATGCGACCTTCTATACCAGTAGTTAGCACCAGTAGCGTATTTATACCTGCTTGAAACTATAATTGTCTTATCTAGAAGAAATGCTAATGACACTTCGCGCCAATGTTAAGATCAGAAAATTCCCATAAAAGTTCCAAATTCGCCATCGGACTCGTATTTATAAACGTATAAAGACATCTTTCGTTGTTTTTTAAGCTCATAATGATCAAATATGGAGGTGTTAACAGATTTTCTGCTAAAAAATTAAATGCCACATTGCAGCCGCTACTTCGGCATTCTTCAACACTTGTAAGCACTTAAGGATATGGCGTAATGTTCATTATTGTCCTTTTTCAGTGTTGCCAAGTTACCGCACGATGTCGTAAATTTTTGGGCACATTTTTAGCCTCTGTAGTACTCTTTTGAGCATATAAGTGCCGGCCTCTGCAGAATACAGGGTTTCTTTGATTATGAAAGTGCCGATGTTAAAGATTTTGTTTGATTATAAATATCCTACAATTGGTTACACTTGAATAAGAACACCATACATGCTTCTATTGTACAATACTGCTACTAGCATAAGTTTGCGATTACTTAAATTTTCTGCCTTCGATCTATCTTCGAAATTGTATAATTGTATCAGCCCATGGACAATTATAGCTTCGGCTGGAATCTTTGTAGGTTTTAGTCGCAATATCGAACGAGTTAAACACCTGGGTTGTAACTCAGCTAAGTTTATGGTCGAGTTGTCTCACTCCTTCAATAATACTGTACAAGATAGCGATGAGCTAAATTTATATCCCTTACATTCACATAGCTATCAAAGCCTTGATTTCTAAATTTCACAATAACATCAAAAACGGCATTTACCTGGCCGATTTCTACATTAATAAAAAGCACATTACGGGTAGTTACCGTACATTTAATTATAAGAAACGAAAAGTTCTCCAAATATAGTAGGTATATCTGTCGATGTACGCAACTTATTGCGACATGGTAATTGTGCCTTGATGGCTGTCCATCAGGGTTTTGGCAGGTTTATCTCTTAATTCAACGATTATTGTACAGTTTTAAACGTAATTTCCGTTCTGATAATTCTATGTCCTTGTTTCGATACATTTAAGATAATAAGTACCAACTTTAAAAAAATTGTTGGTAAAACTTTTGTGTCTCAATTTGTACTTCCTTTTGAATGTATATATTAATGAACCTTCAAACAGGGCAAGCATGTATCTCACCATTGATTTTTTTAGTAAATAAAGTGAGTTTTACTCATTGAGCAAAATGAGCTAACACTGTTTTAAAATAGTATTAAATGCGTTTATACTCCTCACTGTGTTTAAAATTTTTCTTCTATATAATACCAAATAAAAGTATATCTATACCTATTTTGAAAACCAAAATGTATTTGAGATAGGTAATCTGGAATAGTTAAAGACTAACCCTGACATAACAACAATCAGTTTAACTCAAACTTTAAAATTCCAATCACAGAATAACATTAAAGACTTGCTCAAACCGATTAATCTGAAATCAGACTACACGGTGCAGTGATCGAAACTTTGCCTGCTGACGGAACCTGTGCCAGACACAGTCAATTAAACGCTCTTAACAAACGAAAGTGACCTCGATCCTATTGATAGTTGGACATGGAACAGATGGACTTTGCTAGAGAATCATGGATTAGGAGTCGTGTGGTCCAAGTTATGCCTAATAGCGTTAGGCTTTTACCTTTACTCACCGTTAAGTACTGTTCGTGAAATGTTGTTTCACTAAATTATAAGAATTGAGCAAGCATATAAAATTTAAATATATCTTTTTAATTTACTCTTGTAATATGTCGTTATCGTTTTTTGTTATCAAAAGGTTGGTTAATTTAAATGAACTAAAATCTTTTTTTTTGCATCCGTTCAAATCACGAAGACCACAGCGTTGCATTTGTAATATGATATTATATGTATATGAAAAACAGCTTGTAGTGAAACTGCAACAGGCTTATCAAAAGGTTCAAAAATCTCTACACATGCAGGTAAAGGTTATTCTAGAGAGGAGAGATTTTCGTAGACACTACCAATCGCCCCAAGGCATTGTAAACGAGACAGTATTGCCATATGTTTCTATTTGAGTGTGTGCCGCTGGAGGCGCTGATTCGGGCTACATCGCAAGTGTGAAAACGGATGAACGGTGATGCATTGCGTGACACATAGTTTAAGTTCCCCATTTTAGATAGATGTTTTACATCTTATCTTTAATCAATACCCTTTAGCCTTAGTTTTTAGCCTGAAGCTACTTTTTATAACAGGTGCTACCTGTGTCTACTTAAGTTTTGACCTCAGTCTCGGCCCGATTTCGCATCAGGTAATGACATAACAACCGAATTCACTGAGTTATTACCCTATAATTGCTATTTTATCGACGACGTACCACTGAAAACATCAATATTCACTTCGATAATTACGTAGGTACACAGAATTATTACTTCTTTGTTTGTTCTAAAGGCCTTAATTAAATTTAATGGACGTCTCATAAATAAAAACTGTAATTGATATTTTCGCTGACGGGTTCAGTTACAATACAGTAAATAAAATATGTAAGTGGCTGCCAGAATGACCTAATGGGACGTTCCAAGGTATAAATTATGAAGATAATCCTTAACAACTTCATGACATTATACTGCATTTTTATTTATATTTTAATGATCAAATAAACTTACTCCTGCTACTTGAATCAAGTTTTGAAATATAGAATACAGTAGATAAAAATATTCGTGCGAAAATGTTTTTAAGTGATAGTAGCGGGTGTTTGACTATGAATATTAACTGACTATAACCAATTATTTGTTGCCTAAGGAAGCAAAACTTTAAGATCTTGTTAGCGAATTGTATATGCCATAACAAGCAAATATTATATGGGGGCCATCATCATCATCAACATACAACCGCACATAGTCCACTGCTGAAGGTAGGCCTCTCCTATGGACTTCCAGAACAACCGATCATCTATGGGTGCCATAGTAAGGTGTAATCGCATGCTATAGACAATAATCAAAAACCTTACGAAAGTTTATATAATATAAAATTATAGAATTGATTAGTGTTAATTTCGAATACTAAATTGAAAAAATAAATAATTCACTATTTAATATTGTGCACGTTATGTCTGGGACGGGCTTTACTCTACTCACCTTGAACGACGGGGTACATTCTTGTATAACTTTGTATTAAACATTTTTCATACGCGTGCTTTATCTATATCTGAAAAAAAAAACATTTTGTTCAGACATTTTGTTACGAATATTCCAAACACCACGTTTTTTACACGGTGCACGGGCTTTGGAATTTCTTTGATAAGATTCTTGTCAAGGCATTTATAATTTAAAACAAGCCCATCATAAGAGATCAAAGGAATAGAAATATTATTCATGGCTACATATATTTTTAATTTCATATCATACTTCAAAAAAGGAGATGAAATAAGAAATACAAATTTGTCGAAACATGTATATTTTTTATGTATTTTCAACGAAATATTTTTCTTCACTTGTCTGATTTTAATGTTGTTTCTTAGATATAAATGTCAAAATTTGCAACACATCGGCACAAAATAACAGGCAACAGGCAAAATCATAAATACAAAGATACACATGTACGAAGTAAGAAAGGAATTTAAGATAGTACACTCAACGAAATGTAGCAAACTTCTACTTAAGCTGATATTAAGTGACAGGGTGATACACACGTTCAAAGAAATAGCAATGCAGCTTTATTTGCAGTAAGGATACACTACTCATATACTTGCAAACCTGCATACCCGGGAAACTCTTTGGTTAAGTATGTTTCTAGGTGGATTCTTCGTTACTTTTTCTTTTTTATTACCTTTTTTTCTACATACCTTTTGGGTCAGCAGCGCCACTGTGACGTTCCTGGTGTTGCTCACGTTCATAAGCTGCGGGAACCGCTTCCCATCAGACGTGCCACCTAAGTGTTACAAGAAGCCTCTTTATGACCGGCTTGTCACAATTACATTCCGCGACTGAGCTGATCACTTGGTTCTTTAACCAATGCATTGACTACTTCTCCCTCGAAAGGAAAGAATTGACTTTATATTTTTGTATGCAAATAAACTGACAACTTTTATCAAATAACCGAATGCCTGACAACATCGTGCTCATGGCAGCACTCACTCTAGGGCCGTGTCCTGACTGACAGCGACTAGCGGACTGATAACTTAGACGGCTTTTGTGTAACTTCAATTAGTTGTAATATGTTTATAAGTGTTTAGCGATTGTTGTTAGGCACATAGTATGTTAGATAGAGGGTAGGTACGTATTCATGTCAGCTCACTCTTAAACGGGCCGAACTGGTGAGAAGGGATTACCAAAAGCAGCACTAATATGTTACCAACCCTTTACAGAAATATATTTTTCAATTTGCATTTACTGGACATACTACTTCCTAAATTGGGTAACAAAAATTTTAAACAGAACATTACACTTAACCTCTTACCTCTTCTTACATAAGACACGCCAGTATGACATCACGTCACCTTATGGTAAGCTGAAAGCAAAGTCTCAGGGCAAAGGGTCACCAAAAATATAACAATGGTGGCCCTCCGGCAGCTTGGCAGCCTTATTCAGCATACGTCAGCACTATCCGTTCCACCGCTGTCGACGAGACCGCGGCCTAAAACCAAACAGGCAAATATTGATAAAATGCAAAGCCGATAAACTCGCCAGATGTCTCTCAGTTCAGAAACCACCCTCCCATATAATTTAATGTCGTAGGGAGAATCACAATAGATATCGATTCTTTTGTGCCTCAGGGAAATCGCTTCTTCAACCGCGTTTTTACAATGTCACTGCAAGGCGGGCGTGCTTTAGACAAACTCGAGGTAAACTGTTCATTATTATGCAATAAGAAACCTTCCGGGGATATAAATAACAGGGTTTTTTACTCATCCACATACATATTTATTACGGATTTGATGGCTCTGCTTTGGTTTTTCTTTGCTTTACTTCTTATAGAGTTGAGTTTTTAGCTTTAAGTAGCTAGTTCCAGTTCAAATTGAAGGTGTCATACAGATACAGCATTCTCGTTCAAATTTGCGGCTCCTGACTAGGACGTTCACTCGCCATTTAAAGTTACTGAATACTAACAAATTTACAAGCGATATTAACATAGAAGTAAATTTTAAAATAATAATCAATGCACAAATCAATAAAATGATAAATTAATTTGAAAGTAACGAGACTTGTTTTGCTCCAGTCGCCCTTGAACCCAACTCCCATCTCGTAACCGTCTCACTGAACACTGGTGACATATTACATGGAGTTTGGGCACTCACAGATATATTCTTAGTTGTATCTATAATAACCAAAACTGATCAGAACATTACCTATTTTTATAAAACTGTAGAACATATAATTGAGTTGTTAACTCAACTCAGGGCCGGACTGGCCAGAATACTTTATTTAAAACCAAACGTAATTTGGCATAATCGCGCAATCTTGAACCATATTCTCGATCGGCACATTAATCTTCGCCAGGATCTGGTTTAAAGGTAATAAATTAGAGTTGGCTACATCAAATCATCACGTCTGCAGCCGCATTGTTTCCTCCACTCATAATTCTAATTTGAGAAAGGGAACTTCGCGTTGAGTCACAGGAATTGGTGCTGAATAATTGATAAGGTTTCTGCCGTTTCTGGGGGAGCCGAAAGCGTCAGGCTGAGCGATCGGCAATGGCAGGTGAGATTAGTACAACAAACGAACTCGATCGTGTCACTGTGAATTTGGTAATCTTTCACTTTTGTCAGAGTGAATGCCCGTAGGTATAAATGCGAGATTTTCTGATACTTTTAAGGGCAGGTTTGATTGACTTTCATTTTAAATTTATTTACTTCGAAAGAAGTATGTTCCAAAACATCAGGCAGTTGAAACATATGTACAATTAACGTATAACAATGCATAAAGTATTGAGTAAATTCTGTTGTAAAAGGCGAAATTTTAAAAACATTTTTATCATTACATTCCTCGATCTGACGAGTCGTATACAATGTCAGGCTGACTTTTAATATGCCTCTAAAGGGCACCGTGGTATTTGATATAATTGCTGAAGAAAATTATAGATTCTACTTTATTAAAATTGCCTATCATTTTGTAGCAAATAAAGTTATCGTACAAAATTATTGAGTGCTTTTGTTTCGTTCGCTACAAAGCTTGGGGCGCCATTCAACCATTAATTAAATATATGGTATGTATGAATAAAAGGAAGTACGTACTAATAGAACACCTACGTAGATTACCTAGCTGTCCTAAAGTTAGCTTTTCGTACTTATCTTAATATTCCATTGTTAACCTTTGTTCACCAAGTGTTCCGCAATTAACTTTTGTTCACCAAATTTTCCGGGGGGAACTTGATATTTCACTTACATGTTCTATCAAGAACTTTCCGTGGGTCACCGAGATATTTCAATATTAAGTTTTAAAAGTGAATACTTCTTTGCACCAGAGTACGACAATGAATTCTTGTCCCTGGAGTAACTTTATCACACTGCCGAAATGCATTGGTTTAAGAAAACAGTGAGGCAGAAGCCTAAGAAGTGCTTTATCATAGGGGCTGATCGAGGAAACCCATTTATGCTGGAAAAGGTCCCTTCACCACAAGATTGTACTGAAAATACACAAAATTAAATCATATAATTCACAAAGAAATGTGTTATCGAATTGCTTGTGAACAAGTATCACGCCAACGTTGTCATAACTGGGAAATAGACGGTTCCATGGCTAACGTTGCGTCTGAAAGGGTTGAATTAGTATTTCCACCAGACTTTGCCGCGACACATGCTGAATACTAAACTTGCTCCACGTTTTATTGAGCCGCTTTTAGAGTAGATTTGAGAATAAGTCTTGTATACCTCAAAGGTATTCTTACGAGTCTTGGTTACCTTGTTATTTGTTGGTTGACTAGCAAATCTCTGCTTAATACAAAATGCAAAGTCTTTAGAAGTATCGTTTTGAACGTGAGAATTGGTACAAACGGTTTTTCCATTTTTGTTTCGTCAAAGTTCGGCGCTGTTTGTTATTCGTTTGTTTATCTTCGCTTTTTTACGAGTTTTGAATTAAGAATTCTGTATTTGAATGGCTTGAATTTAGATTTATCTACGATAAATTTGAAAATAGAATTACTCTGACTTCCAGCCTATCCGGTTGATTTAGTAAAAAAGGAAATCAGTCAACATAAACAATTTTATTTATGTATATGTAGGTTGTAGTAATTTAAATATTCTAGAAAGCACTGTACCTTAAGTGTCAACATTTATAACCAATCTACTTCAAAATCGTATTAAAGTCACTAAGTTCATAGATATCAAGTTTTGCGTTTTATAATTCGAAAGTCACCACCTTCAGACGTCAGATTATATCGTTAATTAAGTTCCATTAAGTTAAATTTGTGTAGACTATATTTGACTGACTAAACTAACAAATATTAATTTTACTGACATCGTTTACCAGTTGATAATTCAGTGATTTACTCTGGTTTACGACTATATTATTATCGGATCATGGTCATAAAGTTATGAGATCCTGCAACTCTCGGTTTCCTCTGACAAAGCTGTGAGTTTGTTTAATATTATTCATAACCCGATTGGCTGCTAACTGGCGAATAACATATTGACTATTATGTGTCGAAAATTAAATATAAAAGTCAATCACTTCTTTTTATAAAAAAATAAATAAAATTTTAGAACATAAATTGTGTCACGATTCCTAGGGAAGGGAATTTTGAATTTCGTATTTGGCATTAAAAATGTCCGCAATTAAATTAAATTTCCTGCAGATGAATTTTGTTAAATTGTAACTAATTCTGAACAAAACTAATTTTAAAAGAATTCCCATCTTAGTAATTCATATATTTGTTATTAATATCACAAAGAGAAATAAAACCTCTAAACTTCCCAAACAACTTAAACAGTGTCGAATTTATGAAACGCCCAAAAAATAAAGCAAGGCAATTCAATTCAAATTACGAACGTGTTTTGCCGGGGTGCCACATATTTTGAATTCCGAACAGCGTAGAATAATCAGAATATTTTCCTTAATTTTTCATTCAGCTCAGTGGGGTTCGCATCCCTCGGGTTTGCTTTTACTTAACAAAAACCTTATTTAAAATAAACAAGCCGGTGTAAACGGTCGACGTGCCCAAAATTCGGAACGCGTCGATAAGGCTGTATTATTTTCACTGACAATAAAACGTACACGACTTGAAGTTTATTTTTTAACTTTTCAACATTAGAATACTCTATTATTTACTATGGTGTTTAGAGGTTTTTGAGTGAGCATCTATACTAGAAGTACTAACCGATTTATGTTTACAATAAATTGTCCTAGTTCGGCAGTGTGACGGGCAGAGTAAAAGGGTCCGGGGGCTATATACGCCCGTGAATCCCTAAAGGGGTAGGCAAAGGTGTATTAACACGCACATTTCGCTATCTCTATAATATGGTCCCACGTATTTAGCTAGCCATTTGCCGTCAAGCGGACCGTCGTGGACTGTATGTTATTGTTGGATGGAGAAGGGCTGTTCTTAGCCTTATTCACCTTTTACTACACCCACGGGAAGAGATGAGAACCAACATTCACAAGTGTAAAACATAAGAAAATTGTAAGTATCCTGTCGTTTCATACTCCATTCGAATTTTAAGCAAATTACTTTAAATCCGCCATTAGTTTACGAGTCAACAAGCCATAAAACGGTCGGTTCTCTAAACAGTTTTTGGTCGATGGTCGCTGTAAACGCCTACTGACGACACGAAGGCAACAATCTGGGTTTACGATACTGTTACAAGTGAAATATTTAATTTTACAACACATTTTTATGTTAATAAAGACGTTCAAATCGGAATATGTCGGTCACGTATCGATAAAACGGCTAATAAATTTAATTTTAACGTAACTTCCATGAATTTTTTATTTTTTTATACCACTCAGGTGGCAGACAAGCTCGCGGTCCACCTGATGGAAAGTGGTTATGGCCTATGGACGTTTGCAACATCAGGGGCGTCACACTCGCACTGCCGACGGCCTGCGGTTATGTGGCCTGAAGTATGATGGGTGTATGTCCCATACTCGTAAACCCGTCATAATTTGGGGCTCTAGATCTCAGCTACAGTTCGATTCGGTGACCATATTCTTTGTCGCACCATTTAAACCTGGAACTCTTTGACAGCTCACGTGTTTTCTTCTTCCAGCAGTCTTCAGTCAGTTTCTTCTTCCGGGTCCTTTAAGCGGGGCGTGAAAAAGCATCTGATGAGGCCGTCAAGCTGAGTGCCACTATTGTTAACATGGTACGTGTATGTAATGGTGACCCTGTTTCCTGAGACTGCCTTCAGCCTACCACAAGGCGAGGTGAAGGAAAATTGACGGGTCCTATATAAAAAGCTACAAGTTATCTTGCTAGTTGACAGACGAAACTCTGGCGTAGGGTTTAGGGTATGAGTGATCCGGGGTTAGAAGGTTAGATGGAGGTCGTATCTACTATATAAATATAGGAGCAAATACTTTCGTGTCCTTGATATCCACCGGTAGAAAGGAAGGCTTTATAATACGCGTTTAAAATCTAAATATAACTCCTGCTAAGTATTATAACTAGACCGTGGCGCCATGACTATATTATTTTTCTTGATTTATTACTTGAAATTTATTCAACAAAACCTATACCTATCAATATCAGTTTGTATACCTATGTTGGTTAATCAATTATATTATAATTCCAATTTATCAAACTCGACCATCGGTAAAATGGCGCTTGCTACAATAACATAAGTATTGGAATATAGATTGCATATTTAAATGAGGTGTTATGCATAGTAAGGTCAAGTGACAGTTATGTTGACTTAATCCTGCCTTTAGCGACCAATGGATCCGTCTGGGCTTGACTATTATTTACAGTACAGTAAAGATAGGAGCTTCGTTCGTGTCTAGATGTCAGGCCACTCAATTTTGAGTGACTTGAGCTGCCAATACTGTACTAACTATGAAAAAGAGCCTTTATACCAGTGAGTCCTATATGAAACTGATGAAAGGACGCCTTCCACGTTACGCACTATCGTTATACCATTAAAAGCTATCCATCGCGTATGGCCTCGCGACTTCCTTAAGATTCAGTACCATTTCGAGTTATAACAAGGCAACGGCTGGAACAATAAAATACAAGGCCTATTTTTGATCAATTCATCAAAATCTTTGAACTTGCCCTTAAGTTGATACTCTGCCCTTGACCTCACTGCATTTGCTGGCATAGCCAGTTATAAGTAATAAAACATTTATCGCGACTGGACAGCTTACTTGACGTAGCTCGCGGCAGTCACATTACAAGCTAAATTATTCGACTCCAGCGCAGGTAGTTCATCCCACACTGTCGTCTGAACGGCGCCGGTGCACCCGCCACAGTCGTCCGAACGGCATACCTATATTTTCATATAAACGCAATCCAAAAGTTCATTTAAATCGATCGATTCCAACGAACTATTGTTTCGCAGTTAAAGCAATAAATATTTTGGTTTGTTATAGCTTTGCATGATATGTTTATGTCATAATAAATCCGTGCTTTACGACTGGTGCAATGGAATTTAAAATATTATAAAAGGATAGTAATAAATTGTAACAGATTTGGTTTATTTGTTAATATTGGGTTTTCTCTCAAAATCAAGGGGAAGTATAAAAACTTTGAGTAGACTTACTTACCGTGAACCGCCCGTCAAACAATTTCACCAAACTGATCCAGTAGCTAACTGCGTTGTGAAAGCAGTATATCTTAAGAACATTGCTGCACTTAGGTTCCAAGTTTGTCTTGATGGTATGGCCCCTTATACAGTCGGTAGATATTACCTTAACATATTCCAGGTTACCAACCACCTGGGCTCTAAAATTTATTATCATAAAATATAAGTTTTTTTAAATATTATTATTTATTGCAATGTAAAGATCGTTTTCCGTAACTTCTGAAGGCGACCGTACCAGTGCGTTGTTAATGACATTGAATAATTTACGTCACAACACTGTTTCACAATTGTTTCTCGTCAGTACTTATGAGATTTTTTCTCGCTAGACGGCCAGACAGTCGCCACGAGACGCGTCTCGCCGTATCAATCATCTCGGAAGGCGCTATGGCCACCGTTCTAATGGGAAATGAGCAATTATGCGATTTTTCTCGAGCTATTATAATAATATATGACGTGAGTGAGCTTCCTTAATATTTACATTAAAAAGTTGTTGATACAACTTTCTATTTAATTTTGACAAAAGGGGAGTTTCATTTTGTTTGCTTTTCGTTTAATATTTGGTTGTTATTCAGCGATAGTTCTTTAACGCCTTATTTGAGTTCCTTTTTAGGGTTTCGTACCCAAAGGGTAAAAACGGGACCCTATTAGTAGGGTCGTTCGCTGTCCGTCTGTCACCAGGCTGTATATCAAGAACCGTAATAGCTAGACAGTTGAATTTTTTACAGATTGTGTATTTCTGTTGCCGCTATAACAACAAATACTAAAAACCAAATAATGTTAGTTAAGGGGGGCTCCCATACAAAAAACGTGATATTTTAACCATTTTGTCATGGCTTTTAGCCGTTTTGCCTTTTTTCTGGTACGGAACCCTTCGTGCGCGAGTCCGATTTGCACTTGGCCGGTTTTCTTTTGTTATTATTTATTTTAGTTTATATTTAAAATAATATAAACCACAATAATCGTTCTTATAAAAGCTAAAAGAACCCAAAATATGAGAAGGAGTAGGAGAGCGAAGCGCCGACGTCAAACTGTATGCTTTGGATCATGAAAGCGGGATTGACACTTGAATGAGGCAAGCAGTGGCCAATCAGTGAAAATTTCTAAAAGGTAAGCCAGTGACAAAAAAAAACTTACTCCGCTTTAGTACGGGTTATAAGGACCCCTAGTCACTGGAGGTAACGATTTCGATATAATATTTTATTTTATTTAGATAGTGACAACAAACAGTTACAATATTATATAGTGCAATTAAAAGTTAACAAGTTTTATATAATGTAATATTGTAACCCACTACGCTATCCACGGATTAATATGCTGAATATCAGTGTGCCACTAGAGATTACATTATACAAAACAAGTAAATACAATAAACAACAAAATATTAAAAATTAAAATGACGATAAAATACAACGACGAGGACGAGTGAAAATTTAATCAGATTTCATTTACAAAAAAAAAGTAGTAATAAATAATTGATTAATTGAATGCATAATATAACATTCATTTAAGTACAAGTATAATTGACAACTATAGTAACCAATTGGGAGTAAACTACCTAATGACTACATTTATCGAAATCACTTAGAATGTCGGGTAATACCTTCACAATAACTGTGAAGTCATTACAACATAGTAACGGACAATTCACAGCGCTTTATGCTGCCAATGAAGGATAAATAATATAATCAATAACACGACTCGGTACAATTATTTCCCCATTTTTCATTAGCCGGTCACGTCAGTCTGGTCACAGCTATTACAAGGCTGGTATTAAATAAAAAGGTGCCAATTATAAGGCTCCAGAGACTCAATTACTGACGGCCATTGGCGACTTGTTGGGCTGTAAACGTTTGTGTTATGTGTCTGTTTAGGCAGTTCTAATAGTTTTTTTTTAATTTTCCTAAATGCTAACTGCAAATGACGCAGCGCTGTATAGACACTTTCAGAAGTACATTGAAATAAATAAAATTAACGTATAATTTTATCAAGTCAAAAAAAAGAAAACTAAATATATCGCTGTATTTTATATATATTTTTCTAATTTATTTATTATTTTATGTACAGTTTGCTAAGCTAAGGTGGGCCGCAATTTGGAATACTCAATACTAAATTCTACCCATTATCTTTTTAATGGTTACCTGTTCTGTTAACCTTACTGATTACATTCCATATGATTCAGAAACATTCTAACTTCGCTCACATTGGGGAAAAAAGCAAAGTGACATTTCGGTATAGATAATTCCAAGCATAGTGTGTACGGAAGCCATAACTATAACATGGACGGAACACAATGCGTGAATTTTACAGCTTTTTTATTTTACGAGGCTCACTAAAACATTTCGGTCCGTACAATCAACGACAGAAGTAGTTCCACCAATCCTAATTTCTTTATAAGCTCTGATATGAACTCGTTATTAACTTTGCTTTCTGAGTTTTATAAAGTTATTTTCATATCAATTGAACACCTACTTGACTGTCAAGTCAAATTGATTATTTTTTGATAAACATCAAAACGTTAATGAAACTTGATGTAGGTGTGTAATGGGAAGATATGAAGTTATTGTCAAATAATATACTTAATTTACTTACTATTATAAGTTATGCTGCATGACGAATATTTTTTTTTTTTATAAAATTTATAAAATTGGCAGCGCTTTTTGCTATTCTTCATTTGAAAAATTCAATTCTTTTTAATAATTTTGTGTTGAACCACTTCTGTCGTTGACTGTACAGTAAAATAGTCTCCTTTTTACGACACCTGAACGTGAATACGTTTTCTAAAGTGATTTTGAGCCAATAAGGTGGAGGGAGAATTTAGTTCACGCAGCAATGGTTAGCAATCGTCTCACGTAACTCCTGTAGTGCTAAAGGTTGAACGAAACAGATCAATTCTGTTTATGGCCATTAAAATTGGCCTAAGTTCTTTGAACGAGGTCATGATTTTATGCTCGGCGTTTCGTCACTTAAGATAAAGTTAGTTTAATTGTCTGCTTCCTCCGTTTAGGAGTTTAAATCTGACTTGTTCTGTAGCTTGGTTTTAATGTGAATGAATTATATTGTGACAAGGTTCTGGGACTTGGATTTAAAAAAAATACAGTCGTTTGCGAATAAGACAATATGTGAATCGGACGTTTTGTGAATAGGACAACGTGCTCTAGCTAATTCTCACCGGATGTATCCCGAATCTTAATATTCGACGCCCAAACTGTCCGGAAGAAGTATATTTCGAATATTTTTTGTACGACGCCTGCATTGTTCCGAAGATGTTTCACACGTTTTTATACGTGATTATTTTTTATTTGACCTCATGATTTTTATTATTCTTGGAAAATCGTTTTTAGTCTATTCGACCTCCCCTTTAATCACTGCGTGACTTAATTTTTGACCAAAACCAACACCTAGATGTTTGTTATGCTGGAACCTTAAAAATACAGCGAAACAGCTACTTACTATATAATCCAACAAACTTCATCTATCATACTATATAGTACGTACCTACAGTAATATTCTGTTATCCGGGAAGTGCAATCAATTTCCAAGCCATTATAGTGGCTTCCCTGTGTTGCTAGTAATAAAATATCAATAAACTAGAGTCTAGTGTTATCATTATTCCATATCAGCCTCGTGTTTACATCCTGCGCGGATCACATTATAGCCAATAAGTGAAGCTTCCTGTTTAGAGACAATTGAGGAAGCATTACGCGGTTACAGGACAGGACAGTCAAATTATTCGCTTTCACACAAAGAATTACTAAACTTGCATACTATTATATTAAAGATATTTTCCAATACATCAAAGATATGTAAGTACCTATACCATGATCGCGTTAATTCCAGTTATCTTATTTATATATATCATGGCACGCGAGTTTAAAAAATATATATTTTCCAGTTCTAAATTTCATTTAGTAGTTTGTTGTCTTAAATTTATCAAATCAAAAGTAAATAGACTTACATACTTGAATTTTTACACATGTAAATCTTCAAACAGGTAGTCAGAGGTTAAATCCACATTTCACAAACTATAATTTTTGGTCACACGTACTGATTAGGAGACGAACCTATCGCTATAATAGCGACCAAACATTATCTATCTGTAGTCTGTACCAAATTTCGTCAAAATATCTTCAAAAAATTATCAGCTTCTTTATCTAATTTCATCAAGACCGATTCAGTATTTTAAACCAGACATAGTTACTTTCGCGTTAATTAATATGGATATCACTCTCTCTCACCCCACTCTGCCCACCCACCTTCACCTTGAATGGTGACAGAATTTTTCGTTTAAACTATTTATCTACTAATTAACGGAAATTTTCACTTTCACACCGTAATTATTAATTATTGAAACCCATTAACATTATTAGCTTATCTTTTCACCGACTAACACTTAGCTTTCGATCATTTTGACACACATTTAACACATAAGTAACTAATTAGCTTATCTACTAATTATGTGTGTACAAATTGGAATTCCAGTTTAAATAACTTATATTTTATTGCCGTATCGATTTGGAAATTAAGTGTATCCGCATGACAGGAATACTTCAGCCAGGAAATGGATGATAAAAATCCGCAATAGCAACCCCTCAAATTACTGGTTATTCAAATTCGATATTTTAATTAACTTGCTGTTGCCCACGGGTCCGCTTGCGTGGATGTTGGTTATCGAGACTAAACATAGCCTAAGTCCTTTCTCAAGGTTTAATCTAACCATATACCAAATTTTATCACAAACGGTTCAGTGGTTTAGGCATGAAAGTGTAACAACGGAGTTACTTTTGCATTTATAATATTAGTACGGAGTAATGATTAAGCTTAATTTTAGTTACCTTTAGAATTCTCGAATTGCGGGGCTAACCCAGTCGCATTATCCTCGGGCTTCACCTCGGAGTCCGAAGTCAGCTTTTCTAGAATAACTGTGAAGGTGCCGATATGTTTTAGTATTTAGAGAGAATCTATGAAGAGGGCTATGCTTGGCATCTCCCTACGTGATAGCGTCAGAAATGATGATGTCCGTACGACTTAGCTCAGCGGATTAGCTCGTTGAAGTGGCAGTGGACGGGACACATAGCGCGCAGAACAGATGGCCGATGGAGCAAAAAGTTCTGGAATGGCGACCGCGTACGGGCAAACGTAGTGTAGGACGCCCAACGGCCAAGTCGTTCTGGATGTCTATAGGTGATGCCTATGTTCAGCAGTGGAGTATGTGTGGCTGACATGATAACTGCCGCCTGACTTGGCAGTTCCGAAAGGAAAACTACGCCAGAACCTAGTTAGTTGGTTAGCAGATGCACCGATATGAAGGTGAGGTTTGGACTTCAAACCATCGCATCATACAAATATCCCACTATAGTAACACGCACTATATAGTATCTCAACTCTATCCCTATCGAACGGATTCGAGTAGGTAATACTTATACTGATTATTTTCTTGAAGGCATTTAAACAGCAAATGTCGTCACACATCAGAAACTTTAGGGAATTATTAATTTTTTTATGCCCTTTAAAACGTCTGTCGCCTCCACTATTTGAAAACCTTTAAGCCTTCTATTGAGTAGAGGATATTATTTTTGTATTTAAATTAATAAAATAAATAAATAAATATTCCACAACATTACACACAACGCTATCTAGATCCATGGTAAGCATAGCTCTAGCTTGTGTTATGGAATCTAGAATCTATTTATGTATAAAAAGTTTATAGATTTTTTTTTTCATTTTGAGCGCCGATAGTTTAGTGGTTCCCTTAGAGGCTTTGGTTCGAAACCTGGCTATGAGTATGTTAAATCACAGTGCATGTAACTACTTTTGGGGGAGTCAAAACTTGCCCGCCGGTGCCATAAAAAGTATCGAAAACCCTCATTGACACATATTTTGACGTTCATGACAGTCATCAAAGTATGCCAGTCCCATACATTAATCAATCTATTTTCTTCTGCCCCCTAAACTCCAACCGCACGGCCTGATCGTCCACCAGAATCTCGTGAGGGACGGACACACGGAAACAAATTTACGAGCGTGGTTAACGTGGCTCTGATACACTTGACATTGGCGTTTCGCCATTATAGTAGTTTATGATACTGTTGCATAATAAGGGTTCTTATAACACGAGTGTGTTTTAAAAAAACGAGCCGCAGGCGAGTTTTTTTATATTATCACATGAGTGTTATAAGACCAAGTTATGTACAGTGTCATACACTACTTTATCTACTCTCATACTATAATACATAAAGTAATTTATTTTACAAACAAAACCAAACTTTGTTTAATATAAATGTAAAAAAAAAAAGTTAACGCCAAGACAAGGCCGCAAACATCGATTGCGCATGCGCGTTTCTTTTTTTTTTTTCTTGCGAATTAGCAGTTTTTTTTTTAAAGTAGAGGTTCAGTCCCGATGGGGATTGTATAGGTGTATCGATAAGATTAAAAAGTTATTTTATGATATAGGTGTCCATACAAGACCTGTATCGTAATAAAACTTTTTTTTGGCCTGTGCGTAATGTTTGTCATAAGAGTTTTGATTTCAATTTTATAATCTTTGTATTATAGTATCAGAGTAGATAAATAATTTTAAAATACTTTTTACTTGACTTTGGTAATAATGTGGCGATTTGCTGCAGAGCCCATTTTGAAGAAGTTGAAGTTGCTTTTTTTTTCTATTCTACAAATGAATTATCACTTTTCCAAAGGGGCTGGATTAGCTTGTGGCTCAAGGATGTTTGTTGGACCGTGTACACCCTACCCGAACAGCCTTGTTCACTGGTGATCAAATTACAGTGAATATATAATCACTGTTTGTAGATAACAATGAATAATAGGCACTGTTTGAGTTATGATTTGTTGTGAACACAGATGCCTAAACGCGGCGTAGGTAGCGCATTCCTATCGGTGTGGGCCCAAAAGCATCTAATACCTGGTTAGTCATTCCAAACTTTGGTAAGGTAATGCATTTAACCTAGTATCATATTTTATTATACGCATGCTTTATAGAAGGTAATACCCATTAATTTTCATCAGGTTTGAGATTTGCAAATGGGTACCGCCTGTTATAAAGCTTGTTTCGATCTTTTGAGCATCGACGGGTTTTTTTATGTTTAATCATTTATTTTATTTTACACTTTTTAGTAATGAAATATATATTTTTGTAATCTTGTTATAATTTCCTTCATTTTGATACTCCACTCGATAAATTTGGGTATTTTCTTTTTTTTTTGCTTTTAATTTTTTTATTTTTATGTACCCAGTGTCACTCTCACAGTAGATACGAATCTAACGACACCTCCTCAGCTAAAATCAATCGAGCCGTTCAGACTGCAGAGCGTGCCGAACAATTATACATACATACATACCTACTCTCGAGAAACATAACTCTCCTTCTGGCGCAGTCGGGTAAAAATGCGATTCTGCCTCCTTTGTCGACTATACATATTATAAGCAAGGACTGGTGACTTATTAGTAGGTTAACATATTGCAAGGTTAAGCAAAACTACGAGCCCCTCTAGACAAGTGGCAAGAATGTATGGTATATGACGTTTATGACATGCATTAACGACTGTCATTTACGTCAAATCTCATAAATTCATCATTCTATTTCATCAAACGCCGGCCAACGTATTGCCACTTGTCTAGAGGGGCAGATCGGTCTTAGAATGGGTGACCATTCGTAAGATATTGAGATCCCTCCGTGCCTCACAGAGCACGTTAAGTCGTCGGTCCGGGTTGTCATACGAACTTCCATGGGAGTCGTAATTGTATACGGCCGAATATCGATATTTTTCGTCAAGCAACGCCTATGTGACCTCCACAACACATTGGCGATATTTGGCCAAGTTCTGAAGTCAGAGTAGCTATTAAACTGTTTAGAGCTGCAAGCACTTGTAGCCGGCTGCCAGATATGTTTGCTTTAGTCGCATTATGTCCAATTCGCAAAATGTCCAGCGGGCTCAAATTGTCCAATTCTCTCAACGTCCAATTCCCAAATTGTCCAATTCTCACAACGTCCAATTCGCAAATGGTCCAATTCTCACCATGTCCAATGTGGTTAACACCCCGACTCAGAGTACCACGACTCGGATAGGTTAGGTTAGAAGGCTAAGGCGGGAGCGAAGCAGAGCGGAGCTCCCGCCTTAGCCTTCGTGGTTATTTTTTTTTAAACCACCCAAAAAATATGATAGTTTAATTAAAACTGAAATTACTTCGAACTGGACCAATTGCGAACTGGACTAATTGCGAACTGGACCAACTGCGAACTGGACCAATTGCGAACTGGACCTATTGAGAGTTGGACAGTTGGACATTTTGCGAATTGGACATAATGCGACTAAAGGATATGTTTATATGGCAAGCAGGACAGACAGCTTAACATGATCTTCGAAGTACGAAGTTATCTTAATGTGGTGAGAACTACCACCTAACCTAAAGCAGAGTGTCCACTGGCAAGTATTTTTCGCAATTTCTTGCAGGGGACTATTTTCACTGACTATAGTTAAGCAAGTCGTTTGTAAAGTAATCGCTAAAATAATCCTGGTAAATACTTGCCAGTGGACACTCTTCATAAGACAGACCTGCTTAGGAGCTTGAGCTTGAAATGCATGGTCATCCTAATCTTTTTTGCTTGCTCGCACAATATAAATCTATTAAAAAAAAAACATTTTTTTTTTTTAAATAAACTATAATATTGTTCACTGAGTTTCTTGCTGGTCTCTTCTCAGTGGAAACAACTTACCGAACCAGCGAAAGAATCATTTTCAAATGATTTATTTACTTAATTTAATATTATATTAGTAATTTCTTGACACGACTGTAAAATTTTGACGTTCATATGTGCTCTTTATGTGCCTAAACTGAATAAACGAAATTGATTCTTTGATTCTTTGTAATATGTTAACTTGTTCTGTTATACTTCGAGTTAGCCTATATTTCTACCAAGTGCTATAGAAAAACATAATATAAGAACACCTTGCACTAATATTATCACTTTCCAAAATAACAGTTACATTAGTTAACTATATCAATATCTTGCACAAGTACTACTCTTTGAAGAGACGCCTTTCACTTCGATACAAAGAATGTCTTTGAGTTAATCCCTTTTTTTTTCTATACCGTTTCATTGTCGATTACTGGCATTTGTTACGTGTTGCCTGTTGCCGTTAATAGGATTGCCTAAGTGGATTTTGTGTTACACTTAGGTGTTATCGCTTACGTAAATATCAACAGATAAATACTACAGTGGCGGTCGAAACGGATCTTGGGCGTTTCAATGAGTTTATTGTTCCACCTGTCATCATTATTTGGGTTTGCTTTCGAGCCTGTGGCCGATTATTTCATTTTTACTTTTTGGTTTGGTTTATACGGCTTTTATGAGAGATAATGCTGTCTGATCCCCCAACTCTAACAAGAGAAAAGCCAGCGCTAGGGTCTCGATCGCCACTCAACAAGTGTACTGACTTGCACGTGAAATACCTAGGCTTGGAAGTGAAATTCAACTTACTTTAAATTAATATTGCGTCTAGTTGTTCCTGTCCCTCTAGCCTATGGATCAGAACAATCTTTCTATTCTCTCCTCTCACCAAGTTCAATAGTTATTTAACTTAACTTCAATATGCTATCTTAAGTAAACGTAAAGCTCTCGCTTCAAGAAATGTCATCTTAAAACTTAATATAAAAAAAATAAAAGAAACAACTCCAAGGCGCTGAAATAAAAACAAAACTAAAATAAAAAGTTACGGTAATGAAACAGGACAAGTTTTTTATAATCTATAAACCAAACATTCTGTCCCCTTTGTTCTAAAAAATCCTGGCCCTCTGCGAGTACAATGTTGGTTCGACGCCGCGATGTCGGCAGATAGCTCGTTCGAGGTCCGGTTGCAAATATTTCTGTCTAATTACCTACGCTTTAGCTAACTAAAGGGTTTTAACTAAGTATGGGAGGAAGATAAGAAAGCGGTAGCGATTTTAGTTGCACTGAATTAACTAAGTTCGATGAACGCTTGGTTTAAGATGGAGAGAGCAAAATATAGTTCGTTGTATTGCACAGAATTAATAGTAATTTGAATGTTTGAAGAAATTAATATGTTAACTTTTTCTAGAAATCGAAATACTTGACATTCAGGACGGATCTTGTTACCATTCATTCATTTCACTCGTTTTCCCTCATTCATTCATTCGTTCACATAGGTGATAATTAAAAAAGACGCGTCCCGTTCCAAATTCAAATTTAATTCCTGTCTTACCCAGGAGCGGTGACATTTTTTTTGTTGTAAGCAACTTATCTAGTGAACAGTTACATTTATACAATATATAATAGATGTCAATGGTTAAACTCTACTTATATTTCAGTTAGTTTAGTTAATTGTCGGATGACCTTATGGAATTTTATTTCTCAAAGGGATTCCAAACACGCTGCGTGACTTTTAGTTTATGGACTAACCTGTCCCTTATACAAGTCAAGTACAAAAATCATTAAAACAAATTATGAAAATGTCAAATATTTAATTATTTCCAAACACAGGGCATATAAAAAGAATTTTCTTTCGGCACTACGGAAGTAAAGCACAACCAAGCTTAGCTTTAACAACATCAATTTGCCTAAACCGGGAACGTAACATCGTAAATAAAGCAATTGAATAATAAACTGTGCCTAACGTCGGGCCGACATGGCATTCTCTTGTCGAATAGACGCAAACCAAAACTGTCGTTATTTTTGTAATGTTGTGGTTTTTACTGGATTTTGTCAGCGAATTTTACCAGAATTACATACTGTTGTAAGATTTGTCATAAACTTAACTATTACCTTATCTATAGTGTTAATTATAGCAATCACTTGGAAAAACTTAACATTCAGGATAGCTAGCTAGGCTTGATCCCGGAATAGTCCCGTTCTGAGGGAATACTCTTTCAAATGATCTGTCTCTCCAAATTTAAAAGAAAACTGCATTATAGAGGCTTTAAAGAACCATAGTTTTTCAAATCATCAGCTCCTTCTCGTTCAATCATTCGTTCATTAAATTCAGTAGTTTTCATACATTGTTTTTTTATTTAATTATCCTGGTTTACGCAACCCTCGAGGCTGTCTTCAATACTTCGCAGATTATTGCAGTATTTCATGTTTTATGGGCACTGCCAGCCAGATGTCATTTTTGTGGCTGTGTACGCCTCGGGCTGCAATAAAACAGTAATTCGAGATATCACTTTTTGTAATAAGTAATAACGGGGCATGTCATATTCTGAGATGCCTAATTCTAAGTTCGGTTCATTTGACTTCGGTTAGATCTCTGTCTTCATTTAAGAACTATTTTTTAACTTTAGTGCCGATGCAAATTAATTTTGTATCTATGCGTAACTTTCTCTTTGTATTGAATATTAGAACATTGATATCATAATTATATTGTATAGGTATGGTAAGATGTAATCATTATTACAGTCTTACTTACGACTTTCTCCCTCTGGGTAGGCAGAGTTCTGGGTAACATGTTCGAAGACCGGGGTATGCATTCTCCTCTTTTTCCGTTACGAACGTGACTGATATATATTTTCTAAACTTTGGTACACTGACTTTGAATACAATTTATCCATGTACTAATTTGTTTTCTTATTAATTTTCAGGTAAGTTTCAAGTCATCATCTACCCTCCTCAGTGAGTCAATGGAATTCGTAATAAATGTGTTAAATGCTTACTTGATAACTTCACGCTTTTCTCCGTCTGTCGTAGACAATAGCCTTCTGTCCTTTTCACAATGAAATCAAGTTTAAATAGTTTGACAACCGTTTCGAGACAGACGAACAGACACTCACGTCATCTTTAATTGCAGCAGATTGCCGATTTGACCAGCGTGGCCCGTGACGGCATCTGTTCTGTCATCTAATTACCTAATTGCGTCTGCGAATGAACAATTTAGTCCAAATTTTTTGACCCAATCCTTCGTTTTGCACCTCACGTTCAGGCTATCCCAGCTACTGTTTTCAGGTCATCTCGTCCCACCTTCTGTGTCTCCACTCTAGGACTCGTTTATTCCAACGGCAATCGGTCTTTCGACAGATTTGACCAGGTCAATGCCACGCCAGCTTGTTTATTATATTTGCTGTTAGAAATCTTTAGATAACTTAAAAATTCTTAAAAATTGTTCTCAAGTGCATTCCGTCAAGGTCGAAAGTTTTCACCAATTAAATCGTGACTTAGATAACGAAACCATGCTTTATTATGACAAGTGCATGATGCTTAACAAGATAATTATGCGTGACAGTAGTTGTTAACTTGTTACAGTTGATAATGAGATAAATTTGACAGGTCTTGAGATCGACCATGACTACGGTCACGATCTTGCTTTTACGCGGTGTAACGAGGATGAAGTTTCTGTTATAAAACTTGAGCTGAGACTGATATTGTCGACAAACGACTCCCAACATAAACGGAACTCTGACCATATCATAATGTTAATCAGTTTGAAAACTTTCAAAGTGCGATGCAGGTTTAGTAGTTTGGTCTGTCTTCGGTAGATGGCGCTTAATTAAATGTCGTATCGCCCAGGTGGAGGATCTTGGGTACTGTGAGTCATGCTAACCGGAAAAGGTCATACTTTGCCAATCATATCTGTAGGAATTTTTGAAATGTAAAGTATGTCACCGGCATGGCGCCGTGTCGTACTGATAATAGATAACGGGGAATATCACTCACGGACAATTACTTATATAGCTAAAAAATTTGAGGCTCTAGAAGAGCAAGGATTACTGAGAAAAGCAAATGAAACGAGGAAATGATTTCCACTAGGTTAATAAATATCACCCATACGAATATTTTTTTTTTTTTATATAGGACACGTCAATGTGACTTTACCTTGCCTGATGATAAGCTGAAGGCAAATTCTCAGGAGAGAGGGCCACCATTATACAGAATATAATATAGTACGACGTGACTTAAGGGAGTTACGTACGGGAGGGAGGTAGCCGGAGTATATTTTCTGAACTTTTCTTACAGGCTACCAATCCTCTCGTTTATGGTACAGGGAAAGGGAGCGGAAGGATTATAGCTTTATAAAAATCAACCTTGCTTTTGTTCACTCAATAAAAGAGCGACGGTAGCTTAATGGTTAAGAAGTCGGCTTTACGATCGAAAGGTCACGGGTTCTTATCTATTCCTAATACAAGCAAATTTGGTAAGCTGGAGGGTTTAACAGCAATATTAGTAATTACGGTTACCTACTAGTACTTTAAGAAACTTAATATTCATACTTTCGATTTATTTCATAAAGTAATTATGAAATACAAGTTTCAAAAGCAAAAACTGTCTCGTGACGTCATTTTCTATATTTGAACAGATTGAACTCGTATATCACGACCAGTTTTCCTTTTCCTTATTGTAAAACAGTCCAAAAATGTCGACGTATTACAAGATATTGATTACAATTAATATGTAAAAATGTTTCGGTCAATTCCAGCCGCCATTATCGGTCTCCTTAGGCGTCAAACATCAACATTCTCAATTTGTCGCCTTTTGTGTCTCACCGCTGTAGTCTTGAATCTTGAGGTTAAATTAAACCATATGTCTGGAAAATAAAGCTTAATGTAGCTTGAATGTGTTTTATACCGTAGTAAAGTTGCGAATGCATAACGGTGTATGTCCATGGAGGGAGGTATGTCCATGTCCATGCCGAATATAGCATGTTCCTGACATTCGATTTGTTGAGGTTTTATCTTTGGATCCCCTTAATGCTTGTGCTCGTATGGAAGTCGGAACGACTCGATAAAATCTTCTTCGTCTTTAAATACGAATATTTTATACTGCCTTTTTGATAGTGGTCTTTGCAATCAATTTGATCATACTTAGATACCGGTAACTGAATGTGACTGTGTGTGGTAAATTAAAAAGCTAATATTTTTAGTACTTATCGTGAATATAATAAAAAAACAAACTAAAATAACGGATAGCTACAAAAAGCTACAGAAAATAGAGTAATATTAAAAAAAATCATAATGGAAATAAAACAGTTGCAATTAAATCAAGTTCTATTTTTAATTCATAAACATTCATTCATTTACTTTATTAAAACAGTTATCGAAATTGAGATTAAATAAGTATCGTTAAAGCATTCAACATAATCCTATTGTCAATTTAAATTAAAACAGTGTTGAATTTAATGTTATGTTGTGTTGTATGTGTGTGACGTCACGAGTGGTCCCATCTGAAAACCAGCGCAGCGCATAATTTTATCGTTATGCGTAGCAATTATGCTGAGATGGGGCCATATTCGGGATCGCACAGTGTAAACTTACATGTAATTTACATGACATTTATGTAACTGGTGGTTGTACATTGTGCGTGTCCTGAATTAAATGTTTTTTTCTTTCTTTCTTTCTTTCTTTTTCTTTCTAACAACAACTAATCAGTAATGCTTACAATCAGTTTAATCCCTACGAGTCTATCAAGAAGTACTTGAGCTTACTTTATAGTTCATAATCTGTTACAATATAATAGATCCGGTTTTATGATATGCTGTAGTAACTTTACCATTAAATTGGCTATATAAAACTAATAGTTATTCGAATAGTAATCAAAATTTGATAATCTGATTTAAATTTAAAATAATCTTTTGTTATACTATTAATTCAGACATATCATAGAAATTTTGACATGAGATATGACGATAGATAGATCCATAAGAGATCCATTTAAATAGATTATATATTTGTTGTTTTAATTATTCATTGACAACATAATAACGCGCATAATTTAATACAAATTGTTTCGTGAAACGAATTCTCAATTGATGTTACAAAAATGCTAATTTAAAAACTTTGTTCAAAATGATGAATCTGACAGCTCTATTTTTTTAATTACAGCTTGTCATAATTTCTCTGTTCGGATACACACAATAATAACTATAATTTTACAACGTGGATTGTTCAATCTCAAGGCTGTGTGGAACAGATCATTGTCCGGTTATGTTTAGAAAAAAAAAAATAGAATCGTTCACGAATGAACACAAACTGGTTTGGCGCGAAACATCCTCAGTATAACTTGCTCGCCTCAATGATTTTAATTCTAAGACTATGTTTGACGGTAAAAACTTGGCAGATGCATATCTGACGTAATACATGGCGGTATTTCATCTACTGAATTTAATTACTTTCAAATTTATCTATTTCTTAGTTTAATTTTTAGCATTAATAGCCTTGAACATTTAGAATCGAGTACCTACATCATACATTAGGATGTACTCGATCCTAAATGTATTTCTTGAATGAATTGATTTATCAATTCTTAGGATTTTATTTGCCTATCCTATCTTTCAGTAGCCGAAATCTAGGTTGCGGTCATATGCAGCCTAAGGCTTCACCGAGAACTGCGCCATCACAATACAAATTAAATATATTTTTAGTATCAACATGCCAAACAAAGGTGCGCTTTTCATTTTCAACTAGTGCAGTTAGAAGCTATGCTATATTATGAAGCAGTATCCACGAAATATGACCATAAACAAAGCACAACCATGAATTAATATTTATATCAGCCTGTGCAAATATACGAACAATAATAAACATTGTAGGACTCGGTAAACTATGTACGTTCAGCAAATACTTGCGTTTAATGTTGATATAGGCAATGATAACCAATAAACTGTCTGTCTACACTGTTTTCTTTGTCTGAAGTTCAAATATGAACGTTATATTCACGTTGTAAGCTGTAGACAAAGGCGTCTTATACTTTCTTTATATAATGTTGGATAAAACTCGACTGCATTAGCTTAAATTAAATTAAAAGCTGTAAGTGATGACTAAAAACTGAGAGTCAGCAGTAGGTAAAATGGTTAAAAAGCTCAAAAATAGAACATTATTCAACCGTTTGAACTTAAAAGTAGCGTTAGCTGTTTTAGCGATAGGTTGTTATTTTAATTTCTCTCTACATATGCACAAATCATCTCCCGGTCACCAGCTAGTAGGTAAGGTCAGGGTCCCGACTGTAACTGAGCGTAAATGTCAATTTATTTGAGTTATCTTAATTAAAATTCATACACATTTAATTACTCACCTAACTTCAGTATTCGAATGTTTTGAATTTAATGACTATAACTTTAGTTTATAGCCTTATATTATATTATATATAGCCAGTAACTCCCCTTAATGAACACAGACTTTCTAGCATAAATATGTCATCGTGTCGTGAGGATGGAGATAAAGGACACAAAGGTGGCCTCTAGACCCAGAACACTATCTGCTAATGACACAAATCATTCTTCCGTTTGGGATTTGAACCAATGCACTATTTGTGTAGTTACATATATTTACAGGTTTACTGGTTTATGAGGTATTAGCAAAATCTTCGAGGCCGAGCCAACCTCAATTGCAAGCTAATTCTCTCGGTCTGACGAAGGCTTATATCAATTTTGGATTCAGAGGGTAAATCAAATAGAGAAATAGTATGCAGACCCCGGGTTCCGAAAGCCTGGGATGCAACCAGGAGCAACGCTAAAAAGACAATCAGTTTATTCATTACTCGAAGTTAAAGCTGTTTAACCCTTTTAGATATATAAAAAAATAATTGATGTTCTTTTTAAGAATCTATAAATAAATAATAAATAAATAAATATTCCACAACATTTCACACAACGCTATCTAGACCCATGGTAAGCATTGCTTAACTAGCTTGTGTTATGGAATCTAAAATGCGGATAAACATATTTAGATACTTTTTTTTTTGTAAATACATACATATACATAGAAACATCCAGACCAATGCAAATATACATATTCATGTATACAAATATTTGCACTGAGCGGGAATCGAACCCGCGCCTCCTACGTATCGGCCGCGTTCACTACCGCCACGCCAAGGAGATAAATCACATCGATATTTCACAGTAAATAACCCATTTTTATTTGGACAACTGGGCACTGGGACTATGAAGTATTGTCCTTCGTGCATATTTATCTTGGGCACCATATTATTATAATGGATACTTACTACTGAATTTATGAGCTTCAAACATAAATTTCTACAATCCTTTTAATGCAAAAACTGAATAATCTATTATGTACTTATACAAATACATATCAACCGATGTAAAGTGGTATTTAATAGTTAAAAAAATGGTTTATCAACGACCCCAAAAGTATTCTGTTTACAATACAGCACCCTAATTTATTTACTGATCTAGTAATCACCGAAATCTTAACTAATACATAGTAGGTCAAATAAAACTTAACGAACTACTGTGTGGGTACAAAACCCAAATTATTCATATCGGGCCATTGGCAAAGTTCAGATAGGTTTGTAAACTACTGTACCGTTTCCACGGTAGTGTCAACTCAACAAACCAATTCCTTATTCAGATATCATTCATTACAACGATGCCTTATAGTATTCAATAGCTACAAAAAGCCATAACTCATGTTGAGAGACAAGGCCTGCGGAATTGCAATGCTAATGTTTGAGCACAAAGGTGTCTTCGACCGACGAAGATTTATCTGTATATTGATACTTGAGTAATTGCTACGTCGATGGAAATTAACGTGTTCATCATTTAAGGAGTTGGTTGGTTAGCTGGTATTGTCCTAAAGTGGGTTAGAGGACAACCATGTCTCAAACACGAGGGTTTTGTGCGCGTGACTTTCTTGCCGGTTAAATAAATAATGCTCTATTGTTTGCTTGCGTTCTGACAGCTGATTTGTACGTGATTGTGATCAGTGTAATTCGATACAAGCTTCGGTGAATACAATGTGACGTTGCTTATAAACATTACTGCGATAAATTGGTCCCATAGGAAACAACGTCGTTGGATAATTCAACTATTGTGATAGGTACTTATTAACTATACTTACATCACTGGAGCTTTTGGTGACGTTTATATATTTGTTTCATTCTTCTGAATATCATGCGTACCTAGTTCATCTTCTTCTCTCATTAAATTCTCTAAATTTTGTCTGCTTAATATTTATTTGCCCACCGCCTTGGCATTATCCTCCGCGATAATACAGATGGAGGGGTACAGTGGGCAAGAGAGCATATGCAGCATTCACTGCTGGTTCCCTCTTCCCTTAAATATGGCAAGAGAATAATGGTCGGGTCTTACTTTTGTCAAACGTCCATACCTGGTATCCTCAGTTCTCCGCTTAAAGACATCGTCCATGTAATTTCCACTTTAAACATTGAAGTAAACGTTCAGAATTAGATAGTTTACGTTCGCGGCACGGAAGCGACATTGTTGGTTGGAGGGCGGTACGTTTCAAACACCGAAAGTGTAAACGTTAAACTATAAGTGCGAATTGAATGGACAATGTTATGATCAACTTGTGACTGGGGAGTTCTTTGATGTTTGCGAACTTTGTAGTATTTTGATGTTCCTTTGAAGTTTTTCGATGAATTCGCCAATGTGATTTTAAAGATTACTTGCTGTTTTTGTACTATCGGTAATATTGTTAGCCAATCACGCTTATTTTACACAAATATAAGAGATTCAATGATCTTTTGATAAAGCCGGTTTCGATTCTTAATTCTTGAGGCTGTATTTCATTAGTGAATATAATTGCGTTCAAGTTCAACTAAACGGATTCAATGAATTTCATCGAGTAAAATATCGTAACGCAATTTGTGAGAGTATCTTACGAACACGATCTTATTTCATTGCCATTTTCAAATGTTTTTCTTTCTATTCCTATTCTTATTTGTTTCAATACGTATAGTATATCGCTAGGTATAGTATACAAAGTCTTTGTCCTAAGTAGGTAAGTAGTAAGGTAAGTTGAAGTTAAATTGAATTAAAGAGAAAAAAATGAATCGGAACTATCTTATCGGAGCCAATGAATCATTCATTAGTTCTGATAGTTCGTAAGAATATCGGTAGATGCTCCACTGTTGCCTCAAAGACAGATATAGAAGGAGAAATTTGAATTGGTTAGGGCGAGGTCTGGTAGCTTAGTGGTCAAAACATTGCCCTTGTAAGGCAAAGATCGCGGGTTCAAACCCCGCCTAGACCGATTTAATTTTTTCTTTTTATTTCGATTTCAATATTTAGTATGAAAAATGCTTAAAATTTAATACAAATTTAAAAAAAAAACTTGAAATTCAAATCTCATATCAGTCAATATATTCCATCCTACTGCGTTATAGATACTACAACATAATAACGGTCACAACACGATCGTATCATTGGCTATCACCTCTCTCACGATGTTACGAATGAGCATGGTGTGTGACGCCATTAAACAGCCATAAACATGAAATTGTCGGTCGGTCTCCTGCGGTCAATGGTCAACTGAGCAGTAACGTTTTATAGTTATAATAACATGTATACCACTCTCGTAAGTTAATGTAATTGCATGTGTAGTACCTGTTTATGTCCTTTTTCACACTTTCCATACTATATTGGGGCTTTAAAGCTAGCGGCTGCATGGAAGAGAGTGCCTCGGAGAGGACGTTAAGCTGTCCGGGTTACCCATCGAACGTCGGCTCTAAAAATTCCGATAACCTAGTGTAACAACAGAACATCGATTTAGCCAGTGGTTTGTAGAAACATTCTTTTCATCCAGGATAGATAACTTCACAGGTGACGGGTGTCAAACCTGTAAGCTGTTCAAGCATTATCTATTTACGGCTTAGAGAGGACATTAAAAATCCACGTCCTTATTAAAATTCTCCTCTCCTCTATATGTACTGCTTTTTCTATAAATAATGCACATATTAATGGTTTCGCTGCCCGAAGCAAAAAAATTAAACTTCCTTCATGGGGCGTCTTCTTAGTAGCATGAACATTATGTTAGGAATATTCACAGATAGATGGAATACCTCGCATTTGCAGCAATGGATAAAGCTTATCTACTAGTTTTTTTATGTTATGCTACTATACACTGAGCTTATTTATATTATTTTTCACGAAGTTCATAACAAATGAACTTCGTGTAAAATAAATTTGTCAATATTAAACAAATGGTTATGTAATTTGTTAACTTGCATTATCAATGTTTATTCAGAGTATTTAAGAGCTTGAACCAACATTGAGGTAAGTGATTAAGTCAAGTAAATATTCAATATAACCTGTAGGTATACACATAATATACTCTTAATTAAATTTATTTTTAATTTTTATCCTTTTTTTTCGGATACATCCGGTTATGTCCGATTGACCGCCCCGCTGTTTTCGTGGCTCGACATAAATTTGGAACGCATTGTATTCTACTTTTCCTTAATGTCTCAATATGGACAACAAATTTAGAGATTATAAAGATTAAATTGAACTGGTACCGTTACGAATATAATACAAGTGTTGTCACTTTAAAGTGTGAGAAGGAAGGAATATAAATTGTAGTAAAGTTGCTAAGTTACCGGTTTATGCGGTTAAATTACGCGATAGGACCGTAATGTAGGATTAACCTAAATACTAGGGTTGTCAAATATCCTGTGAGGACAGGGAGAGTGTTTTAATAATTGATATTGGTAAAAATGACTAAACAATGATAAGGGTGTTTAATAGCAGCTCATGTGTGCTGGCTGGTATCGCATGCCCGAGAAGAGCCAGACCGAGAGGGATGGCCCTGGGTCAGCCGGGGTGCGAGGGATATGTCAACCCTCACCTTCGGTGCGAGGGATATGTCAACCCTCACCTTCGGCCTAGCAATACGACCCAGAGACGGCGTGCGGTTCGAGTCCGACATAACCTCCCCCTCCGGCTCCGGAAGGGTGGGTATTCGTGGGGATTTCCCGCAAGTAAAAAAAAGGCTGGTATCGCATGGGAAAATATCGTGAAAATATGACCGCTCTTTAGAACACTTATTTTTTATATTTCTTCCTTAATATAGTAATTTCAAAACAGATTATACTTCATCTACCAAATTACTTACCACCTACGAATAAATAATAATATTATTATATTTCGCTCAATGATATAATCATTTGATCTTACTACAAGATTGGTTTAATATCAACAAAAGTAACATTATATTTCTGTATTTATACAGCAACAAGATCACTTTATTACCTAATATAGATCCTGCTAATATTATGAACGTGAAAGTTTGTAAGTATGGATGTTACAATAGATGGATGAATGTTTGTTAGAGGCATTCCTCGAAGCACACCCAATTGAAGCACACCCAGACGAAGCACACCTAAAGTATTCCACTTAGCACACCCATAGGTGGGCTACAAATAAAATTTTCAAGTAATTAATTTCCTATTCCACGAAGCACACCTAAACTATTCCACTTAGCACACCTATAGGTGAGCTTCAAATAAAAATTTAAAATAATTAATTTCCTATTCCACGAAGCACACCTACGAATATCACGCGCATAGTGCGGAGACTAAGATATAACATTTTCGATAGAAGAAAATATTTATTATTTATAAGACTAACAGACTAACTTAAATATCTAATATCTTTCAGTTTCATTATAATAATGTGATACAATACTTTCATAATGTTCATAATATAAATCTCATAGATAAGACGAATACATGATGGTGTGCGTTCACGCAGCGGAAAGTTGTTGAATTTAAAGATTTTAATTATGCAGATATTTAGTGTATGACGTCGTGTAATTGTGTATGATAAAAAAAAGTTGTGAATGTAGCCATTGTGGAGAAATTCGCTAAAAACTGATTCCGCTGGGCGAACGTCGTTGTCCTGGCGGAACTTTTTTTAATCCATGGACTTAGAAGAAAAAAATGTGTCCAATAATTAGTGTGTATTTCTGTGTAATTGTGTATGTATGAATAAAATTAGTGCATGTATAAGCTTCGCAGAAATTCAAGCTTTCACTACGCGAACATTTGGCCATTAGCTATTTTTCATATAAAGCGCTTATATAGAGAGCTGTAGATTTTAACACTACTACTAATTACTAACTAATTATTGGAATACATTTTACTATGCAATTCCTTTAGAACGTCGTGATATTTGACTGCTTTGTAAACAGTGGTCTATTCATGGTAAATTGTCCTATAACTCTTGAATTACTAACGGAACATCATTGAACGTGAAAATCTAGACCCCAAAGTGCATACTTTACGAACTAAGACCTAATAAGCATATTTTACGTTTACATTTTTATCTTTTAAACCCTACGATTTTTTCTAAATCTGTTTTTTAAACAAATATAAATAAATTCAAAACAACATATGTAAAAATCAGTAAAAATCTACAGCTCTCTACATAAGCGCTTTATATGAAAACTAGGTAATGGCCAAACGTTCGCGTAGCGAAAACTTGAATTTCTGCGAAGCTTATGCATACACAAATTTTATTCATACATACATAATTACACAGAAATACAATTTTTGGGACACATTTTTTTTCTTCAAGTCCATGGTTTAAAAAAGTTCCGCCAGGATAACGTTCGCTCAGCGGAATCAGTTTTTAGCGAATTTCTCCACAATGGCTGCATGCACACTTGAAGCTATCTAAATTATCCTATACTACCGTCTTAGGGTAGATGGCTCCCACCGTCGCCCTAAGAGGGTAATAGGAGAATTTGGATAGCTCAGTGGTCAGAGCATTCCCCCTGTAAGGGAAAGATCGTGGGTTCGAGTCCCACCTGAGCGATTCACTTTTTCCGATCTTAATCGATTTAAAGTAGAGTAGTTTTATTGTTCACTAAACAGGCAGCTATAAGAAAACTTCAACATAGATCTCTATGGAAAGCTATATTTATAATGTTTTTGTTATTTGTCCAAGTTTTTATTCCAATTATGAAGCAATCTGTGATTTTTTAATGTTAAAGTAGAGTAGTTTTATTGTTCACTAAACAGGCAGCTATAAGAAAACTTCAACATAGATCTCTATGGAAAGCTATATTTATAATGTTTTTGTTATTTGTCCAAGTTTTTATTCCAATTATGAAGCAATCTGTGATTTTTTAATGTTAAAGTAGAGTAGTTTTATTGTTCACTAAACAGCTAGCTATAAGAAACTTCAACATATATCTCTAGGGAAAGCTATATTTATTGATATTTGTCCAAGTTTTTATTCCAATTATCTAAGTACCAACTAAAAATAGAACAATTTGTGTTCGCAAAAATATACACATATAAAACGAAAGTTGTCGACGAGTCCACGTTTGTTTATTGCGAAGGACGTGTAGAACAGGTCAAACCACCATTGTTTTCAAGAGGGGTCACCCAATGCCATCCGACTCGCTCCCACACCATATTACGCAGTAGACTTACTAATTCTACTATAACATAGGTGTAGTGAAGAAGGGCATGTATCTTGGACCTAAGAGCGTTTTCACACTCATCCGATATTATATTATAATTATCCGATATATTATTATATTGTTTATTTGCATAAAATTCAGGTTAATATAAATACATCGTTACTTTTGAACAAAATCAAAACCTGTATTTCCAGAGTCATCATCCAGTTTTGTGTTATCTTTTTTATTAGACAACAATTTAAATTAATGTTAAAATAAATTAAATTAAAATCCAAAAAATAAAATCATAAATTGAAATAAAGACTAAATTGCGCGATAATAAGATAATTTTAAAATAAAAATAAGATTAAGGTAACTAAGATAGCGTGTTTGAGTTTATAGATGTGTGTATGTTTGTGTGTGTGTTTGTAATTGTGCCAGTGTATTATGTGTATCAACTTTTCCAGTTTCTTAACTTCAGATTCAAATCTGTTCCTTTTTTAATTTTCTGAAAAACTACCTGAAGGCCAATCATAGTCATCTTTAACAAAACTGCTTGAATTCGAATCACGTCCAAAATCCTTCCTGCACGCACCGATAAAAACTAGTTATACTATTTATTTATGAGAAGAATCAGTCTATCAAGAAAGGGAGGGAGACGAAGGTATTAAGATCATGTTGAGTGCTTTGTTCGTCAAGATCGTTCTGTTGCTGACTGTACAAGAGTAAAATATCAATTCAAATGACATCAAAAGTTGCGTATTGCCGCTGTTCAAGGAAATACCACTAACTCCCGCGATACCATTTTTTTTTTTTTTTTAATTCATACAACCAGTCTTATGGGGGCAACAGTTGTCGGCTGCCCCATCGCAGCAGCCCAAAAGGCTGCCGACCGGCGGATACTCGCGGTAGGCGGCGTTGTAGGAGTCCGGGTACGGCTCCTGCAGGCTCGGCCGGACAGGTGCTTCAGGTGCCTGTCGGCCGGCCACGTGGGTGTGCAGTGCAAGGCGGAGGTGACGGTCGGCGACCGTTGCTTCCGCTGCAGCCAACCCGGTCACAGAGCCGGTACTTGCGAAGCTCCGCCGCACTGTTTCAGGTGTGCGGCGGAGGGCAAGCCGGCCGACCATAGGGTTGGCAGCAAGGCCTGCACCCGCGGGGAGCCGCTGCCGCGAGGCGGGCGTTCCGCCAACGGTTCGGTGCGGGATGCGGAGATGGTTCCATAATGGATCCCCAGCTCCGCATCCTGCAGGCGAACGTGGGCCACGGTGTCGATGCTCAGGCCCTTCTGCTCCAGAGCATGGCACAGTGGTCCATACACGTCGCCGCTGTCGCCGATCCATACACTCACCGGCCCCTCGGGCCCGCCTGGGTGGTCGACCTGGATGGATCGGCGGCACTGGTGCATAACGCCGCTGCGGGTGCCCCTCCCCTTGTAGTGATCGCAAGGGAGCATGGCATCGTAGCGGCGCGTGTAGGGGAGATTGCGGTCGTGGCCGTTTATCTCACGCCGGGGTCACACCGACTCATCGGGCAGTATCGGCGGTCGCTGGAGCGGCTGACCGACGTCGTCAATGCCTGTACGCCTCGTCCGGTTCTTGTGCTCGGGGACTTCAACGCCTGGTCTCAGGCTTGGGGTTCCCGGCGCACAAACGCGCGGGGCAGGGCTCTGGAGAGCTGGGCCGATTCTCTCGGCTTAGTTCTCCAGAATCGCGGGGCCGAAGCCACGTATGTGGGCACCTTTGTGGCGGGGGAGCGCAGGTCGATCATAGACCTTTCGTTCGCAAGCGCTTCCCTGTCACTCCGCGTGCGGGACTGGCGTGTCGCCGTGGAGGTGGAGACACTGTCGGATCACCGATACGTTCGGTTCGATGTCTCCCCTCCTGCGGGTGATGCGCCGGTCATATCGGCCCAACGCGAGCCGCGCTGGGTGTTGGGGCGACTGAATCGGGAGGACCTCCTGGAGGCCGCCATCGTACAGGCCTGGGCCATTGCGCCGGACAGGCCTGTCGACATAGACGATGAAGCGGCCTGGTTCCGGGAGGCCATGACGCGGGTCTGCGATGCGGGTATGCCTAGGGCTCCAGCCTATAATCCGAGGCGTCGGGTCTACTGGTGGAATGCGGAGATCACGAGGCTGCGTCAAGCCTGCGTGATCACGCACCGCCGGTGGGCTCGACTCCGTAGGAGGCGTAGCCGTACCGCAGATTCGGAGCCCCGACTGGCGGAGCTTCACGAGGGATACAGGGAGGCCCGGAATGCCCTCCGAGCGGAGATCAAGCGGTCTAAGGCCGCTTGTTACCGGGAGCTCCTGGAGACGCTGGAGCGGGACCCATGGGGGCGGCCTTACCTTATGGTAAGAGAAAAGCTGCGCCCCCGGGCCCCTCCGCTGACCCAGGTGCTCGAACCGGCTCTGCTCGGAGGAGTGGTGGAATCCCTGTTCCCGGCGCGAGCGGAACATGTTCCGCCGCAGATGGCTCCGCCGCCTCGGTCGCCTACGGCACCCAGTACGGCGCCCAGTGCGGTGATTGGCGACGACGTGCCCGAGGTCACTTGGGTAGAACTAGAGCTGGCGGTGCGAAGGCTGAGGGCCAAGAAGAACACCGCCCCGGGACCCGACGGCATTCCAGGCCGCGCGTGGGTCCTAGCTCTAGGGGAAGACGGTCTCGAACCCCGACTGAGAGGGTTCCTCAGCGCATGCTTGGAGCGGGGCCAGTTTCCGAAGATGTGGAAGACGGGGAAGCTGGTCCTCATCCGCAAGAAGGGACGCCCGGCGGACGAGCCGTCCGGGTACCGGCCCATAGTGCTGCTCGACGAGGTGGGCAAACTCTTTGAAAGAGTAATTGCCAAGCGCCTCGTCGAGCATCTCTCTAGAGTGGGGCCGGACCTGGCGAATACCCAGTTTGGGTTCCGCCGGTGGCGTTCCACTGTGGATGCCATCATGCGTGTGAGGACTCTGGCGGAGGATGCGGTCGCCCGGGGCGAGGTGATGTTGGCGGTGTCCTTGGACATCTCCAACGCCTTCAACACCTTGCCCTGGAGTTGCATCAGGGAGGCACTCGTGTACCACGGTGTGCCTCTCTACCTCCGCCGCATAGTCGGGGCTTACCTAACGGAGAGAGCCGTCGTCTACCCGAGTTCGACCGGAGTCGGTAGGCGTGAGATGTCGTGCGGTGTCCCACAGGGATCGGTCCTGGGGCCGTTACTGTGGAACATCGGTTACGACTGGGTGCTTCGCGGTGACTTCGCGTACGATGCCACCGTCACGTGTTATGCGGACGACACGCTGGTGACGGTGAGCGGGGCTACGCACCGCGAGGCGACCCTGAGGGCCACGACCGCGGTTGGTCAAGTCGTCGAACGGATCCGGCGGCTGGGTCTCGAGGTGGCTCTGCACAAGTCCGAGGCCATGTTCTTTCATGGTCCTCGGCGCAGGCCAGGCCCGGGAGCCAGCCTTACAGTGGGAGGCACTCCCATCGACATCAAGCCCCAGCTGAAATACCTGGGGCTCGTGCTTGACGGTCGATGGGACTTCGGACAACATCTCCGAAGCCTGCGCCCCAAGTTGGTCACCACGGCGAATGCCCTGAGTCGGCTGCTGCCCAACTTGAAGGGCCCAGGGGCCTCCTGCAGGAGACTCTACGCGGGTGTCGTGCGGTCCATGGCCCTATATGGGTGCCCCGTGTGGGCGGACACCCTGGGGGCCAGATTCCTGCCTCTGCTCCGTACGGCGCAGAGGACGATGGCCTCCAGGGCCATCAGGGGATACCGCACGATATCCTTCGAAGCGGCGAGTCTCCTGGCCGGATCGCCACCGTGGATCCTGGAAGCGAGGGCCCTTTCGGCACTATACCAGTTCCGAAAGGAGGCGCGGGAGCGGGGATTCGATCCCGAGCCCGAGGACATTCGGGCCGAGAAATCCCGGCTCCACCAGGTCATGGTGGCCGAGTGGGAGCGACGACTTGGGCAACCACGCGCAGGGCACGCCGTCATTGCGGCGGTAAGGCCCATCATGGGGGAGTGGCTAGAGAGGCCACACGGGAGCCTCTCGTACCGTCAGACGCAGATGATAACCGGGCACGGTTACTTCGGGCGGTATCTGCATCTGATGGGTATTGAGCCAACGCCCGAGTGCCATCACTGCGACGCGAGCGTGGACTCGGGCCTGCACACGCTCACCGAGTGTCCGGCGTTTGAGACGCCGAGGCGGGAGCTTGTGCAGGCCCTGGGGGTGAGAGTGCTCACGCTCTCCACCCTGCTCGCGGCGATGGTCCGCTGCGCGGATGCGTGGGCGGCCAGCGCCTCTTTCTGCGAGCAGGTCATGCTCGCGAAGGAGACAGCAGAGCGGGCGCGGCGCGGTGAGCGAGAGAGACTCGCTGACATCGCTGCTCGCGCCCGAAGGCGGCTCGGGCGTCGGAGGGCGCTTACAGACCTCCGCCCCCCATGAGCGCGGGCCTGAGGGTGACGGGTGGAGCCACCCGTCACCCTAGCAGAAGCAGGCCACGGCGGCGGCGCGCATCGTAGGACGATGCGCGCCTCCCCACACCGGGGTTGAGTCGGGGACGGCGTGGTCCCCACCTCCCGAGGAGGGCCAGACCGAAAGGGATGGCCCTGGGTCAGCCGGGGTGCGAGGGATATGTCGCAAGACAACCTCACCTCCGGCCTAGCACCACGACCCACAGACGGCGTGCGGTTTAGTCGGTTCGAGTCCGACATAACCCACCCCTCCGGCTCCGGAGGGGCGGGTATCCGTGGGGATTTCCCGCACGTAAAAAAAAAAAAAAAAAAAAAAAACCAGTCTTATGGTTTACACTGTGTCTAGGGCATTAGCCTTATCAGATACTTTTTCACCTTGTTAGGAAAGATACAAGTCTAACAGGACTATCTATTTCTTTAGCGAATATATTTTCTCCTTTAAAAGATGTTTTATCAAGATAAAGTAAGAATAAATCGTTAATCTTGAATCTTAGGCCCGTAAGTCCTGAATCTCGATTTAATACTAAAGACAGATTGACAGATATGTCTTTATTTGTTTGTATCTTCACTTCTTGATGATGATGAGAATGTATTGATGATTTGAGGACTTTTTATTAAAGCTCCCTAGGGAAATTTGGAACGAACACGAAAAGTTACAATTCATTGTAATATGCCACTTTCCTACACTTGTGTGAGTTGTCCAAGACTTTAGGTCTATAAATCCACCATTTATATATTTAAAAACTCAAATTCACACCATTTTCGGAAAATAAAATAATACCGCGATATGCCGCTTCCCGCGTTCGCGCCAAAACTCAAATCGAGATTTAGGACTGAGTATCGTTCTGAAATACGGGGCCTAATCCTGTAGTATTATTCAGCTAAACCAAAACAATGTCCAAAGTCCAACCTCACAGTTGGGTGGCGTGTATGTCGAACATAAAATGCAGCTGTTATCACTTATCAGTAGTAAGTGGGTCACCCGCACAATATTGGGTACTTATCGCCACGATACAAATCTACACAACAATCTATCACGAACCTTATCTGTTATTGCCCCCATAGAAAATTAGGTTTCATCTTTGAGGATTTTTAAACGATCTCGAGATTATTCCTAATTTGAATACCTTTTTTTCTCTTCATCGACTATTTAATAAACAATTTTTTTATATGTCTGTTCTTTTTTTAATTATGCAAGGACCAGAATTCCTAATTTAAATTTTTGTTTAATTTTTTTGGTTTTCAAGCAATCAAATCAAACCAGCCAGTCTCTGATTGCTAGGAAACTTCTTTAGTGCTTTTGCCAACTACTTATATGGATGACCAGGCTACCTGGTAGCTGGGTTATTTTTTAAATTAAATAATCATTTATTTCGAACCATAGTGTTAGTAAATATATTAGTAACAACTACACCTACCACAAACATAAAGAAAACTTATGAGTTTATCACTAATATTCTGAAGAATTCAGCTATAATACTGTCCTAAGTATTACTTGCTCAGCCTTTTTTTTATTCCTAACCCCTAATGAACTTTACCAAGATTTCTTCACTTTATAAAACAATCAAATTCTTGCTATTCCCCGCGGCTCGTCTAAAAGAAAAAGTATAAACATCTTGTTTCCTCGAAGATAAAACTCATAAACGCTATCATTAAGATAAGCAGTGTTAATTTCTCAGGAAACTATTAAGGCGGTGTTTTTAAGAGATGACCTTTATAGTCTTTTTTATAGAACACCTCGTATATCAAACGTTTAAATATCAGATGTCAAAGTAACCACAGACTTGCGGTTTCTTCTTTAGAACATCGTAAAAAGTTACATATGAATTCAAAAATAGTCTACATAATAATCTCAAAATTATATGATCACAATTGTATCAAAAAAATGTGCACAGAGGAATAATTTTAAAATTAAAATACTGACAAATAAGAAAAAAATTACCTCAAACCCAACTTGAAATTAGAATAACTACAAGTTCATTGATTCTTCAGAAAAAAATAGCTACAGAAAGGAGCTACATTCTCATCATGTCATATAACTGATCACTACCCTGTCATATGATATAACTGCGAACATGCCGTATGTAAGATGTAAATTATATAGATCCACGTCCTTAAATGGCAATGGTTGCTGGCGGAAACCGGTTGCTGACAGGGTTGATACTAGACTGGTAACTTTACTCCATACAGTTATATATTTAACTAAAGATAAACAATCTTCTAGCGACTTTGTATTAAAACACATATTAAACAAATAAACTAGGCTCACTGACTAAATAGTGATCCGATTTCAGTTTTCAGTCCTAAAATGAGTTTCTAAACTGATAAATATTAATAAACTGAGTTTATAAATAAAACATATTAAAAAAAGCCTCGATAGCTTAGTGGTTAAGGAAGCGGCCTTATGATAGAGAGGTCCCGAGTTCGAAGCCTGGCCATTACACTCCCGACGTGAACTCACTACTAGCACAAGCAATTTAGCTTAGTTAATTTTGGTTGCTAATATTCTTTTAAAAAGAAAAAAATATATTATTAAAAATAAAAAACCCGACTGATTCTGAAAAGTTCGAAACAAGCTTTATAGAAGGCGGTACTCATTTACAAATCTCATACCAGATGAAAACTAATGAGTACCGCATGCTAAAAAGCTTGTTTCGATCTTTTCAGACACAGTCAGGTTTTTTATTTTTATTAAATAATTTTTTTTATATGTTTTTAGTTATGACATACATATATACTTTTGTAATCGTCCTCTAATTTCCTTCATTTTGATACCCCACTCGATAAACATGAGTGATTTTTTTACCACATATTTTTTGGTGCCCAATAAACAACATATAGCTTTTGTTCATATTCTATGTACCCAAGAACACTTGGGCAATAAATACCTTTCATTTGAGACGTGAATCATTGAAATCCAAACGGTGGTTCTGAAGGTATGGGGTAATAAAGAATATTATAATCATACATACAAGATACACGCGAAAATATAACCCTTCTTGGCAGTCGGGTAAAAAGAAACATCTGGATAATTTCCGTTTAATTAAGTACCAAAACCTATTCCCAGGATTATAACCAATAAGAGCTAGATTGTAAGATGTTATAATATATAAGTTGTATTACGAGGGCGACATGGTCGCTTTCTTTTGTGTACCAAGCCCTCTATAAATAAAATAAAGATTAAAAAAAAACTATTATATTATAACATTTATAACTCATATTGTATGGGTTTTGTGTAAATTTTTCTGTTATAATGTTATGTTGAGCACATCCCTGCATTCGATGGTATCACGTACCTACACACATTATTGACATAGATGTATTTGCTATAAATATTTTATAACTACGTACCTACATGCTTAGATGCAATTTGTATGTGACGAAAAGTATTATACGGCTTGTTTTGATTTGTACATATTAAAATATATACAAATCAAACCAAGCCAAAGTTTACATAGCTCGCTGTTTTTACAACTAGTACTTTTATCTTTCGCATGCAACAGGCATACATATACGGTATTTCAATTTTAAACTTAATAATTTACTGGCCCTCGCGACTCTGCCCGCGTGGAAGTCGGTTATCGCTTATATAGTGTGGAGTCAACGCTATTGAGCATTAAATTTTTCTAAAATGAAAGTAGCCAATAAAAGTCCCTTCAAAATCGGTCCAGCCATTTCAGAGATTAGCCGGGACAGACAGACTAAAATTGAAAAAAATGTTATTTTGGTGCGTACCGTATTAGATTCATATGCATGTAGTAAAAAACGGTTATTTCAATATTACAAACAGAATTTTTTCTAAAATGAAAGTAGTCATAGTTACCCCTTATTACATTAGCTACCAGCCAATAAAAGTCCCGTCAAAATCGGTCCAGCGATTTCAGAGATTAGCCGGGACAGACAGACTAAAATTGAAAAAAAAGCGTACCGTATTACATTCATATGCATGTAGTAAAAAACGGTTATTTTAATATTACAAACAGACACTCCAATTTTCTATAGATATATTGGGGATTGTATAAAAGGATTCCTAAATGTCATGGCTTCGGATGCAACCGAGATACAACTCAAAGATGATATATGTACCGAACTATAACAAAACTTTACTGTTTTCAAAATTATTTCAAAATTATTCGTCAGGTACAGTCAACAAAGGAGATACGGTCGCACTTTTGTATATAAAGTTGTATGTAAACTCCTTTGCCGTCTGTACCTAATTTTTATTTCCATTCTACTTAAAAAGGCAGTTTTATAGTTCTTTATTTAAATATCTATACGTTTTATTGGCATTCACTAATATATGAGATACAACAAATACATTAAAGATTTTTATTGTTTCTTAATACTGCTAATCCATATTCATGAGGAAAGGCTTAAATCTAAAGCCGGGTGTATAAAAAAGTAGTTAAAACATGCTGGTTCCATTAATCCAATGTTGAACGAACGCCTTTATTCTGATTTCAAAACATTTTCAAATATTCTCGTTCTGTTTACGTGATTGTCTTTGAAAATTTTCGTCACCTATTCAATTAACACCTACATAAAATAATAGTGCTAACAAAGTGTTGAACAGACAACAAATATCAACATAATTAAATGTGTTGGCGCCATTAGGTGCGGCATTGATCGGCCCCTGCTGTGAACTGACCGAATCACTATCGAATAAATTGTCTATGAATAAAATGAAATTTACGATTTTTTTTAATTGTCAAAATATTCGCGCCAATATGGTTATGGTCATTGTTATGAAACGTTCAGAATTACTAATTAAGATTAGCAGAATAGCAGATTTCTAAATTTAGAATGCTATCAGTAGCGCTCGTTTTGGTACTAAAAAATATTTTTTTTTTAAATTTATTATTTTATCTGTTGATTCAAAATAATAAAGAAGATTAGTTAAGATTAGGGAAGAGGTGATTTAATAGTACTTATTTTATATCATACTCAAAAGTTAACGTTAATTATTAAAAATAAATAAAACTAGTTTGAAATAATTCCACGTGTTCTTTTATTATTTAGGCACTGGCCCCGATAGCCTCCTCTTTCGACGTACCCAGGATTCCCAATAAAATGTACACACAGTACATACACATAGAACCATAATCAAGCACTATTAATAACAAAACTGTAGTTAATATCAACAGTTAATACAAAATTCATTTACAAACATTTAATTTACAATACTTACACCGTATCGAAACTAGCTATGATATTGTTGACATTGTAATCCAGGGTTGCCAGGAATAAAACTGGGCATTTATTGACCAATATAAAGCCAGGTGTGCACAGTTATTAGTGGCATTAATGTCGTGAAAATAAGTGCGCTTTACTGCTTAGCCACTTAAAATTGCTAAGTGCAAATCGTATTTTTAATTGTAAATAGAGGCATCATATAATACCAATGACTTCTTTATAAAACACTTACTTATTTCCACAGGGTTGCAATATAATGAGTTGAAGAATTTTAATGCCTATCTGTAGTATTTCGCGCCATTTATTAATGTCACTTGTACGACAGATACAAAAAGTTACACTTAGTAGATAGTTGGTTGATGACCATTTCGATTTCATTTTTTTATGTCATACAGCCAAACTGTAGTATACCAGTATATATAAGGTTGCGTATTATTCATTTAAAATATTTATATTTGACCTTCAAAGCGTGAGAAAATGTGTAAGTGTTACAGTAATTCTATTGTCACTGTCTCCTTATACTCGTAAAGGTGAAGGGTATTGTCGTGCTTGCATGGTCAAATGAATGTCTTAGTATGAGAACGGATAACACTCAAGTCTAATCACATTCCCGGATGATATGTGTATCATTAGACGCGTCTTTAATTGGAGAACACGAAATGGCTTTTTGCTTAGCATCTACATAGCGTGGGTCATCTACATGGCGGGTCGTAAGTAAGTGCCATTCCCACTCAGTGCAATATTTTCATACGTAAATGTATTTTTGCATAGATTTGTTTTATCTTTTGCATTGATTACGAAATAAAATGCGCCCTAAGTTATTCTAGAAACCATATTTCAAACCAGTTAACTTATGCTTACAATGTGTCTAGACTAGTAGTTTATCCTTAAATATGCTTGTTTACTTATTACTTAACAGGTTCGTAATTACTGCGCCACAAGTATTATCCAACGTTTAAACAATAAAATTCTAAGAATAGCGATAAAATAATTAAACGCCTCATAAAATAGCTTTAAATGTTTTAGAATTACAATCCTGCACGAGGTTTGCACAAAAAAGTTTAAGATCGGTGTATTGAACCCGAGAGATGCGCTCGCGCACCGCGTTATTAGCGAAACAAGAATTAAAAATAAAAGAAGTGAGAACCAGTCCACACACCCACGCCATGCGAGTCGCTCCAACCTTTAGGCTGCTTTTCCACCGGAAATGTGCTATGCTTCGTTGCTATGGATGCGTTTGATATTCACCAATCATATTCGTTGGTCCACATAGCATAGCACTGGTGGAAATGCATCCAGCTAAGCTTTATGTCTTATATATAAAGTACGTGCTATGGATGCGGTCTACCAATATGTGATATGAATGTGTGCTGTGGATGCCTATGAGAATAGATCCGAATTTCAAATTTGTAGGAGAAATAGGTCGAGCTGTCCATCTTCATAGCACATCTTGCTCGCTTAGCTACATAGCATAGCACAGTGGAAATGATCATATAGTTTCATAGCTTTAGCTTTTACATTTTCGTAGCATAGCTACATAGCACATCTCCGGTAGAAAAGCAGTCTTACAATCTAGAATTGCTTATTTATTGCCTACTTGCTTACCTGTTTCCGAACGGTTTTGATTCGAATTTCGAATATAGTAATACCGTTATTTGAAATATATTTTACGAGTTTTCAAATGTCTTTTGTCAATGACAGGTATTATAGTGTTTGATTCACTGCTCATCAATTCAATCGATTTATTCATCGAATATTGAATTCGATTGGATGCAGTATCGATAAATATGATGGCTCCTGTCCTATACCACTATCATTTACAACTTACAAATTTTCAATAAACATACTTAATACTAACATTTAAACTGTCAATTATTGACGAAAGTAGGAAGACACATCAAAAACTCTAGGATATTCTACATAGCGCTATCTCGAGACCCAAAGTAAGCAAATTTGATCTAGTATGTGTTATTGGTTCTGGAATTTTAAAGCATGGCACGACGGTAAACAGCAATAACAAACTCATAGCTGTCAGATTTGAGAAGTGACAAACAATGACATCTACGTAGATGATAGCTAACATTGGCCATTACGATGCGCCCTCTGTAGGGATAAAAGCGCAGTCGGCATCCCCATCGCCAGCAGCTTTGTGTAGCTGTCAGTGGTATCTACAAAACACAAAAAGTCACGCTATGTCCATATAGAATTATATAGGTGTCGAAATTCAATATCCAGCCTCACCCTGGAACGGTACTCACCGAATTGAGTACCGTTCCAGGGTGAGGCTAACAGTTTGTCCATATAAAAGTTATTGCTTAGTATGTTTGTGTGACAATTTCATCGGAGAAAGTCGATTTTTTCATAGTTTTTATTGCTATTTATATGAATATTATTAAGTCATAACTGTGTATTACGTATCTTTCACCTAATTTCACCTAATGACGTCCTGGGATGAATGTGAGATCCCAACGTTAAAATAATTATTATTAACCTGCACTTAATTGAACTATCTAATGGCGCGTATTAAATGAAACTCGATTTGAATGAACATGATTTCGTTCAGTCGCTCGAAGCGCCAGCTTAACCATAGACCATAGATAATATTAATATCGTTCGGAAAACATAGGCGCTACTCCGGCAGCAGCCTTGCTCTATTGAATGTACGGTTTTAATCGGTTCTACAGAGAGGTATCGGAGGGGATTTCCGCACGAAAAAATATTCTAAGTGAGATTTAGAGCGTCCAAAAATGTTTTTTTTTATAAAATATTACTCGACAGATAATGGCATTCTATATTTTTGAAATCGTCTAAGGTCTTACGTTCATCACTGTCAGTGTTAATCGTTCATTCATTATACCATCATTCCAGTCCTAACACGAAAGTACCCTATTTTTAGAATACTAATTACAGAGTCCATAAAATATTTAATATACTTGATGCCTTATCGCCTGCAACATAACTTTTTGCTAACAAGAAAGTTCATTACCAGCGTTACTAACATATGCTTGGCTACTATTAAATTATTTATATCTCATATTGTGGTGTAGCGATAATGACGCCCCATTGTGCGTCGCAGGGGCCCGGGTTATGGGCCCCATCCCGCTGGGTTACAAGTTTTGATATTAAGGCGGCACGGAACAGGTGAACTGTGAGGTGTGGACCACTAAATATTGCAGGGTTAATATGAGATTTCAGACTAAAATCGTAGAGGTAAATTTATAATGTTATGGGCGCCATGTAAGGTATCCCACTATCCTACTTCATATAGTTATCTTACGTTAATTTTATAAACGCGACAGTTTGTGAAAATGTTTGTTATATAATCACAGCTGATGATTATTAGGAGGTAGGAAGCGACGGTATTCCCGTCCAATTTAGCAGTCCGACTGAGGAAGTACCTCCGCCCTACAGAATACCGCGGCTATAATAACGTCGTGTTGTGTTCCCGGTGGTAAGTAGCGTAGCTCGAACTCACTGGAGAGTTTTTTGTGCTGTCATTGGGAAGACCAAAGGTTATTCCTGCTTTGTCTTCTACACTAACGGCGACGAAATTCTCTGTATTTACAGAGTCGGCAGCACGAGTGTGACTCCCCTGGTGTTGCACACGTCCGTAGGCCACGGTAACCACTTACCATCAGATGGGCCGTGTGCTTGTCTGTCACATCAGTTCTGGCTGATATTTGGTGCAGATACAATTACTTTTATTCTGGACGGGTCTCAAGGGTCCCATGAGTTGCAGGTGGAGCGCAGCGGGCAACAGCTAGTATTGGTTAGTTTTCTAATTGACAATATAAATTAGTTAAGAATTAGTGCTTTCGATCTAAAATTTTTTATTTAAATATTCTCGCTGTAAAATTGGTTTTACCGTTTTTCAACGGCACGTGTTCTCGGGATGAAGAGTAGAAATTTCAGGATGGTCTATCTATATTATTATGTAAATTTTTCATACAAATCTGTTCAACGGTTTATGCGTGAATCAAATTCAGTTACTATACAAATAATTTTAAAATCAGAGATACCTAATTTAATATGTAGCCATCAATAAAATACTTTAATACTTAACTTAAAAATAAATTGCCATTTTTTTTTTCTTAAAATTACGTATTAATCGTTAATCTAACCTAAGAAAAGTTCTATTCAAAATTCAAATTGCAAAGAAATTTGTCCCGCGGTTTTTTTTTGTTTAGTCACGTACGCTTGAAATGTATAATGTAATGTATATAATAAAAAGGAACAAGAAATCAGCAGAGAAACCAGACGCAATATCAATTACCAATAATTTGCATGCGCGTCTCTCAAACTGCTTGGAATCTAATCGAGTGACTAGTGCTTTTCGCAACTTTGGATTTGCATTTTAAAATGCTCCTTCAACAACTGAAATATCTATATTTAATACTAGCTCCCCGCCCCGACTTCGCATGGGTGGTAAAAACGTTCCCGTGAAAATCCAATATAGCCTATGTTACTCAGGGTGAATGAAGCTTCCCAATGGTGAAAGAGTTTTTGAAATCGGCACAGTAGTTTTTGAAGTTATTCATTAAAAACATACACACAAAAATACAAATCTTTCCTCTCTATAATAGTAGTGTAGATTTAGAGAAATGGTTCTACAAGTGACAGTATTTCCACAAATCCTTAGCTTAGCGGTTTGGAGAATATTCACTTCACTCAAAACCAGATTGTTGGCTCAGAAGAAACGCTTACTTCTTGCAGAGAAGTTCTGGTGGGTGGGTACCTTCAGAAACGACTGTGGGTTGACAGGAATTTTTATTCTCGAATAAGATTAAACCTTATCTTTATCGGCATATAATTGAATTTCCAAAACCGATCTTTGTAGCCGCAAAAGCTAATCCAGCTGTAATTTAATTCATTAATTTCAGATCTATTCAACTGTTTGGATGTGATTGAGTAACAAAAACCCCAGAAAATATCTTCACAAACTTTCAAATGCATAATATTAATAAGATTATGAGTTTAAATTAGCAGCTATCTACTGTACACAGGTCAGAATATTTCTTTCATTCATTAATTGCAGCAAGCTTCACTGTTACGAATTCATTCCACCCAGGCTTCACTTACTCGTTCCATTTCCACTAGGATCAATATCAAAGACCCATGAACCCTGAACATGACACTCGCCCAATCATAGATAGTTCAAATGTCTTGAAACTTGCTACCAATTTAATCAGAAGTAAATTGGAAGACTTGAATAATAAATTCACATCCCTCTTTAGCAAAACGGGAGATGAAACTTCTAAATATATGCAAACGGTTCACTTCAAACTTGTTTGAATCGCTACTCGCTATACGCTGGCGCGGGCGGTGGGACAATAGCCGATCGTCGGTGGCAAGTATTGGACAATAAGACCAGATGGGTAAGAGGAACTAGTTGTAATCGGAGACTATGCTTACTAAAGAACCAGTTGAAACTCAGTAAATTGTTTGATTTATAAATGCGTATCACTGTGTTGAAATTAGTAGTTGGAAATTACAAAACTTAGCTGTTTTTCTTCACTTAAAGTAAAATCATGGCTAGTTTCAAGATAATCTAGCTAAAATAAGATCTAAGATGTCTTATCTCAAGAATAACAGACTCATTGGTAGTTTACGCGGCCACGTTATCTCAATTTGTGGGGGCATAACATCCCAGCAACTTATAAAGGTCATAACATCTGACCTCGTGTCTAATATCCCATAGTTTTGGAATAATAAAATAAATTTTCACATGTGAAAATAGTCTTTAAACTTTTTACCTTTACGCTGGTTATAAAAAAGATAAGTTTGTAACAACTGCCTAAATCTTTCAAGATTTATAATATCAGTAATTATTTCCGTTGGTATATTTTGATTTGAAGGCAGATAGCCTAAATATCTTGGGGACAGATAACTGACGTACTGGTGTTTTGTATTACTAACAGTTGTATATGGATCAAGGTCTGAAATAAAGTTTTAATTAATTAATTATTCAGTTTAACTATTTATAATTTAAATTAATAAATAAAAACAAGAGGGCTATTGCTTATAAATTCGTGAATTGGTAACCCATCTGACTCAAAAACCCGCTGGATACTCCTTAGGCTGCAACTGGGATGTCGTCTATGAGACAGGCACGTCTCAAAGATTGCGCACAATCAGAACAGGATTTTATTTAATAAACGTACGAGACGTACATTTTTTTTCTTAATTTTTTTGTAACTGACGATGTAAACATTACCCCATTATAGTTCGTTAAAATAGTTATTCAGTTTCTCACGCGTTCACCCACAAACCTCTATTTCAAGAACATTTGATAATACCTAGTAGTGGTTTTGAAAAATAAAATTGCCCGTCGTCTCACTTAAAATTAACAATAAAGCAAAGTGTGACAAGAATCAAATCAATTTTTGAACGAAACGCTGTGACTAGCTTGCTATTTTACATAGGCTAATTTATTTTGCTAAATAACGTAACAAAAACAGATCCACAACTACGCTATATAGCATGCTATATAACGCTTTTTTTGAAAATTAACAGTTCTACTGCTTCTAAACTAGAACGATCGATAACCCGATGAGACTGCTCGTGACACGACACACGAAGTGGTTTCATACAACCTCCATTATGCAAATGACGGGATATCAGCTAGTTAACTGGATATGCTAAGCTATGCTCCATAGGTAGTACTATTCTGCGGTAGGTATATATTATGTTCATACGATAGCATAGCCAAGTTTATGCTAGTCACAAGCGAATATGGTGTAATTATAATGGAGATGAGATTGTATAATATAATTTGATTAGTCCAAGTCCTGCAGATTACTTGGCTGTGGTTGTAATTGAATTTAGTACCTTCGGAATTAAGTGGTTGTTGAGCATTTTTAAATGTTATTGTATTAACCAGATTTAAATACTCTCACTTAATAACGACTTTAGTGCCTGTATGCTATATGCTATATTTAATTGTATTTCATATCTCGTTGCCATTTTATACTCATTTTATTTCATTTCATACATAATTTGCGAAATGTAGGTATTGTACATCGATGTGATAGTTGTTGTGGAAGTATCACCATATTCAACCATACGACATGCAAATGATTGTTGACATTTTCATTAACAGGTCAACACAATTATGTCAGGTATCAATATTTCAAATTATACAATATGTCATAGGTAGATACATAATAACATCATACAAAATAACAAATAATAATAAATTAATCAGGGCATGTCAAACAATAAATTAAATTTCATATTTCATTACATTCATAAGTCAATACCAGATTCAAAATAGATTTGAGAAATTATGATTAATTAGAATTTGTCAGTTAAAAAATAATTTATGGAGTAGGTAATACCCTTTTTCAACGAGTAGTTGCTTAACTTTTCTTTTGAAGGTCTCAACGCTATTAGTTTTTAAGATAGATTTAGGTAAATGATTAAACTATTACATATGGCTGTTTGTTTGTGTTTGCTGCCATTTGTATATTATTAAGATATGCCTTCTAGTATTAATTTTACAGTAGCTTTTTATGTTATTTTTTACAAATAGCTCAATATCAAGTATCAAAGAGGTAGGTTAGGAACCAGTAAGTTTTTTGGTATTGGGAGGCAAAACAGTAGTCGCTCCTATAAATACAGGATATACCAAAAAATGGTGGATTGGAGAGCACGGGGGTGCTCTGAAGCTTGCAAGCTTTGGTTTGGATGCAACTGGAACTGGGTTCGTAGTTGATTGTTTCCCTGTTAACGTGAAACAATAAAAATTATAAAATGTATACGTAATGACATTGTCTTCCTAAACATAGATCTGTGTACCTGAATTAGGTAAATATACTTGTCGCTTGAAGTTATGTCATCTCATATAAGCGGATGTTAGTTTTCATAACCCCTTGAAAGCATGTTACAGTACATATCGTAACAGCTGCGAGTAATTTGCGGGAACACCGGTGGCGAAGATGTTCCTACATGCAGCGCTAACGTGGTTATATTAGCTTATTAGTTATAGTAGCATATAGCAGTTAGAAAATAACGTTATTAAGTTAATTAGCAGTTGTGTTATATTAATAGCCCTCGTTTTTCAACTTATTCTATTATTATATTCTTTATTTTGGCTATTCAGAATTGACTTTTAAGTACATTGCATACTAGACAAGCTTTTGAATTTAGAACAAAGAACACAGGTTCTGGTTGAAGTAGGAATGGATTTGAAACGGGATGCAGAAACTTTATAAATTAGTTAATTAATATTGACACCAATTTATAAACGTGCGGGAAATCCCCACCATGATCAAGTTAGTACCTTGTGTGTGTGTGACTTGCCTACTTTTTCGTTTTAAACAACCAGTCTAGTAGTTAATAATACAGTACATAAGATATTTACATACTCAATAACATAAAAAAATATTTACAAAAATAAAAGGGAGGGATAAAGACAGGGCCAAAACGTTTAGGCGTCGAAACTTTCCTCCCCATCGATGTCAACTGGTAAAAGGCCAAAAGGCTGGCGGCATTGCCCCACAGTAGTGGTATCTAGTCATTGGTTCGAATTATGAGCAAATAGATTCGGACGTTATGAAGGTCTGAATCTTTCCTAGTTGATATAAAAACCTACCTACTAACACCGACCTCCGCCCCCCATGAGCGCGAGCCTGAGGGTGACGGGTGGAGCCGCTCGTCACCCTAGCAGAAGCAGGCCACGGCGCCCCCATACCGGGGGCGAGTCGGGGACCGCGTGGTCCCCCCTCCCGAGGAGGGCCAGACCGAGAGAAATGGCCCTGGGTCAGCCGGGGTGCGGGGTGGGTATCCGTGCGGATTTCCCACAAGTAAAAAAAAACCTACCTACTATCTTAGGTTATAGCAATCTCACCGCGACACAACAATCCAGCCACATTTACATAATCGGCCGGTGTGTATGCCGGCCGGGCGCGCCTCACACCGTAACGAGCGAACTGTAACAATCAGTTGCCGCCTTACCCGTGCCTTGATGGCTAATATCCCGGGTTAGAGTAAAGGATTCTGTTTTAAAATGATATCAGATTGAAAGATGATCTTATTTGAATTTTGATAAGGTTTCTTGCGAGATACCTTGATAGAAGATTTGATTTGGCATGTTTGTTAGGAAGAAGAGGTTGGAGGCAGCGTTTTTTTTTGCAAAAAACTCACGGCTCTCCTGATGGAAAGTGGTTACCGTGACGTATGCAACACCAGAGGCATTACAATCGTGCTGCCGACCCTTTTCACATCAAAATCTTCGTGGGCTAGGCCACTCTTTATCTGTAAGCTATTGTGACGAGGTTAGGTGCAGGTTTTCCGCTCGGGCATGGAAGATCAGACGACAGTTGCTCCCATAAATACCAAACCAAACCCAAAGGTCGAGAGCGGAGCCCGGGGACCAAAGTTTGCTTTTTGAACTCTAGGAGCCGGTCCCCAGATTTTCTTGGCTTTTATGGGACCAAGCTCTCGCTTTGGGTGCGTCTAAGTGATTATTACGTACCTACCATACATATACTCAAACTATTTTCTCCTCTGAGGTATGTACAGACAACATCCCCATCTGCTCCAATCCTTACGCTCATCACTATAAGTGTCATTAAAACTTTCAAGTAACCCCGCCGGTTTCGAGTCTTGTGTTCAATACAGAATAAAAGAAATACCCGTCGTATTTAGTGAGGTGCACTCAACTATTACATTCACTTATTGACCGAGCCCAAAGAGCGTTGACATATGATAATGCATGCCACAGACGACCAAATAAGTAAAGTAATTATGCGTGCAGTGCGTACCGCGGTCCAATGTCCACCTGACTTGGAAACGCTTTTTGTGCTTTAATTTATAAGATAAAGCGGATGAAACATGTACAGAAGGGTAGCGAATTTCTTAGACAGCGGAAGTTACGAGTAGCAACTGTTTTTTTGTGGTAAATGTAAAACGGATGTTCTAAATCTGACTTTTTTAGACCAAAAAGATTTTTTTGAAGTGAAAACTTCTTTAGCGGCGTTGGATGGGTGTAAAATGTTAAGGAAGCGTCAGGATTAGTTGACCTTTGAACCGTAACCGACGACTGACGTCATACAAAATTAGGTACAGACTATGTATTTTGCAAGTTAGAATAGATATCGTCGTAGCATAAACGGTAAGCACGTCGACTGTAAGTCCTTATAGTTTCAGATAGTATCGGGTTCAAACCACCTGGCCTTCAGGGATTTTTTGTGATTGTTTTTTCTTATTATAATTTATTACTTTTGGTGATTATTTTTTCTTTTTGTAATTTATTACTTTTTATGATAATTTTATCTTTTTGTAATTTATTATTTTTTGTGATTATTTTTTCTTTTTATAATTTATTAATTTCTTTTGACAGAAAATTAGCAGAAAATAAGTGATAGGTTCTATGATTAGCGCTATATTATAGGTATGGTATGGTATGTTCTTTTTATCTTTTTCTATGTATATAACGAAGAAAAAAAAAAGAAAATGTTTTCACTTCTGCCGGCACTCCCAGAGTGCAACCCGTCTTTTTTTGCTATTGTTATAAATGCCATAGAATTTTTCATAATTTATTATTTCTCTGGTAGGTGTTTTGATTAGCTTATGATAATGTAATTTGGCGATTGAAAAACAGTAGGGCGGGTTAATAAGGAGGGTCCTTTTTTCTGACAATTCAACTGTATGCGTTGCTACTAAAGCAATCCGCGTACAAAAAAAGCTATGTATTTTTTCTTTCTTTCTGAAGTCGATAAAAACACTGTTTGACTTCTACTAAACAAAAGAAAGCGCCGGCTAGTTTCATCAAAATCTGTAGGTTCACCTGTCTTCGGGATAAAACGCTTTAAGTTTTAAACTTACGGTTTTATAGATACTGGGACTCCACATTCGACAATGGGCGACGAACATTGAGCAACGTGTCTTATGTAACACTGGGAGCGGAATGAACGCTAAATTGTAATTTTAAACATATTCTATATTCATCTTACAAGTCCAAATACATACATATACTCAAGTGTGTTATAGGCTTTACAGATGATAACATTTATTCAATAATAACACACTTGAATTCAATAGGTATGTTTCTGTTTACGTAGATATTGATTATCTTGCGTAGATTCTTTCTAAAGTGTGTCTATTTATTACTTCATGGTATCGGTAAGTCAGTTCGATACCTATTTAAAAAGTCATCTCTATTGGAACACTGGTATAGGATTAATAAGTTACAAACACACACACTCACTTGCAAACTTCTGCATTTGGAAATTTAGATACAATAAAATATAACTTTCTAAGTATTACATACATATAATCACGCCTTTATCCCCGGAGGGTTAGGCGAAACGAATTAACACCCACATTTCACCAATCTGTATTCGGTCCCACGTAATAGGGGATGAGCAACTGCCGTATTCCGAGCACTATTGTTGACTCGAGCCATGCATCTGAGGCTGAGTCTGGGCTGTACATTTCTGTCTGATGTTGAAGTTAATAAGCCCTATCCCTTAGTCGCCTTGTACGACACCACATGGGAAGAGAAGGGGTGGCCCAAATTCTACTCTGCCGGGATTAAGGTGTTTTTAATATGATTTAAAACTTAACTCAACTTAAAACCACTGACTGTCAATTGTATAAACTTTGATTCATTTATAACTCTACCATAGCTTTTAATTTACAAAATTCTTCGCACAACATTGACAAAGCCAACTAGCTTCATAAATCCTTGTGTGACAAATGCAAAATTCTCCGTATACCGTTGTCAAAAATGTTGTGATCACAGCAACAAGAAACAATACATGTGCACTTTCTTCCCACGCGAAATGCCGTACACATATAAATCTAACGCGACTTTCACAGAGCATTGCTCTTAATAACTACGAATGTATGTATGTATGTTATAAGTTATAACAAAAGCGATCCAGTATTTCACGCGACGTTCCCACTAAGTATGGCAAAGGCCACGAAGTGAGCGTACAAAGAAAGAAACGTGTTCAAAAAAGACGGGTTGCACTCTGGGAGTGCCGGCAGAAGTGAAAACATTTTCTTTCTTTCTTTCTTCGATATATATTTACATAGAAAAAGATAAAAATAACACACCATACCTATAATATAGCGCCAATCATAGAACCTATCACTAATTTTCTGCTAATTTTCTGTCAGAAGAAATTAATAAATTACAAAAAGAAAAATAATCACAAAAAGTAATAAATTACAAAAAGAAAAAATAATCACAAAAAGTAATAAATTACAAAAAGAAAAAATTATCACAAAATGTGTCAGAAGGCCAGGTTCGAACCCCGTACCCTATCTGAAACCATAAGAACTTAAAGTCGACTACGATGCTATTTATCGTATCTTGCAAAATAGTCAGTCTAAAGCAAATGTTGTATGACGTCAGTCGTCGGTTATGGTCCAAAGGTCAAGCAATCCTGACGCAAGTTTAAAACTTTTCACCCATCCAACGCCGCTAAAGAAATTTTGAACGACTGATGTGGGGCCATAACCATTGGTATGGTTTGTATGGCGCAATTTTTTATCTATAGATGTTTCCGAATCCACTTTGAGACATCGGTAGGTATTTAATTTTATATCAGTAGATAATAAAAGTGCATACTTAGTTACTTCAAAAGGTTCTCCTTCGACATATTAAACAGCTTAAACTGCTTAGAGGATTTTACAATGCCAAAGCTTTAAGGTATCTGACATATTTTTGGACTATAGCCTCTCACGTTGCGAAATACGTCAACGTTTTTTATTGCGTAACAAATGACAAAGCCAGCGTGTATCAAATTAGATCAGCGCTATTAAAATTTAAAAGCTTTTATTAATTTAGGTCACGAATACAAATGAAAAATATTATTTTACGGCATACTTTGCAATACAATAGGGAATGCTTCTGAGAAAAGAACTTGTTAATAAAACGTAGAAGTATGCAATCACCGGAAAAGTAGTATTAACGTAAATTCCTTTCTACACAAAATTAGGGCGACTTCAAAGTCACAAAGCGGACGCGTCGCTGACTTTATTGCCCCACCCATTATGTAATCCATCGTTTTAAGTTATTTGAAACCACACTAATCTCTTCCACAGATTATTTAGTTACGTTACATTAATTATATCCTGTGACAGGCATTATATTACATGCGTAGTTTATAGAGTTTTAAGGGTTAATTACCGCTTTCAAGTTTCATGGGTCATCAAAAGGTTTGAATTAATTTTTTTAAGCATTTAGTATGCTAACTATTCAAATCGATTAATATAAGAAAAATTTAATCGATTGGTGCGGGATTCGAACCCGCTATCTTTCCTTCACAGGGGGAATCCCTTCGTCGCCCCAAGACGGATTATATAGGAAAACAAGCTTTTACCTGCGGCTCCGCCCGCGTAGATGTCGATTATCACGACCGAACATAGCCTATGTCCTTTCTTAAGGTCTATTCTGCCCCTATACTAAATCGGTTCAGTGGTTTAGCCGTGTAAGACGCACAAACAGACACACATATAATATTACTATGGATTTGGATGACTTCAAGCGTGTTTCGGTGGCTCAGGGGTCAAACCCCAACAATCAACTTATTTAACCCGCTTATATCAGAAACGGTTTCACGTTACTGTTTATCTAGGCCCGAGGAGGGCCAGACCCAGAGGAATGGCCCTGGGTCAGCCGGGGTGCGAGGGAGACGTCGCGAGACAACCTAACCTTCGGCCTAGCACTACGACCCACAGACGGCGTGCGGTTTAGTCGGTTCGAGTCCGTCATAACCCCCCTCTCCGGCTCCGGATGGGGGGGTATGCGTGGGGATTACCCGCACGTAAAAAAAACTGGTTATCTAGATTTTTTTTGTAAAGAATATTACCGAAATTATCGATCGTAAAGCCGACTCCTTAACTACTAAGCTACCGAAGCTTCAGGTGAGGTTTCTTACAAGTCCGAAAACCATTTATCACTTTAAATCTCTCCAATAGAAAGTTAAATCTAATCTGTAGCAAAATTGAACTGCGTTCACGCACAATATCATGCAAGGGAGGCGACGACATTCGTCTCAGGCTTCCCATATAATTATGAGACGACGTCGATTATATTATGAGACCAGTTTAAAAGCATCTCGTTAATGTATTATGATGAGCTATAAATAACCGCAAAGTTCTCTGACATATTGTTTGACAAGGTAAAGTTATATAATTAGCGTTCTCTCTGTCTAACTTGATTACGATGACAGAGATAGATATAATTTTGAATAAAGATTTTATCGTGTTTAGAGGTTTAGATGGTAGTTGTCATATATGTGCCGATAGATGGTATTATGTATGGTGGCCGTCTGGTAATGGAGAAATAATACAAGTATCACAATCCCATAAGAGGCTACTAATGGAAAAATACGCAGACGATATCTTCTATCTAGCTATCGATACTGCGAGATAAGGAAAGCTCCGAATATTTCGGTGCAATTGAGCAGTCCGACTGGGGAAGTACCTCCGCCCTACAGAATACCGCGGTCATAATAACCTCGTTTTGTGTTCCCGGAGGAGGGTAGTCAGAGCACACTGGAGAGTTTTTGTGCTGTCAGTGGGAATACCTAAGGCTTGTCCAGCTTAATCTTCTACACTGATCTCACAGAAACTATTTGTTCTAACAGGGTCGGCAGCGTGAGTGTGACGCCCCTGGTGATGTAGGTACACGTACATAGGTCACGGTAACCACTTTCCATCAGGTGGGCCGTGTGCTTGTCTGCCACCTAAGCGGTATAAAAAGAATAATGCACCACCCCGTCTGGCTAGCGTTGAAAAATTATACTAAAGTCTCCCAACATTAAGAGAGGCCTATGTCCAGCTGTAGACGATAAGCTAATTGATTGATTGAGAAAGTAATATGATTGTCCCTGTAACTATTGTAGATAGGCAGAGTTATATTAAACACCCACATCAAACATGTAGTATGTCCTACATAATAGAATGAGAGTAATTTTGACTCAGGCCTCGAACCCAGATATTTATGCACACACTCAATTCAACAACAGAAGAAGGCACTTGCAATCACTGTTAATCAAATTAATTGCAAGGCTGTAAAGGCTTTCTAAATACGCATAAACATTAAACATATCACCGAAGTATTAATACACAGATTACTACTTCAATTACCATCCATTTTCATTATAAATGATTAACTATATAAATATTTGCGGAAATTATTAATCCGATATTGCTAATCGACACTGAGAATCGATTAATTGAATTTTATTGCTGTCTTGTTGGAACACCGTACCTACTTAGGTACCGGTTTTAAAGTGCGATAAATTCGATTCCACAGGCGACCAACGGATTTTAGAAAACTGGCGCCAAAATTATGTTCTTTTTTAAAATTTTGTATCTGTCTGTAGCTGTGCGTTTTCGAATTCAGAAAACTTTGGAGCAAAAATAATGAGCTTTTTTTATTTAATATTTATGCCTGTGTTCTGGTTACGTCGTTGGTTCTGAAATTAAAAAACAGTCAAAATGGAGATAAGCAGTTTACTATATTTATGGAATAGCTGTGAGAATTTCTTAGCTAAGTAGGTATGTCGAATAATTCGCTTGAGGTGCAGAAATTTTTGTTAATAATTCAAGAGGTATTTTTGATATTCGTGCTTTTCTCAACAAGAAGCCCTGTAAGAGTGTAAAAAAAAAATCTTATTCTTCTCTATTCGGGTATCCTCCGCAGGCAGCAGTGCGCAATAAGGTACTCTGGTATCTTGACCCACAATTACCTGTCGCTTACCACACCTGTATTCGGTAATGAAACTAAAATTAATTGTCCTACAATATTTCATTACTATTAATATCGTAATGTAAGTGATAAGGTTTATTCAATAATCTCATATTTTAGTCCACTATCAAATAAATACCACATTATATTGATTACTGAGATCTAGCCTAGTCCCAACCCAACGTGTAGGCGAAGCAGCCGTGAGAATAACCCTGCCCTGAGACACCGCACATTTATCACAACATATTCGTATTTGCATACATAATAACCCTAATTGTTTACAAAATAAAATTCATTATTCTATAACCAGCGTTTAAATATAATGGTCAAAAATGACGTAAATAACCTCCTCACTTGTTTATCCATTCGATATTAAAAATTTGAATGTATATTGGTACATTTTTATTAGTTGTAACATCCTTACATAGATTACCCAGTATATCGTGACATCTGTAACGAGACCATTCTCTCAATAAAGTTGTTAAAACCGTTCAACTCAGAGCTCAAAGTAAAATTGTTATTACTTTATGTGTGGTCTGAACGTTTCATAAATTTTGAAATGTATTGGTTTTGGTGTTGTTATATTTAGTCGTAAGTAATAAAGTTGTTGGTGTCCTTTTTAATTTATGGATGGATCGAATAACTTTATTGTAACAAGCCTTTTGGTTCAGTGTGAGTAATGGTGATGTCGCAAACAGTGGGGTAAAGTTGAACCATAAACAATTGTACCGGTTGAATTCAAATGTAAGACATTAATGTTCGTAGAACAATTTTATTTTCGTTCGCAGTTGGTCTTTAAGTATTTCAATTTTCTCTATGAATTACACCCATCTTCTATTTCAACCGACTTAAAAAAAAGAGGTTGTTGCACCTATCTTTCAGAACACCAGTGGATACTAGTGGAACTGTTAACTGATGCATGAAATCCTGGTTCAGGCAAAAATGGTTGTTATTAAACTCATAGGTTAAAGGTACCTGGGCCTAAAAAGTTGCATAATGTGAACACAACACAGCCTACCCCTTCAGAGAAAATTATAGGTGTGCGTTTACAAAACATATATTTATAAAAATTATACCTACTTATTATAAGACCTTCAACTTTTAACTATCTAACAGTTGAAGGCCTCATAATGCAATATTTTTTCTCTATGCAAATTGTAACAATTAACCTAATTTCACATGCTAATTTTAACAATAGGCCAATTCCACAGTCTAAATTTCAAACGTCTTTGTTTGAATTTGGAATGTAGCAAGTAAATTAAAAGCGGTCCTGTCAAATCAAATTACGTCATTTGACTGCAGGCATTGCAAATGAACAGGTGAACTTAGTGCAGGTTTTTCTATAAATACCACCGATTCCCTTTCACTGTCGCCCACGTTGCCTAGCCGGCGCCTAGCGTCGTGGGTGCGACAGTCCCCGACGATAGGCAACGAACGCCGAATCCTAGATACAGCCTAGTAGTAATTAAACTGGACGATTGTGATTTATAGTAAGGTGTGCTTGCGATGATATCACAAATCTTGGGCAAATTACTACAAGATTGCAACTTTTGAATATCAACCTAAGATAAACACAAACTTTTTGAAACAACCTCACATGCCTAAGACTATGTAAAAGTTTGTAAATATTCCAAAATTGCATTTGCTAATCTAGTATTGAATCCTTTTTAATATTGACGTTTTGTAAGTGCCGTTTTAATGTTCTATATAGAATAAATTATTTTTGACTTTGACTTTGATGCAAGTTGATACACCTGTTGATTGACGGTTGAGGTTCTGGCGCAGATTTCCTCCCGAGGTTTGAGGCCAAAGGGAAGTCCCTCCCCTAGCAAAGATAAATAATTTATATGGAGAGGAGATGTAGGAGAACAGCCCCTCTAGACAAGTGGCAATTCGCTAGCCGGCGTTTGGTGGAATAGAATGACGAATGTATGGGATTTGACGTATATGACAGTCGTTAACGCATGTCAAATACGTCAAATCCTTTACATTCGTCATTCTATTCCATCAAACGCCTGCTAGCGAATTGCCACTTGTCTAGAGGGGCAGATCTCAAACTCCGAAGTATAAGCTATACATGCAGCTGGGATTGACGTTTTGAATTTATCAATTAAATCTGAAAGGTAATTTTCATTCCGATCTTATTAGGCCTCATATACTCATATAAACGTTAAACAAATTCGAAAGAAAGATTTATATGTTTTTAAATTATGCCGACGATAAATTTTCTTCAGAGCCAGTGTAAAATACTGATTTTGTCTGTTGCTAGTGTAGGTCACGGATTTCGCCCACGCAAACCCGCCTGCCTTAAATATTCTTAGATTAACATAAATCATATTATGTTGGCCTTCAGTATATTATATAAACAGTATTAAAGATATAATTAGGCCGCATATTTCGGTGACAAAATTTTGTATCACTCGTGAATTGCATTTCAATCAATCAATTAGATCTGTTGACGGTCAAAGCTATGGTTAACCTGTTGCAAAATTAAATCTCCTGTAGTCATCGTTAAAAAAAAAGACGGATTGTACTCCGGGAGTGCCGGCACAAGTAAAAACTTTTTCTTTCTTCGTTATATACAGAAAAAAAGATAAAAAGAACATACCATACCATACCATACCATACCTATAATATAGCGCCAACTAGCGCCAATCATAGAACCTATCATTAATTTTCTGTCAGAAGAAATAAATGAATTACAAAAAGAAAAAATAATCACAAAGAGTAAAAAAAATACAAAAAGAAAAAATAATCACAAAAAGTGTCAGAAGTCCAGGTTCGAACCCGGTACTTTCTAAAACCATAAGCTAAGCTACGAAGCTTCTTACCGTATCTAACAAAATAAACAATCTGTAGCTAATATTGTATGACGTCAAGTGATCCTTTTTTTTTATACCACTTAGGTGGCAGATAAGCACACGGCCCACCTGATGGAAAGTGGTTACCGTGGCCTTTGGACGTGTGCAACACCAGGGGAGTCGCACTCGCGCTACCGATACTGACGTGAGCTTATCACTTTTTACCCATCCAACGCCGCTAAAGAATTTTTCACTTCAAAAATCTTCAGTAGAGCAAGGCTGTTCTGCTGAGGCATAAGTGATCCACAATTACTTTACCATGATTCTCCTTGTGTGCGTACCCCTAATCAATCAGCAAAAGGTTATCTACCAAATTGGAAGTAACACGTTTTATAACATAATCACATCCATTGTTATTCTCACAAGTGCATAGTTATAATTTCATTCGATCCAACAAAATTATCAAGATTATTGAAATTCTAAACAAACGAGCATGCAGATTTTTACGAGCAATTAACATTTTAGTGCATCCTATAGTCTTTACGAGCTTATTAGCCGCCAGCTATTGCTAGGCACCTATTTCAACAACCCAATCCAATTACCTGCCTTTATATGGTACCTGTAATATGAGCAGTAGTGGTACGAAATCGTGAACCACGGCCTCTCAAAATGGAATGGTGTATGGGAAACATAATGCACGAATTTTATGTCTCAATTTAGACCCGTACTAGCTGACGCCATGTCTAAATTTGACATCAAAACTTTCTGTGAATCACAATAAATTTTGTATATGGTATTTTGCATATCCCAAATATAGTATTTATTGATTTGTGTTCGCCATTTTTAAGCTTGTGTTAGATAGAACATGTATATGGTTGTGAAAATAGTACTGTTCTGCCAATTCGGATTTTAACGGTGTGGGAATCGCTCAATGTGGCCATATCCATTTTCACAGATATTGTGGAAAGTATCTGAAGTTAGCATGTATTTGTGCAATATAACATCAGCTTGCAATCATCAATTCCTCCTTACTTTGCTAATTTACGCCATTTAAATAAAAATTAATGGTTTAACTTAATAATTTTAAATAGGTAACTATTGACAAATATGTGTCCATATTTGTCAATAGTTACCTATTTAAAATTATCTGGGTTGTAAACTGAAAAGTAAGTAAGTAATTAAGGTAAGCGCACCAATGGCAAACGCGTTAAGGACATATCAGACTTCAATCTACAAAATTTCATATTATATTCATTACAGAAAGATCGTTACATCTTTTTTAACTGTTACAGCAACATTTAGACATTGACTTTAGTAGATAAACCGTTAAAAACCATCATACTTTTACTTTAAATAAAATTATTATACACTATGTGTCGTAAGTACCAATAATGGACAATCACTTTAAACTGATAGAAAATCTTTCAACAACTTATATAAATATACTCGTAACATTCATACTAAAATTGGTGATAAACACTATTAATTTTATCAACATTAAAAACTGTATTATTAATTAATATTAAAAATCATACTTACCTATTAAAAATCACTACCCTTATCAAAAATCTTAAGAAACAACTGGCTTCAATTAAATACTTACTTACAACAATGATACGAATTTTTGAACATATATTATATATGCCATTAGGTGTCTTTTAAGTAAATAGTCATGTAAACCAAATAGTTACTTTTCTTACAATAAAGGATTTTTTCGAAGGTGCCCACTACTGGGTCAGTGTCCCTGTCCACCATTGATGCTTTTCCCTTACTAAAGCAGAAACGATATTCTTAGCAATCCATGGATTCTCCGTGCGGGTGCCGGGACCATCGCGTTGCTGAGTTGAGAACTCGGGACAGTATTGTTGCAACTATTAAAGCGTGTATTTTAGTACCTGCCTTATAATTTCCTATTCTAAATTTCGAAGCAATAATTGAATGTTTAGAACGTGTTGCTAATCGTATGCAGTCATCATTAAGAAAGACATCTTGATTCCATTTCTCTGGTTAGACATTAAGCTCAGCTGACCTGCCATTCAAGCAATCAAACTTTACGGTTAGAAGCTAGAAAGCGAACCATGTATAGTACATATCCTATAGCTATAACTTTCAATAACCTCGTATCTCAATTAGTGAGTAATGAAAATTCAAAATTACAAATTTCAAGACTTATTTTTCTAATAAATCTTAAATAGCAAAATAAATGTATGTACCTAATCTTACCACACTTTTATTTCGTGTGGAAATCCTCTAAACTTCCGAAAATAAAAAATTTCATTCCTTTTCATGCAACAAATTTTCTTATAACGAATATCACAAACAAGTCTTATATCACGGGTCTTAATAAAATTCCTATAACCCGAGGCAAAAATTCTCAAGAAACGTTAATGTACCAAGGTGAACGTATATTAGGTAGCTAATTACCTAATTCTACGAGATGTACGTGTTAGTATGAAGCTAAACCAGCTAAACGGTAGGTAACTGTCTAACTGGTAGTCATCTAGCAGTATCAGCGTCTAATAAGAGTTGATTTATGTCATGCGTCGCGAGCCACTAAAGAGAGCGTCCATTAAATGCAACGCTAAATAGACATAGATTAGGTATTACGCAGTGACACTGGGTTTTTACCTAAAACAAAAGTATCTAAGTAATAGCTTGCAAAAGCAATTTTCAACATCGTCATCGTGATGCGAGCGTCAAAACTGGTTACATCTAAAGCTTTCAATCGGAATCTACCCTCAACCCTGATCGGAAAACCTGCGCCAGGGCCTCGAGGGCCAGGTGAAGTTGATTTGGGTCCCAAAAATCTTGATTGGGACCCATACACTCATCCTCTACCCAAACCTATCCAACACAGCGCTATGCCATTGCAGAACTACAGTTTGAACTAAACTAAGTATAACTTAAATGTGTCCTAGCCTGTACCTTAATGTATAAGTAAACATGTAAGTTTACTTATTATGGCTCCCTGGCATTTCGCTATTGTATTTTTACCCATTGTTACTTACCCGCAGTGTTATTAAAATGGGTGAAATTCACGTTCACAACATTGTTAGTAGTTTGAGTAATACATTCTTTACATACCGCAAGTATGAAAAGGCCATAAAATATAAAAGTACCCGAGGGTTAGGTAGGTTGAATGAACGTCCAAATGGAAATTCCAGTTTTATAAACTTTTTTTTATTAATCATTCAATTAATCAATCAGCCCACTGTAGTCCACTGTTGGACATAGGCCTCTCACAATGTGCGCCATTTCGTACGATGTCTGGTACTGGCTGGGACGGACTGGATGCGGAAGGCGGAGGGCCTTCCGCATCCAGTCCGTCCCAGCCACCTTTTTCAGGTCATCGGTCCATCTGGCTAGGGGGCGTCCTACCCTTCGTTTGCCTTCTCGAGGTCTCCACTCTAGGACTCGTCTGCTCCAACGGCCATCGGTCCTTCGACAGACGTGACCAGCCCATTGCCACTTCAGCTTGCTTATTCTGCGAGCTATGTCGGTAACTTTAGTTATTGTCGGATGACCTCGTTTCGAATTCTATCCTTCATAGAACTACCAAGCATAGCTCGCTCCATAGCCCGCTAAATCTTATTCTTATTAAAACAATTTCATGGCTTAAGTTCTGCAGGGAAAAATTCTACAACTCGATTGTAGCGTCACTTATCTGATCTAATCTATGCTTAGGATAGTTATGAACTTGTCACTACAGTGTCCGTAGCTATATGTAAATCACGCCTGTGAACGCCCACTTTACTTAATGGTTCGGTGCAATTCATATGCCTTCGTTGCACTATATTATTTTGCACTAAACATACGCACGAGGCAGCGGGTGACCCAAAAGTGATCAAAGTTTTATCACAAACAATGGAACCGACAGTGAGACTGACAAATAAATATTAATTTTTATTATTGAATTTAAAATAACCATACTGTATTCACTTAAAATTCCAATATAATTATTTTATCACTCTAATCATATTAAAACTCCAATCAAAAATATAAAATTAAAATTCTGTCATATCTTTATGCATTTAAACATAAATATGAAGTTTATTCTCACACACAACTGAATTAATTATTATATCCCTAAATGGGCATATTTGTGCTTTTGCAAAATTCCTTGCGTATCTTTGCGATCTAATCTTTGATCGAGCGCGAAGTGCGGCGTGCGTTTGCGCAAGCGCGTCTCAGTGGCGCCGTCTAGTGGACTGCGGCGTGATCTATTGGCGCCGGCACACCGCCCGCCTCATTATACTCAATCTTATCGCCTCAATGCAAATCCGACAACATTTTAATCTTAGAAAAGTCCGTTTTCATGTAAATACTCCGCTTATTTTAAAGGCTCGAATGGAGCGTGGGCAAAATCATTGTGAAATTCTGTACGCTTTTTCCTTTGCGCGTGGGCAGCTAATTATACGTCTGAATATAAATTTATGGTGGATAATATCGTCGAAATTAATGGTGCACTGTTTGTGAGCTCTAGCATTTGATAAGAAGACAAATACGTGGCTTTGAGTTACACATCATCGTTAGTGCAAGTCGTCTAAGTCGCCACGACCATTAGTCTTATCTCACCTCAATAAGATTTAATCGTATGCTAATTTTATGTTTCTTTTATTTTCAGGTAAGTACCTACCACAATCTGCAGCAATCTTCCTTTACATGGCATAAGAAAACGAAGACAGTTCATGTAAGTCTAAATATCTTAGGCCCATGAGGCTTATCTTATCGGACTAAATAAAATAATAAACTGTAATGTATGCAAAATTATACGTCGCGTGCCGTTTCATACGACCTCTTGCAATCATAAACTCTTCTGGACTATCTCGCATCTTCAATTCTCTTACCTACATGCATTTAAATAAATAAATAATAGCCCAACAAAACTATATACCCAAGGCACGATACGATCTTGTGCAAAATTTGATTTAATAATTCAGACATAGGCAAGGGCGGTACTACAAACCCATAAAAGCAATTCTAAAACTCACTGTTGACTCGTAAAATCGAAACGAAACGAGGAAAACCGTTTACATGCCGTTCTGGGAACTGTACACGCGATTCAAAAGGTTAAATTAAAGAGAACACGTATTGTGCGAGTGTAACGCGGCAAAAATGAGCCCCTTGTAAAGTCGCAGGTGAATTATAAGTCGAGAGGGTATGAAAATCTTTGGTAGGGGCGAAGTGTTTTCTTAAAAGCACTCGAACGATGTTGTTTTGGATGTTCCATGTTTAAATATAGGCCCATTTTCCAGAACGATACTCAGTCCTGAATCTAGATTTTCATTGTTAGATTTGACAGTGTCATGCATGACTATCTGATAGCCCAAGTGATGTGCATAAGCCCAGGTAACTGCTTATGACGTTACGAATATATATTATTATATTTATTTTCCATACATGTATCCAAAAATATGCAAGATTAACACCAAAAATCACAATAACGACCAATTTCCTTGCCCGTTTCGACAATAGCCACACTCAGGGCGGTAATTTTCGAAGAATTCATCCGAAAAGGGTTGTAAGTTATTACATATTATTACCGCCAAAGCCGTGACCTTAAAATATTATAATCCGCAACAATGCGTAGGTGCCCTTTAATAATGCGAAAGCAACTCTGGCCGATAGTAAACTTCATCGTATATTTTATTTTCTCCGGTTTGTTTTGTTTTATAAAAGAAGTGAGAATAGTACTCTTGTTATTACAATGAAACGTTCTAATTTTGTCGTATATTTTATTTCTCTGGCTTGTTTCGTTTTATTAAAAAAAAAAGAATGTAGTCTTGCAATCAAGCATTCTAAATTTAATTTTTTATTTTTAGGGTTCCGTAAATCGCCGAGTTCAATCCGATCCCTTGTAAGATCACTTTATTGTCCATCTATCTGCCGTCTGTCCGTCTGTCAAGACTTTTTTCTAGGAATGCGTGAAGTTGCAATTCATACCATATACTCAGGTCTGGAAACACTTCAAAATTAAACTTCTAAGTCATCGCAATCAAAATATATTGCAGGTTATGTATCATAAGTTCATCCCTGAATTCAATTTGATTCTTCGGAGCGCGAGTCGGACTCTCACTTGACGGGCCTCTTAGATTACCCATTACCAGCCAATTAGTATGAGCATGGTATGAGTACAATGAATATGAACATCATAGCCTCTTCAAGATCATCGAAAAACCAGTAGGTACTTATGCACTAAAGTAGAATTTCGCCGACTGTTCTCAGAATCGCTAATAGTCAGGTGCGTAGGAGTCGTGTGCTTACATAGGTTTTGTATTTTAAATATTTACGAGGTTTTTACGCTTGTCAGATTAACTTTCTTGGAAAATAAGCCGTGGCTAATATAGAAGGTTTCCTTTATTTTTGTATTCGAGGTTTATACAGGTGGTTTCTTTATTGCGTGTAGTTTCTAAGTTTAAATGAACTGGGAGTAAGATGTTTTATTTTTTTATAAAAATAAATGGCGTAGGGACCACAGAAACAATAATAAAAGTAAATTGTTTTTTTTTTAAGTTTGTTTTTCACGTAAACACATAACGCCGAGGCGCTGGCCGCCCACGCATCCGCGCAGCGGACCATCGCCGCGAGCAGGATGGAGAGCGTGAGCACTCTCACCCCCAGGGCCGTCACAAGCTCCCGCCTCGGCGTCTCGAACGCCGGACACACGGTGAGCATGTGCAGCCCCGAGTCCACGCTCGGGCTCGGGCGTTGGCTCTTTGCCCATCAGATCAGGTACCGCCCGTAGTTACCGTGTCCGGTAATGGCCTGCATCTGACGGTACGAGAGGCCACCGTGTGGCCTCTCTAGCCTTCCCCATGATGGGTCTTACCGCCGCAATCACGGCGTGCCCTGCGCGTGGTTGCTCAAGTCGTAGGGATCGGTCCAGTAATTATTATTATATATACATTGTCACCTTTTGGGTAATATAGTAGTACCTACCTACTTATTTGTACTAATAATATAAGTGAAGAGATTGTTTGTTAGTAAGTTTGATCGCTTCTCACCAAAATGTTATCCCGAAATACCGCTTCTAGACAAGCACCTACTCTCCCAGGAACAATGACATAACTTATCCATTAGGCATAATCGCATAGCTTTACAGTCCCATTACATTAAAAGAAAAACATTCTTGGAAACCATTAGTCAATATTTGGCTAGAACACCAAAATTTCACTTCAATAGTTATCGGGTAACACTCTTTAAGGTGTATCAGGCATTTCAAACAACTTACCTCCCACTCATTTAGTTCTGATGTAAAATTCACGCAACGAGGTGTTCAGGATTTTGCGTTTTATACAAACTGATAGCGATCAACCCGAAGGCGATTTTCATTGCATTTCACGGTGCTTTTAGCACCAAAGAACTGTGATTACAAAAGTATGGGCTTGAGATTTAGGTGCACATTGACTTGTTCTTTCTTAACTAAAACTAACCCAGCTGAATTGTTCAAGTTGCCTGTCATACGAAAAGTAAACGATCAGTTTTATACTTGGCACATATGAACATCGTTAGTGCTTTTAGCTATCCATCGGCTACGATAAACCACGTACTATCACGTGGAATGTGTTTACAACCCTAAGTAATGTAAAAATACGTCCAAATATATGTACAATCCTCCGAAATAAAATTTAACTGAAAACATCATTTCACTCCCCAACATCCATGTAAATGTACCTTCATTCCGCTAAAATTTTGAAATCCTTTTCAATCTAGGCTCGATACACAACAAATATCTTGCATCCTGCTTCACGGAAGTACTTTAGATAGGGAGGCAGATATTTTAGAAGCCGCATTAGGAGCAATCCCCATGGAAAATCAACAAGAGAGCGTAAACAGGGGAGGGACCACTCTTTCACTCTGTATAAATTATTCACAGTCCCTCGACCGCTTGTTTGAACGACGATTTCATCAGCTGACTTACCCGTTTTGAGTTCACGATGTATATAAAATAAAGACTTTTTTTAAATATGAGTTTACATTTTTTCAATTGATATGGAATTTACTGTTTAAATTAAAACTTACTAGATTTTCCAATTTGTCAAAAATGCGGACTAGTTTTATTATGAAATGAAACACTTTAATTAAAATTATAACTTTTTTAAAACAAGCAAACGACAACATCAAAAGATAAATCATCACGATGGCCGAGGCTCTGATGCAGGCTTCTTTTATTCAGAAGTCTGACGACAAGAAAGATATGATAAGATGATGATGATGAATGCTACAATTGTGAAACTCTGTTCTATAAACAAAATGTCTTAGTTACCGGCCCAAATATCTATGTAAATACACAAATTCCCGCCAAATAAACGTGTTCCCAATTCAAATAAACATAGATAATGTCGCCGTTATCAATATTCACACGTTAAGTAAACTTAGTAACGGTTCTTTATCCACAGCTGATCAGGGTTCAAGTTATCGTGATGTGCTTGCTAAGAAATATGTACATATTTGCTGACATTATGTACATATTATAAATATTTACACGGAATTTAAAGCCAAGAAGTGCCCTTAAAGCTCGTTAGCATGGACACTATTGGCGCCAAACTCTCATATGTTTATGGTAGCCATAATTTTGAACAGACAGCGAACAAACCTATAAATTTATGTCATCTGGTAAAACCAATCTATTTTTCTCTGATAATTTCAAACTATATGCACTTTTTGTATAATAAGTTTGACGGCGCGTTATAATTATTGTGTGATTAGGGTGAATGAAATTCACTCTGGCGTAATGCAAGACTCTAGTGCTCTATGGTCGAGTGTGACGTCATTCGTTCATTCGGTCAATTTGAGTTTGACAGATCATTGACTTTGGTGGGGCGCGCGGCGAATCGTGATCAGTATCGCCGTGAACCTCGACCGAGCACTACGTGTCTAGCAGAACGCTCCTAGTTCGGTTGAATATACTTGGTTATAGATCGCGAGTGTGTCTGTAAAATGTGTAGTCAGTGATTGATGTGATTGAAATATGGTGATTCGTGTATTAGGTTGTCCTATCTCCTTGCCCGCATATCCACGCGGATTGTAAGTGCAAGCTTACAATGGGCTACTAAGAGGCCCCAGACCCGAAGTAAACCCCATGTGCCTGCATCAGAAGTGGGATACCAGGGCAACAAGCTGAGGAGAATAGCAGTGGCAACCAAAAGACTCGCTAGTCGGGTTTACATGAAATAACGTGAAACTGTGACTGTCCTGATTGTCGGCTGCATCCCGATTACAAGACCCGGTGAGCCCGTTCCTTTTTATTTCGTAGACAGTGTGTGCTTGCTTATTTTTAAAAACAAGTGGTATAGCCAAATAATTTCCTGGTAGTGGAATATCGCATTCCACCCTCCAGGTAAAGATATTGTTGTAAAGGTATTACTCGTGGGTACAAATTCGTGTTTGAATAAAAAGTCTCGTCCTATTTCTACTATTCCATGTAGTGCCAGAAGAGACGATAGCAGTTCTGGCAATCCGTGAGCAGAGGTTTATGAGGTATCGGAGTTTGCACCTAATTATATAGTGGCTAAGTCATATTGTCATTACACGAGAAAGTTTCGAAATATCCCTAATATCTAACTATGCTAATTTCTATACTATCTGTAGCTGTTAATACGGTGAGAAGACTTATTCGAATTGAGTAGGGTACGCTGCAAAAGGTTACTGTGATTGCTTAGATTAGCTTGGAATGCGGTGACGCAATCAGTACGTACAAGAAGTGAGAACGATAATTTTTAACGAACTACCCTATATTAACATCAGTGACTTCTTTATTGTCAGTACGCAGATGCCATGTCACCATAGTGCAAAGGCTCGTGTTAAATCGTCTTCCATTGAGTGGGAGGGTAGTGAGACAAAAGGAACCAGTTCTCGATTTAATCTTTTTATTTAAGTGACATAATTTACGTAAAAGTGAGTAGTTTGCAGAAAAAACTAACGAAGGACGATTTCGATTATATCACGATGTATTACGTGTTGGTTTTTGCGTTTGCTTTTTTGGTTTCCATATCTTTTCGGTAGCAGGTACTGACCCGGTGTGTCTTGTCTTGAGATGTATAGGTCCCTCGGAGTGCTCGAACTGTGTTTAATTGTTGGTGGACAGATAGGTGAATGTAGCTGTACAGTGTAAGATATAGCTTCCTATGACGAAGGTTGAACTCTGTTAATAATCGCGTGCTGGATTGTCAGTCTAATTTTCTATGATGCTAAGTAGCGAAGGAGCCATGCAGTATCGGCTCTGACGGGTTTTGTTCGTGAAATATTTCTCAAGTGGGTAGTGGGTAGACTCACCGTGGTGTACTTCACTTTGAGGTCACACTATTGTGTACCTAGGTAGAAAAGGCGTGGCGGATTCTTAGCAAGAATACACGAACCAACAGTTTGGTAACCAAATATTTCGGGTCGACTAAAGGAATAGTTCTCGTCGCCAAATTGGCAGATTGAGGCCGATAAACTGCCCCGAGTAGTCTCTCGTCTTTACTGGGCGATTATATGATCTACATTCTGGTGAAAGCCTCTGTGGCATAGCGGTGGTCGATGCGGCTGCTACGCGAGGCCTCGGTTTCGGTCCCCGGTCGGTGCGGGTGTTTGTGTGCTCGTATGGGTCTGCTGGCATTGGTCTGGTCTACGTGCTACGGAGGGCCTGTTGCGTCATATATCCCGGTTGTCATGCGAGCGTCTGTGGCGGCCGCTACGGGTAATTAGAGCCCACAGGGGTCCGACTGGTGTAGCTGCGGAACAACGGTGTGCCGCTTGGTTGTGGGGATCGGATGGCGGTCGCTTCGCTTCGGGGTGTTTAGAGATCCAGTCGCGCCGCGTTTGTACTGGAGAGCCGAGACCGACTAGGTCGAGAAAAGGGTTCGGAGATTGACGATAGAATGAGTTGGAGTTGATTGCTAGGAGCGGCGGTTGCTGCTATTTATTTGTCATATACCCTCCATTATGATGAAGTGGAGTAAAGTGTGTAATTACGGGTCCACCACCACCAGAATGGCTACCAGCTGATTCCGCGTTATCTGAGTGCTAACAAATTGACACTAGGTTATTAACTGTAGAAGGTTTCTGGTGGTAGGAAAACTGAACCCGACTCACTGCAATCACGGGCACAAGGTGAGGTGTGTAATGTTGAGGATTTCGTGTTGTTTGGGTTTTTTTAGTTAGACAAGATTCTTTAGTTAACTGTCTTTTATTCTAAGGTTGGGACAGTGTTTGCAATATTTTACAATAATCTTAAGGTAACTAGCTAGTGCTTGTGACTTGTGTGGCTGACATGTAAGAGCAGTATGGCGGACTCATTCCGGAAGCGGATACAAGATGGTATGCCGCTCGGGATGCGTTCTGAAGCGTTAACACGTAAATTTCAAACTGTTACGAAATTTCAGTCTAAATTGGGTCTAAGTACGAATCATTGCTCAGATGTCAGAAGTTGACGTACAGACTATAATCAGATGAAGGGGGCTGTAATCCGTCACATCAGTAAGTGGTGTACAAGGAGTGAAAATAAAGTGCTTTGGTACTGTGTTCTCGGGTATGAGTGATAAAGTCGTCACAAGCTGTGTGCCTTTGCTTTGAGATGTCTCATTTGGTGAAATTAGGACGTCTTTGATTTCAATACCCTCGCGTACCTAAAATTTAGGGAAAGATGTTCTATTAGCAAGTAATGTTTCATTGTTATCTCAAGTAACGGTTTCTCGTCGTACGTGGTCACATAGACGAAATTCTACATCGATCAATCAATCAACCAACTAGGCCACCATGGTCAACTGCTCGACGTGGGCCTCTCCCAATGTGCGCCATTTCGAAATACTACATGGATATGGGTTATCTATGTTATATGATTAGAACAGAAGAAGACCTAAAGTTCCAGATACTGACAAGCATTGGCAGAGACATCCAGGTTGAGGATTACTACTTCAAACAGACGCGTGCTTGGGTGACTTCTCTTACTTTACAGGGTAGTATCGGTGTCATAGGGCTACTCTGTTTAATAGGCAATCAATGAGCTAGATGAAAATGACAGCTTCCCCGTAAGTGTGATAGATATGTTCGCTCCACAGCCGATCGTGTTGATCTAATAGTGACTTCGATGGATCAACACACGGATGATGGCCAGGGTGGTAATGAAACCGTTCTATGTGGGAGGGCGGTGTGCTCCTCCATGCGTCTTATTTCGCTCCATATTAATGATTGAGTGATGTAAAGTAACAGCGTAGATGTGCAATCCGTGCGACTCCGCCAATGGTCCGGGGAAGCGTAGTCGTGATTCGTGCCCTCGTTAATAGACAGGGTAATGGAGCGGTTACGAGAGCCTCTGCGAGAGAAGCGTCGGTGGCTTGGTGGTTGGGGGGTCGGCCTTGCGATCGAGGGGTCCCTGGTTCGAGTCCTGGCCGTTGCACAGCCGACGTGAGCCCACTCCTGGCACGGGCAGTTTGGCTTGGTTGGAGGGGTTAGAGGGAATATTAGTAATTTCGATGATTTTGGTTGCTAATATTCTTTTGAAACGAAGTGCGTATGGTAGTTTGGTACAGGAAAGCGAAGTGTAACAAAATTGGCTCCTAACTAATTCTGAACCATAAGTTTGTTCTAATTAATCGGTTTCGAGTGTATGCGGATAGAGCACTAAATGGAGTATAGTCAGTGTTGGTTTATTGGTTTCCAGTCTTGCTTTACTTGCTACTACTACCTTTGGAAACCTATTCAAATAAAGCCTGGCCGCGGCTTGGGCTAGGATGTAGACGCTACTCGCTTCCAATATGGCGGATAGAGCTGGGACACATCGTGTTTGGGCAGACTTCAGTACATTTCATCTCCTAGCTTCGAACCCCAATGCCTCAATCCGATCTCGAGAGATTAGTCATACCACTGTAGTAGAAATTGACAACGAGCTGGCCGAGACGGCGGTCTATAATCAGAACGAAGGAAGAATTCACGACAACGACACATTCTCAGCGATTAATTCTCACATCATTACTACTAGTCCACCTTCCACAGATCTTGATGCATATTGTAAGTAGGTAGGTCCAGACTCACTTTCATGTTCGGACTGGCTCCTCGAGGGTCGATGTTCGAACTATGTATTGTTGCTAGCCTTGCAGGATAGTGTAGGTGTTTGTAGGGGCACCGAGTGGTTGTACGTAGGTCTAGACTCACATTCATGTTTGGACTGGCTCCACGAGGGTCGATGTTCGAACTATGTAATGTTGCTAGCTTTGGAGGACAGTGTAGGTGGTTGTAGGGGCACCAAGGAGTGGTTGCCCGGCCCGACTGGTTTGCAGTCGTAGGGGCACCAATGAGTGGTTGCCCGGAGTCCGACTTGTTTATGGTCGGAGGGGCACCAATGAGTGGTCGCCCGGGGTCCGACCGGTTTATGGTCGCAGGGGCACCAATGAGTGGGCGCCCGGGTTCCGACCGGTTTATGGTCGCAGGGGCACCAATGAGTGGTCGCCCGGGTTCCGACTGGTTTATGGTCGCAGGGGCACCAATGAGTGGTCGCCCAGGTTCCGACCGGTTTATGGTCGCAGGGGCACCAATGAGTGGTCGCCCGGTCCGACTAGTTCATAGTCGTAGGGGCACCAATGAGTGGCTGCCCGGTTCTGCTCGTTGTGGCCGAAGAACACCAACGAGAGATGTTAGGCCTGTGCGGCGATGGAAGTCAGTGATGGACGAGCGTGTCAGTGCGAGAAGAATTAAAGCCTCGTACATTTGTTCACAGACGGATCTCTGGCATTGGTCGCACGAGGACGAGCGACATGTCAGTCTGGCCGTGACGGCGCGTTATAATTATTGTGTGATTAGGGTGAATGAAATTCACTCTGGCGTAATGCAAGACTCTAGTGCTCTATGGTCGAGTGTGACGTCATTCGTTCATTCGGTCAATTTGAGTTTGACAGATCATTGACTTTGGTGGGGCGCGCGGCGAATCGTGATCAGTATCGCCGTGAACCTCGACCGAGCACTACGTGTCTAGCAGAACGCTCCTAGTTCGGTTGAATATACTTGGTTATAGATCGCGAGTGTGTCTGTAAAATGTGTAGTCAGTGATTGATGTGATTGAAATATGGTGATTCGTGTATTAGGTTGTCCTATCTCCTTGCCCGCATATCCACGCGGATTGTAAGTGCAAGCTTACAATGGGCTACTAAGAGGCCCCAGACCCGAAGTAAACCCCATGTGCCTGCAAGTTTATATTATGATTATGATATTATTTGTCAACAAAAGTACAACAAAATTTACAGATCAACTTGTAATTCAAATTTAGTTATGAACACTGTGGTGCATATTACCTTACTTTGGCCCAACTTGCACAGTTCATGCAAGGCCCAATTTTCAATCTAAATATACCATTTAAACACGAAACAATATGTGCTAAACGAAAGTGCGTGCCGTACAACACTCACACGCAATCATCAGAATAATTTATTGAACCAAAACGTCGAATGGAGCGTCTTAATTAAAATATACACGTTGGCACACATCGCTCCTCATAATGTCAATATGACCGAGTTCATTTAGACAGAATTTCACATTTAAAATCTTATTACCATTTGCCGCGAGAAGATCTATTCACCATCTCATTCCAACGTCGCTCAAATTACGCCAGGGGAGAGACACTTTGTGAATTATCCTTCCAGCGAATGAATTATTTAGTAAAATAAATTGGTGTTTGTAATAATGCCGAGCATCTATTTTGCTTTATGAAGTGTGAATCAGTGAGATTGGAATTGGAGTGTCATTTCAGTCGGATTACTTTTTTCAATTTAATTTTATTTGCAGAAATTACGTTCGGGTACATCGTTTTGTAAGTTTTGTGATCTCCTGCTGTAAAAATAACTAAATTAATGTAAAATACTCGCTATTATTTTACTAATTATTTATTTATTTGAGATAAACAGTGAAAAAGATTTTTTTAGCGTTTCATAGCGAAGGGGTATAGGGTATCCCTGTTGCTATGAGGACGTTTCTACAAATCATACAGTGAGTTATACATATTGGGTGTAGAGGAGCCATGCCAACATCCTGCAGGCCCGCGTCAACCTGCCTGCAAGTCGATGCATCTAATAGACAACATTTGATTGACAGCCTCCGTGGCTTAGCGGTAGTGAACGTCGCCGCTGCGCAGGAGGCACGGGTTCGATCCCCATTCAGTGCAAATATTTATATGCATGAATATGGGTATTTACTTTGGTCTGGTCGTGCCTCGGAGAGCACGTTAAGCCGTCGGTCCCGGTCATGCAAACATCTATGGCAGTCGTTACGGGTAGTTGGAGCCCTCAAAAGTCCAACAACTGGTCTAGCTGCAATGCTTCGATATCGCCTTTGGGTTGTGGAGGTCAGATGGCAGTTGCTTAACAGAAAATGTCGAAGTTGCGTCAAATCCGCAGTTGGACTGGTAAAAGCGGACCCCAGACTCCAAGTTGATAGCTTCGGATGCGACTGGAATTAAACGCTAGGATGAAGGAAACAGTGAGAAAGATTGAAAAAGCATTGATGCTAACTTTAAGATGTTTGCTTAGTAAGAGATTTTACAAAATAAGGATTGAATTGTCAGATAAACGTACTAATATAAAATTCATAAAATAAGCGGCGGGTATGGCATGTATGTGTGAAAAGTAAATGTAACTGGACCTGGAAATTCCCGTTGAATATGTTAAGAATTTTTGTTGATATGTTTGATGGGAACACCCAAAAATTTCGAACTATTTAATTCCGAATTCCAATATGCCGATTTTCAAAATTCTGAATATTTATAATTCCTAAGAAACAAAACACCGACTATACAAAAACACGATAGTATATTTCGTTGCAATGTTAAAAATGCCAAATGAAATGTTCAATTTCCATAAATAATGTTTATTTATTGGGACGAACGAGTAAATACCTAGGTAATTTACATAATATTATTGATTATAACTCCACGGTAATCTATTCAAAATGAGTTTGTAAATAGCCATATATTAAGTAAAATCATAACACATAGCATGTTTACCTATTATTTGTGTATAAAGATTTTGTCATCAAATCTCAACCCACTTTTAAATAACTACCTATATGACATTAAATATGACGAGTATATGAGTTTTATGAACAAAACAAGATTTAGGAAATTAACATAAACTAAAAGTATTGGGTTACCTTACCCAAACCTTACCTTGGTTTCTTGGCCATTTTCTTTCAACTCTAACCCGCCATAAAACTTACCATATTGACACCAGAGGTATGAATTAATGTAAGAGACATTCTGGTGAAAGTAAGTTAATATAATATCGTTGAATTCGGATATTTGCGCTCTATCGTGTGGTATACTTGAAATTTTTCTACCATCAAAACTGTGTCCCTTACAGCATACATTTTTGGGGTAGGTACCTACTGAGACAGATTTTTGATTAAAGAAATATTTAACGAGCCTAATATCTTATAGATTTCTTTTTTTTTGTAGTACCTACTTACTTTATTGAAAATAGAAATGTCCAGTAGTGTAAGGTACAATTTCAGTAAAGTACAGTTTTCTTAGTAGTATTTCTAAACAGTGACGGGACAATTATTGTTTCTAATTTAAAGTAAGGGACGTGCTATTTTTTAAACCAGTAAGATTATTTAAATCTCTCTCATGTAGCTGTAAAGAGAAGGAAATTTTTAGAAACTTTGTCATAGAGACCATTGAGAGCAGAATAGGCGACAGAAAATTACAGATCTTCTGAAAAATCGTGTATTGGCCCTTACCTTAATTCATACTTCTGGTATCGATATAATAGACCAGCAGTGGACTGCAGTGGGCTAATTGATTAATTGATTGATTATAAACCACATAAATGGTAGTGGTAATTTAATGATAGGTAATGAAATTTCCTCTTCATTGAAATACTCAAGTGCTAAACTATTAATTGGTATAATATGCTATTACTACGTACTGTAGTTACCAGTTGGGTACTAAAACAGTTTCTCCATCTGCAAAATGTCTTAAGGTGAGGTCTGTCTTAACTTGCCTGTTTAGCTTATAGTTTTGCTATTAATCCATGCTAAAACTGATTAATAGAATATGATTGTTACCAAATATCAGAACAGTCCATAACAGGAAGGGGGGCGGGGGGGGACCAAGGCTTTAAGATAATTTTGAGTACTTTGTTCGTCAAGATCAATCTGATACTGACTGTACTTGTATATAAGTGGTTTTTCCGGAAAGTATTACGTCACGTCAATATTCATTTAGCAAAATTGCAAAAAAAACTAACTTACTTGAAATATTGCATACATGACTAATTTTGTGGTCTGCTGCGCTCGACAATTATTGGACCACATACACTCTCAGACAGATATAAACTAATTAAGTCAGCAATTCGTTACGGAGACGCAGTCACAAGTCTACAGCATAATTTCAAAGAACTCGCAAACATGAAACGTTTTTGATTTCATTTTTGAAAGACGGAGAGTAACTCACTTTCACAAAAGTATGAGACGTCGAGTCGCCAGTTCTATAATAAAGTATTGCTTGAAACATATATCTTGGACTTAATATGTGCTCAAAAAATGCAGTACACGTCTCTTGGGTGTCTTTTGAGAATAGCACGGGGTGCTACGGCGGACGAGCTCAAAGTCACCAAACATAGAATAATATAAAACAGTCTGCGCGCCAGGGCCTTGTTTGTCTCGCGATTTAAGTCCAATATAGGTGTCTCGAGGTATACAAAGCATTCCAAAAGTTAATTTCGTGGAAATGAGAGTCGCGACTGTACTTACCAAAGAAGCTAAAAAGCTGGGAGCGTGTAATTTTTCTTTCATTACATGTCAAAATGCGGGACCGTCTGACAAAGTAATATCTCACCGAGTACTTTCCTCTTAGACGCTTTTGTGTCGCGACGTGTACTATAAATAGCCTCTAATTTAAAAAATAAACTTTTTTATTTTAATTTAGACGAATCCTCTTTGTCTTTTTAATTCAAGTTGTTATATAATAGAAGTTACGTTATTTTTGGCGCGAATTTTATGTGGAATCATGCATATGGAGGTTGCTACATGAATAACGAATATATTTTCGAATCTTGGAATCAAACAATACAGGTCTTAGTATTAATATTAATGTTCTAGCTCTAATTTATTTCTCGCGAGTGCTTTGTATTAATAAATGATAATTTTATTACAAATACTCGGGTGTGACATAAGCAGAGAAGTGTTAACTCCCACATTTATTTATTTCTATTTCGATTACACCTCGGTAATAGGGTGCCTATTGCCATCTACCAGAACCAATTATGAAATTTATGAGTCATAAAACTATAATCAAATAATTAAACTTATATATTTTATATATCTCTGCGCCCAAGGTTCTCTTATATAACTGCGGGTGAAAGCCGTCTCGCCTACGTACACAATGAACCTAAACGCCCTTTACGACCCGTGGGTTGATAACTATTACTAATCGGACATGAGTTTAAAAAAATTCAAGGATTAAAGGGCAAACGGGCAATTTCAATCATCTCCATTACAAACGCGCTCCGAGAAAGTCGCTTGCATAGAAAGAGAAGAAAAGCTGACCATACCATACTATCCTCATAAGAACTACACGTGCAGGACTGAAGTGGCACCCTCATACTGACTAATTCCATCCAAGACCAAGCTAATCCAATCTAGTGGTGTTTCGCGAGATCATTTTTTTTGTTCCAATACTATGTCAGTCTACTAGTTGGTAAAATAACCACTAAGTAATTTGTCCCCAAACGCGTCACAAAATGTACTCTTTGTGCGCAGTAGGTACGTGTTTTTTTATGCCTTTTAAGGATAGCACGGGGTGCTCTGATGTAGTGTCTGTACTATATAACGAACTTACCTAGTTATGTCTCGGACCTTCATGTGTCAACGATTTAAAATAAATCATACATTAAAAGCTATAAAAATATTTGAAATGAGAAGATAGGAAAAAACATCTGATGGAAGAAAGTTCCAGACAGTTGGTGTCAAGGGACTGACTGAGAAGATACTTCTAATAGAAAATTGAAGAATAAGTGCATTAGATTTCGCGATCCTCTAATACGATAAAAGTGATAATATTAAAAACCCTCGCGTAAATTCCTCAATAACCGTATAGGAATATCATATTACTAAATAAACATCAGAAAAAGTGTATTTTTTAATAGTAGTCTAGAAGACTGTGGTGATAGACGTCCCGTGGACGAGCTCAAATCCTCAAATCCTCCAATTATTATTCACTATGTCTAATATATCACGCGCGCCATAGCCTCGTTCTTCTAGCGACTTGGGGTTAAGATATGTGCTGTGCAGGGAACTACTACTTCTTACATAGAAGTCATTTATAAGAAGTGAGCTTTTTTTTACCTTTACATACGCCCAAAAGGCACCCTTTTCGTGATGGTAGGTGAAACTAAAATTAGCTCAATCCGTTATTATTTATGTTTCGTTGGTTATGATTTTATGATTCAGTTTTATATGCCAACACACGTAACCTGATTATTTTATGCCCATGATCTAAATTCTGGTCGAACTGTTTACATTTAAGTTGTGGCTTTATTTAGGTTAGTTTGCAAATAAATAGGAGGATTTTGTTATTAATTTGTTTAACACCACATAACGCTGATGTTTCTACTTTTATAAATGATATCGGTCAAAGTACAAGTAAATATGTGTGAGAATTAAAGTGAGTATTTAAGAGCAATGTACCTACTGTGTTGGTAAAAAGTTTCTACTTATCTTTATAAAAGAACAAGTTGTGTGAATGGGTACTGAATAAATAATAGTACCTACTGACGCAGTCTACACTAAGGCCTTCGGAACCTAACTGCCTCATCTGTACTTACCTGAGACTCTGTTTCTTTCATAGTTGTGAGGTATGTCAGAAGAAACAGAAGGTGTATGCTGTTTCCTGGCTTCAAGAACCCAGGTCTCGAATGCAACCTCAGGCCGGGCTAACAGGCCTCAAGATCATGATGATGACTTCACCTATTGCCTCGTGACTTTAGCTGTAAATGTAGAAGCATTGATCTTGACGTTAATAAGTGTTAAGTAGATATACTTGACCTAAATTAATAAACATATTTGCTTCTAAAACCGGTGAGCATTTCTCATATTAAATATAATTGAACGGTAGTAATTACAAGTCATTTGCGTAAAGATCTAGTCTAAGATATAAATGATGCTTAGACAGATTTGACCCCAAGTAACCCCAACGCCTCTGCAGTGTGTTTTGAAACTGATAGGACACAGCTCTGCCTACGCTTCGTAATATCTGTAAGAAGATGAATGCACTGTGATAGATATTTAAAACAATTTGACAAATTATGGTCTTTAGATGTGAGATGACCTATTTGTAACTGGTTAGTTTGGTATGTTTGTTTGTACAGGTGATAAATTTGCAGTGGATCATCATTATCGGAACCTTTTTCTAGCTTACTTTGGGTCGACTTTCCAATCTAACTGCAGTAGATATATACCTAATATTTACTGTTATCTAATTTTTACCTGCAACTTAATCTATGAGAATCACGTTTCCGCGAAACATTGGCATTTGTTTTGAACATCATAAGCGGCAGAGTAAAAGTAGCGATTAATCTTCATAAAAACACGACGTTTTGCATTTGATCCATTTAATTTTTTCCTCGTTTTCAATGTTAGAAAGCAGCGAACCCTGGGTTGGTAGGAGACAGCCTCAGATACAATCTGAACACAGCATCATGATGATGATGACTTCACTGTTAGAAAGACATTTATTGAGATGTAACTTCCGGAGCCAATGTCCGCTGTCTTTCATTTTTATTTGGTTAAGGTACGAGGACGAGTGTCGACAGACGCCTAGCTCCAAGATGAAACCCGCACCAAATCCTCGTTTTTAGATTGGCAAGGCAGCCTGGCTTAGGCCCTAAAGATGTTAATATGTCCTCACACATCTATCCACACCCTATAAAGTGTACACTGTGTGGGCTGCATACCGACAGTGAGCACTCATAAACATTATACGTTCTCTCGTTAATAAACCAGAAAATTGAATTTATAAATTCATGCCGTGAATTATAATTAAAGTACGGACGTAATTTATTAAAATTACCTTCAAACAGTAGTCGCAACACTAGCTACTATGTATTTGGTGTCAAATGAGTCGTAAAATTAGTAATAAGTAATAAGTAATTCAAAAGATTAACTAAAATTGTACTATTTTATAGATATTCATTTAATGATATAAGATGATCGTTAATTCACATTAAAACAGATTAATAAATTAGGAAGTTTTTTTATAGGATTTTTATTGATAACTACCTGCTGGGTAGAGTTGAATAAGATCGATATTCAAATTTTTGGCTGTTAACCAAATTTTACTCCCCACGATAATTTTAAGGTTAAGTTAAGGATAGGTTAGTTTAAGTTTCTTAATTGGTCAATTCACCAAATCATCAGTTACCTTCATCTGTCGGTTTACCTAAGTCATCAGTGTCTTTATTTGTTAGTTTTGTACATTTAGTTACATTTTTCCTTACGCATTACGAGCTTCATACACTGAAAGTAGAACTAATAATGCCACAGAAATCGTGCGTAAGTACTTCTAAATTTAAAAAATTAGGATGGATTCGCGTTTGAACTTCGAATGATACCAACCCACTTAACCTGTGGTGCCAAATGGGAAGAAAAACAAACTACTGTATAGCGACATTGTAATATATTTTTTGAGCAATAAAAATCATAAAAGGAATACAAATAAATCAAACGGTCGGCGGATTCATAAATGTTTATGTCTTTATTCAATCCATATGCGGATAGACGCCATTTTAGCATTTTTAATTTTTTTGGTTATAACGACATCTGTTGCTAATTAAATCAAACTCCTACCTGCAGCTGATGCATATGAGAGGAAGAAAGACGTCTGAACCCCAAGACTTCCCTCTAGGGGTTCAGACGTTTTTTTTAGATTCAGACATGTAGGAACTACGTAGCGGAATAATACGCAGTGATATTGAATATTGGATTGATATTGGATCACTGCGAGGGCAGGAAAATTCGAAATAAAACTCGGTACTTACCAACCCGTCTATATAGCCAGCGTGGAGACAGTTGGTCAAAGCATCCCAACATTGATGCCTATGCCCAGCAGTGGTCTGCGAAACCCTATTTGAATTAATGAGGAATATTGAAAAAAAAATTGTTTATTGACTCAATAATCAGGTATACAAATGAAGGTCTTAAAATTAAGGCATACATTGAGACTCGCGCTTAAGTACTTCGCTGGTTCCCAAACTAAGCTGAAGCTTGTATTTTGGGAGTCAGAGCTCTAACGTTGTACAATCATATAATATATGGCCTTCGTGAATCGTGCTAGTACAGGTATTGACCGACAATTATTTAAAAAAAACTAATTTTTGGATGAAAGTTTATTTATAAGCGTAATATCATAAAATTGTGTAAAGATAACATCAAATACTTTTTTTATCAAAACGAACGTGATGATTGGTAACACCAATTCGGTTACTAAAAACACTTGACGAAAATCATTAATTGATGCCAATCACGTAGGTCTAATGTAAAAGAAAGTGCATTAAGTACTGGTATTTAAACATAAAAAAATATCCGCAATTAAATTCAACAAATCGCAAGCTACTTACGAAGATTCCTGCTGATTTTACTAGTAATTATAATAATAAATAATGAACGGACCACTGGATGCATTATAGATTGAAATAACAAAGCTAAATTTAGAGAAATAATGAAAAGATTTAATTTATAGCAGCCATTTTGTTTACTCTCAAACGGTTCGACAATTAAGAAATATTTATTTTTTAATCTGGGGCTCTAGACTTACACGTAAATTTTCTGTTTTTAATAAAGGCAGCTAGTGCCGAAATAACCGTAATTTTACGAGCTCACATCTCAAAGCTAATTACTAAAATTATAAGCTCACAATTCTCAATAAATTAACAAGCGAATTATAAAACATAATTAGTTTTATTTTGTATCATAATTCGGTAGTTTTGCAAACTTTATTTTGGCACAAAAACCTCACAAGTTTGATTTATAAACACAACCTAACGACTAGCTTTTTGTGTTTATTATACAGATGATACATTGTATATTAACTACAAATTATTTTTAAAATCGGTTCACAAATGATGGAAGCTCCTGCGTCCCTTTCCAAAGACGAAATTTCAAAATTCATTCCCGCGTTTCTCCCGAAACGTTGACATAAATGCGTTCTGCATCGTCAGCATGGACACATAAGATTGCAATGAAACCGCTAAAAAAGTAACCAAAACTTCATGATGGAGACATATTATCTCTTCGACTTCTTCGGTGAAGAGAAACGTGGATATATGTCTGTCGCCATTTTGAAGCAGGTTGCTAGTTACGGCTTAGTAAATCACGAACACGAGATGATTGAAACTTTCTCCATATTTTCATAGTTTTAAATAATTCGTGTTGAACAAGATTTCTCGCATAAAATTCTATGGGCGAAGGCACGGCGCGACCTCTGCTATGGTGAATTACACGGAGCCCCGTGGTGGCGTACTAATGCAGTAATTTATACCCCATTGTCTGACGACATGTGACAGGGGACGTGTCACGAACGCCTAAACTGCACGGTTCCAACTCATTGGTTATGGGAAATAACTAAAAAAAAAAATAACTGGCATGATATGTTCGAATTTTTTGAAGTGAAAACTTTTTTTGCGGCGTTGGATGGGTGTAAAATGTTAAGGAAGCGTCAGGATTAGTTGACCTTTGAACCGTAACCGACGACTGACGTCATACAAGATTAGGTACAGACTATGTATTTTGCAAATTACAATAGATATCGTCGTAGCTTGAACGGTAAGCACGTCGACTGTATGTCCTTATAGTTTCAGATAGTATCGGGTTCAAACCACCTGGGGGCCAAGTCTACTATTATAACATAAAATACTGTTCTATGACTACTCTATTACTATTCCATGGCGACTAGTCCGAAAATAGGTAGTCTAATAAATCTACTTTGACATTTCGTAGGACCGCAATAGAAATGAAATAGAAGAGCAGTAGAGTTATATTGGGTGGATAGTAGAAAATGGTAGAAATATCATTAATATAAACCACAGACAAACATAGGCCTCTGTACTACTTTTTGACTAGGATATTTATCCTGAAAGCACTTTTAATAAAAACTATTTTTTATAGTCTCATGACTTAATAATTAAATAATAATTTGCCACCAAAGCATGAAAATATAGTGTTTCATTTTCACTTTTTTGTGAGACATTATGAATGGCGCTTTGACCAACCAATGTCTGGTAGCTTCCCGATGCGTAAAGCTATTAAAACCTGCAGATAATAAGTAAAGGAAGATAATGGAATGTTGGTAATGGCTGGTTTAAGTTCATTTCGAAATGTAAGTATTTAACCTCTTTTCGTACCTTTAAGGCAACAGATAAACCATCACTGCGACGTGATTGGGGAATAAATGGAGTAAGCTCCTGCACGAGGCTCCTTGCAGTGGACTTCTGCAGGCGAAAAGTTTTAACGAATTCCGCCTCCGTTACATCATTGAATGGCTCAAAAGTTTCTCTTGCCAATCGTCGTGCTCTACGGCGGTTTCGATGCACCTCCATTTGGTGTAAATTTTCATCAAGTTCGTCAGCCAATAATAAAATATTCATTCTAAACATCTTATTTATTATCAATTAACACTGAATTGACTAATGGAAACACAACTCTTGCCGAAAAGTCAAGATAAAAAGCAATTGTTGCACAATCGTACAACATAAGCCGTTGGGTAGCAATACAATTGCAGTTTAGAACTGTCAAAAAGTAGTAGACTACGTACCCGAGCGGCCGCTAGTTTGTCACCTGTCAGCAGACTACCAATCAAAGTCAATTGTAGTGTGGATGACCACTGGCTGCAATCGGAAATCTATTGTGCCCTGATCTTAATAGTGGACTACAAAAACTGTGAAAGTTTACTGTCAACTTGTTATTGAGCGACCTTTTTGGTGTTATTTTGATACAATTGAAATAGTAGACTTGGCCCCCTGGCCTTCAGGGATTTTTGTGATTGTTTTTTCTTATTATAATTTATTACTTTTGGTGATTATTTTTTATTTTTGTAATTTATTACTTTTTATAATATCTTTTTTTCATTTTGTAATTTATTATTTTTTGTGATTATTTTTTCTTTTTATAATTTATTAATTTCTTCTGACAGAAAATTAGCAGAAAATAAGTGATAGGTTCTATGATTAGCGCTATATTATAGGTATGGTATGGTATGTTCTTTTTTATCTTTTTCTATGTATATAACGAAGAAAGTAAAAAGAAAATGTTTTCACTTCTTCCGGCGCTCCCAGAGTGCAACCCGTCTTTTTTTTTAAACATTTGAAATTCTTGCCATAAATAACTAATAGTCTTCTTAACCCTTCGTCTGAAGTGTGGATTATTTATTATTGTGTCATTTAAACACTTTGGTTAATTAAAAGTTCTAAGTTATTCATGTAGTTAACCAATGCCTTTACGTACCATTAACTAAGTATCAATCAATGGTACACAAATAGTCTTGTTTAACAAACGAATCGTCGCCTTATTTAAAATTATTTTACGTTTAAACTTGCGTACTACAAATATTAGTTTTACAAAGATGAATTAAATATACCAATAACCTTGAGCTACTGACACCCAGCTTTATAAAGGAAATCATTAAAAAAATAATGGAGACACCAATGTTTCATAAATTTTTCGTTCATTAGCCATGCATAAATATCAAGACAACATAAACATCATAACTTTTTTTTTTTTATATTAACAATTACACAGAAGATAGACAAAGCTTATAGCATGATTAAATCTTAGTGGTTGTTTTAGAATTTAGTAAAGTAATAATTAGCTGTTATGGCATTAACTAGTGTTGTGCTATTAACGGTATTATGCCATTAATGCAGCAGTCACAACATTTTAACGATTAAGGGAAGTCGTTTAAACAAGGCGTGACAAGAAAGTTTTTACGACACTTCATTAACTGTTTTTTTTTTCAATATTACGATAACATCTTAAAATAATGTGGATATTATAGTGAAACCAATCATTCTGTGAACTGAAGAGGCAACTACAGTCCCTTCAATATCGTTTAATTGTGCCAAATGGTCTTTAAACTATACTATACATCTATACTCTTTTTTTTGACATGCAGGGTATCCCCACGGAAGTGTACCCCCTCCGGAGACGGAAGGGGAGGTTATGTCGGACTCGAACCGACTAAACCGCACGCCGTCTGTGGGTCGGTGTGGTGTCGTGCGACATATCCCTCGCACCCCGGCTGACCTAGGGCCATCCCTCTCGGTCTGGCCCCCCTCGGGTTACATCTATACTAATATAAATAAAATAGTAGTGTATGTTTGTAATATTGAAATAACCGTTTTTTTCTACATGCATATGAATATAATATGGTACCATACACCAAAATTACATTTTTTACCATTTTTGTGTCTGTCTGCTTGTTCCGGTTAATCTCTGATATGGCTGGACCAATTTTGACGGGACTTTTCTTGGCAGGCAGCTGATATGATAGAAAGTAACTTGGTTCATAAAAATTTAATAATAGCGTTGATTCAACTCTAAGCGATAACCGATATCCACGCGGGTGAAGCCGCGGGCAACAGCTAGTTTGCAATAAACATAGGATGGAACTATGGTTGTCACTGTCAAAAACATAGGTACATGTTTTTGACAGTGACAACCATAGTTCCGATTTTAGTCACTTCACGAAATTGTTGGTTTTACTGATTGATTCTGATATTGAAGTAGTAAGTCATCTGTACAGTGTGAACCTGGTGACCTGTAATACAGGTCTTTGTTACCTACCACAGGCACCAGCGAGCCACAGACAGAATTTTTATTGTACAAAGTAACAATTACTAATCGAACAATGTATCAGTATTCTATTCTGCTTGTGGTGAGGAAATAAACGAATTTTTATTTATTTATTATTTATTTTATTAGATGGATCCATCTTTCTTAGAAAACTGGAATGGTTCTTTGAAGTTAAGTTGAAAATAAATCCCATGGATATGATCTACTCTTAGTACTAGATATAATCTGGGATTAATGTTTTATCCGCTGTTTGATAACAACATAAAATTAAAATTCAAAAAGAAAACGTCACGTTGAAGTTCAACAACTAAATAAACAACTAAATTGACACGCGTGCGGTAGGTGGCATCCTATAATTGAGTTGAGATGGAAGGACTGTTTCCTTTGCGTGGGTGTGAAGAAACGTAACGATGATGAAAATAATGAATTGTCTATGGGTTATTAAAATGTTTTTTAATTGAGGCGAGAGAAGTAGTTGTGTCTTATGTCCTTTGTTTGTTTGTTTTTTTTTTCAATAATAAATGACTAGTTTTTAAAATTTATCAATTTCTTGAGCTTATTTTATAGATAATTTGGATAGAGACAGTAAAAATCAAACACTCCAATCGGATCGGTCAAATAAGCAGCTCTATCAATAAAGTTAATTAAATTCTGGATATTAATATTTTACGCGCCATTAACAACATCCTATGAATCATGTTTTTAGATTAACAAAGATTGTACAGAATACGTAGTTATTACAATATACAGTTGTTTTTGAGGATTTAACTAAAGTGGCTGCGCCTGTGGTCTGCGAACTTTGGTGGCCAAATGCGAATCGTACGCACTCTCACACGGCATGGCCTATAATGGTTAAGAAGAGCCAAGTTATGGTTTCCGGGGGCGGGAGCAAACGATATGACCAAATTCCACCGGTTTTATTAAATAACCACACATTACAAAGAGTGTATAAGTTTAAAATACCTTGGTCATGTGGTGGCTTCCGACCTCGGAGACGATAATGACACTGGGAGGGAGTGGAGGGCGTTATCAGTGAGAGCGAAAATGCTGGACCGCCGGTTTGCGCGGTGTTCACGAGACGTGAAGATAACACTTTTTAGAGCTTTTTGTACCTCTTTTTATACGTGCAGCCTGTGGGCTAGATATACTCAAAAGGCTTACAACGCCCTTCGCGTGCAATATAATAACGCGTTCAGAGTGCTGCTGGGGCTGCCGCGCTTCTGTAGCGCATCAGGGATGTTCGCAGAGGCCCACGTGTATTGCTTTACGCAACCATGCGTAAGAGATGCGCGTCCCTGGTGCGCAGAGTGCGAGCAGGGGGCAACAGCATCTTGAACATGATCGCGAGAAGACTGGACAGTCGCCACGTAAACCATTGCTGTGCCATAGCGGGGGACATGGTGCAGGAATGGCCATCGTAAATATTTGTACCTACTTTTCTTTTACTAACATAGAATTAGTAATACTAACAAATTGAGCCTTTGTTGCTTGAAATAAATAAATTCATTCATTCATTCATTTCAAATCCAATTTATAATTTTCGAACGTAATGCCACAATATATTAAAGATAATTATAACTATCACTAATACCAGTTACGTTAATAGTAAAATATTTAATTTTAGTACTAATAATTTTAAATTTTATGACGTTCTTACCGCAAAGTAAATAGAATTTTACTACGGGCAATAACATTGTGTAATAATGAATTAATGACACAAAATGCTTCCTTATTTTATTGAATCTTAAAATATGGCGTCTTAAAACAATCAAATGTCTCGATAAAGTCTATTTATAAAAGTTTGAAGCCATTTGAAGTCAAGACGCGTTGTGAGGAGACGCTTCGTCATAAAATTCATTGTGAGAATGTATAAATAATACGATGATTTATATTGTCATATAGATGAGGTAACGTTTTTGTTTATTGCCAAATTTATTGCAGGTAATTTCGTAAGTAAGTTTGTTTATGAAACAACAAAATTATAAGTTTTTTGATTGATATATATAATTTTATACGTTTTGCGATATGCGGTATAAAAGAGCCTATTACCGTGAACTGGGTACTTTTTTATGTTCCATCAAATGGAGATTAGCCCTACAACATATTATTATACGATATCCTCGGGAGGAGATAAAATGGCCCTCGTATCAAATTTCGCCAGAAATCACGCGGCAAAAAGAACGCATTTCTTATATTATTTTTAAAATTTTTACGACTTCTATATATAAGTGACACATTATGCATGTGGGTGCACGTCGAATAATATTATCGTGTATATTGTTTATTATAAGAGGAAGTCTAAATTTCGACGCAAAACATAATTTGAGATGCCCACGGCAATGATGCGACATTGAACGGGTTAACAGGACGAATACCAAATTTATAAAATTCAATAAAAATAAACTTACGGCCGTCTTGACTTTGCATTGAAAAATTCCATGGTTCACCCCTTTAAACTAAACTTACTACTTACCAATTTACTTTCTCCTATACTCTTGTTCCTTTCGCCTCTAGTGTTGCATGTGTTCATGAGACACGGTTACCGCTGAGCATCAGATAGGCCGTGTGTAAAGTAGATATTTCAGTAGGTACCTACAATTTTTAATGTTGTAAATACCTTTGCCAACCCCTCTAGAGTCAACATTTTGCTTTTATTGATTCTAAATTACAGATTAAACTGCCTCATTTAAAAAAAGATAATGTGAAATCTTTTTCAAACAACAAACCTGTTTTTAAATTCGAAGAAAAATTAAAGTTGCGAATTAAGCGCAATAAAACACGATGACATCCATGCGGCATCTAACAACGTAGGGCTGTCACAATCTCAAAATTTCCATTTTGTAACTTGTACGAAAACAAAATAATTTAAGAATAGAAAATTATTTTAGACAGATTTATAAACGCTCTCCGAAAATGAAAAAATATGTTAGATGTATTAATGCCCACATTTCGTCAACTGAGTATATTGATTTCTACATATAACTGAGGGTGACGTGTGGATAAAATAATTAAGAACCATAGGTATAGGTAATATCTGTGTTAGAGTGAAAAGCAATAACTCGAAAATATCAAAAGATCCCTGTTATATACTTAAATAATCCTGAGAATTACTCGATAATACCCCCAAAAGTTTACAACAACCAAATGATAAAAAGGGATTGATTTGTTGAACTGTCAAAAGTTTATGGTATAAATATCTTTGCTTGCTTTCGCCGCGACATATTATTATCTCAGCATTTATGCGGCATCATTAGAATTTTGTACTACTACTATAATAAATTAATTTATAAATAAGCCTGCCCTCCTATCTATTTGTCTATCGCATTGCATTTATTTGCGAATATCATTATTACGAATTCCGCATGTGGGCCAGCCCTGCTGCACAATGATGCATAAAAGACTACGTGATGCTTTTGAGATGAGCCGATTTGTCGCCGCTCGCAGACAACGGTGGAGATGAGGTCTCCACAGGGTTTATTAGACTGTGTGTGTTTTCTTAGAAGCATGGCTCTGTGGTACGATGACTGCATATTTAAACAGCCTGTACATAGGCTCTTTCAATGTAAGCATTGGTGTTAATTCTGTTGTCTGAAACCAAACTAAAATCTGTGAATTTAAATTCCGAGTTATCGTTACTGCTTAAGTTTTATCATTTTTGTCAATTTTGGAAAGAAGCAACGACAGAATTGTAACGTAAAGTCAACTTAATGTTTTTAGATTTTAGTTTAATGAAAATCTACAACATACAACGCAAGAAATGGACCGCGATACTGTAATGTAACAATCAAATACTAAAAGAACTGGTAAAATCACACAGGACGGTATATAATTGAAGGAAAAATCTAAAATGTTATTTAATTTCATATACATACATCGTTGGCACGAGCTCACTTCACTTAACGCTCCAAATGCCTACCAAATTACAGGCAATCAACATACCCCAATATAACATAACCCTTTCGGCCAAAAAATAATTCGAAAAGTTGCAAGAACTTCAGCGAAATGGCCCGCGGGCCTCAGACTCGGGAACGACAGGATGATATACACCGCGGTATGATTTGTTACACTTTGTTATATGTTACGGTATGATTTGTTATACTTGTAACATGTTATATTCTTTTAACGAGTACGAGATGTGTGTTGCGTAATATTGGAGTTTTAAACTTTTTGAGTGAGGTGCTGTTATGTTATGATGCAGTTAATCTTCTACTATATAAAAATAAGTTGGGTTTTCCTTCCTGACGCTATAACTCCAGAACGCACAAACCGATTTCCACGGTTTTGCATTTGTTGGAAAGGTCTCGGGCTTCGTGAGGTTTATAGCAAAGAAAATTCAGGAAAAATTTCAACAGAAAAGCGGGAAAGTGATAATCGACATCCACGCGGGCGGAGCCGCGGGCAACAGCTAATCGGTGATATAAAAGTTGGATATGATGTATAAATCATACTAATATTATAAACACGAAACTTTGTGAGTATGGATGGATGGTTGTTACTCTTTCGCGTTGAAACTACTGAATGAATTTTAATGAAATGTTACAATAATATAGCTTATATATCAGAATAACACAGGCATATATCATCACGCTACTACTCTAGGGAGAGGAACAGTGATCATTAATGTCAAATAGTCGAGGACAAATTTGAGTAGAGAGTAAAATTTAATGCTCAATAGCGTCGGCCCAACACTAAGCGATAACCAATATCCACGCGGGCGGAGCCGCGGGTAACAGCTAGTACTTATAAAAATATAATTACATTTATTTACATAAGGTAGAAATGGTACATACTTATACTGAAATGATTTGTATTGACAGTAGACATGTACATGTGTAGTGTAGTGTATTAAGTCAGACGGCAGACGCTTCCGTAAATAGCTACATAGTTTATTTTTATTAAAACATAAGAAAAAAATCTGAATGGATCTGGATGATATTTTAATAATCTGGAAGAACGCATAACCTATTTTTTACCCTGGAAGAGAGTCCCGTGTGTGGCGAGAACCGGGGTCACAATTCCACGCGGGCGAAGTTGCAGGGTACAGATAGTGTGTGTCATAAAAAATAAGCTGATATTACTGATAAAGACAACCGTGTCGATAATTTGGGACAGGAGACATTAAAGATGTACTTACTTGTAATTTTGTTGGCTATTGAATAATAATTGAAATAATTGGACGTGTCGAGAAACTTTTCAGCAGCGTGTGATTGCTGTTCGTAAAAAATTGAACATTTTTATTGGATGTTGTTACCGTGTTATGTTAAAATAACCAGATTCTTTCAACTCGACATCATTACAAGGATATTTGTTAAATTTGTTTTGTCAATTTAATAAATTAAAAAATGATGTTGGTTTTTGCCGATAACGTAGCTAAAACCTTCATCAAATTTAACATATAATTATGTACTTTATATTTTGTCACCTTACCAATATCTTGCATAGGGTTATCTGTATTTACACGCTTAAAATGGATTGCCAGATTTTTTCACTCTTTATTCAATAATAATTTCATTTATATATGTACTACTAAGGGCCGGCGCTCACTGCCGGCACGGCACGGGATGGCATGGCAAAGGATTTTATTACTAATCAAGTTATTTTGAATCTTATTTCAATTAGATTAGAGTTCATGTTACTTTATTTCGATACCACAATGCCGCGACGTGCCGCGGGTTGCTGTGGCATGACGCGACGCGCCCCGTCATGCTGCGGCATGACGAGTCATGCCGTTTCACTCCACGGGTTGCCGCGGCACGCCATTGCATCTTGCGAGACGTATGGGTCACTTTGTGTCGAGGAATTATGAATGCTAAGCAGGTTGAAATAAGGTTATAACTTGTGCAGCGGTCATTTCGGTTACTGGGGCGCAGTTCGTTCGGTGCGCGGGGGCAAGGGAGAGATGCACTGGCACGCGCGCGTTATTTTGACTCTCACTAACCATAACGACACAACCAACTTCGAATGCGCGTGGAGCAAAACTGATTGACGCCAGAGTGACTGGGCTTTCAGCAGAACGCCACGGCATGCCACGGGATGCCACGGGATACCACGGGATACCACGGGATGCCACGGCATGCTACGGAACGCCGCGGGATTCCGCAGCACAATCTGCCGTGCCATGCCGTGCCATGCCGGCAGTGAGCGCCGGCTCTAGACGTCATAAAATATTATGCTTATATTTTTCTCTTTATTTTCAGGTAAGAACAGACTTCGTAATAGTGTACAGGCCTGGAAGATGCAGCTAAGTCGTCAATCTCTGAATTTCTTCTTAAATCTAATTTATACATATTTTATTCTTTATACATCTCCTATTTATAGAAATCAAATTTGGAGAAAATAATAGAAAGTGGAAGGAATAACGTTAACCTTAAAACCCCGTATGCCGACTTCGCACAATTAATTAATTAATAAAGGAAAAAGGGATGACAATGATGTGATTGAATCGAAAAATGTGAAATACTAATTGAACATCTTACTAATAATGCTATAAAATACCCTTAAAAATACAACCAATATCCGAGAAAAATATAACCATTTGACATTTAAAATGGATATCGGATATTCATATACCGGGTTTTCTCTGATACTCAGAAAACTTCATTACTCTCACAAGTTTATAGACTTAGAAAATTTCTGAATTATGTAGCAATAATATAATTTCCTCAACAACCTATAATTATAATAAAGAAAATTATAGGCGATGTTAGTAACGATGTACTTTCTCGATACTAATCGATTTTTATTACACACTTAGAGCGAAAGTGTCCTATTGACATTTCGCCTTTAACAACGGCAACGGTAACCGACAACGGCGGGACAACGCGTTAATAAAATTACGCACGATGTAACACACGGTTAGATACGACGCACAGAAATTAATGGACCAACCCTAGTTTTATTAGGGCTATCTGCCGTGCGATTGTCTGCTATGATTTAAATAAATAAATGCATTTTTTTAATAACTTGGTTTCCCGCGGCTCCGCCCGCGACAGGTCGGTCATCGCGACCAAACATAGCCTTTTTTTTTTTGAAGTGAAAACTTCTTTAGCGGCGTTGGGTGGGTGTAAAATGTTAAGGAAGCGTCAGGATTAGTTGACCTTTGAACCGTAACCGACGACTGACGTCATACAAGATTAGGTAAAGACTATGTATTTTGCAACTTACAATAGACAGCGTCATAGCTTAAACGGTAAGCACGTCGACTGTAAGTCCTTATAGTTTCAGATAGTATCGGGTTCAAACCACCTGGCCTTCAGGGATTTTTTGTGATTGTTTTTTCTTATTACAATTTTTTACTTTTGGTGATTAATTTTTCTTTTTGTAATTTATTACTTTTATGATATTTTTTCTTTTTGTAATTTATTATTTTTTGTGATTATTTTTTCTTTTTATAATTCATTAATTTCTTCTGACAAATGAAAATTAGCAGAAAATAAGTAAAAGTAAAATGTTTTCACTTCTGCCGGCACTCCCAGAGTGCAACCCGTCTTTTATTTTTTATTTTTTTTACGTGCGGGAAATCCCCACGGATACCCGCCCCTCCGGAGCCGGAGGGGTGGGTTATGTCGGACTCGAACCGACTAAACCGCACGCCGTCTGTGGGTCGTGGTGCTAGGCCGAAGGTGAGGTTGTCTTGCGACATATCCCTCGCACCCCGGCTGACCCAGGGCCATCCCTTTCGGTCTGGCCCTCCTCGGGAGGTGGGGACCACGCCGTCCCCGACTCAACACCGGTGTGGGGAGGCGCGCATCGTCCTACGATGCGCGCCGCCGCCGTGGCAAACATAGCCTATGTCCTTTCTCAAGGCTTACTCTCCTCTATACCAAATTTCATAAAAATCGGTTCAGTGGTTTAGGCGTGAAAGGCGGACAAACAGACACACACACACACTTTCACATTTACAATATTAATATGGACCAACCATTTGGCATTTTGAAAGTCGACTCTATCATAGGTTGGCCACTAACCACACGAAAAGAAGAAGTAAATCATACTTATTTAGAAGACCAGATCTGTCCTCTTGCTGCATGGATTTTGGTTGAAATATATTTGTGCCGCGAAATATTCGACCAATCGGTCAATACAAGAAATGCAAACATTATAAATACCTACATCTTCTCGAATATTTCAAAATATCCAGAACAACCCTGACTCAACCGAAAGTCAATGGTGTGTAATGTGTACGGTCCAATCAATTAAGATACGCGGCTCCGTGTCGAGACAACGCCACCCGCGCCGATGTAATCGCGGCTTTACGCCTCAATTACTCGCTACAAGTGTGTGCCTGCCTTTATGTTATAATTTTACTGGGCAGACATGAAGCGCTATGTCTATTGTACATATATATATAAACGATATCTTAAGTAGGTCAAGTTGTATCTCGGGTTATATCGAACCGAATTTAATCAATCTTATCAGGGAAGATTTTAAACTACAGAAACGTATTGAGCCATTTAGCAATTTATATGCAGGAGTTTTGTGAGTTGATCAGTTCAGAACTAAAATGGTGTCACAGTTAGGCTTTGGACGAAGTAATAAAAGTAGTTTGATTTATATCGACCAATCAAAACGATCACAAAAGCGTATGAACTTTGAATGGTTGCAGCTTTTTCCTGTGTGTGAGCACAATCCATGCATTTTAAGCTGACTCTGTCTGTCCTTTTTTTCTTTTCAAGTCCAGACTGCTGTAAGACTTTTTTTTAAATTGGCATTTATATAGGCAAAACATGAATAATTGTTAATCTGTTAGTAGCAATTTTCCTCGAAAAGGAGGCTTGTAGTGAATTAAATTCATTCTATCCATTCTCATGTCTAAACCATTGTCGCTTTCGCGCCTAAACCATTGAATTTATTTTAATGCTATTTAGTACAGAGGTAAGTTTAAGTAAGGACATAGGTAATGTTTTTCGCAATATACGATACACACGATGTTGGAACCGCGGGAAACAGCTTGTAATTCATAATTAACAGCAGAATTAACTAAATACATATGCATACTGCGAAGAATTAAAATCGAACCCATTAACAAAGCGATAACAATTATTTGTTACTGTTCATTACGTGTTTGCAAAGTGGCCAGCCGCGAAACATGCGGCGGCCATTGTCGATGGAAAGAGAACTCACGACATTACACTTAATTGCTAACAAGCTCCCTAATTGTGTAACTGTATAATGGCAGCTTTGACGGTGCTCGCTCTAAGGCTGAGTTAACATGAAGCAAACTGTTAGCTGCCCTCTAGACAAGTAGCAATTCGTTGGCCGGCGTATCGTATAATGACGAATGTATGGGTTTTGACGTATCGGTATGTCAGTCGTCGACGCATGTCTTAACGTCAAAGCTCATACATTCATCATTCTACTCTACAATACGCCGGCTAACGATTTGCCACTTCCCTACGGTAGCTGCCTATTGCATATTGTACGGAAGAACGGTCGGTAAATAAAAAACAAAACACAAAAAATATTGGTTTAGTAAGTAAAGTGACAGATTGTGAACGGTTCTCTGATTTGCTACTAACAGTGACTGTAAACAATGTGAGAAGTAACAACAAATAAATAATTTTGCTAAAACAAACTAAACATAATGCGTAGTGAAATTCCTGAATTTTGCTTAGACTTAAATATGGATTTTTTGTAAATACATAAATAGGAACACGGACTTATTCAAGTTAACATAATCATGCAGTCTAATATTTGTAATGAGTTATTATAAAGTCGCAAATGTGACAACCCTGGTGTTGCAACCGTTGCACACGTCCAATGGCCGCCCTAAACCCCTCTTTTCCTTTATTCAATAAACTTAGTTAAGTATAAAAAACTACCATATAGGGAATTTCTAAGTTTTTATTACATAAATATAATAGGCAAAATTTGTTACGAATAAAGTAGGGTACATTGACAAACAAAACAAACATAGTAGGAAGGTAGTGATTTCATGTGTTCCTATTTACCTACTTTCGTACGAAACGCTCTAATTGAGGGTAAAGTTCGCTTAATGTGACTGACAAGACAAGAGGTAGTTAGGATGTACATGCTAGATAAAACTTTATTTTGCTTTGAGATTTAATGTGTTTTATTCTACCAGTTTCAGCACTTATGGTACCGAATACAAAAACGTTAGATTCAGACTGACACATTGACTAATAAAAAATTTGGGCCTCTCTTTCCTCAGAAAAATCGAGATTCAGGACTGAGTACCATTCTAGAATACGGATCTAAAACTTATGTGAAGGAAGAAGGAACTTTTAGTCAATCAAACAGAACAAAAGAATTGGGTATTTGACTGACCAGTCAAATTAGTTACTTTTTTCTAAACGTCAAAACGGTAATTTATAAGGAAAATTGTATGAAAACTATATTTGTGACGTCATAATATTTAATAGTCAAATCATATACTATTAAACGTTGGATGGATGATTAAAAATAAATAAGAACGAAAAAATAAGAACCGACGCAACTGTTTTCACTCTTTTACCATTATTAATTTAATAAGTCCAGCTAAATAATTTATTTTAACTACAGGAAAGTACCCAATTGGCCAATTACATCACTTTAATTTTGTTTTGTTGTCATCTGAAAAGGCGCGAAAATTATTGTCCAAGTATAGAGGTTATGAAATTTACTCATAGTTTGCGACATAATTTTTGTTTTTAAACTGCCTTTCTAGTAGAGTCTTTGGTTTTTCCATATAATATAACGCACCGACATCACTAAGCTCGAAGTGTAACAGATGGAGAAACATGGCGAAATTGTAAGAACTGCTCCGGAGATTTATATAAAATAAACCTCTTTTGAACTCTAGTTATGAAACTAACTTTTATTGCTTTTATTTTTGACGAAGATATATTGAATTCGCGCCAATATAAATCTGTTATGGCAACTTCTCTGCGGTTTTGAAATTCGAATATTCTCTCGGGATTCGAAATAAAACAAATAAGTAGTTGTAATCATTTAAAATTGAGCATTAGATTCTTGTATTAAATGAACAGTTTTTTTAAAGAATGAACGACGTCATGTTTTCCGCTCTTTTACTATTTATTTTTAAACTCTCCGTTAATACGATACCTTTAATTGTATCGAAATGATTAGTTTTAAAATATTTACAGGAATATACCAACTTCACTAAATGCTAAAAGAAAATATTATATACCTACTCAATAACTCCACAGGGAAATAGGTAGGAAATGAACTACATTTACCTTTGAGCGAAAATATTTAGGTACCTATAATAAGTAGTATCCAAAACTCGTAATGAAACAGTTAATGGTCTGAAATTTAAGGATATTACAAACTAAACCTATTCATTAAGCCTATTTTACCTAACAGCTCAATTACGGCGGCTACAAATACAATGTTTTCGAGCGATTTCTATCGATGTCGATTTACAATGCTCGCTCGCGTAATTATAGCTGGAAGTGGATCGAAGGGTTTATTACCCTGTTACGTTCTATTGCTACCGGGTGAGTTCCAATTGCTTAATTGTAAGCATGTTATTACTTTAGCCAGTCGGTTATTTGACGTGAAGTTACGTTTTCTGGAAATTAAATTACCAATTCAGACTATGTCTGTATACGCTTTAAGCTAAAGCTTATTTTTTTCATACATACATATATTTAGGCTTGTAAATCCCTGAAGGGGTAGGCAGAGGTGTATTAGCATCCACATTTCGCTTACTATGATTTTCGGCCCCACGTATTAAGAGGCGAGCTTATTTCATTTAGTCCTGGGCTGTATATTTGCCCTATCCCTTACTATATATTTATGATGTAAAGCAGTCACCGTGGTATTTTGAATGTTTACTACACCTGAGGCGCGTCACGCGCGCCCTTATAAACCTACTTATAATATTGTTAACCTTCATTAGTTTGGGCAATTGTATACCTATAATGTTCAAGTGGTACCCCTACCTACCTTAATATTACTTATATAAAATGTAATCTTATGTACCTTTATTTACTTTAAACACGTTGAGATTACATTTTCTGGAAACAGAAGCATAGATACAATAAAAACACTAAACAACTTACCGATTAGTACACTTACTGTACATAAAAAACACATTAAATCAACACATACATCTAAGTGTTAACATCACGTGTTCTAATTAACTCATTTGCATAAACAGTGCGGTAGAAAAAATTCTATGCATCGATACCTACGATCAGCTCCGACAATTATGGACACACCTTCCTCTCTCCATCAACCGATATGGTATAATTGCCATTCACGAGTTCTCGACAGACGTGTATGTCCCCTGTACGGATATAACATAATCAGGACCAGATAATCATTATGAAAATCTATGCAGCATGCGATTTAGTTGATATTATATAACTTCATGTTTACAAAATTTAAAAAAAGAATTCCTACCAGTTTGTGTTTTGTGAATGCATACGGACCACTCCTTGTCTGTTCCTCGAAGACTGTAATCTGGAATTTTACATAAATATACACATTCAGGCCTGTAAATCCCCGAAGGAGTAAGCAGAGGTATATTTCGCCAACTAGCCTTTGCCATCCCACGCAAAAGGGGACGAGCTTATTGCCGTTAAGCAGGCACTTTTTATTGTATTTTATTTATTTATTCATTTTATTTATTTATTTATTCATTAATATCTTATTCTTAGATCATAAACTATCATAAAAATGCATTACATGACTTTGACCCTGACTCTGGTTTATGGGCATCTGTGCCAGGACTAGACAAAATAGTCTGTATTCCAGGCATCAGCACCTCTCATTTAATATGGCCTAGAGGCGAACTCATGTAAACATTATTACACTGATTTACATATCATAATCTTTATAATGGCCCAGTAGATTTTTATGAGCTGTATGTTTACTATTGGATGGGGAACAAACAATCTGAGAGTCCAGTGAAGTCTAAACTGTGTAACTAGGGTGTTTTTAAACACGCGTATTTCTATTTCAACTGTTGAGATACGATGCTACCTTATACAAAACCAAAAACAAGCGGCAAAATGTGGTACTAAACAAACATATACTTACCTACTTTCAACAAAATAGATGTCATTCAGTCTAAACCACAGCTTTCTCTGAATAAACAAACCATATATCATGGAACGGTAAGCCATTAGATTGAGAGATGCTTGCTCAAGATTGAACTGCAAGTCGGAACTTAGATGGCAAGAATTACTTTATCTGAAGAGATATGACTCCCACGCAAGCCGCAATGGAACTGACAATAAATCACTTAGGCACGCGTATCCCTTCCTCTAAAAACTCCGTTGCTTCACAAATTAAAAAAAAAATAACTACCATAGTTATCTAGAAGAATCATTGTGGTACTAACTACCAACTACGTACTAAGGTGGTTTGGAAATATGTGTAATATAAGAATTACTGTTTTTCATAACGATTTTATGAAATTAATGTATTAAAGTGCTTTATTCGGTGTAGTCCACTTAGAGCACCCAGCCGCATAGCACCTGAGCGAATAGCATATTTGACAGTTTTAGATGATTCAGATACTTTATTACAAGCTTTTTAGAATGAAAATTATGTTACGGTGTAGCAGGAATTTGAATTTAGAACGGGCCGTAGAAAGTAGATAAAATGTTATAATTGTGAAGAGGCGGGAATCAATTACGAATTTGGAATGACACGAAGAAACTATGAATGATGTAATGAATGACACTAATAACAGTATGGGACACCTAAACAAGTATAAATAATTCGACTGTAGGGTGCTCACATAGACAAGCAGGTTAGACCACGCGAGCCCGCGCAATCGTCAATTGTTTAAAACTTAATAGGGTGTGTGTAAATGAGTTTGCATGGTAAATCGTGGTGAAAAATCGACGATCGCGCGGGTAAACCGCTTCTCTATGTAAGCACCCTAGAATACAGTTTGTGGACTCATGTAGTCGTTAGTTAGGGTATAAAGAATTTACTATAAATAAAATGACAGTTATTGTTACCTCTAAAGTCACATATTTCTTGGCAGGTGCACCGCTGCTGGCGGGATTGAAATAAATGTCAATAACATATAATAACATTACCTATGTGTTATAAACTAAAATTCAAAATAATATACATTAGAGTTGAAATTATTAAATAGGTGCATTATGACAGGTGTATCTAGGGTTAGTGTCTTACATTACTGGTTAGAATAATCGATTCAAGTTACGAAAGAGTAATCGCGTCGTTGCCAGAATGTGTTTCTATTTTTACATTTTACGTTACTTTCGACCGAGTATCGCATTTGGTCATTATTATCCAATTCACCAGCTGCATTATCGGTGATACCAACTGTATTGTATGAGAAATCGTTTGAACGGTAGAGGCATCGCCGGGAATACTAACGACCACGACTTTTCCTTTTCATTACTACAATAATGTTTACATTGGTTTGAAAAACTATCAATCAAAGCGCAATATATAATATTTTTCGTTTAGTATTGTGGTAATACTGTTTTGCTGTCATTGTTACTTTAACATTTTAATACAACGTAACGAAAAGTTACTAGCATAGATAATTTTTTTACGATTAAAATGTACACAATATAGCCACAACACTAAAATTAAAAAAACAAAAACCATAAAACGTAGCTGTCATACGAGGTATCGCAGAAATTAAGAATCCCGCCAGCTTAAATTATTTTTTAACATTTAAACTGAAATATGTCACACTATATTTTTTAAACGTACTATCATTATACGTATTTACAAATTATAGAACTTAAATAATAATATTTTTATTTTTCGTTCCAATCGTGCCAAATTGCCTTTTATGACTTAACCTATCTATAATAATGCGCCTATAAAATTATTTTAATGATAAATAAAGTTTCACATTACACTTACTATTGTAAATTCATGTAGGTATACTATAGGTAAATTTCTTATCTCAATAACTAACCTTTGGCGTGCTAATTATCTTATTCGTTATTCAAATATATTTTTTTATTATTAATCAGCTAAATGGTAGTTCTTGGAAACTTGTATGAATTATGAAAGTATAGAAGACTTAACAAGTGTAATTTGACCATAATTTTGGGTGGTTAACTAAAAGTATTAAAAACGATAAAATAGATTGTTCACCTTCATTTACTTTAGAATATTGTACGTGACAATATCATTTAAATAATTTATTGTAACTATAGTAAAGTAATAAATTTTGAATTCAGGTTTTTAACCACAGTAACTAAACTACAAAGCCAGAACATTTCATTTCAATACCAACGATTTATTCTGTTTTCAATTATGAAGTTGTTACCAACAGTATTAAAAAAAATTAAACGAATAATAATAAATGGAACTAAATTTATCAAAAGAGTTGGCGCCAAAAGGTAACGCATATAAGTGCCTCGCCATCTTGGTGAAAAATTTATGCTCGTCGCTCAAGCGCGCTAACAAGGCACAGATACCGCTCTAAAGAGACAAGTTGAAATATGTGCTCGTACGCTAATTTGTCAGAATTATTACAGTTCCCGCCACATATTTACTTTGGTGACTGGATTCATCCATTACTAAATTCGAAACATATAACACGTTCTATAAATATGTATACCCAATAACTATTAACAATCAAGCGTGCGAACTATCGGTAACTTTGTAGGGACACTAATTGAATACAAAATCTAGCAAATAAAAATCAGTGAGTAGCGACAATTTAATCAGATTCAACATCTTGAGTGGACATAAAGCGGTTCGTACTCACCTCACCAGCCTGAGAAGTTTATTGACAAGCCAAGTTAATAAGTTTTAACTGGAATATAAAACACCTCTAGCTTATTACTAGCACTGGGCGATACAAAATTTATGTAATAAATAACCGCAATGTTACTTTCTGATAAAACGTGCAAGCACTCTTAATGCTCTACTGAATACGTTTGAAACAACTATAATTTTTTTTTTCAAATTTGTAATTTTAGCTTTCAATATTTATTATTTGTCTAGGGAAAGATGCCTTGAAATATAATTATATCCTTTAGATATTGTTTAAAAAAAGAATTTCAGACCATAGATAAAGACTTATCTACATTTTAAATCATCTTTCCCGCCAATAAATACTGTCGCAAGGTCGCAATGTATAAATTAGTTTGATAGCATTCACTGATTTATAATGTTTTGTTATAATCAATATATCCGTTTGGTGTTTGTAGGTAATATGGCAGCATTCACAGATTTTTATATTTTTAACCGTTAATTTATTATTGTTCAGTATTTGAATAATATATGTTTAGTTTATGTCTTCTGCAGTGCTACAATCTAAGATGGTGATATTTTCAATATTGGAAACGATTATATTCTACGTTTACCTCGTTTCTTTTATATGCACAAAACAAGAAAATACAAAACGCCCTTGAAACCAAACAATTCAACTTAATATTCAAATACTCAATACCTGACTCCAACAAGAGGGCTCCGTCATCCAGTTCGTCCCACGTCCTAAAGAACCTGTCCCTCTTTCAAGCCTTTCATACCGGATTGTTGTGTGATAAAATTTCGCTGTAAATACTCTCAGATAGGGCGAGGAATGCCGATGGCAATCATGTGACGCGTTTTATGGTCGGACCACATAAACAGACGACGACATTCAATCTACGGGAAGAACAATTCGCCTTTTTGCAAACGCTTTTTACTGATGGCACATTGAAAACTCAATCTTTAATTGAATCGCGGTGCGGAAGTGTGCACCTTTTGATCTGTGATTCCCTATTTTAAATATTCCCTAAATGATGTGTTATAGTTAGTTGATTATAATCCCGATGATAGTTAAACACAACAAATAATATGTGCAATTTTATAACAAAGGGACAACTTCTAGACATTTTGTTTATGTACTTTACAAGCCATTGGATTTCGAGACCATGAAGTATTGATTCGCATTGTCAAAAATATGTAGGTTCCTGCCTCCCGTGGGAATGGGATCAGTATATCTTGCGGCCGGGTATAGGTAATATTAAGAACCTAACATCTTTTCAAGTTTAGGTCGGGAAATCGGTATCTTTAAATATCATAGATATCGCTTAAGTATACCCAAACCTATCCTAAAGGCCAAGAGAGCAGAGCCACGAAATCCTAGCTGAAAATAATATCTCGTATACCGATATAATATCTACGAGATATTACCCAGGTATCATTAATAACGGCCATGTCAGCCGCGGAGTCAGTCGATAACATTGGTTAACATCGGCCGATACCACGGAACAATATAGCGAACATTCGCCGCGGGAACGTTAAAATGTGTTTATGATCGTAGTCCTCAAAAACCTGTCACTGCGGAGCCCTAACTACGAAATCTTACGGCGTGAATATTTTCAAAGGATTCTGTGACAAATGAAATTGTATGAAGTTATCCGCGCACAAATAAAAACATGTTAATATAATTCCGCTGCTATATATTTGACTTGGTATTAGAGCGTTTTCACATTCATCCGATATCCGATATCGGTGTCGGACGCCGATAGCCGACATCCGATAGCCAACAACAACTTGTCTGTTTTCACATTTATCCGATAAAATCGTTCCGATACGGCCATTTGCTCTAAAGCACAGACTAGTTAGGGATGCCAGGGATGAAAAAAAAAGATGTTCGACCTTAATAACATGACATGGTTTTGACTTTTGTTTCTTATATTTGTGATCAACGTCATCAATTAACGCGAAAAGACACGTAACCAAGAAAATGTCATTGAGGCCGAAAATTGTTTTAGTGTCTTTGTAATCCGATATCGGGCCAAAACAGTGGTGATGGCTCCGATTACCGATATCGGGCCGGACAATGTGAAAGGGAGATACATATGTCAGACATTTGACTTCCTCCGATATCGGATGTCGGATATCAGACAATGTGAAAACGCTCTTAGCCTTGTAGGCTATCATGAAAGATATACTCCGGATTTGTACAAATGAAAAGATACATTATTTATTACATTATTTTTACCCTTAAAAAATGTACAAGCGATTTCTTTCGGACACCAGACCAAACGCGAATGAAAAACATAACCTTCTCCGTAACAATCGATTCATTTAATGGACCGCGAAACGTGTGACTAGAATTTACGCCTTGCTCTCCGAAGAAAGAAGTATAGCTACATAGGTTAATCATTTCGTGAGTTTACGTATGTACCATGAAGGTTCTAAACGTCGTGTCAGTTTCGTCTAAAACATTATTACACTTTTCAAACTAAGGTAGTCAACATTTAAACTGAGTGAAAAATAGATACTAAAAGTTAAATCGAAGGGCATATTTTAGCGTCAAAAAGTAACACGATACCTTATACGATCTTCACAAATGTGTATTAATTTACTCAAAGTAGTATGGATAATAAAACATCTAGGTACCTACTTAAAGGCTATCATAAATTAAAATCGACTCACCAGAACAAAACTCAAATGGAACAATCTTATCCGTGCTACGTTTTAGGCCCCAGACGACCTCGACACTGGATGCATATTGTTTTCGTAATGCAGAACTGCATCTCAAACCATGCTTTGTTAGGATACAAACGACGATCTGGTTTTACGATTGTCAGATAGCTTTTGACCTCACTGTACCATCTAGAGAACAAGACTTTGATCCCTATATGCATGTAGTACAAGGATAATGTTGCTGTTTGTACACTGATTTTCTTTTAGACAGAATATTGTTGTTTGTTTATTGTGTGAAGGTTATCTTAGCTTGTCTGTATATGGCGCTGTCGTTGCATAAATATTAACTTGTATGTAAGTTATGCGTTTAGATTGATCTGAGCGGATACTTGTTGACAAATTTGCGTGTTGTATCAAATTGTATGCTGGCCGGCCGGGGTCGCAGGGATTTCCTTTCTAGGGCACACCTGGTTCACTGGCCACACAGGCCTATGTGACAAAATATCGTGCAGTTTCATTCGGCTCGAGTCCAATATACCTACCCTCCTCAGCGTTAGCTCCTGTGAGGTAAAGTCTAAAAGGAATTCCACAAGCATAAAAGTTCCAGTTAGGTGAATTGTCAGAATATTCTTCTTAGAAATTGTGTTGTGAGTTCAAGTAGGTTTCGTTGAGTATATGTAAATGTCTAAATTACTTAAACAATTTTCATAAAATTTTAACGCGTCCAAGCTGTTACCGAGAACCGATACTACTCACAATTTCTCTCTATTACTGTAATAGGTAGCTGGAAGCATGTATCATTACTGTATATCGTAAACAAATTACAGGGAACATTCAACATAAATCAACTTTAGTAGTGATCTCATTGATTGATTAAAGTACACGAGATATCTGTGTCTATTAATCTATAAAATAAGTATATGTTATTGAACATTTCAGAATATAAAAGCAAATTCGTATAACAGCTTCCTTTTTTTTTTTTTTTTTTTACGTGCGGGAAATCCCCACGGATACCCACCCCTCCGGAGCCGGAGGGGGAGGTTATGTCGGACTCGAACCGACTAAACCGCACGCCGTCTCTGGGTCGTAGTGCTAGGCCGAATCGTAGTGCTAGGGCAAACTATTAATTAGCGCAATTTCAAGTATAAAGATAATTTTTATTATTATTAACCATAGAAACTTATTAGTCAAAATTTGCGCAAAATCCTTTAGATTTTTGACAAAATTTTCATTGCGGCGACTTCACTAGTGCACATACACAAATACGCCATTTTTATACGGTTTTCTTTCAAAAACGTTGACACTGATGAACATAAAACATGTATTATTAATTTATGCCCAACAATATTGTAGGAACCAGTTAGTTAGCTCATCCTATGTCAGCAAGTTGCTCGTGAACGGACAAGGAAGCATGAAATGATGTCAGACTAAAACTGGTTAGTGGAGTGCAGCTTCATGCGTCATGAGAATGTAATTTTTCGAATAAGAATTTCTAAACGGAAATCGGAATCGAATGATACAATGTCTGCGTCATTGTTACCGCGAAATTGATTTGATGCTACATGTTGTGATATCTGTGCCTTAAAAAAAACTGAAAAAAGCTCAAAATTTAGGCGGCAAACTGCACTAATCTGTCTGTCTAAATCTTGATCTTCATAAACATACCTTATGTTAACAAATTGTTCCAATTTGCGCTGGCAATTGGCACTATTCAGGTACTTCGTTCCGAACACAATGATACATTTATCTTAGATTATAATCTACGGCGGACAAATCACCATGTTTAGGAGCATTTGCATTTTGATACAACTTAAATTTATTTAGGGTGAAACGACTTGTTAACGTCTCCTCGTCTGTGTGTTGTTAAATTGTAATACAAATAAGGTAGCACGCTAAAATACAATCATAAGCAATGACTTCTATGTAAACTACTGTACTGGCTGTATAATAACGGAGCAAAAACTTCTGCGGCCGTTCCAAATTTGAAATTCTAAATTAATTCCCACCTCACCCTTGAACCATGACATATTATTTTTTTAAACAGCTTTTCCAATAACTCATCAGATCATTCCTAAAATCATTGGTGATATCAACCGTCACCATAGCTCCATTCATAGACCTCTGTAATTATAAGCAGTTATAGGCATTATCCAGGTGGCTCGTATGCAGCACAGTTGCTTATACCTCCAGCACCCTCGGCGGGAAAGACTCTTATCTCTCGACTGACGAATCTGTTCGACCAATGAAATAGTAGAAAAATCTGTAATGAATTACATTACAGATTGACATACTTCATTGGTCTTAGAAACTGGATAACACTAAGTAAATGGTCGTGGGCTAGACCTAAAGCTAAAGCAGATGTTTATTTTATCTTCACAAATTTATCTCTGACAGACAAAGATATAACAAAATGACATACATTTGACACGCGAGTAAAATGAAAATGAAATACCTGCGACAAACTTAGTAACATAACTACATAAGTCATCAAAAAGGTTTGTTATAACAGCCGATAATTGGATACCTCACCACCGTCACATTTGCGTTTGAATTATAGAGCATAACTTTAAATTTATTGTTCTGAGCGTCAATCCCTGCAATCCATCATTATGGGTAAACGAACTTTAAGATGCAAATAGAACTTGAAGGCACACCCGAATACAGATTAAAAATAAACTCGATAATGACTTTTTAATTAAGATTTATAACATCGATCGATTTTGTACAGGAAAGTATATGAGAGGTCAAAAGAAATTAAAACCGCGTACCTATACGCTTTTGTACAAATCTAATTTAATGCAGGAAGCTTCTCTTAAAGTGTAGGGTAGAATTAAAAGAAGAAAGGTTATCGTCATGTAAAGTTTGGCATAGTTCACAGCTACTTACTGTACCGTGGGACCCAAATATACCGAAGGACCACACAATAAAAAAAAATACTATGATCTAATAAAGGTGAGAAAATCTAATGAAGGTGAATGTTGATTTACATTAACAAAAGGGGCCCCTTCTAAACCTACACCTGGGTAGTCCCAGGGACTACCGAGTTACCAACTCAGCAACGCGATGGACTCGGCATCCGCGCGGAGAATCCACGGATTGCTAAGAACATCGGTCTCATTGATTGTTCACTATAGTCATACTTTCTTAATTTTAGTATTTTTTTACTTAAATGATACGTAGAGTTCTTATAACTGACTGGAGGATGTTCATTCAAAATTCTCCCTCTTTCTTCTTGGATGGCAGGTTATCAACCCATTACAGAGACCATTTTTCTCAGTGTCAAATAAGAGTGATAGTTGATGATTTCGACTTCTACGGAGTTTTGGAACCAATACGAAACATCATTATGGCACTTACCTACTTTTGTGTGCGTTGTCTAAGATGGTATGTTTAAAAAATCTACTATTTTCCATCACAAAAACTCGAATTGACACCAATTTCAGAAAATTAAATGATACCGCGATACGATATTTTCCGCGTTGGCGCCAAAACTCTTCATTTAAACTTGTGAAGATGTCAATGCCACTTTTTTAAACTCATCTCGAGCAACGACACGAATCCATAATGCCTCAGGTTCGAGACGACATAACGCACTTTCTCTAACACTGGCGCCAATATTCCTTACCATTGATTTGACAGCCACTTCGAAACGAATCTTTTGCTTAGTTTTATTAAATGCAATAAAAATATGAAAAGCTGTTATAAAAACAAATTATGCAGTGGTCGTAAACAAGTTGTTGAATAACTGTCTTTTAACGTAATACGCGTTAGGATGGGTTCAGACAACCGTGTAATTAGCAGCCAACTATGAAATAAAATTATTTATGGATAGCGATGAAGTGTATCATTGCCTATGAGACCAGTCCTACACTCTTACTGCATAAATTAAATATATGCACTGACTACCACTCCTGTTACATATTGCTAATTTCTGATCTACTCATTCTGTATTCAATCTGAACTATTTCTAAAAGGTACGATAAACTTTGACCTTTGGTTTGATACATTGTGCAAAAAGAAAAAATATATCGTGACATTTCGTGTTTTCTAGACTAGTTTTACCCTGTTTTTACAGTACCTAGTTATTATACACATGATGAAATGTACATACTGAATTTGTAAAAGATCGGTTGTCATACTCATAACGCAAGTAAACAATTACTTTATCAAAAAACTTTATCAAAAGTTAATTCATCCAGCGATTACATCATATCGGAAACAAAAATATCAGTTGTATTAATGCAATACTATTGGTTCAAACTAATAATTTGCTACCCATCAAACGCAAATAAACGTATACAACGATGTACCTACTAACAAAACTATTCAAAATTCCGTTCTAAAGTGGACCTAAGCCCATTAGAGGCGACAGTCGTCTTCACCGACTCCTCGACATATTTGATCTGTTGTTCATCGAATGCTGCGAGTACGTGCTTGCCGAACAGTAAACCATTACTATTTAATGGATCGACTTGACCCACTGGCTAGTCACGATGTCTGGGTCTGAACCCGCCGTCACGTAAGCAGATGCACGAAGCATTGAAATTGTATTTTTATAATAACTTCTATGTGATTTATTGTTACTCGTGTTAACGAGACTTCACAATATGTTTGCATTTAATTTAAATTGAGTTTGTAATTGTAAGAATCATAAAATATAATTTAACAAGATATTACGTTTCATTTAAATTGAGTTTGTAATTGTAAGAATCATAAAAAGTAATATAACAAGATATTATATTTTATGATTCTTTATTCATTACTAGTTTTACTTTATTCAAATTAAGAATGTATTCTAAAAGCATCTGTCTTTTTTTTCAGGTAAGTCCCACATTAGCTCAAGCACACACAGCTACGAAGCCTACTGAAACTAAACGGCTAAGTTTTTTAAACATAATATTCATTAAGTATTATACGGCACGACAATATGACTCCATAGGTACTGATGGTAAGCTAAAAGTGAAGTCTCGAGGATTAAGGTCACCTGATTATAAATGCCAACAACACTACAATGGAGGTCTTCATCTTGACTGCCTCGTCAGCCACATTAGATGTTGGTTTCACTTCTCACATAAAGGACCCGGGATTATTGTAGGAAGAAGGAAACACACATGTACCTATTTGTAAAGAATTCCGTGTTTGGTGCATTAATTTCGAAATAACAACTATATTCTACGAATACAATAAACTGACAACATAAAAATACGTAACTACAATATTAAAAAGTATACAACAAACTCATCAATTACGTTACTTTTGGTGAAGTAAATGAATCGGAAAAAAATAACAATTTATTTTGCACTTAAATGATCACATTTAATAGGAGGGAATTATTCAACCATTGTTTATAGCCAGTCGTCTATAATAATCCGTGTGATCGCACGGTTGGCCATAAAGTAATAATTTATTGTTTCGTGTTAATTAGCTACAATGGATATGTTTCAATACCGGTATTTATCTGGTGACGTCAGCAGCCATTACAGATTGTATCATTGGCAATTCGATTCTCTTGGTTAAGCGCTGTAGGTTTGTTAACTCTGTAACAGAAAAGAACTACGAAGGGTCAGAGAGGGCATCAATTTTAAATTTCGAATGTTTACCAACACACAAAATCAAAGGTTTTAAAAAAAGGGAAAGGATTTACACTTTTTAAACATCGAATGTACAGTTCTGGAATTAAATCACTAAACAATTACACATTTATTCCATTACAATAAACGGTTTTTTTATGCTAGGCTGGTTCTACCGATGAAACATATAGGTAGGTATATATATATATATAAATAACCCTCATAACTGTCACATTGCAATTTGTAGCCTGTGTGACAGTGGTTTTATCTCCCTTAAACTTTCATTCCTTTTTTCAGTTATCCTCTTTTTTTTCCTACTCTCTGCAAGTAGCAACTTGCGAGTGATGCCTCTTGGAAACAATACAAAATTTTTTTTAAGGTTATTGACACAATTTTCTCTCGAACTCGAAACCTAATAAAATTAAACTATTATTATAACAAGTGTACCGTCGAAACAGGCGGGATTTTTATAACCGCACTTAATTTTCCCGCCACAAAATAATGAATAAGATCGTTTACAAAATTGGTAATTACCCGAACATTTAATGAGGTCGACTCGCCCTGTAGCCAACCGGTAATTTTAATTACATTTTTAATTTTGTCGTATATTGTTACACGATTTTATTAACAAGTAGTTATGGTATGCGAATTCTACAGTACGGAGGTACGCATTTTTAATATTTTTATATTAAAAAAGTTATATCGGTGTAGACTTTTAATTGGGTGCAACCTCTATAAAGTGTCTCAAATTGGGGGTATTACGGCCGGGCTCTCTTTGTTCTCCTAACATTCATAATTAAAAAACGAGACCTTTTTCAGAATGGTTACGATATCTGTGGCCTCTTTTGAACTTTGGCAACGCTTAACCTCTAAAAATTATTTTCAACAACAATTTAAAATTTGAACCTTTAAATAGACACGCTAGATCGTCATACATACCATACATATGACGCCTGTGAATCTCCGAAGGTCCTCATATAACATAATAATTATTATTCAAAAAGCAATATTCAGTTAACCTGTAGCCTGTAGGGTACTATTGAGTGCTACAACTGAAAACTCACTCCGAATTTCCACAGCTACTGTCCAGCAACTAATTTAATGTAGCACGAAATTAATTTAGCAAATGTACCAAAAGTTCATTAAAAAACCATTAACACGTTCCGTGCGCAATAATCCATAAAATTATACGTACGGGTAGTGTGTTCAAAACCCATTTTCGTGTTTGTACTCACAAATTGAATTCTAAAACAAAACTCAAAACCGTTTTGGTAGTTAATAAGCGAAGTATGGATGTAATGTTTGTTCGCAGTAATAAAATACTTATTGTAAAAGCTTATTAGATACGTAACGTTACAAACCTGACCATATTAATTTTTTTTTAATTGACACCTTATACATGTACAGTCCGTTTTATCCGCAGGGATCTGTCCTATCGCCAACTCTCTTTCTTCTGCATATCAATGACATGCTGTCGACCGGCAGCATTCATTGTTATGCGGATGATAGCACCCTACACGAGAGTTATCATGGACGTCCTGCGGATAAGCAGACGCATATCGCGGAAAAAAGGCAGCTTCTTGTCACTGAGCTTGACCGGATCCTGAATCACATTTCCCAATGGGGCTCTGAGAACCTGGTCGAGTTCAATGCCAAGAAGACGCAGGCATGTGCGTTTACAGCAAAGGTATCTTCTTTCCTTCCCCTTCCCACTCTTCAGAGCACGCCACTGCCACTGCAGGATAACCTCAATATCCTAGGTATGAATGTTCGCTGCAAACTGAACAACAAAAACTACATCGAGAGTATCATCAAAGCAGCCTCGCGTAAACTCGGAGTCCTGAACAGAGTGAGACGGTTTTTCACGCCGGAGCAACGGTGTCTTCTTTACAAGACACAAATTCGTTCCTGCGTGGAGTACTGCTCACATCTCTGGGATGGATCCGCAAAGTACTTATTAGATGCTCTCGACAGGTTGCAGCGACGTGCGATCCGCATTATCGGAAATCCTGAGGTCACGAGTACCCTCGAGTCTCTGCAGATGCGTAGAGATGTTGCTTCTTTGGCAGTTTTTTACCGTCTCTACCATGGTGAATGTTCTGAAGAGCTATTCCAATTAGTCCCACCCTCCCCCTTCCTATACAGGACGACACGTGCAGGACTTAGATGTCACCCCTATACGGTGCAGAACATTCCTTCAAGAACCAAGCGGTTCGGTGACTCTTTCCTTTGTCGCACCATTAAGACCTGGAATTCCTTGCCAGCTCACGTGTTTCCCTCTTCCTACAGTCCCGGGTCCTTTAAGCGGGGCGTGAAAAAGCATCTGATGAGGCCGTCAAGCTGAGTGCCACCATTGTTAACATGGCACGTGTACATAATGGTGACCCTCTTTCTTGAGACTTTACCTTCAGCTTACCATCAGGCGAGGTAAAGTCAAATTGACGTGTCCTATTTATAAAAAAAAAAAAAAAAAATTTTTTCAAAGATGATTTATACATCTAATTTTTTTTCAATTTATAATATTCTTTTTTTAAGTTTTGACAATGACTCATCGCTAACACATACTACATAAGTATAAAACATTTTCAATTCAATTTGATTTTTATCTACACATAGGTAGGTATTTGGTACTTAACTGTTTTCTCAGTTGATAGATTTCAAATAAGCAATACATATTTATTACTTTTTATTTTGTAATATAAGCAAGTAACCACGGAGTTTTTAACTAGTTATAGAATGAAACGCACGCCTTCCCTCGAGGGATAGGGGAGGGACTACAGTAAACATACCAGTAACTTTTACCTACTGATAACTTCATACTTTGTTCTACTCGATTGTAGTTATATGCAGCATCAAAAGTAGGTGATCATTTTCAGATATTTCAAATTAGTAAAGTTTTTTTTATGAAAATGGAGTTTAAGAAGTTTTAGTTACTCAAATCAATTAAAAAAGGAAATGTGTGAATCGGTCTAGGCGGGGTTTGAGCCTGCGATCTTTGCCTTGCAAGGACAATGCTTTGACCACTAAACTACCAGACCTACCCCGAATCCTATTTCAATCGATTTGAATATTTGGCATGCAGAACGCTTTAAAATTTCATTCAAATTTTAGATACTCTATTAAAATATTTTAAATTTTCAAGTGGACTGTAGGTGTGATTCTTGCCGTTCTGTTTGAACAAATGTATGTAAAAATATAACAATTTGATTATTCTGTTTACCTTTTATTCTGAGCTGTTCTACCCGATCGCTATGTGTGCACAATTATTTATCAAAAAATGCTACAGAGGTATTGAATTCTCGTAGGTATGCAAGTAGCGTTGTGTTTCAATTTTTTTTCGGATTTGTAATTTTGAAATATACGCAATGATCTGTTATTGACGCTGACTGAGTATCTAATAGATTTTATTGAGCAGTAAGCCCACTTGTTTTACTTGTACTATCCTTACAAACGTTTATTGCTATGTGAATTGTTTTATTTATGGCATTGCAATATTATATTATATTCCTTTCGCAAACACAAATTGCAGTCTATGATGTAACTAAGCTTCTTAAGAGTAGGCGTGTTATGTAATTGAAACATTAATTATTCTTTCAATCATTCAATTAACCGAACAGCAATCAATAGTAGGTAATTGTTTAAGAAATAGGTTATATTCGTTACGTCACAGTTCAATAAACGTCAACTGACATTAGGTAAACAATGTTGCCAGTAATATCACTGGCTTTCCTAACAATTAGCTTAAAAAGTACGTTCACCACGCAATAAATAAAATAAAAGAGGTTATTATTATATAGAGCTATATAAAAACGTAGTACTCAGATCAATATATAAGGATCCACAAATTTAATAACATCAGCTCCCCAGAAGCAATTAGAGATGAAACGAAGGGCTTCAATGGCCGTTTCTTCGAAATAATCCCGTTACCGAACACGACTGTTATATACTCATTTTTAGTCTACGCTACATTCAATATTCCACCTTACCTTTATTCCAATAAAATATTTTTTGTTATAATAATGATTTACCTATGTTTCGGAGATTCGTGATATTACTTGAAAAGATGCTTATGTATTTGTGATACAAAGAGAGTAGTGAAATCGAGTGTAATGTCGTGCGACATCCAATTATCATGAGCTGTCCACAGTTTGTTCACAACCGAGCTCGTTACTGAATAACATATGGTTGGAATGAGATCAGTTTACATTGATTGTACAATAGTACATTATGGTACAAGTGTGTAAAGTTAGTGATTACCGCTGAGGCTCCATTGAAAACAAAGCCGCTAGGTGAGAGTCTTAAGAGAGCCGAGGACGGTAATCATCAATACACACGTGTATCATACGTTGTTTATCAACGCTTTTGTGAATAAGTTAATACTAAAATAGATATTTGATTCGGTGAAATTAGAGCCAGTTTATGAGCAAGTGTGTTGAAAAGTAATAAACTAAGCAGTTTTTTTATATACATATATAGGCCATGTCAATTTGACTTCACCTCGCCTGATGGTAAGCTAAAGACAACGTTACTAAGAATGTTGAAATCGGCTCGGAGTTTGAGGGCCTGCCAGGTTCTCACTACCAGCACCAGCTGATTAACGGACGAGCCTCTGGAACAGGATTTCTTCTTGGGTGGGGTGATCAAACTGTGGTTGTTACTTCAAAATCCAAGATAAGACAAATCAAGAGAACGACTAGAAGAGTGAACACTGGGCTCGATAGTTTAAGCAACGTATGATAATTGGCAATGGACTTTGAATATGTTTACATTTTCGCAGCTAAAATGATTCTATTCAATTATTTCAAACCGGTAATTTTAATGAATACATAACTGTACTTTTTATGATACATATTGATTACCGTAATTGTACATCATAAAAGTCTGTCTCAATAATTAATAATTAGAAGAGTGTACATATTATGAATATTAATTTGTATCATAAATTACACACAGTGTACAATCATGTCATCAATATTTTAATATCTTTCTTTTAGTTGCTCTCTCCTGTGATAATTAAACAGAATTGTTGGTTCTTTTTAATTACTGGCAACTCTGACAAGCACTTTTGTAGTAGCTTTTTTATAGTAGTTTATGGCTTCCGGGCCATAAACAATCGTGCAATCGTGTTAGATTGGTATGGCAATAATACAAAACAAATATTCAATTAAATATTTTGGGGGTGTTATACGACACCATCTACTACTTAGGTCCAAATTAAGTATAGCACGTCTACCCTTTAGGCTCAAGAATTCGTATTTTTATTTATTTTATTATTACTATTATAATAATATAGTAACACATAGATCAATACAAATAAAAAAGACGGGTTGCACTCTGGGAGTGCCGGCAGTGGCAGTGCCGCCGGCACTAATTTTCTGCGAATTTTTTGTCAGAAGAAAAAATAAATTACAAAAAGAAAAAATAATCACAAAAAGTAATAAATTACAATAAGAAAAAACAATCACAAAAAATACCTGAAGGCCAGGTGGTTTGAACCCGATACTATCTGAAACTATAAGGACTTACAGTCGAAGTGCTTACCGTTTAAGCTACGACGCTATATATCGTAACTTGCAAAATATATAGTCTGTAGCTAATGTTGTATGACGTCAGTCGTCGGTTACGGTTCAAAGGTCAACTAATCCTGACGCTTCCTTAACATTTTTCACCCATCCAACGCCGCTAAAGAAGTTTTCACTTCAAAAACATATTTATACAAACAAATATTCTATTAGCATGTAGCCATGTTCTTCGAAGTTACCCTTTCCAAGATCTAATGGAAAAAGATAGATACCCGTAAAATGAAATAAGCTCCGCCTGCTTCTGACACACACAGCATCCGATATCAGTGTAACTTTGACTGCCAGTGTTACGTGGGAATGGAAATTTGACGTTTTCACGTGTAGATTGATTTTTCACTGTTTATCTGTAGCGAAATTTTACTGTGTTACTATTTTTCACTGTTTATCTGTAGCGAAATTTTACTGTGTTACTAATAAATTGATCACGAATCAAATGTCCTTGGATACAAACCCACTGAGGCCCGCAAAATAAGCACACTGCGCTCACTCGTCTATTCAAATATTTGAGTCTCCCACTCGTCGCGTCACTTGATTATTTTCTGAATAAAAACGTATATTCTGTGTTCTGTGCCAAATTTGAAATTCGAAATTCATTCCCGCCTAAACCCGCAACAGTGGCACAATTTTGTTTCATGATTCATAATATGAATTGCAATCCGTTAAGTTTCTCCTCCTCTTTAAACAAGATTTTTCTACATAGCGTTAAACCACTAGATTCCAAATAAATCATGCTGTTATTAACGAGAGCCTAATACAGTAAAGTGTGGCTATTTATCCAGATATTATTTATTATATCTGCGGGCACTAAAGAGAGGGAAAGTGCATACTTGTCTCATGTTCAACCGACGCGGTATCCGGCGGCCGATTGGATTTGTTTCACTTCCTTCGCGATTAAGTCCCTCTCTCACGGTTATTGATAGACCGTTAGGACCATAGATATTCAATTCTAGGGATATTTTATTTCGCGCCAATATATTCTAGTCTCAGTGTCACGAGTTTGACATTAAACCATAGAACGCGAGCGGAATTAAACTGTAATATAAATATACTTAGCAGATAATTTGACCTGTATCTTGGTATTGCAAAATATAAAACAATTATTATATACAGTTCCTCAATTGACCCCATGGGATATAAGAAGCAAGTAATCAAAGAATCAATTTCGTTTATTCAGTTAAGGTACACAAAGAGCACATTTTAATGTCAAAATTTTACAATTTAAATGTCAAGATATAAAAAATATTATACAAATATTAAATAAAGTAAGTAAACGATTTGAAAAATTCTTTCACTGGTTCGGTAAGTTGGTTGTACTGAGAAGCAGACCAGCAAGAAACTCAGGTAGAATATTCATTTAAGCTACGGTCATAGAATAGATAATAGTACTCAACGGTGTACCTAATTCAGAAAATTCCGGCCACCATAGAAGCTATGGATACAAAAGTTAATGGTAAAACCGATAACACAAGATACCTGTGCTCTCGATACCACTGTATAGTATATAAATATGTCACCGCCAACTAGCTTAATCAGCCGTCCAATTAACTGCCTAGGCAGTTAACTAAACGGCGCCATTCAATTAACAGCCTGAATGATGCTAATGCTAATAATCGTAGGATGGGGTACTACCTCGAATTAAGATAGATAATTACATACATACATACATACATATACTTACACCTGTAAATCCCCGAGGGAGTAGACACAGGTGTATTCACAGAAAATTAGTGATAGGTTTATTGTGACAGCTGCGCAATCCGACTTGGTTAGGTTAGGTTAGGTTTTTTTCATAATCATGCAGAACTAAGTCATTCTTCGAACTGTATAATTAAATGGCTAGGCAAGTAGTTAAACGTCATTTACCCAAGCTATTTACCTAGCCGTTTAATTAAATGGTTGAACACCATTCAGGCAGTTAACTGAACGGCTGTTTGAACTAATAATTTCCTAGAATAAAATAGAAAAAGGTACGCTGAAGCACCGTTGCAAACTAGATATCACTTTTGACCTTAAAGCCGACTCACGTGGTGTGACGATATTTCATCTCTAAAGCATATTTAATCTGTGGTTAGTAGATACATAGGCGAGATCTGTCAATAACCGGCCACCTTTCCATGTAAGTACTCCGTTAAAGGAATTACGGTTTAAATTAAATTAATTTAATGTGTAGAAACTTGTTATGAATGTTAAAGTTGTACCGTACGTATTCGCGTTTATCATAATATACAGATTTTTATCATAAATAGAAAAATCTTGTCCTGCTATGTAATAACATCGTTTAGATGTTAACATTTACCCACACAGAGGAAATGACCAAGTTATATCCATGTTATGTGACTCTGTTGCGTCTTCTTTTTAATCCGATTCTGTTAAAGTGTTGCATAGAGTCAAGATTTAATTTAAGTCAAAACATATCTCGTCTGATTTTTAAGGATCCTTAATTTTTTTTAAAAATAACCGAAAAAATGGCCAATCTTAAACAAATACCATTATGATTATCTACAATACTATAATACCCTTTTTTGCAGTGATAAATCATAAAGCATGCAATCATGCAGTTCGTTATTGATAAAAGGGTTGTGAAAACTATTCTAGAAATCATAACAATAACATTTTGTAATAATTCAAAAATTTAAACCATCATCTAAATAGGAAAAATGAAAAAAACTAAAAGAATATCCAATTTGTTGTAGTTTCAGTACTAAAATACAGATGGCGTTTTATCAATGTCTCAAAGTGAAGTCTAAATTTAACATGCTGTGTAACGTCTATGGTGGCGTTGCGGCTACGGTATTGGACTGATACGCAAAATGTATCGAGTTCGGATCCAAGTTTTCCCGTTGACGGTACTGGTGCTGTAGATAATTTTACAGTGTCTCGTTCGATGGGATAGAGTGATGGGTGAAGAGCAACAAGCAGGCATTGTCCAATGAGGCGCCGGCTTCTGTTGCAGCCCGCACATTATTTATTTTAACTTCAATACATAGTTTTTGTGTTGTCTATTTTAGTTTGTTTCGTAATTAAAAATATTATGATGGTGATTTATTAGTTTTTTTAATGAAAGCATGAGTAGTATTAATAAATAAATTTATATTACTACTCCACTTCTTAATAATTGAATTTATAAGAATAATAATATAACTAAAATTAAAAGAAAATCCATAAAACGGGTTAAAAATCTGTACTTAGTTTGTTTTTACTTTTATTTTGTTATTATCTACCTACTGATTTCATTTGTAAATAAATATATTTTTTTATGATTAATCTAAATTCCTATAATATGAAATAAACATCGTAATTTATATTTAAAAAAATACCTGAGCAATAATAATTTATGAACTTACTAGAAATAAATCATGGCTTATGCAGCTTTGGCAGCTACGGAATGCCTTGATTCGAATTAAGACAAATTGTCATAAACACGGTCATAAACAACATGGCGACCGAATGAATTTTGAAAATGGAACGCTAATGGAGCATGCGCTAATCGACCATTGAAAGTATTTTGCATATTAATGCTGCTATGCCGAAGATGAAACGAATAATAATATTTTATTGAAACACCGCATGGATGAACAGAGTAATCGCATAAAAAGAATTTTATTTGTTGCTACCTGTTGCCCGCAGTTCCGCCTACGGCCCGCGTTACATTCTCATGGCGTGCTCTGAAACCAAAGCGACCAATGCGACAGATAAAAAATCGGTAATAATCGAGATAATAAGTGTTATTCCAGACTGTAAGCTATCTTTGTAGCCAGATTATTTCAGCATAATTGAGTTACAAACATCTAAAAATTATTTCATCATTGAACGGTTAGCTGTGTTGAAACTTGCATGAAACAATGAATCTAAGAAGTCAGGCAGTGTACTAGTCAAATAAAAAATAATTTGCGCAAAAGGCTCGAGTCTCAAAATAACATATGGTGCAACCACAGGTACAAATATCATAAGAAAGATCTTTTAATTGCAACTTGGAGGTTTGTGATTTGGATTTTATGAGTAGAAATTTGAACTTATTACAACCATATGTTGTATTAAGACTTGAAGACTTCAACTTTTGAGATTAAACCATTTTTTTCCCCGTTTATTGTTTATTTATTTATTCTTTATTGTACACATAAATTACATTCACACAAAATAGAGAGATGTACAAAGGCGAGCTTAACTCAAAGTTGAGTTCTCTTCCAGCAAACCCGGGAGTGTTTTTATTTTATCGCGGCTTCGCTCGCGTGGAATTCTGTTACCGTTACCGTGACGACGTAACCCTTTTTTTAATTTTTCTCTACTTAAGAACCATCTTTGTAGTGCAAGGAATACTCTACAAAAGTTATCGAAATCGGTTCAGCTGTTCTCGAGATTTGCGCTTAGCAACACATTCAGCGATTCGTTTTTTATATTATAGATTAGGCATCGAATAGGAAACTATTGCAATATTTACTGCAGTACCTATAGTTAACTCTACTGTGCTACGAATACGTACCTATCAACCTTCCACAGCTCGCAACAATTTTTAGTGCAATAAAAACTTCATAATTCACCGAAAGTGTAAATTTTAACGTGAAATTTGAATTAGCGTGTTCATACGCTAAGTTTGGAGTGTGTTGGGCAAGCGAAATGAATTGGCGTCGGTTAAGCTATTACCGGGCAATGCCCTCGCCCTAATAGTTGTCCTAATGAGCGATAATAGTGCCCTTTGTTTTCACTTAACAGATATACCAAGTATAGACGGCAATTTACTATTTTGGGCAGTTTTAGTTCAAAGTGTTTTTTTGTGGACTGAATTGGTTTCGGTAAATAATTACTTTAATGGACTTTGTGAGGATTCTTTAGAGTTTAAGTTTATGTTATTGGATGGTACGTTTACTTAAATTTAAATCGAAATGCGTTAATATCCAGTATTTGAAAACACAACAGTTCTGAACATATCTGCTTAAAAACATAGAATTATAACGCACTAGCTGACCCGGCGAACTTCGTACCGCCAATATTTTACCGCCCGCGTGGCGTCAGATCCCGTTCCCGCTGCACCCTCTTCTATATTAAACATGTATTATACACATAAAGCTTCCTCTTGAATCACTCTATCTATTAAAAAAACCGCATCAAAATCCGTTGCGTAGTTTTAAAAATTTAACATACAAAGCGATATAGGGACAGAGAAAGCGACTTTGTTTTATACTATGTAGCGATGCGTTATAAGTGTATGCTTAAAAAGATATATAATACACTCACTTAGAGCCTTAGCAAATATTTAAAAAAATGACAAGAAATAACATCATTTTGTGCCCAAATAATTTGAAAATTCTTTAGAAATAAGTAAATCAAATAAAAGAGTGTAAAAAAGATAGTAAACTTGAAACATCATATTACGTGATAATACCGTTGTTTTTTTAAGCCGTCGCTGACGCACACGTAACTAGTTCAAAAATCCAGATAACGTCACTTAGCAAAAATACATCAAACAGTCAATCATTAAATGTAAGTGATTGATCGGTTGATGAACTGTTAAGACGGTAAAACACTTTCATAACCTGTCGTGTAAAGATAATTATATATGCGTCAAATATGTTATTACAAACGATCACTTTCTTTGATTGATCACAATAACAGTAAATTGAGATAGTTTAATGTTAAGGGTTTTATGTAATATTGAGCTCACAGGTGAAAGTAGATAAATGATACCGAAAGACATTAGAAGTGCATTCTTTTCGGGTTATTATTCTCTCACAGAATATGATATATATGTATATGTATATTCTTTACATATTATTTACAAAAGGTCAAGAGACCGATATGAGACCGATATTCTCAGCAATCAATGGATTCTCCGTACGGGTGCCGGGTCCATCGCGTTTCTGAGTTGGGAACTAGGGACAGTGCCTGGGACTTGCAACCCAGGTGTAGGTTTAGAAGGGCCCCTTTTTCATGTATATCAACACTCACCTTCACTACCTAAGTTCCCTTCCCTGCCTAACCAAATCTGAAGCGAACCTACTAGTGCCGCTTTAGACATTCGTCCTAGTAATGAGCTTAGCTCTCCATAGGCTAGGTTATAAAGAGATTTTGCTGGTATACCTCTCGCTCCCACTTCTACTACATACAAATTAAACACGTAACCGTTTTTGATAAATTCGTTTGTGAGATCATAGTATTTAGTTTTTACTTACTGTACGTAAGTTCCACAAGGACCACATATTTTATAGTTTGAGAATACAGAAATATGTCAGGTGCCAAAGACGACCGACACTATAAATACGAGTATTATAATATTTTATAGTGCTTTTTATACGTTTCGATAAGTAGAGTCCAATCTGGGGCAGTATCTAAGATTGAATAAGGTATTAAGCTACTAAACATGCTGAGGTAGGTAAACATAGTAATGTCAACACCAACACATACTGATTTGCTTTTGTTCACCGAAAGGAGTGTTATAAACTGTAAATTGATGAAAATGAAGTACGTATCTAACTGAATAATTGCAATTGAAATTGAAAACATTGTTCGTATTTCGAGACTCTAGTACTATATCTAGTATCAGTAATCACATATTGCAGAGAAGAAAAAGCAGCTATAATAACACATAGAACAGTACAAACACTTCCCATTTAATATGAATAGTTCATGTTGTAATTACTAACTTTTAAACTTCGTTATTTTACCTGGTCGTCACTTCTGACAAACGTTATATTGTGTAATATTCTAGTTAACAGCGAATAGGTATGTCTAATAAATACATAATGAAGCTGTAAGCAATAATCCTTTTAACCAAAAACCGGTATTACGCAGCGTGCCTTTCGAGTTCGAAACTCAATCTTTTGAACAATAGTCAATATTTAAATAGCAGGTCTGTCTGCGCTTGGCTTTATTGTTTCGTAAATAGCGGCTTTATAGATAACTAAAACTTATTGCCGTGGTCCAATTTCGTGAAGTGAGCGATAAGGGCGCTTAGTTATTGGACATTCAATAATTTATTAATTAAATATCACTCGTAGTAGCTCACTGAGTACGCTAAGGATAATTCTACCCCAGTAGCCTACCTAACTAGAATACTATTGCCACCACTTTCGCCAGTGTTTCAACATATTAGATACCGATTTTTTGCTTTTTCTTTATTGATTTTTGAAGTCTTTTGTATCGCACTAAAATGAGTAAAAATAATAAATAGGTCGTTACATATGAAATTGCCGTTTTATTGAAGAAATTGGACGAAACCTAATTTGCAGTACTAACATTTTTGCATTTTTTTTTAGGAATGACAAATCCAAATTTTATGATTCTTTTTTTGTGTATAAATGAGACATCATTAAGCTAACAGCAACTTTTATTACATTTTTGAAAAGTGACAGCTGTAAAAAGTAATACGAAATTTAACATCAAAATGAATAGCATTAGGAAGTACTGTTGTTGAAGATCAAATTTAATTTATGAAGTGGCCAACAAAAACAAAATTTAATACAGAGTTGTAAAATCTTGAAATCAACTTTCAAAAAAAGTATAAATAAGTAATGGAAGTAGCTATTAAATTACAGGAATAACGACCTCACGAATCTGTAAGAAAATTTCGGCAATTTCATAGGTAAGGACCTATATTAACATTATGAATATTTTCACTCTTATAAATATTAATAATCATTCTGCTTCTGTTTCTTTTATGTACTTAGATTTTGTGTTTCATAAGAAATGTGCTTACCCAAAAATTGTTAAAAACATAAAAAAAAATACTATTCTAGATATGAGAAGAAACTAGAGATGTGTTTCAAGTAGAATATCTTCAGTATCGTTGCTTATTAACGAAGAATTAGTTAAAACATTGAAGATTATTTTCCTACTTTGTATGGGAGGTCAAACGGTAATTATAATCGTCGAAGCCTCAAGAGGAAAGCCTACGCCATAGCATCGTCTGTCAAATAACAGGTGCACCGGCTTTCAGGTGTTCCGGCTTTCACGTGCACCGGCTTACAATTGAAGTTGGCTCGGTCCGGAAACTCCTGATTAAACCCAATTAACTCCCTAGCTCTTACTCTCAGTTTAATGTAACTGCTAATCGCATCTAGAGAGCTGCAAGCTATTAAAACTCAGGCACGTATAATAAAACACTAACTTGTAAGTTAACTATGTGACAGAAACTTAAATCACACTTTATATCTCTCGCACAACCTTACGACAAGCGCAAGTAGTTAATCTTAAGTCCATTCTAATCGTGCATCGTTAATCCAATATCTGAATATCGAGAATTATAAGACATCTTTAGAGCCTGATTAGGTGTTTAGCCTGAGGACAATATGAAAAGTTGCTTGCCAATAGATATTTACATAATACCTATTGCATTTTGGTACTAAACATTTCAATTCTGTCATAAGCCACACCTAAACATATCTTATTTTAAAGTTACAGTAAAAAATATCGTAATCAGCGTTGTTCCCGGTGCATCCGTAGCTTTCATTTGGAAACCAGGATTTGGATCTCCTAACCCTGAGAGGCAGCCTGCGCCAGGTTCAAGTCCGTCAATTAGTACGTGCACCGGCTTGCATTTGACGTTATCATACCCGAATGTCTTGATGCGGCCTCATATTAAGGAACAGAAATATTAATACATAATTAATACATATCTGGTGCAGAGTTTGCCAATTGCCACCGAATGCAACCCATCTGTAGCCTGTAGCGCAGTTCGGTAAATAAAATAATAAATAAGGTGTCGAATTTATGTTTACAGTTGTGTTGGCTCACCTTATTATTGTTACCTTTAGTCCAAAGTTATAATGCTTTGTTCTAAAACTAAGCATTACGCCCGTGATGACGTATTCTTACGGGCTTAAACCAGCATTTCTGGTGAGAGTTCCTTTCTGTATGCAAGGCAGCTATTACAACCCAGCGTATACCTTCTTATTCTCCTTTTGGTTCGGCTTATACAGCTTTTAACAGTGCGTCTACCTTCCAACCTTGAGAGGGAAACCTGCGTCAGAGCGTCGTGCTTCAATTATCAGCTTGCAGCCTGTCAAGTAAACCTTACATGTCCGCTCTTGTACTTTTTTTTACGACTGACGTGGGAAACAAGCCCACTGATGGAAAGTGGTTACCGTGGTCTAAGGACGTGTGCAACACCAGGGGAGTCACACTCGTACTGCCGACTCTGTAAACACTGAGTTTCTCTGCCGTCAGTGTAGAAGACAAAGCAGGACCCAACTAGCAAAAGATTGCTTTATTAATGTTATTAAAGCCAAAAACTTTGCTTTTATAAAGGGTATAAAAACGTTAATAAGCCTGCATTTGGGCGCTTTTTATAAGAATTACTTTCTTGTAGACGTTATATAGTTATTATATAATTAACCAAACTTACTTAGAAAAGCCATATAAATACATTTGTGTGCTGGATTAACCTTAATATGGTTACAAATTTGCTAGTATACATTAAATCACCCTTGTAATTATCAAGCAAACTTCAACTACAAGTGTGATTACCCTTGTAGTTGTCAACAAAATTCGACTACAAGGGTGATTACTCGTGTAATTGTTTATTGTAACAGTGTATAAGAACATTCGGGTTTATGTAATTATAATTAAATAATATATAATCAAAATGGAGATGGCTGTGACTGTAACTATTTAATTAACGTCAACCAATGACATCTTACTCTCTGGTGTCTATTGTAAAATATACAGAACAGATAAGTGCGGAAGAAGTTTTGCGACATTTGTGGGTAAGTTTTATGAAGAATTTTTAATGCGCCTTTTGAATTCTTCCATTTATATTGGTAAATAATTTATTTTTATTTAATTATTTTTATTGCTGCGTACAATAAGAACACTTAGCATATCTATTCCTTTTATAAAATATCTATAAGTCTTTTACTTTTATAGTAGCTTTCGAAAGTCCGTACAGTCAACCATATTGGAAGATTTAGGGTTCCTTAATTCATTTAACCACAGAATACAGTTTTATTTATTGCAGTTTCAAGATGGTAGTTTATATGGATGTGGATCGTTTCTTAACACGGGACGATTTTCAGCAGTTATTGAAGGAAGTGCGATGGCCTTGGCAATTCACACATTTCATATTGAGGAAAGAGTGCTTTGGTTGTAAATATAAAATTTCAGCGAATTTTCCTTTCCATTTTATTATCACTGAAGAGAAAATAAAACATTTAATCAACAAAAATTTTTTTTGGTGTATGCTATGTAGATTTGCAATTTACGATCACTATGTCAGTGATGAGTGCGAAATTTGCTGCATCTAAGCTGGTTTTTATATTATAGTTTCTAACATTTTAGTACGTATACAATTTGTTATTATAGGTACCTATTTTATATGTTATGTATATATTTATATGTAGGTAGTTAAATAAATAGATGACGGCAGGCGCGGTGGAAATCGAGGACCTGTGCTTAAGTAGGTATAACATATACCTACGCCGGTCCTATACCTACGTCCGATACGCCGGTACTCTCCCGCGCGCCCGCACCCCGCTTGTTCGGCTCGAGCGAGTCAGTAAGCGATGTTCAGTCGGCGCGTTCAGTTTCAGAATTGATAGTTACATAAAATAAGCCCATATAATTATCCATTCCTTAAATTTCAATTTAAGATGTTGACAATATTGTGAACTAACTACTAATAGTTTACCTAGGTACTTGAGTTCTGAAAGATATTAGAATTTACGATCTATCAAAATTAACATTTCCAGGAAATTGCAAATTGCAATATACCTACCTAGTTAGCATTGTAATATCAAGTAATGTATTTACTGTTTAATGTGTATTATGTGATTGCAGATTAAGAATGCCATTTAAAATTGTAAATACCATCGAGAAGGGCAAGTCTGTTCTCACAGCAGTTCCTAGTCACTGGGAAAAGCAAGGAACATTATTTTGGCCTCGTGGCCTCTCAACCAAAACAGAAAAATTACGGAGATTAGAAAACTGCATGCCAGAAGCAGGATGGATTACTTACAATTGTATTTTAAAAAGAAAAGACATAAGTACCTTTGAAAGCGCTGAAGAAGAAATTGAAAAAATGTGCCCAAATTCAGATACAGAAGCAGATAATGAAAAAGAAAATATATCAAGGAGAAAGAAAAACCCTTATAGTTTTAAGCAAATAGTGCAGGAATGTTTAAACGTAAGTTAATATGAATATTTAAATTTATCCATTTAAATAAATAATAATTAGTTTAGGTTACCTAACTAATTATTACAATAGCGTGCACTCCATAAAGACCAAAAGATATTGCTTATCCTAGAAAATGTCATTTTGTCATATTAAAAATACCTAGTACATAAATAAGTTAAATTGTAGGTAGAATATACTATGTACTATTACTATGTATCCCCAATCATTCATAGTGAAACCGTCTTGATACGTCGAGAGACACGTGGCACCTAGTTTAACGAGAGCACTTAGTAAAGTTATTGTCAAATCACGCCGCCTACTTTAATTTTCTGAATGTTAATTGTTATTTTTTTTTATTTCAGGATGCTACTTATCAAGAGGCCCAAGTAGCCTCCGCTCAGGAGCCTTTGGTAGTTGCGACTTACGAAGAAGTGCCCGGTGCTTCTGAGCCACTGGTAGTGTCGGTGTCTTCTGAGCCACTGGTTGTTTCTAGCTATGAAGAGTCCGAAGTATTGTCAGTTTCTCAAGTGATTGAAAACTTGACTGCAAAAATTACTACAATAGAAGATAATCAAGCCATTTTGCAACGAAATATAAATGCAGTTCTTGAAAACCAAAAAATGACTTTTGAAAGCCAGCAACATATAATCTTAAATTTGTCGAAATCTATAACACAATTCGAAGAGTATATGAAAAAGTCCTCTCGGTCCACAAAAAATAATGAAAATGTTGATTTTAAGCTTATACAAGACCATGAACAGCTGCAATGTTTCGAACTTTCTTTGAAAAATATTGAGAAAGAAGTAGAATATAAGAAGATATTATCTACTGTGTGTGGTAAGGGCAAAGGAAGAGGTATTAATAACGCATACACTTTAATAGACGTTATGTTTGACAGAAATTTTCTGAAGACATGTTCATGGGCCGGTGGATCTAGGACAACAGAAACAAAAATTTGTTTTAAAAGCTTTAATGAAACTATTAATTTTTTTTTTGGATTAGTACATGACTCTGACAACAATTTTACATTAAATGAGTGTGTCACATTTTCTTCAAAAATGTATTAAAAAATTCTGGACAAAGGTGTATTAGCAAGAAATTAAGAACATCGGCCACCAAAAACCGGCCAAAAAAAAATCAAAACAATAAACACTTCTGCTATTTCAGCAGATACAGACCAACCAATTCCTTTGCAAGATGTGACTAACAACGATTCGATTTCAAATGTAAATGTTGATGTTGAGGTTTTTGTATAATTGATTACTACTTCTTACATGTGTTTTGAGGCTCCTTCACCAACTGCGAATAACTTCCCAATAGACTATCCGCAAGATAGTAATATCAGACGCTCTATTAAATAAAATTTTATGACAGTTCTGAGGTAAATTTGACTGGGAATTTATCCACAGTTAATGAAACAACTAGGTACTGAAATAGTAATAAATTGTACGGTTGGGTACATGATGCCTATCCACTTCCATAGTATAAGCTGATTTCGTGGTGATTATCTAACTATAAATTTAAGACTTATTATTATATAAGATTGTTGATTCTAGTCACAAAGATAATTAATATGCGAGTCAATATTGTTAAGTTTTTTAATGGGTATTATAAATTAATGTCACGTATAATTTGGAAACTTTATTAACAGATTTTAAACATTGTGTGCATAGTGTGCTTGCATAAAAAGTAAATTTTACCCAGTACAGTTTACCTGGGCTGGTTTGAACTGGCACTTGTCAAATATATACTTCTTGATGGACGATGGAAGTAGTATAAAAAATTTTCTAACTAGTTCCTTGGATTTTTTTTCTAACTTGATTCATTCAGAGGTTCCATTGTACTAGTGAGAAAAAGTTTCACTATTTCCTTTGTGTTGTTCCGTTTACAGTTAGTATGGGTGTGATTACTTTTTTGACCTCAAATATTAACATTTATTATCACATAATTGTGTCACATTGATTTGAAATAAATCCTTTTTTTCTACAAATATTATTTTATTTACCTTAAACAGTTTGGTATATTTGTGTTATTAGTAGGTACGTTTTCGCTTGACACAGCTCAATAATTACAATATCACAGAGTGTGTAATAATGGTATAAAAAATAATTCATTATCATATTTCAGACTTATTAATTTACACTGTATAGCTGGTATCGGAAACTGAATATTAAAGGTTTTGTTAATATTTATGAGATCACATTTATATATATTCAACAATGAGGACCTGACAGGATCCTCAAAAGTATCGCTTGCATTGTTAATACGGTTTCCCGTTAACCAAATCTCGTTAATATTATCAATTGATATTGCTGTCACCTCTATGACTTGGTTTTCATTTGTCAAAAACCACTTGTCACTTTCTTTTGGTGATAGTATGAAATGTTCTAAATGAAGAATCACATATTTTCCATTCTTACTTCTGCTTTGTTTAATAAATGGGTACTTAGGTTTATTTTCAGAATCTTTAACCGTTTCAACAAAACTTCTTTCCAAAAGTCTTTTTGCGACTTGTTCTAGTGGCTTATTTCCTTGTCTTAATAACCTTTTAATCATATGAAGCTTATTTTCAAAAGGATAAGCATTGAAAGTCTGTAGTATACCAAATTTTCTGACTTCGTCAACAACGTGACACAGATTGTGCACATTACTTGTGATATAGTCTTTGCCGTAGAATACACAAAAATGTGTAACAAAATACTTTAAAAATTCCTCAGCAAGCCTTAAGAAGCGAAAAAATTTTTGATTTGAACATATTATAATTGCACAAAAGAAACATAAATAGTGATGGTACGCCTCTGGGTTAAGTACATTTTTAAGCAGTACTGAACTTAGGTAATATAAGAAAGTGCGATATTCAGAAGCTTTCCAGTGTGCTAAAACATCGATTTGACGTACTAATCTGTGTATTTCCTTTGGCAAATCACAACTAGATAGAAAGTTATTGACTTTTTCAATATCACGCCAACTCCACTTTGTGACGTATTTACCAAAGTTACCGTCTCTCCACCCAGTTAATAATCGTTTCATTACTCCTAGGTCTATAAGATGGAGGGAATCACAAACAGGGAAATCTTCGATCATATCTACATTTAATAACAGTAGAGGCGAATCGGTTTTATGATGCTTCCCATACTTTTTTTCCCGAAATTCTTCGTTTGTTCTCTTAGGACAATTAATAGATTGAAACGTTACTGTGTTTGATATATGTGAGTAGTCGCCTACAACGGTACATTTTGTGCATCCATGCTTACCGTTGAAATTCATAACTCCTGTAAATAAAAAATGTATTTTTACTAAGCTAAAATTTCTATGAAATCTTATTAAACTAGGTTAAAGTGAAACAATAATTAAAGGATTTAATAATAATAGAGAGTAGTCATTCAAAATTAATTTGTTGCAACCAATATTCGATTTCAAAATTTTCTAGAAATATACATAAATATTGACATTTAAATTCTCACACTTATTTACTCGAAAAAAAATTACAAAAATAAATAAATTAAGAAATTACATACCTTTGATAAATGCTCTTGCTGGTGAGTCACAGATGAATGCTCTAATTTTTACTTCTACAATCCTTTCTATTCCTGTTTTACTATTAACAACTTTCAAGCCTTTTTCAAGTTCTTGAACTTCCGCTATAAATGCTTGTAAAAATGTATCCAAGTGTAAAGGTTTTGACTTTCCTTTATATATACCTATTACTAGAGGAGACATTTCAATGTTTTCCGCTACATTACACAGAATTGGCCAGAACTGGTGATTTGAACTTTTGTAAATTGGTAATCCATCAATATTAATATTAAGTGATATCTTGTTATGTAAGTCGGGACAACGGTATAAATAGTTTGTTAACTGGTCTATTAGTCCATTATGCCAATAAAGTCCATTGTCCATTTCAATTATATTTATTTTTACACTATTACTTTTAAGAAGTGTGCGTGCATCTAATGGTAATGAATAGGGTACCAGTGTATTCACAATTTTAGAAAGCTGGTTTAGAGCACTATGTGTTATATTATTTTCGACAGTCCAAGTACCTATATTACTTCGGAACTCGTCCATTTCTAAGTGTTTGTGCTCAACAGATGAGTCACTCTCACTATTTTCTTCGTGAACAGTGTTGTTTTCTGAATTTGGTGAATAAAATTCTACGGAACCACCAGAATTTTCTTTCAGTTCTGGCCTGGGCGAACTTGCAGCTGATGACAACAAACTTGGTAACATCATAGTCTTGCATCTTTTCACCACCCTTCTTCGATAACCCCCACTTCGCTTTAATTTTTTCAAGTCGTTCAAATTCATTTTTATTATACAGATTACGTCTCCGCATATAGTAATTGTGATTTAATGGCGGCCTGTTTTAGTTATGTAAAGCTCTAGTCAAGTACAGTTATAGGAATATTATTCTTATAGTTATTTTATAACTTGCCTATTGGTATTCGTTTTAAGTTGCATCAGACATTCCATTATAAGGGAGCAGGTTTTGTAGCAGTTTTATTAATTTTAGGAAAAGTATGCGGATAAAGCTACTATACGGCTAAGGTATTATATTGCTAAAAAGCCATATTGTATACTTTTATATGACAAATGACTCATAAAGGACTTATAAATCTGTTATATAATAGTGTATATGATTAGGCAATAAGGTTATTACGTTATATTAGCAAAATATGCTTATAGTATGCTATTACAAGCAAACTTGTAAAATTAATGCCTTTATAGAACTGGTAAAAGAATTACTTCCTTATAAGTCATGTGTTATATAACTATTTTGCTAGTTGGGGAATAGCCTTTGGTCTTCCCACTGTCATCACAAAAACTCTCCAGTGAGCTCTGGCAACCCCACTCACCGCCGGAAACATAACACAGGTCATTATGGCCGCGGTATATATTCTATAGGTCTATAATCAAAATAGTAAAATTATGTGAATCTTGTAGGTATCCCTTTTTTGCAACATTTCCTCAGTATTTTTTTCGATATTTTTTACGCTATCGATACTGTATACTTTGTTAACAAGCTCTTAATTGATCGCTAATTGAAGACAAACTGATCAGATTGCGAAGAAATATATCTGGTCCTTAATGGATAAACATAGATAATTGGGTATCCCATAAATCTTAGTGACATCTTGACTTAGTTGGACTATTTTAGTGCTTTTAGACATTAACTGGCACTAAATATAGCTAAGACTCATTTCTGGATTGACATAAATTTTAGCCTCGTCTTAACTTAATTACCGATGTCATAAACCTTAGTTACTTCAGGACAAGACACAGACACAGACAAGACAACAAGACAACAATTACAGACAAGAGACCTTTGGGGCTAAGCCAATCAAGCGGTAATCCTCGTAGTATACCGCTTAGCATGAGGTGAAATCTGCACATCGCTACAAACTTGCTTGTTGTAATTTTTGCATTATTTTCAACCCTATATGTAAAATGACGGGGTGTCAGTGGCACTAAATTTTGTAACTACTTTCTGAGTAGAAAAAGGGGAGATTGGTTTGGGCCCCGAAAGATCCTGACGAGGTTGAGCCCCAAACGCGCGTAAATTTAATTTTTGTTTACCAATATTTATAATTGAATAAACCAGTGTTTCCCAAACATTGTTCTGCCATGGCCCGGTAATTTTCACACTGCCCCTTCGTGACCCACACATAAACATTTATTAATAATAGAAATGTTTTATTAATACAAGTTACATACAATATTTTGGTATCAGTCACTAAATTCTAGTCACTAAATTTTAGCGCAAAATATGAAGCTGTTGCTTCTTTTTTACTAAAGAAACCAAGTTTGCACAAAAATGACGCAAGTTTGATCCTAAGGTCTGGTTACTCTTCAACTCGGCTTTTATATTTATTTTTAAAGTTAACTATTATTGAAAACCCGTCTTCATTTAAATTAATATACGATGCGTCGATCGATAGTATGTTTTTTTTAAAGGGCGGGATTGGTGCGATCCGGTATTTTATTTGATGGCCCGGTACCGGGTCACGACCCTACAAATGGGAAACGCTGGAATAAACCATTAGGTCAAACAGCTAAAACATTAAAGGTGTATAACCAATGAGCTCTAAGAATTTTACACGCTGTAAGTAATTTACCTAAACGATTTCTAAGTCGTTATCGTAATGAAAGTCAATGTCCCAATATCTTTACACACTCGGAATTGTTCGGCATTCAATTAGCCAAAGGCCTGATAACCAGGCCGTGGGCAGAGCATAAATTCCTTTAACATGAACAAGAGAGGTTTTACGACGCTTTTTGTAGGCTAGGCTAAAACATAGCCTTTTGAATTCCCTTTTCAGGTTCGATACTAGTTTGCTTGTACCTATAAATATGTACTAAAAGCTAGTAGCTGCTTGCACTGAGTTGCGTTTTTTAAGTATAATTTTATAGAGTTCAGTGTCCAATTAATACGAGATAGAAATATTGCGTCAGCGTTAATCTTCCGAAGTTGCGGACCGAAATTTTACAATTCGCATCATGAAATGACGAGCTCTAAAAATATCAAAGAATATCTCTCGAATATCAAAGTAATTTCACGGTAGGTATAAATGTATTTCGTTCGTGTTCGTAGGCCCGAACTTCGCGACTTACCTTCGATGTATTTCATAAACAAAAAAGGAAGATGCCTGAGATAAAAGCAAAAATCAAACTTAAGGCTCCTCCCGTATGACAAACGACTCGCTTTTTCACTTTACGTGCAAGCATACTGATAATATTGACCATTATCTGTACCTTACAATCTTATACCATTTATTAAGTACTGCTATCCCGCTGAAACACCTGGCTTCTTTGGTTTATGATGGATCGTTTAAGTTTTAAACAGGGTCCGGACCGACACATACGCCCTTTTATGTGCAAGTGTAAAATAAAAACGTAATTTACGATTTGGTTAGCACCTGAAAGCTGGTATTATCGTGCTACTTTTAAGGCACACAGTGGTTATATGCTTATTCAAATTTTATAGGCGGCTAGGCTATGGCCATCAAACGGGTATTTTGGTATGTGAAACTGGAGTTAAAAAAGATAAATATAAGGGAGTTATTGCTGTTACCAAAGGACTTACCCTAAAAAGTAATAACCTAAAAAACGAGGGTCCAATGAAAAGGCAACAGTAGACTAAATCCTAAGCTAAGCTATGAATTATGAAATTTTCAACACACTTGCTCTTAAACTGGCTATAATTTCACCGCAGTTAGCCACTTAATGACACATGTAATCAAATTGAGACATTTTCATTACTATAATTCACAAATGAGTTATAGATGTTTTTAATTTTTATTGGTTGAGTTGCTTTTTCATAAAAAAGTTTCAATATAAAAAAAGTTCGTGTTCAATAATACAAATAAATTAATATACCTACCTATTACTTGCTCACTTCATGCAACTTCGTATTTAAATAGATAATTTCAACTTTTGAATGTTTAATAAACAAAACTTTCACACAATTAATTAAAAACTATTTTATAAAAATTTTAAATGCCCCATAAAAGAGTATATGGCCGATAAAGATGCGGGCGCATAAGAAAAAAAGGATTTTCCCGCTATTGCGAAAAAAATTACTCAACTCGTTTCCACTTTTGAAATTATAGTCATTTATTTATTAAGCAATACCTACCTGTTATGACTTACGGTGCCGAAACGTGGACGCTGACGGTAAGGCTAGTCCATAAACTAAAAGTCGCGCAGCGGGCTATGGAGCGAGCTATGCTTGGAGTTTCTCTGAAAGATAGAATTTGAAACGAGGTGATCCGACAAAGAACCAAAGTTACCGACATAGCTCACAGAATAAGCAAGCTGAAGTGGCAATGGGCTGGACGCGTCTGTCGAAGAACCGATGGCCGTTGGAGCAGACAAGTTCTAGAGTGGAGAGCGCGAGAAGGCAAACGAAGGGTAGGACGCCCCCTAGCCAGATAGACCGATGACCTGAAAAAGGTGACTGGGACGGACTGGATGCGGAAGGCGAAGGATTGTACAAAATGGCGCACATTGGGAGAGGCCTATGTCCAGCAGTGGACTGGCTAATTGATTGATTGATTGATTTATTAAAATGTCTATAAGTACTAGTTATGGAGAAAATTATTTATGTTATGCAACATCCTTAACGTTTACGAACGTTTACTGCCTGTAAACTGCAGGCACTACCTATCTATTTTGGTATTATTTTATTCACAAGAGTGTTAAAAAACCTCATATGATACACGTGTGTATTGATGATTACCGTCCTCATCTCTCTTAAGACCCTCACCTAACGGCTCGGGTCTCAATGGCGCCTTAGCAGTAATCACCAACTTTACACACTTGTACCATAATGTACTATTACTGTACTAATATTATAAATGCTAAAGATAATTCTCGTCAAGGTCAGTCAAAAATGGTAGTACACAGACAGTTTGTCCGTTAAAATTTTCCACTATTAACTAAGTGTAGCTAACCTGAAGAACATTAGATTCTTATCGGAAAATACCAATCATCGCAATAAAGGGCGAAGCCTCAGCCAGCAGCTATTAATGATTGATTATAAAGGAGTTCCAGTTGACATTCTCCAAACGTCATTATTCAGTCGTTACCTTTGAATACCTTGTACATACTGGACGTGGGAAGTTAATCATATTACAACGGTGGCCTACGCCTTCAAATATTCTATAAGTCATGTCATACGCATACCAGAGTCATTCTGAACACTTCATCATTCATTATAAAACATATAAGTGTTCCGCCTTAATTGTCTCATAATAGAAACTAACCCGGGCAATTAAAAAGAACATAGAATTAACGCCAAATACAATTTCTATCCTTCTCCTTCCGCTGTGGAATCGACAGCTCTTCTATTCTGAAATTTCTTCTTCTAGTTCTACTCTTTGCTACTTTCGGAAAAGACGTCATGAACATAACATCAATAAACTTCCAGACGTTACACCGGAGACATCGGGCAATATTGCCGAACTGTATTGTTAAATGGATAAATTAATTCTTCCGGTAATATTTAGCGTTCACCAAAACGTATGTAGGGATTATGTGATGACTAAATGTCATCTAGTGGTTATATTTATGCCAGACACAAAGGACTCGGACACGTCGCAGGAACTCAGTTTGCTTAAATAAAAGATGAGATGTATAACCTAAAAAGGACAGGATATAGGTACGAATACGAATTATTCATATTTGCCTAGTTTAGGCCCTGTCTATGACGTGTCCGAGTTCTGAGTCTACCTTACATCTGACTTACGCTACCATAGTTATCTTGAGTAACCAAGGAAAGAAAAGCTTTAGCTCAACATAAAAAACCAGTCTAAGAAGATATTCTTAACCTTGTTTGCAATGTTGAGTTAGATGAAGTAGAGGCTATTTAGGTAATTTGAGTCTGATGCCTTAATCTGAATAGATTAGGAACTTTCTTCATTCTAACACCGCGTTCGAAGTAATCGTCTTTAATATAGATTTTGCTTCTCACTTCCTGAACACTTACCATAGATTAACCAATGTAAATAGGTTTATTGCCATTATAAATAATTATAGCTTCCTTCCATTAGCGTTATTTGTATTTAATTAAGTTATTGATTTATGGTATTTTCCAATTTCTCTTTGAAGTAGATATACCTAACTGCCTGCAGTTCTATTCGACACGAGACCAGTTTTAACTTTATAACACAGTGTTTAATGACAACTTGTAAGACTGAGTCATTATTAAGTAAGATGTATAATGAAACATTTTGTAGTTATTGTAATACATTAAAATTGAATACTTATTTAGTACTCACTTGCAAATTTATAAATACGATTGAATATTAACTTCTATAACTGCCGACAGTTATTGTATGTTGCCGACGTTATTGTATGTCTAGCCGAGTGTATTGGGACACCCATCAAGATCTTCGTGGCAGCAGTCAACTTCATGGACAAGCCAGTACTCCTGCCGATTCATGGACGAGGCTTTGGTGCATTCTTTCCTCTATATAGGAAGGTGCAGGAGGAGAGAGGACCTGCGGCTCCAAAGCATAAACTTTCAATGCTAAGGGGTTTGGCCCTTGGTTGATATCAATAAGCCCACCGCTGCCCACTGCTGGACATAGGCCTCTCCCAATGTGCGCCATTTTGTCCGATCCTACATCTTTCGCATCCAGTCTGTTCCAGCCATCTTTTTCAGGTCGTAAACTTACTGCTTGTATCATCTGTTAGCATTGTTTAGATTTAGAAAGGTATCCGACAAACGGCACTGACTTGGCCAAACTTTCTCGACTAACAAAAGCGTGCTGGTAGCTGATATTGCCGACAGATTTTCACAAAATCGAGACTGTAATGGGGTGTTATTAAGTTACGATAATAGCCTTTCATACTATATTTAGCTATGGTAATAACAAAAGGAAACCATAATATTTCAATTTGCCACGAACTACTTATTATACCATGATCGAATTTATGAAACATAAATACATAGGTCTCAAAATTTATTTCGTTCCGATACAATATTTATAGTTCCGCTGCAGATCCTATCAACTATTTAATTTTATTGCCACATCCAAGGTCACCATTAACATTTCCCGTGAGAAATAACCTAACAATTTGGATTTTAGTGTCTTTATTGCATACCTTAAGTCTCGTATTTACGATTCTCGGAGTTTATCAAACTCATCGGTCATTTATAATTATGTTTTATGACCGAGCATGCAACTGCTCAACATGATAACTAAAAAAGATACAAAGGCATATAAAATGGCGCCGCATAATTAATAATAATATGAGCGTGCCTCGGGTATGTCAATAGACATAAACTTAATAGCTCAATTCCCAAGATACGTCCTCATTAATGAAAAAATGGCAATACTTCCAACCAACATACGTAGTTTCGTGTAAGCTAACTAGATGGCGCTATAACTGTCTACTAACGTAACATTGTAATTTAGGTCTTAGCATAATAGCATAAGGTATATAATGTTACTGTGTATGTTTTTGTGCTAAGTTTTCGATACTAATTGGCAGAGATTCGTTTATCGCTAAACTAAAATGGCACGAGTTGATTTATTGACAGTTATTTTCGAGTGAAGTACTAATTTGATATTTGATATGACAGTCCAGTGCCCCGAGCACGCAAAACAATTGAATTAGTAATATAAACGTATCGAAAGAATGAAGCATAGCGATTGGTTCACGGCGTTCAGGCGGCCAACCGCAATACTTCGTTCTATCATAGGTTTACGTTACGCATTCGATTTTTAATAGTGCTCGGTATAAAGGACTTTTAGCATTTAACCTTGAATTTATTCAAACTATATAGGTGTGGTAATAGGGTTTTTTACAAATTATTTATCTATCTATCTATCTTATATCCTCCACTCTAACCTAAAAGGTGCAAGTGACACTATTAGGGTAGCTTGTAACGCTCTTAGTCTACGATAACTTATAAAAATGAGTTTTTGGCATAAAGCTTAACTTCGTGCCAGTTTGACTTTATGACAGTTTCAATTTTTTATATCGACCCTTATTTGACTTTTGAGTTTGTCCTGACCTTATGCTAGAAATCCTGATTAGCCATCTGCTTTTCTCTGAACTCTGTTATGACAGAGTTCTATCATCTGTTTTCTATATCTAGCTGAATTACAAGTCTCCATATTATTGCAGGTGGAAACCGTTATAAAACAACATCTGCATTTAGCTGTTAACTGACTCATAAATACCTTTTTTACTTCATACCATAAAATTGCATATGTGGTTTTGCGTGTTTAAATTATTCATCAACAAGAAAGAGGCCAGGTGCTTTGGCAGGTTAATTGGACTGAACTTAATAAATGATGAAAGATTATAATGTAACGCCGATGGCACATTTTTATCAGATGTGTAATAAAAATGGCAATAATATTTACAAGCATAGCAAGGAAACTGCTCGATAAATGAACCAAAAAAAATCTCACTACAATAACAAGCCATATTAAAAAATAAATGCTAGGAGGCTGACCAAGCAAGGAAGGAAGTTTAGGCCAACAAATGTGATCTTTTCTAACTCAATCTGAACTCGAGTAAGATTCGCATCTGACAGGTGAATCAAAATCGAAAAACTTCACATTCCTAATACATTCGTATTACACTGTGTGTTTCAGCAAAATGCATTGGTCAGGTTGAGAAATTACGCTATTCACAGCTAGATGCTGAAAAAAAATTATGAAAAAAAATCTTTGAGAACCCGCCGATGGAAGTGAAAACTAAGAAAACGGAAAAATTGACGGCCCAAGCGTTAGCTGACGATGACCCGAGTCACATGATTTATGACTCCAAAAAGATTGATTTGAAAGATTGATTTATTACCTCGACGCGCCTTTACAAGATTTCACTTCAAAAAAACATAATTAAATCCCGTCTATAGCGTTGAACATTAAAAGATTACAATTAGTTGACAACAGTAGTTGTTTACCAAACAAAAATTATTCAAACAACCAACCTTACTATTCAAGCGAGAAATTGTTTTTCAAAAACACCGCGTGCCATCAATTCTTTAAAGTTTTTTCCTCTCCGGCGTTTGCATCGCAATTAATTCTATGTCGATTTTTACCGCCCATTAGTTAGCGTTATCGATTCGGTACAAGCAATTAGGCGCTGATCCGATCCGGGCCGTCCGATCTCTGAGATGGGACGAACATGATTGATGACGTTTTTACCTTATTAACGAACCTCCCCCTTCCCCCTCTATCGAGGACTTATCAGCTTACACGAGACGACGATGGAAGTTCTCATTACGAGATTGCGGTTACGTTGTGTTCTGAATATAGACACCAGTGTTTGAAGTCTTTGAAAGGTTTCGTCAATTTAATTCAGTGTGGGGTTCTTTTGCGTAATTAATATATTTGTTAGATTGGGAAGGCTTTATGGCAAATCCTTTTGTTTTAGATACGAGATATCTGCAAATATTATTATAAACGTTTCATTTTTTTAGTTTTTTTGAATAGATTCATGCCCACCATCAATCTATTAAGATTAAGCCATTAAGAGATGAAATTCTTTACAAATACACGTGTTTCTATCTTCGCCGGTCCAATCTAGGGTCCTTTAAATGGGATCTAAAAAGCATCTAATGATACCGTCAAACTTAGGGCCACCATTGCTACCATTATTTGTATTTGCAATGATGACCCTCATTCCTATGGCTTCGAGAGGCGAGGTAAGGTGCCGTACATAAAAATAATATTACAACAAATGAGAAATTACATCACACCCTATCAGTGTATTAAATCTTTTTCTCACATACATCTAAAGTGATATATTATTTCTTTCCCTTCCCAGTGGGCGGGATGTCCCGCGGCGGCAACGGGGCTGGGAAGACGGCGACCGCGAAGCGCGTGCCGCCGCCCGCCGTCCCGGGAGATGCCTTCGGCACGCCACAGCACCGGCACTCCGGCTCCAGCTTCGGTTCACAAGGGTACGCGTCGTGTGAGGAACAGCCGTACCCACAACCACCAGACACGCCTTCACATACCAGAGGTACAATATTAACATTGAGGTAACATACATATTATACTCTCACGTCAATAGCCTTTTTTTTAGCTTTAGATGTAACAGTTACTTCAACTGGTATTGGCACTCAGATCACGAAGAAAGCACCATTACAGTTGTATGTTGCTGGCAAATAAGCAACTATCTAAAACTTTCCCTAACAAGAGCTATTTACGATTCCAGATGACCACTCAGACTACGGCAGCACCGTGTCCGGCGTGTCTGGCGTCTCCGGCGCGAGTGGCAGCCTCGGCAAGAGCCCGGCAGGAGGCGGCACGTTCACGTTCCCGCCGCCTGCGCAGCCACTCACTCACAAAGCGGCTGTTTACTACCATCATCAACTGGCACTCTCGGATGACCAAGGGATTGATATGACACAGGTATTTTAATGTTCACACTTTCCAAATTCTGTAATTCCAGTTCAACAGACCGGTTCATGTGCTGAATTTCAAAAAATGTTCCATATAAAGGCCATATTCCGATACTATAGTCATGACTCTCAAGTAAGTGGAGATTTTATGAACGGTCAGTTGATTTACTTTCACAACATTTCCACATAAGTTAAATTCTAGAGTACATCTGTACTCAAAACTAATCTCAATTCGAGATTCATGACTAAATATCATTGTAGAATACGGGCCTAGCCAAGGTGTGTGTCACAAGATAATTGGCCGGTTTCTTAATCGAATAATTGAAGATTATTTTCGGTAGACACACAGTTTTGTACTGCGCAGACTACGCACTAAATAAACGTTGAAGACACTCATTTGCACTTTAACTTATCTTATCAGAAACTCTTACAAAAAACAATCGTAATCGTAACGTAAACGTATCCAGACAACGAAGCATTGTAATTGGCCGCCTGCCTACTGCCAACCTGAAAACTTGTGAAGCCTGCCAATCGCAAAGTTCTGTTCTCTCGCTACGCTCACGATAGGTTTTCGTGCTAGGGGTACTGATTTCGTGACTTTTTATAATGAAGTCACACACGAATATCTCGAAGTCTTCAGCAGATATTCACATCGTTTCAGAGTCCCGGTCGTGACAGTCCCGGCTCGTCATCCGGCTCGGCAGGCTCGGGTTCCAGGCACTCCTCCGCGTCCTTAGACAGCGGGAGGGCTTCGGGCCGCATGCCACATCACCACCACGCCGCCTGCCACTGCGGGGACCTCGCTGATAGGGTGCGGGCGATGATCGCACAGGGGCTACCTGTAAGTATTTGAAATTAGTTTTTTATCACACTCTGCAGGGTTTGAGGAATTAATTCTGTAACCCCTGTACCTACCCATACCAGTTATACCAGGATCAATAGCAATGTCCCAGGAGTAGTTCACTTGCCTTGGAACACGCAATACTTTATGTTATCTGTGACGCAACGAAATCAATTTTATAAATGCACTTTATATAGGCAAAAATTCCGATCTAAATCCATAGGAAAGTGTGATTAAACTTTTCCTCGCCTCAGCTGAAGCTAAGCTAAGCATCTAAGTTAATTTTTAATAGTAAAAATAAGCAGAGTTTGATAAAACATTGTCGCCATCAAGTAACAACACCCGCAAACTAAAATTTGCCTGCCTTCTTTTAGAAGTTACGAGTGTAACCGTTTTTGTTCCTGATTGTGCATCTGTATAAGAATTATATTATCTTATCTGTGATATTACTAAGCGTAATAATTACTTTTTCAGGACACCGACATCATCCATGCATGCTTAGCAGACCTTCAAATGGAAGAGTACGCGAGACTGTTCATAGACGCCGGGTATGACCTGCCGACAGTCACCAGGATGACACCAGAAGACCTCACAGCCGTCGGAATCAAAAAGCCCAACCATCGCAAGAGGTTAAAGGCTGAACTCGCCAACCTAAATGTGCCGGATAACCTGCCTGATTATATACCGGTAGGATGACATCAATATTAGTCATATTCATCAACTTAGTGGTTTAGGAGTCGGCCTTACGATCGAGAGGTCCCGGGTTCGAATCCTGGCCATTACACTACCGACGTGAACCCACTCCTAGCACAAGCAATTTAGCTTAGTTGGAGGGGTTAGAGGGAATATTAGGAATTCCGAAAATTTCGGTTGCTAATATTCTTTAAAAAAAAAAGTTCCTGGTTACATTCAAGGCTTTCGCCTCGGAGCCCATGAGCTTCAACATGGCGACAAAGAGCGTGGCGTCTTGGTCACGTGATAACTTTTTTTTTAGAGTATTCACGTTTCGCCATGCTCAGGTTACAAACCGGCTTAACCCCCTCCCCCCCTCCCCCCCCTTATGCAAGCGTTTACCGTCTGTCTTCCCAACCCTGCGTTGCAGGCGACTGTGGTCCAAAAACGCCTTCCACCATTACCACAAACTTCATTGTGAAGATACGCACTGAGCATCACAAATTTCAACAAAATTTTGATTATTCTAATCATTTTCTCTTGTCCATTTTCCAGGGTTCCCTAGAAGAATGGCTGAGACTCCTCAGGCTGGAAGAATACGGCCCAGCGTTAGTCGCTCAAGGGTACCGCACGGTACACGACGTCACGCAACTAGCTTGGGAGGTGAGAACTACCACCTCATATGATATAACTTAATGCTTTATATAAAATCACCTCTTAATGAAGCAATGACAAATGAGTGCTTTTGTATTTCCAATCTCAGTTTTATAGCTTTGTTCTGTGATGTACAAAATCATTCATATTTCGGCCAAAGTGAGCCAAGGTGCTTTATACTTTTGAAAAAATGTCCTCTAGCAAGAGGACAAGTTAAGAGGGTGTTCACGAAATATGTTTTTTTTTTAATTACAGGACTTAGAAGACATGGGCATAGTCCGTCTCGGTCATCAAAAGAAAATACTTCTAGCCATCAAACGAGTGAAAGACATTAGAGCGGGCAAGAGAAGCATCAGTAATCAGGGTTCACTGGACTTTACGAGAATACAACCCGGACAGGTCAGTTGTATATACGAGAATATCACCCTGTAACATTGTTTGTAGTGATGTTTTAGAATTTAGACTCTTGATAGATTTTCAAAAACTAGTTTCGTTGAATACGGAAATTTATTCATCTTCTCTGTCGTACAAATTCTGTAATAATAATAAGTTACATGTCATGTGAGCAATTTCAAATGCTTGAATTGGTTTTACTATTTTAAAATGAAATTGAATACAGAATCTGTACTATGGCGGTTAAGAATCCGCATTCGAAATCAAGAAGAAGGACCTCTTATTAATTTGAAATTGAACTGTAAACTGAAACCAAGTTCGTAACCATGATAAAACTATGACGTAATTTATTCTTTTTCAATTGATAACAAGTCTAAAAATAAATGTCAGTTATGAGCCAATCACGTTGCAAATAGTGCCGAACATTTTCGCAGCTTTGTTGCACACAAACTGCAGCTGTGGGTGCCAGGCGCCTTCCTCTTGATTTTATATACGGCTAAGAAGTAAATAAATCCGAAAGTATTCACCATGAAACTGGTTTAAAAAAAATTTATGACAGCGGATAGTCATACACCGAAAGCCTGAACGAGGTTTTTGCTTGCACCAATACGAAATGAAAAAAAAATCCGCTTTCATAGTGCAATTCTAAATAGACAGTGTAATAGAAGCAAATTAGATTTCTATTTTAAGGAAAAAAAAGAATTATTTTCAAAGCATCACTTCAAATATACTCTAATTTTATTTTATTTGGTTTAATTTTATTTTCATGACTCATCTCATTTCATTCACCAGCCATCTTGAATTTTGCCGCCAAATATTTAACAGACATGTTGCTAATAGAAATTATGTCTCTATTTATACTAACAGCGTTATTTTAACAACTTATAATAGCATCAATTTTATTTAACTTTTTGAAGATTATTTTTTGAGCCAATGAATTTTTAGTTTTCATTTCCATATTGTGTTACCAGGCATAAAATGCTAGAGATTTATTTGCTGAGCAAATAGCTGACACATTGTAGGAAATTGTATTTCAATCTGATTGGCTAATAATTATCAAAACAAAATTAAATTTCAGAACCGTTTCCCGATGCGTTCAGAAACATTATCATTTTGCTTAGATAGGTGTACGTCCATTGTCATAGCCTTGCTGAATGGATGTTAAACAGTTCTGCGATATTATTTTTATTTATTACCCATTTTATTTACCTGCTAAGTATTTAAAATTATTTTTGAAGCTAACAAATCTTCACCTAACTGTTAACTTATCTGATATTAACACATTTACGGGTACTTTTGAAACTTGATGCGTTCAAAAGAGAAACGTAGAATCTTCAGCCACAAGGCACACCTCACCATACCTAGCAGTAGCTGTCGCAGAGTTGTTCCGTCAGCACACAGTCACACGTCCATCCGCTGCATCCACCTCATACCACTAGCCCGAAGCAGCATGTGAATGTTTTGTTTTCTTTTCTTTTTCCAAACACAAACCGCACCTTGGACATAATCGGCTAAAGGATTTATATCCGAGGGAGCTACATTACCAGCCTTGGGAGAGACACGCGAGGAGTTACCATAAACCTCCCGACCTAAACTTTGACGCCCTACCAACGCCTCTTTGTGGCACTGATTTGGTCCCTATTCAGGTATGAGACAACCTCCTTTGGCACAGGTCTTGTCATTTGTTCTCGACGCACCCGAGCACCAGCTTTTATGTGCACTTGTTTTATTTTTTGTAATTGAGAACGCAATATTTCGATGTGTGTAAATATTTTCCTACAAAATGTTATGCCTTTGTCCCTGCATTTAGAAACCGCTACAATCTTTTCTGCACGGTAGCTTGTGATTTTAGCATATTTTTAATTATAATATTATTCAGACACTAATCGCGCATGGTTTTAATGACGCTAATATTGAATATTTTTAATATTATCTGTACCTACAAACATTTTTAAAACAAAGTCTTAAACAGACAGCATGGTAAGAGGAACGATTTAACTATGCAGCTGTATAAAATCAATTATGAATTTATGATAAATATTTTTATAAATGTTTTTTAAAGATATCTATGTAAATAAAGTACGTTTTTTATATACACGACGTAATATCGAGTCCGAATAGTTCAATAAATGTTATAAACCGCCAACAGATACGTCACCCTCGCGGGAAATCGCTGGAGAGTCTAGAGGACCCCTCGGAGAGAGCGTCACACACGACGTTCTCGCCCGAAGCAGGGTTCTACTACGGCGGCGGCCAATGGCGGCGCTCGTACGACGACGGGGACATCACGCCCACCAACGACACCTACGAGGGCGGCGGGACTCTACCACGTCCCAGAGGGCTGGTACGACCTCGTCCAGTGGCTAAAATCCAGGCCACGCCCGCTTACCGCGACAAATCGCCCGATTACACGTACGATGAGTTGGCTTACTCGGCGCGTCTTCAACGTGTGGCGTATGGCGCCAGTCCGCACGTGGCCCGAAAGCCCCCTCCCGACCCTCCAAAGCGGCAAAGTTCCCAATACGCGCCGTTCTCCCGCTTCGGCCAGACTACAGTGGAGATTCACCCCGAGAAGAGCCTCCCGCTGAGCCTGCCTGCCTACCCCAGCTCGGACTCGCTGTCGGTGTCGCTGGACAGCACGGGGCTGCTGCCGCCGCCGCCCGCGCCCTCGTCGCCCCCCCGGCGATACGACGATGATAAACTAAGGACTGGATCTGATGCCAGTTTTAAGGTGGGTTTTGATTTTATTCAGCAGTTTTCCATAAGGTGGTAATATCTGCTATAATAATGTTCAGTAGTTGGTAGAATGTAGGTAATATTTCCTTATAAATTTTCAAAACTATATAAATAAAACGTATGCATCCTTTTGGTGATTAAGTTTTAAAAGCTACGCGAATTAGTGTCGTGATTGACTGTTGTAGTTCTCTTACAAATTCAGTCATTTTAGAATAAATTATCTATTCATCTATATTCACAAAATTCTTACTTTCTTTTACAGTCGAGTTCCAGCACCGAATCAGACAGCATTCCTTTCGCGAACGAAAACGCCGGGACCATCAAACAAAACCGGGGACAAATTGGTGGGCGTCCTCACACCGTAGACTATGGCCGAGCGGGCATGGGCCTGGCCAACCTCCCGCCAAGGCCCACAGACATCAAACCTACTACACCACATTCTCTCCCTGAACACAAAGATGAGAAAAGCACGGAACCAGTCGACGTACTCAACGACATAGGGAACATGCTTGCCAACCTAACAGACGAACTCGACGCCATGTTAGAAGAAGAAAAGCGCCAAGGTCTCACAGATTCCTAAAACAAACTCCATAGTCTAAATAGACCTAACTACTCGAATACATTGTAAAACTTGTCAAAAATCCAAAGAATTGGACATCGGTAAAGACTTCCATTAATCTAAAGATTGCTATTCTTTTTATAACGCGAGCAGCTTTTTATGGCATCTACATTATTTCAGGGATAGAGCAACATATATTTTTTTGTGTGTTGCGTTCATATTAAGCCATAAAGAACTTCATGATAATGTCGCTATCGTCTTTAAAATATACTTATTTCATGAAAATTCAGAGTTACAAAAACAAGAAAGTGAGAAAAAGATAATTCAAATCAAATAAATGTACGAGTTCGACACAGATTCCTGTAAAATGTTATTTTAACAAAAGTCTGAGGTAAATGTTAGTGCAAAAACCGAAGTTCTTTATAGTATAATAGACCAATTAAGTACTGCGTGCCCATTCCACTGTGTCATTATTTGCGACACAAATCCAGCGACTAGAAGTTATATCACTTGCCATCAAAATATTCCTATATACACGACAAAACAGATACCTATATAGTAAGCCTATATTTGATAATTTTGTAGCATTTTGTACCGTAGTAGTACATTTTATACAACACATACAGACATGATGTAATTTAAAAACATAGTTTGCTAAATATCCCTCTGTTATTTATATTTAGTAAGGTGTGTAATTTGTTGTTATAAATAATTAGTTCCTTGTAATATTAAAAATTGAGTGTTTCATTGGGATTACAATGGGATTAGATGTTAGTTGGATCCAAAAACACAGACAAAAATGGCTATTTTTGTAAATATTGTTTTACTTAAATTATGTCATAGATAAAATATATCCCAGTAGTTAGTTTTTCATGTACAATAAATGTAGAGTATTTGATTATGAAGTAGAAATTAACGTAGTTAGAATTTATACAGAACGTTAGCCTAGTGTTAGTGTGAAAAAATAGGGTTTACATATTAAATGTATCATAGACAGTTATAAAGTTAGCTATAGACCAGATAGAACTTGTACGTTAACATTCTTGTAACAATAAGGACATGCTGTTTCACCCAATTGATTACAAAGTTACGCTTCCACTTATAAATAGCCATATTTCCCCATTTTTATGCTTGACAACACTACGCTTGAATTAAAAAGTAAACGCCTCGCGACTTCTACATGCTGACTTGTTGATATTATTTGTTTTACTGAATAAACGACTTGTGATTTAATTTATATCTTTGACGCATGTCCATACACAACGTGATATCTAGAGGCCATAAAAGTATATTATCAACTGTACCATGATTACGATGTTAGGTAAAACTTAGACTAATATGTCGAAGCCAGTTATTATTTACTTTATTTTCGTAAATTTTTATCTAGGTAACACTAACATTCTTATAATTATTTATGGCAAAGTCTAATTATTAAAATAATGCGGTCTTTGGTTAAGAGATTACGTTTTACCTAACATTATCTACTTGTCCAAGATCGAATAGCCGCCAGATTTATTTCTTTTAAGCAAAACAAAAATAAGTAATTTTAATCACTTGGTGAGTAAACACAGCTTGAAAGTATCTACACATTTATAGATAAGTTTCGCAAGTATGCCTATTGACTATTCTATAACCCCAACCCCTCCGGATCCGGAGGGGGGGGGGGGGGGGTTGTCATATCCCTCGTAGCCTGGTTGACCCAGGGCCATCCCTCTCGGTCTGGCCCTCCTCTGGAGAGGAATCCTCGGGGCTCCTCTAGCTGAGCTAATCATGTCTTATAACAGTCGTACCTTTTCCACATTATGGATGCTCTAAGACATAACAGGACAGCCTCTGTGGCGTAGCAGTAATAAAAGTGGCCGTTATAAATGAGACGCGGGCTCGAGCCACGCTCAGTACAAATATTTGTATGCAAGAATATGAATATTTGCATTGGTCTGGTCGTGCCTCGGAGAACACGTTAAGCCGTCGGTCCCGGTTGCCATACGAACATCTATGGCAGTCGTTACGGGTAGTTGGATCCCTCAAAAGTCTAACAACTGGTTTAACTGCAATGTTTCGATATTGCCTTTGGTTTGTGGAGGTCAGATAGCAGTCGCTTCACGGAAAATATCGAAGTCCAGTCAAATCCGCAGTTGCACTGGTAAAAGCGGACCCCGGACTAAAAGTTGAAAACTTCGGATGCGACTGGGATTAACGCTAGGATGAAAATGAAGAAGCACAAGCAACAGGGCAGTACGTAAAGTGTCTTATACATAATATGTATACTAAATATGTCAGACTACCTACAGAAGCATATCATTGACAGACACTTACCATTTGCTCTAACATTGACTAGCCAGTTTCAATCTCGTAAGTCTTGCTAAATTGAAATAAATAGAACAAAGCTTTCTCTGTCCCTATATCCCTTTGTATGCTTAAATCTTTAAAACTGCGCAACGGATATTGATGCGGTTTTTTTAAAATAGATATTATTATATATCATGGAACGCGAGAATTTAAAAGTTAGTTTAATAAATAAATTGAAATAATTCTGGTGGCTCTGTGGTCTTACCTGTACGATATCTACTATAATGTGTCCACAACAAACAATAACTATATAATACCCGTGACTAACACCGTGATTGTAATTAAATAACGTTTTTAAAGTAGAACAGTATAAATAAGCTTAACTTTGTAAATATCTTCATAGAGATCAGTGTTTCTACAGTCTTTGATGATAATCATTCTCAAATATAAACGTTTTATATACCTACATGTTAATGATTAATTGTAAACCAATTTATGTCCGCCGCTCATATTTTGTAAGGTGCTAGATGAAACGAAGCAATTTTTCGGTAAAATCTAAATAATTTTTTAAGTGTGACGTTCTATGGACTAGTCAAAAGTTTTTTTTTTCGAGTGGCGGCGAACGAAAGCAATTTAACATAATCAGAATTGTTTAAAATGTAATTTTAATATTATTGAGCAGCTTATGATCCTCATTTAGTTTGTTTCTTATTTCAATAAATATATTTGTAATATCTAATCTGGGTCTCATTTCGAACCTTTTCTTCATTGCAATCTAAGAACCTTCTGCGAAGTCATCCTCCAGTTTATTTTAGCTTTTACGTGAGCGACTGACTTTTGGCTCTACTCCTAAGCCGAAGAATAAAGCCTGCGCTGGAATGAGATTTTCCTCTGACAAACTCCTTACCCGGCGTGAATGGCCAGAACCCCGAAGACCTTGGTATGGTACAAACACCCCTTATGTATCAACCACAATTATAAGGATAGAACGGCCATGTGGCGACTTTTTGGTTAATTCCTGTCCTATGAGACCGGAACTTTCGAACGCTTACTCGGTACTGTTAAGATTAACTTAAAATAACATCGTTAAAAATACCGTGAACATGCTATGTTGTGCTATTACCAACCGTATAAACACAAAGAAGTAATTGAATGAAATTTTGAAGCATTTACTATATGCTAACTTTTCAAATCGATTAAGATAGGAAAAGTGAATGCTCGGGTGGGACTCGAACCCACGATCTTTCCCTTACAGGGGGAATGCTCTGACCACTGAGCCACCGAGCCACACCTGAAGCTATCCAAATTCTCCTATACTACCGTCTTAGGACGACGGTGGGAGGCATCTACCGACATTCATACGAAATATCGGATACAAAGAATGATGTTGCAATCATTTTTAAACATTGTTTTTTGATGACTCCGCCCAAATAATTGAATGAAATTTTGAAGCATTTACTATGCTAACTTTTCAAATCGATTAAGATAGGAAAAAGTGAATGCTCAGGTGGGACTCGAACCCACGATCTTTCCCTTGCAGGTGGAATGCTCTGACCACCGAGCCACCGAGCCACGAGGGAAAGATCGTGGGTTCGAGTCCCACCTGAGCATTCACTTTTTCCTATCTTAACACGTTCACTGTGTTACGGGGTTTTTTGAACCTCGTGCAGTGTTGTCGTTCAGTGCGGACGAAAAAATCTAGGGTGTGCTCGCTGGTGCGGGAGCTGTATCTATGAAATTATTTACTGTATGAGAGAGATAAATATATATTTTTCATGTACGCCGTTTGAAGAAACTGTTGCTATTTTAAAACTATACGGGGTCTTATAAGCCCCGTTACGACCAGAGAGCAAAACTTATCTTCCAGTGCGATACGGGGTTCAAAAAGCCCCGTATAAATTATTGTGACCCCGTACGGGATCGTGAGCTCATTAGCATTAATGCTGTTCTTAGCTCAAGACGTAGTGTTTAATTATCGATAATGAAGCGTTCGCGACGTATGTTGCATCTGTCACAGATTAAAAAGGATGATGAAACTCCTCCATCTCCAAGTTCATCCCAACGACAATCTGCATCCTCAACAATTTACCGCAAGGTTTTTCAGCGGCATCCGAGACCAGCAACAGATGAGAGTGCTACAATTTAAAACATTGAATGCATCACATCCGAGTTGTAACCTACGTTGATCATATTTTCATTATAATATAATAATAATAAACAAACTTAATACAACTTTATTAGGTTTAATATATACATACTTATAATATGTTTGAATTTAGTGTTACAGTGTATTGTAGTAGGTAAGCTATATAATTCCCAGTTTACATATTTTTAATTCAAATATATGTACCTACCTTTAAAATGTGTAACCTAAGTTCCTATATAAAGTTCCTAAGCTGAAATAAATATTTTTATTCAAGAAATAACATTTATCGTTTCTCCTATTTCCCAACACTATAATTTTATCGATATAATTGAGTTCTGTGCGTTACGGGGCATTACAATCCCGTATTTTATTATATCAGGTGCGGTACGGGGTTTACGAGACCCCGAATAATTTGTTTTCGTTTTATTTTCGTAAATTTTTGACTAATCTAGTGGCGAAAAGACTATAACATAGCTCATTTCATTATCTATCAGACTATAAAATAAAATAAAAGCAAACGTAAAATTTCAGTCGGTTATAGATTGAGAAAGCAATAAGGGTGTACGGGGCACTTTAACACCCGTATCGCACTATGAAGGAAGCACTTCACGGGGCGCATAATATCTCGTAACGCACTCAAATTCAAGACGGCTTTTGAGCTCACGCAGTGAACGTGTTAAACGAAGAAGTAAATTTGAAAAATAAAGGTATTTCTTATTTCTCGTGAGTATTTATTTACAGTGAAAAAGTCGCCTCGAGCGACATGAAGGTGAACACTACGTTCTATCCTAATAATAGGGGTTAAAGTATGAAATTGCCGTTTCATTGTAATAGGTACTTCGAATTGACATAGAATCTTCATGGTTTGAGATTTTTGAGTGAAACTTTTTCCACATGGTACCTATGTAGTTCTTCATTTAAAAATGTGCAACATTCGATTATCGACTTTCAGTTGTTTTTTTTATTCAGCTTAGACAAGAAAGATGGATACTTCGAAAATTCGAGTGATTTTTGAATACGAGTTCCGACGCGGAACTAACGCGGCAGAAACAGCTCGCAATATCAATGTTGCGTTTGGAGAGGGGACTGCTAATGAACACACCGTGCGATTTTGGTTTAAACGCTTTCGTGATGGAAACTTTGATTTGAAGAACGAACCACGAGGAAGGCCGTCCACACAGGTGAATAACAATGAATTGAAAGACATGGTGGAAGCCGATCCGAGCCAAACTACCCAGGAATTAGCTGCATGGTTTAACGTTACCTTACCAACAATATTGACTCATTTGCGTCAAATCAATAAAATAAAAAAATGTGAAAAATGGGTACCTGATCTGCAGAAAGAAATGCGTGTTGAAACTTGTGTTGCCTTGTTGAATCGATACAGAAATGAAGGAATATTGGATCGAATTGTGACATGTGATGAAAAGTGGATTCTTTACGATAACCGTAAGCGAAAAATGCAATGGCTGACCCCAGGTGAAACGCCACAACAGTGTCCTAAAGCAAAGCTTACCTATAAAAAGGTAATGGTAACTGTTTGGTGGTCTCAGCATGGTGTTATTCACTATAGCTTTCTACGATCTGGTCAAGCAATAACGGCAGATGTCTACTGTGCCGAACTCCGAACAATGATAGCAAAACTAGCAGTGAAACAGCCCCGACTCATGAATCGATCTTCACCATTATTGCTCCATGATAACGCGAGACCTCATACAGCACGAGAAACCGTTTTAAATCTACAGGAACTGCAATTAGAAACTATCCGTCACCCTCCGTATTCGCCAGACCTTGCTCCAACAGACTACCATTTTTTTCGTGATTTGGACAATTTTCTATGTGATAAAAAGTTTTCTTCTCAGGAGGCAGTACAAAATGCTTTCACACAGTTTGTCGAATCTAGATCACCAGAGTTCTATCGCAAAGGCATAAATGACCTTCCTACTAGATGGCAGCAATGTATAGATAATAATGATAATTATTTTGATTAAATAAATACGTTAAATTAAAAAAAAAAACTAATTTCAATTTGTCAGTACAAATCGGCAATTTCATACTTTAACCCCTAATATATTTCTGTGGTATTAACATATAGCTACTAGGAGGGAGGAGACGAAGTGCGAAGAAGACTCGCGGCCCGAGCTGCTCGCCAACTGAAGCAACTCGACCGTCGGAGGTCGATGAATGACCTCTGTCCCCCATGAACGCGGGCCTGGGGGTGACAGGCGGAGCCGCCTGTCACCCCAGCAGAGGCAGGCCACGGCGGCAGCGCGCATCGCGCACCCCTCCCTCTCTATACCGGGGACGTGTTGGGGACCCAGTGTTCCCCACACCCGAAGAGGGCCAGATCATGACAGATGGCCCTCGGTCAGCGAGGGTGCGAGGGATATGCTCTATAGCTACCTCACTTTTGGCCTTGCACTGCGACCCACAGACGGAGTTTGGTTTAGTTGGTTCAAGTCCGACATAACCTCCCAAGGCTTGGTATCCGGAGTGGTAACCGTGGGGATTTCCCGCACGATAAAAAAAGGAGAGATGAATTGCTCATAGCCAGATGCGCTCACTGTTCGGTAAACGTACAGTGGGTTAGGCTACTTAGGCGCGGTTGCGATTTGGATGGGTGACCGATCAATAGTATTTCATTTGAGCACTTACGTGCTGCAGATGGCACGTTAAAGGCGGTCCGGGCTGTCAATAGACGTTAGGACAAGACGGACAAACAAACAACTAGCCACTACTCAGACTGGACATTTGCTTCAAATATAACGGAAAAACCAAGCCACGTCATTTTTAAGCTTTGGTAACCTAGACTCCGAGCTGAAGGTCTGCGATGAATAACGATGATATCTTCGACTACCATTATACCCGATTTTTATGCTACTGATATGGCAAAAAACGCTCGTCCCACCTGATGGTAGCTGATTATCGTGGCTTATAAAAGCTTGTAACCCACGATTTATATTTAACTAATAATAGCTGCGGAAAATGAAGTGAGAAATTCTCTTCACAAGCTCAATTAAATATTAAATTCCACTGTATTCTGTGTCTGTTTCACAAAAGGAAAGAAAATACTGAGAAATTTATTATTAACTACCTAAGCTTTTATAATTATATCTATGTAATAATAACTCTAGGTCTATTCGTAGGTCTAATAATTGGTACGTTTATGTCTGTGATGACTGATGACTATAATAATAATATTTGGAGAAGTTGATAACATTTTAGTGTATTTAATTATTCTCATTGCTCTTTTTCAAATTACTCTCATTAAATAATTCACTATCCGACTAATGTTTTCACAAAAAGTTTCACTATAAAATATTAGTTATTCATTTCCGCGCGCCTTTCGTAAGGCACGGAAATTAAAAGACGTTCCGCACCTCGGCTTATCTAATAACACCGTTTTAATAAAAAACTCCATCGTAAAAACTCCATAATAACCGCAAAAGCGCAATAAAAATTAAATAATACAAAAATAAAGGCGAAAATGTGTATAGCTATACGCATTATCAACATAAAACATTATAATGAGTCGATATTTTAATTCAATTTCATAACATAGTATAGTTTTTTCGCCAGTATTCTATTTTCCTGAAAATCACAGATTTCCCCGCGCTCATTGGCCGCCCTACCCAAGTGGTCACGTAGCGACCAATCAGAGCGCGCGTTGAGCGATCGATTTAGTAATGCTTGTCCCGCGCGTTGTAGAGAACACAGAAATGTCAGATTTGCCTGCTGTCATCTGTGAATTTCGTCTGCGCGATCGATAGCACGACGAATTTGATATTCAGAGTAAAGGAGACTGTATCTTAGTGAGCTTTTGATGGACAGTTAGTTAACTCTAGTGCTATAAACATCAAAAATATAAATCCTAAAGTGAAAAATGGACGCGGGCGGTGCTTACGGTGGTGGCAAGGCAGGGGGCGCGTTCGACCCTCAGGCGTTCATCCAGAGACCCCCTGTAATCGTCAGGGCGGTATGTTGGGTAAGATATTTGAATGCAATTTATTAACGCCGCCTAGTGCGTAGAACATATGCTTTACTTTTCACAGCGTAATACGAAGTTACATCAACGTTTTATTGACTTTCCTCTTGGTACAATTAGTTTATTCACTATTTGGTTTCGTTCTTTAGACACATAGAAACATACAGTTATACATAATATGCCATCGGATTATAGACTCAACCGATAAACAAATATGTAATAATCTAGTATCAATATTTTTGAACACTCACGCTCGTCAATAATGTCGCGTTCTATTTTTAAGAATTAGAAAAAAAAACATAACACATGAATGACCTTGCAAACGGCCTAGTGTGACTAGGAATAGACAATATTAAACAAATACCTAGATATTTACGTCCTTAAGTGACTAACCACACGGAAGCATAATATGAACACAATGAATGACACAGAGACCTTGTTTTAAATTTCATAGTAAAATAATAGTGGACAATCTGGGTCATGCTGATGGTTTCTGTTAGATAATCCTTTCAGCGCCATACTGAAAATGTCAATAAAACTATTTGGACACGCTCAGATAACTATGTCATATGAGTTTGTGGTTAGGTAACACACAGTCCGTGACCTAGTAGAAAGAATATGAAAACATATTATTGACCTAGACCATATAAGACCGAACTCACGCCCTTCGAGTTTTGGAAGGTGAAACTCTTGGTGTCATCTAACTGGATGATTTCATCAGTATCCTAATTGCTAACGATTCTAAAGTATCGCGCAATACTTAGTTATGTCTCTGCTTACACTAATGGAAAAGACTATTGACTCTATGTTTGTAATAGTTTTGTTATTTTTTTTACTAAATTCGATATCGATGATCGCCCTTTGGTGTCCAATTAAGTTTGTAGTTCCCAAATTACAGTACGATTGTATCAATGAAATCGTTGCCGAAAGAAGGTCAAGGAAACAGTACGCCACGCTTGCCTTGTGTGGGGAAAAGGGCCAATAGATAATATCTAACATTGTTATAATTTCACTAACCATTTATTTTTCTCTCGTGTCTATTCTATCCGTTGCGACTCCGAAGGTAGAAGGAGGCATTTTAGAATAGGTACCGAGGTAATCGAGATTACTTAAGAGGCAGTTTGTATATCACCAGGGCCCGATTCCACCAAATAATGGTTAAGATCAATTCAAATTGATCTGGGTCAATACGCTAAACGTACATTGAAAAAGGTATATGTCCAGCAGTTGACTGCTGAGCTAATAGATTGATTAATAACACGCTAAGCTCCAAAAGATTTTATTAATGAAATCCGTCAATACGGCATACTTACGGTCCTGGATGAGAAATGGTTACGACTGTCTTTTGCTTACAACGTCCATGTTTTGCTGTCCTTCTTTCCTCTTAAGGAGATCACGTACCTACCTACTTGCCAATAGGATTACAACATAAAGTTGCATTGTTTTATATTTATCTACTACCGTTTCTGTTTTATATGTAGGTTTATAGTCACACCTCCGAGGTTCAGCCCTAATAGCTCTCTAAAAATACATTTCACAATGAACGTCATTACGTTATTATGTTATCATTATCATTTTAGTAATTTTAAAGCTGCATCCACACTTAACACTTTGCTGCCTAGGCTTTTTACCGTATTGTTTTATTTCAAACCCGAAAAGAATGCCTGTGTCGGAACCTCGTCTGTTGTTTAACAGACTTTCAGATGAGGTAGACTTGTGTCCCCAAGGTGTTGATGCCCTGACCGCACACGTAGAGGTAGGTATTGTAGTTGGAATTTAGCTAGGTATCTATAATTATCTCTTTTTCTATTTAAATATTTCCGAGTGCTTTTTAAACACACTAGCGGATAAATCAAAAATACGCCTTAATTTGTTGCTACATGGTGGACATTTTTAACGATACGTTCCAAGTGATTTACTCCCTTTTTCCTTCACAATACCGAGTGCTAAGATCCGAAACCAATCTGTCATAAATTAATGAAATAATGGCGCGAGAATTTTTAGAAATTTGTACCTATCATTTAACATTTAATGAGCAAATATTCAAATACATGTAAAAATTGTGGATAAAATCTGACGTAGAACTGGCCGGCTCCTTGAAATACTAAGCAAAAGTGCTGCAAAGGTGAGATTATTCTGCAGGCAGAATAATGCTGGTAGTGAATTTGCATGAATGAGGAGAATGCTCGTGAAACAGGCTGTGGGGCGGCGGAAGCGGGAGAGAACTCTTCCACCCGAGTTCCGCAGTCGGCGACTTCGACGCCGCCGACGTGTCTTCGCCAAAGCCTATCGGCCTCCATGACCGGGGGGGTGAGTGGGCTGCTCACCGTCCTTACACAAGCAGGCCCATGACGGCAGCGTGACGTGAGGAACATCCTTCCGAGGATTTACAAGGGCCTACCAACCGTAGGCTGTTTAAAAAAAAATGGGAGACTTGCTCAGTGGATGAGCTCACAATCGCCGTAATTAGAGTAGACACTTCCTACACATCCATTCTTCAGGGTGAAATTATTGTGTTAAACTGTATTTAAAATAGTGAGAAGCATCCTTATTACTAGTAACTTGATCCCTGAAACGTGCATTATGTGGTTTTCGGTTTATCATGAACTCTAAATGTAATACACCCGTGTATTTCCTTTTAAAACAGAATATGTTTATCCTTATATCGGGGAGACAGTTTAATCAACAACAAGTTCAAAATAAGAGGTATTTGCGCTAAAAGCGGAAAATAATCGTATTATGGTAAAAAAAAAAACTATAGTGCAGCATACATTAATTATAGTACAATGTCAAAACTTATTGAAGTCTGTGAGTTTGACAATGATGAGAATCCAACGACGCTAAGTCAAGCACTTCTAAGTTCTTGGTCGTACACCTCCCTGGGCTTAACGGAGACAGTATGGCCAGACATTTGCTACCCACGTAGCCTGGATCCAGGTTATGCAAGTTTTTGGGGCAAAGGCGTTTAACATTCAGTTTCGATTCAATCTCAGACTCCCAAATGTCAAAAACGGTATAATACATACATACATACATGTAATCACGCCTTTATCCCCCAGAGGGTTAGGCAGAGGTGAATTAACACCCACATTTCAACAATCTGTATTTGGTCCCACGTAATTGGGGTTAGCCTATTGCCGTATTTCGGGCACTATTGTTGACTCGAGCCATGCATCTGAGGCTGTACATATCTGTCTGATGTTAAAGTTAATCAGCCCTATCCCTTAGTCGCCTTGTATGACACCACATGGGAAGAGAAGGGGTGGCCGAAATTCTACCCTGCGGGGAACCACGCGGCTAATATTATTTTAATATTATATCGAGGCAAAAATAAACAAATTAACTAATATTACGAATCTTTTCCAATCGTGATCGTTTTTGACATTTAATTTTATGTTGACATACAATCGAATCGAAATTGAATTGTTATAAATTAACAGAAATGACCTTCTGACGACGCCGACGGTAGCAAAGTGTGGCCACAACATCAAAGACGACTCTCCTCTAAAATCATATTATTCCCTTTATATGTTTCACAGCTATTCAGTGTAATCGTCATGGGCTGTATATCAGCGAAGGGCTGGGTCACCGATCCCAACGGGAAGGAGCACTGCGTGTACAACGATGACACGAACGCTTGCAACTACGGAGTCGGCATCTCTGTCATCGCCTTCATTGCTTCTATCGGCTTCATCGCTGGGGAGTATCTGTTCGAGCAAATGTCCTCTGTGAAGACCAGGAAACATTATGTCCTCGGTGATATGGGATTCTCTGGTGAGTACCAATTGTTCAACAAATAGAGATTCTTTATAAAAATGTTTTCAATTTAATTGAAATAGCAAAAAATTGAATTGGTCTAGGCGGGGGTTGCACCTTTGATCTTGGCCTCACATACAGGGGCAATGCTTTGACCAGTAAGCTACTAGACCTCACCCGAACCTTCTATATCTGACTTTGAGGCGACAGTGGAACGTCTACCGATATTATAACGAACTATCGGAACCAATGAATGATTTTTCAATCCTATTTTACTATTTTAATCGACTGGAATATTTGGCCTGCAACATGCTTAAAAATTTCAATATGTTTTCAATGTTCGCGGATGAGTTTCTTTCATATTTAACTTATCTTATCGTTGTTCCCGGGCGTCCATCTCGGATCTCGCGGACCGCTTACTCTTCGTCTCAAACGATATAGCTATGAGCTATACACTTTTTATAAGTTAAGATTAGAAAAAGTAAAATGCTCAGACTAGAACCGGCGACTAGTTTCTTACTTGCTTAATTTTTTTTTACTATTCACTTGAAAAATTTCGTTCAACTTTATATAAACGACTGCTCTCCCAATGTCGAAATGAAGTTCTCATCCGTCATCGGGTGTACCTGCCTACTAGCAGATAGGGTTGGCTTCGAATTTTTTGGTGGGGTTACATACATACACTTATAGTCCATCATAAGTACCTAGGTACATACTAAAATAGATATATCCTCTGGATTCCATTCACACTCTCTAGCGTCGTATATTATTACCTATCTTATCTGTGTCAGATTGCCAGCCAGAGCATATAACTTTCTTGCATTGTTGCATTTATTAGTTTCTTAATCGCTAAGTGATAGAGACTACTGAGATTAGCTCAAGAAAACGCTCTCCTCTCTATGACATAGTCTAAGGTACATCTTTATCATTACGGCGGCGTACAATAGAACTGTTTTATTGGCGCCTCTGAGGCGTGGCGGGAGTGAAGCGACTGTTTCGCAGAAGGCGCGGATTCGATCCCGCTCTGTGCACATATTTGTATGTATGAATATTTGCTATTAATAGCTATATAATAGACTATTTACTTTGGAGAGCACGTTAAGCCGTCTGTCACGGTTGTCATACGAACATTCATAGCAGCCTTTAGGTACAGGTTTAATTGGAGCCCATTAAAGGCTGACTAGTTTGAATTTTTTTTATATAGGAAACGTCAATTTGACTTCACCTCGCCTGATGGTAAGCTGAAGGTAAAGTCTCAGGCAAGAGGGTCACCATTACATATACGTACCTGTTAACTATGGTGGCACTCAACTTGACGGCCTCATCAAAAGAGGATTGTCGTCGCAGCATCGTGTGACACCCACCGGTCCCGCTAGTGCTGCAACCAAAATGACTTGCCCGGCTATGCACTTGCTGACCCTTGAACGCAATTCAACCGAGATTGGATTACTATGGATGGTTTTACGCAATCGTGGTCAGTGGTACCCCCTCGGCAGAATTTTGTGGCAAATTTGTGTAACGTAGTAGGTACTATGTTAGAAGTAACACAGTAGGTACTATAGTGTATATTGTACTACAGTGTAACGTACTACTATGATTTATTCTGTGGTAGAACTTCAATATCGCCAATTGATTGTAGAAGTCAGATGGCAGTCGCTTCATGGAAAAAATCGAAGTTTAGCCGCATCAGAGTAAGACTGGAAAATCGATCCCAACTGACTTGGAAAAGATAATGATTGGCTCTATAACATTTTCATCAATCGTTATCGTTATGAATTTGACATGATATTATGCAGTATTTATATTTGAGAAAGTTCACGTAACCTGCAAAGGTGGGGCTCAATTGTATTGATTCACCGGAGCTCATTTTATCTCTGAGATCAATGGCTATAGAAGTTTCGTAAATCAAACACGGCCCGATATGCCTCCCGATATATCAATAAATTTTGTGCTGGAACATATTAAAACTCGGAATGGCAGTAATGGCACCACCTCTAAAACCTTTTTTCTTAATATACCTAGCAACATAGGTATGTATTATATTTATCTACTCTGGTACTATAATACAAAGATTATAAAATTGAAATTAGAACTCTTATGACAAACATTACGCACAGGCCAAAAAAAAAGTTTTATTACGATACAGGTCTTGTATGGACACCTATATCATAAAATAACTTTTCGACACCCTTACTCATAAAGTGGTGTTTATCACATGGCTTTTACACTCATAAACTATGCTATTAAACACTTGTGCTTTTTTTTTCTTGATCGCACTAGTGTTTTATTTTATATTCCATCAAATTAAGTTGGTACCTCGCTGAAAGATATTATACATGCATTCTATTTGTTCTTAACTTAACTGGGTTATAGTTTTATTTTTAAATCTCGGCAAAAGTTTTGACTTAGATACGTTTCGTTTCAACGTAAGACTAAAAATAACACTATTTTAAAAAAAAAAGTAGTGTACCACCTTGAATATGATAAATTTTCAACAACTTATTTACTTTAATTAATAATTCAACGTGAAACAAATTTATAAATACATAAAAATTAGATTTTTTACATTTTGCGTTTTGGCTGTTTAGCGTAATTGCTCGTGCCTACGCTCCAATCTGCGCGCGCATAGATAACACGCCGCGCGCTGAAAAAAATATATTAGCGCGGCGTTTTCAACAAATTTTCCGTCTGTGCTGTGAGCATTGTTTATTTAAGTACGAATAATTGATCAACACGTTTAGAATGTCAATCTCTAGTATAGAAGAAGACCGATACGTTGATATGACGCCGCCGGAAATATTAAGTGTGGCACGAAATGCCAGTGATAGCCTTTTGCCTCCAAAATCCAGGGATAAGTACATGGCAGTTTATGAAACCTTCATTAAATATAAAATATGTTTTTTTTACTCGTAAGTGTGTCGAAAAACTTTGTATGACACACTTGAGGTATGGTCATTACACTCTCGGTTTCCTTGCAGCCCTCGCCTTCGGCTCGGGCTGTGCAATATCACCTTGAATATGATAATGTGTAATGACCAACTTACCACACTTGTATCATAAATAACTATTTTAATCATAACGATACACCTATACAACCTCCATCTGGACTAAACCTCTACTTTAAAAAAAGAATCCGCCGATTCGGGAAAAAAAAAGAAACACGCATGCGCAATCAATGCTTGCGCCTTGGCGCCTTGGCGCTATTTGTTCTATACATTTAAATTAAACATAGTTTGGGTTGGTTTGTAAAATAAATTAGTTAATGTATTATAGTATGAGAGTAGATAAAGTAGTGTATGACACTGTACATAACTTGGTCTTATAACACTCGTGTGATAATATAAAAAAACTCGCCTACGGCTCGTTTTTTTAAAACACACTCGTGTTATAAGAACCCTTATTATGCAACAGTATCATAAACTACTATTATACAAAAATATTAAGTACTAGCGTCCCACCCCGGATTCGCACGGGTGGCAAAAACGTTTCTGTGGATTTCGTACGGAACCCAAAACTTTTTGGAAAGCCAATATAGCCTATGTTACTTACGAAGAATGTCGCTTTCTAATGTCTAAGAATTTTTAAAATCGGCGCAATAGTTATTGAGCCTTCATTACAAACAAACTTACAAATCTTTCCTCTTTATAAGATTAAGATTACTAGCTGACCCGGCGAACTTCGTACCGCCAATATTTTTCCGCCCGCGTGGCGTCAGATCCCGTTCCCGCTGCACCCCCTACTATATTAAACATGTATTACACATATAAACCTTCCTCTTGAATCACTCTATCTATTAAAAAAAAACACATGAAAATCCGTTACGTAGCTTTAAAGATTTAAGCATATAAAGGGATATAGGGACCGAGAAAGCAACTTTGTTTTATAGGTACTATGTAGTGATTATAGACGATCCGCCCCGGCTTCGCACGGGTGGTAAAAAACGTTCCCGTGGAAATCCAATATAGCCTATGTTACTCAGGGTGAATACAGCTTTCCAATGGAGAAAGAATTTTTGAAATCGGCACAGCAGTTTATTCATTACAAACATACAAAAATAGTAGTGTAGATGTAGTTAAAGAATGATATCAAAATAGATTGTATAGTCTAATATATAAAATTCTCGTGTCACAGTTTTCGTTGCCATACTCCTCCGAAACGGCTTGACCGATTTTGATGAAATTTTGTGGGCATATCGGGTAGGTCTGAGAATCGGCCAACATCTATTTTTCATACCCCGATTCGCGATAACCGACATCCACGCGGGCGGAGCCGCGGGCGACAGCTAGTACTATTATAAGTTTTCAATCAGTGCGTCCTACCCGTCATGACCTACGGAGCCGAGACATGGACACTCACGGCACGGTTGGTCCATCAGTTCAAAGTCGCTCAGCGAGCTATGGAGAGAGCTATGCTCGGAGTTTCTCTGAAGGATAGAATCCGCAACGAATACATCCGACAGAGAACCAAAGTTATCGACATAGCTCAAAGAATCAGCAAGCTGAAGTGGCAATGGGCTGGCCATATCTCACGAAGAACCGACAACCGTTGGGGTAAACGTGTTCTTGAGTGGAGACCGCGACTCGGCAAGCGTAGTGTAGGACGCCCTCCGACCAGGTGGGATGACGATCTAAGAAAGACTGCAGGCAGATGCTGGATGCGGCAAGCTGAAGACAGGGCGCTATGGCGCTCATTGGGGGAGGGCTATGTCCAGCAGTGGACTAATATAGCCTGATGATGATGATGATGATGATTATATAATCTGTGTTTTGGGCCTCTTTACTGTCTACTAGTACATAAGGAGATACTTATTACATGATTGTCCTCTACTTTTTTTATATAAATAATCACATTTCGTCAAGAGCGAACAAATATTCGACAAACAGAAGAAAGACTAAAGTACTAACAATACTAACCTACTTATAATTGAATTTGAGGTCGAAATAATTGACCTGACTAATTTTACAGATTTAAATGGTCCATCATACGTGTCTCGTAAGTTTTATTGAAAGATACTTGTATAAATGCGTTTGATAAACCATAACAGCGAACACGCCGCAAAGGTTTCACACGGCGAGAGGAAAATTTACCTATGCCGATGTACCTATTACCTGAGAAGTAAATCCCCAGAACTAAGGACAGTGAACTGCTCTTTTATAACGAAATTGAGTATCTGGGGCCATTTTTACTAGACGTACCTAAGCCAACCTTATCCGCCAAACTGACAGGTCACGGGCGAGACACCGGCTCAGGTTTTTTTTCGGGATTAGGGTATCAACCGGCAATCGCTCCCGTAAACGCCAAATGTGGATGGATGGATGGAGGTATATTTGTTACTCTGTCATATAAAAACTACTAATGTATTTTAATGAAACTTTGCAATAATGTACCTTATACATCAAAATAACACATAGGCTACAATTTATAACGATAACCGAAATGAAAGCGGTAACTGACGTCCACGCGGGCGGAGCCGAGGGCAAAAGCTAGTAGCTAATAATAAAACTTACTCCGTCCCAGGCTCCAAAGTGCAAGCTTGGCAAGAAGCATCTTTAATCTTTGTTTGTTTATTTTTGAAAACTTACACTGAGGTAAAGAAAAATAGGTCACGTGGGAAATGATGGTATTTTTTACGCTTCAGTCCAGAGTTTGGCCGTAATCCGAAGTTTACAAGATCAAAGTTTGTTAACTACCAATTAATACACGGAATTTACCTATATACGTGCCTATTGGGATAACAGAATTTCTATACTCAACAAGTCTCGTCCAACCTTAACAAACAATTTTATGCTTGTAAAGTTCGTCCTAATTTGTTGCTTAAGGGCAGAAAACAGAATCAGATTTTATGATCGGACCTTTAGTTTACAAAGTACTCTAGTTTAGCACGTAGTGAAGCATGTACGAAATGTAGTTATGACCTTTCCTACAATGTTGTTGTACAAGTTGTCCATCAGTCGAAAGATCTTCTTGACTGTACACCTTTCCCCTAGAGATACGGATTCTCACCATTTCAATAGATCCCTTAATGAATCCACGGATACTTTGCCTTCTCTTGTTTCATCTAGCTATGATTTTTCTTGCTCGCCTTGAAGGACTACTCATGTAATCTACAGACTTCCGAGTCGACAACAGCTGAAGTGCTATTAAGAGGAATTTTACTTACTGTATTTCTTTTACTTTTCTATCGTGACAAGTTTGGATGTCAGCTGTCCCCAAGATCCGGTATTTTTGTCTTGCATATGCAAGATTAATTTAAACTGAGTAAAAATATGGTGCCCAATGTACCTACAGTAAATTTTACACTGAATAAATTTCATGCCTAGGTGGATGCTGGGTAAAATGTGAATAAATTAGTATCATAAGTAGGTAAATATATAAAACAGTAGTGTTGTACAATATGGGATACATTCAAATTAACCAAATAAGCCCCGAGGAGTTAGCGGTTAGTCATTATAGAACTTCGCTAGCCATTACTTCTGGGCTTCATCAGCAGGTCAAATGATAATATGTCATTGTCAATTTTTATTTGATGATATTTTACTATTTAGGTACATACACTGATCCCGACGTTTCGGTTTCTTTTCAGCTGCTTAGATCTGAAAAGACACTATGTATTTTGGGACAAGTTCTACATATACCTAAATTAAGAGAGGAACCTATGGTCTCTTTAAATGTGAATGAGTGTTATAATTGATTACTTCTAAACTGGGAATGTCCATATTTACAGCATTCTGGGCGTTCCTGTACTTCGTGGGCTTCTGCTACCTGTGCAACGCGTGGGGCAAGACTGAGAGCCCCCCCAGGGGCACCGCCAACAACATGCAGGGCGCGATCGCTTTCTGCTTCTTCTCTATATTTGCCTGGGTAAGTCTATCTAATCTCCTTAAAAGCCGAAAACTAGCCAAGGTCTCCGAGGTGAAGTTTGTAAGTAAGTCCTCAGATACAAGCGGGACCCCACGCGAGGATTAAGTTAAGATGATGATTAAACTGATTTTAGTCTGTCGTTTATTTTAGGCATGTTATCTATCTAACTTTACTGAAAATATATTAAAAGTAGATATTTGCACTTTGCACTACCACTGGTACTACAGGTAGCGCCATCTTCTGGTTCTTGTAGTCTACGAGTACTCTGGTATTAGTAGCGCTCATCGTGTCTATCAAGGGTCATTGAGTTTTTATTTCAAAACGGATAAAAATGGTTACTTTATGGCCTGGAATGGCAGACTATTAACGTAAATGAACCAATTCAAATTCTATGTAATAACATTTTTGCTAGTACGTTGATGTAATTTGTTTATTCATGTGTATTAATTTCGAGGATTAATGTAATGATAATTTGCATATTATCAAGTTGAGTGCGCAAAAATGTGTCCTTAAAACACATCGCACAAAACTATTCCTTCCTTCCTTCTTGGCGTCTTTTGACCCGATGCTTCTAACTGTTATAATATCTTAACACGTACATGCGAACAACGTATATATACGTCAAAAATTGGTAACGTTACTGTGGCACAGCGTATAATCACGGCCATCAACAACTCGGTTTATAGAGCACAGCGTACTACGGCCCCTGGAAATACTATTATTTAAAATTTTCGTTAAATGTGCCACTTCACATCAAGCTCTCAAAACTCTAGTGCTACACCGTATCGAATTGTTTCCGTCTTCGGTGGCATTCCGTTTTGATTACAAGTTACCTACTTTGTAAGCACACAACGTGTTGGCATTTTCTACATGAATTTCAACGTCTCTAGACTATGACTATGTATTCTTATACATCATCCTTAGTTATTTGGACAACGATCGAGCAACGTCTCATGACGTTGCTCGATTTTGTATGGGAAAATGGAGTGCTCTATTATCGTATATAGACGTATATAAACTTTGTTCGCATGAACGTTATAAAAGCTGAATACGTCATTTAGATGATAACAAGTGATTAATTAAGATACTTATATGTTTAAGTACTATATATATAAACAGCTACGCATTTAAAGAATGATCCCTTCTAACTATTTCGTTTTTATCAGTAGGTATTGAAATCATCATCTGTAACATGAAATTTGTCGGGTCCCAGGTGGCGTGCGCCTTCTTCGCATTTCAGCGCTTCCGCGTGGGCGCCGACTCGGCCTTCGCCCCGGCGTACGAGGTGGAGGGCACCGTGGGCAGCCCGGGATCTTTCCCCGCCTACCCCGCCGCACCCGACCCACAGCCCGCTTACAGCGAGCCTCCTTTCTCCCAACATTCTACTGGTAAGTTGTATTGAAATAAATTAATATCAATCAAACATGTTACACTATTTTTTTTCTCTAAGTTCTGTCAACATTTCTACGGAAGAATTTAAAACGTTGTGTCATGTAGAATTTTAAAGTGTTTATATTTAACATTTAACAAAGGTGTGTTACGTGTTCAGAGTTAATTCTACTATCTAGTATAACTTTAAAATGTGTGAAAAGGTTTAGATGTTTCACATATCGCCAGATTCCTAACGAGTGCTAGACAGGGCAGTCGTGTTTCATTTTTTTAGATGTTATTTTCAGTATTTTAGTAATGAAATTATTTTCAATTTCAGGAAACATCGACTACACGGCTCCTACCTACTAAACTAGCTCGTGACGTCAGGTTAATAAGTTTAAATCAAATTTAATTTGCAATACCACCCCAATACCGGCAGTATTTATTATATTACTGCAAAGCTAGTAAATACACTCAACAGACATTGTACTTATTCCTATACGGAGCCACTATTTTAAATTCACTAAGATCGGATTTCACCAGTGAAGATAGTTCTGCTCTAGTTAAATAGTTATATTTCACGTTTGGCACAGTAAAATTCATTGCTACAACGTGATAACCTTTTTTAGTTTGAATTGATAAATTGGTGAAATCCGTTGTATTTAATTAACTACCGACAATTGACTTGAAAGTCGATGTTGAACCAAAAGTAAAATATCCTGTACATAGTCATACTAAATGTATGGTGAACACAAATCGTTATAGATACTCATGTCCATAGTTGTGTTAGATCGAAGCTTATTTTTCTATTTATTTATTAAGTGTAGTCATAATCATTCATACCAAAGGTCATGTAAATTTTTACGTAATTTTTATTCAATAAAAGTGTATGTAAAGTCGTGTATCGCTTCACAGTACCTGCTTAGGTATCTTGACAATATTCAATCAATATTTAAAGTAATTTACCATTATATTGTATGTACATAACAATATATTCTATACAAATATACCTATGTGAAATATAAATACATATTATAATCATGACACCTATATGGTCAAAGGAGTTTGCTAATATTTGACACCAGATGGCGCCGTTAGTATATTGCGTCAAATGTGCATGGTGTAAGTGGTGCCATCTAGTGAGTAAATTAGCGAATAATTGCATATATATTCTGTATCTTCGGCGATGCTATCAATTTTTTTCGATATTTACATGAATCTCATCTTATATGTGCTGTCACAATCTCATTTTCAATTTACTTTTTATTTTGTCAAAGATTCGCATGTCTTCTAGTTACTTTGAGCGTGAGATAATAAAGTGTGGTTTATCAGTAATCGTAACATCGTGTAACTAGCTTGAAAAGTTGTGCAAAAATCTCATAAAACTAGTAATATGTATTAGTAATATGTACTCGTATACAGCATATCGTATTTACTTTAATATGGTTGACACAAATATTAATTCATGTGCAATACTGTAATAACTACTATTGAATTCAAAAGCTTAGAACTGTAGATTAGGATAATTGTGTCATATGATAAGATGCTACTTAAAATAAGGTTTTAAGTTATTGTGTAAAGATCTCTTTGTTTTTTCATTAAAGTACATCATGTAGTTCTAAAATATGGGTCAAACTGTTGTTGAAGCGTTAATCAGATTATTATATTATTCAATAAGCTCATAATTGTATGATTATATCAATGTAATGCATTATCCAACCAGAAAACAAAAAAACCTGTAATTGCTACATTTAATCTATAATAATAGCATACATCTAACTATGACGTTAATATATTACATTACTTTATATTGTTACTATGATATATATAATACTTAAGTATAGACTAGAATCTCTTAATATCTACGAATGTAACATATTATTCGATACGGTACAGTCAGTATTAATAAATAAACATAGTTATCTTATTAAAATAGCAGCTTTATTCAAGATCATAGTATTTTTTTAACATACAAATGATATTCTAGAATGCTATCTCATAGATGTATAATTTATTTTGGGGCACATTTTACTTATCACCCCTGAATATTTTTTTAATAATAGGTAGGTACTATTGATACTGTTCGTGTAATTTGAACTCTCATAGAGTGCTTACAAGGTCTAAATCTGAGTACAAAACAGCAACCTACGGGTGAAATTAAAATGTGTCTTTTAGGGCTTGTCGAGAAGTTGGCTTGCTGACATTTTGGTGTTTAATAAAGAAATTTTTGTAATAAATATGTGGTTGTCGTACACACTATTTATAGGAATGTGAGCGTGTCAGATACTCTATAAAACTGCGGTCACTATTGTATATGTCTCATTATTTATATAACATGTATGTCGAAATATATGTAGGAAAATGTGTGCAATAATGATTTAGCAATCTAAATTCTATTAAATATTTAAGCAAAATATATACGCATGACTTTGATGTGATGGGCTTTACAACAACATCAGCCAGCCTGTAGTTGTCGTCACTTCCCTAGCTTGCACTATTGTTTGTAAAAAAATTGTTAGCAATAATCTAACGTTCGGATGTTAAAATTCACATTTTATGAAGTTGATAGAAATACTTTATTTTTTGGTGTGCAACTTAATAAAAATGGTGTAAAATTCATCTGAATTTGTATGTGAAGTTCATATCAGTCGTATGTCTTAACGGTACCGAATCAATGAACTTGGTAAATGCAAAATAAAAATGGTATAATTAAAAATATTGGCATTGACTTCATAATAAACTTCCCTGTGAAAATATATTTAGCCCTTTAAACACATGATTGGTAATAATTTTTGAAAGTTTAGCCCGAGTCGCTAAACTGTAAACGTTGAATCTATAAATAAAACATAGCATTAGGCGTAGTTTTATGTAATACTTAATTTATGTTGTTTAGTCTGTTCTGATGATAATAAAAAATCTACTAAACAATAAAAAAATATTGTAATAAGTGTTGACATTAATGCTAAAGTCGTTCAGTGTTCGGTAAATATTTAATAATAAGAAGAATGTATAAAAAGACTTATTTATTTTGTCGTTTATTTATTTGTATCATATTTCTATCATACCAAAGATATTATGATGAAGAGAATTTAGAAAACTTGAATTCCAATGATAGAAACAATTTTCCGTATTGTTACTCACCAAATGTCGCCAATGTTTTCGGTATGGATTGTAGATGGCGCTACTAGTTTAAACATAAATGACAGAATATACCTAACAAAGAGTCAACCAATTTCAATAAGGTGTTAGAAAATTAAATTATTCTTTTGTCTGTGATTCTTTTGGCACAGAACCTAACGTTCAGTGAATTTTACAATGTTGGAACAGGTCGCCAGTACATCAAAATCGTAAATATGTATCTGTCTAAACGTGTAGCGCCTCTGGCGGTAAAACATTGAACTATTTCATGATTTCTAAGAAATAACTTTATACCGTCATAAGAAAGTGAAATACATTTATTGTGAATTTTATTTATTCAATTTGGTGTCGAATTGAGTTGATTGTAACGGTGTACATTTTGAATATAATAATTGTCGATTGAATTTAAATAACGCATTGAAAATTGAAATACGTATAATAAAAATCGTCGTGACCTATTATCGAAAAATAAATGTTTGTACTTAACTTTATTGTATTCACACGAATAATTCTGCTCAAAAGTAATAACAAAAAGTAAAAATCCCAACTACGGGACTTTTTGAAAACATACATTTTGGCGGTAAAAAGGTACCAACTATTTAGGTGATCTATGGCAAAGGTACGAACGTTTGTTCAAGACGTTTTGTCGATCCTATACAAATACAACACGTATATCCACTTTTTTGCTTCACCGCGGTCGTCTGATAGAACCGTTGACTAGATTACGATGATTAACATAATTCAACTAGGACGCCATCGAGAATCTGTATCAGTTGTGCAGTGACCTGCTTTTGTTGATAACAGCTTTGTAATATGAATCAGAGCAGTCTGGCTAGGCTATCTTTAGATAACGTTATATAAGCAAATATAGAACATCTCTTATCTTATTTGTTGATAAACCTACGTAAATATAGATAAGATTTTTGTCAAACATTTCTATAAATAGGTACCTACTAGACAAGCAATTTTGAACAAAAATTGTGTCACTTCACTGTTCGGGGGTGCGGGGATAACTGCTAAACTATTTAATAGGAAAATACATCTACATTAGATATTTTGGGATGCCTACATTTTATCATTTGCTTTTTGAAGGGTTCATGAAATACGCCCCCAGTTGTTGAAGCCACAGTGTCTAGGTGGGCTGTGCTTGTTTGCCACCCAAGAGGTATATGAAAAACTGTTTTCGTGCTATAATCTCCATGGATACCTCCCGTTTTTAAGGCACTACCCTCGCACCCCGACTGACCGTGGGCCATTTACGGCTTTGAGATGGCCCCCTCGGGACTCGGGGTCATGCAATACCTACATATTCTGTAACATTTTTACTGAACGACACCATCTGACCTAAACAAACAAAGCTTTATACAGACAGAGGTCAAACTCACGTTTTTCTTTCTAATCGAATTGAAGTCACGCGTTTTGGCAACGTGATGTTTACTGAATTAGGTCCCAGAAATGACTTGACTCTAGCCTCCAAACGCACAAATAAGTGACATGTATATTACGTATGTTTAACTTGTGTCGATAATTATTATACATTCAGATGTACACCCATGTAATGTGTGTTAAATGTTCGATAGTGTGCAAATGAAATATTGGTAAATAAAAGATTACATAATTGAAATAATAGATATTGTGGACGATTTGTTTTATTTCTCACTTCTGTCATGAACACCTCTGTTTTTTTAATTTCAGATAGTAAGAGACTTGAGTTGCCGGTTTATTGCAATTAAAAAATAGTTATGTGCCACCAGCATCGAAAGTTGTTGATAAATTAAATTTAGTACAGATTTTTGTAGGTTATTTCATAGTTAGCTCATATGAATAGTGTACGAAACTAAAAAACTTTTTAATTAAAATATAATAAAGCCAAGCCACAAACATTGTCGATAGTTTCGAGCACGTCACTAAGCACTAAAAGCTGGTATCAGTTTTTCACAATTTGAATTAAAAATAATAAGGGTAATGGACTGCTGAGACGAGATCTCGGGTTCGATCCCAGGTTTTCCATGGCACACACCAATGACCTTTCGATGCTTTTCGAAGTTATGTGTGTATTTATCGCAGGTTTATAAGTGCCCAGTTAATGGCAATAGGCTCGCCACCTATTACATTGGGACCTGAACATAAACCGGCGAAATGTGGGTGCTAGCACCTCTGCCTACCCCTTCGGGGATAAAGGCGTGAGTTTATGTTATGTTATGTATTTAAAAAAGGTGACTATACAGTTGCGTAGAAACGTTCGTCGCCTTTATGGAAGTATTTATTAGTCGGTGCCCTTACCATGAAATAGGATCGTGTCGATCGATCGGTTCGTAGGATGTAGAAGCAATTTACCATCATGTTTTCTTTTTTTTTATACCACTTAGGTGGTAGAGAAGCACACGGTCCACCTGATGGAAAGGGTTTTTTTTTTTTTTTTTTTTTACCTACACCCCTGCTTTCTTTGCAGGGTCCGTTTTACAGTAATAATTAAAGACTTCCTAATTAATTCCTAATCTTTCCTCTTGCATTCTGGCCTCTTTTTCATTCAAGTTCTATCAGTTATTCCTCTCGCACATTCATACAGTCTTTCATGCTCTGATGGGAGTGGGGGCATCCGGGATTTTGTGTACCTACTCTTGCTTCCTAACTAATTTCTCTATGTTTTATTTATTAACAAAAGGTTACATTTCTTCTTAAATCTAATACAGTAGGTTCCTAAGGCTAAAACATTTTATTTTACAACTGCAGCTATTCTATACATTATGCTTACAATTTATGTGTCTTATTCTATTACATTAATTTAATTCTAGATAATTTTGAGCTAGCATTTTACCACTTTATGTTTATCTATGCCAGACATAATTATACCTAGCATAATTGGCTAACATAGAATTTCACACCCGGTTTCTTTCATTTACCGTCTTGACTATTTTCTTGGCATAGTTAATTGTAAGGTCAGTGTGTTCAGTCATGAGTGTTTGTATTTCGTGCATGTCTGCTTTAAGTCCAGTGGCGATTTCCAAGTCAATCCTTTCCTTGTCGTGGATGGGGCAACTCATCAGGAGGTGAGCCACCGACTCCGGGACCCCAGGCTCACAGGCACACGATGGGTCCGCCTTGCACTTGAATCGAGTCAAGTACTCGGAGAACCCACCGTGTCCCGTGAGGAACTGGGTTGTAGGGCCCTCTATGGTGATCCTCCTGACGATTTTGAAGGCCTCTATCGCATCGGGGAAGAACATTTTAGTGGTCGACGCCGTTTCACCTTCCCGGTAGCGTTTATTCCACTCGTCAAGAGAGCCATGACGTATGGCTCTCTTGACGAATGAGATGGGACACTGGTCATAATCTGGCCTTTTCTTAAGTTTTAGAGCGGCCTCCTTCGCCAGGCAATCCGCCCTCTCATTACCCTCGAGGCCGACATGGGCCTTTATCCAGTAGAGGGAGACGCTCTTGCCACGCTGTTTACAGCGGCCAAGGGCGTCCCTGGTCTCTACCGATAGAGGGTGATGAGAGTACGGATTGGCTATGCTAAGGAGAGCCGCCCTGCTGTCACTAAAGATCCCGAATGCGGCCGCGGTGTGCCGCTCGACCTCGCATGCCGCTTCGCGCAGCGCCAGGAGCTCCGCCTGGTAGACGGTGCAATATTTGGCGAGAGCAAGCTTGCGGGCCTTTGTCTCGGACTGGCTATTCCATATAGAAATAGCAGCCCCGACGCGACCCTCAATCCTGCTCCCGTCGGTGAATATTCTAAAATCGTGATGTTCGATTGCATCTAATTGTTCCTCGTCTACCACGCTGTCAAACTCCAAGCGCATATACTCGGCGGGATGCGGGGCCACCGAAATAGGTGCCGGCCGTTCGATCTCCCTGTCCCCAAGCCACGGCTGGTGCACTCCTCTCTTGGCCTCGTATAATGAGGCCACCTCCCGAACTCGGAGGTCCAGAGGGAGTATACCAGCCAGCAGCACTGCCGAGTGCAGGGAGACCGTCCGGTAGGCTTTTACAATTTTTTGGGCGAACACCCGCTGTACCGCATTCAGTTTCCTCTTGACGCATATTTTGTTGGCTGCCTCATGCCAGGCACAGGCTCCGTACAGGATGGTGGGCTCAATTACCGCTGTGTAAATGGTCCGGATCACCTCGGGGTGAAGCCCCCAGGAGATCCGGGCCGTTCTCGCTAGTTTTTTATAAATAACAATTGCCTTGGAGCACACCTTCTTGATATGACTATTGAAGGTTAATTTGCAGTCAATTATTAGCCCTAAGATTTTTATTTCGCGGGACAGGGCAATGCCCACCCCGCCCATGGTCAAGCGTGGGTTGTCGTATTTCAGCTTATTGGTAATCACCATCGCGCAGGTCTTGTGTGGAGCAAATTTTAGCTTGTTCTTGACGCCCCACGCTCGAACACGCTCGAGGGCAGCATTGGCCCGTCCCTCGATTTCAAGTGCGGTTTCTCCTTCGAAGACGAGAACTACGTCATCCGCAAAGGCCTGAACGTAGTTCCCGTCCTCCTCGAGGAGACGAAGTAACGGATCCAATAGCAGGTTCCACAGCAAGGGACCCGTTATCGAACCTTGGACACACCCTTTTTGGGTACCTCTTTTGCACTCTGCCCCTGCGTACCTCACCCGCACTGTTCTCTCCGTGAGGTAGCTGCTGACAACTCGCCTCAAGTTCACGGGAATCTTTTCCTCAGCAAGTCGAACTATGATTGCCGGCCACCAAGCGCTATCGAAGGCGCCCTCTATGTCCAAGGACACTAGCGTGACGATCCTCTTTTTATAGAGTCCGTCACGCACGCGCCCCATTAGGTCATAGAGGGCGTCGTCGGTGCCCCTACGTGGCATAAAGCCGTACTGGCGAGTACTAATCCGCGGATGTAAGAAGAACTTGAGCCGAGCTGCCAACATTTTCTCGTACAGCTTCCCAAGCACAGGCAGGAGCCCAATCGGTCTGTACGATTTGGGGGAGCTGTACGAGTCTTTGCCTGGCTTTCGTAATGCGACGACCGTCGCCTCCTTCCAAGGTCTGGGGAAGTACTCGAGAGCCAGGCATTTGTTTATCAGGGCCAAGAACAGTGCCGGTGCACAGTTAATAGCGTGCGTGCAAATATCGGCTGTAAAGCCGTCAGCCCCCGGTGCTTTTTTGGGGTTAAAAGAGTTTAGCGCGTCCCTGAGTTCGCCACCGGTGAATGGCGGGTCACAAAGGTCACCTTCCCTCCCGTCATTAACCGTTTCGGCTAACGCGCGAGTTATCCTGTGTTCCTCGGTGTCCTCCTCGACCCGGTCCTCCGGGTAGAAGACCGAGGCGAGGAGCCCCGCGGAGTCCCCTGCGTCCAATACAACCCCGTTGTCGTATAACGGTGGATCTTCTTCCCTTGCTGTGGACCTCCCTATAACTCGGTAGATCCCTTCCCAGACCCCTTCTCTGTCCTGTTTGGTGCAGAACTCCACCCAACTCGCAGTTTGTGCTAGTTTTACCTCCGACACAAATCTGTCCCTTCGCTCGAGGTACTGGTTCACAACATGTTGTCTGCGGATGGGAGCAGCATGCCTGATTCGGCGCCTGAAGGTTACGACCTCTCTCCTCATTTGGCTGAGCTTCTCCGACCACCACGGCACAGATAGTGTTTGCTTATTACTTTTCCGGGGTATGGTTTGGTTGCAAGCGTCCACTAAGCATTTATTAAACACCTCCAGCTTTTCTTCAATCTCCCCGGTTGTTTCTATGTTTGCGATCGTGTCGACAACCAAGTTGTCCGCCACCAAGGCGTTGGACATTTTCTCACGAAAAGCTGTCCAGTTCGCTTTCTTGGTGTTGAACAACCTGGTTGTCCTTGTGATACTAAAACCTTTGGATTTAACTAATTTTAGCTGAAGTTCTATGCCGATGTGGTCGGAGCCGTTCGCCACGCCTTCGTTGCACCTCCAGCCGTCGACCAGCCCCAGCATCTCTCCTGAACATACTGTCAGGTCGATGTAGCTGCAGTACCTCTTGCCTCCCCTGACCGTGTCGAAGGTGGGCAGCTTATTGTCGTTGAGGATGTGTAGTCTCATCTGATGGAAAGGGAGATGGAAAGGGTTACCGTGGCCTATGGACGTGTGCTACACCAGGGGCATCACACTCGCGCTGCCGACCCTGTTAGAACAGAGTTTATGTGCCGTCAGTGTTGAAGATACAGCAGGACAAGCCTTAGGTCTTCCCACTGACAGCACAAACTCTCCAGTGAGCTCTGGCACCTTACTCACCGCCGGGAACACAACACAAGGTTATTATGACCGCGGTATTCTGTAGGGCGGAGGTACTTCCCCAGTCGGACTACTTAATTGGGCGGAAATACCGCTTTTTTCTACCTCATTAGTACATGTACATTTACCTATGTTCTATCCTATGAGATAATAGTGATGTGATGTGAAATAAAAATCAAGGAATGCTTTCTGCTCTCATTTTATTTGACACTTTTACTTACAATTAAAATTATCACAAATAAACAGTGAAAGTTACTGATGATTCACAGAATCTAATAAAAAATAATGTCAGTGGGTTGATGTTTCTTTTATCAACTTGACACGACGACATGAAGTGGCAAATTGTTAAAAACTAAAGATGCTTGCATCGCAAATTATAACTACAGAATCACTATTATTAAAGTCTTATCTAAAAAAAATATCGTAACATTGTTCTGTAAGTTTCAGAATTAAATTGACAAATATTTTCCCGCCCACTGATTGAAGTTCTTGAACGTCTCCAAAAAAAAATTTAGGGTGAAACCCTACATTTTGTATAGCTCGTGGATCTTAGAATGAGCATGAAAATGAGATGCAAATGTCAAATATTGTTTGTCTTATAGTCTATTAAAACAACCTTTATTCAATTAAATGTAATTCTCAAGTCTAGCTGCTCCAACTGTGAGGTTTTATAACTCGTTCAGATACAATCTTCAAGATTTTGAACCCGCTAAGTATTGCTTTGTACTAGCTTTCGGAAACGATGGAAAAAGTGCACTAGTCAATTTTATTCTTTTTTTCAAGTGCCGCGCCAAAAAAAACTTATTACCTCAAACCACATTATAAAATGTTTTGTACATTCAGGCTGACGGCCATTCTTTAAAAAAACGTTCGTAATTAAGATCTTTTTGCCCCCACTTCCTAAGTTGTTGAACAAGGCTACACACAGCACATTAAAAATTGCCGCATTCGACAAGACTCCTCCCACACGATGACGTAGGTATAGATCGAAAATCAAAGTTGACAAAATGCGAATTTTAATAATCACGCTTCTCTTCTTTCGGTGATGCACCCGGTTGCTTCTGAATATTTTATCACGGAGCCCGGGGTAGTCTGACTTTCCTATCCCGAGTGGAAAATCTACTTCAAAGACGACGCCGTTGATCGGCATATGTTAGTAAAGACAACCGTGATAATGTAATGCATGTAAAACTATTCGAATACTTTTTAAAATATTGGTTGGAGGATTCTGCTTTAATTTTTGAAGCAGCTATGTAAAAGATTTAAAGATGGCGAAATATTGCGTAACGCTTTTTATGCATAGCCCCCAGGCAGTTTAAAATATTTGGCACGGAGCACGATATTGTCCGTACTGAACGAAGTTTTTCAAACAACATGAAGATGCGGAAGACGCAATGATATAATCTAGGGCAAAAGAATATATTTATACTGTTTTACTACCCACACACGCCTCAAATCACGTGTCGGGAGACCACCGTATGATCCATAATTGAGTATTTTACAAAAAAATATGTAGGCGGTGTCGCAATACTGCAAAGTTACAATATGTTAATACAATAATCAAGAAAACTGAATAGGTTGAAAGTCTTGAACCTAAATCGCGATTTAAAAAAACGGAACTACGTGTAATATAACACGGACGAATTTGAATATTACTACTGCAAAAAGATCCAGATCTATTAAATCCGACTCTGACCGACCGCGGGACGTCTGTACAGGGTCGCACTGACATGGAAGTTTCTCCATAATTTAATTTCTCACTAAATACCTACATACGAAACTAAATGATATGTTGGTCGTCAGCCAAGAGGTAAGTAGTCTCGGGGGCCCAACTGCCCAAATGCTATCCTAATTATATTGCCAATCCGATACAAGTTTAGAAGTTATTATTGTGAAAATACAAAAGATCGAGTCCCATGTCCCTAAACGAAAGACATTAAAATCATAATTTTGACTTTCAAGATGGACAATTTTCAATGGAATACTAACCTAAAGATTTAATACAATTTCAAGTCATTATTTGTAACAGCATGTCGTAAACATATAAACGACGATTTTATATACTTAAAGCTAAAACACTGTTAGACAGTTACATTCATCATACATCACTGAAGCGTCTAAATTAAACTTAAACTTAATATCACTGTCACCAGTACTAAAAGGAACTGAATAGGTGCAGAATCCACACAGATCTAACTTTTTAGATTAAGCTTTGGGATGCAAAGTAATTAAGAATTTAATTATTCTTACAATAATTATTACTACAGGCAACTAAACAATTTGTGTTAAATTTCGAAATTGGTACCAATTGCAGAAAGAAATGTGAATAAACTATTGTATTTTTTTTACAATAATTGAAATATAGACAAGTTTCAGCATTGGGAAGACGAGATTTACCATTTAAAAGTATTTTATTATCACTTTATCACCATTAATTAGTGAATTGTCTGTGAACGAAACAAAGAGTTGTTTATGGACCACTCTACACACAAGTCATATTATTGTGATTAGATATTTTGAACAAAAGCAACAATTTTATTAATTGTAACACCATTTTGACAGTAAAAATAGTGACTTATGCTTTATGGAATGGCCAAAATATGATTTATGAACATAACATACCTACCCACTGGAAAATGGTTGTGCATCTAATCAATAACTTTGTAGAGTTACCATTTCACAAGTCTATAAAAAAAATACTGGACTAAGTTCAGTAAAGAATTCAAATAATTAATGATAACAAATAATTTGAATTAGCTACAATGTGGATGTTGGTTATTAATAAATTATGTTTCACTACCTATGGCAACACTCATTATTTTTCTGTGGTACCATAGGTCAGGTCAGGTAAACAATGAAATACCTGTTAGTATAACCATAATTAATAAGTAATGGAACCATATTTAATCATCTCTGACATAGCTATATGCATCTGAAACTAGAAACACTCACATCGCAATCTATCTGATTTTTCTACTCTCAGCATGAACATAACTATGTTAAGCTCAGAGTATATTACAGTCTCATATATCTTTATAGCAGTTTTATGTCAATTACAATGGTAACACCAACTCAACATTTTAGTAATCTGCATATTGCTAACAATATCAATAAATTTATCAGATAAAACATGTCATTCCTGTGGTGAAAGGCCACAGTTATGCACCTCTAACATTGGTGAATCATGATTTTTATGTATACAATTTTAGTATTTTTTACTTTTTTTTTCTCTAAATTTTATTTAATCTACTTTTACTTTCAAAATGCATCATTATTCCTTCGCTGGTACATCTTTAGTTCTTAATTAGTTCCTGTTAACAAATGCCACACATTTGTTTATATTAACAAAAGAGTGATTCATGACTTACCTATAATACTCTAGCAATAATCTATATACACTGTTATAACATGCACTTTTGATATCATAAAAAACTAAAAATATTGACAATCCAAATTACTTATCACATTATTATTATTTCAATGTGGGGACACTCAAGGCTGGACAGATAATACATCTCAAATTTCTGCTGCCCAATTCGTCCTTATTCTGCTAAACAACTATTAGAGAGGGTTGGTCTCTAATAGTCGTTTAGCAGAATAAGGATGGGTGAAAATGCTCAGCTGTATTCAAAGTAATTTGAATTTATAGAATTCTTTTACAGCTGTAATATTTCCTTAGTTTCTTAGTATTCATATTAGTTGTAATATAGGACTACATATTAAAAACTATGAGTCCAATGAGAAACACTAGAAAACCAATTGGGAAATCAGTAGTCAGGTTCCTATGAGTGTCAAAAGCAGATGATATGATTTAAAAGAATTGCAGATTAACAGCTATAACATGATTCATACTTCTGTATACCTATTACAACTGTTGGCATAGTATGAAGTCAAAAGTGCATGCCGAATTATTATTACATACTAAAAGTTTATTTTTTTTAGTTCAATGAACAGGCCAGCGCCTAGAGAATATCCTTTGGTTGTGACTGATAACTCTATTCTCTAGGCTGTGCCTGTTAGCCTGTACTACTTTTTAGCTTTCGCTGAATTCCCTTGTTTATTAGGCGGCGTCCATCTCAAAGCAGCTGGATCTACTGAAAGCCGAGGCTTCTTAAAATGTGAACTTGCTAATTGCTCTGCTACTATTTTAGGTGTAACACATATGACATGTTGACCTTTCCAGTACTTAACCATATTCATAGATTGTAATGTCGATATTATATCTGTTTGAGATATACCTGTCATAGAACTCAGATCTTTGATGCTTAATGTACCTCTGCTAACACTCAAAACTTCTAATAAGACATATGACCAGTATGACCTGTAGCTGAGTTTCCCCAGGTCTGATAATGGCTTTTCCGGGCTGCCAACAACATGCTCAAGCCTTGATAACTCATAACTAAAGGCTATCAAAAGTTTACCATACCCTTGTCTCTGAAATGGAGGTAGTGTTAGTATACATGCCACATTGTTGCCTTCTGGAGAATCTTTCTCTTTTGAGAAGTAGCCAACCAGGTGTGCTCCTTGCTTATCCACTTCACATAGAATGTAGAATAAGAACTGCTCTATATCAAAATATAATGTTTTGTGATCTAGGAACAATTTTGCAAGTAAACAAAGATTTTGACAGTAAATTTTATGTTCTTTGCCATCTGCCTCAAATATTGCAATTGTACCTTTTCTGTATATTTCGCTGCCTAGAGGCTGTCGTGCTGTGCATTCACTCAAATGATACCTGTAAGTTTTTTCCATTCTCATATATTTTAAGCAGTACTCGCATATCCAAAGCTTCGATTGTTTACCGTATTCATCTGGGTAAGGACTGAAGTACCATGTATCTATTTCATATTTGCCGAACTGAATCCGATCAATGTATTTAACCTTAGTGATTGCTTCGTGTTCCTTTTCCAGTGCCGCAGTTGTAGGGTCCATCTCCGCGTACGACTTCTGAACATGATTGATTTCATCATGTTTACGTTTCTGGTTCCTAGTTATTTTGCGGCCGGATTTGTCGGTAAGCAGGTGATCGCTGTTTATGTTGTTATTCGACTGTTCGCACAAGTCGAATCTATCGGACATAACCCTATGGCGGGATACCCACTCGTCGAGTCTTCTGTCATAGCCGACATAATGTACGTAGTACTCGTAGCAGCCTTCAGCGGCATTGTACCGCGATTGTATTATCTCAGCCGGGTGCCATGACTCATCCGACCGCCGTACCAAATAATGCTCTCCTATATCAAGTGGCTGCTCCGGCACGGATTCTGAGTCTTCATGGTCTGTACTCCGGCACTCCGGGTTTGGAAGTTCATTATTCACTATGGGTTTTTCTAATTCTTTATCACCTTTTGCCATATTATAACAGAAATCAACAATCTTATCACGCAATACCGCGCAACGCGATCTATCCAAGTCGCCATAATAGCATAGATTATAGAAAAATCAAGCTCTCAAAAACGTGCTATTATAGAGGTGTCACTAGAATCGAATACTTAGAATATCGAATCAAATAAACTAAAATGAACGTAAATACTTTTTAAACATTACAGGGCGCTTTTATATAAAAGCGCCCAGTATATACCAGTATATACCTGGAGGCGAAGTACTCTAAATACTGGAGATAGCAAATTCCACTCAAAGGAAACATTCCTTTATTTTTTTAAAGAAACAAAACTGCATTTCGAGATTTTTGAAATCTCGCTTGTCATACCCGGTAACCTAACCGACTAAAATCTCAAAAAGTAACAGCCTGTATTTTTATGGCATCAATCAATAGTGTTAATCTTATGGATAAAAAAAAAATTTGGTTGCCTGTAAAGTCGGTATACGGGCGAAAGTTTTACGTGACAACGACTTGGAGTGGTAAAATAATTTTAATGTGAATATTCATTCGTATAGAAGGAAGATGGATGAAATAATAGTAACAATTTAAAAATGTCTGTCTCTCTCGCTCTTAGGCGGGCTAACCATGCCCGAGTGGAAGGGACGCGTGCCTCTCACTCGCTCTCATTGTGAGCGCATAACGTGAGCGGAGCGTAACGCAGTTTCTTGAAGTGTCACCCGGCAAACCAATTTATAAGACGTTGTCACGTCAAAAAATCTGTCTAAGAAACATGGTAAATTAAATGAATAGAAGTTCATAAAACCTTAACTTACAAACTCAGCGCCAGCAAATACAGCATTTTTATTCAAGGTGTCATCAGAAACCTTATCAACAGTAAAATTATCTTTGAAGCTAAATATTTATTAAAATGAGTAGACTAAATGACTGAACTTTGTTTCCGATTTAGAATGTAATTTTATTGGGTAACTGCACGAGGTATGCTTGACTGGAAACCACCACGTGGTGTACCCTGGGTACTTCTTCTTCTTCATCTTAGCTATACGGGATCAGGGCCTGATTAACCCTTAGGCTAATTAGGCTGCAGCCTAGGGCGCGAGGATCTGGAGGGGCGGCGCGCTGAAATCGTGTCTTCGCATGCACTGATCTAGCATCATTGCATCTACCCTACATATTTCAACTAGACTGAGACAAACACTAAAATTAAATGCGCTTGAGAGTCCTTAATTTTTAAAAATAAATTTAGAAATTTTTAAAAGCTCAAAAAAGCAAAATATTTTTCGATTAGCATTGATTCTACTCCAGATATTTCACACACCGATCAGTTGGCATTTATAATTCGTTATATTTTGCCTGACGGAGAACCTGTCGAACGTTTTGTTACATTTTTACCCTCATTGCGGTCATAAAGGTGAGGACATGGAGAAGGCTGTTCTTGCGACAATTGATAAAACTTTGGTGCTTGATATTAAAGACTGTCGTGGTCAAAGTCATAATAATGCTAGCAATATGTCTGGTCCATACAAAGGTGTTCAGTCAAGAATTAAAGCAGTAAATCCATTGGCTACTTTTGTTCCTTGTGCAGCCCATTCTCTACAACTCGTGGGATCGGCTGCCGCGAAAAGTAGTGACAAGTCAGCTGCTTTTTTTACACTGGAACAACAACTATGCAATTGTTTTTCTAGATCTACAAGCAAACGCCAAATTTTGTAATCCAAATTGGATGAAAAATCGACGGTTCTAAAAAATCGATCGAAATCTCGATGGAGTGCGCGAGCAGATGCGAGCAAAGCCTTATACAGTTCACACAAGTTCTGGAGACATTAAACTCGATTTGCGAAGATGAAAATCAAAGTAAAGAGACCAAAATAGAAGCAAAAAAATATTAGAAAAATAATAGTAAAAAAAATACACGCTTTTTATAGAGAACCGAACTAAAAAAAATAGAAAACAAATTAAGAATACATAGTGTTAAAAAAAATGAATGTGTTAATAGTTATAAATATTTTTATACCATACCTACTCTAAAAAGCTTATTTTATTCACGCAAAACAGTGAATAAAAAGGCCTTTTATTCACGGTTTTGTTTTTATTCACTATTTTGGTGTTTGAATTTTTAACACAAAAATATATCCGGTCTCTATTTCAATGCTTACACAAACTCCTTGCGCTAAGATTCGAAATTCAAAACTCTTTGGTGCAAATAAATTCTCGAGATTTGATTGGTTGATATTTGCGACAAGGAGTTTGGCATTAGATTAATAAATATCGTTTCACAAGTTGACCACTCTAATGATAATAATAAGAAAATTACGCTTAATTTCAGTCATTGCTCTAATTTTAATGTCCATTTCAATTAATGTAACAATTCTTATTTCTTGATTAAATTTCTATTTTCGCTTAAATTATGTCTTTTCTCGTAGTCATGGTATAAAGTATAGTATGCAACTCCTGAATAAAGTACGAATTTATATCGAGGGCCATGAATCACTCGCGTCGTTCAGGATTCTAACAGTTGAATCACTCGCTGCGCTCGTGATTCAATCATTAGAATCCTTCACTTGCTCGTGACTAATCTACGGCCCTCGCTTTAAATCCGTCCTTTATTCACTAGTTGCATAATATACTATATTGACAGATATGAGTAGAGTGATTATCATTTTGATAATACCTTAAAAAGTACCCAACGCTTTTTTTAATAAAATACATTTTTTTTAATTACACTATTATTAATTCATATTTATTGAAAATTTTAACAATATTCTTAATTTATTTTCTAGTAAAGCTAATAATTCGTGTATTGTCATCGGTCCTCAATAAATTTACGAAAGAATTGGTTACAAACAAACATACAGGTGAAGCTAATAGAAAGCGTGTAACAATTAAAACTCTAGAAATTACAATAATGTTGTGCTTTTGGAACAAGCAAGTTCTGTTGATTTATCTAACATTGTCACTCTTTATGATTACATGCTTATCTTGATACGTTGCATGACGAAAAAGAGTTCGAAAATTTTGAATCACAGGCAATCAAGAGATGCGAAGTGACCACATACAAAAAAGATGTAAGAAGAAAAAAGAAATCCAAAATTTCATTTTCAAGAAGTTAAAACGGGGAACATTGAGTTAAAAGGGAGACGGGTGATGATTTTTCATCGTTGATACAATTATTGTACAGCTATTGATTATCTTAAAGTGCACCTAAAAAACCGTCAAATTATTTATAACACGGTAAACACAAAGTTTGGTTTCTTATGGAAACTGCATGGTGAACTAGAAGACAGTGAATTTATTAGGAGCAAAGCAAAGGAGTTACAACTATATGTCAATGATTTAGAAGAAACCTTTGCAGAAGAATTCGTCCATTTGTCGCAGTTTTTAAAATCTGACATCGAGGCCTAGCATTTTATTTCTGCCAGAAAGGGTTGTTGCAGTTAATAAAAAGTTTTAATTTTTCATGCACGTTCCCGAATGTGAAGATAATATTATAAAGGACGGATTTAAAGCGAGGGCCGTAGATGAGTCACGAGCAAGTGAAGGATTCTAATGATTGAATCACGAGCGCAGCGAGTGATTCAACTGTTAGAATCCTGAACCACAGAATAATTAATAGTACTAACGTACAGAAGGATGAACACTGCGCAAGAAGATTTAATTAATTCCAGTCTTGCTCCGACGCAATACGGTGGAATTCAGCTCGCACAACATTAGGTACCTATAATTTTATTCACCTACTACTTCGTCTCTTTCTATCGCGTACCTCTTATCTCTTCTTACGCCTGTTAGGGTTGCCTTCTTGTGAAGAAATGAATATTTGATTACCAGTCCAGTTATGTACCTGTTACTATTTTTCTACTTATGTGAAAATGACAACTTTAAACATACCTACCTAGTATTAGATGAAAAAAGTATTTTATTACAATGTCCGCATATTTTAACATAAGACGATAAGCATACTACTACATTTAGTATTCTTTGCTACTACACTTTAGTGTATTTGCTAAATTGAACATACCATTTACGTGTTTAGTTACATGCCGTACGACGCAAACACGAAACGGCTTAAACTAGTCCGAGAGCCGACACCCAAAAATCATGTTGGTAAATTATTTTGATTTGCGCCAGCTAAATTGAATGCGCTTTGAAAGCAGTTCGTATTTGAATTTATATTATTGTTAGGAACTCGGTTCTCGGATACTATAAGCTTTGTTGGAACTGTATTTGGTTTCAGTTGTTTGATTTTCCTGATTGCAGAATCTTCAAAATGATGGGAGCAGACTTCGTAGCTTTTAGCTCTCAAATTTTCTTTGCTTAGTAAGTCCTCTCGTCTTATTAAAATCAGCCACTCTCGGCGACTAAAATAAAATAGACAAATGGTAGTCAGTACGGAGCAAACACACATGTGCTTATGGTCTTTGGTTAGAGTGAAGCAAACGGGGCACTGAGGAGCACAGTCACCGTAGTGGTCGCTCGTCGCCGTCACAGGAACAGTCCCCGTTGCAGTCGCCATAGTCCAGTCTCTATACAATGAAATTTTTTCTAAGTGTTTGATAATCGCCACGCCGAGAAAGGTTAGGTGCGCCAAAAGTAGTATAACTTCAAAAATCGTATCTCCTAAGCTAGTAAAAATCACTGGACATACATGGGGGTGGCTCAAATACTCCTCAATATGGGGCGCCAAATTTTTTGGCCAGGAGAGCTGGCCACCATGTATTGTCAAACTTAACCTTAGCTCTCGGTCTATATACCCGTCAGACTAGCCAAAGTGCGCCAAAGTATCTAATTATCATGTTCAGGTGAATAATATTAAATATTATGCTATTCATTTGTATACCTATTAAATTTATTACTTCAGCTCTCGGACTATAAACAAAGAATACTAAATATTACCTATAAGCTATAAGGTAGCTTTTGAGCGCGAAGGTTCATATATTATGTAGTTAAGAACTAATAAATGACGGCGTTATGAAGGGACAAACATAAGAAATTAAAAAAATCGAATAGAGACCCTCCTCCTTTTTTTAAGTTGTTTAAAAAGAAGGAACTTGGAACTGCAGAAATTACGTAGGGTAGGTATCGTCAGTGGTACCTACCTACCTATAGTCAACGCGCAATGCCCGTCAAGGACACTCGAAATAAGAAAAATACGTCGAGGCGGGTGACAGCGGAGTACGTTGACCCCGATGGGTCCGATCCAATAACCCTCCCAGTTCAAAAATCTAGCTGGCTAGGTACCTACCTACTTCGTGGTCTACCTATAAAATAAGTAGTTTTAGTCTAGTTACGCATTTTGAACAGTAGTAGTGGTAGGTTGGGTTATGGGTAGGTAGGTAAGTACCTTAAAATTTTAAAATTTATTAATTTGGCAAAATTACCTTACAGCATCTTTGGGAAGCGAGAAAAAAGATAAATCCGGCATATTTCTATTCGAATTCAAACAGCCGAACGCCACACAATATCGTCTGTCATATTTTCTTTTCTTGTCCATTCTAAGGTAGGTACCAGTAGTAGGCACGATCAAGAGAGAAAAAAAATGTTTTTATAAAATCCCAGCCGAGCGCGAGCATAGAAAACACCTCAAGCGTTCACACGAGCGCGCGCGTGACACTCGACTAATTTTTAATCCGCTCGGCCGGCTACTTCGTTGTAGGTATATAACGGATGTACTGCGCGGAGTGAACCACGCCTGCCTGAACGACGCGAGTGATTCATGGCCCTCGATATAAATTCGTACTTTATTCAGAAGTTGCATACTATCCTTTATACCATGACTACGAGAAAAGACATAATTTAAGTGAAAATATAAATTTAATCAAGAAATAAGAATTGTTACATTAATTGAAATGGACATTAAAATTAGAGCAATGACTGAAATTAAGCGTAATTTTCTTATTATTATCATTAGAGTGGTTAACTTGTGAAACAATATTTATAATCTAATGCCAAACTCCTTGTCGCAAATATCGACCAATCAAATCTCGAGAATTTATTTGCACCAAAGAGTTTTGAATTTCGAATCTTAGCGCAAGGAGTTTGTGTAAGCATTGAAATAGAGACCGGATATATTTTTGTGTTCCAAATTCAAACTCCAAAATAGTGAATAAAAACAAAACCGTGGCCTTTTTATTCACTGTTTTGCGTGAATAAAATAAGCTTTTTAGAGTAGGTATGGTATAAAAATACTTGCGCTTACACTCCGCCACCAAAAACTTGCAGCGCTCTCCCCAATGTTCATAGAAAGTGATTTTTTACAAACTATTAAATTTGAAAAAATTTTGGAGATTTGCAAACGCTAAAGCACGAAAAAGGACTATTGTATAATCTAATAATAATTACCTAATTACTATAATTTTCAAATAAATCATTAATCAGTTGCAAAAATGTTTCACTTGTATGATGCCTCTCTTCTTTCTTTTTAAATAACAGAAGGATAAATATTTAAAAAATACTTAAGTCGAAGCAACTTCACACATTAGATGACCACGCTCATGGTTAATGGCAATGGTAATTAAGTTGTCTATTAAAATAAGCCAATACAAGTCATGCACGACATGGATTTGGTTTCCTACTTGGTAGCCTGCAGCCACTTGTCATGATTTTGGTCTTGTAATGCGTGAGGTACTTTGCCTTTATGTACGGTCAGCTTAAAAATGGTTTGCCACCCTAAGGTTGAATGTCATGCAGATTAAAGGACAACGTTAGTTTCGCTTGCAGATCGATCTGAAATCTTTTATAGGAAGTATGAACCATGTAGTAATTTTCACACTACTACTCTACTCACTTAGTAACACACCTGGCGGGGGCGCGTTCTTATAATTAGCCTAGGGCGGTCAGAACTCTTAATCAGTCGCTGTACGGGATACAGGTAAGCGTGGAGTGGGTTTTAGTACGTAAAATATTTAAATGAGTTGCTTTTTTAGAAAATGTATCACTGAGCTCAAACTACGGAGGCGTCGTCGTGCGATCTCGATGTACTTCGGTTAGCGACTGAAGTAGACGTGAGCGTTATTTAACGTAATCGATTTCAGTAACTAGTTACGAGGCTAATAATCGTGTAACTAGTTTCGTAGACACAAATGTAACGATTATTTTACGTACGCAGTTTCACACTCACACAATAACCGGCGCACACGTAGCGTTTCGTTCAACAGAATGATTATGTTATAGGTTACACATACACACACGTTATAAGTAACCAAATAACGTTAGACGACTCGCACAACGAGAGTAAAGGATAGGTACGGGTTATACGCAAGATAAAAAGAGACGGCAATATAATAATCGTTGTGTCTTTTTTTAATTTCATATGCCCATGCAAATTTATATGCAATTGGAAAGAGTTTAAGTTCATTATAGTGATTTTTTTTTGGAAGAAATTGTGACCTTGACCGTGTTTCTATTTCTAAATAGAATTTTAGACAGTTTACAAGTGCAAAGGTGATTGACGAACGAAAGTTATTTGTCTCGAATTTGTCAACTGTGCTCCTAAACTTTATGCGGTTTTTACATTTAAATATTGTTTAGATTGTTAATAAAAAGTAATAGTGTAAATAAACATTTAAGTGTACATAAATAGACATTTCAGTAGTGTATGTTAATAAAAATTAATAGTGTAAATAAACATTTAAGTGTACATAAATAGACATTTCAGTAGTGTAAATAAATTTGATTTGAAAAAGTACCTTTAGGCACGTTAGGTTGATTTTTGTGGATTTTGTAGATTATCGTTGTTTGTTTTGTTTGTGGGTTGTGGGAGTTTAAATCAATAGTGTAAATAAACAATAAGTATACATAAATAGACATTTTAGGTGTGTAAATAAATAGTTTGATAAACCAGTCTATACTGGTTGATTTTGTAGATTATCATAAAATTATTGTGACAATAATATTTAGGTACTTACTTACTATTTTGTGTCTGTAAAATTGTGTACAATATTGACAATGTCGCGCGTTAATTCAAGTGTTTTGTGGGAGTTTTTTCAAAAAATTGACGGGGCGGACAGAAAAGCTAAGTGTAATACTTGCGGGGATATTTATAGTTATAAAGCCTCGACAGCAAATTTAAAAACTCATTTAAAACGAAAACACCTCGACGCGTATGAGAGAGTATCAACCGCTCAGTTGAATACTCGTGGTACTGTCCCGGTTACAAATACTGAGTCCTCCACTCAGTTACCATTTAATAGGGAAGTTCTTGCCGAACAGGCATCTTCATCAGTATCTGCACCCTCTGCCACAGTGGTGACAAGCCACCGTCCAAACCAACAGCGAATTGACAGGTATGGCACAGCAAAAAGAATTTCACTTGAAACTAAAAGAAAAATAGATAGCGATCTATTAGATCTATTTATAGACAGCTACCAACCGTTTTCGTTGGTTGAAGAACGGGCATTTAAAAAATTCGCACGTTGGATACCGGGATATGAGCTGCCGTCAAGAAAAACGGTTTCTAACATTTTAATACCAAACCTATACGAAAAAACGTTAGAAATAAATAAAAAAGAAATCACGAATATCGAGAATATATGTTTGACTACGGACCTCTGGACATCCCGAGTAAATGACAGCTATATTGCTATAACTGGCCATTATATTACAGAAAAATTGGAACTGAAACTTTTTGTAATAAAATGTGCAGCATTCCAAGGCCCACACACTAGTGCGAATATATATAATGCACTACTGGAAGCCTCTGAAGAGTGGAATATAACAAACAAAGTTAATTTTGTTATTAGCGACAATGCAGCAAATGTGAAAAAAGCTATATCAGATTTGGGTTGGAAACATTACGGCTGCTACGGACATAGTCTTAATCTTATCGTTCAAGACAGTCTACGAAAGATACAAGACAATCTCGATAAGGTGAAATGTATAGTTCGCCATTTTAAAACTAGCACCAGTGCACTAGAGAGGTTATTGAAGGCACAAACTCAAGAAAATCCTGATGCAATTCCGAAACGTCTAATTCAAGATGTTCCAACAAGATGGAATTCGACATTTCACATGTTGGAGAGATTTGTGGAACTCGAGAGCTACATCCGTGCTACAATCGCCGTTTTGAAAAAAGATTTACCCGTTGTTTCAAATGAGGAGTGGACAATGTTAGCAGAGCTTTGCAAAGTGCTAAAACCATTTGATGAAGCCACTAAGGCAATGAGTGGAGAAAACTATATCACGGCCAGCACAATTATAGTTATGACCAGGTGTTTAACAGGATCTTGTGACCAGCTCATGGCAGAAAATTTTTCTGAAATAACAAAATCAGTGATATCTGCACTTCACTCTGGTTTGAAATCGCGCTTCGAAGGCATAGAAAGAAGCGGTACGTTTACAATTTGTACATTCCTGGATCCCCGTTATAAAATGAATGTTTTCTCGGATCCACATGAAGCTGCCAAAACAAAAAAAAAAGTTGAGGAAATGGTTGCAGCGATTATTAATAAGCGGTATTTTTCTGACCACCCGCCGGTATCTGCTGCGACAGGACCCGTCACGACCGTCACAAAAGACAAATTTTCGCCGTGGTCTATTCTCGACTCCATAGTAGGCAAGCAGCAGCAGAGTGGCAGTGGCACACCCTTATCACGTGCAATAAGGGAAGTAGACGCATACATAAAAGATGATATTTTACCAGTCTTTAATGAAAACGGGAAGTTTAATTCTCCATTGGAATGGTGGCGCTCAAACCGTCATATTTATCCCAACCTAGCTGCTTTGCTGCGAAGATATGGAAACATAGTCGCGACCTCCGTTCCCTGTGAGCGAATATTCAGTAAAACTGGTCTTACAATCAATGACCGTCGCACCCGTCTGAAAACCAGTAAAGTGGCTCAACTCACTTTTTTAAATGTTAATTTGGATCCAAACCGATTCCAATTGTAAATATTATAATCAAACTATAAAAATATGCGTAAACTGTAAATAGAAAAGAAACTGTATATAAAATCAAATGAACTTTTAAATACGCCTGCATTCTGTCTTTTAGAAAATATCGCAAAAATAACTTTAATATGAAATTTTGCAGCCAGTCCTAAGCCTGGAAAAGTATGAAGGGAAGTTCAATTGATATAATTATGTAGGTACTCAAATTACACGTAAAATACAATACCTATAAACCGTTACATATTCGTAATCTTAACACAAAACAAAAGTAAAACTTATATTGTAATACGTACTTATATATATCCTGTAAAATGTTCGTAATCATTACATATTTCAAACGCAAAACTAACCAACGCTCTACCGTATACAGAAGTAATTAGTTACAAAAATAATCGGTTTTGAACATATTTCAAACGCAAAACTATCCAACACTCTACCGTATACAGAAGTAACTAGTTACAAAAATAATCGGTTTTGAACATATTTCAAACGCAAAACTAACCAACACTACCGTATACAGAAGTAACTAGTTACAAAAATAATCGGTTTTGAAACTAGTTACTCATATCTACGAAACTACGTATAACCGATTACGCCCAAAAGACGTTACGACCCACGCCTAGACTGAAGGGACTAGCTACCTACGTAGCTCGCGAAAGAACGTGTGACGTATGCAGTGTGCGCACAGTGGATACATGTGTTTATTGTTTATAAACGGTAAGTACAGTTATAGATTTTCTATATATATAGGCCAAATAGTTAACAATGCTTGTAGTAGTAATTTTGAATAAAGGTATATCGTTTATGTAAGTATATTAACAATTCATATTTACGTTACAGGTAATCACAGGTCTCATCGCGAGGCGCGTCGTCTACATTAGCGTTAACCCCAGTCGCATCCAACGCTTTCACCTCGGAAACTGGGGTTCAATTTACTAGTCTAACTACATGTTTGGCTCGGCTTCGATATTTTCGATAAAGCGACTGCCATCTAACCTCCACAACCCTTGCTCGTCTTGGGGAAGGTGTACGAGAGAATGCTGGTGGCTCGTCTCAATTTCTACCTACTGCCGACAATTAGCCCCCGCCAGTACGGCTTTATGCCACAGAGGAGCACCGAAGACGCCCTCTATGACCTTATGGGTCACATAAGGGCTAAGCTCGATGAGAAGTGAATAGTCGTTATGGTGTCCCTGGACATAGAGGGCGCCTTCGACAGCGCATGGTGGCCGGCCATAAAGGTGCGACTGGCGGAGGAGAAGTGTCCGGCAAATTTGAGACGAGTCATCAGTAGTTACCTTAGCGACAGGGTGGTAAGGGTTAGGTATGCGGGCGAGGAGTGCAGACGCCCCACGGAGAAGGAATGCGTTCAGGGCTCTATTGGCGGACCCTTGCTGTGGAACCTCTTACTGGATCCCGTTCTTCATCAGCTTCAAGATAGGGCGGTTCACGCACAGGCATTCGCGGACGATGTGGTGCTGGTGTTCGATGGGGACAGCGCCCTAGAGATTGAGAGACAGGTCAATGCCTCTCGAGCATGTGCGGGAGTGGGGCATCGGAATGAAGCTGAAATTCGCACCGCACAAAACTTGTGCGATGGTAATCACGCGGAGGCTTAAGTACGATGAACCACGCCTCAGCATGGGCGGGATAGACATTGGGCTGTCCAAGGAAATCAAAATCCTGGGGCTCACTATCGACCACAAGCTCACATTCAACACACACGTCACAAATGTATGCAGAAAGGCGATCGGCATCTACCACAAATTGGCGCGGATGGCCCGGATCAGCCGGGGATTACATCCCGAGGTGATTCGGACCATCTATAACGCTGCTGTGGAACCGACGGTGCTATATGCAGCCAGCAGCTGGTGTCCTGCGGTGGAGAAGCTTGGCATTCAGAAGCAGCTGAATGTGGTGCAGCGCGGTTTCGCTCAGAAACTCTGCAAAGGCTACCGCACGGTCTCCCTACACTCGGGGTTGATCTTGGCTGGGATGCTCCTTCTGGACCTCAGAGTTCGCGAGGTGGCCTCGTTATACGAGGCCAAGAAAGGAGTGCCCCAGACATGGTTGAAGGATAGGGAGATCGAGCGGATATCTTCCGCCATTGAGAAACCTCACCCCGCGGAGCATATGAACCTGGAGTTCGTAAGTCTGGTAGACGAGGAACATTACCAGCGCGTCAAAACGCAGACGCAGATACAAATCTTTACGGATGGGAGCAAGATTGAGGGTCGCGTCGGTGCAGCGCTATCCATTTGGAATAACGGCACCGAAACCAAGACCCTCAAACTTGCTCTCTCCCCGTACTGCACCGTCTACCAAGCAGAGCTCCTGGCCATATGCAAAGCGGCCAGTGAGGCCCTCAAGCAAGGTGCGGCCACATTCGGCGTTTTCAGCGACAGCAGAGCCGCACTCATGTCGGTCACGAACCGCCACGCCCTCCACCCACGTGCAGTTGAGGCCAGATCTACCATCAGGCGGGGATTGACCCAGGGCAAGGAAATATCCTTGTTCTGGGTCAAGGCCCACGCAGGGTTGGAGGGCAACGAACGAGCCGACCAGCTCGCCAAAGAGGCGGCTCTGCGGTCGAAGATAGCGCCACACTACAGCCTGTGCCCAGTCTCATTCGTGAAGCAGGGCCTGTGTCAGACCTCGCTTCACAAATGGAACGAAAGGTACAGGCTGGGTCACACGGCTTCTGTTACCAAGCTTTTCTTCCCTTGCGCTCTGGATGCATATAGGATCGTCCGAAAGATGAAGATCGCCGGCACCACGACCCAGCTCCTTACAGGGCATGGTGGGTTCTCCGAATACTTGAACCGTTTCAAGTGTAAGGCGGACCCATCATGCGCCTGCGAGCCGGGCGTCGACGAGACGGTCGTCCACCTGGTCGTTCACTGCCCGATCCACGCCAGGGATCGACACGACCTGGAAGAGAAAATAGATATCAGTATAAATGTTAGGAATTTACCAGTCCTTTTGTCTAAAGAATACAGTGAAGATTACCCTAGTGATATATAAATAGGAAAATTCTATGAGAGAATAAGATGATTGTACAACGTATAATTAAGTAAGTAGTAAATTAATAAAGATGTAGATAATCCCCCCACCCCCTCCCCGCAATCCCATAGTATGAAAGGTAGCGTGAAAGTACGAGAAGTATAAATGCGAGAACTTGTATGTTACTAGGGGACGGAATGAATGCGAGACAACCCTTTCTAGATTAATTGTTAATGTGTGCACCCCGAGAGGGTGAAAATGTTATTTAGACTAGGGAACATGAATGTGAGCATAGGGCTTCGACGTAGGTCGAAGGCGCTAGGAAAAAAAAAGAAAAACCTCCACAAAGGTGATATCGAAGCATTGCAGTTAGACCAGTTGTTGGACTTTTTGGGACTTCAACTACCAGTAACGACTGCCATAGATATTCGTATGGCAACCGAGACCGACGGCTTAACGTGCACTCCGAGACACGATCCGACCGATGCAAATACCCATATTCATGCATACAATTATTTGCATTGAGTGGGGATCGAACCCGTGCCTTCTGTGAAGCGGCCGCGTTCATTACCGCCACATCACAGAATACGTTAATTGAGCTGAGAGTCTTGCGGATTTAGTCGGTTTTGAGTCCGATGCAAATACCCCTACTGACCTGCGGCGGTATCCGCACAAAAAAAGGTAATTTTATTAAAATATCGAATTTTATTGTTAGTATGATATGATGGACGAGGCACAAAAGTGTAGCAATAATTTCGAATATTACCTACTATAACTATATGTTCAAATTATGTCAAAAGTTCATGAGGGGAAGGAAACGCGCGCGCAAGGTCTCTCCTCTCCCCTACAAATACTCAAAAACGCATGCTTGCAATGGCACATGCTTACAACGGCAATAGCACGTTATCGATAACATTCACGAAAATACAAAAGCGTTACATTTTTCATTCCTATTGTACCGTTCGCATCCATTCGCATTGCTCGTAACAGTAAAACATACCGATGCTGTTCATAATAATATAAAAGCGGTTACTGAATTGTATTTTTTTAAAACCATTGTCACATCACTATTTCTGTTTAGAATACTATAATTTTATGGAGTGCAACACTGAATTTTTCATTTCTTTATTTATCAATCTGGAAACACTGCAAACCCCAACGTACGTAACGTAATCGGCGAAACGTTTCCAACCAAAGTGAACGAAGGGAGGAAGTTGTGAACAAAACTACTCTTATCGCCAACGGAGAGATATGAAATTAATATTTTTATCTAACAACTGTGCTGTTCACTCGTAGAAGTGTTGATTGTGATGCTGATGTGTATTGATTGCATCTAGACGTGATTACCAGTGCAGTGTTAGCAAATTCAAGTTTCTGAAGCCACCCTTGTTAATTGTGCTATAAAAGTGACAACGGTCTAGTAGAACTCAGAAATGCAGGCGATTAAATGTGTAGTGGTTGGTGATGGGTAAGTTTCAGTTACATCCTTTTCTCATGTATATAATTATTGGTAAACTCACTAACCTGGCTGACGTCATAGTTTAAATTGAATCGTCTTCATTCGAAGTTCGTTTGTACCGAATCTAGTGCGTGCGATGTACTACTGGTTAGGATTAAACTCAGATATTACACGGTTTATTCAACATTGTTCTGTTGTCTGGTAAGAATATGGATAATGAACGGTACAAAATGACACGCCGAGTATGTAACCTGTTCAGAACTCTGGATCTATTGTACTTAAACCCCAGCATTGTTTATAACATGACAATATCAATAGAAAATACCTTTCGATAAAGGAGGATAAAGTCATATATCCCTTTACTTCTAAGCACAGAACATCAACCTGGGAAAGTTTATCATGTATTTAAACATTTATCATCTCTTCCTCGAAATCTTCCAACATATTTATTTTCTTAAATATTTTATGGCCTTCCTGTTAACAGAAACGTGAACATTTTTAAAATTCGAATCTAAGCATCCAAGAATAATGCCCCGTTCACATTATTCCAGTTCAGCCAGTGAATCCAGTGCTTGAAGGCTATTGGAATAATGTGAACCAACACTGGAATGGACACCATTCCAGTCCAGTGGAGTCAAGAGTCAAGCGCCTTTAAAATACTGGCATACTGTGAACACTACAATTGATTAGCTGAATTACTGAACTGAAATAATGTGAACCGGGCATAATAGACTACCAGTGGGTTTATTTAAATAGATAAAGGAAACATCTCTATTGACTTGCTTATGATTTATATTATGAAAAAATATGTACATAATGATTAAAATATAATAACTGTACTCTATGATAACACAGCATTTGTTTTATCATCATTGTAGAAAGTTTTTATTATATACTCTTGATAAGATTTATTCATTAGACTTTGGCTAGTATTCATTAGTATTAAATAAACTGTAGAAGAAATTGCAGCTCGAGTTTTTACTTCAAATAGAACAAAGCAAATTAACAAGTGTTAAAACATGATGTGGTTATTACTTGATTGCACCAGTCAATATCTAGAAAACCTATAATGGGAAACAGATAAAAATTTGATAAAACATGATAAGAAGTTGAATTATGTTTTCCTTAATTTGTGCCAAAAAAACATAAGTATGCCAATTTTTATTTGCAGTAAGATTAATGGTTAACATGAAATCCAGAGTTCTTTTGTTATATGTGTATGTTATAGTTGTTGGCCATACTGCCAGCAGGAGATTGCATTGACCGGATGGGTAATTTACTCTTCTGCAGAGGCGTGGTTACCCTATAACCCGATTCCTACTGGTGTCCCTTTGCAGATTGTGGAGATTTTTAAATTTGACAAATTTAATTTAACAAGCTTCCCTTTTTTAATTTCTTATAGCTTTGCCACTGCCCTTACTTGTGGGCCATTTCACCCATAGAGTTGTTGCCCACAGCTACGCTTGCATTAAACACAAGCTGTTTCCCAGGATGAATTTTCCCAACTCCAACCAAATCACTGGGCTAGATTTGTCAATCAGCAGGTATTCCAGGGAAGCTTGGGCCCTGAAGATGAGTGGGCCCCGCTGCAAAATCTTTAACTCTAATAAACAGGTGTTAACTACAGAAGCATTATGCTACTAAATCACACTGTACTCTTAGATAAATATCACTCGGACTACATTATACAGTATTATACAGATGATGATCGCTTCATAAATGCAGTGATATATTGCATGTAATGTGAGCCTCCATCAATGCAGTGATTAAAGTTGCCTTGACCTTAGACTGTTGCTTATGACTTCATCCACGAGGATATTGAAATTTGTTAATGTTAACTACAGTCTTTTCTAGGTCCCAAATACAAATGCAGGCTCTCAAGACATGAGCCTTGGGAGCATGTTAAACCGGTTGGACACGGTAGTCATATGAACATTTATGGCTGTCATTATAGGGGAAGTGGGTAAAATGGCCCAAGGGCTGATCAGTCGTCCTGTTAATGGTGTCCTCCCTGGTGGTCATTAGTTAGTTAGTTAGTTTACCTGGGCTGTTCCGCACTTAGCCTCTTGATTGGGCCATTGTTCGTACCATCTTACCTCTTATTCCAACCAACCCAGATCCTCCCAAAAAGCCAGCAGCCTTTTCAGATTTCCACATGCTTCCCGGAGTGACGCTGGTGACTGGAGGAATTTCGCCCGTTGTGCGGCCACGCTCGTGCACTCTGTAAGCACATGCCGTGGCGTTTCTTCTGCCCCCATGCAGCCTCTGCATAGGGGACTGTCCGTCACACCTATTGTAAACAGATGCTTGTTTAGGGGACAGTGACCGGTCAAGATGCCGGTGACCTTGCGGATTTGGTCCCTTTTTAGCCTAATGAGATTTCGGCTAAACGTTTTTGATGCTACCGGAACTGCATTCCTTGTTTGCCTGCATCCTTCAGTGTTTGTCCATTCTGTTAGATGGGTTTCTTCTGTACTTTTTCGTAGCCAAGTTTTGACCTGTGCTTGAGGTATGGGTAGTATTGGTTCCGGTCCATATACTGTCGACCCTGATCCTCTCTTGGCCAATTCATCGGCTGCGTCGTTGCCGAGGGAGTTGCTGTGTCCTTTGATCCATTGCAGCGTGACCCTGTTTGTGTTTGCAATGGATTGGAGTCTGTTATGACATTCCAATATGAGGACAGAGGTTATGGTGTTACTTTGGAGAGCTTGGAGCACGGATGCACTGTATGAGATGATCTTTATGTCTAGATCTCTGACATCTCTGGCGGCAATCGTCTCCGCCGCTCTCGTTATGCCAATACATTCGGCTTGAAATATTGTGCTTAGCTTGTCCAAGGTGGTTGTTATTTTGATATTTAGGTCATTCGAGAAGACGCCTGCTCCGGTACCATGTGTGGTTTTGGAGCCGTCTGTGTATATCCTAACTTCTTTGACGCCAGAGCTATCTCTTTTTTCTTCAGAAAGTTGGATATGATACTTCCGTTCGAAGACGTGGTGACATGGTATTCTGTCTATGGGAGCCTCAAGAAGTGGTATCTTCTTTAGGATTCCCTGTAGAATCTTTGAATGCTTTGTTCCAGTATTCTCTTTCCAAAGCCCATTATTTTTCAGTCTTAAGGCTGCTGCCTTGGCCTCCTCCTGTATGATTAGATGCAGCGGTCTCAGGTTTAGGAGGTGCTCTAGTGCGACTGATGGGGTGGTTCTCATGCATCCAGTGGCTGCTGTACTCGCTAGGCGTTGTAAACTCTGGAGCTTTTCTTTCACAGTGATCAGTTCTGTTCTGGGCCACCATACAACTGATCCATAGGTTAGAGAAGGTCTGATAATTGCCGTGTACAGCCAAAGTGTTATCTTTGTGTTAAGACCCCAGTTCTTACCAACGAGTCTTCTGCATTGCCAGAAAGTTATACAGGCCTTTTTCATCTTAGCATTTATGTGGCTAGCCCAATTCAACTTATTGTCAAGTATGATGCCCAGATATTTAACTTGAGTTGTTAGAGCTAGTTTGGTGTTAAATAGTTTTGGTAGTTGTAGTTCTGGTAACTTTCTTTTGTTGGTGAAAAGGATAAGTTCTGTTTTTTTCGGGTTTACTGACAGTCGGTGTTCTTCGCACCATTCTTCCACAGTCTGAAGGGCTGAGCGCATGATTTTGCATAGCACGTTCTCAGCCGTTCCGCTTATCAGTATTGCAAGATCATCCGCGTACCCGATGGTGGTGTGTCCTCTCTCATTAAGTCTCTTTAGGAGGTTGTCTACTACTATATTCCATAAAAGTGGCGATAGGACGCCTCCCTGGGGGCACCCTTTGACTACCTTTGCTCTTGTGGTAGTGCTCATCACTATCTGGACCGCTCTTTTGCTTATTAGCTGAGTGGTCCAGTCCCTTATGGTTAGTTCTACCCTACGCCTTCGCAAGGTGGTCATAGTAAGGTCCCAAATTTCCCTAAACACAAGTTTAAAGGTTCAGCTATGATAGTAGGAGAGGCGACGATTCTAAATATGTAATTACTTGAACGTCGCGGAAACCTATTAGAATTGGTAGATTTGATTATAGAAAGAATAATGGTATACAATGTTTCCATTTTTAGTGGTGGGGAAGCATCTAAATAACATCATCTAATATATAAAATTCTCATGTCTCAGTTTTCGTTGCCATACTCCTCCGAAACGGCTTGACCGATTTTGATGAAATTTTGTGGGCATATCGGGTAGGTCTGAGAATCGGCCAACATCTATTTTTCATACCCAGATTCGCGATAACCGACATCCACGCGGGCGGAGCCGCGGGCGACAGCTAGTAATAAATAAATATGTATATCATGCATCTTAACGTTTTGTATTACTTTCGTCTTTGGTCAGTTATTCTACTATGTTTAACTCTGAAATAAAAATAAAAAACCAATCGTACTCTAGTAAATCCACACATAATTTTTTGTGACTGCAACTTTTCAACGACTTTAGGTTACGCTTAAATTGCCAGATTTTCAAAATGAACACTTGTTAGTTGGTAACTAGCCTACCTTTTCTTATCTGACGCGTACGATGGTCGATTTTTTTGCGCAACCTCAATTTGGGTGGTCTCTAATTGGCTGGAGGAACTTGACAATATGTAACTCACCTCCCCTATCTTAATCTGACGCGCTCAAGTAACTATCGAATTTCCTTCTGCGCCTCCCCTACTATGACAAAGTACTATTACGACAACTGTATACTTATAAAAAAACCAAGTGTTTCAATTAAAGTAAAAAAAAGGTGTTTTGCTTGAGGCAATTAGCTGTATAAACGTTCTATAAATATTTACCAAATCTGTCATTTCATATTTGAAATAATTTGTTAATGGAAAATTACCATACTGAAACAGTTCTTAGGTGTATCATTTTTTTTTTTAAATTTCAGTCATGCAGAAGTTAAGTAGATATTATACAACCGGTTTGTCCTCATTCATTGGTTACACATACAATGTTGACAAAATTAACCCAATGAACTAATTCTCATGAATTTAGGACCTAGGCCAATGTCGTAAATACTAATAAAATTTATTTCTGTCACGGTCTTACCACGCAGACTGTTCAGATGTTTACGCAAATTTAAGGTCACTCATACTTTAGGATTACCAGATGTCAGTGTTTATCCTATTCTCGGTACTTGAAGATAAATGAAAATATAGCTTAGCCGTTATTCCCCCCGATTCTTTTTATACTTTACAATAATATACAATAGTGTGATAAAATGCTATTTTGTAACCCAAAAATTATCGGGGGGAACTGAGAATGGGGGCTACCGCAACTAACCCGTAATTTTATCCACTTTGAAACAAATTACTTATAGTATTGACACGAAATATGGAATGTTACATCCTCTGTCTACAGTAAACTGTTACTTCCTATTTCTATCTAGAGAGAGTAACCGCGTGGGTGGAATATTTTCGTATTTACACTCCTCACATGTTTTGTAATAAATGTCTTACATGTTTTATCAGTTACGTGTTTCCTCTACCTAAAAATATTTGACGTAAGTACATCGCAATAAATTTTTATTCCAGTTGCCGCGTTTTTTATTCTTTCAACTTTTTTACTAAGTCTAATTTAGTGATTAATACTAAGTTTAAGTCATTACTTCTGGTGTAAAAATAATAATATCGTGTCTATAATGTTCAGTAGGCTTACATAAACATTATGTCCAGATTGTTAATCAATCACGTTTATCTTGCTCATAGAAAGTGGCGCGACTTGCCTTATGAAAGTGTCCTGCTAATGCTTGTGTTCTTGACACAAGAGGAGCGGAAAGCGGTTTTTTGATATTATTATAATAATATGCAAATGTGTGGGTACTATAATTTTATAATTTATTAAATTGCTGTCCTGTTCTGTCCCAAAAATGGGGCAGACAACATTTCAGGAACAGTATTCTTAGTTCCGCTTTGCTTCCTTCTCTACAGTAGGTAATCACAATTTTTTTCAAACACCAACTTGACATACTGACATAAGTACTGACATTCTATCCGTTACGCGGCTTTTTTTGACGATTATCCGATAGAAGTTACAACAATACCTATTATAAACTATTAATATTAATTGATCTCACGATAAAACTACTTAAGACACGTATTAAAGCTTGCGCTATTATTAGTACTTTAAAGCGATAAGCAAACTAGCTTGTCCCATTTGCATTTTCCTCAAATACTTTTGATCTGATATTTATTTGAATACTAGCTAGAGCTTTTTACCCGAAATTTATTTTTTCGGTATAAAAATAGCGTACTTACATATGGTATCCAGGCTAATAAGCTACGTGCATTCCGAATTGAACTAGAATTTGTGTTCGGATCCGGAAACATACTTCGATTATGTATTTGATCAAACAAATGAGTTTTGCACACAGTGCAACCGTACCATGCGAGTTTGGCATAGATAAATGATAATCTAGGACGTGTTTTATACATCGCTGTCTAGACCGAAATGAAGCCTCTATAAATTCTAGAATGCGGACATAGTGTGTGGAATATAAAGTATTTCATCCCGGGTATGGGTTGCCTATGGGTAGTAGAAACGATTGTGGTTGGAGCCCTACCGAAAATCGGCACCCACTATTAATGTTACTCAACTGCAAAACCTTAATTAATAATGTAACATGTACCCTATGTCGTTTTGGTTACTCCATCTTAGTTAAACAATGTAAACGGACATCGGTTTTAATGTTAAACTCAGATAGAGAATGGTGAAAGTAGATAATCCTAGAAAATGTAGATCCTGTTAACAGATTAACCGTCTATCTGAAAAGCTAGCAGGTAAAAGGCATGATACTTTCTGAAGTTAACGCGAATGTCACTCATTGAACTAAATAGAATCCGTTAAAAAGTGGTTTCATATTAATAGGTTAATGAAAATGTTAATCAAAAGGTAAATGTTAATTGCAATTAAAAAATATTAAGCAATTAAAAACCCGATTGCTTTCAAAAAGGTCGAAACAAGGAAACCCGACTGCTATCTAAAAGATCGGAAAAAGTTTGACAGCAGGCTCTATCCTATTGCCAATCAAAAACCGATTAAAGAAAAATTAATGTGCACTGCCTTGTGTCAAACTTGTTGCGATCTTTTAGACAGCAGTCGAATTAATTACAATTAAATTGTGCCTAACACTGGTCAAAGGCATCTTTAGCTGCTTAAGACTAATAGCAAGTAGTGTTGTAGGCATTTTTAGATGCTTGTAGATGCTCAAGAGCATTTGAATAAGCTCCCAATTTCGTCACAGTAGGAATTAACTGGATATTGATAAATAATGTATGTTATGTAAATATTGATTAGAGAACCCTATCTAATATCTTTTTACTATCACTATCTGAATATCAGCAGTAAAGTACTGATAACGATAATGGTTTGTGCTATTTTATGTTTCTTGTATTGTGAATTTATGAAAGTATCATTTTTTGCATTTGAAACTGAAATAATCACTGAAAAATATAGAATTTTCGCATTAACACACATGTAAAGGTAGACATTGATATAATGAAATTGGTAGACAGTATCCCAAAAGACTGAAAATTATCTCACATCTAATTTGAATGTTTACCTAAACCACAATTCTAGGTCTATAGTGCACCTAGGTAACGACGACGGGATACGTATACACTACAATTAATATTTTTCTGTGTAAAAACTCATTTTAAAGACTGAAAATCAAAATTAAACCACTAGTACTCATGTCATAGTTTATTTGTTTAATGTGTTTTTATAAAAACTCACTACAAAACTTCTATCTAGTACCTACCTCCTTTGACGTCGTCAAAGTCTACTGAGACAAAGTTTGGCGGCTATTTGAACGCCGTTTTTGTCGTGGTATTACTGATCAAAGCTAACTTAGATGACGTCACCCAATTCGCATTGCTCAAGCACCCTTCAAAACGACTTTATTCACTACTTGGGCCATGTGTTACTCATATTAACGGCTATTCATCTAGTAATTACATTTGACTTGAGAATAATTTAGTTATATAATAAATCAGACAATGCCCACTGAATGTGTAATAGAAATTGAGTTACTAGTACAGCTTTTATTCTCGTTTCTATCGCGTAATAGATACATGATATTTTGACACTTAAGGCAATTGTCCTACAAACGGCGGATAGCGTGGTGAATTTATATGGCGATTTCCACTTCGCTGGACATAACCAATGAGCAATTTTTAATATTTTCAGTGACAGAAATTACAATATAGGAGAGCATTGGCAGTTTTGCCAACGAAGCAAAGAATTTGGGTTATGATGAAGTGCAAATTAAAAATTACGATTAGGTTTTCCTTATTGAGGTAGGGAAAAACAACCACCAACATATTTGCATCCAAATAACTCTTAGTTTTCCCCTATCTCTGGCCGCTAATAGTAACAATGTTGCTTTTCCTTTTTATTATACAAACATTTACTTGACTACCAAACTACCAAAATGTAAGCGTCCTACATGATGGATGACTAGAGTTCCCCACATTTTATAGGAAAGTTTTACCTACTACAGTCGCTTATCGCTTTCACCTGCACTAAAACAAAAGCTCTATACTGTGGCCTGTTACAAACATATCCAATACCTCAACAATGGAACGCCCGCATTCGAAATCGTACTTAATCAAATTACTGCAGCTTACCAGCTAAAGCCCGGCGGCTTTTTGCTCTGGATTGCAACTGTTGGCTTTTATTGAGTGATTGATGCTGGTGGATAAGTGAAATTTAACTAGTGGATATTTGACAGTAAGCGATTGGCTTTTAATATAAATCTATATAACAGATAACTAGTTGTACCGTGCTGTTTTACCCGCAGTACTAGATCCTATTTATGCCGTGGGCGTTCTTATTGCTTGACTCCTAAGAGTTTATGACGTTAAATGACCTACAACCTTGCCCAAGGACAAAGATTTGCGTTCCAAGTGCCAATCCCGATTGCATCCAGAGCTTGCACTTTGGAGCCCGTATATGCTTTTCTACTTCTCTTTCCATAGTTTGTTTGCCATTTACCTGAGCATGTCGTGTGATTCTGCAACCCCTAACAGTTTTGTGCCAGACTGAGCCTTGAATTCTATACCTTCGCCGAGTCAGTCATGATAATAATAATATTTCATATTGAAGACTTGCAAAATATCATTTCTAGGATAATACGGATAAAATCTCTAATACGCATAAAAAGATTAGTCGGCAAAGGTTTCCGTATAACAAAAACAATCCAATTTTTCAATTAACACGAAGGTTATACTATACGTACATTAATAGTAATTTTCAATAACCTTAAATCTAAGTTCCAAAGCCTTTTATCTAATTATGTAGAACTTGTTGAATGTTCGGTAGATATTTTAATCGTATTTAATTTGAGTGTAACTTGTAAGGTATTTTCTTGCAATATTTTTTGTGGCATCACCTTTTATACAGTTCACTATTGTTTGACAAAAAACGGATAACACTTTCATTTCGCAAACACAATAATTCAAAAATAATCATTTGATAAATAAAGGTTTTGCAAATGTATCACTTGGAAAATAATTCAAATGTTAACATTTCATTTTAAAAATGTTCATTTGGATAAATAAAGTCAGTTAAAAAACCGTCAAACAAGCAAGCATACACCACGCGTGTAGCAATATAGCAGATCCGCAGACAGGTAATCTTTTGCCTTCAACAGGCACCAGCGATCCACAACCAGATTCTGTATACCCTAAGTTATGTAAACACTGTATGTAATTTGGTTGTTGGTGAGAAATTAAAAAAAAATATACATCGCTATTGCCCGTATGGAGACTATATCCCAAGATCATTAAGTGAATACTACTCGTATTAAATATAGGTTCCTTCAACTAACCTGAGCAAACTGAAATAGGTTATTATTCCTTCACTACACGACATACGTAATGGTAGTATTAGTTGCCGCATATCGATACAGTTTGTAAACAATTCTGTTGCTGATGAGCTAAAGGAGCCCAGATTGGCTGCTTATTGAATGAAGCAGCAGCTATTCACTCACACACCAACTGTCACCTCCACCTAGTCACGTGACGTGATCTGTCATGATTTCAGTTTTCATTTATGTGGCAGAAAATCCGTACGCCACCAGCAGCAGAAAACAGCAGGCGAAAAAGTGCGGCCTATCGTAAGAGCAGCTTTTTCAGGTCTGTCAGTTATCTGGGTATATCCTGGATAGTTGAAATTCATATATGAAAGTATTACCTAAAAGCGACGTAATAAAGAGTTAGCATATTTACACACAGTTAGTAAATGCAACATAAATGCATTCTACTTCCTACTAATACTACAATTGTGAAAGTATGTTTGGATGTCTGTTACTCAACCGCGCTGAAGCTGAAAGGGGTTTTTATGAAACCTTTATTTGTACAGTTTATGAAAAAGATTCAGTCACGTGGCGATTTTTATCTCTCAAATATATGGCTTCAACAATTTTCATCTCTTGACTAGCTCGCCTTCGCTTCGAAGTTGGGGTTCATTTCCTGACGTTTTCTCCTCCACTTCACCCGGTCTTGAGACTATTGGCACCCATGTCTCACTTCTTGAGTCTAGCAGAAGCCAAACTTTGTTACTTAGGCAACCTGGCGATCACCTCAAAACATGGCCGTATCAGTGAGATTCAAGTCAAACACCATAAACCATAACCCTCCTTTTATTTGTCTTCACCGCAATCGGGTAATTAAATGACATTTCGTACAAAATTCGTTACGGGTTGCGAGTATAATGACTACCAAAAACGTCTTAAAAATAATTTCATTGCACGCGTTTGTCTTATTTAAGCAATTAGTCTCTTAAATTACGCTCTTATTACTTAAAGTGCTCATTAGACAAGACAAATAACATTTTTTCTTCATTCAATTGAATGTATGCAGAATTCATTAGGCTTCACGTCTTTTTCTGGAGAACGTTTTCAAAACATACTTCATTTTACTGCCGGCTTGCAATCATAAAAAGCCGTAAATTTCTCTGCGCAGTTAAATTTATTATTCCTCTGTTCTCTCTTTGGTTTGGAAGTGGTCGAACTCAAGTCCTTGTATCGTATGCACTTTCGTCATTCTACTATTAAAAATGCGCAAGTTTGATACTTGATCACACCAAAACGACTGACCGAAATTTGATGAAATAAGGCCTCCTCCATGTCCAATTCTTGGAGAATGTTATAGGCTATTTAACATCACGCTATGGCCTTTACAAGCCGACCAATAAGACAAAAAAATCCGAATGACGTAGACATGCGGGTCACTGGAATAGAATCTAGTACAGCGGGTGAATCTTAATATTATGTCTAGAATTCTAGAAGGTATCTAGCACGGCGGCTTAATCCTAATATTATGTCTAGAACTCTAGAAAGTATGTGTATGCATCATTTATAAAAGCAATACGAAGGGAATGACGGCGTTCAAATTAAATTTCCTCCTTATAAATTAGATAACTTACAGTGAAGACGTGCAAGCGCTCTCAGTATATTAAGAGTCAATTAAGGAACCAGAATGGAATGGAGAAAAAATGTTATGAAATACTGTTGCCTGCGACTTCGCCTCGTGAAATGCCGATACATTAACACACACCCGCAACGCTTAGGAACCTATTCAAATCAAATCAATCTTTATTTCAAAGAATATGGTTACAGCATCAGGTTTTATAGTATTTCTAAGTCGGTACAGCATATTCTGGCTTGATGGCATTGAAATATAATATTGCAAAAAACTTGAGAATTTAAACAAAATAACATAAAATAAAAATATTCCTGGAAATAGTAGCCTGTGTGTTATTCCTGACCATCAAAATCGTGGCAATTTAATATAATATATTCTTTCAGTCCTTGTGACGCCCATTATTCTTTGAAATTGTGGGAAATTCCATTGTTATGTAACGTTCGTTACTGCCAGGCCATTATTTTGTATTTCCTTGTGGCTAACAATGTTTATCTTGAGCTGGCTGTGACAGTTTCGACCACAGAATATAAAAACAAGAGGAGTGTCTTTAACCTCGCTGTTATGGAACGTATCAAAACAAAGTGACGTGATTGGTTATAATTTTCGGTAGGCCCAAGAAAACATGATTATTGATTGAGTTAAAGAGTATATGGCAAAAAAGGGAATGATTACAGAAAGGACATTTGACAGGAATATATGGAGAAGAATGACATGTTACGCAGACTCCAACTATTTGGGATAAGGGCAGGTGGACAATGATGTGATTGTTTATAATTTATTTTTTAAAAGAGCCTATAAATCATTAACCAATCGGAGAGCGATTATAATAAACTTAAACTTTGACCTCCACATGTATATATAAGATAGCAACAATTAATAATCTTTGGTAAAATAGCCGTGTATCTTCTAAAAGGCTTTCTAATGACCCAAGGAACAATATCGACATTATTTATATAGTAGGCTTTTGACGATGGACAACACCATGGGAAACTGCTAATCATAAAGCTCTTTAGATACTAACCCCTTCATTTGAAAGCGTGAAGGCGAAAATACTAGGTTTAATTTAATCCATTTGTCCAAACTTAGATTATTTTAATCTACTATTTGTAAAATGCGCTATAGGTAGGTCTTTGTTTAAACAATATTAAAAAGCGTTGGTCTGGTTCGCTTACGAAGCCAGCCACAAGTCGCACGTGCGTGCTAAATAACGCGTAACCTTGCTCTCCCCTCGTCCTGCAGGAACCGGTCGATCCGGCGTACACCGGAATTTCACTTGGAGACAGTAGAGGATCCAGCGAACCATGACCCCCCAAACCCCTTGAGACTGCACCTCGCAAATACTCGCTCACAAGAAAGTAAATAATAACGAGAGGTCAACCATTCTGGTTAAAGATTGCACAGCTTTTTACGAGTCTACTATGGAAGATATACTTGCGCTGTGCTAAAAAATACATACTCTGCTTTAATATTTATATGACTATTGTCTTGCGAAATGCTTGGCCTGGGAGAATATCGTTTCTGTTACGTAATGTTATAGATTTACGTTGCTCTAAACATACAACATGATAATCGTAGATTAGCACAGACCGATTTAGGTAGCTAAAACTAGTACGCGTGGGTTTCCTCAAGGCTGATTCGGCGATTTAAAACGAGTGAAATCAAACTCGATTAAAAAAAGCTTGCTCGTTACATTTCTGTTTGTGAAACAAATGTATCAGTTATTCGGTAACCAATCGTTAAACAATAAAATTGTTAATCTGTTGTTTGGACAATAATACGTAACTACACTTTCTATGAAAGTGAAGGTGACGCACTTGTTTTGATTGAAAGTACTTAACTTAAAAAATGGTTTTTGTCGTTCTTTTGTACCTATTGTACTAAATCACAAAGAACCATAGAATCGCTAGACTATTGAATTCATAAAAAAGAAACGGATAAAATAGAACATCAAACTTCAAAATCTCTGTGTTACAAGCATTAAATAAACAAATGTTTTTTTTACGTAACCTACTTCCGTACTTTACGGAGGAGACGAGATACCCTGTAATGCTCAACAAGCTGTAACAAACAAGAGACAATTTCCCCTAACAAAGCCTTTCAGCTCTGGCGGGCCCGACCCTAGGCCGTTGAGCGTGTAAGTAATTACTGCTGTGCCCTAATTCCTGGTGCCTCTCTGATCCCGGCTATTGACTCGACTGACCTGTTTGCTTTCAATGCAATTTATATTAAGGGGTTGAGCGGATGAATTCCACTACATGACTTGTTGAAACCTACTAGGTATGAAAAATATATACTCGACTTCGCACGGGCACATTTATTTCCCGTTCTTCTCAGGCTTATTATAACCTAATAACTTTCATGAAATATGCAAATTACAGTGAAAACCGTATCAAAATCCGTTGTGTGGTTTAGAAAACGCAGACGGAGGCTTGAAAGGGATTTTATGTTATGGAAATTCTGTAATGATTATTCCAAATGTAAGCATACCTATTCTTATTCATATTTATCAATTACTTCATAAGAAGTTCTGGTAGGTGATGAGGTTTTATGTTCCGAAGTTATCTTTGAGTGAATTGCTTTTGAATGGAGAATACAGTCTCTCAATCATTAATTCATTATAGAGTTGTATAATAAGTTTTATTGAATATCTTTCCAAACTTCAGCCGTATATTTTTCTTCCTTTAATCTTATCGGACCAAGTTCTCTTACCTCGTCCATATGCATAAGCGTATTTATTATCTTATCATTATTCAGGTCATTGATCATGCAGTAGCACTCTATTATTTTAAAACGTCGCAAACTCCACACGAATCGTATAACACATTACTTCTATCATATTCACAACCGTTTGCATAAATTATGTAACGTGATTTATTCCGGCAGGCTTTTAGTATTACAATACAGATCTTAATAATACAATTGTTATACGTTTTGTGTCCTAACAATGGGGTCAAAATAATTACGCTATCAACGCCTCTAACGAATAAGAAATAGCATCGTAAGTAGTAAGTTATTGTTGAATACGAATAGAATACGCGTCATACTATTGCGTCATTAATTTCTCTAGTTTTGAACATAGTCGTAACATACGAGTTATTTATACAGACTGATAAAATCTTGGTAATAGCTTTTTATAATTTACAATACAACGCGTCTCCAAAGGAATTTCTAGACCTTATATTTTGATTGTATTACTTTTTTTATTACTTACTCACATAGGTATTTATTACCCGAGAGTGGTAAGTAGAGTAAAGATGTCCAATTTGTGCTAGTGGTTTTCATGCCTACATACATAATAAGTAGATACTGTGAAAGTGGCACCAGTGAATGAAAAATTTGAGAAGCGAGCGACTGTCGTTGTTTGGAAATATTATGAGAAGAGAGGAAAGTAATGATGTAAGGATGGTTCAAAGTATGAATGTGGAGGGCTTTAGGAGCACAGGTAAGCCCAAGAAAAGATGGATGGATTGCTTGAAAGATGATATGGCAAAGAAAGGAGTATATGGAATTTATGGAGGAGAATGACATGTTGCGCCTTCCCCAAATAATTGGGACCAGAGCTTGTAGATGATGATGATATAGGTACAATAAGAAGATACTATTAATATGACTATGTATACTTACTCGACTAATAGCTGATTGAAAATTTCGTAAAATTATATTGATTATAACAATATAATTACCGAACCTAGGTATCAAATCCCAGACCACAAGCATAACTTCGTTGCTTTTCGTTACTGTGTAGCACAGATACCTATAAATGATATAGATATACCTACCTAAATTTTGCTAACTATTTTTTGATCTCACGCAAGATGGAGCGAGCCTTGACCTTCTACCGGTCACGTTCGCACACTTCACGCGAATCTTGAGTTCGTTTACACAATAGCACTTTTCCCGGTATCAAACCCAGGACTTCACAATCGCTCACAAACACCGGTCAACCGAGGCAGCACCTTTCACACGCCACCTTTCACTTGTAATTCAGTAAAAGATCTTAAACTTGAATAATTGACGTAATTTGTGGCAGATTTAGCTGAATTATTGAATTAGTTCTTCGAAAAGATTAATTTCATTCATTGTCTCAACAAAACTCGCATAAAACACTTCGTTATGAAAGCACTTCGTTATACTCCAGATGTTACGAGGTAGAATCTTTATACAATGTTTGAAATGATTCTACCTTTATTATTGCAGGGTAACAAACATATCTCCTGTTATATACCTACCTACTAAATTTAGCTCGTCGCTTCACCCGTGTAGTTATGTGAAATTGTTATATCTCCTATTTTCCTCATCGTAACTTAATTAGGTAAATATTTTACCAGATTTAAAGTTGTAAACCACAAAACGGTTCATTAAAATTGTAACTGAGTCAAACATGGTTCAAACAAACAGTTGTACATTTAGGTAGGTACATATTTTATAATATGTTGCATTTGCTGAAAAGGGATTAATTAAAAATTGCTCATGTAAGTAATCTCGAATGTCCTCGAAACGATTACCGTGACATAATAAACATTTGTTACACCATAGATGTTATTAGTGCTTTACTGCTCCCTGAAGCCTCTGCAGAAGTCAATAAAAAAAAAATGTAAACGTATATGAAATGTCTCTATAAGTAGTCACAGTTATCCTACGAAGCACACTGATGTAACAGCATACCAAACCCACGTGTTCCAATTCGTTCTACATCAAATCGGAAACATATAATAAAAATCTTAATTGTTCTCCACTATCCATTCACAATACCAGTCTTAACAAATTAGAATCTCCACATTCTAACAAGTAAATAAGTACACCATTCATTGACGTGTAAGTTTGACGGGTAAACAAAGCCCTTTGTTTTGTAACCACACTTAAAATAGATGAGCGTCTTGTACCTACCGTGAAGAAGGCCCACTTTTGGTCCACTTTTATTACCGATAAATGGGTTCGTTAAGGACGGCGTGTGTAAATTTTATCGTCTTTTGTTATTTGTTACGTTGGCATGGTATCGAAGAACACTAAAAGCACGGTCTGTTAATAGGACGGTGGATCCAAACTGACGCGTGTCATATCAACCTTCGCTTAGTCGGAACTTGTAACCTTTTTTTGCAAGCTTTTATTTAGTTTCACCTGTCCCGTTGTCTGTAATCAAATCTGCAAGTTAAATTTGACCCACTTCCCGGTTTCCGATTAACCTGTCAAGTGAGTAAATAATAGACACAATAGGTAAACAATAGACTCGCGGTGCGATCGCACCGCTTGGGATCTTAGACTTTAAGCTGAAATTTTGTATGTGTGTGACAATGCAATAAATTATATTGCATTGTCATACACACATACAAAATTTCACAATTGTGACATAGAGCTGATCTGATGATGTACCTGGAAGCTGGTCATAAGAACTCCTTAATTAAACGACGCAACCCCATCGAGTTCGGGCTCGTTTGATTCGTCTTGACGAATAGTCCGTCTTTCAATGGTAATCAGGGTTCCATAATGGAGCTGGAATGTGCTTATAGGAAGGAACTCTAATGAAACAACTCAACCCCATCGAGTTTCAGCTCGTTTGTTTCGTCTTGGCGAGTACTTTCTTTTGAGATGGTTACCAGGGTCTGATCTGATAATAAAACTGAAAGGTGGCCATAGGTTCACACAACCGCGCGGCGTTTATGAAGACTCCTATCATGGGAATTTCAGAACAAGACAAGATAGACTAGTTAGTAGTGTTTGGGTTCGTGTTCATGATGTTAATATAACTAAAAAGAAGAAAATGAAATAATTAGTCAGAAAAACTTTTAAATACAAGCTTTTCTTAATAAAAAAGTCTTAAATAACAGACGCGAACATGACGTTTTCAAAACGCGTGAAATCAAGTGGAAAGTTTTTTTTAAATGACATGTTTTATAAACGTAATTTTACTTAATCGCGCCTCAGGTCCTCTTTACATTATCAAGCAACTTTTTATGAATGTTCATTACAACAGATAGGAAGAAAGATGATTACGGCATGTCTCTGCTTACTTACCTTAGTTTGTTCATCCAAGCTGCCTCTCGAGTCCGCGTTTTATTACTGATCCTTATTACTTGATTACATGTTGTATGCAGTGTACGGTGTACAGTTACCAGCAGTTAGGACCCGTTGACATTCCACACTAGCATTATGTTACGTGCTAAACTTAACCAAGGATTAAAACAAGTATCTTAACTAATTAATCTACTATGCTAAGAAACTGAAGTCTTAATAACATTAAATCAATTCACTGATTTATTTCCAAGTATAGATTGTTTGTAAATTTGTCAAGTGTTCAGCAGCTACTTCTGAAGACTACTATATAAATAACGATTCCTGGAACAGGAAGCAGAACAGAGCAAGCATCGTAAATAGTTACCAGTGATGAGAAGCGAAGTTTTATGGCAGGCATTTAGCAGGGAAAACATTATTCCTAGGAATAGGGTTTACCTAAAATGTAGCAAAATCTACCATCTTTTAGGAAGCATTAAGTTTTTGGACCAGCTGGCTGCCACCGCCCTTGACATCAGCTCTATTTGATGGTACAATCGTTCAATGTGGTCGGAGTGGGTTTGAAAATGTTCAGAACTTTTCTGCATTGCCCAAAATTTCGGAAATATATGTAAGTTTATTGTTATTGCATTGAGACACGCTCACGTTATTTTATATTACGATTTGTGTAACATGCACTGGTTTCATAATATGCTGTTGTAACCCAGTTTCTAGCATTCTTGAAATTTTTATGATCAAAATGTCAGTTTCTGTGATCCAGGATACAGGATCTCCTTTCCTGAATTCACTCAAGCCCGTTGTGTTGTTCTGTTACAGCGTGAATAAGTAACAAACACGCATATCGCGAGTTTCATATGATTTTGTATTTTCTGATGAAATTCAAACCTTATTCCAAAACTCCCCGAAGAACCTAAACTTAACTAGAGTATATCAATGGCGAAGGGTGAAACTTTTGAAAAGGGATGACGGTGGAGTGATATCTAATCTCTTATAGAATGGCCATAGTATTTATGGAGTTCTGGGCATTCTGATCTTCCAGGTTTTACAGAACAAGCCGGCAGGTATCGATTTTTAGGGATCCATCGCCACTGGAGTATATAGTGGTTTGTTTTAGCAACCGATATTACTAATATTCCCTCTAACCCCTCTAACTAAACTAAACAAAATAGTTACGTAGATACAATGACGTCACAAAAACATATTTAGGCTCCAGATTACTATAGTATTTTAAGACAACTTTGAAAAATATCACAGGGACGCAAAGCACAATTTCAATTGCTTCTATTCTTGTAAAATAGGGTTACATCTTCCATCTCGTCATTATTGCTCCCCGGAGCTCAGTTCTACTTTAGTTCTATTTTTCAACCCTGAAATGAGATACGGCTTATATCACGCCTAAAGCGGTTAGTTTTCGGTTGCCAGCTAATTAAGCAGTTATTTTCTTACGTTACCATAATCAAGACTTTTAATGGACTACCCTATTATTTCGTACCTATCATATTCATCCACCATTATGCCACTTACGATATGCCGTGCATGAATTGCCGTGTTGGTTCCCGGTGGAGTAGAATTATCACTCCATCTCTTCCTGCAGGTGTCCTAGAAGGTATTTAAGGGGTTGGGCTATTCTCCATCCAACAGTAAACATACTGTCCCTGACTAAGTGCCGGCTTGACGGCAATAGGCTCGCCTCCTATTACGTGAGACCGAAAATCAGAGTTGGCGAAATGTGGACGTTAATAAACCTCTGCCTACCCCTTTGGGGATTTACTGTATAATATCTAGGTTATGGTTAACATCGATAATCCTTGAAACATCAAACGCGAAATAAATTGAAAATCGATTCTCTCCATTGAATTACTATTACTTGCTTTGTGAACGAGGATGAAAGTACCGCAATATAATATGAAGAGCTCTTTGATGGGTGGGTAGATTATTAAAAATAACGAACCCTTCCGTGAAGTGCAGTTTTGGTGTTATGTTTGGCGTTACGGTTATTTAGTTAATGAATAGTTGAGTAAGCCTTCCACGAGTTTGAATGTAGAGTCATGTTTTATATTATTGAGAAGTATAAACTTACTCTTTCAAGTTGTATGGTTATTAAAAATAATGATTTTAAAAATAAAACAACGCTCCCATTTCGAGCCATTCCTTAAATCCTCATGTTTTGTTTGATGTTTGATCGATCTGTTTTTGGATCCATGTTACAAGACAATAATGATTCCAAGTCATACAGGATTTAAGTAATTTTTCTGAACAACGAGGGCATACAACAGGCACTTTGTACAGCCTACTGTTAGGCGAGAGTATTGGTTTAAGAAAACTCATATAAAACGGAAATTTTTGGCGTGAATTGCAGCTTATCCCCCCTCTCATCCGTGTTATGGGTTGGTAAATAATGATATTGAACGTAAACGGAAAAGTTATAACACGGTGTTATTGCCGCTTTGGCGAAATATATTCATGTTTGTATGAGGTTTAGCGTGACGATTGGGATCGGAAACACATTTTGCGGGGTGTTTTTGTAAATAAATGTTTGTGTTTGTGAGGTCATTTTATTGGTACGGACATAATACAGGTAGATGGATGTTCTCGGGAAGGGCTATCCAAAACCAGAGGATTACAGGCATCTACAATTAAGAGGAATAACCACCTTAATAAAGAGGGCTAGCCCTCCTCAAACGTAAGGGTCAGGTTGGGGTTGACACAAAGGATCCAAAAGGGTCGAAGTGTCCGCGATAGCGCCAGATCACGCACCCCAATAACATAAGATAAGAATATAGGTAGGCACCTGTCATAGGGAATATTGTTAATGGGACAAATAGTGGTTTAAACACAATAGCCGTGACGTCAATGTAGAAGATGTATTTACCATAGTAGATAGTTAGGTAATGCATAAGGTTATAGGTTATAATGTTTCCTGGAATGGGAAGGAAGGGAGAGGACGAGGGAGCCAAAGTGCAAGCTTTAAATACAAGTGGGGTTGACGCGTGCAAAATGACGATGTAAGAGGAAAATTTGTGGAATATTCATTTTAATATTGTTTCAATTAATTTATTAACACGCACCGAGTTAAAACCAATGGCAAAAAATATCATTTGTAAGCAACTAAATTCCTTAATTTAAAAGTCAATCAGAATTACATCAGTTTAAATGACAAAAAAAAACAAATCGTCTCTGGTCTGCCACTTCAGATAAGTTAACTTGCATCTACTTGCATGCAGATGTTAGTTCGTAAGGCTACACAAACGGCCGTGAACGTTTCTTGTTTTCTAGACTCTAGAGCTATACTGATTGCACTGCGACCATTTGCAGATGTTAGGCTATTTATGTACTTTACTAATAAATATTAGACGATGTGCAATGCGAACTATGGACCTATTGTGACTCAATTGTGCAGTACAGAGCACTCTGTACTTCTATTCTTCAGCACCCAAAGCTTGCATTTTAGAGCCAGGGGCCTGATCTCCTACAGGCAATTACGAAGCGACTACCTTTTGTTCCTATCAGCAGGAGTATCAGGTGAAGTTGGGTTAGGCCCTGAAGATCTTGGAGAGATTTAACTATCAAGCTCTCTACCAGACAACGGAACTACGCTCTAGAATTCTAGAACATACACGCTACAAGATAACATGCAGGATGTATCCTATGAAGAAGGAAACTGGTTGAAGCCTTCGACTAAATAAAATAGAAGGGCTATTAAAATAAAACCACTTTTAACGGATTCTATGGCGATTTAATTGTTAATATTTACTGACCGACGTTTCCTCAGTCAAGCAGCGAACATGTCTGCTGAAAAGTAGCCGAAACGTCGGTCTCAAAGGAATTGATAACAAATAAATCGCGAAAGAATCTGTTAAAAAGTGGTTTTATTTCAATGAGTGATATTCGTGTAAGCTTTAGAAAAAATATCATGTAGAAAGGCTATGTTTATTTTATTAATATCGTTTCCAAGCAAACATTGCAATTCTGTTTCAGTAACGTGCAACATTCTATCTGATAAATTGACGAAAATGCCAACTTGTAATAGTTTTGTTCTATCTACTTGCACACGTCAAGTGCGGTACTAAATTTTAGCAAAATTTAGTATTCTGGTTACATTGTCACGCCTCGCCTCACGTAGGTATCGTATGTAGGAAGTACTGAGAAAATAAGGTTCTAAAGAAAACAGACGTATTGCTCGTTGAATATATCTTGAACCTAAATCGCGATATACAAAAAGACTCTGGCACGCGCGGATTGTTTGGTAATAATCTATACATTGGTGAATTTGAGCTCTTCTATGGCCGTAGCACCGTGTACTGCGCGTCAGTGTTGGGCACATTTTAATTACAACTAAATTTGCAATTAACCCGAGTGCTGTCTAAAAGATCGAAATAACTTTGGTCGCAGGTAGTACCTATTAATTGTCTTTCGGCTTATGATTGGCAATAGGGTAGAGCCTGCTGTCACACTTATTTCGATCTTTTAAACAGCACTCGTTTTTACTTATTTTAATCTTTTAGACAGCAGTCAAGATTTTTAATTGCTTAATATTTTTTAATTGCAATTGACATTTACCCAAAACTGCTGAGTTTATAGAGCACATTTTAGATCCAAGATATATGGAACGAGCTATAACTGCTGACATTTTGATTTGTCATCATTACATTTTTTTCCTATCAATCTGGTTACAGTATTATCAGTTTGCCGAACTGTACATTAAGTACTTGATAAATATAGAATTAAAATTGCTAAGTGCATTAAAAAATATACTGATAAGTATTTCCTAAAAATACTTCCTGCCGTAATAAAACGTTTATGTAAAATACGAATATTTAAATTATGATTATGATAGCAATGTCATTGTAATTAAATATGCAATGGAGCTAGATAAAGCAATGCATAAATAGAATAACATTGCCCCTGAAATAGTTAAATCAGCTGCAAAGGAAAATGTAAAATATTTCGTCATTCGGTGGCGGAAAATTGAAACAATTTCAACAAATATCTTATATGAGCACCACAGGAATTATTTTCATTAACAAAACTGTTGTACTGGGAACAGAATTATTACATTAAATTCTGAAATTCATGCAAAGAATGACGAAGTCTGGGCTTGATAAAATAATAATAATATTCCGGAACATACTACCACAAATACTACACTACACTATCTAGATACAAAGTAAGCATAGTTTGCAATATAGTTTCTAGAATACTGGTAACATACTTAGAATTATTTGCAACTACTACCATTGTCTATACGTCTGGGCGTCCCTTTCAGAGCAGATATTTAATATATAATGAATTAATATATTTGCAAACAAATATTACAAATATTTCCACTGACTGGGCATCGAACCATTCGTACACACTTCCGGAATACCGAAAACAATATTAGTACTACTTGAATGCCTACTTTGCAGCAATCAATATTTACTTGTTTTCCAATTTTCACCGCAAATTTCCGTATCCAGAACCCGTCTATTGGATTATGTCTGACACGGTACTCAGTTACTGTCATTTCTCTACGAACCGAGTTCGTTAGCTCGTGCCGCTCGAAATTTAAGTGCTACGAAATCAATTTAAACCAATAGCTGGTGCTATTATGCGATCTGGTTGTACTCGCTCTGAGTGCCTGCCTAATGAAATTAGCATAGCTCACATATTTAAGGCCATACGCTGCGTTGAGCGGGCATCGGTGCGAGAGCCCGTCGCGGTTGTCCCGATTCATGAACATTCATGGAGCATCGCTGCGTAAGGTGTGAATTATTATACGGAAAAGGCATAAGACCGTAAGACGTAAGATTTAATGAAAGCTAAATTGCGATTGTGTTAATGCGCATGATTTTGCTTTGATTACCCGTCTAACGCCGTACTAATATGGTTCATTCATATTAAGAAAATAGTTTCTCAAATGTCCCTCAGCTTAGCTACGCCCACGTCTTTTGAGCAAATAGAAGATAGTAAATTAGTAAGCCGTGATATGGTGTTTACGACGTAGCTAACTTTGGGTGCCCGCGCCGTGTGCCCGCTCCACGCAGCGGACAGCCTTACTATGGGGGAGAACGGGCGTGGTGCCGGCCACTAGTGTCATTCATCCGTTAATACTTGATTGCATTATGAACTAGAATACTAGATCACTCTGACGCTAATTGCACACATGGCGTAGTGGTTTTTTAATTGGTTACCTCGCCAGCTCCCTATTTGAAATATGTACATATTTGTTTTTGTGATTCATAGAATGAGTATGGTATGTGTACTGTACTGTGTACCCTTTAATTGTATATTTGTGAAGTTACCTTGACACAGGTGTATAATAAAATGACCTTAGACATTTTTATTTTGAGCCAATGCAAGTATACTCAGTATTTAAACTACAAAATGTTCTTAAAGATTTTGAAATTAAACTACTGTAAGCAGGAAACTCTTATTTTTGGAGTGTACTCATGAATAAAATTCAATTTTAATATAATGAAGTAGTAAAATATTTGTGAAACCAGTTTATTTAAGTAGATGAACGCCGCAACCAAATTAATATTGAAATTAGATGCGAATACTTCGCTATGATACCGAGGATTGATTCTTTTTAGAAACAATAAGATAATATTTTGTTTCCAAAGTGATCTCAAAGTTACCTTAACTTTCTGGTATTACGGCAAAAATTGGACAGGTACTTGTGTGCACATTTTTGGCAAAAAAATCATGCGGATAACAGTCGCGTTGCATATTCGTTCCCTAAGCAATATTTATCAAATGACTTTATTTTTGTGGCTTTGGGCTGCCTATTTAGACACGATATTAATTTTCTCTTTTAATTTCTGAACATACAATTTTAATATCATTACCTAGGAAAAGTCAAGGACTAAAAATAACCATAGAGCTCAATGCGTACATTCCATACCATGCTTCAAACTCGCACTTTCATCGAATCCTACACTGGATTCGTATAAGAATGTCTATCTATCTATTGTGAGACCAGCAGAATGCTGTTTGAATTAAGTACTAAAACTGGTTCGAATTATTCAAATGACCATATTTAGGAATTGTCACCTAATTATTCAATAAATTTACAGGAAAGTATGTAGTTGCAAATTCATTGCTTTCGCAAAAGCATTTGTCACGCAATTAATAGTACTGAAATGTATGCTAGTAATTACTTAATATTTTAAATGGTATGTTAATGTATTACAACAAGAATAATTTGATAAATTACCTGTGTATTTTTCGTGTGGAAATTCCATACTACTTCATTGGGGCACAGTGACTTCACTGATATATATCGCAAACGAACAGCCAAAAACCACCGGGTTCTATACTACTATAACCTTGACTGATTTTATACTCACAAATTGAATGAAATTTTGAAGCATTTAGCATGCTAACTATTCAAATCATTTCAAATCGATTGAGAGGAAAAAATTTAAATGAACCAATTCAACAAAATTCGAACCCGCGATCAGATGGCAATTGCTTCACGGAATGTATTGCAGTTCAGCCCAACATGCAGTTAAACTAGTAAAGCGGATCTTGGACACCGAGGTGAAAGCTTCAGATGCGACCAGGATTACCACAAGGATATAGAGGATGAAGAAGGAACATTTTGTACAGTTTGTACTATATGAACAAAATTCTTGCTCTCCTTTATTTTATGAGTTCCTATAATGGTCAAAAAGATGTGTTTTTTAATAAAGAATGAGAACTACAAAGTAATAAATTGTAGATTATCAATAGGCAGAACCTTTATGTTGGGTCCCTGCTCAAAACATTCACTCCTATCACTGGTGCTGTTACCTGTAGTTTTGCCCGCTCTACTATCGGTCTCACGCATTCCTTGAATATTTAACAAACGTGTTGATATAAATCACTCCCAAAAGGACATCCGTAAAAACTTTTACTAGAGGCCTTGTTTGGATAAATAGTAGGGGTTACGCAAACTATTACAAAATGGATTAAGTATATAATATTAAAACCATAAATACAGTTAATGTTATTTTAAGCGCCATTGACTCACAAGTGTCTCGCTTTTATTTGATTTCGTAATTGCAGCTATGGTAATGAGAGTTTTATATGAGTCATGTACGAGTATGTCTTACTCACTAAGGCTGGGGCTGCGTGCTATACGTCAGCGGCAGCGGTAATGGGACGGGTGTGGTGTGATCTAGCGGTTACCAATGGTACCAGATAATAAAAATGCTTATACAAATATAGGTACCTAATATTTGACATTGAAATAATTTATATTTACTGACCAGTTAAAAAAAACACAACAAAAAACATAAAACATACATACATATAATCACGCCTTTATCCCCGGAGGGTTAGGCAGAGGTAAATTAACACCCACATTTCACCAATCTGTATCCGGTCCCACGTAATAGGTGTGGTAGCCTATTGCCGTATTCCGGACATTAATGTTGACATGAGCCATGCATCTGAGGCTGAGTCTGGGCTGTACATATCTGTCTGATGTTCAAGTTAATCAGCCCTATCCCTTAGTCGCCTTGTACGTCACCACATGGGAAGTGAACATCCTCGAAATGCATCTAAGTCACCTGTATAATTGTTTTCCCACATGTTCGCGCATGAGCGACTGGAAGTGACTTGGAATGTTCAATTTCCTACCCTAATGTTATTCCACAAATTCGATGTCGATCGAGAGTCACTCAGACGATAGAGGTCACTTCGTGTATTTTCACGCATTTTTGGTGGATTAGGCTGAAATTAACTGTCGAAAATGTAGCAGCCAAAATTGGCAACTAAATTGTAGCATCCAAAATCGGCAGCAAAACACTCAGAACAGTACAATTTGGTTGCTAATTTTAGCTGCTACATTTTTCACTGCTAATTTCAGTCTCATCTCTGAGGGGGTTCTCGCTTCGCTTCCGCTATAGTTGAAGTCGCAGCAGATAGATATTCACGTTGGGCCACTCAAGATACCGTTCCCCAATACTAAAACCATTAATAGCTAGCTACGTAGACTTTAGTGTGCTTCAATCGATTATACGGCCTTTACTACGCTTATTTCTAGGCGAACGCTAAACAAATGTTTAAAGTGTTTTCTCGGTATCCCGTCACTCGGTTTGCCAAGTGCTCTAATTCATTTAGATGCATGGCCGCATAGCTTTGTAATTCGCAGATATTACTTATTACTACGATGTCCCATATTATATTACTAACCCAAGTTGCATTTAAAATGCAGTCCTTTACGTATAAGCCAGCTTATTAGGGATCGTCTATAACGTACACCCTCACTTTGTCGGAACCCTTGTCAAGCTGTCTCATTTTTTCTATTAGATTATTATAACTACTAAATAAAACATCACTAAAGCTCAACCTTCGCTGTGTGTAAAGGAAATAAAGCTGTTTAAAGTAAAATATTATTTGACTATTTTTTTGTAATGTACCTTTTAAAATATATAGAAAACGTCTGACTCGCCTTTTTTTAAATATATTTTAATTGACACGTTAGTTATGGATAGTACTAACTGATACTTACCCCGTTTTAGGCGAACTTGGCTATGTCATCGACCTTAAACTTTATACGGTTTGAGAACTTTACTTCCATTGATTCTACCACCTTCAAATAGTAAATACAGCTGAAACTAGCTACAATTTGGTACTTCACTATTGTGGTATGAATTAGTAACCATAATCACAAAAAGTCGATTATATCTTACTTTGCATCGAGAGCGTGCATATGTTTTCAACCTAGAAGACACTTGACGTTGACGTTCAGTAGAAACTAGGGTTGTTACACTTGTTGCTTGTCAATCACACTCAAAATAATAATTTTTACTCACCGTTATTGTTCGATCTAATATTGTTAAACGGTTAAATATAGAATGCCCCAAAGGTTTTCGTAGAAAATTTAATTAAACCTTGGCTTTTAAGGATTCAGTTGATAAGACAATGAAATGTTATTTAAGTTAGCAAAGCATCTGTGGTAACACTGTATCTAGCTATACTAAGAGTTTAGACGACAATAGACTACATATTACCCTACTCCTTCGGAGATTTACTAGATGTTTAGTAAGAAAAATGTTACTGTATGAAATGTTTTCAACATTACTCACATCGAAATTTCGACCAGATTTTTAGAGAATTTACCCAGATTTTTAGAGAAGTTACCCAATGTGGCAACACTAGAGTCATGTTCTCATGTTATCTCTGGATACTAACTTTGTGCACCAAATAAGAAGTGATAACGATATGACTGTTTGATAATAAGTCTCTCGAGAAACGTAAGCGTAGATTTATTCTGTGGTTACTCTAGTTTGCTCCTCGTTAAGATAAGCGTTTTCATTACTCTGTGTGCATGTTTTTTGTCTGCTTTTTGTTTGGTCAGTTACTTATACATATTTAATAAACATTTCTTATAAACACCCAACCTTTCTCTATTTTAATTATTTTGATAACCGAGATACTTCTTATTTTTATCAGATACTTTTGAAAATGCAGGCCTGTTAGTTTTCGTATTACCATAAACTGCAGCTCAATGATAAAAATGTAACCGAATCAACAAAATGTGTGTCTCTGTAGGTCGTTGACCTTATTGCATGGACGTATGCATGTGTTCTCGTATTCACTTTTAAAAATATTAATAATAAAATAGCTAAGCAGTGAATAATGTATGCAGCGTTACAGGTCACTGACATACAAAATGGTGCGGGATTGAAAGTACCTATTGACTTCTGCAGTCGAGTCGTACGAGTTTCTCCGAATAAACAGACGTTTCAAATGTCATTTTAACGAACGTTTCATGTATTCAAACCAATGTAATGTAAATCATGCGTTTTTCTCGAAGAAAATATGTAGACATAATGTATTTTACATATATATACGAGTAGCCTCTATTCTACTTAGAAGCGTTATGATGATGTTCAACATCAATAACTATTAAAATGCTGTAAACCTATTTTAAACGATATATTGAGATAAATGAAATAGGCTAAATACTCCACGTGTATTTATGTATAAAATAAATTTTAAGAAATTAATATTTAATTTATAAAAAGCTCACAATAATGCATAAGTACTTTATATAAAAATCATCATGATATAAACATGAATCACGAACGTTTAAAAGGAATTATATCACTATAAAAATCTAATACAGACAAAGAATACACGACTTCAAACTTCACGAAAGAGCAAACAAACGAACCAAACCAACTATTAATCTTTAAAAAAAAATGAAGAACAAAGATTGCTTGAGTCACCTGCGCTAGAAAACATTTAGTAACCATGCGTCATCCTGTTTCTTTGTTTTGTAAGGAAGTAAATCGTTATTATAGATATTACAAAGTTCAACCACGTGGGAATGAATAATAATGATCGCATTAGAAGTATGCTAAGTTAAATATGTATTTTCCATCTCTATCCACCACTTAGTCTATTTGCGATATACTTGCTGCTTAAAAAAAGTTCTATACCTAACAATTTTTTTTTAAGGAATTTATGTATTTTATTTTCTAAAGGGAATTAAGTACCTGGACACGTCCTGGGCAGGCGAATACGTGATTTTGCCTAATTTATAACATCCTTAAACCTTAACATACTAATATTTGCTCTAATAAACCTTCACAGATGGTCTATTTCGAAGAAAATAACGTACCAAAATACTAGATCTTAAGCACTACTAGAGCTTAAGTAAAGAAATTGGTACACTGAACCGCAGGACGTGAGATTAGGCAAAACACGAGGCTGATGATATCAAAACATTGTCTGAGAATTGAACACCTGTCTCAAATAACCATTTTACTAGGAAAACATTCGTATCACTAAGGCTATCTGAACGGACATCGTAACAGGAAAAAATTAGTACAGGTTGTATTCAGTACCTATTATTATTTATTACAGCTTGGCTTCCCAGTAATCGACCCACATATTTAGATGAAGCGCTACACCTGTGGAGAGATTATAATATATGATTATTATAAAAGATATTGTTTCCTTATTGATAAATAGGAAATATGTATTACTTTTAGTCCTTGTACAAATGTTCGTTTTGAATGATCAGCTAAAAGGTATTTTAGTGTAAGTGCACCAGTAACAAAAAGGGGAAAGTGTTATTGGATTTTTGCGATAGGCTTGCCTCCACATTACTTGAGATCAGAAACAGGTTGGCGAAATTACGTTCGTTTTAGTAGTAGCTGGCTATCGCAAATCCCGGTTTTTGTTATTGAGGTTGTAAAATATATAAGCCCCGAATGTTATGGGAGGCTTTATAGTTATTTTTCCGTGACGTATTTAATGGATGCTCCCTATTATAATTTGTGCTGCGTATCATCAATTTAAAAAATTAATGATATTTAGGGTCTGTTTCACAATGTACGGATAAAGTTCCAAATAGTTATGTTACACATAAATTATTCGGAGCATAAAAGTTCTGAATAAGAAACGTTGCGTTTCACAATGTTATTTTATCTGACACATAACTATATGGAACTTATATGACAGCGCGGTGGCAACACCAAATACACACGTTCCGTTTTTTGATATCATGTTATTAAATAAAAAGAAAATTAACATAAAACACTTATAAATGTATTTTAAGTATTGTTTTACATTAATACCATAATATATAATTAGCTCTTATTCACATAACGGTTAATTTTCTATATAAAAACTACATATTAACAATTTAAGGTAATTGAATATTGCTTGTAACGAAACGGGATCTCGTTTGACAATGTCGATTAACTAACTACATAACATAATACCGCGAAATTTTGAATTGATGCTGGATGCTATTTGTAGAAGTCAAGTTTACATATTGGTGTTTGTGTTTTTGTTTGTTGTGTGGGCACAATAATATCTATACGTACTTTTATAAAATGTCGACAGTGAAACGTGAAAGAAGCGGTAATTTCAGCCGGGAAGAAGTTGAGCTTCTGACTTCATTAGTTGCTCAGTATAAAAACATACTGGAAAATAAGAAGAGTGACGCAGTCACTTGGCATGAGAAGGAACAGTGCTGGAAGACACTGGAGGCCACATTTAATAGCACAAGTGGTGCAAACTTCCGAAGTGCTAAAACTTTAAAAGCCAAGTATGAAGGCATAAAAAGAGCCACTAGGAAAAAGTCAGCCGTAATACGTGCTGAAACATATCGCACAGGAGGGGGCCCTAGTGCTGCTCCTCCTCTAACACCTATAGAGGAAAAAGTTAAAGGAATGATATTATTGTCTGTTGATGGAATTGAGAGCGTATTTGACTCTGATCATCTTGGTAAGAGCACAAGTTTTAAATTGTTATTAGTTGTGTACTGTGTACAATTTGATTAGCTAATGTATATTTGGTATAGTCAATCTTATTTAGTCATATGGTCAACAGAATACTTTTATTCCGCCCTTTCTCATCCTTATATTATTAATCTATGTTGCAGATTCTATACAACCAGCAGTTCCTAGCCAGGATAATATTTTATATTTAACAGTAGATTCACAGAGTATTGAAGTGCCAGAGATCATCGCAGACACTAAATGTAGCCCATCGGTGGATGCAGATATGGAACATCACATAAGTAAGTTACATTTTCTACATGTAGAGTAGAGCTAGAGCCCGTAATTCAAATATTATTGCCAGTTGTTAATAACAAAAATTAATTACTACTACCATAAAATTCTGTATAGTGCACGACAGCCTCCGTGGCGTAGCGGTAGTTAACGCGGCCGCTACGCAGGAGGCGCGGGTTCGATCCCCGCTCAGTGCAAATATTTGTATGCATGAATATGGGTATTTGCATTGGTCTGGTCGTGCCTCGGAGAGCACGTTAAGCCGTCGCGTCGGTCCCGGCTGCCATACAAACATCTATGGCAGTCGTTACGGGTAGTTGGAGCCCTCAAAAATCCAACAACTGGTCTAGCTGCAATGCTTCGATATCGCCTTTGGGTTGTGGAGGTCAGATGGCAGTAGCTTCACAGAAAATATCGAAGTTTAGCCAAATCCGCAGGTAGACTAGTAAAAGCGGACCCCAGACTCCAAGTTTAAAAAGCTTCGGATGCGACTGGGATTAACGCTAGGATGAAGAAGAGATAAAATTCTGTATAGTGCTATTGAAGCGGGCCTAAAGAATTAATCAGCTTATCCATTTTAAAATATGCTACTTTTTGTTTTTCAGTTGAGGATGAACCTACACATGAAAACTTTGATGATGAACAATCTCCAAGAAAAAAGATAAGTAAGTAGTGTTCCTGATATTGTGTGTCAGTATCCTACTAATATTATAAATATGAAAGTTTGTGAGAATGGATGTGTGGATGTGTGGATGTTTGTTACTCTTTCACGCATAAACGGCTGGACCGATTTGGTTGAAATTCGGTATGTAGATAGGTTATACCCTGGATTAACATATAGGCTACTTTTTATCCCGCGTCCGACATCCACGCGGGCGGAGCCGCGGGCAACAGCTAGTTGTTGATAAGCACATCTGCACCATGAATTCACCTTTCTTCTTTTTAATTTCAGCTCTACATACCACACCTAAAACAGTTGCCAATGATGAGAAGTGGACTAATTGGAAGCCAAAATCTTTGCGTTCAAAAAAACATCCCGCTTTATGTAAGTTCTAGTACCTAATATTAAAATTAGAATAATCAAAGCACTTAGATTATGTTATTATTTGTTAATTTATATTGATACACAACATATTCTAAACTGCAGGACTTCGATATTGCCTATTGGTTTTGGAGGTCAGATGGCAGTCGGTTCACGGAAAATATTGAAGTTCAGCCACATCACAGACTGGAAAGCCAACCCTAAGTCAGTAGGGAAAACGCTCAGGGAATGATGACACAACATACTTAATTGATTTCACAGAGTTGGTGGCATAATGGTAGAACCACTGTCTGCTGTTAAAACCTAGTTTGATTTTGTCTAGCGGAGACCCTAAGTCCTGCAGTGAGATATGTATAGGTCAAAATGATGGTATTCATTCTAGCTTGTGTAATATTCACCAGTAGGTATTCAAAATCTATAAATAAATAAAATCTTGTTTCAGCTGCGGAGAAGATGAAAAGGCCATTTGAAAAAGTAGCAGATGCTAAATTAGAGATTGCAGATTTGCAAAAGAAGATTCTGGAGGAAGAACTACAAAATAAAAGGAAGCAATGGGCCTTCGAAGAGGAAGAGAGGGAGCACAAAAGAGAAATGTGGGCGTTGGAAAAAAAATACATGTTAAATAAATTAGAAAAATAATTCGTCTTTTTTATTTACATCATCACAAAATACAAATATACTTTGATAACCTACCATATCTTTTAAATCATTGGTTTCCAAAATGGAATGCAAAATTCTGAACCTTTATTTCAGAATTATATTATTATAGTAAAGAAGTAAAATAATAATTAATTAAATTAGTTCGCACTGTTGTATCCCCCACAATTTCTGGTCTGCTTTCGTTCAGAACATCATGTTCATCTGGCTCATCTACTGGTTGGATGACTTCAAAGTGATCATCTCGCATATCTATTGCAATATTGTGCAGTACTGCACATGCCACTATTACAGCCTGTACACGAGACACATGCAACAAAACTTTCTTAGATAAAACAGGGAATTTATTTTTCCAAACACCATAGGTCCTTTCCACAATATTTCTGCTTCTTATTTGGGACTCATTATACAGGTGTTCTGCTGGAGCCATGGGATGTTGTAATGGTGTAAGCAGGTATGAAGTATTTTCATATCCTTTATCACCGACAATCATACAATTTCCAAATTCTCCATTTTGAAGTCGCTGCTTTATAAAAGAATTATTAAATATTGTTTGATCATGTGCTGCTCCTGGCCATCTAGCAACTATGTCCAAGATCTTTAACTTGGCACTCACTACAGTTTGTACATTAAAAGAAAATTGTGACTTCCTGTTTCTCCATTCCTCTGCACTGTTTCCACCTGAAAATATTGAAAGAAACAGTATTTATTTAAAAAAACAGGGAGCTGTATTTAATCATGTAGGCACATGGTTTGATAGATATTAGATACATTATTAGGTATATATTTCAGTTTATTCATACTATTTATTTTATCTTTTACCTGGAGATTTTATAGGAACATGGGTACAATCGATAGCGCCAATAAGTCTTGGGAATTTAGCTATATTATAAAATTCTTGCTGGATTTCTTGAGTGTTGTTTGGAAATTTGATAAACTCCGGACGCAATCGTGCAATAGCATGTGAAACTAGGTAGATAATGCGACTGGCAGATGCTTTGCTGACACCTGAGAAATCACCTACTACTGTGAGAAAACTTCCCGTTGCGTAAAATCTCAATGTTAATAGTAGACGAGTAATCGGCCTTATAGCCTGATTCCTGAAAAAAAAAGCAGGTTGGGTTAGATCAGGTATCTAAAGCTAGACGTAGGCGTGCCATTGATAAAAAGAAATGCCTCGTGGCACAGACTAATAACGACGCCACGTGGTATTAGAAAAATGGTACTGGATCGGAATAGACTTTAGAAATGTTGGTCGTCGGTTGTTAGGTAGGTACGGTATGTTCTTACTTACCGTTCTGTAGTAACAGAAATGGCATTCTCAATAATTGCATGGATACACAAACATCACAGCTTCCTTAGTCAGTCTGAAACGCGCCCTAAAGTCCGTTTCGTCTAAAGACTCCATATAATTTATTCTTTCCCGATACACAGGAATCCTGCGTGGTGTTGTGAGGCTTTCAAAATATTCATCAAACTCATCTTCAAGAGTCTCAAAAATCTCCATCATTGTTATAAGTAGATATATATAGGTTATTTAAATTAAACACGACACTGATTCCTCTCGGATAAACGTAAATATTATACAACACGAACGAAAGAAAGACTTGTATTGTAATTACTTTTAAATTTGTAACTGTCAAACACACAACAAGCTAAGTACTTATGTTTAAGATAAATGTGCTATTTGCCACTTCGTCTGACCCATAAGTTATCGTGGACTTTAAGTGACACATAGCGCTATTTGACAGTCGTGAAACGCAACAATAGTGTTTATCCTACCCATAAGTAACAAATAGCTTATTCGGAACTTATGCAGAACTTATCGGCACATTGTGAAACAGACCCTTATTCTGATGTTTTGGTTAACCGGTAGCTCTTGACGGTTGAAAAGCAACCGAAACAAAGGAAAGAGCGCCAGCGGGAGACAAATATGACCTTCTTTATCTCCCGATGACCGTCAATGATGATGGTCGTCAAAGTATTCAAATATTTATATATCATTTATTAGCGAAGGCCGACCCTTAAAGCCGTCCACTAACAACATTACATTCGCCGAATTGGTATTAACGTTAGTGCTCCTGTTTACATAGAATGAGTTCAAATTTATCGATTGTGTGTATATTATGAGAAATCATTACAATTATCTTGTTTGCACAGTCCACCGGCGCGACGGCGGCGGTTGTGGCGTTTTCTATTCGATAAATCATTATTGATTGTGTTTGCACAATTCTATCGTAGCGTGTATATTGCGGCCTCGAACGATAGCAATGGCAACAGCAAAAACATAACTTCGTTATGAATGAAATAAAACATGTAGCAGTTGTGTTCGATAAGAGCATCTTCTATTTAACTTACAAAAAAAAAAACCGGCCAAGTGCGAGTCGGACTCGCGCACGAAGGTGAACCCTTCGTGAAAAAAGTACCTGAAGTACCTGAAAAAAGGCTAAAAGAGTTAAAAGATCACGTTTTTTGTATGAGAGCCCCCTTAATTATTATTTTGTTTTTAGTATTTGCTGTTATAGCGGCAACAGAAATACACAATCTGTGAAAATTTCAACTGTCTAGCTATTACGGTTCTTGAGATACAGCCTGGTGACAGACGGACGGACGGACGGACAGCGAAGTCTTAGTTATTTTTTTTACCTGTTTTACCCGTTTACCCTTTGGGGACGGAACCCTAAAAAAGAGGGAAAAGATAAGTTTCAATGTTATTTCCTTTTTTTTATTTACATATAATCATTTTCCTTTCTTAGCTCCTCGTATTGTAATAAAACCCTTGTTTTAAACATTAATACTGATATTAAAGCGCAACAACGCAATTAAAAAGTAAACTGCATTAATATCAACATTCTCAGAAATATGATATCACTAGCTGTCGCCCGCGGCTCCGCCCGCGTGGATGTCGGTTATCGCGAATCGGACTATAATTTGAGATTTAAACTATCCTATCTCTCAAGTTGGATCGAACTGCACATGGTGTGCGAATTTTATCATAATCGGTTAAGTGGTTTAGGAGTCCATTGAGGACAAACATTGTGACACGAGATTTATATATATTAAGATATATTATTTCAAATAAAACACTCGATACTAAATACTGAACTATCGGATACAAAAAGGTCGTATCTGACGAGCGTTTTCTAAAAACACTTGGTCTTGAGAACAAGGCAATCTTAAATGAATCGAGTTAAGACAGTTATTATAAATGGTTCTTAGTAAGCGATAACGATGAATGACTTTATATATTATATTTACAATCGTTAGTTCTCAGTTCATCAGTTTATTTATAAAGCGTGAAGTACCTCTCCCGCGTTGTTTTGATTTTGCGACAGACTTGCACTGATACTAATGAAACTCATACTTATTTCGCCACACGCTTACTTTATTCGGTTGGATAACACCTCTTACAGTCTGTTTGAAGGCTTTGTGATGAGCAACTCGTGAAGTTCATGAATATGGAGACCACTAACAGCAGGAAAATTTCCATGTGCACAAGAAACCAATAACAAATATGTTTTTGAAAATTGTCACACCGAAATATTTTATTCCTACTACCCCTGTTAGCTACCATAATCGAGAATTTTATAAGACAAAACTTGAGCGCCTCAACAAAATGTAAAGTAACTACTCGCGCGTAACTAGTAAAATGGCACTTTGTCTACGACATAAAGACTATTAATTTCCAAGATTACGATAGTTGATGGATTATTTATATATTAAATTATGTTGTCTCGTTTCCCGGGAAGCCCCGAGACTTTGATCATAAGCCGTATCGAGTCCCGAGACCTTGGAAATGTCTGGAATTTCCAAAACCTCAGTACTTAGTAAAGTACTCACGGAGTAAGGTCTATTGGATGTTGCGGACAATGCTCTGTTTATTTCACACGGAAGCGATGTAACTACCGGCTGTGTTAACGCGATAATTAGGCGAGTTGCACACATGGTTTGAATGTCACCAGCCATAATGGAACACGTGTTTAAACGACTCATAACCTTATCTGTGATCCAAGTTCCAACGTTTCCTTTCAGAAATATGAACAAAAAAGTGTGGGACAAACATCAGTTATTCAAGCCTAATAACGATTTTCATGTAGTAATTGTTACTTAGTTCTCAGTTTAAACTATATTTGCTGATAGTGTTTATCTGTAACCAATCGAGCAGGGCATATCTCTATTGAATAGATTGTATATGCGCAATGCGCATGCGATGTAATTGTTATACTTGATTAAGATAAAGAAAAAGCAAATCGTCTATTTTTTTTTTTTTTTTTATAACAATAATTTTATTGTTCAATAACTTAGATGTAATTAGCCTCTGACTCCCAAACTAGTGTGAACTGTATCTTGGGAGTCAACATTTAATTTTAACTATTTAAGTACCCAGAAAGGTGGACATAGAGAATTGCATGTAACGTACGGCGACGTCGATTACAACCGTCAGATAAAGAAAGCGTCGAAACTTGCAAACATCACCTCAATTCACCTCACGTGATTAATGGACACCCTCTATTAAAAGAACTAGTTTTAGGATTAATTAGGATTTACCTATTACTCTGCTCATGAATATGGTTGTCGATTGAGTTCCAATCTGACAATTAAAAAGTTTCAATCGTTTCAATCTATAACTTTTAATTACACTCATTAACAGGCAAAATACCAGATTCTCTGTTTTATTAACACTAGTTAAAATAATGATACAGAACAAACTAAGCTTCTCAAGCAATTTTATTAACAGAATAAGGCATATATTACTCCTTGGCCTCGCCGGCTGGGTCATGGACCAATACTGAGACAATCACGACGTGATATACAGTCATGAACACGATTGATGCAGATTGATGTGTTTGATTGAGTGTTGAAATGTTTATATGAATGTTATGAGTAACATTCATTGCTAAAGGTTAGGCATGGCAAAATTGGCAAATATTTGAATGTTTTATTCATATTGCAGTACTTCTTTTCAAGTGTCGAGAGGATATTATGTTACAAACACATTAAGGCCAAGTAATTATTTGTATAATTTAATTGATTCGTGAGCTCATACTGGGTTTGATCAACTTTTATAGATATTCATGCATTATACCTCGTTGCCATTGGAGTAGGTAGAGATAGCATATTCATCCTGGCGTCCTCCGCTTATTAGCCTTGACCTAGGCCTTGAAGTCCTCAGTCTGATTGACATACGTACTATTCACCCCGCCACATCTGGTTCGTCAATCTGTTTTTATCCTTCCTCTCTACATGTCCGAACCATCTTTCTATATCTTGGTCACTACATATTCTAACATATACTGGATATAGATTTTCTTTTTACTGTACAGGACTTTTTACTGTTATCCATTACAGTAAAAAGAACACCTATATCCAGTATATGTTAGATAAATAGATAATAGTATTAGTTAGATTATTGACATAATTCTGAATTGGTTTCTAATGGTTCTATGCGCGAAGAAACTAAGCTAAGAAGTTAAAAACCCGTACAAATTTCACTCAACATTATAACAACAATTAATAAAGTTTAAATTTTGAATATAAATTGAGGGATTATTTTCATCGCTTCGCCCAATTAAATCATCAACTTTGTTAAGTGAAATCTAAAACTCTTCAGGCGATCGGTAGCCTCGTCCGTAATTACGAGTACTTACGGACAGCCTCAGAAGTTACGAAATTAATAAAAATAGATTTCATTATCTTGCTGTTGAATTACCTTCACAGATATTCTAGTGCCGTTGTACAACCAGTGGGCCTTGGCTTAATCGACTATCCTTAGTACGGATTTTTACACGAGGAACGATTACTTACAGTATTCTTAAGTTTGTTTTTATAAATAGGATACGTCATTTTGACTTCACTTCGCCTGATGGTAAGCAGGAGGCAGTCTCAGGAAAGAGTGTCACCATTACGTACACGTACCATGTTAACAATGGCGGCACTCAGCTTGACGGCCTCATCAGATGCTTTTCACGCCCCGATTAAAGGACCCGGGACTGTAGGAAGAAGGAAACACATGAGCTGGTACACAATTTATTTGTGTGGAAACACGGCTGATGAGTTTTGATCCTTTGTTTCTTCCAATTCAGTATTCTATCCTATCGGCATTTTGCAATTCCTGCGAGATACTCGTATTTCGTTACTATGTCCAATTAATCTATCTATTGATTATATCTTCCACTTCTTTAGTTTCCAAAATTATTGATTTTAATAGAAGTATTTAATAGGTATAAATTAAATAATAACTCGAAAAATTGGTTCTAAAAACCGGTAATATCAGCGTTCACCTTAATTAATATTAATGTGGTTAATAAGAAGTGGTGAGTCAATAAGAGGCGCTGATCTGATTGCTGTCGCCATTTTATGTCTATCAATGAGTAATATAAAATCTCAGAGCAACATTGAATGTATCCTTTATGCGGTTATGTAACGTGAGTCATTTGTGGAATGGAGAGTGATCGACGGAGATGCGTACGCGCAGGGTCGAGGGTTACCAGCGGTCAGTCGACGATCTTTCTTTCTTTGTTCATTAGGGCTACCACATACTCATGTCTAAGAGTATTGAATTAAAGTGAGAATGAGGTCCCTGGTTCCATTTCTGACAGGGATTTCTCGTGACAATACCATTCAGCTACAGAGACTTGTGGAAATATTTATTATATGAACGATAAGTCGGTCCTCTAATAGCCTTATCTCGGAACAGGGTTCAACACGCGGAGATCCTTCAGTCAATCAACCTATTGTATTATAGTCCATGGATTTAATTTCAACGCTAATATGAAACGGAATTGTACACCACTGGAGCCAACCTGTGCTATAAAAGGTTCAATAATGAACCTACAATTCTCTAAATTGCTCGTTAAATGAATTATTTAATTTATTTATACTATTGATCGATGTCACTTCGCGGCACAACTGATTTAAAAACAGAAAACTGTTAGTTACGATTCAGTAACCAATCAACGATGACAACGTCCAAAAATCTTGAAGACTTATACGATGATCGTCGACTATATCCAGATTTCCTCCAACAAAATCGATTTGCTAGGACCCAATAGTAATAAAACGCAAATTTATCCACACTATCATTGCCTAGCCCGGAATATCTGGCAGGATGTCGCACCGGCACGATACGAGGGCAGAATATTATAGTACAGCGCTCGTTATTACGCGGCCAATTTATATTGTGCACTTGTGACCTCTAGACGTAGCCAGAACAGAGGACGACGCTACTTGTTTGAACTTTCAATTTATACACTTGTATAATCAGTAGGGTATTATTGCGAATTGTGAAAATAGAGTTGTTTATTTTTGATACTGTTATGCTGAAGACTTTCATTCTGAATAAATAACAGTGAAAATGTTACAGTAAATGTAACTTGCTTTATGTTTATTCCGTTAATCTTAATCTTGGTGTGTAACTGTTAAGGCTAAAATAAGCTATAAAATCTGTTTGTGTTGTGTAGTTATAAGCAGTTATTACACTTTTTCATAGAATTTTTACTTTTCTGTTAGGATTGGTCGTTGCTCTCAATTTTATCTATGTAGAAATCGTGCAGGCAGGTAGAGTCATGATATATGTATTGTTTTTTGTTGTAGGGATGTATAAAATGGTTAGTATTTTCAAAATAATATAATTTATAATTTGTATCGTTTATTTATTGTTACTCCAAATGAGTGCACACACGTTTTCCTCGTAAATATAAGTACTTCTCAATATAACAATGCGTTACCTCTATTACTCATTAGTCTAAAACCAAACGCGCACAAAACATGTTTATATATAACTAGGTCTAGAGATAAAACCAAAAATGTAACATAATATGTAAAATAAATTAAATGTACGTGACATAATTAATTAAGTATGTACCACTGAAACTCATATTCAATATTATCCAAACGCGTGCGTCATCGCAACAACATTCCAGATCAACTCAAATCGCAGATCACCCTCACTTCGACTGAAGAACTTAACTGGAAGTAGCAACGCCTCCCTCGAAGAGGGTAGGAGTTGCTACTGCCATCATCACTTGTGCTGGGTTTACCAGGTTTTCTAGCTCAGCACCCGTAGTGGTGATCAGTGGTGAAGGGTAAAAATGTTCAAAAGGCAAACTGGTGGAAATCGGCTTCCCCTTGCAGAGCAAAGCGGCAGGAATTGTGTTGTAGGTACCCCTCGCCACTTGGTGCTCCCTGAAGCGCAATGAATGTCTAGACGCAGATTCTACAGATTATGCTTGTTTGTAGACCTAGACCTCAAATATGACAAGTTAAAGGTCAAAGGTCTATAACATGTGTAGAGATAGCCTAGCTGTAAATTAATTTATCTACTAACTTCACTCGTTATGTCTGACTGATTCATTAATAGAGAGCCGAACCCAAGATTACAAGCTCAGCAGATATATAGATAAACTTTGTTTTTTTCTTTTTGGAAACTTCCTTTTTCATATTTTTCCGAATGCCACCGGGACGGGCTGCTAGCTGCTAGTTTGTAATAAATGCCTTTCACCATTTTAAGTTCAAGTGACAATGTAAGTTCTCAAAAGAACTTTCTATTTCCAGTATAATTAATTATTTTACCCAACTGAACTGAACTTAAAAATGTATGAGGCTTTTTCCACATTATTTTGCCGTGACAAGCATATTGTGCTGTCCAGTCTACTTATTGCATCCTCAATCCTTCACACGTAAGAAAACGTGCTTAGATTCTTTTTCTACCTACTTAATAAGTATTTCTCAGTGTATTTCATTATACAGGCTGCTCACGAGGTGAAACAGTTTCGTGATTTAGGTAAAAGTTAGGTCATTTTGCATAGTTTATTTTTACGTTTGCCATTGTGAACTTTAGAATCACATTCACAATGTTAAATGGTTATAACTACAGTATACATCTGGGGAAAATCACCTGAGGTAACTTCTATATCATGATTAGTAGTTTTAAATTTGCCGATATCAAGAATTGAAGCGAGTCTTCTTAATTCTTTATTGTACACACAGTAGAGATGATACATGTTCTCTCCCAGCAAATATAATATAGGAGGAGTATGGTAATGAAGGTTTTTTTTTACGTGCCGGAATTTACCTCGGATTGCGGTCTGGCCCTCCTCGAGAGGAGAGGCCACGCGGTCCCTGACTCGTCCCCGGTGTGGGGTGACGCGCATCGTGCTACGATGCGCGCCGCCGCCGTGGCCTGCTCTCATGTCACGCTCAGGCCCGCGCTCATGGGGGGCGGAGGTCGGTCTGCGCCCTCCGACGCCCGAGCCCCCCGCCTACGAGCGCGTGCAGCGATTTCAGCGAGTCTCTCTCGCTCATCGCGACGCGCCCGCTCTGCTGTCTCCTTCACGAGCATGACCTGCTTGTAAAGGGAGGCGCTGGCCACCCACGCATCCGCGCAGCGGACCATCGCCGCGAGCAGGGTGGAGAGCGTGAGCACTCTCACCTCGTGGTAATGAAGGCAGTGTAAAGTTCAAAATAAAATATGAATTTATATACCTACTTACGTACGTTACGTTTGTACGTACGAGATTAATTCAGAAAAGGGCAATTTCAACTTAGATAAAATCTTAATCTTTTCAGTTTAATAAAACGAAGACTCGAAATCAATGTAACAGATAACGGTACAAACTTACTTCGGAACATTTTTATCTAGCAAGCTTAACGCAGGTCTTAATGTCTCTTTGTTTTTTCCCCAGTGCCGTCGGTAAAACATGTCTGCTCATCAGTTACACGACCAACGCCTTTCCAGGGGAATACATACCTACAGTGTAAGTACCGTTAACTTTTAATATTTTTACGTTGTTATGCTTTATTTTGTTGCAAAATAAAACTGCTTAACCTTGTTACAAAGGTATGTTTCATATTAACGGTTAGATGTAAATAACCCCCAAAAATTATGTTAAATTTTATTTTTTAAGTTGTTTTTTTTTTTTTTTTGTAATTTAACTAGGGAATACTGTAAATCTGACTCTCCTTACCATGAAAGTCAAAATTAATAAACCATTCTCGCTCGCTCTACGAATCATTCCTGGTACAGAGGCCATCGAAATTGAACATGGAAACGTGGCAAGTGTGATGGGCACTTTTTCACTGGGAGCAATCAAGGGCGGGCTGTTCCGTTAGTCTGTACGGCATTGTATGTATTATTGTATTCTTGAAAAAAGCATTTAACATTATAATCCATTGCTTCCAGATTCGACAACTATTCTGCAAATGTAATGGTGGATGGCAAGCCCATCAACTTGGGGTTATGGGATACGGCGGGTCAGGAAGATTACGACCGACTGCGACCACTGTCCTACCCACAGACCGACGTGTTCCTCATATGTTTCTCGCTGGTCAACCCTGCTTCATTTGAAAACGTGCGAGCTAAGGTGAGTACTACTGATGATTCACTGTTTTTTTTAAATGTTATTTAGTTATTATGAGAACATCATCGCGTCCGACGCTTTCACCTCGGGGCCGGCCGTTTACTCCACCTTCTAAACCAAGAGAAAAAACTGCACCAGGGTCGTCGTCGTCCGCGTCTATCAATCAGCTGGTGTACTGGTTATCAAGTGAGGTAGGCTTGATCCCCGAAAGGCTTGGTAGCTTGTGGAATTCCTAAAACAAACAACAAAGTCTACACTTCTACAGGTTATTATTTTGATCTGCTTTTTTTCATTTCTAACGTATGTTTATTAAGTCTGTCTATTAAAATAGGACATAATAGTCCTACTGGACCCCTGCTGATTGCTACAATTGTAAATGGATAGTTCATGAACAATGTTATAATAGCAAAATGACCAATGCAGCTGACAAGCAATTGAATTACCAAATAAAATCCAATAAATTCCTATAGAATCGATTAAAAATAGTGTTATTTCAATAGACTTACGTTTTTTAAGTTATTAGTATGCAGACGGGATTTAAACCCGCGACTAGTCACTTACACGGGTAATTTTCTGACCGCTGAGTTTCTGAACCATGTCTTGAGCATTCGAAATTCTCCTATCTTGGGGCACTAGTGGGAGCCATCGAGCCATCAATTTCAAATCTAAATCGATATAATTATTTTATCATTAATTCTGTATAATTAAATATATGAGTCTTCCTTCCAGTGGTTCCCCGAAGTCCGGCATCACTGCCCGTCGACACCCATCATCCTTGTGGGCACGAAGCTCGATCTCCGCGAAGACAAGGACACCATTGAGAAGCTGAAGGACAAGAAACTCGCCCCAATCACCTACACACAGGTATATATTCATTACTTTTCATCATAAAGCCAACCCCTTACTACGGGAAATACTCTGACAAACCGAGCTACCTGCATTATGTCCTAAATATTCGAAATTATTCTATAAGTACATCCAGCATCCCGATTCTGACAATTGATAGCCACTGTCAGTCTACTAAAATGCCAAGAAATTGGGTGTTTTCCTGTAGTTAAAATAAAATGTTTAACTTAACTTATTAAATTAGAATAGTAAAAAAGCGGTAAAAGTAGCGTCGCGTGGGTTCTTATTTTATCATTTTTATTTTGTCTAATCAACCCTACAGTAAATGATGTAAATATTAGATATAACTACGTCACCAATAAATTATTTCATATAAGTTTCCGCTTTGACGTTTATTTATTTATTTATTTTATTAGGCACATCGACAGATTATGTATATTACATTTCAAACTTAAATAACAGGTTTTGTGGACTTATATCTAGTACAAAACCCAAATATAGATTGCACAACGTTCGTAAGCCTAAGTAAAAAAATATTAATTAAAGTAACTAATTTGACTAAAGTCAAATATACACTTAAACACTAACATTAATTTGTTGCTGTATGGGAGCCTTGAAAATAGATATTAGCGAGTCACCTACAACTTGTATCACATATTGAATAATAATTGGTCTTGTACTATATATATTTGGCGCTAAAAATACGATATATTCTTATGTACACTTATTAATGGATTAAGTCTCAATCTTCAGATTTGTCAGGCCTGAGACTGTGTTCCTCCTGCAGACTTAAAATGCTTTATGACACGTATTTACACAGAAAAACATCGTCACTTCTATGAGTTATTATAGACAAACCTCAAATCTCTGATTAGAAAGGAAAATCCATGTGGTTTGGTTTGCACATAGACCTATATTATTAATAATGTCCTATGTATTATTATTATTATTATGACATAATACCACATATTCATGTATTATTATTTATAGAAGTAACGTAATACAATGGACGTTACTATTTATGTACGCCTCTTATTATCATAATATATTCATTATAGTTATGTGCAAATTAGAATATAGTTTTTAGTGAATATCTCTTGTAACTTAAGGTTTCTTAACTACTATCAGATTTTGACTGTACGGTACTGAAATACCAAATGGTATTCCAGTATTCAGTACAGTATCATACCAAATTGTATTTCAGTACATTAACGTGCGGACAACCTTAATTTTCAAAAATTTTCCTCTATCCAAGTTTAAGTTGCCCTCTGAGATACTTACAATATGACATTACTCAGCACTGATAACAATTTTAAAGAGGGGAATAAATGTATAGTTTTATAGGACGAAGGACCATTAAAGCAATAACATTTTTGGTCCTTCGGGTAGGTACACAACTAGACAACAGCTTCCATGGTGTGGCGGTAGTGCATTCGGCTGCTACTAGGTAGGTTCGATTCCCGCTTAGTACAAATATTTATATGCCTGGTATGTCTACTGGCATTGGTCTGAGTATTGAGCACGTAAAGCCACCGGTCTCGGTTGTCATACGAACAATTATGACAGTCGTTTTGAAATGGCACACCTGTTCAGTCAATGACGTCCTCACTGGAAGTAGTAGTGGTAATAAGACATCTAGGCAGCCTATCAGCCTGTGACTTCTACCACTATCCCAGGTTCCCCTTCTAGACTTAGCAAAACCCTACAACAAAGTGACCTAAAGTAAACCTGTGTTTTCCAGGGTCTCGGTATGTCCAAAGAGATAAGCGCGGTGAAGTACCTGGAATGTTCCGCGCTGACGCAGAAGGGACTCAAGACGGTCTTCGATGAAGCCATCCGCGCCGTGCTCTGTCCCGTTCAACCGATTAAGCCACGGCGGAAGTGTACTCTGCTTTAATTGCACCGCAAGTGAGGTAAAGCGAATTTCTTTTGTCCATTTCTGACTTTGTACTTCAATGAAAGGATAGTATGTATCAATTGAGCTATCAGAAACATTTTGACTACAGTATGCTACAAACTTACGACTATATACTGTATAGACACAGCTTTGCTAACAAAATTCATCGAAAAAAAAACGGCGTGAAAAACGCGTTTGGTGTAAGATAGATATATAACTCTTTCTTGTACACTGACATTAGACTACAAGAGACAATAGTATGGATTACAGTAATTATAGTTAAATAAGTAAGTTGAGTAAGCTAATGTCAATATTGTTCTTTACACTGTCAATGTGTGGATGGATGTCATGTATGTATGTAGATGGAGAATGTATGTATATATCTTACTTACAACTTATACCGAAATAGTAACCATTCGTTGAATTTACTGCCTCTAGGTATAGAGTTCGTATATAGTCTAAGGCTACAAATGATCTAAAGAAACTATCGAAAACTTTCGTGCAATGGTTAAAATCGGAACCTACCACTGCAGGTCCAAAAAGGCCATATTGTATGTTCATTTAATGATTGCTGTTTCACTAATAATTGTAAAATGGCCACTTTTTGATTATCATAAAATGAAGCTTTATTTAAGTACATCATCTCATTTGACAGTTTTGTATGAAAATGCGTAAAATGGTTTCAATTTATCAGCCATTCAAAGTGTCAAATTCGTGACGTATTTGATGTTAGTAGGGGGCATTTTTCATTCACTTTCGTGTTTTCATTGTCATTGTTGTATTATTAAGCCTTCGTGTCTGAACCTACAGAAACAAACTTACAACTAACACTGACAACTCAGTTTTTTTTAAATCATGTGAGATAAAATTGCCACACTGAAATAAAAAAAAGAAAACACATTTGTACTTTTTGCTTTAAATTCAGGTTTATTAGATGGGAATCATGAACTATTGGTATATAGAACATAATAACTACCGACTAACGCTGTGTTAATGGCAAAATCTTATTTTAGTCAATAGTACGATTCGGAGCGCCACTATATTTTTTGTTGGAGCAACATCAATAACAAATTCACTAGAATATGAACATATTGCAGATGAAATAAATGTATAAATGAAATATTTAAAATGTCATCATTTTATGGTCTTAAAGTCACAGAAACAGTTCAACTCAATGAAATAGTTTTATTTCAAATCAAAGACAATTTAGAACTATTTGAAATATTGAAGAAACGGTGGTGGCTTACTTAAATTCATGGAATTGTTGCTTTTACAATGCTTACTATAGGGATGTGTATGAGCAAAGAGTTTCTTAGGTAACTAATAAATAATTATGTGAACCTGCACAGCTATTTCTTTAACATGTATTTAAACGAGACGTGAAAAAGCGTTTATATATTGAGAACATCAAATCAATTACAATTTTAGCATTGGCTGTTGATGGCATCTATTGCAACAATCACAGTGAAGCCATATTGCCAGTCCTATAAAATGAAACGTGATTAGTATTTTATTCAAGCTCTATAATGGTTGTACTTGTTTGTTTCAGATATAGCATAGTACGTCGATGCCAGTGTAAACAGCATAGCTTACAATAGAGCGCACCAACATCATTCTATATGTGCAAACACGAGCGCTGTAATGAATGGACTGCAAAAAATGCATACATAGATGTTAATTTTTACTGTTAAAGTACGCAATATTATTAAATTAATGTAACGTGGATCGGTGTGAGTGAGCTCCGTAATATGTATATCGCTTTTTTATATCGACCGGATATTATATGCAACGTCACTGACAGTTGAGGCTGCACAGCAGGTATCCTTTGTCTCAAATTATTTGTAATCTGTGGACAGTACTAACATTATGGTTGGATCGTGTCCGTGTCTATGGAAGACGCCATTTTGAATTGTATCCTATCACCGATATCACAACTATGTATGGTCAGTCAGTGGCCGCAGGTAATCCGAGTATAATTAATGATTAAACGAACTTACCTGTACGTGAAGTTCTATCATAATTATACGAGATGTTTCGCCCGAAGAGATTAGCGGTAATATAATTATTCGTAATTTTATTTACTTGTAGTATCGCGTTATTGACTTCCACTCCATCACTAAAGTTGAGAAAAAGGTGTCGCCACAAGCGACACCAAACTCAATTTAATTAATTTCTTCCGTTTCCTGTCACCTGTCACTGTCACCCGCACTTGCGAGGTCTCAACAGTTTCGTCTTCATTACGTTGAGAAATTTATATTTCCGTAACGTCTGGGGCTACTTAGGGAGGGCGGGTGTCTCCCGCTAATCTCTTCGGGCGAAACATCTCGTATAATTATGATAGAACTTCACGTACAGGTAAGTTCGTTTAATCATTAATTATACTCCATGTTTCGCCCTCGAGATTAGCGGTAATATAATTATTCGTAATTTTATTTACTTGTAGATATTGAGAGCACGTGGAGGAAATATCCATAACTCTAAAAATAATAAACATAGTAATTTAATTATTACTTTTATTAATAACCGTATTCAAATAGGTATCAAAAATAAACAATCGAATATTAGGTAACAAAATCAAAACTAAACCACTTATTGGATCCAAGTCACAATATAATTATATTTATAATCAGAGTACTGTCTAGGTATGTAACAGGATATACGCAATCAAACGTATACCTATTGGTAATCAACGAGAACAGATCGTTCGCGCCAAAGTTGTACTATCTTCCGAATTGAAGACTGGCCTATTGTAAAATTTCGCAAAGGTGGAAGAGTTGCCACTCCATCCAGCCGTTTGTCTTATTATATCTAAGCTGACTCCTAGACTATGAGCTTTGGATGTTGCAGCGTGGCGAGTACTATGCGAGGAAAAGACAGAGACGTCAATTCCACTCTCCTGTAACAGGGCCTTAACCCATCTACTGAGCGTCTGTGAAGAAACCGGTTTGTAAGGCTTGCGAGCACTAATAAACAAGTAGTCAGATTTTCTTAAATTTCTTGTTTTATCTAAATATGACAAGAGTGTCTTCGCAGGACAAATGCCAGGCCGGTCTTCAAAGAAAGGCAGATGTAAAATTGGTTGTTTGTTACCAACTCTAGATGTTTTAATCAAATCGCTAATTTTTATTATAATTTGGTTATTTAGAATCACTATTTGGTCAGTCTTAATTTTAGAAAGTGTTTGTAATCTATGAGCCGTCACAAGGGCTATCAATGTTACACATTTTTTCGATAGTCGTTCAAAGGTTAGGGTTTCATTGGGATATAATGAGTCTAAAAAGTTCAGGACTACACTAACATCCCAGGTAGTGTTATAACGGGGTAGCGGAGGCCGTAACCTATAGACACCCTTACAAAACCTAGATATCCTATCGTCGTCTGATATGTTTCCTACGATTAGGGAAAGCGCGGAGCGATGGGAATTTATCGTACCGTATTGACCACCATCATTAAAAATATTAGTTAGAAATTCCAAAATTATTGAAATGGACGGCTCGTACATGTTCACCTTATTTTCAATGCAAAATAAATACCATTTTTTGAAGCAAACATCATATTGCCTAAGTGTATTATCCGAAAAGGAAGCCATCATGATGTCTACTGCTGGAGGTGGGACTAGACGTTTAAGCAACGCCTTCCTGACAAAATCCCGGCCACCAGGGTAGTGCTGGCTCGTATGTTGCTGTTGCTGGAATCAGGAATAAAAACATCCTCAGAATTCAGTTCTACAAGGTCAGATGAGAGCAGTCTCATAAAAAGTGGGTACCATGGCTGAGAGGGCCAGCGAGGAATAACCATGATACCCTCGGCTTTGTCGGATATTATTTTCCGCAAAGATTTCAATATCACAGCCACAGGCGGGAAAGCATAAAACAATTGATTAGACCAATCCAAAGTAAAGGCGTCAATAGCATAAGCCTCTGGATCCCTATGCCATGATACGAATATTTTGCATTTCTTGTTTATACGGTTGGCAAACAAATCTATCTCTGGGGTTAATAAATGTTTTAAAATTTTTTCGAAGCCGCTGTTAGAAAGTTCCCATTCCACATCAGGATGGGTTCGTCTAGATTCTCTGTCTGCAGTGAAATTATCCTGCGATTTTATGTATGAAGCTACTACGAAAATCTTTCGAGATTCACACCACTGCCATATGTCTCTTGTGACCCTGGTTAAATGAGGGTATTGAACACCTCCCATTCGATTTATATAACTAACTGCGGTAGTGTTATCAATGCGTAAAAGTATTTGACATTTAAAATAGTTTTTTGCAAAGATCCTAAGAGCGAAAAAGGCCGCCATAAGTTCCAATTGATTTATATGCAATAGTTTTTCAGTATGTGACCACTGACCACTAGCCGTTTGTTCCCCACAAGCAGCTCCCCACCCAGTCGTTGAGGCGTCAGAATATATTTCTAAAATAAAGTTAGCACCTCTGATTCTATGAACAGAACGATCAATGGCCCCTAACCACCAATTTATGTCCGGTAACAAATTAGATGGTAATGACATGTACTTGTCGTAGTTGTCATTGTTTATCAAGTTTAAAAACTTACAACGTTCGAATTCCTTGGTGTAAAGAAGACCGTATTCTATTGCGGGACATGCGGATACTAATAAACCTATTAATTGTGCAAATTGTCTTATCTTGCAACGTTTAAGTTTTTTAATCTTTACTAGCTCGTCTTTAATACGAGCTCTTTTGTCTGCAGGTAAACTTAACTGCCACCTGTGGGTATCTACAATATACCCTAAGTACTTGCAAAATTGAGACGGTATCAAAATGCTCTTTTCATAATTGATAATGAATCCTAATGATTCTAGTAATTTTCGAGTAATCTCTATATTTTGAAGGCATTCCTGATAGGTATATCCAGTTAGAAAGAAATCATCTAAATAAATCGATGACAGATAGCCACAAGCTCGTAACAATTTTACGACCGGTTTCATAAGCTTAGTGAATATAAACGGAGATGTACAAAGACCAAATGGGACAACATTGAACTCGTACAGTTTACCATCAAAGAGAAATCGCAAATATTTCCGAGAATTTGGATGTACTTTAATTAAAAAGTATGCATCTTTTAAGTCTAATGTCGCTACATAGCAATCTTTAGATATTAACTTTAGAGCAGTTCGAATGTCTTCTAACTTAAAATGTTGTGTATTTATGAATTTATTTAATCCCTTTAAATTTAAAATAAATCTCGTCTTCCCATTTGGCTTAGGTACAGTAAACACTCGTGACACATATTGGTCAGGGCTAGGTTCACATTCAGAAACGGCCCCAATAGACATTAAACTATGAACAGCTTCAGCTATGTTTTTTCTTTCAAAAACCGAAAAAACTGATTTAGGTAAGCAGGGCTGATTAACCGGGCAATCAAACTTGATTCGGTAGCCCTTTATCCATGACAAAATGGATTGATCCTGAGTTATGCGGGACCATTGATTATAAAAAAGTGCAAGTCTGCCTGCATAATGTACCTTGTCTACTGGCGGCGGGTCTGCTTGGACCGCTGTGTGTAACTCTGCGACGAGGTTGACTGCTGCCTCGCGTTCTGCTGTGCAGGCGGCTGGTAACGTTGCTGCGGGGCCATCGGCTGCCTGCGGGCCGATGTCCTCGCTTTCCAGTTTAAATTGTTCTTGTTTGAAGAGCCTTTATTCTGGTTTAAGTATTTAGGCTTCTTAGCTGCCCCAGGCTTCAAGTCGGATGAGGATTTTGAAACCACCTTGGCCGATTTTAGGGTTTCGGCGAAGTTGTCTCCAAACAGAAATTTGTCAATTTTGGTTAGTGCCAACTGATCTTTAAGATCCTTCTTGACGTTGTTAAGCACCAGGTGGCGTCTCGCTTCAGACTCAGAATGTTGGACGTCGCAAAATAGCCGACCTATTTCCATCAAACTTTTTATTAGGTCACCATCTTTATCTGGTTTACTTAGCTGGTCAGAAATTATTTCCGCCAAAAATGTAATGCCGGCTGCTATTTGCCTTTGCCTGGCCTCCATAGCCTTGTCCCTTTTGACCTCGTATTCAGGTAAGGCAGCCTTGATTTCCGTATTAAGCTGCGGTGCAGCTATGTTTGTGCAATTGCCAGGGACTAAATGTTTCTTTATAAGTTCCTTACGAACTTCTTTGTCCAAACCGGATGTTGTGAAGTGCGCGAATCTGGATGCCACTTCCTTGTTGATGTCCGGACCGTAGTCCTGAGAGGCTGAAGGATCATCGCCTAGGATCTCAATGATGTCTGCCGAGGTAGTAGCTTCCTCAAATCTGCTAAGGTTTGGTACTTCAACCGGAGTGTCCGGTATGATTATTGTAGGTGTGGTCTCCTGCTGTGGTAACGCAGGCGGTTCTGTGACCACCACAGTATTTACTACCGGGTTTGATGCATTATCGTAAACTGTAATAATAAACAGCAACACTGCATTCTTCCGCTCTAGATTATTGCAAATCAGAGGGTAGCACTGTATAAAACCACAAATTCCTATGAATCTTCAGGTTTTTCCAACATTAAGGGTAAAACTGATATAAATCAGCTTTAAGGCCAAACCTAGGTCCCTAGGACTAGGTTCGGATAAACCCTTTCATTTGAGATCAGCTGCAACAAGTGCAACCATATGACCACCCTAGGTAGTCTTAGTGCACTGTGTTAGACCCTAGGTCTAAATTTCGGATCGACCCCTAGGTCATCCTGGTGCAACGAATGCTAGCCATTTGGTGTAGACGGACCCTCAGTCGTCCTGGCGCATCGATTTAGACCCTAGGTCTAAGTTTCGGATCGGCCCTGGGCCATCCTTTGTAATTTTCACTTTTTCACAAAATTATAAATAATGAGGGTACTTACCTGTGACATTCTCAGCAGGAATTGGTGAGGGATCTCTTGAAGAGCCCGAAGATGATCCTGATGAAGATAGACTTGATGGGCTCGATCGAGAAAGAACACTTTCACGACGCGATCTTTTAACATGCCTTTCTAATTTTCGAATTTTACTAATTAAATAGTTAAAATCATTATCATGGCGGCGCTTCGGCATGATTTTATTTTATCTTCTTTGTGCGAAGTAGTGAACCGAAGTGGATGAGCACTAAAACACGAATGAAGACGAAACTGTTGAGACCTCGCAAGTGCGGGTGACAGTGACAGGTGACAGGAAACGGAAGAAATTAATTAAATTGAGTTTGGTGTCGCTTGTGGCGACACCTTTTTCTCAACTTTAGTGATGGAGTGGAAGTCAATAACGCGATACTACAAGTAAATAAAATTACGAATAATTATATTACCGCTAATCTCGAGGGCGAAACATGGAGTATAA